>CM055118.1:213470228-214810228 GCA_029206835.1 Rana muscosa
CTACAAACTATGCGATATTGTTATTTATTTACGTTTTTACTAGTAATGGCTGCAATCAGCGACTTATATCGGGACTGCATATTGTGGCGTACATTCTGACACTTGACACTTTTTGGGGACAAGTTTCACTAATACAGTGATCAGTGCTAAAAATATGCACTGTCACTGTACTAACACTGGCTGGGAAGGGGTTAACCTCAGGGGCGATCAAAGGGTTTACTGTGTGCCTGACTAGTGTTTTACTATACTGTGCAAGGTATTTTACTAGGGGAAGACATAGAATTTATTCCCTGCTTTGCAGGAACACAAATTTCATCCCTTCCCTCCTGTCAGAACGGCTTGTTTACATAGGCAGAGTGCAGTTCTGTCTCTCTGCCTAACGATCAACGGGTGCTGGAGGACATCTGGTACTGTGCACCTGCCGATCAGCTTCCGCTGTGTGCAATTACAGCGGAAGCGAGCCGGCGCGCACCCTACCCAGAATTGTGAGATCACGTATATGTACAGTGGGTATAAAAAGTCTACACACCCCTTTAAAAATGTCAGGTTTCTGTGATGTAAACAAATGTGACAAAGATTAATCATTTCAGAACTTTTTCCACATTTTAATGTGACCTATAAACTGAACAACTCAATTGAACAACTAACTGAAATCTTTTAGGTGGCACACCCTTATACTAATAATTTGTTGAAGCACCCTTTGATTTTATTACAGTGCTCAGTCTTTTGGGGTATGAGTCTATAAGCATGGCACGTCTTGATTTGGCAATATTTGCCCACTCTTCTTTGCAAAAACACTCCAAATCTGTCATTGCGAGGACATCTCCTATGCACAGCCCTCTTCAGATCACCCCACAGATTTTCAATCGGATTCAGGTCTGGGCTCTGGCTGGGCCATTCCAAAACTTTAATCTTCTTCTGGTGAAGCCATTTCTTTGTTGATTTGGATGTATGCTTTGGGCCGTTATCATGCTGAAAGATGAAGTTCCTCTTCATGTTCAGCTTTCTAGCAGAAGCCTGAAGGTTTTGTGCCAATATTGACTGGTATTTGGAACTGTTCATAATTCCCTCTACCTTGACTAAAGCCCCTGTTCCAGCTGAAGAGAAACGGCCCCAAAGTATGATGCTGCCACCACCATCCTTCACGGTGAGTATGGGGTTGTTTTGGTGATGTGCAGTGTTGTTTTTGCACCAAACATATCTTTTGGAATTATGGCCAAAAAGTTCAACCTTGGTTTCATCAGACAATACCACATTTTCCCACATCCTTTTGGGAGACTTCAGATGTGTTTTTGCAAAATTTAGCTGAGCTTGGATGTTTTTCTTGGTAAGAAAAGGCTTCCTTCTTGTCACTGACTATACCCCATAGCCCAGACATATGAAGAATATGGGAGATTGTTGTCACATGTGCCACACAGACAGTACTTGCCAGATGTTCCTGCAGCTCCTTTAATGTTGCTGTAGGCCTTTTGGCAGCCTTCCTGACCAGTATTCTTTGTCTTTTTCATCAATTTTGGAGGGACGTCCAGGTCTTGGTAATGTCACTGTTGTGCCATATTTTCTCCACTTGATCATGACTGTCTTCACTGTGTTCCATAGTATATCTAATACCTTGGAAATTCTTTTGTACCCTTCTCCTGACTGATACCTTTTAACAATGAGATCCCTCTGATGCTTTGGAAGCTCTCTGCGGACCATGGCTTTTGCTGTAGGATGCGACTAAGAAAATGTCAGGAAAGACCCACTAGAACAGCTGAACTTTATTTGGGGTTAATCAGAGGCACTTTAAATTTGATGACAGGTTTTTCCGCCAAAAAAATAATAAATTAAAAGTCAGCAGCTAGAAGTACTGCAGCTGCTGACTTTTATTATATGGACACTTGCCTGTCCTGGGTGCCCACGATGTCGTCACCCGAAGCCGATCTGTCCCTCGGCTCTGGGGTGGAGGCGCCGCCATCTTCGGTAAGGGAATCAGAAAGTGAAGCCTTGTGGCTTCACTTTCTGGTTCTCTACTGCTCATGCGCGATCCCACTGGTCCCTGCTGTCTTATGGGACCTGTGTGTCTCCCAGAAGACAACGGGGGGGGGGGAGGAGGGGCCGGACGTGGCGTAGGTCACCGCGGATACTGCGCCGATCTATGCCCGGAAGTGGGATCAAATACCTGGATTACACAGGTATCTGCTTCCTTCTCCCCCCTGAAAGGTGCCAAATGTGACACCGGAGGGGGGGAAGAATCCGAAAAGCTGATGTTCCATTTTTGGGTGGAACTCCGCTTTAACATGAGTTTTGAATGTGATTGCTTAATTCTGAACACCGCTACATCCCAGGTGAAAAAAGTTCTGAAATTATTTATCTTTGTCTCATTTTTTTACATCACAGAAACCTGCCATTTTAACAGGGGTGTGTAGAGTTTTTATATTCACTATGTGATCTGGTGGACAGGTGCCGCCCTGTAGCAGTTTTGCGCACAAAATTTGTTATTTTTGATTGCCAATGACATCTTTGCGCTGTTCTAATTTACAGGCTCACTGATCCGGTTCCAACAACTGAAACCTCCATTGCACCTCGCCAGAGGCCCAAAGCTGGTCAGACTCAGCCGAACCCAGGGATACTTCCTATTCAGCCAGCTCTTACACCAAGGAAAAGGCCCACTGTTCAGCCTGCTGCTGCCAGCCCTGGTATGCGAGTCATGACCATTTAGTTCTTTCTGATTTTGAAGTTGAATGTTTTCTGAATTTTGTCATACTCCATTTTGTTTTAGTTCCGGCTGGAGGCATTCCGCCCACAGCCCCACCCGCAGTTCAGCCCGCTGTAAAGCCAGTGGCTCTGCCTCAACAACCGGTGAAGCCTGCTCAGCCTTCCCCACAGCCTAATGCCACAGTGACCACCACAGCCCAAACTGCAGCAGCTCTGCAGTCCCCAGCAGCACCGGCGGCTCAGCCTGCACCTCTTCCGCAGCAGCAGATCTATCTAAAGCAGCAGCAACTTATTCAACAACAACAGGCAGCAGCATTGTATCAGCAACAGGTGCTGAAAGCTCAGCAGGTGAACATGCAAAATTAATTTGCTACTGAACACATTTAAAGGGTTATTCTAACAGCAGTAATGTTTTAGTTATGGGTGGACACTGGAAATCTGAGATGCATGTCAACTACTGTAAATTACATGGGGAACTCCAGCAATAAGACTTTACTATGGAAATAGCTGGCTTTGTCAGTGTATCCTGTAGCAGCAGCATGAGCAGACTTGCTTTTTTTGAAAGTGAGAATGAGACACCATTTAAAGGCATGCATGTATCAGCAGAACCACAGGCTCACTGTTGGGTGCCTCAGAGAGACACGGGTCAGTGGGCAATTTTAACCTGTTGGCTTTTTACCAAAACTAAAAATGTACCTCTTAGGTGAAGTAATGTTTCATAATGAGAACCATTGCTAGATATACATAA
Source organism: Rana muscosa (assembly GCA_029206835.1). Taxonomy (NCBI): domain Eukaryota; kingdom Metazoa; phylum Chordata; class Amphibia; order Anura; family Ranidae; genus Rana; species Rana muscosa. The sequence goes on from CM055118.1 coordinate 213,473,674, forward strand.
AGCACCAGGGTAAAGATCTACTGATTTATTTTAAATGTCTGAAGGCACAGTTCTGTGCATGTGAATGAATGTACCGTATTTAACCAAGCATTGGAAAGAAATTATAACAAATGTGTGTGGATTTTTTGTGGTTGCTTATAATGTAACCACTGTGTTTAATTCAGATCCCCCTTTTATTTTATCCCACAGATACAAGCCATGCAGCAGCAGCAGATGATCCAGGCCTACTACCTTCAGCAGCAGCAGCTGATGGCCCAGCAGGCTGCAATGCAACAGAAAGCAGCTCCGCAGGTTGTAATGCAGACCCCCTTACCTGCTCAGCCTCAAGCTGTGCCAGCTACTGTGCTGGTGCCAGCTGCCCAGGACCAGGGGGTGAGTGCTATTGACAGATTGGTAGTATAGTTGGTAATCTAATTATTTGGCTGAACCACTGGCCTATGTTCATGTGAATAGCTAACCCATGTAGGCAATGTGGCCATTGTCCATTCTCTTGCCTTAGATATAGAGCCATTGGCAGCTAAAATTAGAACCAATAATACCAAAAATAGTGGCCCATGTAAAGCAACCAAAGTGACTTATTTATAGTAGAGAGTGTATGCTGCCATTAACTCTCTGCTGGACACCACAGTATTTACCTCCTACTGAGCTTGCATTATTCATACATAAATTGTAGGCCACATTGTGGAGTTTGGGGTATCCCATAAAGTCTGTACTTAATGTTGCAGAAAAATTGGAGGAGAGGCAGGTTGCATGACTTTGGCAGGTCCCGTAACACAATCTCCCGGATTTTTCTTAGTCACTCATTTGAATTGCTCTCTACTTGCTTCTGAGGAAAGCAGTGTGTAATGCACATTTTTAGCTGCTAATAAGTATTATGTAATCATTTTCACTTTTGTGTGGTTTAGCAGTTGCCGATTGCAATCTCAGCTACATGGCAGCCCTGTTATCCCACTGTTATGAATGGTTCAGACTTGTTTGGTGAACACTCGAACAGAGATGGTGGATTTAATTCTCAAACCAATGTATGACCTTAACCATAAACACAGTGATTATTTACAGTGCTAAGATCATTCTATAGCTTAGAGCTGTGAAAATAACATGCTTAAAGTGGATGTACACCCTCACATATACCCAGTGAAGTGAACAGCCTTCGATGATGCACAAAGATGAAACAAATCTCCCTACATAAGTTTTCATGTATATCTGCTGTCTTTCGCTTTCTAGATTCTTACGACCGTGTACATTGTGTTAGACATTTTTCTTCCTATTTCAGCAGTGGGAGGGGGGAGTCTTGCCATACACTGTGTGTGAGCTGATTGGAGGAAAGGCATGCATCTGCCCGCCCTAGATGGTCATAGAACTGGAAAAAGATCTATAGCAGCAAGTCCTTTAGCAATCAGTCCACCTCATATCAGTTTGTTCTAGATAAGCACTTCACATACTATTAGTAGTTCCTGGGAAGTTATTGAGCTGAGTGCTATTAATCGCTAATTGGTCACCCTCTGTTGAACCCACAATATTAAGGCCTCATGCACACTGGACGTTTTTGGACGTTTTTACAGCAGCTGTTTTTGGCAGTAGATGTTTTTTTCTACAGTCATTAAACTCTCCATGTTATCCTATGTGTCCATGCACACACAGGCTGTTATCAGCAGTTTTGGGCAGTGGCCTTTCTGAGCAGTAAAAAAAAACAAAACTAGTGGGTTCTGAGAGACGTTTTTTTAGCTGCAAAAACGCTCTTAACGCTGATAAACGTTGATAAATGCTCAAAAACGTTGCTCACCAGAGTTTAACGTTTTTAATCCATTGAAGAAAAAAAAAGAAAACATTTTTTTCTTAATACGCTATTTCAAAAATGTTGAAAAAAGTTGAAAGATTCACTGCAAAGCTACTGGCGTTTTTTTAACGTTATTTTAACGTCCAGTGTGCATGAGGCCTTAAATTTCTAATGGAGTTTATTCACTACAACTGAAGAGGGCAAAATCTGGTGCAGCTCTTCATGAGAAAGAAACCAATCGGCTTCAAGGTTATTTTTCGTCAAAGCTTAATTGAACAAACTGAAGTTAGAAGATGATTGGCTGCCATGTACAGCTACACTAGATTTTGCACTCTTCAGTTATAGTAAATCAACCCCAATGAGTAGAACAAAAATGTAATAACTTGCTTTGGCAGTCATTTGCATGGCTTACTATGTTACAGTTGTAATAATAAATTACTATCTTTGTGAAGAGTAGTTGATACTTGGAACAAACTTCAAGTCAAGATAATAAATCGGTCAACAAAGTGAAGTTAATCATTCTTGGGACAAACCTACTGTAGATCTATACTTGGACAAAAAGTTTGAAATAAGAAAATCAAAACATGGGCAAACTTGATGCACCACTTGGTCATTTTCTGCCATCACTCCTCTATGCTTCTTTGTTAATATTTTTGCTCTTGACAGCAAAAAAAAATAAAAAATCTTCCTGTGTATTGCAGGTCCAAGCTCCTGTAAGGACCATCCAGAAATCGCTGCCAGCAACAACACTGCCCAGTGCAGGGCCTAAATTAGGATCCCTTACTCCTCCTTCATCTCCGAAGACCCAGCGTGGAGGACACAGAAGGATACTGAGTGATGTCACGCACAGTGCTGTCTTTGGTGTTCCTGCTAGCAAATCTACTCAGCTTCTCCAGGCTGCAGCCGCTGAAGCCAATCTCAATAAGTCAAAGTGAGAAATAATTTTCTATACACTATGGGTATCTGGGCTTTTTTTTTTTTTTTTTACATTAATATGCCATTAGCCTGGATCAGGAAGGTGTGAAAAATGTAATATTTAACATACTAATCTGCCATAGAAATGCTCATTTTTTGGCGTTAAACGCCAGGCAAATGGCTTAAAGTGTTACTAAACCCAGGACCGTTGACTATATCTGGTCTCCCACAGTACACCGAATATGGAAATGCAATTATTTTAGTAAATAAAAACGGCTAAATATCTTTTCTCATCAGCAGTATGTAGCAGTCTTATGACTTCTATCAGTGTCTGGTTAAAGCTTGTAGGAGGAGTTTTCATTCTTCTCTGACTGTCTTATGAGGCTGCAGGACCCCTGACCCTCTGTCAGGACAGGGCTGATTGGCTTTGTGATGATCACATGCACTCTCCCAAGAAAAAAAAAAAACTCTCTAGCAATAAACGCCAAAACTGAGCATGTGCAGAATTCCCCAATGCTCTGTACTATCAGGAGATGGATTGGGGGACTCTGGAACAAGTGAAGGCTCAGAGAAGACAGGATCAAACAGTCTTTTTACACCATGCAGAGGATTAACCCCTTAGGTTTCACAGTGGGTAATACCAATCATGCTTTACTGTATATACAGACTGATTTTACTGTTGTGGGTTTAGTAACATTTTAATACATAGTTTAATTGCATACATGTTCACTATTTTTACCTGCTAAAGCAATGGTCAATTTGACCAGCCATTCTAGACACACACACACACACACACACACACACACCTCTTCTGGTCATTAAGATCATTCTGCTACTTCCTGGATTAAAGGTGGTGATACCAATTCATTGAACAGTGATGACATCAGTATGTGAATGACTCTGAAACACAGAATACTTTGCTTGTTCATTAAATTAGGCACATTTAAAATGAGGGGAGTATACTCTGATGTCTGCTTCTGCAACCCAAAACTTCATCAAACTTCTGCCACCATACAGGCTTGTAAGCATTATGTTTTAAAACCTTGTACGTGTTTCCAATTTGTACCTATAGCAGCTAGGAGCTGTAGTGTAATTATGGTACTCCTCTGCCTGGCCCGTTTGAAGTTTCAGCTGGAAGTTAAAGTGGAGTTCCACCCAAAAATGGAACTTCCACTTTAAAGAAAGGTGACCGCCTGACATGCCACATTTGGCATATCATTTTTTTTGGGGGGGGGGGAGCGGAAACCCTCTTTTTTTTAGAGCAGGGGTGGCCCGCGACCTCCTGCTCTGGGATGGCAGGTTGGCAAGCCCAGATTGTGGGTTGCCAACCCACCATCCCAGAGCATCAGTCTTGTGAATCAAGCGGCTGCAGAGCAGAGCCACATAAGACAATGCTTTCTGTAAAGCACCAACTCCTGTCATAGGCGGAGTGATATCAAATGCACTCTACCTGGGACAGCAATAGCTGGTGATACCTGAATGGAACTCTGTTATTAAAGGTATGTTTATTACTAAAATCAAAGTGTATATATGGTCATATCTGTTCTGCAGTGGTTACTGGGCTGCTTCAAACTGATCTGCAGGTGCACTGTGGGTTAGCTGCACTTTGCCATAGACTTCTGTTATTACCTGTGGGTTTTGGTGCACTTCAGAAAGTGTGCCACACCTGCAGGATATAATAGAAGTCTATGGCAAAGTGCAGCTAACCCACAGAAAAGCCAAAGGTGCACTGCACCCTCGGTGTGGGTAAACCACAGCGCATCAGTGTGAAAGCAGCCTTAGGCCCCTATGACACGATCAGTCTGACCCAATCGGGCCCCCTGGTCACCTCTTTTGAGCCACAGATGTAAACAGACTTGTGGCCATATACCCACCTACCTCCAATTCAATCTAAAAAAAGGGGGGATCCGTTCCCTTCCATCTGGGCAGATTGGATCAGAGGGCCCATAGCGTATAGTGGGCCATGTCCATGTCCACTCTGCATATGCAGAGCGGACACGGACCTGTCAACCACCCCCTCCGCTCATTGTGGCCCGCGACCGGTTACCAAGCCGCTTAAGTGGCCCTTGCTCTTCAAAAGGTTGGGCACCCCTGTTTTAGAGGGTTCCAGCTCCCACTTCCTCCCTAGGTCGCCTCGGCGACCGGAAGCAAGTCACCTCTCCCCCCTACCTCTCCGAAATCATCTGGGCAGATTGGATCAGAGGGCCCATAGCGTATAGTGGACCATGTCCATGTCCACTCTGCATATGCAGAGCGGACACGGACCTGTCAACCACCCCCTCCGCTCATTGTGGCCCGCGACCGGTTACCAAGCCGCTTAAGTGGCCCTTGCTCTTCAAAAGGTTGGGCACCCCTGTTTTAGAGGGTTCCAGCTCCCACTTCCTCCCTAGGTCGCCTCGGCGACCGGAAGCAAGTCACCTCTCCCCCCTCCCTCTCCGAAATCATCTGGGACATGTCACAGATGATTGCTCCGCCAATCACGGTGCGCAGTACGGCTCACGCATGCGCAGTGCGTGCCCGGCTGTAAAGCCACAGCCGGGCGCCCACAGTGACAATGCCGGCGCCGCGGAGAGGAGGGGGAGATGAGCGGGGCTTCGTTCCCCCGCATCGCTGGACCCTGGGACCCTGGGACAGGTAAGTGTCCGATTACTAAAAGTCAGCAGCTGCAGTATTTGTAGCTGCTGACTTTTTGACAGACCTCTGGTCTATGCCAGTGACAATGGAGCATCTCTTATTCGGCCCTGTGTGATTGAAATCATACAGTGGAATGGTTTGTTTCCCAGGAACATACTTAGATTGCATTGGCTTATTTATATATAAATAGGTTCTCTTACAAGGGAAAGTTTTTTTAAATTTATCCTAGAGTTTAGGTCTATTCATGTAGTCCGATAAATCGCCTGTCTGACATTCCCTTTTCTTACTGCAGACCCTGACTAAAAAAAGGAGTCCCCATAAATTCTATTCCTGACCAAATTTGAGGTTTTCAGGCATGGTGGGCACCAAGTACTGTCCTTGCATGCAAGATCTTTGTTGCTTTTTAGCTGCTAAAAAATATATTGTTTAGTAGGAACTAGAGCTGCACGATTAATCGTATGAGAATCGCGATTTCGATTCACCCCCCGCGCGATCTCGATCTTGGATTACCGCGATTTTCTTAAATCCCCGCCGGTTCCACGTAACCAGCGCGGAACGCAAATGGATCATAGAGCGTGATGCATTGAAACTGTTTCCGCTCTGCTCGCACACAGCCCCGCCTCCTCCTAACCCTGCAATGTGATAGACCGAATGCGGGTCTAATGCTGGAATGCGTTCTGTCTATCACAGCGCGAGGTTAGGAGGAGGTGGGGCTGTGTGCGAGCAGAGCGGAGACGGTTTCAACATACGGGCGGTGAGTTGCTTTCTAGGAGAAAATGCGTGCTGCCTTCCGTCCTCCCCCCCCCCCCCCCCCCCACATACCACACTTTCTTTCTCGTACATCACGGGACACAGAGCGACATAGTCATTACTAATGGGTTATATAGATACCTTCAGGTGCTGGCACTGGCAACTTCCAAAACCGGAAGTACCCTCCCCTATATAAGCCCCTCCCATCCGGGAGCACCTCAGTTTTTTGCCAGTGTCTAAGGTGTTGGCCAAGAAGAAACATGTGTTTTTCACTGAGCTTGCGTACAGGTTCTTTTGGGCCTCAGTAAGCTATTCCGGATCCGACCAAAAAAGCTTCATAGCTAAACGGTCGGTACCCGGGCCTTGCAGAAGAGCAAGGTTTTGCCTGTAATGCTTCTCTTAGGAGGGCTGGACCCTGGGATCCAGAGCTCTGGTCATACCCATGACCAAGATGTTTTCTGTGCAGGGTGCTATACAGGTCCAGGGGAGTGGAATCCTTGGGAACCCGGTCCCTGAAGGTTTAATTACAATGCCTGCCGTGATAGGTGAAGTTTGGGCTTCTGTGGACCAAACAAAGTCCTGCGGCGGGGAACAGGTAAGTGGGGGCCCCCAGGAACTTGGTTCTATTGGGGGACCCCCAAGCCTAATTTGTCTTTCTGTCTGTTACCTAACGGTATTCCCGCTAATATCTGTGCATGCCTGTAACTACTAAAAAATGTAATAATTTTAATAGTGGTCAAAAAGAAAAAAAAAAATATATATATATATATATATATATATTTAATATATTAGACTGCGGTACCTGTGTTAATCCACTAGAGGCCGCTGTGGAACGTTTCTTGTCATGTGGACTAGTTTCTTTTTATCAGAGCAAGTCCAGGCAGATGGTGAGTTCTCTTGTGGGAAACTGCTTCCTCTGCCATGTTGCAATGCTCGTCCATCCCCCGGCCTGCGGCAAAAGGGGCCCTGGCTCTTGTCCCTGGTTTCCTTTTCAAAATTAGCGCCGAAGGTGCACGCGCCTCTATATATAGAGGTGAGCCGGGAAAGGGGGCGGAGCTTTTGGGTATGACGCTCTGTGCGCGCCGCAGCGCTTCTGCGCATGTGCGGGCGTCCCAGCATGTTAAAAACCACAATTATGTGTTGTGAGCTGGCTATGGAGTGCAGAGACAGAGCTGGCAACATTTAAAAAAGGCATACAGCAAGCGGTTGATGCAGGCATCCCCATAGAAAGGCACATTAGTAGACACCAACTGGTTTTATAGCAGCATTTGTGCTAGACTATTGTCAGTAAGTGGTGTATTTCGGCTGGAATACCTCAGCTTTGGGCTTAGGAATAATGCCGTCAAAGAACTCCGGGACTAAAAATTCCAGGAAGCATAGGGGGTCTCCATCGGGCTCTGAGGATCTTGGGCATGCTTCGGCTGCACCAGTCTCCCCTGAAGAATCAGAGGTTAGTGACCGTAGAGCACCCTCAGGAGTACCTGGTACTGTGGCTGTCCTCAGTTCACCTGCTCCTGTGTATGTAACAGAGGAGGTTTTTTTCTCAGCTCTGGGAGGGCTGGAAGAGAGATTGTCAGCATTGATCGCTGCTTCCCTGTCACAGGAAAAAAGCGCTCGATCTCCGTCTCCTCCCTCAGAGTGCCTGTTAGCAGAGCAACAGTCCCATACAGGGATCGACCTGCCTGAAGGGGATCAGGATGAGGTCGATTCTGTTGTAGAGGAATCAACAGTAGAAGAGCCATTCTCAGCATCACATGCTGAAAGGTTATGGGTTCAGTCCCTGACTAATATGGTCCGATCAGCATTTAAAATGCCCCTTGCGGAGCCATCATCCACTTCTGTCTCCTCGTTGGGGTCGCTAAAAGCTCCCCAGACTGTTTGTTCCTTTCCGATCCATCCTTTACTGGAAGGGCTCATTTACCAGGATTGGGAGCATCCTGATAAAATATTTACTCCTCCCAAGAGATTTCAAGTGGTCTATCCCATGGAGGATAAGTTCATCAAAAAATGGAGGGTCCCTACAGTGGACGCAGCCATCTCTTGTGTGAATAAATCACTGACATGTCCAGTGGATAATGTTCAAGGACCCAATAGATAAAAAATTAGAGTCCTTATTAAAATCTGCTTTTTCTACAGCAGGATTGGTGACACAACCAGCAGTGGCAGCTATTGGGGTCTGCCAAGCAGTGAAGGATCAGTTGAAACAGGTCTTAAGGGACTTGCCAGATCAGCAGGCTCTTGCCCTAGCTGATCTACCTAGAGCCTTATGCTTTGCGGTGGACGCTATAAAGGATTCAATCCATCAGGCCTCCCGCCTTACGCTGTCTGTAGTACATATGCGCAGGCTTCTATGGCTCAAAAACTGGTCTGCTGAAGCTCCCTGTAAAAAATTGCTGGTCAGCTTCCCATTTCATGGTGAACGCTTATTCGGGGAAGACCTGGACAAATATATCCAGAGAATTTCCAACGGTAAAAGTACACTTTTGCCGGTTAAAAACAGAGTTAGAGGTCCCTCTTTTAAGAGGCCTGCTTCTCCAGTCCCTAGGACATCGGCTGTGAAACAGTTCCGACGGCCTCCTCGGTCAAATCCCGGAGGTAAAAATCAGGGACAATTGCAGGGTAACAAGAAGCCCTGGAGCAGGAGAGGTACAAAACCTCCCCCAAAGTCAAATGCATGAAGGGTTGCCCCCACTCAATCGGGTGGGGGGAAGACTTCAGTTGTTCGCAGAGACCTGGCGGGACACGATCAGAGACAGATGGGTGCTCTCCGCAGTAAATCTGGGATACAAATTGGAGTTAAAAGACTCCCCTCCTTCCCACTTTATAAGGTCAAACGTGCCAAGGGATCCCCAGAAGAGAGGATCCCTCCTGTTGGCACTAGAACAATTATTGCTCCAAGCAGTAATTATAGAGGTTCCCCTGGAAGAATGGGGGTTCGGGTTTTACTCAAACCTCTTTACAGTCCCGAAGCCAAACGGGGACGTGAGGCCCATATTAAATCTAAAAGGGCTAAACAAATTCCTACATATCAGGACTTTCCGGATGGAGTCGATCCGGTCGGTGGCCACTGCCCTACAAGGGGAGGAATGGTTAGCCTCGATCGACATCAAAGATGCTTATTTGCACATTCCCATCTTTCCAGCCCACCAAAAATTTCTACGCTTTGCGGTAGAAGGGCGCCATTTTCAGTTCAGAGCCTTACCTTTCGGTCTGGCCACAGCACCACGAGTGTTCACAAAAATTCTGGCCCCATTATTGGCCAATCTAAGAACACGAGGTGTAACGATAATGGCATATCTAGACGACTTGTTGCTGATAGACCACTCAGTGGAAAAACTAGAAGTGGTTGTTCACGAGACAATCAAGTATCTGGAATATCACGGTTGGATTATCAACCGAGACAAGTCAGCACTAAAACCAGTCAAAAGTCTGGAATACTTGGGGCTAAGGCTGGATTCAGACCAGAGAAAAATTTTCTTGCCTCAAGAAAAGGGGTCGTGTTTGAGAGATTTGATCCACTTAGTGGGTTCAAAAAGACAGCCATCCATACGCCTATGCATGAGGCTGCTGGGAAAAATGGTGGCATCATTCGAAGCAGTACCCTACGGTCAATTCCATTCAAGGAATTTGCAAAGGGCCATACTGTCAGCCTGGAACAAAAAAATTCAGGCCCTAGACTTACCAATGTCCTTGTCCCCTTCCGTTCGCAAGAGCCTCCGCTGGTGGTTGGTTCCCCAGAATCTGGAAAGAGGGAAATCCTTCAGTCCGATTTCTTGGAAGGTGGTCACTACAGATGCCAGCCTTATAGGCTGGGGAGCAGTACTGGAGCAATGGTCTCTCCAGGGCAGATGGTCGGATGCGGAAAAGGCCCTGCCCATCAATCTCTTAGAGATACGAGCAGCCCGGTATGCCCTAGTAGCATGGACATCCAAACTTCAAGGGTCCCCTGTCAGAATTCAATCAGACAATGCCACAGCAGTGGCATATATCAATCATCAGGGGGGCACCAGGAGTCGTGCAGCCCAGAGGGAAGTAAATTACATCCTGAGATGGGCAGAAAGATATGTCCCAGCCATATCTGCGGTATTCATTCCAGGAGTAGAGAATTGGAAGGCGGACTTTCTAAGTCGCCAACAATTATGCCCAGGGGAATGGTCCCTTCATCCCGAGGTTTTCTGGACAATATGTCAGCGGTGGGGAACACCGGATGTAGATCTGCTAGCATCCAGATTCAACGCAAAAGTGGACAGGTTTGTCTCTTGGACAAGGGATCCCCTAGCTTGCGGCTCGGATGCCCTAGTGTTCCCTTGGGATCAGTTCAAGCTGATATATGCATTCCCACCGCCACAATTGTTACCTCGATTACTCCGCAGAATCAGGGTAGAAAAGAAACCAGTGATTCTGGTGGCTCCAGCGTGGCCCCGAAGAGCATGAAACGCGGAGATTGTAAAGATGTCTGTGGGGAGTCCTTGGACCCTCCCACATCGTCCGGACCTGCTTTCGCAAGGACCGATATACCACCCTTCCTTACCAGCCCTAGGTTTGACGGCCTGGCTATTGAAGCCCACATTCTAAAAAAGAGAGGGCTCTCTAATGCTGTGGTATCTACCATGATCAATGCCAGGAAGCCGGTATCCAGGCAGATCTACTATAGAATCTGGAAGGCGTACATCGCCTGGTGTGAGGCCAAGAAATGGCATCCACGTAAATACGTAATAGGTAGGATTCTGGACTTCCTACAATGGGCTGTAGATAGGAAGCTTGCCTTGAGTACTATCAAGGGTCAGATTTCGGCCTAGTCAATATTTTTTCAAAGGCCCTTGGCTTTGCATTCACTAGTCAAAGCCTTTATACAAGGAGTGATGCGTATTAGTCCTCCGGTTAATATTCCCATATGTCCATGGGATCTAAACTTGGTTCTGTCGGTTCTACAGAAACAACCATTTGAACCATTACAGCATATTTCCCTGGTTCTTCTCACCAGGAAATTGATTTTTCTAGTAGCCATTTGTTCGGCTAAAAGAGTGTCGGAATTAGCAGCTATGTCCTGTAGGGAGCCATATCTGGTTATCCATAAGGACAGAGTAGTGTTACGTCCTCATCCAGCCTTTCTTCCTAAGGTGGTATCGAGGTTTCATTTGAACCAAGATGTGGTTCTTCCTTCGTTTTTCCCCAAACCTACTTCGGTAGAGGAAAAGTTATTGCATTCTTTGGATGTAGTAAGAGCAGTTAAAGCTTCTCTAAAAGCCACTGCTCAGATTCGCAGAACGGATACTTTGTTTATTCTGCCGGAAGGCCCCAGAAAGGGTCAGGCAGCGTCAAAATCTACGTTAGCCAAGTGGATTCGACAGGTCATAATGCAAGCCTATGGCTTGAGAAGGAGACCGCCTCCGTTCAAAGTTAGGGCGCACTCCACGAGAGCAGTTGGAACTTCATGGGCAGTGCATCACCAGGCCTCCCTGGCTCAAATCTGTAAGGCCGCAACATGGTCTTCAGTACACACGTTTACTAGGTTCTACCAGGTGGACGTTAGAAGTCAGGAGGATGTCGCCTTTGGGCGCAGTGTGTTGCAGGCCGCAAAAGATCCTCATGTCTGATAGCGCTCAGCTTATACATGGTGTATCCCCCCCCTCGTTGGGCATTGCTTTAGGACATCCCATTAGTAATGACTATGTCGCTCTGTGTCCCGTGATGTACGAGAAAGAAAATAGGATTTTTATAACAGCTTACCTGTAAAATCCTTTTCTTGGAGTACATCACGGGACACAGAGCTCCCACCCCTCTTTGGGGACACTTATTGCTTTGCTACAAAACTGAGGTGCTCCCGGATGGGAGGGGCTTATATAGGGGAGGGTACTTCCGGTTTTGGAAGTTGCCAGTGCCAGCACCTGAAGGTATCTATATAACCCATTAGTAATGACTATGTCGCTCTGTGTCCCATGATGTACTCCAAGAAAAGGATTTTACAGGTAAGCTGTTATAAAAATCCTATTTTGCTGGCTCTGTCTTTGGGACTCCGTCCTCCGCCCCCCTTCCCCCGGCCGCCGGGTCTGTCTCCTGTCCCTGCCGCCTATGTACACAGTGAGGGGAGAGCTGTGCTCTTCCCATCTCAGCTGTGACAGGGCTACAGGACAGGGCTACAGGACAGGGCTACAGGACAGGACTACTGTTTTTGGAAGTGACAGGGTCACTAAAGAGAACCTGTCTCCTCCAATTGCTATCACACAGGGAATTGTTTTCTCCTGTGTGATAGCAATAAAGTTAAGTGAAAAAAAAAAGATAAAACGAAATAATAATTAATTTAATAAAATAAAGTAATTAAAAAGTAAAGAATAAGAAAAATATTAAAAATAAGAAAATTATGCAAAAATAAAAAAAAAAGTAAAAACGACAAGCAAATTATTATTTATTTTTTTAAATTTACTATTTTAAAGAATCGTGATCTTTGTTCTAAGCAAAAGAATCGCGATTCTCATTTTTCCCAGAATCGTGCAGCTGTAGTAGGAACCCCACTAAAGCTGCAGTCAGACCCATCAACACACACTGTTGGCTGCATTTCTGTCTTTTCAGGGATATAGTCTCTATCAGGTTTATTTTTGAAATACCTTTTCTTTACTTGTGTCACAATAATCGGGTTTTTTGTTTTGTCTTTTTTCACATAAAATAGGTCAGCTACAACAACCCCTTCTGGCTCACCAAGGACTTCTCAGCAGAATGTTCACAATCCCCCGGAATCTTCTGGCTGGAACCCTTTTGATGATGATAACTTCTCAAAACTCACTGCTGAGGAACTCCTAAACAAGGACTTTGCTAAGCTGGGAGAGAGTAAGAGCGTTTTACTGTTTTGTGTTTAACCACTAAAATACCAGGCACTTGAACCCTCTTCCTGCCCAAGCCAATTTTTAGCTTTCAGCGCTGTCGCTTTTTAAATGACAATTGCGCGGTCATGCTACACTGTACCCAAACAGAATTTTTATCATTTTGTTCCCACAAATAGAGCTTTCTTTTGGTAGTATTTTTATCACCTCTGTGGTTTTTATTTTTTGCTAAACAAATGAAAAAAGACCAAAAATTTTGAAATATTTTTATTTTATTTTGTTTTGATTATAAAATAATGTAAATAAGTAAGTTTTCTCCTTCACTGATGGGTACTGATAAGGCGGCACTGTTGGGCATCACTGATTAATGGCACTGATTAATGGCACTGACATATCCCTGGTGGTCCAGTGTGGTGGCCATCCCTGGTGGTCCTGGCGGCATCCTGTTGGTCCTGGGCGGGCTGCACTGATAAACAATCAGCACAGTCCAACCCCCCCCCTCCCCCGTCAGGAGAGCAGCTGATCGGCTCTTCTCTACTCGCGTCTGTCAGACGCGAGTGAGGAAAAGCCAATCAACGGCTCTTCCTGTTTACATCGTGATTGGACACGGCTCATCATGTGGTAAAGAGCCTCCGTCAGAGGCTCTTTACCGAGAGGGGTGTGTCAGACTGACACGCCTCACCACCGAACCCCGCAATGTGTGCCCCCCACGGGCGCGCGGCAGCTGTTATCCTGCTGGACGTCATATGACACCCAGTCAGGATAACTGAATCACCGCCCGGCCATCATTCTGCTATAGGCTTGGCGGGAAGTGTTTAATCCTGTGATTTGGTAGTTTGTGTTTAAGGCTGGGTTCAGACTGGTGTGACATACGCTCTGACTTTGGGAGCACATGTCTCTTGACGTGTACAAATCAATGGTTCCCTATGAGAGCTGTCTTAACTGGTCCGACACAAGTCGGTCTAACTTTGAAAAAGGTTCCTGTACTACTTTGGTCCATTTTCAGCCCATTCAATACCATTAAAGTCAGATCCTCGTCCCAACAATCCAACTTGTAACATCACACATGGTGACTACAGCAGCAGGAAAAGGAATTTATGTCACACTCGGATTGTTTTGATTGGTCAAAGGACAAGTTGGACTATCTTAAAGTCGGAGTAAAATCATATCCTGTTCATTCAAGTTGGATGGATGTAGGACCGTTGTCGCAGGGCAAAGTCAGGTCGACAGTCGTATAACAGTCGTGTCGTACCAGTGTATACCCAGCATAAATGAGATGTACAATGCTACCATAAATGTCCTACAATCCACTGTGTTGCATTTGAGATCTGCACATACAAACTGTAGGATGCACAGTACAACACAATTCATAGCTTACAAAATATATGCCTACAAATACAAGCATGTACACATTAAGTAAACAAAATAATTATTCAAGTTAGGGGTCAAGATGTCCTCAATGGTCCTTTGCTCAGTCCAACTCAAAAGTTCTCCAAAGCTCTCCAGCTTCTCACATCCATGTCTTTGTCCCCCCAAAACACCATCTGTTGTTCAAACACACGTGTCTCTACAAACCCTTTCCAAACCCCTCCCCCACCCATTTCCTGTTTCCTGCAAAGTACCTATCAATGGAGGGGGGGAAGGGTCATTGTTTTTGAGCAGGGTTAATGTCTTTGGCAGTTTGTGTAAAGAAAGTCCCAGATGAAAGTCTCTTGTCCTCTTGGTCATAAGGAAATGCTCAGATGAAAGTCCACTCCAATTCAGCCACCTTTTAGGAAATCATCCGCATCTTCATCAGGCTCTCTTCTGCTCTACCTGCTCCACCTCTTGATGCTCAATACTTGAAAAGAGTAAGAGACAAAGCAGATTATATGTTCATTTCCAACTGTGCCAAAAACATAGCTCACTGCTCACATTTCTCTTTCTGCCCATTTCTAACTGCATAACTATTGTCTTGAAACACTTTCACGGAAAGGCATTGACTTCCAACGTAACGAATAAATTTGCATGTCTCTCCATGCTGTCCTGGGAAGCAGACAGGCCTGCTGTTCCGTCTTCACAGCATGGCACATTTTTGCAAAAAGGCCCCTTTTTTGGCAACAGAAACACTTAATGTGACTGAATCTACCATTCCCACCCCTTTGCTTCCACTTCTTAAACAATGCTGGTGTAGGAATCCCATCTATTTCCTCTCTAGGGACCCCCACCTTAAGTAAATAAGTCCACATGTGTCTCCTGGAGATCACAGGCCTTGTCTTCCTTGTATCTGAATCAACTCTGTGATTTGAGCTGATCAAATTCCTCTGCTTCCTGGTTATGGGAAGTAACAGTAGCACATGTCCTACTTCTGCTTACAGGCTTTGGGCCTTTGTCCTTTGTTAGAGCATCATTAGATGTATTCATGAGGGCAGCACACCGCTCATTTAAATCTTCAGCTCGGCCTACAGCGGTTTGAACACACTTCGAAGCCACTGCAGGTTTAACTTTGATTACCCTCCTTTCTAAATCTTTTGCCTTGCTTGCAGTTTCTTCCAAACACTTGGGTGCTACTGCAAGCTGCTCCTTCATTAAATCTTTCTAATTCTACCTTTCCCTCTTTTTCAGGTTCAATATGTAGAGCATGCAGGAAATGCAAACCAAACACAGCAACTGCCCGCATCTCTCCCTTACTGAACCCAAAACTTTTGAGACTAAAATCTTAGGAAAGATCAGAGACTCCATCCCCCCAAGCTCTGTTCAAAAGAGAAGCATATCCAGCCAGCTCCTTTGCAACAGACATCCACTGACTATTTCTGGCCCAGATAGGAAGGGTGCACCCCTTCAAGTCCTCCTGGACACCAGTAACCTTTGCAGCCTTACTCTTCCTAAACAGTGTACGCAGCATTTTTCTCCCAGCACAAGCAACAATACACACCACAGAAAACAGGTCGGCTTCTGTTGAAACTTTCGCACAAATCCCGGACGAGCCTCCATTGTAATGCTTTCTGTCTATCTATTAAGTTCTTGTGGTAAAACCAAGGAAGCTTAGACTTCTGTAGTGTATCAATGCTTTACTAAACAAGGAAAAATCTGCACATACAGACTGTAGGATGCACAGTACAACACAATTCATAGCTTACAAAATACATGCCTACAAATATAAGCATGTACAACATGTACACATTAAGTAAACTAAACAATTACTCAACTTAGGGAACAAAATGTCCTCCATGGTCCTTTGCTCAGTCCAACTCCAAAGTTCTCCAGCTTCAGGCTGTCATGTCTCTTTGTCCTCCAAAAACACCATCTCTCCTTGTCCTCCCAGAAACACCTCTGTTGTTCAAAACCATGAGTCTTCCAAAACCATTTCCAAGCCCCTCCCACCAATTTCCTGTTTCCTGCAAAGAACGTCCAGTATCAATAGAGGGGGAGGGAAGGGGCTCTGTACACATATACTGTTTCTACCTAAACTCTATATTATTCCAATAAAGTCACTATAGAAATTGCCATAGCAACACATCCACCCCCCCCCCACTTTAATCAGGCATACATCTTGTATCATATACTGTATCTTGTGAAGTCATAAATTAGATTTCTGTCATGTGTTTTTGTTTCTTTAGTTCAGCTTCCAGCAGCAGTTGTGCTGGTTTACATATTTGTTAAAGCCGTAAATTTGCTGCACACAGAAGGCTTTTTATGGTAATGCATAGAATGCATTAAGATAAAAAAAACCTTCTGACTTTACAACCCCATTAGGAATATGTCGATAGCCTGACCACTGCTTCCAGGTGTGAGACAATACCTTCCTGTCTCACACCCGGAATAAAATAGTAATACTGCGGGGTGTTTAGCAATTCATAGGCAGCTTTGCATTTTCTGAATGAATGCAAAGCTTCCTCTGATTGGCTCAGTCAGAGAGGCAGGTTGATGATGTCATGATCTGACTCGGCCAATCAGAGGAAACACAGTGCTGTATACTGCATGCAGCTGAGGCTACATACAGTCTATACAGTATGCCCAGTGGGTGCATATGTTGGTGAAGGACTGTAGGTAATAGTTCCAAGCTGGTCCAAATGAACTATTTTTAAAGTGAAAGTAAAACTTTAAACTAAAAGTTCACTCTTAGTGTGTTTGTCATTTGTCAAAAGAGTGTTTGTCTAATAAAACATTCTCTGTAAATCCTTTAGAAACAGTTTACAATCTGTATAGTGTTTAAATGGTGAAGAGTTATTAATGAGGGCATTTATATGCATATGCAAGTAATTTTTTACTATTGGGCATGAAAGGGGTGTAGTAATAGTGAGTGTTTTTTCTAGAATATTAACATCCAGGCAGGAATATGGCCGTGTCTTCTCCGTTTAATACTATGTTTATCTCCGATAATTCTTTAGCACCTAACAGTATGTCTCTAGCATTGATATTGAGAACCATTTTATACAAATCAGTTTGTAATTCATGTTTTTTGTCCCTTTAGGGAAATATAACCTCTTGTAAGGCTTTTTGAGGCTTTGGTGCCTCTAACGCATTGTTATTGAGTTCTTCTGATGCCGTCTCTTATTTCCCGCTGTCTTCTTGTCAGGTAAACCACCAGAACAACTGAGCAGTTCAGCAGAGGACCTCCTGTCAGGCTTTCCAGCCCCCCCTGCTGTGTCTCAAGCGGATACCTTTGGTCCTTCTCTGTTTTCCAGTGGAACAGGTGATAAATAAATCTCCACTTATAAGTGGTGATGTATACATTTTACTAGATGTATGATGCTTTTTCATCTCTCTTGTACCCTGCAGTTGATTTTATTGGGAACCAGTCACAATAAAAATACTAGAGCTACCATTGCTGGGAAGATCATAAGATCATCCAGACGTCTGATGGTTGCCGTTTGTCGGTTGTCTGATCTCATACACTCGCTATCATTTTCTGAGTGTGTGAGGTCAGGCAGTTAACAAAACGTGCCATTCAGTTTTCTTATAACCACTAATCCTCTTGACACTCCAGCTGAAGTATAAGGATCAGAAAAAATTAAAGCTAAATACAGGTAAATGCAAGGCTTCCATATGTAAGCTTGCAAAATCAGAAAGAAAAGACCCCTTAGATACCTGGTTGTGACTGGTTCTCTTTTAAGGTTTTAATCAAAGTATAATAAGAGGAACCTGTCAACAAACATGTCTCAAAGTCTGTTTTCCAATGAAAGTGACTACATTTTGACTTTAGATCCAGGTCCATGATGTCACTAGCTGTGAAGCATGTTGGGCTTCATTATGCTGTTACTAGTATCCAGCCTAAAGTGAACCTTAATGGTGACACTTCACCACCTTTCCCCCGGTACGCACAAACACTGCTTTTACCTACCTTTGTTTTACTTCCCCACCTTTGTATTTACCCACATGAGTCTAAAGAGGAAGCCCTGTGTAAGCTCCAAT
This sequence comes from Rana muscosa, assembly GCA_029206835.1. Lineage (NCBI taxonomy): Eukaryota > Metazoa > Chordata > Amphibia > Anura > Ranidae > Rana > Rana muscosa. Next base: position 213,491,962 of record CM055118.1, read on the forward strand.
GTGTTGTGATTGGAGCTTACCCATGGCTAAGGCCTTTTCCCCCACTCCCATGTAAGACACCCAGTAGTGCTGCTTTATGGGAGGAAGGGAACTGTATGAATGCCATACCTGAAAGTACTATGTATTTTGCATTTCTGTGGGCAAACAGACAGATGCAGTGGAACGAAAAGAAACTAAATGTACATGGGGGGGGGGTGGGGGGGTTCTTCAAAGTGACACTATATACTTACCATTATGTAAGTTATTATATAATTACCTTTTCAGCAGCTTGTTGTTGAAAAGCCACTGCTTCGGTCCTCTCCAGCTGCTGCCGCTATTCCATTCATTTAGGTGTGTAGAATGCATTCTACCTTGCTGCACCATGTGGTTCCTCCTGCCAGCTTGTGTCACTAACCACAGTGGGCAGTGGGAGTAGCAGATATTCGGCTCGTTCAAAATGTTGGATACCTGCAGCAACATGGGAGCAGAGAAGCGACTGCTTTTCAACACATGGACCACTGGAAAAGTAAGTATATTGCCTCTTCATTTAGAGGCTGCCTTGTGGGTAGAAGTGACCCTATAGTCATTTTATAGGCAAGGCACAGATTTATTTTTAAGAGTTGTAAGATGCAGTGTAATTCTGAGACATGTTTGTTCACTGGTGACAGATTCCCTTTGAACAAAAAAAACAACTTGATTCAACTTCTTTAAAGAGCATGATAATTTTGGTTGTAGACGGTGCTAAAGAAGATGATTATGTGTAGAAGAAAGCAAGAAGCATAATTATTGGAATGTAATACCCGCAACTGACAACTGAATCCTTAATTGGACTTATACTAACTATAAAAATGCCACTTTTGGTTATTTCTTAAAGTCTGGAGTGCTGTAAGAAGCAGCCCACTGTGCCAATTAATTAAGTCTCTGCATGATGCCTGAACATTTAATGGTAATGCGAGGGACCTTGGAGGATCTGTATGCGTCTGCCACTTCTCAACTATCTGTCTCACTTGTCTTTCTCTTTTCTGTTTTTCTACTCTGCTTCTTCCGTGTGTTGCCCAGCTGCGGATAAACCTGTAGACGTGCAGGGTCAGGATCCCAGCCCTCCATTGCACAAAACGCCTGACCCATTCTTACCTCTCCTCCCTCTGTCTGACGCTCCAGGTAAAACACAGTGATGAGAAAACCATCACAAAATCCGGATTTCTGATGCTGCTCATAAGGATTTGTTTACTTCGCTCATACTTTCCCATGGTGTCTCTATAATGTTGGATGCACTGCCATAAATCTACTTTTCATTTTTAATCTGGAATGTTTTGATTTTATTTTTGTTTAGTTAGTGAGCATGACATTACATTCAGTAGGTCAAGAGAGCCTCATGATGGCATAGGATTCGATCTGTGAAAACTTAAAGGATAAGGTCACTTTTTGAAAAAAGAAAAAAATAAATGCACATTTTTTTTGCAAGTAAAAAAAATGTGCATTTATTATTTTTTGGAGCCTGTAAAGCGTTGCACTAGCAATCAGCAGATCGCTGGTGCCATGCAGATCTGCCAGTGTATTTGTTTACCCATACAGCCCCTACGGGTAAGCAGATGCAATCTAACAGGAAGCATAAATGAACTACCACAGCGCCACGGTAGTTCATTGAAAACTACAGCTGACAGCCGCAAAGGCTGCCAGACCTTGTCTTTTTTCATGCCCAGATCCCTGTCAATCAGTGATGCAGCCAGGCGGTGCCCCGCTCTGCCACGTTTTTTTTGTTTAATTGTGACAGCTAGTGGGGAGGGAGAAGAACCCCGCTAGCTGTCACATTGCGGAGGTGCATAGCACGTTACACCCTGAATATGGGTGTAACGTTATGAAAAGTGAACTTATTCTTTAACAAAAGGAGCCTCCCTTTCAGATTTCAACTATTGCATCTGACATAGAAGTGAAGTGGGGGTTCTGTGGGTGACCACTCACATTTTTGTTTGATTTATTCTAAACCATCCCTGTAGTATTCAGTTCACTGTATATACAACACAAAAGTGACACTGAGGCAGATGAATAAACTATTGTGCATATTTGTGTTGCTGTGACACCCGCCACCCCTATAGAGGTAAAAGTGGTGTGACCTTTTATGAAAAGGGCAGTTGATTTTTTATTTTTTTTATGTAAATTTAAAATAACTTGTGACAGCTCTCAGTGCAGTGGATTTTTTTGCATTCTATTTTTGCCAGTGGCTATAGCTGCCAGCAGTAGTTGTGTTCTGCCAGCAGGGAAGGCTCCCTGCTGGCAGAACACAATAGTTCTGCAGGAGGGATTCAAACCATGTATGAGCAGGCTGATTGTACCCAAGTTGATCCATCGATCAACTTGGGTACAAACAGCATGTCGGATTTTTAGGATGCGATTATTGCCAGAGACTATAGCCGCTAGCAATAATCAGTGTTCTTCTTGCAGGGACAACTCTGTGCCTCTTCCCCGTCAGGAGAACACAACAGCTTCACGGGAGGGATTCCCCCATCAACTCTGACAGTCTTGATGGGGGAATTGAGCGATTTTTCTTTCTTGCAACATGTGGTTGCAAGAAAGAAAATTGCATCTTCTATGGCCTGCTTAAGGGATAAACCTGTTGGCTAATAAATGAAGTGGATTGTTTAGATGCGTCCTTGATTCACATAGATATTGGTAAAACAAATCTTATATAATCAGATGGCCAGCTTTAGGGTATAATCAGACCTTTCTGCTGCATTACCAGATACACGATAACCAGTGGCGGCTGGGGCTGGTGGTATATTGTTTTGGGGGGGCAATGAACCCACAGCCCCCTTTCCCCGCTTGGGTCACCCAGAGCAATGCGCCCCGAGCCCACCCTTTTTTGAAGTTTATTAGAGCTTCTGGCTCTAATCGCATGCTTCAAAAAAAACATTAGGATCCATGCGCCCCGCAAGTGTGTAAGGGAGCCAGACGCATTGATAGGTGGTGGGGCAGTGCCCCTACGCCCTGCATTACAGGCTGCCACTGGTGATAACATGCATTGTGATAAGGCAGTCCGTTTAATTTGAATGGGCTGCCCATGAACCACATTGCAAGTTTTAATGCACTCAGTTTTTGTTTTGTTTTCGTTTGCGGAGCACCACGACACATTGATCATTCGCATCTGTGCGTTGTGGTGCGCTGATTAGGTGAATTGACGTGTCATTCAAAATGAATGCTGTCTATATTGCACTGTGGTAATGCATGTAAAAAACACGCATTTTGCCACAGTGCACTTTTCTGAAACTGGCTTGGAGGCATTTGTACGTTAAGGGAGTCCCCTGCGTGAGATATTCTAGTTAAAGTAACTATACATTTTGGAAATTATTGTTTTCCTAATGGTGGAAGGTCAGGTCCTTGTAATTTGTTATATACTTGGCATCTGCACATTTTTATCCTAAGGGTGAATTTACATTATACAGTTTCCCGCATGGTAAAACGTCTGTCACCGCAGGGACACACAGGAAACCGTTTTTCTCCTTTGTGTCCCATTCCAACTGCAACAAAATGCATTTTATCGCAGCACACCATGCTGAATCACACAGTAATATACATCAATACAGCACATCGCACTGCTGTATATAGCTGTGAAGGAAGCGTACATTTTGTACTCTTCAAATAAAATTCGTACAAAGCAAAAAAAATAAAAAGGGAGCCGTGTGATGCGCTGAATTGCACACCAAACAGCCCCCTTCCTCAGTAGGCAACGAAGAGCTGTCACAGCGGTAAAGCGCTCTTAGTTGTGTGAGAATTCAGTCTAAGCCCAGGTTCACACTCAGCTGTGGAAATTAAGCCGTGCAAGTTCAGCTCCGCATGTCAGTCCTGATTTCAGCGGCGATTTCACAGACATCTGTGTGGGTTTCTGCACAGATGTCAATGGAAATCGCAAGCTAAAAACGCAAAACGTAGTACAGAAACGACTTTTCTTTATCGTACACCACGGGACACAGAGCTAGTCATTACATAATGGGTTAAGGGTCACCAGCGGTGATTGGACACTGGCACAACCAATGGAAGACAGTTCCCCTCCATATAACCCCTCCCATCAGGGAAGTACCTCAGTTTTTTCGCCAGTGTCGAAAGGTGTTGGACGCGTTAGGAGGTGCTAAAGGAAAGCTCTACCAAAGAGACCCTCTGGGGGTAAAAGAGCTATGCTTTCGGATCCATCCAAGACGCCTACAAATGAGCTGAATCTGGATGGGATCCGGGCCTCATCCATGAGGCGTCGCCTGTAATGTCTCTCTTCGGAGGACTGGGCTCTAAGATCCAGCACTTTCGCTATTTCGCTATAAAGTCCTGGTAAGAGTCTTGTACAAGGCCCAGGGGAGAGGTATCCTTTAAATAGGAACCCATATCCCTGAAGGTTGGCACACATAGCCCACCGTGAAGGGTGAAGTTTGGTATCTGTCTGAAATTTTTCAGCAGAAAAACCTGCGGCGTGGATAAGGTGAGATTAGAAGGTCCATAACTAGGTTGGGACCTTTTTCAAAAAATGGATGTCTTCTTTTTTTCCACCACTGGGGGGAGTAAAGAGCTGAATATATTCACCTCACTCTGTTCAGTGTCGGCTTCGGCGAAGCACACTGCTCGTCACCTCCGCTGCTGAGCTTGCTGGGGCACCCCGATCCTCCTTTCGGTGGCCGACCAGACACCTGCAGATGCAGGTAAGTGGGAACAAGGGCTGATGAGAGTCCTCTCTCACTATGGCCACCGCCATAGCGCTAAGGGCCGCGCGCGCGGGAGCGCGCTTTATTGGAGGGGGGGGCGAAGGCGTGCGCGGGCACGTGGCGCGCGCAGGCACAGAAACGGCGCCAAATTTAAAAGACTGTCAGTGTGAGAAGCACTGCAGCAGCAAGCAAGCTCGTTAGTTCTCTTGTTCCTGGCAGAGAAACACAGCAGCTATACAGGGACGTAAGACTCCATGTGGTTGGATTGGGTACTTCCTAGAAGACATCCATGTTATGCATAGTTATGTGTTAAAAGTTGCATACTTATTGTATTTGCTAAACTGAACACGGTAGTATATGCATTTAGGTACCTTGTATTTTGTCTAAACAGTAAGCCTTCCAGGGGAAGTAATACGGACAAAAAGAGATAAGAAAGCACCACCGCCTGAGAGGAGGCTCTAACTGTGCTGACTCGGTACCTTTCTCTCCTGTGTTGCTAAATGCACCTGTTCAGGATGAGCCATTACCTCTGTCAGGTATGGCGGCTTCCTCAGTGAAGCCTGGGCCTGTATATGTCACTGAGGACACTTTATCAGCTGCCCTAAATAATCTGGAGGAAAAAATTGCTACCTTAATCGCTAAGTCCTCTAAAAAGGGACAATAAGCGAAGCAGGTCTCTTCCAGTATTGGACCTCCCTTCAGAAGTACCTGAGGGAGGAGGATGAGGAGGAGGAGGCTACATCAGCAGAGGATGAGGAGCCAGATTTTAAGGTCACAGGTACAATGCTATAGCAGCGCATTTAAGTTAACCTCTGCGGAGGTAACGGAATTACCTGTCTCCTCCCTAGGGTCATTAAGATCCCTGCAAGGTGCATGCTCCTTCCCGGTTCATCCGTTACTAGAGGATCTAATATACGCAAACTGGCAACATCCAGATAAGCGTTTCTCACCTCCAAAAAGGTTTAACATTCTTTATCCTATGGGGGAATTTTTTTTAAAGAAATGGAGCCTGCCTGCGGTAGTTGCGGCTATTTCTTGTGTAAATAAAAACCTGACATGTCCGGTGGATAATGTACAAGGGTTTAAAAGATCCTTCTGAGAGGAAGTTGAAATCCTCCTTCCTTTTGGCCGGCTCAATTACCCAACCTGCAGTAGCAGCAGTCGGTATGTGTCAGGTCATCAGCCAACAGGTAAAGCAGGGGCTGAAGGAACTGCCTTCAGAGCAGGCTAGAAATTGGGAAAATTTGCCTAAAGCCTTATGCTTCACAGTGGATGCCATGAGAGATTCTATCATACAGGCATCACGCCTTACACTCCAGCTGGTACAGATGCGCAGAGTACTTTGGCTTAAGCATTGGTCAGCGGAAACCCCATGCAAAAAGCTGTTGGCAAGTTCCCGTTCCATGGCGAACGCCTATTTGGGGAAGATTTAGAAAAATATATACAGAAGATATCAAGTGGTAAAACGACTTTTACCTGAGAGAAAGAAAAACAAGAGATCTTGTTTTAAACGCTCTCTCTCCCCAGCTCCCGGGAAATCTGACTCCAACCAGTGGCGGCGGCCTGTTTTAGCCGCCCACAAGAGCCAAGGGGCAAGCTCAGAAGAACAAGAAGCCGTGGGGTGCAAGAGCTAATAAGCAAGCCCCCAAAGCCTCTCAGTGAAGGGGCGCCCCCGCTCGGCCGAGTGGGAGGAAGGCTTTGTCAGTTCTGAGCGACTTGGTGGTCAGAAATCCAGGACAATTGGGTAGTATCCACAATATCCTCAGGGTACAAACTGGAATTTCGAGAGATCCCACCTTCTCAATTCCGAGGTTCAAGACTCTCCAAGGATCCACAAAAAAGAGAATCCTTCTTCAAAGGTTTGAATCACTTAATGGATCAAGGGGTAGTTACAGACGTACCCCAAAAAGAGCGAGGTTCAGGTTTTTACTCAAACCTCTTTGTGATTCCAAAGCCAAATGGAGATGTCAGACCCATCCTGGATCTAAAATCCCTAAATCGGTTCCTGAACGATCGCCATTTTCGAATGGAAACGATCCGATCCGTGGCCGCCACTTTAAAGGGCGGAAAATTCATGGCGCCCATAGATATCAAGGACGCACATTTACACATACCCATCCTCCCCGCTCACCAAAGATTCCTAAGGTTTGCGGTAGAAGATCGCCACTTTCAATTTGTCGCTCTGCCGTTTGGTGTAGCCACCGCGCCCATAGTATTCACAAAGGTGCTAGCTCCTCTGTTAGCAAACCTAAGAACACGGGGCAGTGCGGTAACAGCCTATCTGGACGATCTACTAGTAATAGATCAGTCAAAGGAGGGATTGGGTCACGCTGTACACACTACAGTAGGATACCTGGAGCATTTAGGATGGATTATAAATTTACAAAAATCCTCTCTCCAGGCCCAAAGAAGGATAGTGTACCTGGGCATGATCATAGATACAGCCCAAAACAGGGTATACCTGCCAGAACCGAAGATAGTCTCTGAAAGACCTGATCCACAAGGTCAAAGCAAACAAGAGGCCGTCTATTCGCCTTTGCATGAGACTATTGGGAAAGATGGTAGCCTCCTTCGAGGCGGTCCCTTACGCCCAGTTTCATTCGAGACTACTTCAAGGCAATATTTTAGCTTCCTGGAACAGGAAGAGCCAAGCTCTGGATATACCCATGCGCCTGTCCTCACAAGTACGCCACAGCTTCGATTGGTGGCTAGAAGCCAAGAATTTACGGAAGGGAAAGTCCTTCCTCCCAGTGGCCTGGAAGGTGGTATCTACGGATGCCAGCCTATCGGGCTGGGGTGCAGTATTCGAGGAGGCTTCTACCCAGGGACCTGGGCCAAGACTCAGGGGATCCTGCCCATCAATGTGCTAGAGATCCGGGCGGTATATCTAGCCCTCAAAACCTGGACATACAGGTTACAGGGCTACCCAGTTCGGGTTCAATCCGACAATGCTACTGCAGTAGCTTACATCAATCACCAAGGAGGCACCCGCAGTCGGGCAGCCCAAAGAGAGGTGAACCGGATCTTGGCATGGGCAGAAGAGCATGTACCTTGCCTTTCTGCAATCTTCATGCCAGGGATAGAAAATTGGCAAGCAGACTACCTGAGTCGTCAGCAGCTGCTACCAGGAGAGTGGTCTCTTCACCCCGAGATCTTGCAGGCCATATGTCTGAGATGGGGAAACCCAGATGTAGACCTGCTAGCTGCCAGGTTCAACAAGAAATTGGACAACTTTGTGTCCAGAACGAGAGATCCTCTAGCCTACGGGACAGACGCTCTAATAATACAGACGCTCTAATAACTCCATGGAATCAGTTCTCACTGATCTATGCATTCCCTCCGATCCCTCTTCTACAAAGACTGCTTCGCAGGATCAAGGAGGAGGGAATACCAGTAATCCTAGTGGCCCCAAACTGGCCCAGGAGGCCTTGGTACGCCGAGATTGTAAAAATGGCGATAGGAAGGCCCTGGAAGTTTCCACTTCGACACGACCTGCTGTCACAGGGTCCAGTATTCCACCCTTCCTTACAAAGGCTAAAGTTGACGGCCTGGCTGCTGAGACCCACATTTTGAAAAAGAGAGGGGTCTCTGGTCCGGCTCTTTCTACGCTCATTAATGCTAGAAAGCCAGCCTCCAGACTCATCTATCAGAGAGTCTGGAGAGCATACGTTTCCTGGTGTGAATCCAGATGTTGGAATCCTCAGAAATATGGAATAAGTAGGATTCTTGTTTTTTGCCAGTTAGGAGTGGATATGAATTTAGCCCTTAGCACCATCAAGGGGCAAATATCGGCTCTATCAGTCTTCTTTCAGAGACCATTGGCATCTCACTCCCTAGTTCGGACATTCATTAAGGGGGTACTGAGGATAAATCCTCCAGTTAGGACTCCCTTGTGTCCATGGGATTTGAATTTGGTATTGTCAGTGTTGCAAAAGCAACCTTTTGAACCTATTCGCCATATTCCTTTAATTATATTGAGTAGGAAGTTGGCCTTTCTGATTGCTATAGCTTCTGCTAGGAGAGTATCAGAGCTAGCAGCTCTTTCTTGTAAAGAGCCTTATCTAATTTGTCACAAGGACAAAATCGTACTACGACCCCATCCGGCTTTTCTACCTAAGGTGGTGTCGGCTTTTCACTTGAATCAAGACATTGTTCTGCCTTCCTTTTTTCCAAACCCGCGGACGGCGGGGGAAAAATTATTACACTCTCTAGATCTAGTGAGAGCGGTAAAGGTGTATCTGCAAGCAACCGCTCAGATACGTAAAACAGATGTTTTGTTTATTTTACCAGATGGGCCCAAGAAGGGCCAAGCGGTATCAAAATCCACCATTTCCAGGTGGATTAGACAAGTAATTATTCAAGCTTATGGTTTAAAGAACAGGACTCCTCCTTTTCCTGTTAAGGCGCACTCTACCAGGGCGATAGGTGCTTCATGGGCAGTGCACCACCAGGCTTCGAGGGCTCAGATCTGTAAAGCTGCAACTTGGTCTTCAGTCCATACATTTTCCAAATTCTATCAAATAGATGTGAAAGGACATGAGGATTCCGCCTTTGGGCGAAGTGTGCTGCAGGCAGCAGTATAGGGCTTCTGGTCCGCAAGCGGCCTGTTTTGATCTGTGTCTCCCCCCCTTCATATGAGCATTGCTCTGGGACGTCCCATTATGTAATGACTAGCTCTGTGTCCCGTGGTGTACGATAAAGAAAATAGGATTTTTATAACAGCTTACCTGTAAAATCCTTTTCTTGGAGTACACCACGGGACACAGAGGTCCCCCCCTTCTTATGGGAACCTTACTGCTTTGCTACAAAACTGAGGTACTTCCCTGATGGGAGGGGTTATATGGAGGGGAACTGTCTTCCATTGGTTGTGCCAGTGTCCAATCACCGCTGGTGACCCTTAACCCATTATGTAATGACTAGCTCTGTGTCCCGTGGTGTACTCCAAGAAAAGGATTTTACAGGTAAGCTGTTATAAAAATCCTATTTTTGAAATCAGTGCAAATGCGGCGTTGCACCGGTTAGGACGGTACCATTGCTGACAATTTGACATGTCAAATCGCATGTAAAATCGCACCAGTGTGAACCAGGGCCAAGTCGCAATACTAACCGTGCAATGTAGAGATCTATCCAAAAGTTTTTCAGATGTAACCAGTAGACGACACCCCCACTAGTTTATCAATGAAGTCCAATTTTATCCATTTGTCCAATCATGGTCAGGCTTTGGAGTGGTTATTCAAGGCAAGATCTAGGCATCCTAATATGGATGGATTAATTTGACATGATTTTTCTCGTCCTAATATGGTTTACATTGTTTTGATGAACATCCATTCATATATTTTAGCGTGCCATTATATCTTCATGGGCAGGCTGTGATTTTTCCGATTTCTTCTGCAGGCACACTTTAGATCAGACCTGACTTTGCAGAACTATTCAGGGATAAAAGATCAGGTGGATAATTCTGTTCTACAAAGAATGGCTTCTATGTATAGTGACTAAACTTAAGCGGCCCATGCATGGATGGAATTTTGGCCAGTTCTGTGTATGAGCTAGCTGATTGTTCAACTTGTTTACAACCACTCTGTCAGGTTTTTCCTAAGCAATCAGTGCCACCGGCCATAGCTGGCAACACTGATCATTGTATTTTGCCGGCAGGGACATAAGCTCGGCCAGAGTGAATCTCCCATCCGTTGGTTGAATGAAAAAAAATTAATCATATATGGGCCTGCATTACTCCACATCTAAACCATGCTGCAGGTGTAATTGTGCATTATTTTGATAATCGTTTTCGTACTGAACCTAGATTTGTATGTGGCAGGTGGAATTTGACACGCAACTGTTAGCAACTTCTATGCATATATTATTTTTAAAGCCCAGTTGACGTAATAGAAGTAGATATGCAGTCAAATACACTTTAAACCAGGTGTGCCCAACCTTTTGAAGAGCGAGGGCCACTTAAGCGGCTTGGTAACCGGTAGCGGGCCAAAATGAGCGGAGGGGTGGTTGACAGGTCCGTGTCCGCTCTGCATATGCAGAGTGGACATGGACATGGCCCACTATACGCTATGGGCCCTCTGATCCAATCTTCCCAGATGGAAGGGAATGGATCCCCCCTTTTTTTAGATTGAATTGGAGGTAGGTGGTTATATGGCCACAAGTCTGTTTACATCTGTGGCTCAAAAGAGGTGACCAGGGGGTCCGATTGGGTCAGACTGATCGTGTCATAGGGGCCTAAGGCTGCTTTCACACTGATGCGCTGTGGTTTACCCACACCGAGGGTGCAGCGCAGTGCACCTGTAGCTTTTCTGTGGGTTAGCTGCACTTTGCCATAGACTTCTATTATATCCTGCAGGTGTGGCACACTTTCTGAAGTGCACCAAACCCGCAGGTAATAGAAGTCTATGGCAAAGTGCAGCTAACCCACAGTGCACCTGCAGATCAGTTTGAAGCAGCCCAGTACCCACTGCAGAACAGATATGACCATATATACACTTTGATTTTAGTAATAAACTTACCTTTAATAACAGAGTTCCATTCAGGTATCACTCCGCCTATGACAGGAGTTGGTGCTTTACAGAAAGCATCGGCTTATGTGGCTCTGCTCTGCAGCCGCTTGATTCACAAGACTGTTGCTCTGGGATGGTTGGTCGGCAACCCACAATCTGGGCTTGCCAACCTGCCATCCCAAAGCAGGAGGTCGCGGGCCACATCAGAGGGCTCCGCGGGCCACTGGTTGGGCACCCCTGCTTTATACTAACGACCAACGCTTTCCTGTAGCAGTTGTATCTAAAAATGACTGTGCTGTGTCCGATAGACACCAGAGTTGGACCCAGTGTACTCTATAATTTAACTCCCTCTCCTCTGCAATACACGTCTGTGTGATGACCCTTGTACTGATGGTTGTGGCTGTTACTCAGCGCTGTCAGCATAGGGCACTGCAGTGAGGGCTGGAAGCAGCATTGTTAATGAGAGGACGTTTTTTCCTTTTTTTTTTTTATCCAAGGACATAGGAGAGATTACAACATACCAATAAACATTTCGTATATAAGGCATACATTACAGAAATCAGTACAGCGCTAAAATGGATTTTTTTTTTTTTTAAGGTATTTTATAGCGAAACACCTTCACAAAGCAGAACATGTGAAACTACAGCACTATAAACACATAAAAGGGTGTGAAACTTCGGTTGTGCTTTAATTGGTTTTCATAAGCCAGAATCTGCTGATCTCTGCATGTAGTCACAGAGTGTCTCATTTATCAAAGTGTCAAAAGCAATAACTACCTGAGCTGTCCTATATCATCCAATCAACTTCAAACCTGCCTGGGAAAATAGATGAAACCAAAAGTTTCAGTCATACTAATTGTTACAATACTGACTCTTCTTACTATTCTAGATAATTAAGGCTCGTTGGTTTGGATTGTTTGAAGCGTTTGTAATCCAAAACTGTTAGCATACTCTGGGCCGAATAAAAAAACGGTAATTTCTCATAGTAACCAATCAGTTTAAAGTGGTATTAAACCCAAAACCAAAAGTGTAATATATTGCGGCTTACCAATCATTAGATGTGGTGGCTGCATTCGTTTTTTTTTTTTAAAGGATAACTTCACTTTTTTATTAAAATACAAAATGCACATCTTTTTGCAGGTTAAAAAATGTGCATTTATTTTTTATTGGAAGCCTGTAAAGTATTGCATCCATGGGTGCAATGCAAGGTTCATGCAAACTGTCAGTGTTTCTGTCTGCTCGTACCCTGTTCGGACAGGCAGTTACACAACGACAGGAAGCATAAATGAACTACAGCACCCTGGTGGCTCATTGAGAACTACAAGCCGACACTGCTTGTAGTTTCCGATTTACACAACTCTATGAATGAATGATGGTGCAGGGTGGGGGAGAAGATCCCTGGCCCATTTATCACAGCATTGACTCGGGGGGGGGGGGGGTGGCTGCAGCAGTAACATGTTACGTGTTACACCCTGAATACTGATGTAACATGTTATGAAAGTTGAACAGCTTGTTCTGTTAAAAATTTGACAGACTTACTGACTGGATCACCAAGTGAAAATAAAAGCAAGCCTATAAAAGAAAACTATTGCAGCCATCACATCTATGGATTTGTAAGCTACAATATAAAAACTTTTGGGTTTAATACTGCTTAAAGGGCTCATTCACACCATCGCGGTGCATTAACACGCGCGCTTTTGAATGGACTACCCAACACAACTAAATCTTACCAAAAAAGGAGGTGCATGTAGCATTTTTGGCAGCACTCCACAACATCCTTTGGAAAGGTACTTTGGGATGTCTTTTAGAAAAAAAAATGGCCCCCCCCCATCGTGCTATTGTGCTTTTCGGTAATGTATGCTTTACTTTACCCCAGCTCAGTAGTGTGAATGGGTCCTTAAACTTGCTAGGGATTACAATTGCTGAACCTAACTGAGTTCTCTAGGTCCGTACAGAAAGTGTATATAACATACAGTTTGATAAATGGCACTCAGTGCACTATTACCTGGATATCTATGAAATCCCTTTTGCCTCTTTAAATGCGTGTTATCTCCTAAGCTTTGCTGCCTATTTATAATCGTTCTTTTGTATCCTCCCACCCTTCTCTCATTTTTTTTTTTTGCCTGACCCAGAGAAATTAATTGAGGGTCTCAAATCTCCAGAGCCCCAGCTTCTGCTTCCTCACCTTGTACAGCTGGCAGATCCCTTTGGGAGCACCTCCGAGGCTGTGAATGGTAAATACTGAGAAATGGTGGTCTTAGACTAGACAGTTCATGATTGATATTAAAGTGTGCCTCCTTACCATGGACAACAAAAAACCTTTTGTTTACTTGACCAACCTAAAACTTTGACTAGACTTAAGCCAGAAGACGTATTTGCTATTAATGAGAACCTTTTGGGTCTCTAAAGGCTTAGTTATCAGGTTCCTTGCTAAAGAGAAAAGTAAATGCTCACATCTCAGGTATCCAATTTCTCATACTTCTCTGTTTCGGACCTGCAGCCTCACAAAACCTCTTTGGCGTTCAACACTTGGGAATGTCAGCTGCCTGTGTTTCCTTCCACATGCTGGTACCTCCCTTTTGGACCAGTGGCATAACTGGAACCTTCAGGGCCCCGGTGCCAGAAACCGTGAAGGGCCCCCTGACCGCCAGCCAGGGAGGTGAAGCCCGAAGATGGAACGCCAGGGCCCGGCCACAAGTGCAACCTTTGTATCCCTGGTAGTTTTACCACTGGTATCTGTAGCATTTTTTATTTTTGCTATTTTATTCTTTTTACCTTGCCTATACAGAGCTTCCCGTTCATTCACAAACTGAAGCAGTTTACTATGCCTCAGTTATGAATGGACAGTCAATCGATGATCGGTACGCATACTGACTCTCCCTTCATAGGAGGAAGTGGACTGTAAATGACACATTGACCAGCCCCTTCCCCGCTCTTCATCCTGACACATTCCCTGCAGCAGCCGGCAGGATGGGGGAACCCGGCAGAGCAATGTGGGGCAGGATGGCTGGAAAGAGCACAGGGGGGCTGGAGAGGACAGGGGGGCAGCAAAAGGAAACTGAATAGGAGGGGCGGCTGCATATAGAGGAATCGATCTCTCAATATTCCTCATGCTGAATGCCCGCTTCTCCTTCTCTCCATCGCACAGGCACTCGGTAGCCTCAGTAGCTGCAGGAGGAAGATGGAGCGATCGATTCCTTTATATGCAGTAGCCCCCACCACTCCTATCCAGGTATACACGGGGGGCTGCATAGGCCCCCCTGCGGTATGAGGCCGGGTTGAAAATTGCGACCCCTGTAGTTACACCCCTGATTTGATCCCAACTTAATGTAGGACTCTCCAGTGGCCTTTAGGGTTGATGGAAGCACTCTGCAGTGATGTGTAGGGCCGATGGAAGGAATCAGGCTGTGATGGGGACACTCCTGGAAGTGTTGAATCCCAAAGAGGTTTTTCGAGATGGCAGCTCTGGAATATAGGTTAGGATAGGTGAGAGACAACCCACTGTAGCGATGAGTATACGCTGTTTCTTCAACTGCAGGGGACATGCCAGCTTAGAGCACTTAGAGACCATTCAGGTTCACTTTTAATGTATCTCAACTCTATCCAAAAAGAGAAATATGTAGGCTGTCATAGTATCCCAGCTTCTAAAACTGCTAGTTGCCTACCTTTCATGCTAAATCTGTGGCCTAATTTATTTTCAAGTCGGTGGTCTCCAAACTGTGGCCCAAGGGCCGGATGTGGCCCTTTGCTTGCCTTTGTCTGGCCCTTGAGACACTATTCCTTCTATTGACGCCAATGAAAAGTCATCATTACTTTTGCTAACACCATTACTTCCACTGACAACAATAGGGCATAATTCCTCCCACTGACACCAACGATGGTGCACTGTTCCTGCCACTAATACCAATGATGGGGCACTATTCCTCCTGACCACATTTTTAAAATGCCACTGACCACCAAGCATGAGACACTCCCATTTTAGAAGCCTGGATGTGGGGGTAGCGTTTTATTGCTGATATTTCCTATAGAATTAAAATGTGGTCCAAAATAATTTTAGATTTAGAACCTAAAATGTCATGTATAACTTTAGGACAAGGCTGTCCAACCTGCGGCCCACAAGCCACACGTGGCCCAATACGGCTATGAATGCGGCCCAACACAAAATCTTAAACTTGCCTAAAAATGTTAAAATGCATTTACACTGCGTGAACCCATGCGGACAAAGAAAAAATTGACAGTGTCTTTTATAAGTTTTATCCTTCCAAAGAAAAATCTATCACTCTTCACAATCACCCCTTGTTAATGTCATCAGTTTTTAGTAGCACCTTTTTTTGTGAGCAATTTTTTTCAAGGATGAAGCACACAAAGGGAAAAATTAGAACCAAAATATCTGATAAACACTTTGAGAATTGAAAATTGCTACAACATCCATCGAACCAGATATTGATGTGTTGGTTTATTAAAATCATTGTCGCATATCGCACTAGTCTTATGTTGCACTATATTATTTTTATAATAAAAATATTGCAAAAAATTACGTTTTATTACTCAGGTCCATTATCTATATCGGTGATCGGTAATTTGCGATCTGCCCTTTTCTGCTCGTGGGCTATCCTTTTTGTTAGTGTATTTTATGTGTGGCCCAAGACAATTCCTCTTCTTTCAATGTGGCCCAGGAAGGTCCAGAGGTTGGACATCCCTGCTTTAAGATATAATTATTAAAATGTCAAGTAAAGACCGGTCTTCTCACTAATACATTTTAAAATGGCTGATCATTTTACCTCTTTCTGGTTTTATGACTATTTAGAATTTGGATTAAAGAGAACCTGTCCTAAGAGCTAATTTCCAAGTGTAAAAGTTAACTAGTAGTAACAAGCTTGTTGGTGCCTTCAAAGCCCTTGCTGAGATACACTGGACTTCAATTGGTACCTTTTATAAAAAGAGAAGTGAACAGATTATTCTTAATACATACAGTGCTTTCCCGTGATGGCCACGTCAGTAAGGAGATTGTGACATGTGTCAATGATGGGAGGAATGACAGGTAGATGTCTTGCTGCCTATTACTCTTTGTAAAACATCTGCCCATCTGTGCTATCACTAATTGGTCTGTTGGTCTTTTTCAAACTTCATGACATTTTCTTGTGTTCTATTTCCCTTCTCTGTCCTTGCCATTTTCTTTCTGCAATACGCTGGTGTTCTGCTGCAATTTTTCTTTGATGTGCCAGGAAAAGCTGAACCTGTGGTGGAGAGCCTCATTCCAGGGCTTGAGCCTCCTATGCCCCAGCGCCTCTCATCCCAGGCCGACTCCATTGCTTCAAATCGTACAGGTTGGTGGTGGGCTTGTTAACCATGATTTTTACTCTCAGCATAGATACTGGATTTCTTTGAATGTTCAGCCCCACAAACCAGATGCAAATCCTTCAAAAGTAGAGAAAAGTGAAATTAGACTGGTTGCTTGCCACAGCGAGCCAAGTAATTTCTTCTATTCTTTACAAACACTGTAAAAATACATAACTTTTGATAAAAAAAAAAATACATTATATGGGCAAAAGTATGTGGACACCCCTCCCATTTGGTTTAGTTGTGGTTTTTACAGTGGTACTGTTAATGCCATGGCATACAAGGGCATTGTGGACCATTGTGCGTTTCCAACCTTGTGGCAACATTTATTGGTGGCCCTTTTTGGGTCCAGTATGACTTCACCTGTGCACAAAGCTAGCTCCATAAAGACATGGCCTACACAGAGCCCCTCGCACCAACCCTTTTCACCAATTGAAAGGTCTTCTCTTCCAAAATCAGTACCTGGCCTCAAATGCTCCTTTGGCTGAATGGTACAAATTCCCAGGCGCACTTCAAATCTTGTGGAAAGCCTTTCGAAGGAGAAGTTGTTACAGCTGCAAAGGAAGGGCAATTGGAAATCCAACTAGCTCATATATGTATGATGGTCAGCAATGCACAAACTTTTGGACATACAGTGCAACAGCTTGAAGCTGGGCTAATTTTGGGCAAAAGCTTAAATTTTCCCAGTTTTTTGTTACATAAATGAGTGCTACTGACACCTTTTTGTATTGAATCCTTCGCTCTAGCTAATCCAACAAAGCCATATTTTTAGGCAGGATAGCTATGGAAATGATTATAATCTTTGAAATTTATAAGATTCGTACACCAATCGACACATAACTTTATGACCACCCACCTAATATTGAGTAGGTTCACCATTTGCCACCAAAATATTCCTGGCCTTTTCAGACATGGATGCCACTTGACCTCTAAAGGTATGCTGGTATCTGGCACTAAGCCAACAATAGCCGACCCTTTAAGTCCTGTAAGTTGCAAGGTAGGGCCTCCGTGGTTCGGAGTTGGTTTTTCCAGTACGTCTCACAGATGCTCGATTTGGATTGAGATCTGGGGAATTTGAGTTTTTTTACTAAAAGCAAGCATACTCTGAACTTCAAATGCACTTGTTCCAGAGCTTAGTAAATTTGGTAAAGCTTTACTTTGCAAAGACTACTCAATCACATGCAAGGAAAATAAAACACATTTTTGCTTGCACATGATTGGATAATAGAAATCAGCAGAGCTTCGCCTAATTTCAGAGCTTCCCCTCAGATCTAGAGCAACTGCACTTGCAGTTCACAGTATATTTGCCTTTAGGCCACTGTCATCTTGGACTACCATTTCTCTGAAGGGGTGTACTTCGTCAGCAACAGAGTTTATGTAGGTGGCCGATTTCAAGTAACATCCACATGAATGGCAGAACCCAAGGTTTTCCAGCAGAACATTGCCCGAAGGATCACGCTGCCTCCGTCGGCTTACCTTCTTCCCATAGTGCATCCATCTATTCCCCAGGAAAGCACAAAATAAAGGATATGTCACCAGGATCTCCAAAATGGGTCCAACGCCTTATTTGACGATCACATCATGGCTAGAACAGAGACATTTTGGGGATGCGTGGGACCCCTTCATCAGGCATGTGAGACATGCTGTGATGTGAACGTCAAAGTGTCAGGCCCTTTCTTGGAGTTCCTTGGTGTGCTGTTGACAGCTGGTGGTCGTTACAGCACCTATTTACCTTACAGCCATTTTCAGGAATGTGTGTTGGGAATATTTCTCTGAACTTCCCCACTTAAGCAACACACACACAACCAGACATCCACATGATGTAAAAGAAAACATGATTCATTAGACCATGCCATCTTCTTCCATTACTCTGTGGTTCAGTTCTGATGCTCAGGTGCCCAATGTAGATGCTTTTGGCTGTGGACACAGCTCAGCATTGGCACCCTGACCAGTCTGTGGCTACACAGCCCCATACACAAAAAAAAAAACGTGATACCCTTTTTTCTTTTTCGTACATCACGGGACACAGAGCGACTTAGTCATTACTAATGGGTTATATAGATTACCTTCAGGTGTTGGCACTGGCCAATTCCAAACCGGAAGTACCCTCCCCTATATAAGCCCCTCCCATCCGGGAGCACCTCAGTTTTTTGCCAGTGTCTAAGGTGTTGGCCAAAGAGTAACATGTGTTTTCACTGGGCTTGCGTACAGGTTCTTTTGGGCCTTAGTAAGCTGTTCCGGATCCCACCAAAAAAGCTTCATAGCTAAACGGTCGGTACCCGGGCCTTGCAGCAGAAGAGCAAGGTTTTGCCTGTAATGCCTCTCTTAGGAGGGCTGGACCCTGGGATCCAGAGCTCTGGTCATACCCACGACCAAGATGTTTTCTGTGCAGGGTGCTATACAGGTCCAGGGGAGTGGAATCCTTGGGAACCCGGTCCCTGAAGGTTTAATTACAATGCCTGCCGTGATAGGTGAAGTTTGGACTTCTGTGGACCAAACAAAGTCCTGCGGCGGGGATCAGGTAAGTGGGGGCCCCCAGGAACTTGGTTCTATTGGGGGACCCCCAAGCCTAATTTGTCTTTCTGTCTGTTACCTAACGGTATTCCCGCTAATATCTGTGTTTGCCTGTAACTACTGAAAATGTAAAATTTTAATAGTAGTCAAGAAAAAAAAAAAAAAAGGGACCGCGGTACCTGTGTTAAACCACTAGAGGCCGCTGTAGTCCATTTTTCTTGTCATGTGGATCTTTGGTTTTCTCAAGTCAAAAGATCCAGGCAGTTGGTAAGTTTCTCTGTGGGAATCCACTTCCTCTGCCCTGTTGCTGCGCTCATCCACCGCACAGGCCCTCCGGCAAAAAGGGCCCTGGCTCCTAGTCCCTGTCTGATCTCGAAAAGGGCGCCAATGGTGCACGGGCGCGTGCACGCGCCTCCTATGAAAAAAAAAAGGGGCGGGGCGGGTGGATGACGCTCGATGCGCGCCGCGGCGCTTCTGCGCATGTGCAGGCGTCCCAGCATGGTTAAAAGACACAGTACAAGTGTCAGCTGGATGCAAACAGAGCTAGCAACAAACAGTGGCACACAGAGGCGGTTGATGCAGGCATCCCCATAGAAAGGCACTTTAGTGGACACCAGCTGGTATATAGTAGCAACTGTGTTAGACTATTACCAGCAAAAATTGGTGTATGACGACGGGAATACCTCAGCTTTGTGCTTAAAGGATATGTCGTCCAGACGCTCCGGAAATAGGTCTTCCAGGAAGCCAAAGGGGTCTCCATCGGGCTCTGAGGATATTGGGCATGCTTGTACTGCACCAATCTCCCCTGAGAATTCAGAGGTCAGTAGCCGTAGAAACCCCGCAGGAGTGCCTGGTGCTGCGGCTGTCCCCAGTCCACCTGCTCCTGTATATATAACAGAGGAGGTTTTATCCTCAACTCTGGGAGGATTGGAAGAGAGATTAACAGCATTGATCGCTGCTTCCCTGTCACAGGAAAAGCGCGTCCGATCTCCGTCTCCTCCTTCAGAGTGCCTGTTAGTGGAGGAACAGCCCCACACAGAGATCGACCTACCTGAAGGGGATCAGGATGAGGTTGATTCAGTTATGGAGGAATCAACAGTGGAAGAACCTTTCTCAGCATCTCAGGCTGAAAGATTATGGGTTCAGTCTCTGACCAACATGGTCCGATCAGCATTTAAAATGCCTCTGGCGGAACCACCATCCACTACGGTTTCCTCGCTGGGGTCGCTAAAAGCTCCCCAGGCTGTCTGTTCCTTCCCAATCCACCCTTTATTAGAAGGGCTTATTTACCAGGATTGGGAGCATCCTGATAAAATATTTGCTCCCCCCAAGAGATTTCCGGTGATCTATCCCATGGAGGATAAGTTCATAAAAAAATGGAGGGTCCCTACAGTGGACGCAGCCATCTCTTCTGTTAACAAATCACTGACATGTCCAGTAGATAATGTTCCAATGTTCAAAGACCCAATAGATAAAAAATTGGAGTCTTTACTAAAATCTGCTTTCTCTACAGCAAGCATGGTGACACAACCTGCGGTAGCAGCGATTGGAGTCTGCCAAGCAGTGAAAGATCAGTTGAAACAAGTCTTAAGGGACTTACCAGATCAGCAGGCTCTTGCCCTAGCTGACCTGCCTAGAGCCTTGTGTTTTGCAGTGGACGCCATAAAGGATACAATCCAACAGGCCTCCCGCTGAAGCTCCCTGTAAAAAACTGCTGGTTAGCTTCCCATTTCATGGAGAACGCTTATTTGGAGAAGATCTGGACAAATATATCCAGAAAATTTCTGCCGGTAAAAGTTCACTCTTACCGGTTAAGAACAAGGGTAGAAGTCCTTCTTTTAAGAGGCCTACTTCTCCAGTCCCTGGCACATCGGCTGTGAAACAGTTCCGACGGCCTCCGCGGTCAAATCCAGGGGGCAGAAATCAGGGACAATCACAGGGTAACAAGAAACCCTGGGTCAAGAGGTACAAAACCTCCCCCTAAGTCATGAAGGGTTGCCCCCACTCAGTCGGGTGAGGGGAAGACTTCAGTTGTTCACAGAGACCTGGCGGGACACCATCAGAGATGGGTGATCTCCGCAGTAAGTCTGGGATACAGGCTGGAGTTAAAAGACATTCCTCCTGCCCATTTTATAAGGTCAAACGTGCCAAGCGATCCCCAGAAGAGTGGATCCCTCCTTCTGGCACTAGAGCAACTATTGCCCCAAGGGTAATCATGAAGGTTCCCTTGGAAGAAAACGGGTTCGGGTTTTACTCGAACCTTGTCACAGTCCCCAAACCAAATGGGGACATGAAGCCCATATTAAATATAAAAGGGCTAAACAAGTTCCTACATATCGGGACTTTTTCGGATGGAGTCGATCCGATCGGTGGCCACCGCCCTACAAGGGCAGGAATGGTTAGCCTCGATCGACATAAGGGATGCTTATTTGTATATTCCCATCTGTCCGGCCCACCAGAAATTTCTACGCCTTGCAGTAGAAGGGCGCCATTTTCAGTTCAGAGCCTTACCTCTCGGTCTGGCCACGGCACCACGAGTGTTCACAAAAATTCTGGCCCTACGATTGGCCAAACTAGGAACACAAGGTGTAACGATAATGGCATATCTAGACGACTTGTTGCTGATAGACCACTCAGTGAAAAAAAATAGAAGTGGTCGTTCACAAGATAATCAAAGTATCTGGAATCTCACGGTTGCATTATCAACCGAGACAAGTCAGCCCTAAAACCAGTCAAAAGCCTGGAATACTTGGGGGCCAAGACTGGATTCAAATCAGAGAAAGATTTTTTTTTACCTCCAGAGAAGGTGTCGTCTTTGAAAGATTTGACCCACTTAGTGGGTACAAAAAAGAAAAACCATCCATGCGCCTGTGTATAAGGCTGCTGGGAAAAATGGTGGCTTCATTCAAAGCGGTACCCTACGGTCAATTCCATTCAAGGAACTTGCAGAGGGCCATACTGTCAGCCTGGAACAAAAAAGTTCAGGCTTTAGACTTACCAATGTCCCTGTCCCCTTCCGTTCGCAAGAGCCTCCATTGGTGGTTGGTGCCCCAGAATCTGGAAAAAGGGAAACCCTTCAGTCCGGTTTCTTGGAAGGTGGTCACTACAGTTGCCAGCCTCATAGGCTGGGGGGCAGTACTGGAGCAATGGTCTCTCCAGGGCAAGTGGTCAGAAGCAGAGAAGGCCCTGCCCACCAATCTCTTAGAGATACGAGCAGCCCGGTATGCCCTAGTAGCATGGACATCCAAACTCCAAGGGTCACCTGTCAGAGTTCAATCAGACAATGCCACAGCAGTGGCATATATCAATCACCAGGGTGGCACCAGGAGTCGTGCAGCCCAGAGGGAAGCGAATTGCATCCTGGAATGGGCAGAAAGGTTTGTCACAGCTATATCCGCGGTTTTCATCCCAGGAGTGGAAAATTGGAGAGCGGACTTTTTAAGTCGCCAGCAATTATGCCCGGGGAATGGTCTCTTCACCCCGAGGTTTTCCAGGCAATATGCCAGCGGTGGGGAACACCGGATGTAGATCTGCTAGCATCCAGATTCAACGCAAAGGTGGACAGATTTGTGTCTCGCACAAAGGATCCCCTAGCTTGCGGTTCGGATGCCCTAGTGTTCCCTTGGGATCAGTTCAAGCTGATATATGCATTCCCACCGCGATTAATCCGCAGAATCAGGGTAGAAAAGAAACCAGTGATTCTGGTGGCTCCAGCGTGGCCCCGAAGGGCATGGTACGCGGAGATTGTAAAAATGTCAGTGGGAAGTCCTTGGACCCTCCCACATCGTCCGGACCTGCTTTCGCAAGGACCGATATACTACCCTTCCTTACCAGCCCTAGGTTTGACGGCCTGGCTATTGAAGCCCACATTCTAAAAAAGAGAGGGCTCTCTAATCCTGTGGTATCTACCATGATCAATGCCAGGAAGCCGGTATCCAGGCAGATCTATTATAGGATCTAGAAGGCGTACATCACGTGGTGTGAGGCCAGGAAATGGCATCCACGTAAGTACGTAATAGGTAGGATTCTGGACTTCCTACAGTGGGCTGTACATAGGAAGCTTGCCTTGAGTACTATCAAGGGTCAGACGGCCTTGTCAATATTTTTTTCAAAGGCCCTTGGCTTTGCATTCATTAGTCAAAGCTTTCATACAAGGAGTGATGCGTATTAGCCCTCCGGTTAGTATTCCCATATGTCCATGGGACTTAAACCTGGTTCTGTCGGTTCTACAGAAACAACCATTTGAACCATTGCGGCACATTTCCTTGGTTCTTTTCACCAGGAAATTGATTTTCTTAGTAGCCATTTGTTCGGCTAAAAGAGTATCGGAATTAGCCGCCTTGTCCTGTAAGGAGCCATATCTGGTTATCCATAAGGACAGAGTAGTATTACGTCCTCATCCAGCCTTCTTCCTAAGGTGGTATCGAGGTTCCATTTGAACCAAGATGTGGTTCTTCCTTCCTTTTTCCCCAAACCTAGTTCGGTAGAGGAAAAGTTATTGCATTCTTTGGATGTAGTAAAAGCAGTTAAAGCTTATCTTAAAGCCACTGCTCAGATTCGTAGAACGGATGCTTTGTTTGTTCTGCCGGAAGGCCCCAGAAAGGGTCAGGCAGCATCAAAAATCTACTTTAGCCAAGTGGATTCGACAGGTCATAATACAAGCCTATGGCTTGAAAAGGAGACCGCCTCCGTTCAAAGTTAGGGCGCACTCCACAAGAGCAGTTGGAACTTCATGGGCAGTGCATCACCAAGCCTCCCTGGCTCAAGTCTGTAAGGCCACAACATGGTCCTTAGTACACACGTTTACTAGATTCTACCAGGTAGACGTCAGAAGTCAGGAGGATGTCGCCTTTGGGCGCAGTGTGTTGCAGGCCGCAAAAGAGCCTCATGCCTGATGGCGCCCAGCTTATGTATCCCTCCCCTCATTTGGCATTGCTTTGGGACGTCCCATTAGTAATGACTAAGTCGCTCTGTGTCCCGTGATGTACGAAAAAGAAAAAGGGATTTTTATAACAGCTTACCTGTAAAATCCTTTTCTTGGAGTACATCACGGGACACAGAGCTCCCACCCCTCTTTTTGGGATACTTATTGCTTGGCTACAAAACTGAGGTGCTCCCGGATGGGAGGGGCTTATATAGGGGAGGGTACTTCCGGTTTGGAATTGGCCAGTGCCAACACCTGAAGGTAATCTATATAACCCATTAGTAATGACTAAGTCGCTCTGTGTCCCGTGATGTACTCAAAGAAAAGGATTTTACAGGTAAGCTGTTATAAAAATCCCTTTTTTCCTGCTTTCAACACATCAACTTCTTGCTGCCTAATATATCCCACCAACTTTCAGATGCTGTTGTATTGCGATAATCAGTGTTATTCACTTAAATTATCAGTGGTCATAAACGAATGGTTGATTGGTGTATTTCTGACTGAAGCCATTAGTAGACATCTCAGCTTAAATAATCCTTAATAAAATTTAGTTTCTCGTCAATCAGGGGTTGTATGTCCATAAATAGATAGCATGGATTTACATCTTAACAATGTTGAAAATGAATAGTGATAAATGGTACAATCCACCTTAGGTTAAAGAAAACCTGTTTTTAAAAGGAAAACATAAATTATCATAAGTGACGACCTATGAAAATCTATTTTCTTTAAGTAACTAGTTTCAATAGTTACTTGGCTGCCATTGAACATGAAGGCAATTGCAACTAAACTGCTGCTCTAATCTGTATTTAGTGAAGATCTAAGGACATACAAAAGCTGAAGCAAGGTTTGTTTAGTGAGGAACCCATAAAAGGTTCCTTGCCTTTTTCCATAATTAGCTATTGATTTACCGTAATTAGCAGTTTGGTTCAGTGTGGTGGCTATGGATAAGCCAAATCTGCACCCTCTACACTTGGAGTTAATGGTTGACTTTCTCACCTGGAAGAATAGAGACGTAAATGTGTCTTATTAGAGAGGTGTTCGAGAGTGGTGTTATCTGAATCCCACTTGGCGTTTTAGTGCATAGGTTGCGTATACTGTATCTGAGTAGGCTAGGACTAATAGACAATGTTCCCTTCTCTGAGCTCTATTTCCTGCACCCAGAGGTTAGTAATTCCATTAACAAAAGCAATATTCTTTTGTACTAACCTACTGCTATCTTTTTAATGCTGCACTTTGGGATCTCCAGACTCTCTCACTGGGGAGGACTCTCTTCTTGACTACTCTATTTTATCTAACCCTGCGGCTGACCTTCTTGACGAGTTTGCCCCTGTAACTCTTTCTGCTCCAACATCTGCAGGTAACAATTTATAATGTATGTGTAAGAAGCCTTCATATCTCTTACATTTCATTCCACACGTTATCTGTGTGTATGATGGTATAGCTGTATGCGTTAATCGTACTGTTTCCATGTCATGCGACTTGTTCGGTGAGTTTAACTCTTGACAGGCTTGTCAAGCGTGTTTTCTGTCTGTGAGTTAGTTATGCCAAGATTTTTTTCGAGAAAAGGATTTAATTAGAATGGCATCAAAACTTCTGTGTAGAATCTGTCGCCTGGCACCAACCTTTGCATATGATAAGAAACAATCTTAACATGCAAACTGTGTTCATCTGCAGCATTAAGTCATGTGTCATGAGGGTATAACCAGGTAGATCACACCTTCAGCTGCAATAGCTGGGTGACTGTAGGGTACTACACTTAGTTCAATTAGGCAGTCTAAAGATGTTATATTATCTGGTAGTTCTAGGATTGCACTTTAATGATTTAGAAACCAGGACAGTCTAAGGCCGGCCATAGCCACAGAGATTTTTTTTCCTGCAAAAAGGAATTCCCCCATCAACACAGTCAGTGTTGATGGGGGAATCCCTCCCACTGAGCCATTGTGTTCTCCCACCAGGGGGACGAGGAAGCTGTCCCTGCCAGGAGAACACAATGATTGATAGTGGACTATAACAGCCACTAGCAATACTCGCATGTAAAATCCAACAAGCTGGTTGTACCCAAGTTGATTGGTCAACTTGGGTACATTCAGCCTGCCCACACATGGTTTGAATCTCCGCCGGTTCCTGATGAACTAGATGAGATTTGAACCTTCTATGGCTTGCCTAAGTACTTCTATGTCTAAATGGTTACAGTATACTGCTGTGAGATGTATTCAGGAGCAGGGTGAAGGCCTCATTTTAAAGCTTGTTTAAAAAAACAAAAACAACAAACATGTTATACTTGCCTCCTCTGTGCAGTTGGTTTTGCACAGAGCAGCCCGGATCCTCCTCTTCTCGGGTCCCTCTTTGCTGCTCCTAGCCCCTCCCTCCTTTGAGTGCCCCTCAGCCAGCAGCTTGTTACAGGTTTCACCCAAGCCGAGTCAGAGCTCCGTGTATCCATTCAGACACGGAGCCCCGACCTGGCCCCGCTCCCTCTCTCCCCTGATTGGCTAACTGATCTTGATTGATAGCCCAGCGGTGCCACTGGCTCCCGCGGCTGTCTCAGCCAATCAGGAGGAGTGTCCTGGATGGCTGAGGGGATCGTGGACAACGCTGGAGAGAGAAGGACACCTCAGTTGGGTAATAAGGGGGGTGCTACACACAGAAGGTTTTTATCTTAATGCATAGTATGCATTAAGATAAACCACCTTCCTTTACAACTCCTTTAGGTTTCTTTCTTAGTGACCTTGTCTCCAGACTAATCATTTCCATGACATCTTCCCATATGACTTTGTTTGCATATACGGTACTTTGTTTTATGCTTTATTTACCTTTTAAAAATCTTTATCGTGAATGTGAGCTGCCATCTTGAATGTGATGTCAGCAGCCGACTTGGAGCTGTTATCCAAGTGACACTCTATCATATTCCCCTTTACTCCTCCCCCCGACAGCTACGTAAAAGGTTATTTAGGGAGGTGAGTGGAGGGGTAAAGGAGCTCAGCCAACATAGGGTAAGTAGACACTCCCAGAAGAATTGAGGTCTATGATGTACAAGGAGGTATGCTACAGATTAGACTTTTCCTGAAGTCAAATTTTCTAGCAAGTTGCACGTGAAAAAAAGAAAAATAATTATTAAAAGGAAAATAACTGCAAGTCGGCTAAATTTCTTGATTTTCAAAGTAGGTTTAATTACTTGGTTTTTCAATACTGTATCTGCAGTTTTTTTTAAGTTGATGACAGGGTATCTTTAAAGAGGAAGAGTAAACCTCTGGCTTTTTTTTTTTGACCGCCAAAGCAAAGGCATAATGTGCTAGTATGCATCGCATGCTAGTTCATTATGTGACACTTGCCTATAAACAAAGCCCTCCACAGATGCCTTGTCACCACTGGAATCCGCATCCATCTTCATCCGCCTTCATCTTCATCCACCTTCATCTTCATCCGCCTTCCTGCCAGGTCCGCGGACTCCGGCTGTGTTGACTGGATGGAGTCGTGTGACGTCAGTCACGTCATCGGCTGCATATACAATAAATATCTCCTAAACGGTGCACGTTTAGGAGATATAGGTACTGTAAATAGGTAAGGTTTACCTATAGGTACAATTAATCGAAGGGGTTTTACAACCACTTTAATAAAGCAGCTATAGGTAGAACTTCTGTATTAACCAGGAGAGGAAAGAGGCTACTACGAAGTTTTGGTTTTTGGTTTGTTCTTAATCTATGCTGAAATAGAATGATAGTGCCATTGTGTTGCCTGTACATTAGTGGCCTGAAATGTCCAGTCACTAAATTAACAGAAAAGCTAGATGCCCCTCAGTATTTGTGCAAATACAGCAACACCTATTTGATTCTAAAATGGCTGCCTTTAATAACTGGAGGTGGTAAATGTTCTGTGAATTGCAAAAAGCTACTGTCACTAGTATGCACAGGATTCCAGCTCCCTCTGGCCCAGGATTCTAATCCAAATTTTTATTAAAATTTTTATCTGACCTTTATGACCTTACTTAATTTGCTGAGAAAATCCTATTAATTTTAATGCGGAGAAGTCTACGTATATTATAATTTTTTTTAAACTAATTTGTATAAAAAGATGATGTGAAGGGCAAAAATGGGTCACAGTTGTCCTTCAGATCTTTATCGGGCCACAGTTTCCTATCTGCTCAATGCTGATAATACCAGCTCCATTCTGTAGGTAGATCACCCTGAGATATGATTGTGAATGTCAGGTGAAACAGGGATTTTCCCAGGGTTTTGGTGGATCTGCATCAATGATCTTAGGTCATTGCGTCTGGATATCCATAGACCCAAACTCTTGGAGCATTTATTGATATACAGGTGCATCTCCAAAAAATTGGAATATCATCAAAGAGTTCATTTATTTCAGTAATTTAATTCAAAAAGTGAAACTCATATATTCTATAGATTCATTATACACAGTGTGATGTATTTCAAGCATTTCTTTCTTTTTAATTTTGATGATCAAGTCTTATAAAATAGTGAAAACCCAAAATTCCGTATCTCAGAAAATTAGAATATTGTGAAAAAGTTCAGTATTGTAGACTCATGGTGTCACACTCTGATCAGCTAATTAACTCAAAACACTTATAAAGGTTTCCTGAACGATATAAATGGTCTCTCAGTCTGGTTCAGTAGGTTACACATTAATGGGGAAGACTGCTGACTTGACAGTTGTCCAGAGACAGTCATTGACACCCTCCAAAGAAAGGTAAGTCACAAAAGGTCATTGTAAAAGAAGCTGGCTATTCACAGAGTTCTGTATCCAAGCATATTATTGGAAAATTAAGTGGAAGGAAAAAGTGTGGTAGAAAAAGGTGCACAAGCAACAGGGATAACTACAGCTTTGAGAGTATTCTGAAACCAAGGCCTTTCGAGAATTTGGGGGAGATTCACAAGGAGTGGACTAGGGCTGGTGTCAGTGCTTCAGGCGCAACCACACACAGACGTATCTAGGACATGGGCTCCAACTGTCACATTCCTTGTGTCAAGCCACTCCTGAACCAGAGACAACGTCAGAAGCATCTTACCTGGGCTAAGGAGAAAAAGGACTGGACTGTTGCTCAGTGGTCCAAAGTCCTCTTTTTGGATGAAAGTAAATTTTGCATTTCATACAGAAATCAAGATCTCAAAGTCTGGAGGAAGAGTGGATAGGCACATAATCCAAGTTATATGAAGTCCAGTGTGAAGTTTCCACAGTCAGTGATGATTTGGGGAGCCATCTCATCTGCTGGTGTTGGTCCACTGTGTTTTATCAAGTCCAAAGTCAACACAGCCGTTTACCAGGAAATTCTAGAGCACTTCATGCTTCCCTCTGCTGACCAGCTTTTTGGAGATGCTGATTTCATTTCCCAGCAGGACTTGGCACCTGCCCACACTGCCAAAAGTACCAATACCTGGTTTAATGATCATGGTATCGCTGTGCTTGATTGGCCAGCAAACTCGCCTGACCTAAACCCCATAGAGAATCTGTGGGGTATTGTCAAGAGGAAGATGAGACCCCAGACCCAGCAATGCAGACAAGCTGAAGGCCGCTATCAAAGCAACCTGGGCTCTCAGAACACCTCAGCAGTGCCACAGGCCGATCGTCTCCATGCCACGCCGCATTGATTCAGTAATTCATGCAAAAGGAGCCCCTACCAAGTATTGAATGCATACTATACTGTACATGGACATACTTTTCAGTAAGCCAACATTTCTGTATTAAAAATCTTCTTTTTGGTCTTATGTAATAATCAAATTTTCTGAGATGCTGAATCCTGGATTTTTACTAGCTGTAAGCCATAATCATCAAAATTTAAAAGAAAGAAATCATGTTGAAATATATCACTCTGTGTGTAACGAATCTATATAAAATATGAGTTTTACTTTTTGAAGGAATTTACTGAACTAAATTAGCTTGTTGATGATGGTCAATTTTATTTAGATGCACCTATGACCTGTATATCATTGAGTATGGCACTTTGTGCACTGCGGGGCGCCATATTGTGAAGTGAGTAAGTACCTCTAACTCGACTGGTTTACTACTCCCTCTGTACAGTCTGAAGTTGACATTAAACCTTAAAGTTTTAAACCTCTGACAAGAAATATAAACTAATCATGTCCCTCTATAGGATGTACTTGTCTCAGTCCAGAGCACTATGTGTGATTTCTATCTACTGCCTCATTCCTCTATCTGCATGAGTCATTTCTGATACCTTTTTTTTCCTCTTGGTGTCAGGAAAACTTGACGGAATGGAGCGCCACCACACAGCCTGTGATTGACAGCCTTAGCTCTGTTGCAGTGTGAAGGGGGTATGTCCCTTTCCCTCCAATCAGCTCTAAGCTCTCCTCACTGAGCTCTGCAAAATGTAACCCCAGTTTTTTTTTAAAATAACAAACCTGTCATACTTACCTCCTATGTGCAAGGGTTTTGCACAGAGTGGCCCCGATCCTCCTCTTCTGGGGTCCCTCAGTGGTGCTCCTGGCTCCTTCTTTTCTTGAGTGCCCCCACGGAGAGACGCTTTTCATGGGGGCACTGGTGCGGGCGCGCTCCCGAGTCCTGCTGCTGCTTCCATTGACACAGACAGCAGGACTCAGCCCTGCTACTGGCCAATGACTCCTGCTGCTATCAATCTATCCAATGAGGACCCCAGACAGCGGCTGGAGCTGCTGTACTCCTCCACGTCGATGGAACGATCAGGTTCAGGTAAGTAAAAGGGGGGGGGCTCTGGGGGGCTGATGCACTACAGAAGGTTTTTCACCTTAATGCATAGAATGCATTAAGGTGAACAACCTTGAGGGTTTACAACCCCTTTAAATCTCAGACAAGCGGTATAAATTCTAAATTTTGAACAGTTGTAGAGAAGAGACGGCTGCAGATAAATGGGTACAACTTATGTAGGATGATTGGTTTCACCTCTGTAAACCTTAACATATACCTAATTGAAGTAACTAGCTCCCCCCATACTGACAATGCTGCTGTTCAAATATGTCTATGTTGCTTCTTTATGCAAAGTATAGACACCCTAGAGCAGGAGTTGTTTCTGACCTGAAAACGGAGGAAAAAAAAGCTTTAAAAAACTGAATGCAGCCACCACATGTAATGATTGGTAAACTGCAATATATAACTTTTTTGGTTTGGGGTTTAAGTTTGCTTTAACTGTTTTTTGTTTTTTTTTGGCGACAGGTCATATGACTAAATACCTTGGCATTGGTCGCACAAACTAAGCTGAACAGGGTTCATACAGCAATGCAGATTTTCCATTTCTGCCTGAATGGCAATAACGGTCCCTTCAAAAACATTGTCAATAATGTGTAGATCTTTGGTCACACAGCCAGGCAATATACCGTATTTATCGGCGTATAACACGCGCCGGCGTATAACACGCACCCAAAGTTTAGGAGGGAATTTTAAAGAAAAAAACTTTTAGGAGGGAAATTCAAGGGAAAAAAACTTACATTTAAATGCAGCATGCAGCCTTGCCCAGTGTCCATCTGCAGCCTTGCCCAGTGTCCATCTGTCCATCTGCAGCCTTGCCCAGTGTCCATCTGTCCATCTGCAGCCTTGCCCAGTGTCCATCTGTCCATCTGCAGCCTTGCCCAGTGCCTTTGCAATCTTGTCAGTCTCAGCGTTTTTTTTAAATTTGGCGCCGATTTCTGTGGAGAGGAGCGAGCGGGGCCGAGTATACTTCGGCTAGACTCGGCTCCTCTCGCAGTCCCGCCCATCTCCACTGACTGCGCCGCTGACAGAGAAAGCCGAGTGTACTTCGGCTAGACTCGGCTCTGCTCACAGTCACAGGCAGGACTGCGAGAGGAGCCGAGACTAGCCGAAGTACACTCGGCTTTCTCTGTCAGCGGCGCAGTCAGAGATGGGCGGGACTGCGAGAGGAGCCGAGTAAAGCCGAGTGTACTTCGGCTCCGCTCGCTCCTCTCGCTCGTTTCAGCAGGGGAATTCAAAGGAGTATCGGCGTATAACACGCACCCACGATTTTCCCCTGATTTTAAGGGGAAAAAAGTGCGTGTTATACGCAGATAAATACGGTACCTTTTTGTTAAAGCTAAAGTCCAGGCTGGTATAAAAATACAGCTCTGTATTAATTAAAAACCCATTAAATGCAGCAAGTGTTAGACCCTGAATTTTTTGTCATATCAACCTCCTGTGATCGGATGTACAGCAGGCCAGCCAGTTGGGTACAAGGAGATGGGACATTTTCAGGCTATAGGACTTTGTCTTAAATCAAGCTGTGCTGCTGCAAAAAAAGTCAGGGTTCTGGATGTGCTGTCTGGCAGAGATGCCAGGATCACAACACTGGCTGCAGAGAATAACCTTTTTCTGCAGGTAAAAAAAATTCCCACGCATGTGGAATATATACTGTATGTAGCTTCTTGCCTGTAGTTCAGGTTTAAGGAAGCATTCCAACCATAAACTTTCTATTCCCAGACTCACAGCTGTACATACTCTGTTGATATGTGCGTTCACGCTGATGTATGTATCTTTTTGTAGAAAGAGACTTTATTACACCAGAAATCTAAGATATAGTGAATGTAATAGTGATCCTATGCTGGGGACCCCCTTTAGACAGTAGGGATTGTAATTGAAAAAATGCAAACACTGTCAGGAAGTAAACCGTGTACAATGCAGATTACAACTGGAATACTACTGAACATATGGCACATTCTCATTTTATGTACCGTACATCCCAAAAACATGGGACATGTATCTTGTGAACAACTAATCTGCTATTTGTTTGTATTCATCGCGTAAATTCTTTGTTAACCAATTCTTCACATCATATCAGTAATACCACTAGTGATGCACATCAATTAACAGTGATCTTACAGTTCTGGCTTATTATCAGACAAATATGTAGTTTTCCAAATATTCTGGTAGATATGAGAGTGGGACCAGTAACCACTACTCAAAATTGGTCAGATTTTGCTCGTTACCGTATGCCTTTTTCTCAGTTGTCCTAGTATCATCTGAGTTTGTAGTGGTGCCAGTGTAAAAACCTTCTTTTTGGGCACAACAGAATTTGAACTTGTGTTGTACAGGTGATTGTGTATGTGTGCACGTGCGATATATTGGAAGTACATAGATGTCATCTTCTTACTCTTCTTTTCACTTTGTGTGTACCTTATGTGTTATACATTGCTTTTACAGTACTTTCTATAAGGACATACCACAGTGCTTATCTCCTTCCAAGTAGTTAAACCTCAAGATGGGAAGGCATAAACGCATCTAAACCACACATGTGGTATTAAAGTGTGCAAATATGTGATCCTAATACTATCAACTGTGTCAGTTGCATAGCTTGAAGGGTCAGAAACTATACTGACTGGTGACAATCGGATGGTGCTAGAGCCCACAAGCCGCTTATTACGTATTTGTAGCTAACCCTACTTTACCACTTTTTTGTAACTTTTTATATAATCTATTCAGAATCGATTTGCTGGCCCTGCACTTTAGCTAAATAAAATATAACCCGTTCCCAAAAGAGCAGATGTCCTTTTGGAGTGGATGCTGGGTAATTAAATCACCTGCTTGCTCTGTAGATTTCTTGGAGGCTCCACAGGCAATATTTCCTCATTGGACCTCCTAGCAGTGCTACCCTCTACTGTGAATAGTAATAAAAGATGGAGAAAGGCGCCAAAAATTAACTAATTGCACACAAGTGCAGCTCCAAAATTAGTGAATACTAATACAAACTGTGAAATGAAAGGTACAAAGGGCGCAACAGGTGTGAAATAATGTCCATATAAACACCAATGATGAAAGTTCAAATATAAAAATAACATATTATATATATATATATATATATATATATATATATATATATATATATACATACTTATATACTGTGTTCCAATTGTTAGGCTCCAACCACCGTGCTCTTATACATATAGTAGGCTCATAAAAGTGCTTCACCCGACGTGGCAATCACAAAATATGCTCACCAATTGTAAGCGGCCATAAATGACCATCAGGCATGTAAAGGATTCTTTTAGTTCCTCATTCCTCCAATCTCTCCCGATTTAAGATCCGTTCCAGTGGATGAACACAGATGTCTCTGTGAAGGCACTATGGTGCTGATCCTCCACTCTGGTAAAAGGTCAAACGGCTCCACCGCAATGAGCCACAAAAACGGATATAGTGTAATACCGTTTTATTTAAAATACATGTAACAAGGGTAAAAACGTGTATACAGGCAGGTATATTGACCGCTATGTAGGGAGGCAGCAGCCAGACTTATTAGTAGAAGCAATAAGGGCCTTGGCTTGCATCTAAGTTGTAGAATTAAAAATCAATCATACCGCTCCAGTGTATATGGCGTGCTGACAAATTTCTATGCATTTTGCGTGGATCGCATCATCAGGGAGATAATTTTTTCCTGATGACGCGATCCACACAAAATGCATAGAAATTTGTCAGCACACCATATACACTGGAGCGGTATGATTGATTTTTAATTCTACAGCTTAGATGCAAGCCGAGGCCCTTATTACTTCTACTAATAAGTCCGGCTGCTGCCTCCCTACATAGCGGTCAATATACCTGCCTGTATACACGTTTTTACCCTTGTTACATGTATTTTAAATAAAACGGTATTACACTATATCCGTTTTTGTGGCTCATTGCGGTGGAGCCGTTTGACCTTTTTCCAGAGTGGAGGATCAGCACCATAGTGCCTTCACAGAGACATCTGTGTTCATCCACTGGAACGGATCTTAAATCTGGAGAGATTGGAGGAATGAGGAACTAAAAGAATCCTTTACATGCCTGATGGTCATTTATGGCCGCTTACATCTGGTGAGCATATTTTGATTGTCACGTCGGGTGAAGCACTTTTTTGAGCCTACTATACGTATAAGAGCACAGTGGTTGGAGCCCAACAATTGGAACACAGTATATATATATATGTATATGTATGTGTGTGTGTGTATGTGTGATTTTTATATTTGAACTTTCACCATTGGTGTTCATATGGACATTATTTCACACCTGTTGCGCCCTTTGTACCTTTAATTTCACCCTCTACCGTGAAGTCTATCCAGTTGCATTCTATACAAGTAAGTAAAAAATGCAGCAGGGAAAGGAAGATTCCCATGTTTATGACCACAGTAGGTAGAAGAGACTGGAACATTTTTCCAGTGATTTGGTTTCTGGATTCCCTGCGAAAAAATGAGGCCTGTAGGCGATTCAATCTCTTGCCCCAAACAGAAAAGACTGTTTTGGACTGGCTTGTTTTTTGTCTGGATGTCCTTTTTAGCTCATGACCCTTTTTTATATGCAGAGTAAGATCTGCCACTAATGAGTCGGTACCTGGTTTGCCCCTTTAGCATGTTTGTGTTGTCCATGGTACTCATACACCCTGTGTGTCCCCATAGTCCTCTCCCTTGCTTGGCTTTTTGTATAAATTTGCTAACTGGCTTCTCTCTTTCGCTGTCTGAGCTTCCCGCTTCTTTCTTTCTCCTTCGCACGCTGCAGACGATACTAACCTCCTAACGGGCTTTGATATCCCGGATGATACAGAAAAAACAGCTGATGATGAGTTTGATCCTATTCCTGTACTGGTATCCAAAAATTCCCAAGGTAAGAAACAGGAAAACAATAGTGGGTATAAAAGGACAATCTTAAAGGTATAAAATATAAATCATTGCTTCTAGCCTTACAAGGATTTGGCTTTTTCTGGCATCTCAGGGGTTAAACTGTGCTTTAGCAGGCCAGTTCTTCTGCACCTCTTTGTGCAGTTGTCTAGTCCTCAATTTCTGTTGCCTGCAGACTTTATGTAGGTTAACCTATGTTCTACCATTAGTTTCTCATGAGCTTATGGCGTCACTTTCCTAGAATGTTGGGTATGGTCAGCTAAATGTTTAGTTTTTTGGTAGAGTGGGGAAAAATTTGTTTTAAAATCAGATTATAAATGATAAAGATTTATCCTGTCTGTGGGGATATAGACGGCTGTAGATGTTTTTTCTGATTTCTGTCAACTGGATAGGAAATGAGGGAAAAAAAAAAATCTGTGTTCTAAACCAGGGGTAGGCAAACTTGGCACTCCAGCTGTGCTTGAAGCTACAGAATTCATCATGCATCTTCCATAAGAGTCATGCCCGGGGCTGTTGGAGCCTTGCAATGCCTTATGGAACTTGTAGTTTTACAACAACTGGAATGCCAACGTTGCCTACCCCTGTTCTAAGCCTCCCCCACTCTACTAGAAAATGTTTTATTACTGTCTCTGTCCCCATTGGGTGAATTCCCCTTACTTCCTGTTCTAAAACCCCTCAAATAGACTAAAAAAACATTTGGCTGAAATTGGGCTTTAAAGTAGAACTATAGGCAAAACTTAATTTTTTCCACTTTGGATAGAGTAAGGGAGGGTTATAACACCTGTTGATTTTTTTTTTTTTGCCATCTGTGCCCCATTGGGGAGATTTTCCATCACATCCTGGTACATAGCCAGAACAGGTAATAACAGGAAATCCATGGCAATTAAGGGAATCCCCCGGGGATCACCAGAACTAGTGTTACCATTGGAAGATTTGCCCTCTATTACTTTTCTGAGGAGAACTCCAAAATTAGATTTTCTTTCACTTTCAATGACAATGGTGAACAGGAAATATAGGATGAATTCCTTCCATGAGGGCACAGACCGCAAAAAAACTAACGTGTTCCAGTCCATCTCCACTCTGTCCAAAACTAAAGAAAAAGTCTTGCCTTTAGTGTTCTACTTTAATTTAAACTGACAATCGTGCCCCTATGATGTGATTTTGAAAGCCCCAGACCAGACATTTCTTGAGGACTTTCAGTCTATTCCTGGAAATTATCTTATGCCCAGGAAGGGACATTTTTTTTTTTTTTTTTTATGACTATGGAATCGCACAAGAGTGTCATGTCACCCTATTTAAAGGGAAGAGTTGGTTAACCTTAGGCTGAGTATAGTTTAACTCCTGCATGCCAGATTGCATAACTATGCATGCTTTATAAGCATTGAAATTAAAGGTTGAGTACAGCTAAAACTGATTTTTGTACAAAGTAGATGCTCATGTTTTACAGCATGCACCAGTTGCTTGTCTCCCTCTGGGTCTCCGGTAGCAAGATTTCTTACCTTCCTATTAGAGTTGAGCGGACACCTGGATGTTCGGGTTCGGCCGAACTTTGGTAAAAAGTTTGAGATCGGGACCGAACTTGACCCCGAACCCCATTGAAGTCAATGGGGAACCGAACTTCTGAGGACTATTCGCGCTTGTTTCCCGTGCTTAGAACTGTCCCTGCACAAAGTGTCATTTCTGAAAGAAAAAAGTGTCTCACTCGCGGCTATTAATGAATTGTCGGCTACCGGTAATACATAGAAAAGTCATTGATAAAAAAATAAAAAAAAGCGTGGGGGTTCCCCCAAATTCAATTACCAGGCCCTTCAGGTCTGGCATGGATATTAAGGGGAACCCTGCCGCAAATTAAAAAGAAAATGCGTGCAGTTCCCCCAAATATCCATACCAGGCCCTTCAGGTCTGGTATGGATTTTAAGGGAAACTTTACCCCAAATAAAAAAAATGGCGTGGAGTACCCCCAAAAATCCAGACCAGACCCTTTATCCGAGCACGCAACCTGGAAGGTCGCAGGAAATGAGGGGGGGGACGAGAGAGCGCCCCCCTCCTTGCCTGGTGGTTGTGGGGGTTTGCGGGCGGGGGGCTTATTGGAATCTGGAAGACCCCTTTAACAAAGGGGACCCCCAGATCCCGGCCCCCCCCATGTGAATTGGTAATGGGGTACATTGTACCCCTACCATTTCACAAAGAAAGTGTAAAAAATTGGAAAAAAAATACACAGACACCATTGGGAAAGTCCTTTTTAAAAAAAAAAAAAAAAAACATTCCAGCGATGAAATCCAGTGTCCCGCAGCGATCCCGATGTCCAGCACTGTCCAGACGTAGGTGTAAGGCTGAGGACCTGATGCGGAACGTGAGAAGGGGCGGGTCTATTCATGTTTTAAACTGTGGAGGAAGTTCCCCATCAGGTCCGCCCCCTCGTATGTCAGGCCCCGCCTACGTCATTGGATGAACGGACCTGATGGGGAAACAAGCGCGACTTTACATGCATATTGCCGAACACCGAACCCGAACATACAGTCAATTGTTCGGGACCCCAGAACCCAAAAGTTCGGTACTGACCCGAACTTTACAGTTCGGGTCCTCTCAACCCTACTTCCTATCTAATGTGAGACAACCAAGTTGGGCAATTTCCTCTACTTAAGTCTCCGTTATGTCATATAGGGAAGGCTGGAAATGTGGATGGTGACTACATTTCTTTGGCTGGAGCCCAAAGAAATATTGATAACCATAGAATATAAACAATAATAATGTGCGGGTAAATTCTGGGCTACTAGGATTAATGCTCTCAAGTTACCTCCCTGCACAAATAAATTATTCTTGACATTTGGAGCTCATTTTCCTGATCTGCAAAAAATTATTTGATCTGTTCATCTCGAACAGGAAGGTACATCCCAATACTGGAGTCCCAGCTTAAACAGTAGCAACTGATGTGTGTTGTAGTGAATCGGCATATGCCAATAGCTGATTTGACCGAACTTGGCCTTTAAATACAATGGCAAATGGTTACACAATGCTTCTCTCACAGATCCCATGCTTCCTGCCTTTTGCACCTTCTGCTCTGTCTCTGTTTTCAACAACATACTGAATTGCTGTCTTTCCCCACTTTCCAGGTCCTCACTCTAATAACAGCAGTGGGAACTCAGAGTCCAGCCTACCAAACATGTCCAGGTCTCTACTACTGGTGGATCAACTCATAGACTTGTAAAGTGCACACACTCTAGCAAAATCCTCCCCCCCCCCATCCCCCGTCCCAACAGAGGAGTAACCCTACAGATATATATAAATATATAGATAGATAGATAGATAGAGATATATGTACATCTCTTTATTTTTATTTTCAACATTCTGTGAACATCAGTGTAGTATGGATCTACTAAGGAGCCTCTGGCTGACTCTGAACACATATCCTTGGCGCCTTTTTCATCTTGTACAAACTGCTTTCTCCTAAATGGATAGAAAGACTTGTGTTGTGAAAGGACTGTGTAGAGTAAGAGACTGTGTGACTGGTGGGGAGATAAAGGAATCCCAAAGTGCTTACAGTGTGGAAGAAATGGTCTGTGTCCATGTTTCTATTGCTGTGTCCGAAAGTCTCAGTAGATAACAGCTGAATTACCCAGTCTCAGCAGGGATACAGTCTTCATGATGTCAAGATTGTTGGCCATCAACCCTTAAAGTGACTCTTGCCTCCTTTTTTTTTTTTCTTTTATTTGTTGACCAAATTTATTAACAAGTTTTTCCAAGACTAGCTCTAGTCTTTATATTGGGTAAACCAGTTTCTATAGCTCATTGTAATAGCCCTTGCTTCTTTTCCTCTTTGTTTCAACCATTTTTATTTATTTGTTAAATCTTTTGAGATACTACGTTGTGTAACTTTCTCTATTACATATCTGATAAAATGTGTTGGAGGAGAAGAGGCTTGAGTCATCTGTGGGGTCAAACAAGGTGATGCCCTCTTTTTAGACTCTATGAAAAGCTACTCCACCTACTCCAGACTGTGTGTTAAAGCAGAACTAAACCCATTGATTTAACAGTTTAAAAAAACAGTTACATTCTTGGCACGTGCTGGGAATGTAACAGTCACATTGGTTGCGCTCCCAACCAAACTGTCAGACCATCAAATGGCTGGTGTCATAACTGATCACATGTGCAGCATTAGGACAGTTGAAGATCAAACAGAAGCCAAGATGGCAGCTTCCTTGGCTGAAAACAATAGGAGGGTTTAGTTCCGCTTTAACTATAATATTGATAGTGTTGTAGATACTCTTTAGAAACCTTTCTTGTGCTAGCGCAACAAAAACTGAAATTTGCAACAGATTCATGTACATGTCTGTAATGTGTGTATAAATCGGACGCAACTCTGACAGAAGTGTTCGAAAGCATCTCTCCTGTGAAGTGGCAGAATTTTACATGCAGAGAAGCTATTTTGGGAGGTTGGCAGAGTAATGAATAATGTATCGAATATCAGTTTCAGAGGATCTTCGACAAATTTTGCCACAGAATTGTCCCAAAGTTGCAACATGGTTACATATGCGACACAGTCAACAATTTACTCCAACATGGAAGAGGTCTTATTAACTTCCACTTTCCTCATCACCAATATGATGGTATTTCTTTGAATTTGTCCCAATAACCATGCTATACAGTAAAAGTGTTACAAAAAAAAAAAATTTTGCATTTGTTGCATGCTTTGGTACAATCCTTGAAATGTTTCGGTCTTTCCATGAATTTGGTGAAAGGCTTCTGACTGCATATACCCCACCAGAAATGTGTCCCAAATGCTTTTTTAAATCACTCCCAATAGGTGTCCACTGTGAGTGGAGAGGTTTCTGGAGTCATCCAGTGGGGTCAAGTAAAGTGAGACCCCTCATTCCTGCCAATTACAGACAAGATGATTTCTAGTTTGACATTGTTGTAGGTATGATGCTATAAAAAGCTACTCCACCAACTTCAAGATCTGTGGGTTGTGTGTTAATTACTGTAATGTGTTACACTTGCTTACAGTGTTATATGCCCTTACCCAATTTACCCCAGACCCTTTCTAGTCCAGTTCTCAGGGAAACCCCCATAGATGTTTGTGAGCCCAACAAGTAGCTATAGGTACACGGAGCTGGGGATTTTAACATTTGTGAATTTTCAATATTTGAGTAAATATGACCTAAAATACCATCTGTTTTCACAGATAATCAAAAACCAATTCAACAAAGGGGCCAACGACCTAATGCTTGTTAATTTACTGTATTTATTGAGGAAAATTACCCAGTTACTTGTACGTATTTCCTTGTAGCAAAAGTATGCGAACCTGCTTTCAGAAGACAGTAGAGTGGCGTCCCTTCACTGTGGTGATTTAGACATTGTAGCTACAGTATGTGATTCATATGACCCAAGTTGGAATTTTGTTAGTGCAGTGTTGCTTTTTAACATATGAGTAATTACATGGTGTTCTGTGTTATCAATGCACTTTGGATGATGTGTTTTATTTAGCCTTGCTCATGGTGTGATCTTTGTTGGCTGAAGAATTAATTGCTACTTGTACGCAATCTGCCTACAGCGGGGACTCCCCGCTGTCAGAATACGATACCATGGCAGGAGGGATTCCCACATCCACCTCCAATGTGAGGATGTGGGAATCGGATCCCCCCCCCTTTTTTTTTTTTCCATTCACCCCACTGGTTGAACGAAAAAATTCTGAATGTAAGACTGTGGACTGGGGGGAGTTTAGACTCTTTGGATATAGTTTGCTATTATTTTCAGACTTTTGAGCATCAATAACTTTTAACAGGTAATTTTTTTTTTTTTTTTTTTTTATTATTATTTTTTTAGAGCCATGACAAATGTCCACAAACCGGTGCTGTTAAAATCAGATTTTTTCTACTCTGTAAATAAGGCAGGCCCTCCCACACTCACACCTGATTGTCATCCCGTTGATTGAATTTCATAACTCTAATTTCCCTAAATGAACTGAGAATCCTGGAGGGTTCACATAACTTTTGGCTACTAGTTTCCTCAATAAATAAATAAATGAGCGAGTGTAATGCTTTTGTTTCTTTGGTTTCTTATCTATTTTTAGGACTTGCAATAAAAAAGAATTCACATTTTAGGTCATAATTGCACAAAAATATTGATCATTCAGAAGGGTTCACAAACTCCAAAGCAATATTGTGTGGATAGTGTGTACATTTGGTGAATGTATATAACACGATTGCATTCATCTATGCGCAGTCCACAGATCGGGTATAATTGAAGTAATTCTGTAAAGGTTTTAAATATGGAGAAATGGAAAGAGAAAATAAGCTTCAAC
Source organism: Rana muscosa (assembly GCA_029206835.1). NCBI lineage: Eukaryota > Metazoa > Chordata > Amphibia > Anura > Ranidae > Rana > Rana muscosa. The sequence goes on from CM055118.1 coordinate 213,533,786, forward strand.
ATCCTCTAATTTTTACCCCCTAAAGGAACTCTTTCATGGGGAAAAATGGAAGCTGCCATTAATGTTATATTTTTTCTGAAAATGCTAGCTGCCTTTATTGTCAAGCTGGCTCTCTGAATTTGTTGATGTCCCTGACCTGGAGCAAGCCTGCAGAAGTTTTCTGGCTCTGAATACCTGTTGTAGGTCATTGACTAAAAACATTGAAGCCAAAGTGCCAAAATAACCTTTTCAGAATGCAGTTAGCAGTGGCCATTTCCAATATCTTTCTAATTGCAGGTTTGCTTTAAACCTGCAACATAGTCAGATTTTCTTAGATATGGTAGATCAGCAAAATTTTCCAATATCTTTGCAGGGCAATAGCCTACCCATACCTAAATAATCCATTCAATGAATATGCACCCCCCATGGGTCCTCAAACCACAGAGTTGTTGGTCAGTTTTATTTGTCTAACAGAATCTGATCAAAATCCATGTGTGGCTTTAATCTGTTCAGATATTTTTGTAGAATTTGCTTTATTTGGTTGACATTAAGTGAATATATTTTTGCGTTTTTAGTTTCCCTTTTAAATCATTGTTGTGGTCATAAAATAAAACTGACAAGTGTAGATTTAGTTTTCATGAATCATTGATGGAAATTGGCATGTTGATTAATGACAGTAGAGGAAATAAGAAATTTAAAAAGGGATGATTCCTGGGTCCTATTTTTAAAGCTCTGAGGAAATAGAAGTAGAAAAAATTCAACAGCGACTGGCGTTTTCTAGTGCTGGTTGGAAAATAAACCTGATTGGCTGCTCTTGAGGACACTTACATTTTCCCTTAGCTTCTTGGGTTGTTTTTTTTTTTTGTTTTTTTTAAGAAATCTACCCTGTAGTGTAGTAACTTTGAACTAGATAAACTATATCCATTGTTAAGCTGTGTATCTTGGGAAGCATTAGGTTGAAGGTTTATTTGTTATTATGTTGTGTTTTGCACTGTATGGTGATAACTGGGTTCTAAACTATGTGAAATATGCAAAGTTCAATACAGGGGACCTTTTCAAAGAATGAAAACAGAAGGTTTCTGCGATGTTAATAGATCAGCAACCCTGTTCCATAACTGTTCAGCTTGTTCAGACACAATAAATGGGAAAACAAGTTACAGCTCAGCTGTAACTTGCAGTTGAGGAGCCACTTTGGTGGCCTTGATGAACCTGATTTAAGAAAAGTAAAAATTCTTGAAAGTAACTTGCTAGGAAAAACATTTAGGAACCAACAATCATTATCCACTGGAGCTCTACTGCACAATAATATCTACAGCCCATTGGGAAAGGGGAACATTTTGAGGGTTATAAAGCATAAATGGTGGCGTATCAAGGCCTTCTAATTTTGTAAGGTGTCCTCATACAAATTTGCTTTTGTCTGTCTCAAAAATGCTAGTTGCCTAAAAGACAATATATTGTCATTAAAAACGCATAAGGCCACAGCCAGAAAGTCTTTGAGAGTCCGATTGCACACAGAAAAAAATTGACCAAATAGATGGGCAGCATAGGCAGGCCAAACAAACACTAAGATTTTTACGCTTTGGTAGTTACTGGCAGTTTTACCACAGACTGGCCTCTTTATTGTTCCATTAACTCTGTCAGTAAGATATCCGCTACTCCCACATGACACAGCCAGTACAGGTTGTTTCACATTTGCTGCTGAATTTGAAATGTATTACCTTGTGGAGGATGCTTCAGGAAGTTTGAGACATCTTCATTTATGGTTCATACCAGCTTAATTTGTGGAACAGAGCCAGTTGCTATACTTAGAAGAAACCAATGTTTTCTTCAGCCCTCTAGTGTTCACCCATTACTATTAGATATTGGTGGACACCTGTAGGTTGAATCACACTTAGGCCTCATGCCCACGGACGTTTTTACAGCCGCGTTTTTGAGCGTTTTTTACAGCTTAAAAACGCCTGTCCATGTTAGTCTATAGCTTCATGCCCACCTAGACGTTTTTGAGCTGCAAATAGCATAGACGTTTTTAAGCTGTAAAAAAAACCTCAGCGTCAGAATTAGGCAGAAAAAAACGCGAGCGTCAACGCGCACTAACGCGCAAAAAACGCGCACTAACGCGCGGTCGCGTTTTTAGCTCCGACGTTTTTTTTTTTTTTTTTTAAATAAAAAAAAAAGAAAATATTTACAATAACATGGACAGGCGTTTTTAAGCTGCAAAAAACGCAGCTGTAAAAACGCCAGTGGGCATGAGGCCTTAGGATAATTGTATATACACTGATCAGCAATCACATTATGACCATCCACTTAATATTGAGTAACCAATGGTTTTGTACCCAAAACGGCCCTGACCTTTTGAGGCATGGACTTCAAAGCAACAACCACACGAATGGCAGGGCCCAAGGTTTCTCAGCAGAACATTGACCAATGCATCACACTGCCTCTGCCAGCTTGCCTTCTTCCCATACTGCATTCTAGTTTCATCTCTTCCCCAGGTAAGCGACACACATGCACCCCGCCATCCACATGATGTAAAAGAAAACGTCATTTATCAGACCTGGCCACCTTATTCCATTGCTGTTTGATGCAGTTCTGATGCTCATGTGTCAATTGGCACTTTTGACTGTGGACATTTGTCAGCATGGACAGCTATGCAGTCCCATACGCAACAAGCTGTAATGCACTGTGTTTTGACCCTTTTCTATTGGAACTAGTATCTTTCAGCAGTTTGAGCTACAGTAGCTCTTCTATAGGATTGGGGTATGCGGGCCAGTCTTCGCTCCTCACTTGCACCATTGAGCCTTGGCTGCCCATGACTGTCTCTGATGCAGACTGGAAACATCCTACAATCTACAGTTTTTGAGTTGCTCTGACCCAGTTGTCTAGCCATTACAATTCATCCCTTGCCAAAGGCGTTCAAATACTTACACTTGCCCATTGTTTTCTGCTTTCAACACATCAACTTCAAGGACGACATGCTCACATGCTGCCTAATATATCCCACCCACTTTCAGATGCCATTGTAATGAGATAATCAATGTTATTCACTTTACCTTTCATTGGTCATAATGTTATGGTTGATCGGTGTAAATTATAAAATGCAGTATGCAAAACACTGCCAAACAGAATATGAATGGGTTTGCGACAGAAATCCTTATTCCAGCAGCCTAATGTGTATAGAACCAGTGGAGAATGTATTTCCAGCGCTACTCCTAATGTCTGAAAATGTTGGCAGCATACTCTGAGAGAATGATTGAAGTGCAAAGTTTGGGTTCTGTATAAGGCTAATCTATATTGGATACTATCTAGCCTGGCACATTCCCATTCCTGTCCTCTTTCTTGGGGAGTACACGGACCGCCACACATGACGCTGTTGGAAGATCCAGAGGATTCCAGCTGCAAACAGGGGCACATACAGTTGGTTTCATATATATTTGGACACAGGCACAATTTTCATACTTTTGGCTCTGTATGCCACTAGAATAAAATTAAAACAAAACAATCCAAATAAATTTGAAGTGCAGACTTTTAGCCTTAATTTAAGGGGCTGAACATAAATATCAAAATACTAATTTTAGGAACTGCGACCATTTTTATACACCGTCCCCTCATTTTTAGGGGCTCAAATGTAATTGGACAAATCAATGTAATCATAAATAAAATGTTCATTTTTAATATTTTGTTGAGAATCCTTTTCTGGCAATGACTGCCTGAAGTCTGGAACCCATGGACCTTACCAAAGACTGGGTTTCCTCCTATCTGATACTTTGCCAGGCTCTAACTGCAGCTGTCTTAAGTTCTTTGTGGGCTTTTCTGCCTTTAGTTTTGCCTTTTAGAAAGTGAAATGCATGCTCAGTTGGGTTGAGATCAGGTGATTGACTTGGTCACTGCAAAATACTCCACTTCTTTTCCTTTAAAAGCTCCTGGCTTTCTTTTGCAGTGTGTTTTGGATCATTGTTCATCTGTACTGTAAAGCGCCATTTAATCAACTTTGCTGCATTTGGCTGAATCTGGGCTGACAGTATATCTCTAAACACTGCAGAACTCATTCTGCTGCTTCTGACTTCTGTCACATTATCAGTAAACACCAATGACCCAGTGCCACTGGTAGCCATGCCCGTGCCATCACACTGCCTCCACCATGTTTTACAGATGATGTTGTGTGCTTTGGGTCATGAGCTGTTACAAGCCTCCTCCACACTTTTTTTTCTTCCCGTCATTCTGGTACAGATTATTCTTAGTTTCATCCGTCCAAAGAATGCTTTTCCAGAACTGGTCTGGCTTTAAATGTTTTTTTGGCAAAGTCTAATCTGGCTTTTCTATTCTTCAGGCTTATGAATGGTTTGCACCTAGTGGTGAACCCTCTGTTTTTGCCCTCGTGAGGTCTTCTCATTATTGTAGACTTTGACAATGATACGCCCACCTCCTGGAGAGTGTCCTTCACTTGTCTGGATGTTGTGAATAGGTTTTTCTTTACCATAGAGAGGATCATGCGATCATCCACCACTGTTTGCTTTCGGTGGACATCCAGGCATTTTTATGTTGCCGAACTCACCAGTGCGTTTTTCTTTCCTCAGAATGTACCAAACTGTTGATTGGGCCACTCCTAATGTTGCTGCCATCTCTCTAATGGATTTGTTTCGTTTTTGAAGCCTTCTAATGGTCTGTTTCACTTGCATGGACAGCTCCTTTTGAACGCATGATGTAGGTTCAAAGCAATTGATTCCAAATGCAAATACCACACTTAAAATCAATCAGACCTTTTACCTGCTTAATTGATTTAGAAATAATGGAGTAGACCACACCTGGCCATGAAACCGCTTTTGGTCCCTTGAAAAAGGCTGCTCTGAGGAGCTGTAATTCCTAAACCCTTCGTCCGATTTGGATGTACATACTCTCAAATTAAACCTGAGTGTGCACTTTCAGCTCATATTCATTATAGAACTATAGCTTTAATAAGTTTTGGTAAATACCTTAAAAAAACTAAAATTGTGCCTGTGTCCAAATATATATACGGACCTAATTGTATGTTTATAGTTTGAGAGCATATAGGTTTCTATTGCATCCCTGCATTTTTTTTTTTTTAAATAAAGAAAAATTATCCTGTTAAGTCATGTTAAAGTAGAGATTTCCATTAAAAATGGTATCTGCGCAAATCCTGTTGCATTCCTTTTATATCTGATGTATGTGATTTATAAAAAAATAAAAATGCATACGGAGGTAAATGGATATTCTGTTTTCAGTAGAACTGTTTGGGTAGTATCAAAGTTTGCAGTTCAGACTAGATTTGTGTGTAATACTGGCTGGTTTCTTAAGACACCTACTATGATAACCTGCTAGTATACAAGTAAGGAATGATTGTATTTTGGTCACAGTTAGCGTCTGTCTTATTGGTCACAGAAAATTAAATATATTCTATAAATTGGTAATTGGCTTTGGAAATCAACTTGTTTACACCATAGCAGAGATCAGAAAAAAATCATTATGGCCTCTGGTAAAATGTTTGCATTTCAAAATCGTTCAAAATGCATTAAGCCCTGGTTCACACTGGAGCGTTTTGACATGCGTTTTGACATGTCAAATCTGCGGCAATTGCCATCAATGGCACCGTTCTAATCGGTGCGACACCACATCTGCGGGGCTGCACCGATTTTCAAAAAAGTAGTTTCTGTACTACTATTTGTGATTTCGGGCTGCGATTTACATCGACATCTGTGCAGAAAACCCACACATATGTCTCTGAAATCGCGGTCGAATTCGGGACTGACGTGGGAGTGAAATTGTGCGAGTTCAGCTGAACTCACACGTCTTCATGCCCGCAGCTCAGTGTGAACCTGGGCTTAAGTGGAGAACATGTGTCCAAGGTGCGTAAATAAAGGCTGTAGCATGCTTCTGTACAGCAGATGCAGGATATTTGGAAAGACCCGATGGGAATTAATATGACACATTTATAATACAATTGTATAGCAGTTATGAAAAAGTGCATACATATTACATATATGTTAAAGCTGTTCAGGTTACAGATGCATTGTAAATATATCTGATTATAAATGTGATATAAAGAAACATTTTAAAGGGCTTATAAACTTGATATGTACAATGAACTACATAAGCTATTCATAAACGCACATGCTTAGTGATAAAAAAAAGTTACTGTATTCTGACTGAGCCTAAGAAATGCTTAAAAAAATTGGTACCTTATAAACTCATGTATCCAGTTGTCATGTGAAATGTTTGACAGCTAAAAGATTGCATGTAGGTTTTCGTGTTAACCCTCACTTTAAACAAGTACTCTGCCATTTTTTAGGTCTTGCCTTGTGTCTAGTGAAAAGCTTACATTGTATTTCCACTCTGGCAACCAAATTGGGATAACACTTATTTAGATTTCTTCCCATTCACTGAGCATAACTTTAATCTCTACATCTTTTCAAAGCAACAGAAGCTGCGCGTAGAAAATTAAATTAAAGGCACATATTTAAATTACCGTATTTTAAGCTATGCTGCATCAATGACAGCAAAGCTGGAAATACACAATAAACCCATATTGTACATGGCTGATTATGGACCTACTGTTGGGGTACATTAGGTCTCAACATCATCCAAATTTTTTTTTTTTTTCCATTCAATGAGGTATGGGTTTTGCCTTTTTTTTTTTCTCCACTTTGAAGATTTCCTTACTTCCTGTGGATATGATGGAAGTCAGACAAAGAGTAAGGTGGACTCTTTCAAATAGGGACACAGCTGTAAGTAATAAGTAAGAGCTTCTAGTCTTTCCACTCTATTTAAACAACAGTTATGGCTGTAGTTGTGCTTTAGTTAATGGAAAGATTTACAATAATGTCCAAGGAAGATGGACCAGGGTGCAGAGGAAAAGCAGACCTTATAGTTATTATAGCTATGCTGCTGTTGCTTATGGCCCAAGTAAGTTCTTCAGACATAACTAGGAAATTCACAAAACATAATAGCATGTATAAATAGTGCCATGTACCCTTTAGTATACTGACCATAGGAGTAAGAGAAATTGGACCATTCATCAACATTAGCACAGCAGCGTAGACCCCCAGGGAATAAAACCCTGCCCTACTTAGTCCAAACTGTTTTGGGTAGATTTAATATTTAAGTTTGTGTATAGGTGCCCTTGATTTTGCCAAATAAAAAGATGAAAGCCTTTTCCAATAAGTTGTAGAAGCCAGAGACATCCTATCTAGTAGCATCGCAGAAGCATTTTAAAATATCAAACCTAGATTCCACCATATGTGTCCCCCTGATCCTTGCTGGTGGACCGCTCTGCTCTGCATGGAGGATACTTGTGTGGCCTGCATTTACTTCCTTTTTATTTTTTACTATGAAAAGTATTTAAATATGTATGTATGTGTGTGTGTGTGTGTGTGCAATATCAGTGTATTCTCTGTTTGTGCAGATGTCCTTGAGAGAGTTTCAAATTTTATCTGTATATGCTACACCAAGGTTGGTGTGATCTGTCTCTCTCTGTATGTCTACTGGACCCGCTCTCTCTGCCATGTACTGGTTTTTGCTGTCTGTAAATAGTCCTCCAAGCCTTCAAAGTTTGTGGGGTCCTCCTCTGTATTGCAGATTTCTACCTGTGTCCAATACGCCAATCTTTATTCTTCTGTATTGTATGAAAAAAAAGTGTTCTCCTCTGGAGAACATTTATCATTACCTTAGGAAAAATCCTCTAGTGAAGTGGTTGGTAGAATTTTGACTTGTGTATATATAAATATATAAATATATTTGTTATTTTAGTCCATGCTCCTAATCCTTCAGTTCAAGTCCCTCCAGTTCTCTCCTAAGTTTTCCAAGAAGGGTAAAAAGTAGAGAGAAAATGACCATATGGCATTTACAACCTGCACATTTCCTGATTGTATAATAGAATTCAATCTATTTCTGTGAATTAAAGTATTTTAAAGAATGGTTTCTTGACTCTGATTTCTCTTGTTAATGTTCACTTAAAAGTTTCAAAGAAAAACTCCAATATTGCTTTAAAAAAAATTATGTAACACGTGTAATTGCAGCTGTTGTATAATTGAGTAAAATTACCTTTTTCATTTCAGTCTACAACCAACAATGATTTTCTTCATTGCCCAAAGAAGGAACAAAAATCAAATTTCTGTTCCTTGAAACCATGGCAATGGTATTTTAAATTCAGGATGTTCCTGTGCCTGTAATTGGCTCAGTCTCTGCCAAATATCTACACAGAGCTCAATGTATAAGCATTGAATTTACCTCCCCCGGTGCTGGTCTTATGTTTACTGCACTAGGAAATATATCTTTGGCTTATTGTATGTAAAAAAAAAAGAATGCTTGAAATTCAATGTTGCAATTATAACACTAGGATTAATGATGGTTGAGGTGGATCTAAACCCACTGGTTTATTATACAGGATTTATATAGCGCCAACAGTTTACGCAGCGCTTTACATCAGTTTAAAGGCCAATTCACACTATATGTAGTGACCAATGTTTTAACGCATGGTAAACCGTCTGTCACCGGAGGGGCACACGGGAAACAAATGTTTCCTGTGTGTCCCATTCACACTGCAACGTAGCTTAGCGCTGCGCTAACCTCCAAACATACTGCATTTTATCGCAGTGCACCGGCCCTATTGCACTGCCATGTTGGGCAAGGGGATTACTGCCTAACATTGCACTTAAAGCTTGTACAAAAAAATAAAAGAAGCCATGTGATGCGCTGAATCATATCGCACACTGCCCCCTAGTGCAGCCGGCAACAGAGCAGCCAATCGCTCCTGCCGCTTTGTTTTGCAGTGTGAATTGGCCCTGTTTCCCAAAACATTTACCATTTACATTCAAGGCATGCCAGAGTGTGCTTATGTAAGCTCTCATCCAAACTGTCAAGTCCTCAAATGACTGGTGTCATAGCATGTGCAATACTATGGCAATTGCAGATCAAAAAGAGGCCAAGATGTTGGCTTCCTTGGCTGTAGAGGATAGGAGGGTTTAGTTCCGCAGGACTTCCCACTTACCACTCCGTTTTAAGGATATAAGCAAGTGAGCCAGCATGGCTTATCTTGCCATTTTAGATTTCAGAATCAAGCATGTATTCACCATATAGTTTGCAGGGTATATAGTGTTTTCTCAGAAAAAGTGGCGTTCCACTTAATTGCTTTGATTTTGATGTATAAATTAAAGGGGTTGTAAAGCTTTAATTTAAAAAAAATAAAATAAAATAACAAACATGTCATACTTACCTCCACTGTGCAGTTTGTTTTGCACAGAGTGGCCCCGAACACCGTCTTCTGGGGTCCCTCGGCGGCTCCTCCCCGCATCAGATGACCCCCTAGGAGAAGCGCTTTCCCATGGGGTTACCTTGCACGTGCGCTCCCGAGTCATTAATTCGGCGTCCATAGCCGCCGAATGTATGACTTGGCCCCACCCCACAGCGCCTGCGTCATTGGATTTGATTGACAGCAGTGGGAGCCAATGGCTGCGCTGCTATCAATCTTTCCAATCAAGAGCTGAGACCCCGTGGAGACAGGGACAGCGCGTCCCTGCTGAGGGAGATTCGGGGCTCAGGTAAGTAAAACTGGGGTGCCGGTAACTGCCAGGTGTTTTTTCACCTTAATGCATAGGATGCATTAAGGTGAAAAAACACGAGGGTTTACAAACCCTTTAATAACAATGCACACAATTATGGAAAGGCTGAATACTTGATCTTTTTTACTATGTGACAGGCATTCCGTGATTAGAAACTTGGTAGCATTCTAAATTATCTCAAAGATCAACTCAATTTTAATAGAAGACTGTATAATTTTAAGCTCTCTTAGGAACTCTGGTATGATTGGCGACCTAACATAATTGCAAACTCTCTTAAAGCAAACCTTCCTTTAAAAATAGAATGTCTGCTTTCCTAGCAGTCTATTACCGCCCAAACAAAATTAGCTGAACAATTTTTTTTTTGGGTGATGGAAGTTTGGCAGCTGCTAAAATATAGTTGGTTGTAAAGGGCTATATTCAGTAACATAGTCCAGTACAATGTATGAAAAACAACCCTTTTATGTGTAAAACACTTTGTGAACTTGTTTATCAAAGTTAAAGAAAAGTGCACTACACAGATGAATTTGACGACGGGCTGATCTGCCAATCAGCATCTGAACATTTTAGTCACAGTCTCCCTAAAGCCAAAGTAAACCCTCCTATTGTTTTCAGCCAAGGAAGCTGCCATCTTAGTCTGTTTGATCTTCAACTGCCATGGTGCGCCACATACGATCAGTTATGACACCAGCCGTTTGATGGTTTTATATTTTGTTTGAGAGCACAACCAATGTGACAGTTACATTCCTGGCATGCCGGGAATGTAACTGTTTTTTAAAACTTAAATTGATGGGTTTAGTTCCACTTTAAACCCTCCATATATTAGGAGTGGAGCCTAATATATTGGGGACTTAAAGAAAATCTGTATTAAGAAATACGTATCCCTTTCCGTCATGCTGATCCAGTGACTTCAGTTCTTTAAAGTGGTAGTAAACTTTTTCTGGTACTTTTATAAACTTATAATAAAGCTTACTTGAAGGTAAAATAATAACTCCTAAACGTGCACCATTTAGGAGATATTCCCATGAGCAGCAGCCAGTGACGTTAACCAGCGCATGTGCTCTGAAGGAACCGCATATTCATGCCGTATGATCAGAGCTTTGTGCTGTGGCTGTGACTTCCACCGCAAACCCATAAGTCCAGGTAAAGATGGAAGCCCTGCCAGCGATGATGGCTCGCTGCTGGATGGCTTTGCCTTAAAGGAGTAGTAAAGTTACATGTTTTTTCACCTTAATGCATCCTATGCATTAAGGTGAAAAAACATTCGACAATACCGCCCCCCCCCCCGAGCCCCCGTTTTTCTTACCTGGCCCCTCGAAAGTCCCATGCTCGTCCCCGTCATCCTCTTCGTTTTTCAGCCTGGCCGCCGATTGGCTACACTGGATGGATTGAAAGCAGCGCAGCCATTGGCTGGCGCTGCTGTCAATCACATCCAATGACGCGGCACGCCGGGGGGCGGGGCCGAGTGATACAGTCGGCGGCTATGGCCGCCGCTGTATCACGGGAGCGCGCCCGCAATCACTCCACACCATGCAAGCTCACTCGCATTAAGGTGTGGAGTCCTTGCGGGGAGGAGCCAAGACAGCCGCCGAGGGACCCCAGAAGACCAGGATCGGGGCCACTGTGTGCAAAACGAGCTGCACAGTGGAGGTAAGTATAACATGTTTGTTATTTTTAAGCAAAAAAAAAAAAAGCTTTAGTGCTCCTTTAAGGTAAGTTTCTTGTAATATGCTAGTATGCCTGAAATCGCACCAAAAAAATAATAGGGCCTGTGTTGCTGGGTATTTGGCTTGTGTCAATGGGATCCATTTTGACATGAATGTGAGATGCATCTGAGATCATTCGTAATTCACTGACAGGTGCCTTTTACGTGCAGTTGGTCTCCAGACCTGCATTTGACCTGCTTCAAGCAGCTTTTGCATTCCTGTAGACTTATGAGAATGCAAGACCTTCTTAAAGCAAGCAAAAGACTATTGACAGGCCATTATTAAAAAAACATACAATACATACTCTACTCTTTAACTGTGCAGCACATTGGTTGCTTAAGCTCACGTCGTAGAAATATTCTTACATAGAAAAATGTATCTGTCATACAGAAATGAAGCCTGAAAGCCCAACTTGGGCATTCAAGTAGAAATGCCATTCCCAAGTCTCTTGTTAAAAAAAAAAAAAAAACGCTCCGGCTGCTATACTAGCCCTGTATTCGTCCCTGCTCGCCTTCGCACAGTGGCTAGGTGAGCCCATCTGTCTAGCAGCAATAGGGTAATCTGTTTGAATCCCAACCCGGACGCTATCTGCCTGGTCATTGCATGTTCTCCCTGTGCCTGCGTGGGTTCCCGTTGGGTATTCTGGTTTCCTCCAACACTAAAAGACATGCTGGTGGGTTAATCCGATCAGGTCTATATTGGCCTTACTATGTGTGTGTGTATGTATGAATGTGAGTTAGGGACCTTAGATTGTAAACTCCTTGAGGGCAGGGACTGATGTGAATATACAATATACTGTATATGTAGCACTGTGTAAATGGATGTACCTATAATAAAGAAATAAAACACAAACTTTTTACTACTCAAGGAACAAATTTAATTTCTTACACTTCATTGATAAGAAGCAGATAGAATGGTCTTGTCCGCCTACGTATTTGAACTAGAATTGCTGGTGGCTTCAAATCAGTTTCTTCAAATGGGTGCATGGGGAAGACCCTAGAATAGATCCTAGCCCCAGACTGTTGACACGATCTCAACTTTTTTTCAAGTCAAGATTTTGTCCCACCCACTGTCACCCATAGAGACTGTTGATTGACGGACATTGGTTGCTACCGATTAATGAACACATTTGGATTGTGTGAACGATGACAATACTTTAACTTGTAAGGATGGTCTTGTATGCTGCTTCAGACCCTTGATTCTTTTTTTTTTTTTCTGATCTAAGCCTGTAACTACTGTTTCTCATCTTCTGAATGCCAATCTCTATCCTGCAAATGCATAAGTACAAGGTAAGAAGTGCTGTATATAATAAGATGTGAGCATCCTCTGCCATATTTTATAAATACCCTCCCTCTGGTTGTTTTTTAGTAAGACTCAACTGGTCTTAAAACTGAAAACACCTCAAATGACACTTGTGTTATCAAGTGCTAGCAAGGAATCAGTCTTATTATTACCAGGCCAAATAATAAGGAAAAGCTGAGTTATTGTGTGTATTTATTATTTAAAGCTGAACTTTCTGGGATAAGCAAATATTGTCTAAATACAAGAGATGTGTATTCCTACTTGAATTTCGTGGACCTTGTGTATTTCTTACAGATCTGTGTAGTAATCCAGCATAAAACTTATGCAGGAGCTTCCTGTATTAAGACTAGTTCCTGTTACTCTGTCAGTAAGTGGTCTTGTATCCGCCCCCTCCTGTAGTTTTCTGCAGGCAGTCTGTCGTGAGTGGAACTGCTGAGTCCCTCACACAGCTCGCTCTGCTCAGGCCATGTGCAGCACAGTGATTACGGTAATAACTGGGTCTGCATAGAGACATTTCGCACACATAATATCAATTGTTTCTCTAATGGGGCTAAATAAAAAAAGATTGCGCCTGGAGTTCAGTTTTAAAATATATTGCATTCTAAAGGTGTGAACGGGTAAGATATTCACTGTAGGGATCACTATCTGCATAAGGCAAAACTGTACTTTACTCACACTTCTCTTCCGTTCTGCAGCTGTCAAAGCACGGTCAGCCTATATATGAAATGAATATATGAACGGAAGGCCTAGAACAAACTTTTATATCATCGATATCAGGGGTCGTGTTAAAGGGTGACATTCAGAAAGAGCTAGCCAATTGGTAGCGCTGGACGAACGTGCAGAGGTTTTTCAGCGGTTTTAGCGGCAGTTTGTATTTTAAGGCAGATAAGTGGACAACAGCTTAGAGTTTTTAGAAAATATGTAGGTTGCCATAGCCAAAACTTCTCCTTAAAATAAAAAAGCCAGATCCTCCAGTGGCATGTGGATTTTTTTAATGCCCAATTCCAAGGAGTTTTATTTATTTTATAAGTCTCAAAGCAGTAGTAACCCTCTTAACACTTCAGTGCTGCACACTGTCACCCTCTGGCCAAAGCCATAGGTTGCCTTTCATGTTCACTGATGCGCAGTGTCCTTCCTGGACCCACCCCTAAGGGAAAGTATTAACCTGCCCTAGGTGGAGGAGAGTGAAGCAGTGACTGCACCCAGGTCATGGTGTCCTCTAATACAGACCTTGTTGTTTTCATTTCAATATTCCCTTAATATGTATGTAATGTCAGGCTAGAGTTAAAACAGGTTTTTGTAATTGTAGCTGAAGGAGGAATTTGTATTCTGTGATTATTGGTTTACAAAAATCACTGACATCAAAGCTCTGGTAACCCTGCCCTATTATGGCTAGTTTTAAAAACTATGCTAGTAACATTCCTAACATTTCAGGTAAACTGATGTCTTTTGCCACAATATTTAAACTGCCTAAAAACTATTGGTAAAGCAGTGAAAAGAGAAATATGGAAAGTAAAATTAAGTAAAATGGAGGAAAATTCAATTTTCCGTTAGTAGTAATAACAAAGAGAAGTTCTTTTTTTGTTGGTAGCTACTTTGCACATCACCTGTGCTGTTTCTGATTTGTTTACTTAGGCCATTTATGTTTTTGGTTTTCTATGTCTTAAATTATAGAGAATTTAATTATTTTCTGTTTGCTCTAGGTTTGCTTCAAGGTCCACATGCTTTCCCACTAGGGAATGATGGAATGCCTAAAGGGCCTGGTGCTGGAGCTGCCCCTCTATCTACTGATAACTCTGATATTTTAGAGTTGAAGGCTGAGTGTCCATCAAAAGGTCCATCCAGTTGCAGTTCTTTTCATAGCAGTGAAGAAGAAGGTACAGACCATGAGACTGACCTGTTGGATTGCAGCGGATCAAGACCACTTCTAATGGAATCAGATGAAGAAGAAGGTTCTAAAAAGACCAAGGAAACTGCATATGTAAACCCCCCAGAAGAAGAGCTTATTTCTAACCAGATGCCCCATGTATTTAAACTTTCAGACAGAATAAACCAGGTCTCTGCAGCAGGCTATAATGAAGTAGATGTATTTGCCACAGCTCCATTCAGGAGTTCCAGGGTATCACAGGATGATTCTGATATATTTACTAATGCTCCATTTGTAGCTAAGCCCAATGCTGTTTTGAGCCAGGCAGAGGAACCTGATGTTTTTCTTAGAGCGCCTTTTACAAGAAAAATAAGCGTTGAAGAGACAGATCCCACTGCCATATCTCAAGCTCATGCATCTCTTAAAGGGCTTGATATGGCATCAGTTGGTAATTCCACATTCCGAAATACAGACTTGATGTTGGGCGGCACTACCATGAAGACTTCATACACTACTGGAAACCTGTATGCACATTCCAGCAGAAGCATTGAGTCATCCGAGGACCCACAGAGTGCAGATAATCACAGGATCCCCAGCCAAGAGGCAGCCCAGGAGATAGTGTTTGGGACTGTGGTTACAAAGCCATTCCGCCCTCAGTCTTTGTCCAAATATTCCCGTCACTACAGCCCTCAAGAATTGCAGCTTGTTGAAGCACAGCCCATTGCTGCTTATAAAGTTGTATCTCATGTTGCAAAAGCCTCTGTGGCTGGATCAGTTCCCATCAACCCAGTGACTTACAGAACTTCAGACATCTCAAGTACAGATCCATTTGGCTTGGCTCCCTTTCCTGCCAAAGCTGGAAGACAAAATCCATAGAATATATGATTTATCTAGTTTTATGCTTTGTATCTTAGAATTCCCCAAACATTTATACCTGGTATTGCAATGCACTTCCTATTAATGCATTAACCTTTTTTTTTTCTTTGTTACATCACATTTTTGTTTCTCTTTTCAAAGAAGGAACCTTTAATGTAGTGCATCAGTTACCTCTACAGATTTCCATAAACCAGTAGAATTTTGTTAGAAAATGTTTTGTTTCTGGAACGTTTGTTCCATTTTCTCCTGGTTAACATGGTCAAATTGACCTTTCTATCCTAGTCGCAAGAAAATTTAAAGGAGCAGGATGGGAAATATTTCTCAAACAAAATCCTAACTGTAAATGTTTTTTGTTTGAGGGGGGGGCATAAAGTATAATGTATGTGTTCTAGGTACAAAAGAAACATGTTTAATACATCTGGGATTCCATTTAAGTAGCAGGTCAACTTGTAAATGTTTTATAATGAAATTAATTGACTTGGCAAGGGCAAGATCAAATGCTTTGACAAACAATTTCCGTACGAACGTTAAAACAAAATTCTACTGGTGTGTGGCCGACTTGGGTCGATTACAAGAATTAGCAGCCCTATTGTTATTAAAACTTACACCATCAATGGTTTCTTCTGAACGAGTAGCCTTTATTTTATTGGCTGCACGCCTACATGTGTAAACGACTTTTGACCTGGGTGTATTTACACATTTGGTAGCAAAAGGAACCCCATTAGATTGCAGCTGAAATTAAAATATATTTCCTAAAGTTTTTTTGAGTATGCACTATAAATATATTCAAGTAGATTATAATACCAACTGCATCACCTTTTTAGTCTTTACCTACTTTTGGTAGCCTTCTGATTTTATGACGGTATGTATGGTTTGTTCTACTGTCATTCAAATTATTTCAAGTGCTGTGTAGAAAAGTAGCTGCACTTAACTGTGAGACCAACATGGTGCTTGGTGACCACATAAGCATTTATACACCCAGGCTTCTACTTCCAGTTTTCCCACTTTCTCCATTACCTGGCACAGCTGAGGCTACCATTAAAAGCATTGTGAAGTCTGGGGCAGATGCCACTGTGGCTGATGTTACAGAGGTGGGCTTTGCCCCTAAATTAGCATGGATTCTGGGAGTTGGACAATGGCATCCTCGAGTGCAAGATGAGAGCCTAAGCTGTGAACAGATTTCACACGGGTTCCCTTTTAATCCATCATTGATGGTTGTAATGGGTTAATGCATTAATGACCTTTTTTTAGTTGTTTTTTTTTTGTCCAATATTAAAATTTGTGTTTAGTTCAGTTTGTTCTAAAACCTTAGAAATTGAGGTGCCTTATTTATAGAGATGAATAATCTTGTCCTGCCGTGCATTGTCTGGTATTAAATTCTTAAGTTCCCATACAAATCTCAAAAAAAAGTCTTTATTAATAACATTTGTAGGTTATAATAGATCTGGTTTACCAGCTTCAGCAAACGTGAGGACCGATCTTTCATCTCAGCCTTAGATTTTTTTTTTTTTTTACTTTTATCTTTATTATACATTTTGTGTTAATTCTTAATTTTTTCTGCCAGTTTCAAAGTGTTCTCCCTAATTCATTCTAAGCACCGGTACCTTTTTAAATGTTCACTTATCTCTCTGTAGACTCAAGAATGCAATTTCATTCATTTATATAAGCTACTGATATTGTGAAAATGAAAAGTACAGCTCTGCTTACAATTTTATTCTGAGGTTGGAGCTAGTTTACATCCCTCCATGGTTCCTTACAGCTCTCTAGCAGGCTTACCTGCACCCTTGATATGCCTATGGCAGACTGACCCTGGCTATTTAGTGTTTGGTGTGGGATCTTCTGAAGTAAAATGTTTATACAGTATATTCCTATGGATATTCCATTAGAGGCCACATGATAGCTGATTTTGTGTGCCCACTAGTGGATTCCTTTATAGGAATATACAGAACAGTGATATCCTAAGCTTATATCGTCTATCCATGAAGGTGGTGGAATAAGATTTTCATGTCAATGAAGATCAAGGCAGAAGAATCTGATGTCATCAGAGCTCCTCTCTCAAGGAAAATAGGTGTTACAGAGCCATATCCTGCTGCCACATACTAAGTGCATGCATCTCTTAAAGGTCTGCACATGACATTATGGACCAAACCCAGGCTCACTCTACCTTTAAAAAAAAAAAAAAACCATAAAAAAAATAAAAATAAAAATAATAATAATCTTGCCCAGATAAGGTGCAGAAATATGGGGCCTATGTATATACAAATATTTAAGAATTTCCTTCATTGCCCAAGCAACCGATCAGATGCTTTTATTATTTTTTCCAAGCAATGTGACAGATGGGATTTAGTTGCTACATGCAAAAGTCCCTTTTTAGGCATTGTCTTTTACTAATAAATTAGAGAAAATTAAGTACTGTCCGTGATACTTTTTTTATTTGCACTAACATAGAATTTTTCAGGACAAGCTTTCGGGGTATGTCCCCTTCTTCAAGGTCCAAGCAGTACTGATTCACAATTTTTTTAGCAGAATGTTGAAACAAAACAAGAAAAAAATCTCAGAGGGAAAGGAAAAAAAACACATACAAATCAATGGTAATAAAGATAGCAGCAGAGTTAGTGAGACAAGACAGAGTTAGTGAGATAAGACAGAGGGAGAGCTATAGACTTGAGGGGGGAGATGCTAGTCACAGAGGGGGTCATAAAACCCCCTCTGTGACTAGCATATCCCCCCTCAAGTCTATAGCTCTCCCTCTGTCTTATCTCACTAACTCTGTCTTGTCTCACTAACTCTGCTGCTATCTTTATTACCATTGATTTGTATGTGTTTTTTTTCCTTTCCCTCTGAGATTTTTTTCTTGTTTTGTTTCAACATTCTGCTAAAAAAATTGTGAATCAGTACTGCTTGGACCTTGAAGAAGGGGACATACCCCGAAAGCTTGTCCTGAAAAATTCTATGTTAGTGCAAATAAAAAAAGTATCACGGACAGTACTTAATTTTCTCTGTCACAATTGCACTAATACGGCTACAATTACGTCAAGTACTAATAAATTAGAAAATCATGGTGACAGCTTGATTGCTACAGGGAAAACGCACACACTTTCTTTTAAGATGCTTTTTAGATGCAAAAGTTATTTTGTTCTTGAGCCATCATGGCACGTCATTGTGAACACCCCCAATTAATTGTCCTTAGTGAGTTTAGTTTGCCTTTATTTAAAAAAACGTAACCTACAATAAATCATAACCTCCAATTGGAAATATCCTTTCACTGTTCAATCTGCTGTAAACTAGTGAAATCTGATTTAGCTTTTATGGGTTACTAGTTTGGCATTTTATCAGTGCTTTTGCAGTGCTGTATTAACCTGACAGTCAGTATAGGAGATTTTTTTTTATCTATACACTGCCATATAACCTAAGTCACTCTATCATGAGAAAAGTATTTGGGCTGCCATTGTTGACCTCACTTTTAATAATGCTGGTTCCTTTTAGCTTCAGTACTTTCTGCTTCTCTGACCTGGAACATGTACAGTATAGAAGTATAAGGAATTCTGATGCTCATTTACAGCATGTCTATGATCCAACTAAAACTTTCAAAAGAGGCCCAGAAAATGCAACCCCATACTTTTCTTATGATAGTCAGTTTTGAGCCAGAGTATATGACTAATGTGGGGTAAAGGAGTCAAGCCTCATTATTGTTCATTATTTGTATTCTTATGGGTCACCTTGTGACTTTCAGGTCCTATTCACACAGTCATCCCCAACTATGATACAATTAAAAATAAAGAGCTTGTTCTGATGTGTGGTAGCCCTTACCACTTTGACCCATAACTAAAATACAGGTGCCGCTCAGGGCTCCACCAGGTCCTCTTGCATGACAAACCTCGTCCCAGCTCAAAACATCCATTAGGGAAAAAGTCCTAAAAAAAACCCAGCAAAACCCTGTAAGGAAGTCTGGCAGCCTCAGCTCGGGCTCCAACCAGGCTAGACCCCCCCAACACATTTCACTCTGCCCCCAGCGCTCAATCATGTGGTCCTTTCTGCTTTTCTGAAAAGCGGATCATGTTTTAACCCTCAAAATATCAACCCACCACACCGCAACCACGTGCATTGTACATGCTTGCAGGGGAGTTATGGGATGGCCGCTATCATTTGGTAATGTTCTCCGGTGATACTGTCCGATAAACTTGACGCGGCGCTTAATTTTTGCATGTATCAAGCCCTGAACGACTTCATCTCCTTGTTCATGTTGGCAGTTGATGCGTAAAATTTTTTTTTTACCGCCCCCTGGTCGCACCTCTGAATGAGCCCAATGGGAGGTGAGATTGAGGAAAATGCACACCAGAGCAGCATAAAATACAGATCTGTGTTTGAACACATTTTTTGTCCCCACTAAACCTGCCATAAACATAAAAAATAATTTCTCTTTCATTTTATGGAGTTTATTGCAGACTGAGTGTAGAGAGAAGATATGTTTTTCTGTAGAGCTGTGGTTCTCAACTTCAGTCCTTAAGTACCCCCCCCAACAGGCTATGTTTTGGGCATTTCTCTTCGATAAAATAGCTGTCCAAAATAACAAGCCATTGACTCTGATTTAAAGCACCTGTGTAAGAAAAGGGAAAACCTGCAAACATGGCCTGTTGGGGGTACTTGAGGACTGAGGTTGAGAACCACTGGTAGAGAACAGCACTTTTGCTGTGGTTTCCGTCTCTCCCCCATTCCATCTCTCATCTCTACTACAGACATAAAAAGTCACTTGTCATGAAAATGGCTGCTCTATAAAGCTTTTATTGGCAACATTTTGTCCAGATTATAACACACACATTAGCCTGCATGTCGCTGTTGCCCTCAGAGCATGGCAGAGAATCCAATGGCATACCAGTCACAGTGCTTAGGAGACGATTTTTAAAATGCAGCAATTAGTCAGGGTTCCTCTGCTGCTGTAATTTAAAGGCCCTTTACCAAAAAACTGCCTATACAGATAAGGGGCGTCTGTAGCTAAAAAAACTGTGCAGCCCTGACTAAAGTTGAATAATGCTCTTGCTATAGGTGAAGGCCATTTACGTACCTCCTGATGCTGGACTGGAATACCAAGATTTTGCTAAGTGAGGTCTAGTCGTTACTGCTCACGTCCACCATCACAGGAGTGAACAATTAAACTCTGAGCTCAGAGCTACTGTATCAGGGTAGAGAGAGCATGTGAGAGGGGGTTTGAATCAGAGAAAAAGCTCACTCTTATGATGGAGGAGAGCGGTAGTGACTAGGCCTCACTTAGCAATGTCTTGGAAGTATTCTAGTCCGGCTTCAGAAGGTAAGTAAATGGCCTAAACCTATAGCAAGGGTATTATTTAACATTAGTCAGAGCTACACTGTTTAATCTACAAACACCCCTTCTCTGCATAGGCAGTTTTATTTTATTTTTTGTAAATGTGAACTAACCCTTTAATGGAAACCTGCAGAGAGGTGCACAACGCTGAAAAGATTAATCATATCTTGCAGCTGGCTCTGCTTAGTGGCAGTGGCCCTGGAACTATGTAGTCAACATCAAATGGGAGGTCAGTCAGCCACAATTCAAAGAAGCTAGCTAGAACAATGTAAGAATTGCCTTACCTGAAATTCAGCTTTAAAGTATTAAATCAGCATAACAGTCAGACATTTTCAGAAAAGCAATGGCAGCTTCCATTTTCTCTTAGTGTTACCCTAAAAAAAAAAAATGGATCCTGTTCCTTCTGTTCCTTTTAAAGCATGTTATACATCACGGTGCTTGTGCTGTGTAATTTGGCCCTTTTTATCACCTGAAATGGCTGGTGCTGCCCTCCCACGTTTATCATGGCTGCTGAGCCCTGACACTGTGGTCAGTTTACATGCCTTCGTCTTCCACTGTCTCTCCTCTCCCCCCCCCGCCTCCCTGCCTGTCAGCTGAGTCAATTCCTGCCCCTCCCCTCCTGCTGCTGCTAAAATGACTGTGTTTTCTTGCTATATGCCATAGTATTAGATTACATTATGTGCCTCAATGTATGTTCTTTATAAAAAAAAAAATGCTGCTGTATACCTTCTTACAGAGCGCAACTCATTGCTCACGTGACCGCCCACCGCTCTCCTCCCCTCCTCTCTGCTGACATCAGCAAAGGATTGTCAGCCCCTCCTGCCGTAGCCGCTAGATTGGGGAAGAGCGCGACGGGCAGTCACGTGAGCTCTGAGCAGCGCTCTGAAATAATGTATACAGCAGCATTTAAAAAAAAAATATAGCATACATTGGGGCACATATTGTAATCGAATACTGCGGATATACATCCACTTTAATAATTGATGCGCTCGGGTGTGTTTGGACACAAGTCCAAACCCGCCAGAGCTAGCCTGCTGGGAAGCTGTCAAAGCTGACAGCCAATTATAGGAAACGAATGCAGCATTCCCCTTGCATACGTGCAACTGCGTGGTGGGGAATGCTTCTGCCGCCTATGATTGGCGATCGGCTTTGACAGCTTCTTGGCGGGATAGCTCTGGCAGGTTCAGACTTGTGTCTGAACAAGCCCAAGCTCATCCCTACTCTTTATATTGGTTTTCTTTAACAATAATAGGTGAAATCATGTTCCCACATTAGCATTGGTCTTCCAAATATCTCTAAAAGGGCTAAGCAGTGATACCGGCCCAGGCATCAATTTTAAAATGGCTCCTCCCATCAATATCTGATGTTTGCAGCTAAAAAGTCTCTTAAATTTCATCCCTTGACAGACTGTTTTCCATGGATATATTTTTTTATACCAAACTATAACTTCTAGCTATTTCAGAATCCTTACAATTACTCAGACAATCATCCCTGAAATACAATTGTTGTTTCTTTGCTGTGTCCTCATCCAGCACTTCTATCACTCCACATCACATATATGCTAAATCTTGTTTTTCATTAGCATTTTCCTCTACTATGCAGATCTGCTTCCTCTATTGATGATTCTTAAATAAGAATTGACAAGAAAGGAGTTCTGCACAATCGTACTGTAAGATGTAACTGAGATCAGTAAATGATCTAAATGAATTGGATCAGTGAAATCACTGTTTATTTTATGCATTGTCTGGCTGATTTCTTACCATTTTATGAGAAGTTCTTGAAAAGGCTGGCCATGCTGTCTGTGACATGACAGGTGCACTTTACATGTCCACTTATTTTTTGTGCAGTTAAATTGAAACACAGCTTACATGCAATGATATTGCGGTGGAAAAATCAGTGTTCAAATCCTGGACTGTTATGTAAATCCACATAATAAGGTATTACATGTACATTAATTAGCTTGTACTGTAAATTCAGATGTTATTTATTAGTCATGGGCCTCACCCCATACAGGGAGTCTTGACTACAAGTGCCCAAAAGAACTGTCCCTGCCAACCGGCATCGGTTTTGTTTTCCAGTATTTTAAACACAAGGGCATCTGTTGAATACATGGGGCAACACTGTGGGTCCTTTAGTCACTTTTAGTCAAGCGGCTGCAACTAATGTTCTGTTCCTTGCCATTTGTATTTGGAAAGATCAACGGTGTCTCTGTAGCTGTTATTTAACTAAAAAGAGCGTACTCGCATTACAGGAAACTTGTAGCGAGAGAAATATTCTGGCCTGGCTATTATTGCGGATCTATTTTAAAAATGCTAGTGTCTGGCTCTCCCTA
This sequence comes from Rana muscosa, assembly GCA_029206835.1. Taxonomy (NCBI): domain Eukaryota; kingdom Metazoa; phylum Chordata; class Amphibia; order Anura; family Ranidae; genus Rana; species Rana muscosa. The sequence continues at coordinate 213,556,737 of CM055118.1, forward strand.
ACTTTGGTATTAGACCTGGCACCAGGACTGCCATGTAGGCAGTAATGTCAAAACTGATTTACATGTTGATCCAGAAAATACAGACAGACAAGAGTGCACAAATATGGAGGGCACAATGGCCTAGTGCATTACCACCATCACTTTTTATTAAATATAAAGGTCAAAAACATACTCGCTAACATAAATAGGAACAGGCATATGAAATCACAATATCAGCCATGAGTTCAGAGCTCTGAAGAAGGGGGTATGTCCCCCGAAACACGTCAGCCGACCAACTTTGGCATACATGGTATCAGAGTCTTGATTCAATATGCCTGTTCCTATTTAATTTGTGAGTATTTTTTTTTATACTTAATATAAAGTGGTAGTGGAAATGCACTAGGCTTGTGTGCCCTTCTGTGTGTCTTTACAGTTTCTTTGGAGATTTCCCAGTCTGAGAAGGGTTGTATTAAGTGAAGGACTACGAGTTGTGACACCTCTGGATGTAATACAGCTTGAGTGCTGGAATGTTTGATCTCTTCCTCAGAAAATACTGAAGCCAGAGAATATGCATGTTAGCCAATTAACTGGCATTTTCAGAAAGAAAGTACAGCACTGGCACCCTCCTTGTGTCTGTTAACAAATGTATACTTTAAAGGTTGTATAGCCCAACCTTTCATTTTTGGAAAGCGCATTGAAGACTTAAGCCTCGTACACACGATCTGATTGTTGGCCAATCGAGCGTCAGATTTTTGTCAAAAGGGCGTGTGCCAGTCTTGCATACTAACGGTACACAAATTGTCATGCCACAAACACAAACGTAGTGACGTACTGTGAGGAATTTCAGCTCTTGAGCTTCACCCTTTGGGCCCCTTCTGCTAATTTTGTGTTTGGTGAGCATTGATTCCGAGCATGCATGTTTGTACTTTTGTGCGACGGATTTGTTCACTGACCATCAGAATATCTGACAAACTGTTGTCCGCCGAAAATGTACTAGCATGTCTTGTTGGCCCGAAAGTTGGACAACAATTGTTAAAAGGAGCGTACTAACGGTAAGATTTTAGGACAACAGTCTGTCAACAGACAATCTCCTGCCAACAATCGGATCGTGTGTACGAGGCTTTAGGGCTCTTGGGACATTTTTTACTGCTGCCTGTGTCCCCTCTGGGAAGACGTACACCATTTCTATTTGGGGGTAGTGATCATGGTCCCTGGGACAGAAAGCGATGAGGACACCAGTTGCGGTGACAACCGTTTGGGACAGGAATGCCTCTAACTTCTGTTGTGTCTCTAGGACAGGAATAGAAAGGATCTCTCCCCAATGGGACACCCCAAATAAACTAACAGCGGTTTAAAGGGACTCTATTATAAGAGATTATGGAATCCACCATAATTAAGGCTCCTTTTTAAAATGCTTGTTGCCTTGCTAGATAAAGAATTCTGGCACTTGTTTAAAGTAGGCTGAATCTGTGATTCAAAGTACCTAAAGCAGAACTAAATTCTGAGATACTTACCTCCTGCCTCAATGGTCTGATGCCTGAGAGGTACTTTGCTGGCATCTTCTCCCTGGCTGCTTCCGAGTGCTACTCTTAGCAGTCTTGATTGGCCAGTGTGGAATGACATCACTCATGAGCGTGCAGTCCTCTCTTCTGCAATAAAGAGTCTGCCTCCCTTGAGTTTTTTTCTTTTTAGACGTTTTTTCTGTTTTAAGTTAGGCGCAGCCAGGCAACTACCATTTTCAAAATGATGGCAGCACCTTTACTCCTCTCGTGACAGTCACTTGAACCATTCTTTACTCTATCCAAAACTTAATTTTTTTGCAGGTCATTGCTAGCCCTTTCTCTTAAGATACTAGTTTTCCTGGCTGTCCTTTGGATCCAATGACTTTAGTTCTTTGAGTCGATGACCTGGAACGGACATGCATGGTGCGAGTCCTGCTTTTTTTCAAGCCCTCAAGTACTGAGACCAGAGACAGCCAGGCAACTAGTATTTTGAAAAAGGAGATCCATAATGGTAGCTCCTCTATTTCTCAGTACCAGTTTCCTTTAAATGAAAGCGCTACAGACTGTTTCTGCTTACAATATGTGATCACAGAGATGCCCTCCAGCCAGGACCTTCATTTGTCTTAATTTACTGGATTAAAGTGCTGCTCCCCTGCATTACATAAAGGGGACAATGACTTTGTGGTAAAAAAAATAAAAAAAAATTCTCATTCACATGATTAGAGGCTCTCTTCTGCTTATTTGGTCCTCGATAATACATGCTGTGTGCCTTTCTGACTTGATATGAATAATTTCACAGTTAAAGTATAACAGAAACTCCAAAGTGATTTGTTTATTAATGTTCTTATTATGCCAGCTATAAAGAATATGCTGTGTATCTTTATAAAGAAGCAACACATTACAGAACACTGTACATAAAGTGTAACTGCAACCCTTTCCTTGAAAACAACATACATGTCATGGTGTCGCTATGCCTTGGACAGGTGGAGAGGTTTGAATTTTTCCTCCTGTGTGCGGTCACTCTGAAGGCCCGTACACACGATCCAATTTTACGACAATAATTGTCTGATGGACGTGTTGTCGGATAATCCGACCGTGTGTATGCTCCATCAGACAATTGTTGGCTGAATTAACGACAACAAATATTGCCTGTTCATGCTCACCAACTGTCTGGCAATAAATCTGTTACGTCGGATTATCCGATCGTGTGTACACAAGTCCGTCCGACTAAAATTCAAAGTACAAACACGCATGCTTGGAACGCATGCTAAACATCAGACAACAATAGCAGAAGTTGCCCAAAGGGTGGTTTGGTGAATGTTGGCTGAAAATTTTGGGCCGTCTGTATGCAGAACAAGTTCACGGCCAACGCCCTTCAGACCAAAATCCACGGAAAAGTCTGATGGAAGTCCGACCGTGTGTACGAGGCTTTATTCTCAGCATGTCATGGCTGACTATACCTGAATCTGGAAAGAAAGCAAATCTTTTGTAATGCAATGGATCAAATATATGTAAATTGTGTTGCCATTCCGCACAATGTAGTAGAGGGGGTAAGCTCAGAAAGAAATCTGTTCAAGTTGTCATGAATTTTAAGGAAGTTATCTACTCTAAAGCCTCGTAAACACGATACAATTGTTGGAAGGGGATTGTCTGTTGACAGACTTGTCCTAAAATCTCCCCGTTAGTACGCTCCTTTTGACAGTTGTTGTCCAACTTTCGGCCAACAAATGTTGGATGACAGGCTAGTAAATTTTCGGCGGACAACAGTTTGACCTCAGATTTTCGTAGGGTCAGTACACAAATCCGTCACACAAGTCGAAAGTACAAACACGCATGCTCGGAATCAATGCTCCCCAAACACGAAATTAGAAGGGGCCCAAAGGGTGGTGCTCCAGAGCTGAAATTACTCGTAGTACGTCACTACATTCGTGTTTGTGGCACGACAATTGTGTACCGCTAGTATGCAAGACCAGATCCTGGCACACACCCTTTTGACAAAAATCAGACGCTTGCTTGGTCAACAATTGGATCGTGTGTACGAGGCTTTAGTCTCATCATCATAATTTTAATGGAACAAGAATACCCCTTAATGGGGGCACATAATGAATTTATAGCTGAACTGCTAGAATTCATGCTTAATAATAACTTTTTTCAGTTCCTAGGAATATACTATCATTAGAAGAGGGGCACATGTATGGGGGCCCCGTGGGCCCCATCTTACACGTGCCTTCATTAGGGCCTCTGGGAGGAGGAGGAGGTGGTGTTTAAATCCCCAATGTACCTCAGCCAGTGTTTACTGTGGCTTAGGTACATCGATGATGTCCTCATGCTGTGGAGGTGTACAGTAGAACAACTGACAGATTTTTTGTCACAACTTAATGCTATTAATAGAAATATCAAACTTATCTATTCATGTCATGGGGAAACACTACCTTTTTTTAGATTTGCAATTAACTAAGGTCAATAACAAGATTGTGACGCGAACCTATCGTAAACAGACGGCAGCGAACACCCTCTTATTGGCCCAGAGCCATCATCCCAAATCTCTTATTTATGGAATACCAACTGGGCAGTTTTTGAGGATTAGGAGGAACTGCTCTGAAGACAGACATTTTATAGAAGAAGCAGATGATATGTATAAATGTTTCAGAGAGAGGGGATATCCCCATCAACCCCTCCAAAAAGTCCAAAGCTTTGAAATGTAAACGTGAATGCCTCCTAAAAACTCAAAAGAAAGCTCAAAAAACACAAGAAACTTACCTGAGAATTATTACCAAATTTGGGTCTCAATGGACCCAAATCAAAAATATCTTAGAAAAACATTGGCATGTTTTGAATTCCGCCCCCTTAATTGCAGACACAGTGGGCCCCTAGACCCCTGCTGAAGGCAAGAAAGGCACGGAATTTAAATGATGCAATGGTTCACTCAGAATACAAAAGGACACAAACTAAAAACTGGCTTACGAGCTCCAAACCCCTTGCAGGTATGCATGCCTGTGGGCATTGCAACATCTGTAAATATGTACAGAAAACCAATGTGTTCGCCAATTCATGCAGAAGCAAAGAATATAAAATTAAACAATTTGTAAACTGTTCAACAACCAGAGTTATTTACATGCTTACTTGTCCATGTAACAAAATCTATGTTGGCAAAGCGAAACAACAACTCTGCATTAGAATTGGCGAACACATCGGTAGTAGCAAAAATGACGATGATCTCCCTATTTCGCTATGTTTCGCACAATCCCATGGAGGTGATCCTAAGGGGTTAAAAGTAAAAGGAATTTATGTACTTGACCTACCCTTAAGGATAGGTTGACTTTGACACGATTCTCTTATAGAAAGAGAAAATGTGGATTTATTATTTAAACTCTGACGCCGCAAGGCTTGAACGTTGAGTGCGATTTACAGCCTATCCTGGAAAAATAATGTATTTAGAATGATAAGTGAAGAGTGGTAGTCAATATGGTTTCTGCGTCCAAGATCCATTTCCCGTCTTTTCGGCCGATATTAGACAAGCCTGTGCACTCAATGATCTCAATGCTGAAAGTTATATGAGGGAGGATGTGTGGAAGACACCTAGTGGCTAAATAGAGGCATGGCATCTTGAATTATGTGGCTTTTTAAGCCAATTTCCCTAACTCAGCGTGACGTCAGCACGGGGGACCGTTGGCTTGCTGCACAAGCAAAGTTTTGAGACGGTGGTAGAACTGCGGCTATATGCCTATAGGAAGGAGTCCTTAGTCTGCACGAACGGCACTTACATGTACAGCGGAAAGCCCTCCTGGTGGTTGGATCCTGGTGTCCTACTGAGCGTGGCTCGATCCGGACCGATGGGTGGAGGTACAGGAAAACTGCTGAAACAGAGGACTTGGTGAGAGTGTCATTGACTGATTCACAATACAGCTGTGACGTTTTGTCTTTATGTTTCCTCCCCATCTCCCACCTAATGGAGATGTATCCGCGTTACTCTTGAACTAAGTGATCCTATGCAATATCTGTTCTTTGGACATCCAAACACCCGTGAACCTCTGCTTTAACAGGTGGAATCTGGCCAGATATCAATCTACATAAAAGGGACTTATAATCATTCCCCTGTGGACTGAAAACAAAAACCCTATACATGACTTTAGGATGGCCATGAACTAACCACTTTAGCTCAACACCACTTACACCCTAATCAGCTATCTGATCCAGTATCTTCAAATAGTAACCAGGAGTTGTGTTGAAAATGGAATAATATATTTATCCTTCTGCAAATTAAGGACTGAATCTTTATACATATTCCTGAATTAACTGGAGCTATTTGATGATCAGAGTGATTGCATGAGTGTATATTTGAGTGTGTGATGTATGCGCAGCTGCGACCCCCCCCCCCCCCTTTTAATCATGACAACATAGATTAAAAAGACAATCTGTAGGGTACATTATCATCTTTTTGTTTCATTAATTTTGTTGTGTGTTTTTTCTACTTAATAAATCATTGAATCAATCATAGTGTCCTATTTTTGGCCCTCTTGGGAGAGCTACATTCTCTCTTTTTTTGTTTAGTCTCATCATCCCCTGTTGTGCAGTCAGAAGTTCACCTCTGAAACATAGTTACAGACTGCAGTAAAACCTGGTGTTAGAAGGCCCTTGGATTTTCAAGCTTCAGCCTTGGATGTAAAGGCAGAAATTCAGCCAAAATAAGAAAAATACAAATAAAAAGCCAATTGAAAGACATAAAAATAAAAGCAATATTCAGCTTCAATTCAGAGATTTTCCCATGCAATACTTTATTTCTGCCAATAGATGTTCTCAACTGGCATTATTCAACACACTTTTGTCTGAGCCCCTGTCATTCTCGACCCACCCACAGCCTGTTACTGGAGAGTGAAAGGAGAAGCAGCACAGTGTAACTTTGCTCTTTTATTGTCAGCATTGGCTGCTTGTACTGCTTCTTCATCTTACATCTTAGCTGTGCTGTACAGAGACTGCAAGAAGCTGACACCAGCTCAAATTCAGGTACTTGCACTGCTTGGCAAAAAAAAATTGTTTTAGATACTGTAAGGAAGCGTTAAAATCACTTTTTTTGCTATTAGTGTACCACTGGGGAAATATTGTAGAGATGCAACCAGAAGTTAGAGGAAATCCCCAAAGTGAGGACAGTTGTCCCTGTAACAGGTGTCCCCATTGGAAGATTTCCTCTCCATTCTTGTTCTGGGGACAACAAATGTTGGATTTCCACTATCCTTTTTCAGTAATAATGGTCGACTTCACATATGTGCGACCACAGTTTACAGCATGGGGTCCGTTGCGTCCCTGTTCACCAGTTCAGGTGTGATTCTGGTCCGAATTTTTTCCTGAATTCGCACCTTAACCGGACCCAAAGACGCACAGGACCCTTCTGCAGTCCGGAGCGCGGCCGCCCAGGGCCTGTGTGAACCAGCTACATTCAAAGCCGGTCACACTCCACATCCAATTCGCATATATGTAAACTCAGCCTAAAAGAGGGTTGAAACTCCCCAACGAGAACAAAAACAGCAATAAATAGTTGATAGGGGGTCCGAGTCTATCCTGCTGTATCCTAAAGAAAAAAGGGCCTTAATCTCAGCTTTAAAGAAGTATAACTATAATTCCCAAATTGTTGTGGAATGCCCCAGGGGAACCAAGTCTTGGTCCCATTCTCTGATCTGTGCTGTTGTTGCAGTTAGTATAGTCAACAGTGCACAGGCCCTTCCTCCAGCTCCATTTGACCACATTGCTCAGTAGGAGACAAATTAATAATTGGGTGTCAGTGACAGTGCTAGTCCCTGACAGCAGACAGATGCTGGAGATGAACGCGGTCATTCACTGCAACAATCGGAAAGGGGTCTGTTAGCACAACGTTCCTTTGTAAATGTTCATAAGGAAAAATACACAGGATTGTTGATGGCAGTAAGGAGTGTTAAAAGATCATCACTCTGCAGCATGGTTTCTGCCCTGGGGTGCTATCAATAAGGGAACATTATCAGCATCATGAATAGTAATAGTGCAGTCTGGCCTTGGAGCACCATAACAACCAATGAGGCTCTGGGGCCAGGGAACACAGCGTCCCATCCCTATCATCGCAATGCATAATAATGATCTAGGGCAGATGACATGCAGGGCTGCCCCCAGCAGAGGGCGGAAGTGCGCCTCAGTCCAGACTCCTGCCTTTCGCCTCGCTGCTTGAGTAAGCTAGGGCTCTGATGTATAAAGGAGACTCTGATTGAAGGGGGGGGGGCTTCTTATCTGAAGTTCCTTCCATCAAATCGGTTGTGTGCATTGACTGTCCCATTTGGTCAGCATCGTGATGGATGCACTCACAGCGCATTACTTCTGCGCACTGAGAGAGGGCAGTGTCTACAGTGCTGTGCTGTTGTTCCTGCATAAGAATGCTCATAAATTGGGCTTCAGTCTGGGGTGGACCTGACAGCCAGCAATAACAAAAAAAAACATGCTTTTATTGTACAATGTGGCTACGGATCAGATGGGAAGCACTTGGTCCCCTGGGGGATTCAACAAAAATCTAAAAATTATGGAGATGCTTTAAGTGATAAAGAGGTGGTACGTTCAGCACTGGACCTTCTGCCACCTTGTTATGGAGTGTGAAAAGCAGTACTGCCTTCCAATGCTGGTTTGAAAATGGTTTCAGGAGAGCAACTTTGTATTATTATACCATACTATTATATTATATAGCAATATAAACATGACATATAATTCTAAACCTTCCCTATTCTATTACGTAGAAATCCACCCTAACACTAAAACCCCTACATCTACAGGCATCCATTATCTAACACTAACCTATCTAGCCCTGTAAAGAAGAAATCAGTATACATACCTTTTCTGAAGTCGACCCGATCCCATGCTTATGGAGTGTGAAAAGCAGTACTGCCTTCCAATGCTGGTTTGAAAATGGTTTCAGGAGAGCAACTTTGTATTATTATACCATACTATTATATTATATAGCAATATAAACATGACATATAATTCTAAACCTTCCCTATTCTATTATGTAGAAATCCACCCTAACACTAAAACCCCTACATCTACAGGCATCCATTATCTAACACTAACCTATCTAGCCCTGTAAAGAAGAAATCAGTATACATACCTTTTCTGAAGTCGACCCGATCCCATGCTGAGCTGTCATACAGCATAGGCGGATGCAGAGGACACAGCTGACATCGGAAGCCCCATAGTTACTCTATGATCCCCTTCACGCTGGAGCCGCGATGACACTAAAGCGTGCACTGTTTAAGCCATGCTTTTCGGCTACTAGCAGGGCACTTTTAACCCCAAAAAAGGGGTTAAAAGTGCCCATGTTGCAGCGCTTCCGAATCGCTTTTCAGGCGCTTTGGAAGCGCTGCCCATTCATTCCAATGGGCAGGACGTCTTGGGAGAGCAAAATACAGTGCTCCCAAACCACCCCAAAGATGCTGCTTGCAGGACTTTTCCTAACGTCCCGCAAGCGCACCGCCCACGTGTGAAAAGTCACACTGACATGAATGGGAGGTGGTTTTCAGGCACTTTACAGGCGCTAAAATGCCTAAAAACCGCTTCAACGTGAAAGGGGTCTATGGGTGACATCAATCTCCATTCATTTCACAGCCGTTGTTGGCCGTGTCCTCTGCAGAGCTTCCACTGCTAGAGTCCGGATCAGATCGGCTTCAAAAAAGGGATGTATACTGATTTATTTTTTACAATATGACTGCAGTTATGGATTAAAAGCAGTTCCCTGATTTTCTGCTTATTCAGTTCTCTTAGAAAATTAAAGTGGAGTTCCAGGAAAAAAAAAGACCTCTGTCTCAAACAATTGAACACCCAACCCCCCTCGTTTTTGGATATTTTTTATTTTTGGTATCTTTTTGTATTTTTTCTTCGGGACTTCCATCCTATGTCACCAGGGCAAGGTACGTCACTTCTGCGGTTGCATCTGGCCCTCTTTCTTCCACCCCACTGCATTCTGCAACCTGTGTGTGTCCCAGAAGATGACGAGAAAAGGACTGCGCGACTCGCGCATTCGCAACAAGAAACTGGCTGTCAAGCGTGAAGGCTTCACTGCCGGTTTCCCTTACTTGTAATGACGGCACCTGCACCCGAACCCGATGGACGGATCGACTTGGGGTGCCAACATCGCAGGCACCCTGGTCAGGTAAGTGTCTTTATATTAAAAGTTACCAGCTACAGTATTTGTAGCTGCTGACTTTTATTTTTTTTTCTCCAAGCTGGAACGCCACTTTAAAGTGTTGCTCAACCCAAAAAACAAGTGAAATATATTGCAGCCTATGCATCCATAGATATAGAAGCTGCATTAGTTTTCCATTTTCAGGCTTTTCTTCCCCTTTGCTTTCATCTGGCAACACACTTCCTGTTTTAGAGTGACAATGCTAACTGAAAGTGACAATAAACTCTTATTTTTATTAAATAAATGCAGTTTTACTAAACCCACACCAGTAAAGTCAGTCTTTATATGCAGTAAAGCAAGCATGCTTGTTATACTCACTGTGGAACCTAAGGGGTTAATCCTCTGCATCCTGTAAAAAGGCTGTTTGATCTTATCTTCTCTGTTCCTCCCCATCTGCCACAGTCCTCAAAACATCTTCGGATAGAACAGAGGCTAGGAGCACTTTGCACATGCTCAGTTTGGTGTGTATTGCTAGAGTTGATTTTTTTTTCTTGGGAGTGTGCATGTGATCGGCACAGGGCCAATCAGCACTGTCCAGACACAGGGTCAGGGGTCCTGCACCCTGATAGGACAATCAGAGTAGAATGAAAACTCCTCCTACAATCTTTAACCAGCCACTGATAGAAGTCACAAGACTGCTCTAACTGGTGATGAGAAAAGATATTTAGCTGTTTATATTTACTAAAACGATTGCATTTCCATATTCTGTGTACTGTGAAAGACCAGATGTAGTGAATGCAGGGTCCTGGGTTTAGTAACAATTTAAATATAAGTAGAATGTACCTTCTATCTCTCTTTTCCTTTGTTTCATCTCCCAAATGCAAGTTGTTTTCTGCTGTCCCCAAACTATTCTGTTCTAGGGTGGCTACATCCAATCACACTGAGGCGCTTTGCAGGCGCTATAATGCTAAAAATAGCACCTGCTAAGCGCCCTGAAAGAGCTGCTCAATTCACTCCAGTCTGTGGACAGGCACACTCTGTGATCAATTACAAAGCCTCAAGCAGCACTGAATGTGAGAACGCTGGATGCAGGACAGGCTAGTAGCTCAATTGCATATTGAGCAAGCTCTGGCCAGTGGTCCATCCTCAAGACCCAGTAACCCAGTGGATGTTCTGTTGGAAAGGTCTCCAAGTCTGATCTTGCCCCTAGATATTCCTGCACCATGTAATTCAGATGCTGGCGATGGTTGTTGGAACCGATCATACCTTGGGGCTGAGGACTGAAGAATTGTCTGAAGGCATCGGTCAGCCAGCCACCTTCTCCACCGCTCTTTCTGTGACTGAACAAAGCCTAAGCAACACGTTGTCCAGCAACAGGAAATTGTAACCTCCCAGGCTCTGGAAACGCATTGCACAAACCTTTCTGTATTTAAAATATATATATATATATATATATATATATATATATATATATATATATATATTAAATACACTGCAGCTAACTGGATAACCTACCCGCCTACCTGCCTGCTTAATCTAAATCACAATTTCTCTCCGTCCACGCCAACAACACACTACACAGGGCCGACGTGCAGGCAGCCTTATATAGTGTGGCGCGTGGACTTAGTCCCCCTGAGCCATGATTGGCCAAAGGCACCCTGCCTTTGGCCAATTATGTCTCTCTTAGCTGAGGGCGCTGGGATTGGCCAAAGCATGCAGGTCATGGTGCATGCTTTGGCCAATCATCATACAGCAATGCACTGCGATCTCGATGTGCAATATGGGGCATTCTGCGCCACTCGTATTTTCCGCAAACACCCCATAATGTTAGTTTTTCGATGAACGGGCGAATGCCCGATATTCGACCCGAACATAAAGCTCATCCCTAGATTAGACCAACATGAGGGGGAAAGAGGGACTTTGTTCCAAATCAGGGACAGTTGGGAGCTATGCATGTTGTACCCTTTATCCCTGCTGGGAGCCTTGCGCCCCTTTGGGGGGTAGACACAGCACACCCTTAAGTGCACTTTATAGTGTGTGTTCACATGCATGTTTTTTGTTCACTAAACAGTTTATACGTTTTTCGTTTTCAGCACCACCGTGGATTAAAACAATTTCTCAACTCCAGTCCTCAAGGCAGTAAAAACTGATCCTATCACCTGTGCTAAATAATGGAAAGCCTGAAAACATGACCTGTTGGGGGTATTTGGGGACTGGAGTTGAGAAATTGGATTAAAAAAAACAATCCTTGGCCATTTCCATTGCCCGAGCTGAGATGACATCACTCCTGTGTATGGGAGTTCCGACATCGCCTAAATTCTTTCACTGAGCTGCGCATGCACAGCTAGTGCCATGAAAATGCCATAAATCTTTTCCATAGTTTGTAGACACTAGAACTTTTGCGTAAACCAATAAATATACGCTTACTGGGATTTTTTACCAAAAATATGTAGAATACATATTGGCCTAAACTGATAAAGATTTTTTTTTAAAAAAAACATTTTTGGGGATATTTATTATAGCAAAAGGTAAAAAAAATTGGGTTTTTTTTCAAAATTTTTGCTTTTTTTGTTTATAGCGCAAAAAATAAAAACCGCAGAGATGATCAAATACCACCAAAAGAAAGCTCTATTTGTGAGTAAAAAAGGACGCCAATTTTATTTGGGTACAACTTTGCATGACCGCGCAATTGTCAGTTAAAATGATGCAGTGCTGTATCGCAAAAAATGGCCTGGTCAGGAGGGGGGAAATCCTTCCGGTCTGTAAGTGGTTATTGTACAGGAAGCATGGTATCTCTTCTGCATTAAAAATCACCTCTGTTCCCATTTTTTGAAGATGGGGTTTATTTATAAAGGGTGGAACGTTTAATGTTGGATTCTCCACGTTTCCACCCAAATCTACGTGTGATTAATGGAGAACATTCCTCTGGATTGATCTTTTTCCATATTCAGGCAATCCTGTCACATAATCACATACTGAACTATTACAAACTTTCACCAAAATCTGAAATCTCCCTCCAACAACTGCAATTCCCTTCAGAGAGCATTCATTAGTGACGAGCACTGCACAGCACACCTATGATGTGTAACATCTCTGCGCTGTCTGTCATACTATACTCTCCCCACTGCAGACAGGCATCTCATCGGGCAGCCGCTACACGTCACGTGCCGGGGTCCTGAACGTGATGACAACAAAGATGGCGGCTCCCATAGGAAGGTTGGCGAGTAACGCAGTGAAGTTTGGTGTAAGGTGGGTGATGGTGCCATGTGTTGCAGAGACACACACATTACAGGCACCCTCACTGAGGGCAGACACAGAAAGAGAGTAAAGCTGCGACTCTTTGGGTTGATAACAGAACGAGTCCCAATCTGTGAGGTGAAGAGATTTGTAGCAACACAGCAGTAGCTGGGATGGACGGTGTTTGTATACTGGGGGGAGGGGGATGGACGGTGTATGTTTACTCGGGGGGGAGGGGGATGGACGGTGTATGTATACTGGGGGGGGAGGGGGATGGACGGTGTATGTATACTGGGGGGGGAGGGGGATGGACGGTGTATGTATACTGGGGGGGGAGGGGGATGGACGGTGTATGTATACTGGGGGGTGAGGGGGATGGACGGTGTATGTATACTGGGGGGGGGAGGGGGGATGGACGGTGTATGTATACTGGGGGGGGAGGGGGATGGACGGTGTATGTATACTGGGGGGGGAGGGGGATGGACGGTGTATGTATACTGGGGGGGGTGGACGGTGTATGTATACTGGGGGGGGAGGGGGATGGACGGTGTATGTATACTGGGGGGGGGAGGGGGATGGACGGTGTATGTATACTGGGGGGGGGGGGGAGGGGGGATGGACGGTGTATGTATACTGGGGGGGGGGGAGGGGGATGGACGGTGTATGTATACTGGGGGGGGGGAGGGGGATGGACGGTGTATGTATACTGGGGGGGGGGGAGGGGGATGGACGGTGTATGTATACTGGGGGGGGGGAGGGGGAATGGACGGTGTATGTATACTGGGGGGGGGGGGAGGGGGATGGACGGTGTATGTATACTGGGGGGGGGGGAGGGGGATGGACGGTGTATGTATACTGGGGGGGGGGAGGGGGATGGACGGTGTATGTATACTGGGGGGGGGGGGGAGGGGGATGGACGGTGTATGTATACTGGGGGGGGGAGGGGGATGGACGGTGTATGTATACTGGGGGGGGGGAGGGGGATGGACGGTGTATGTATACTGGGGGGGGGAGGGGGGATGGACGGTGTATGTATACTGGGGGGGGGGAGGGGGATGGACGGTGTATGTATACTGGGGGGGGGGAGGGGGATGGACGGTGTATGTATACTGGGGGGGGGGAGGGGGATGGACGGTGTATGTATACTGGGGGGGGGGGGAGGGGGATGGACGGTGTATGTATACTGGGGGGGGGGGGAGGGGGATGGACGGTGTATGTATACTGGGGGGGGGGAGGGGGATGGACGGTGTATGTATACTGGGGGGGGGAGGGGGATGGACGGTGTATGTATACTGGGGGGGGGGAGGGGGATGGACGGTGTATGTATACTGGGGGGGGGGGAGGGGGATGGACGGTGTATGTATACTGGGGGGGGGAGGGGGATGGACGGTGTATGTATACTGGGGGGGGGAGGGGGATGGACGGTGTATGTATACTGGGGGGGGGGAGGGGGATGGACGGTGTATGTATACTGGGGGGGGGGAGGGGGATGGACGGTGTATGTATACTGGGGGGGGGAGGGGGATGGACGGTGTATGTATACTGGGGGGGGGAGGGGGATGGACGGTGTATGTATACTGCGGGGGGGAGGGGGATGGACGGTGTATGTATACTGGGGGGGGGGGAGGGGGATGGACGGTGTATGTATACTGGGGGGGGGGAGGGGGATGGACGGTGTTTGTATACTGGGGGGGGAGGGGGATGGACGGTGTTTGTATACTGGGGGGGGAGGGGGATGGACGGTGTTTGTATACTGGGGGGGGAGGGGGATGGACGGTGTTTGTATACTGGGGGGGGAGGGGGATGGGCGGTGTTTGTATACTGGGGGGGAGGGGAATGGGCGGCGTATGTATACTGGGGGGAGGGGGACGGGCGGCGTATGTGTACTGGGGGGAGGGGGACGGGCGGCGTATGTGTACTGGGGGGAGGGGGAGGGACGGGCGGCGTATGTGTACTGGGGGGAGGGGGAGGGACGGGCGGCGTATGTGTACTGGGGGGAGGGGGACGGTGTGTACTGGGGGGAGGGGGAGGGACGGGCGGCGTATGTGTACTGGGGGGGAGGGGGAGGGACGGGCGGTGTATGTGTACTGGGGGGAGGGGGACGGTGTATGTGTACTGGGGGGAGGGGGACGGGGGGACGGACGGTGTATGTGTACTGGGGGGGATGGACGGTGCATGTGTACTGGGGGGGATGGACGGTGCATGTGTACTGGGGGGGGATGGACGGTGCATGTGTACTGGGGGGGGGGGAGGGTGGCGGACGGTGCATGTGTACTGGGGGGGGGGGGAGGGTGGCGGACGGTGCATGTGTACTGGGGGGGGGGGGAGGGTTGGCGGACGGTGCATGTGTACTGGGGGGGGGGAGGGTGGCGGACGGTGCATGTGTACTGGGGGGGGAGGGTGGCGGACGGTGCATGTGTACTGGGGGGGGGGAGGGTGGCGGACGGTGCATGTGTACTGGGGGGGGAGGGGTGGCGGACGGTGCATGTGTACTGGGGGGGGAGGGTGGCGGACGGTGCATGTGCACTGGGGGGAGGGGGGCGGACGGTGTATGTGTACTGGGGGGGAGGGGGACGGACGGTGTATGTGTACTGGGGGGATTGGGACGGACGGTGTATGTGCACTGGGGGGAGGGGGACGGACGGTGTATGTGTACTGGGGGGAGGACAGTGTATGTGTACTGGGGGGAGGGGGACGGACGGTGTATGTGTACTGGGGGGAGGACGGTGTATGTGTACTGGGGGGAGGACGGTGTATGTGTACTGGGGGGAGGGGGGGCGGACGGTGTATGTGTACTGGGGGGAGGGGGACGGTGTATGTGTACTGGGGGGAGGGGGACGGTGTATGTGTACTGGGGGGATTGGGACGGACGGTGTATGTGTACTGGGGGGATTGGGACGGACGGTGTATGTGTACTGGGGGGATTGGGACGGACGGTGTATGTGTACTGGGGGGAGGGGGGACGGACCGACGGTGTATGTGTACTGGGGGGAGGGGGGACGGACCGACGGTGTATGTGTACTGGGGGGAGGGGGGACGGACCGACGGTGTATGTGTACTGGGGGGAGGGGGGACGGACCGACGGTGTATGTGTACTGGGGGGGAGGGGGACGGACGGTGTATGTGTACTGGGGGGAGGGGGACGGACGGTGTATGTGTACTGGGGGGGAGGGACGGTGTATGTGTACTGGGGGGAGGGGGAGGGACGGTGTATGTGTACTGGGGG
This sequence comes from Rana muscosa, assembly GCA_029206835.1. NCBI lineage: Eukaryota > Metazoa > Chordata > Amphibia > Anura > Ranidae > Rana > Rana muscosa. The sequence continues at coordinate 213,572,812 of CM055118.1, forward strand.
GAGGGGGAGGGACAGACGGTGTATGTGTACTGGGGGGAGGGGGACGGACGGTGTATGTGTACTGGGGGGAGGGGGACGGACGGTGTATGTGTACTGGGGGGAGGGGGACGGACGGTGTATGTGTACTGGGGGGAGGGGGACGGACGGTGTATGTGTACTGGGGGGAGGGGGACGGACGGTGTATGTGTACTGGGGGGAGGGGGACGGACGGTGTATGTGTACTGGGGGGAGGGGGACGGACGGTGTATGTGTACTGGGGGGAGGGGGACGGACGGTGTATGTGTACTGGGGGGAGGGGGACGGACGGTGTATGTGTACTGGGGGGAGGGGGACGGACGGTGTATGTGTACTGGGGGGAGGGGGACGGACGGTGTATGTGTACTGGGGGGAGGGGGACGGACGGTGTATGTGTACTGGGGGGAGGGGGACGGACGGTGTATGTGTACTGGGGGGAGGGGGACGGACGGTGTATGTGTACTGGGGGGAGGGGGACGGACGGTGTATGTGTACTGGGGGGGAGGGGGGGCGGACGGTGTATGTGTACTGGGGGGAGGGGGACGGACGGTGTATGTGTACTGGGGGGAGGGGGACGGACGGTGTATGTGTACTGGGGGGAGGGGGACGGACGGTGTATGTGTACTGGGGGGAGGGGGACGGACGGTGTATGTGTACTGGGGGGAGGGGGACGGACGGTGTATGTGTACTGGGGGGAGGGACAGACGGTGTATGTGTACTGGGGGGAGGGACAGACGGTGTATGTGTACTGGGGGGAGGGACAGACGGTGTATGTGTACTGGGGGGAGGGACAGACGGTGTATGTGTACTGGGGGGAGGGACAGACGGTGTATGTGTACTGGGGGGAGGGACAGACGGTGTATGTGTACTGGGGGGAGGGACAGACGGTGTATGTGTACTGGGGGGAGGGACAGACGGTGTATGTGTACTGGGGGGAGGGACAGACGGTGTATGTGTACTGGGGGGAGGGACAGACGGTGTATGTGTACTGGGGGGAGGGGGACGGACGGTGTATGTGTACTGGGGGGAGGACGGTGTATGTGTACTGGGGGGGGGGCGGCGGACGGTGTATGTGTACTGGGGGGGGGGCGGCGGACGGTGTATGTGTACTGGGGGGGAGGGCGGCGGACGGTGTATGTGTACTGGGGGGGGAGGGCGGCGGACGGTGTATGTGTACTGGGGGGGAGGGCGGCGGACGGTGTATGTGTACTGGGGGGAGGGGGTGACGGTGTATGTGTACTGGGGGGAGGGGGGGGGGGACGGTGTATGTATACTGGGGGAGGGTGTATGTGCACTGGGGGGAGGGGGACGGAGGGTGTATGTGCACTGGGGGGAGGGGGACGGAGGGTGTATGTGCACTGGGGGGAGGGGGACGGACGGTGTATGTGCACTGGGGGGAGGGGGACGGACGGTGTATGTGCACTGGGGGGAGGGGGACGGACGGTGTATGTGTACTGGGGGGGAGGGGGGGCGGACGGTGTATGTGTACTGGGGGGGAGGGGGGGCGGACGGTGTATGTGTACTGGGGGGGAGGGGGGACGGACGGTGTATGTGTACTGGGGGGGAGGGGGGACGGACGGTGTATGTGTACTGGGGGGGAGGGGGGACGGACGGTGTATGTATACTGGGGGGGCGGACGGTGTATGTATACTGGGGGGGCGGACGGTGTATGTATACTGGGGGGGCGGACGGTGTATGTATACTGGGGGGGCGGACGGTGTATGTATACTGGGGGGACGGACGGTGTATGTATACTGGGGGGACGGACGGTGTATGTATATTAGGGGGACGGACGGTGTATGTGTACTGGGGGGGAGGGGGGACGGACGGTGTATGTGTACTGGGGGGGAGGGGGGACGGACGGTGTATGTGTACTGGGGGGGAGGGGGGACGGACGGTGTATGTGTACTGGGGGAGGGGGGGACAGACGGTGTATGTGTACTGGGGGAGGGGGGGACGGACGGTGTATGTGTACTGGGGGGAGGGGGACGGACGGTGTATGTGTACTGGGGGGGAGGGGGACGGGACGGACGGTGTATGTGTACTGGGGGGGAGGGGGACGGGACGGACGGTGTATGTGTACTGGGGGGAGGGGGGACGGACGGTGTATGTGTACTGGGGGAGGGGGGGACAGACGGTGTATGTGTACTGGGGGAGGGGGGGGACAGACGGTGTATGTGTACTGGGGGAGGGGGGGACGGACGGTGTATGTGTACTGGGGGAGGGGGGGACGGACGGTGTATGTGTACTGGGGGGGAGGGGGACGGACGGTGTATGTGTACTGGGGGGAGGGGGACGGACGGTGTATGTATACTGGGGGGGACGGACGGTGTATGTATACTGGGGGGGACGGACGGTGTATGTATACTGGGGGGGACGGACGGTGTATGTATACTGGGGGGGACGGACGGTGTATGTATACTGGGGGGGACGGACGGTGTATGTATACTGGGGGGGACGGACGGTGTATGTATACTGGGGGGGACGGACGGTGTATGTATACTGGGGGGGACGGACGGTGTATGTATACTGGGGGGGACGGACGGTGTATGTATACTGGGGGGGACGGACGGTGTATGTATACTGGGGGGGACGGACGGTGTATGTATACTGGGGGGGACGGACGGTGTATGTATACTGGGGGGGACGGACGGTGTATGTATACTGGGGGGGACGGACGGTGTATGTATACTGGGGGGGACGGACGGTGTATGTATACTGGGGGGGACGGACGGTGTATGTATACTGGGGGGGACGGACGGTGTATGTGTACTGGGGGGAGGGGGACGGACGGTGTATGTGTACTGGGGGGAGGGGGACGGACGGTGTATGTGTACTGGGGGGACTGACGGTGTATGTATACTGGGGGGAGGGGGACGGACGGTGTATGTGTACTGGGGGGAGGGGGACGGACTGTGTATGTGTACTGGGGGAGGGGGACGGACTGTGTATGTGTACTGGGGGAGGGGGACGGACTGTGTATGTGTACTGGGGGGAGGGGGACGGACTGTGTATGTGTACTGGGGGGAGGGGGACGGACTGTGTATGTGTACTGGGGGGAGGGGGACGGACTGTGTATGTGTACTGGGGGGAGGGGGACGGACTGTGTATGTGTACTGGGGGGAGGGGGACGGACTGTGTATGTGTACTGGGGGGAGGGGGACGGACTGTGTATGTGTACTGGGGGGAGGGGGACGGACGGTGTATGTGTACTGGGGGGAGGGGGACGGACGGTGTATGTGTACTGGGGGGAGGGGGACGGACGGTGTATGTGTACTGGGGGGAGGGGGACGGACGGTGTATGTGTACTGGGGGGAGGGGGACGGACGGTGTATGTATGTGTACTGGGGGGAGGGGGGCGGACGGTGTATGTATGTGTACTGGGGGGGAGGGGGGCGGACGGAGTATGTGTACTGGGGGGAGGGGGGCGGACGGTGTATGTGTACTGGGGGGGAGGGGGGCGGACGGTGTATGTGTACTGGGGGGGAGGGGGGCGGACGGTGTATGTGTACTGGGGGGGAGGGGGGCGGACGGTGTATGTGTACTGGGGGGGCGGGGGGCGGACGGTGTATGTGTACTGGGGGGGAGGGGGACGGGACGGACGGTGTATGTGTACTGGGGGGAGGGGGCGGACGGTGTATGTGTACTGGGGGGGAGGGGGACGGGACGGACGGTGTATGTGTACTGGGGGGAGGGGGCGGACGGTGTATGTGTACTGGGGGGAGGGGGACGGTGTATGTGTACTGGGGAGAGGGGGGACGGACGGTGTATGTGTACTGGGGGGGTGTATGTGTACTGGGGGGAGGGGACGGACGGACGGTGTATGTGTACTGGGGGGGTGTATGTGTACTGGGGGGAGGGGACGGACGGACGGACGGACGGTGTATGTGTACTGGGGGGACGGACGGTGTATGTGTACTAGGGGGAGCGGACGGACGGTGTATGTGTACTGGGGGGGGGTGTATGTGTACTGGGGGGGGGGTGTATGTGTACTGGGGGGAGGGGACGGACGGACGGTGTATGTGTACTGGGGGGAGGGGACGGACGGACGGTGTATGTGTACTGGGGGGGAGGGGGGCGGACGGTGTATGTGTACTGGGGGGGAGGGGGGCGGACGGTGTATGTGTACTGGGGGGGAGGGGGGCGGACGGTGTATGTGTACTGGGGGGGCGGGGGGCGGACGGTGTATGTGTACTGGGGGGGAGGGGGGCGGGGGGGCGGACGGTGTATGTGTACTGGGGGGGAGGGGGACGGGACGGACGGTGTATGTGTACTGGGGGGGAGGGGGACGGACGGTGTATGTGTACTGGGGGGGAGGGGGACGGGACGGACGGTGTATGTGTACTGGGGGGGAGGGGGCGGACGGTGTATGTGTACTGGGGGGAGATGGACGGTGTATGTGTACTGGGGAGAGGGGGGGACGGACGGTGTATGTGTACTGGGGGGGTGTATGTGTACTGGGGGGAGGGGACGGACGGACGGTGTATGTGTACTGGGGGGACGGACGGTGTATGTGTACTGGGGGGGTGTATGTGTACTGGGGGGAGGGGACGGACGGACGGACGGACGGTGTATGTGTACTGGGGGGACGGACGGTGTATGTGTACTGGGGGGAGCGGACGGACGGTGTATGTGTACTGGGGGGGGTGTATGTGTACTGGGGGGGGTGTATGTGTACTGGGGGGAGGGGACGGACGGACGGTGTATGTGTACTGGGGGGGAGGGGGGCGGACGGTGTATGTGTACTGGGGGGAGGGGGGCGGACGGTGTATGTGTACTGGGGGGGAGGGGGCGGACGGTGTATGTGTACTGGGGGGAGGGGGGGACGACGACGGACGGTGTATGTGTACTGGGGGGAGGGACGGACGGTGTATGTGTACTGGGGGGAGGGGGGGGACGACGACGACGGACGGTGTATGTGTACGTGTACTGGGGGGAGGGACGGATGGTGTATGTGTACGGGGGGGGGGGGCGGGAGGGAGGGACGGACGGTGTATGTGTACTGGGGGAGGGGGGGACGGACGGTGTATGTGTACTGGGGGAGGGGGGGACGGACGGTGTATGTGTACTGGGGGAGGGGGGGACGGACGGTGTATGTGTACTGGGGGAGGGGGGGACGGACGGTGTATGTGTACTGGGGGGGGCCGGACGGACGGTGTATGTGTACTGGGGGGAGGGGGGCGGACGGTGTATGTGTACTGGGGGGGAGGGGGACGGACGGTGTATGTGTACTGGGGGGGAGGGGGACGGACGGTGTATGTGTACTGGGGGGGAGGGGGACGGGACGGACGGTGTATGTGTACTGGCGGGAGGGGGGGGGGGCGGACGGTGTATGTGTACTGGGGGGAGGGGACGGACGGACGGACGGTGTATGTGTACTGGGGGGGGTGTATGTGTACTGGGGGGAGGGGGGACGGACGGACGGTGTATGTGTACTGCGGGGAGGGGGGACGGACGGTGTATGTGTACTGGGGGGGTGTATGTATACTGGGGGGGGGGACGGGGGGTGTATGTATACTGGGGGGGGGGGACGGACGGTGTATGTATACTGGGGGGAGGGGGACGGACGGTGTATGTATACTGGGGGGACGGACGGTGTATGTATACTGGGGGGAGGGGGACGGACGGTGTATGTATACTGGGGGGAGGGGGACGGACGGTGTATGTATACTGGGGGGAGGGGGACGGACGGTGTATGTATACTGGGGGGGACAGACGGTGTATGTATACTGGGGGGAGGGGGACGGACGGTGTATGTATACTGGGGGGACGGACGGTGTATGTATACTGGGGGGACGGACGGTGTATGTATACTGGGGGGAGGGGGACGGACGGTGTATGTATACTGGGGGGAGGGGGACGGACGGTGTATGTATACTGGGGGGAGGGGGACGGACAGTGTATGTATACTGGGGGGAGGGGGACGGACAGTGTATGTATACTGGGGGGGAGGGGGACGGACGGTGTATGTATACTGGGGGGGACGGACGGTGTATGTATACTGGGGGGGACGGACGGTGTATGTATACTGGGGGGAGGGGGACGGACTGTGTATGTGTACTGGGGGGAGGGGGACGGACTGTGTATGTGTACTGGGGGGAGGGGGACGGACGGTGTATGTGTACTGGGGGGAGGGGGACGGACGGTGTATGTATGTGTACTGGGGGGGAGGGGGGCGGACGGTGTATGTGTACTGGGGGGGAGGGGGGCGGACGGTGTATGTGTACTGGGGGGGGAGGGGGGCGGACGGTGTATGTGTACGGGGGGGAGGGGGACGGGACGGACGGTGTATGTGTACTGGGGGGAGGGGGGCGGACGGTGTATGTGTACTGGGGGGAGGGGGCGGACGGTGTATGTGTACTGGGGGGAGGGGGGCGGACGGTGTATGTGTACTGGGGGGAGGGGGGCGGACGGTGTATGTGTACTGGGGGGGAGGGGGACGGGACGGACGGTGTATGTGTACTGGGGGGATGGACGGTGTATGTGTACTGGGGAGAGGGGGGACAGACGGTGTATGTGTACTGGGGGGGGTGTATGTGTACTGGGGGGAGGGGACGGACGGTGTATGTGTACTGGGGGGAGGGGGGGGACGACGACGACGGACGGTGTATGTGTACGTGTACTGGGGGGAGGGACGGATGGTGTATGTGTACGGGGGGGGGGGGCGGGAGGGAGGGACGGACGGTGTATGTGTACTGGGGGAGGGGGGGGACGGACGGTGTATGTGTACTGGGGGAGGGGGGGACGGACGGTGTATGTGTACTGGGGGAGGGGGGGGACGGACGGTGTATGTGTACTGGGGGAGGGGGGGACGGACGGTGTATGTGTACTGGGGGGGGCCGGACGGACGGTGTATGTGTACTGGGGGGGAGGGGGGCGGACGGTGTATGTGTACTGGGGGGGAGGGGGACGGACGGTGTATGTGTACTGGGGGGGAGGGGGACGGACGGTGTGTGTGTACTGGGGGGGAGGGGGACGGGACGGACGGTGTATGTGTACTGGCGGGAGGGGGGGGGGGCGGACGGTGTATGTGTACTGGGGGGAGGGGACGGACGGACGGACGGTGTATGTGTACTGGGGGGGGTGTATGTGTACTGGGGGGAGGGGGGACGGACGGACGGTGTATGTGTACTGCGGGGAGGGGGGACGGACGGTGTATGTGTACTGGGGGGGTGTATGTATACTGGGGGGGGGACGGGGGGTGTATGTATACTGGGGGGGGGGGACGGACGGTGTATGTATACTGGGGGGAGGGGGACGGACGGTGTATGTATACTGGGGGGACGGACGGTGTATGTATACTGGGGGGAGGGGGGACGGACGGTGTATGTATACTGGGGGGAGGGGGACGGACGGTGTATGTATACTGGGGGGAGGGGGACGGACGGTGTATGTATACTGGGGGGACAGACGGTGTATGTATACTGGGGGGAGGGGGACGGACGGTGTATGTATACTGGGGGGACGGACGGTGTATGTATACTGGGGGGAGGGGGACGGACGGTGTATGTATACTGGGGGGAGGGGGACGGACGGTGTATGTATACTGGGGGGAGGGGGACGGACAGTGTATGTATACTGGGGGGAGGGGGACGGACAGTGTATGTATACTGGGGGGGAGGGGGACGGACGGTGTATGTATACTGGGGGGGACGGACGGTGTATGTATACTGGGGGGGACGGACGGTGTATGTATACTGGGGGGAGGGGGACGGACTGTGTATGTGTACTGGGGGGAGGGGGACGGACTGTGTATGTGTACTGGGGGGAGGGGGACGGACGGTGTATGTGTACTGGGGGGAGGGGGACGGACGGTGTATGTATGTGTACTGGGGGGGAGGGGGGCGGACGGTGTATGTGTACTGGGGGGGAGGGGGGCGGACGGTGTATGTGTACTGGGGGGGAGGGGGGGCGGACGGTGTATGTGTACTGGGGGGGAGGGGGACGGGACGGACGGTGTATGTGTACGGGGGGGAGGGGGACGGGACGGACGGTGTATGTGTACTGGGGGGAGGGGGGCGGACGGTGTATGTGTACTGGGGGGAGGGGAGCGGACGGTGTATGTGTACTGGGGGGAGGGGGGCGGACGGTGTATGTGTACTGGGGGGAGGGGGGCGGACGGTGTATGTGTACTGGGGGGGAGGGGGGACGGGACGGACGGTGTATGTGTACTGGGGGGATGGACGGTGTATGTGTACTGGGGAGAGGGGGGACAGACGGTGTATGTGTACTGGGGGGGGTGTATGTGTACTGGGGGGAGGGGACGGATGGTGTATGTGTACTGGGGGGAGCGGACGGACGGTGTATGTGTACTGGGGGGAGGGGGGACGGACGGTGTATGTGTACTGGGGGGGGGGTGTATGTGTACTGGGGGGAGGGGACGGACGGACGGTGTATGTGTACTGGGGGGAGGGGGGACGGACGGAACGGACGGTGTATGTGTACTGGGGGGGTGTATGTGTACTGCGGGGAGGGGACGGACGATGTATGTGTACTGGGGGGGACGGACGGACGGACGGACGGTGTATGTGTACTGGGGGGGGTGTATGTGTACTGGGGGGGTGTATGTGTACTGCGGGGAGGGGACGGACGGTGTATGTGTACTGGGGGGGGACAGACGGACGGTGTATGTGTACTGGGGGGAGGGGGGACGGACGGTGTATGTGTACTGGGGGGGAGGACGGTGTATGTGTACTGGGGGGGAGACGGACGGTGTATGTGTGCTGGGGGGGAATATGGACGGTGTATATAGCTGCTGACTTTTAATAAACACACACTTATCTGTTCCACGGTCCAGCGATGCGGCCGAATGGAGCATTGCTCCTCTCCCCTCCTTTCCGCCGGTGCCTCCATTGCCACTCTGGGCACCCGGCCGTGACAGCTTTCGGCTTCACGGCCGCCCACGCACGGCGCATATGCGAGCTGCGCTCCCGGAGTGGACAGGCGATCTCCTGGGACCTGTCACGTGTCCCAGGAGATCGCTTAGAGCATGGATATGCAATTAGCGGACCTCCAGCTGTTGCAAAACTACAAGTCCCATCATGCCTCTGCCTCTGGGTGTCATGCTTGCTGCTGTCAGAGTCTCGCTATGCCTCATGGGACTTGTAGTTTGGCAACAGCTGGAGGTCCGCTAATTGCATATCCCTGGCTTAGAGGGAGGGGCCGCCTAAGGCGAGAGGAGGAGTCGCCTGGGCGGAAGGAGGAAGTGGAACAGGAAGTCCCACTCCTATCGAAGCCCTCACTCCCCCTCAAAAAAAATTACATGCCAAATGTGGCATGCAAGGGGGCGAGGAGTGCTTAAAGCGGAAGTTCCACTTTTGGGTGGAACTCTGCTTTAAAGCGGGGTTCCGGACAAAATTTTACTTTTTAGATAATACCCCTATAATCCTCATTAGAGGTCGACCGATATGGGTTTTTCTCTGGCCGATGCCGATATTTAGAAATCGCGGCGGCCGATGGCCGATTATATGATGCCGATTTTTTTTTTTTTTTAGGCCGATTTTTTTTCGTTTTTTATTCCCTTCATCTCATAAAATCTAACAGTTGGACCCCTTTCACACTGGGGTGTTTTTCAGGCACTTTGGGGCTAAAAATAGCACCTGTAAAAGTGGCTGCAAAACAGCTCCCCTGCAGTCTCACACTGAGGCGATGCGCTGGCAGGACGTTAAAAAAAAGTCCTGCAAGCAGAATCTTTGGAGCCGTGTATACCGCTCCACCACTCCTGCCCATTGAAATGAATGGGCACTGTTGCCGAAGCGCCTGCAAAGCGCTTCTGCAGCGGTGCTACACGGGTGCATTTAACCTCTTCATCGGCCGCTAGCTGGGTTATAAGCGCCCCGCTAGCAGCCGAATAGCGCCGCTAAAATGATGGTAAAGCGCAGCTAAAACTAGCGGCGTTTTACCGTCAACGCCTACCCGCTCCAGTGTAAAAGCAGAGTTCCGCCGAAAAAAAAAATATTAAAAGTCAGCAGCTACAAATACTGCAGCTGCTGACTTTTAATTATATGGACACTTACCTGTCCTGGGCGCCCGCAATGTCGGCACACGAAGCCGATCTCTCCCTCGGCTCTCGGGTGCTGCCGCCGCCATCTTCGGTAAGGGAATCAGGAAGCAGGCACAAAAACAGGTAATCAAAATTTTTAGATGATAAAATAAATAAAAACGGCTAACTTTACTGTTTCGTTTTTATTTATGATTCATTAGTGTATTTTTTCCCAAAAAACTGCTTTTGAAAGACCGCTGCGCAAATACCGTGTGACATAAAATATTGCAACAACCGCCATTTTATTCCCTAGGGTCTCTGCTAAAAAAAATATATAATGTTTGGGGGTTCCAAATGATTTTCTAGCAGAAAATACAGGATTTTTACTTGTGAGCTACAAGTGTCAGAAAAGATTTTGTCTTTAAATGGTTAAACTGAGAACTTCTACACAAGGAGTTCAGTTCATTGATAAGAAGAAACATTGTATCTCTTTTCTCTCACTTGGCAGGCTGCCCAGAGACACATCGCTCCACCTCCACGGAAACTTCAGGCAACTTGCATTGACTTCTATGAAAGAAGTTATTTGCAAGTTGCGCTGAAGTTTTTTAAATCGGCTTTTTTTTCAGCACTATCGGCCGATGCCGATTAATTAAAAAGTGCCAAAAATCGGCCGATATATCGGTCGACCTCTAATCCTCATGCTTAATGTATTTTAGTAAAGGAATGCTGTAAACTAAGATCCGTTTTTTTGTATTTTTGCAGCATTTATTTCTTACTTTTGTAAGCCCCAGCAGGCCGTGGCCATCTGAAGCCAGACTGTATCTCTTCCTGTATTTCATGCATGCTGGTTAACCAGTATGCACCTCCATATCTCCATGATGATGCCCCATCAAAACTTCCCACATCATACTGCCACCATATTGCCCCTATCAAAGCTGCCCTATCCTATTGCCACCATTAAAATGCCCCCATCAAACTTGCCCCATCATAGTGCCACTATCAGGCCTCATGCACACTGGACGTTTTTACAGCAGCTGTTTTTGTCAGTAGAGGTTTTTTTCTACAGTCATTAAACTCTACATCATGTTATCCTATGTGTCCATGCACACATAGGCTGTTATCAGCAGTTTGCGGCAGTGGCCGTTTTGAGCAGTAAAAACTAAACTAGTGGGTTCTGAGAGACGTTTTTCAGCTGTAAAAAACACTCTAACGCTGATAAACGCTCAAAAAACAGCGTTTAACGTTTTTGATTCATTGGAAAAAAAAAATCGTGTGTGTGTATATATATATATATATATATGTGTATGTATGAATTTTTTTTTTCAATGCATATATATATTTTTTTATATTTTTCTTAAAAAAAAAAAAAAAAAGCTAAAAAAAGTTGAACAATTTTAACGTCCAGTGTGCATGAGGCCTCAAAACTGCCCCATCATATTCCTCTATTATAAATGATTAGTAATGGTGTGGCTGTGCTGTCCCCCGGGCTCTGTATGTAATCAGATCGGAGATGCTCCAGCCGCCTCCCCCACCGCCCATCACTGTGTATAGAAAGCTTTGGTAACCAATAACAAAAGCCTGGTTACCCTTTTTTTTTTTTTAAATGGCGCTGGCCGCTGCCTTGCATTGCATCATTTCCGGTTTGCAAATAACGCAATGTTACAGCCCAGCAATGTCTATTGCTTCCTGGGATTGATGACACACATCTCCCAGGAGGCATTGCAAACCGGAAATGACGCGCTGGGCCGTGGCCGAGAAGGAGGAAGTGAAAAATGAATACAGCAGATATACAGTAGGTGCTGAGAAAAATAAATAAATATCCAATTAGTTTACAGTGCACAGTTTAGTGAGGGATGCTGAGGAGTTGAAAATGTGGGTGGAACTCCACTTTTATAGAGGGGGTTTTGCAGGGACAAATTTGTCCCAATGACTGATCAAGTGATAGCATGTGCCAGTATATCTACAATTGTTCTGATTTTTTTTTTAGTTTATTAGTGTATTTTGTGATAATTCTTAGAGGATTAGCATTATTTTTTGTTTTTTTGTGAGTAGTTTTTTTTTCTGGATTGTATAGATGCCTGTTTATAAAATCTTTTTAAGGAAACATAAGAGTAGCCTCTTAGCAACAGTCTATCTCGTAATTTGTCCGCCTCTATTTTATAGACATTGTCTTCTCTACAATTGAGTCTTATCCTTAGATACTGGCTGTATGGTATTGAATCTATTAGAGCCTTTGGGTGGAAGCTTGTGGCATGTAGTATCGTGTTGCCAGATGTAGGTTTTCTATATAATTTGCTACAGAGGGTGCCTCCCTCTCCTCTATATACTTCCACATCCAAGAATGTGATACATTCCTTATCATAGAACGTTGTAAATCCTAGCTTTAACTCCTTTTTATTCATTCTAGATAAACACTGTTGGAGTATATCTGGTGATCCATCCCAGATAATGAAAACCTCGTCAATGTATCGGTACCAACCCAGAATGTGATCCGTATACATTGATATTGCCTCATCCGCCAGAAACATTTTCTCCCACTCCCCCAGGTACAGGTTGGCATACGATGGAGCACAATAAGTCCCCATCGCAACATCCTGCACCTGGAGGTAGTATGAGCCATTGAAAGTAAAGACATTATGTCCAAGGATAAACTCCAACAGTGAAATAATTAATTCACTATAAGCTGGATCTGTGTTGCCTTCCTGTTGTAAGATGTGTTTTATAGCCACTAGGCCTTTTTCATGGGGAATTGAACTTTATAGTGTTTCTATTGTGACTAGCATTGCATAGTCAGGGCTACACAGGCTGTCAATGATTTGTAAAAAATGAACCGTATCTTTTACGTAGGAAGGTAAATATTTAACATATGGTTTCAAAAATTCATCTTTTTTTTTTTTTTTTTTTTCCATACATCATGAGTCAGGCTAATATTCATTACCTGCTGGGTTATACTTCATCATCAGATGAATGGACACTGGTAGACCAAAGGTCGTTCGACAGGAAGCGATCCCCTATATAACCCCTCCCATACAGGAAGCACATCAGTTTTGTAGCCAGCACTGAATCCTAAAAAAAAGAGGGGAGGGACCTGTGTGTCCCATGATGTACTCAAAGAAATGGATTTTTACAGGTAAGTATGACGTAAAAATACTTTTTTCTTTTTCATAGGACACAGAGTCAGGCTAATATTCATTACCTGCTGGGACGTCCCAGAGCAATAGCCTTGAGGGAAGGGAGACACCTTGCCAAACAATAGCCATCAGAACTTTATACGGTAGCCCACAGTGCACTGCGGTCGAAAGCCAAATCCTTGGCTGCTCGAACATCCACTTGATAACATTTTGTGAACGTATGCACTGAAGACCAGGTAGCAGCCTTACAAATCTGAGCCACAGATAAGTGGTGAACAGCCCAGGAGGTTCCTACACCCCTGGTAGAATGAGCTCTCACCCTAAAGGGAGGAGCTTTACGTTTCAGACCATAGGCCTGAATGACCAATTTACGGACCCAATTGGCAATGGAAGCTTTGGAAGCTGCCTGCCCCTTCTTGGGTCCCATTAGTAAAAAAAAAGGAGTCTGATCCTCGGATCTCCGCAGATCTAGACAAATAAACCTTGACTGCCCGGACAACATCCAAAGAATGCAGTCGTCTCTCTTCCGCTGAACGAGGCTGAGAGAAAAAAGAAGGCAAAATAATGTGCGCCATCATACATGTAAAAAACAGCCAGACAAGCAAAAAAAGGGTACACTTTGCAAACACCCACAGCTAGCCCAAAACTCCCCCGTATGGCCACCGCACACAGGTGTCCAGCCTTTGGCTAGCTTGACTGATTGGTACCGCCGTATTTCAGCAGTGATTGTAACGATCTTGGTTTTTAAGTATTTTGTTGCACGTACTAATTTTTTCATTGTCTAATAAGACAATGTTGCCGCCTTTAACTGCAGGTTTTTTTTTGTGTTTTTTTTTAAAGGTGTTTATTTTAAAAATGTTTAAAAGAAACAACACATAATAAATCAAAAAACAGTACAGTCTGACCTATGAGCTTGTAAGTGCAATCGTCCACAAAGTTTGAATGAGTGCATAGGCAGACTCAAACATTCAGCCTTACAGCACCGACGACCCCATATCAGCAGTATAGCTCTAAAGGTCAATAGACCACATAACCACCGTGACACATACAGTGAGTGCTGCCCAGATATAGGGATAGTAACCCATAGTAGGCCCCCAACCAAAAAATAAAAAATTACTGAGAGCGATGTGAGGAGAGAACCTCCCCCCAGAAGTCCTTTGAAACATCCAGCCATGGCTGCCATACCTTGTTGAACTTCTTAGGGCATGCCCTAATCTTGTTGATCAGTTTGAATCTGGGGAGGAGATTTATCTGCAGATTTAATGATAATTATTATCGGAAAGTTGTTTCAACGCTAAGGCTTCTTTATCATTTAAATGAATGGGACATTTTGTCCGTATTTTTAATTTTTCTATATCATTGTTTACTAATTTGAGAAATGCGGCTGCATTTGGGTTAGTGCTGATTTATTTTAATTTTTTTCAATGTAATTTACTATGTATACTGGGGGCGGGGCTGGACGCTGTATGTATACTGGGGGGGGGGGGAGATGGACGGTGTATGTATACTGGGGGGGGGAGATGGACGGTGTATGTATACTGGAGGGGGGGAGAGATGGACGGACGGTGTCTGTATACTGGGGGGGGATGAACGGACGGTGTATGTATACTGGGGGGGGGGGAATGAACGGACGGTGTATGTATACTGGGGGGGGGATGGATGGACGGACGGTGTATGTATACTGGGGGGGGGGATGAACGGACAGTGTATGTATACTGGGGGGGGGAGATGAACGGACGGTGTATGTATACTGGGGGGGGGATGGATGGACGGACGGTGTATGTATACTGGGGGGGGGGGATGAACAGACTGTGTATGTATACTGGGGGGGGGGGGATGAACGGACAGTGTATGTATACTGGGGGGGGGGGAGATGAACGGACAGTGTATGTATGCTGGGGGGGGAGATGGACGGATGGTGTATGTATACTGGGGGGGGGGATGGACGGACGGTGTATGTATACTGAGGGGGGGGGGAATGGACGGACGGTGTATGTATACTGGGGGGGGATGAACGGACGGTGTATGTATACTGGGGGGGGGGATGGACGGACGGTGTATGTATACGGGGGGGGGGGGATGGACGGACGGTTGGTGTATGTATACTGAGGGGGTGGGATGGACGGACGGTGTATGTATACTGAGGGGGGGGGATGGACGGACGGTGTATGTATACTGAGGGGGGGTGGACGGACGGTGTATGTATACTGAGGGGGGGTGGACGGAGTATGTATACTGGGGGGGACGGACGGTGTATGTATACTGGGGGGGGGGGATGGACGGACGGTGTCTGCATACTGGGGGGGGGATGGACGGACGGTGTATGTATACTGAGGGGGGGTGGTGGACGGACGGTGTCTGTATACTGGGGGGGGGGGTGGACGGACGGTGTCTGTATACTGGGGGGGGGGGGGTGGACGGACGGTGTCTGTATACTGGGGACGGACGGTGTCTGTATACTGGGGACGGACGGTGTCTGTATACTGGGGGGGGTGGACGGACGGTGTCTGTATACTGGGGGGGGGGTGGACGGACGGTGTCTGTATACTGGGGGGGATGGACGGACGGTGTATGTATGCTGAGGGGGGGGGGACGGACGGACGGACGGTGTCTGTATACTGGGGGGGACGGACGGACGGACGGTGTCTGTATACTGGGGGGGATGGACGGTGTCTGTATACTGGGGGGGGTGATGGACGGTGTCTGTATACTGGGGGGGGTGATGGACGGAGTCTGTATACTGGGGGGGGATGGACGGACGGTGTCTGTATACTGGGGGGGGGTGGACGGACGGTGTCTGTATACTGGGGGGGGTGGACGGACGGACGGTGTCTGTATACTGGGGGGGGTGGACGGACGGACGGTGTCTGTATACTGGGGGGGGGTGGACGGACGGTGTCTGTATACTGGGGGGGGTGGACGGACGGTGTCTGTATACTGGGGGGGGGGTGGACGGACGGTGTCTGTATACTGGGGGGGATGGACGGACGGTGTCTGTATACTGGGGGGGGTGGACGGGCGTTGTCTGTATACTGGGGGGGGGGGTGGACGGGCGGTGTCTGTATACTGGGGGGGTGGTGTCTGTATACTGGGGGGGGTGGACGGGTGGTGTCTGTATACTGGGGGGGGGGGGGGTGGACGGACGGTGTCTGTATACTGGGGGGGGGTGGACGGACGGTGTCTGTATACTGGGGGGGGGGGTGGACAGACGGTGTCTGTTTACTGGGGGGGAGGGGGTGGACGGACGGTGTCTGTTTACTGGGGGGGAGGGGGTGGACGGACGGTGTCTGTATACTGGGGGGAGGGGGTGGACGGACGGTGTCTGTATACTGGGGGGGAGGGGGTGGACGGACGGTGTCTGTATACTGGGGGGGGGGGGTGGACGGACGGTGTCTGTATACTGGGGGGGGGGTGGACGGACGGTGTCTGTATACTGGGGGGGGGTGGACGGACGGTGTCTGTATACTGGGGGGGGGTGGACGGACGGTGTCTGTATACTGGGGGGGAGGGGGTGGACGGACGGTGTCTGTATACTGGGGGGGAGGGGGTGGACGGACGGTGTCTGTATACTGGGGGGGGGGGGGTGGACGGACGGTGTCTGTATACTGGGGGGGGGGGTGGACGGACGGTGTCTGTATACTGGGGGGGGGTGGACGGACGGTGTCTGTATACTGGGGGGGGGTGGACGGACGGTGTCTGTATACTGGGGGGGGGGGTGGACGGACGGTGTCTGTATACTGGGGGGGGTGGACGGACGGACGGTGTCTGTATACTGGGGGGGGTGGACGGACGGACGGTGTCTGTATACTGGGGGGGGGTGGACGGACGGTGTCTGTATACTGGGGGGGGTGGACGGACGGTGTCTGTATACTGGGGGGGGGGTGGACGGACGGTGTCTGTATACTGGGGGGGATGGACGGACGGTGTCTGTATACTGGGGGGGGTGGACGGGCGTTGTCTGTATACTGGGGGGGGGGGTGGACGGGCGGTGTCTGTATACTGGGGGGGTGGTGTCTGTATACTGGGGGGGGTGGACGGGTGGTGTCTGTATACTGGGGGGGGGGGGGTGGACGGACGGTGTCTGTATACTGGGGGGGGGTGGACGGACGGTGTCTGTATACTGGGGGGGGGGGGTGGACAGACGGTGTCTGTTTACTGGGGGGGAGGGGGTGGACGGACGGTGTCTGTTTACTGGGGGGGAGGGGGTGGACGGACGGTGTCTGTATACTGGGGGGGAGGGGGTGGACGGACGGTGTCTGTATACTGGGGGGGAGGGGGTGGACGGACGGTGTCTGTATACTGGGGGGGGGGGGTGGACGGACGGTGTCTGTATACTGGGGGGGGGGTGGACGGACGGTGTCTGTATACTGGGGGGGGGTGGACGGACGGTGTCTGTATACTGGGGGGGGTGGACGGACGGTGTCTGTATACTGGGGGGGGGGTGGACGGACGGTGTCTGTATACTGGGGGGGGGGGTGGACGGACGGTGTCTGTATACTGGGGGGGGGGGTGGACGGACGGTGTCTGTATACTGGGGGGGGGGGTGGACGGACGGTGTCTGTATACTGGGGGGGGGGGTGGACGGACGGTGTCTGTATACTGGGGGGGGGGGTGGACGGACGGTGTCTGTATACTGGGGGGGGGTGGACGGACGGTGTCTGTATACTGGGGGGGGGGTGGACGGACGGTGTCTGTATACTGGGGGGGGGGGTGGACGGACGGTGTCTGTATACTGGGGGGGGTGGACGGACGGTGTCTGTATACTGGGGGGGTGGACGGACGGTGTCTGTATACTGGGGGGGTGGACGGACGGTGTCTGTATACTGGGGGGGTGGACGGACGGTGTCTGTATACTGGGGGGGTGGACGGACGGTGTCTGTATACTGGGGGGGGGGACGGACGGTGTCTGTATACTGGGGGGGGGATGGACGGACGGTGTCTGTATACTGGGGGGGGTGGACGGACGGTGTCTGTATACTGGGGGGGGATGGACGGACGGTGTCTGTATACTGGGGAGGGGGGGGTGGACGGGCGGTGTCTGTATACTGGGGAGGGGGGGGGTGGACGGGCGGTGTCTGTATACTGGGGAGGGGGGGGGGTGGACGGGCGGTGTCTGTATACTGGGGAGGGGGGGGGGTGGACGGGCGGTGTCTGTATACTGGGGGGGGGGGTGGACGGACGGTGTCTGTATACTGGGGGGGAGGGGGTGGACGGACGGTGTCTGTATACTGGGGGGTCGGAGGGGGTGGAGCCAGTATAAGTGGACTAGAAAAGAGATAGATCTGTGTGGAAGAAATGGAAGCAGACTTCTGAATCCAGAGATGGAATACAGATTGGGGGAGGGGATTACCTGACAAAGGATTGGTATTTGTGTCTATCTAGGCATCGGGCACAGTACAACATGGAGGATGGGCAGAGCCAGCACAGTACATTGAGGGTTATGTACTAAAACTGGAGAGTGCAAAATCTGGTGGAGATCTGCATAGAAACCAATCAGCTTCCAGGTTCTCTTTGTCAAAGCTTTATTGAACAGCATGAAGTTAGAAGCTGATTGGCTACCATGCACAGCTGTACCAGATTTTGCACTCTCCAGGTGTTGTAAATCTCCCCCATTGCATTCCCCAACAAATATAAAGTGTATGCAGATCCAAAATCAATGTTCTTACTGTCTAGTGTCTTGCAGAACTGTATACAGTGTCACCTAAAGTTCCACTCATCCTCCTTCCTTCATCCCCCTAGAATTGCTTTAAAAAAAAAAATATTTTTATTCTGGGGTCGGATAGCTTTTTCTGACAGGTACCCGCTTCCATTTCTGCTTTTCTCAGAAAGGTGAGAAGAGTACAAGTCTCAGGAGACTGCGGGACCAGTCCAAAAGTGCAGTGCGGAGTTGGCTGTGAAATGGCAGGAAGTCACAGCCAGCTTCCCACAAGTAAGATGGTGGCACCAGGGACCCAAAGAACCAGCCCGGGTGAGGGCAGCACTGGACTCCTGGCCTTGTGATTACTTGTTTTTTAAAGGTCAGCGGCTACACTATTTGTAGCAGCCAACTTTTAATTTATTATATACACTCACCGGCCACTTTATTAGGTACACCTTGCTAGTAATGGGTTGGACCCCCTTTTGCCTTCAGAACTAGAAAGAGTAACTCCACTTTTGTTGAGAAAACAACATTCCCTTGTGGATGATTTATGTACATTGCAAGGATTTTAACAAACTTTGTTGCAGATTCCTACCTTTTACATTCTCTGTAAACTCGAGACAAAAAAAATTGCAGTTTTTGCATTGCAGTGGGGGGAGGAATACTGGTAGTTCCCAGGAGTGAAGGTCCACTTTAAGCAAATAAAATTTTTTGTGACCCTGATGTAATTTCTTACCTGGAGATCTTGCCAGTTGCCACACTTTCTGTTTATGCTGACCACTCTAAACAAGCACATAAATTATGCGATGTTCTTTCCTGCCACCACAGCCCTATATATTCTGCCAGCTGACAGAACACAATGATTATAGCCACCAGCATTAATTGCATGTAAACAAAAAAAATCTAACAGGCTGGTTGTATCGAACCTGATTGATTTGCATTCATTCACCATAACTTTTTTTTGTTGTTTCTTTTTATATCAGGTTTTATCGCCCTGCAAGAAGTGCACTTTCTTTCACTCGAACGCAAACAGTTTACCCATTTTCACCACGGAAACATAATTTGCCATTCAAAGTATTCCTTAATCCAGGTAATCTTATCTGTGTCCTTCTTGTCAGTTTTTTTTTTCTTTTTAAAGAGAGTGGTAGCAGAGAATGATTATAAGTTACAATATCTTTTTTTTTGCTCATTCTATAATGTTTCTTTCAAAATTTTAATGCATAAAAGTTTTAAAAGGAATTTGACACTTCTTCTGTGTTTCTGAATCCAGCTGCTGCTCCTTCCTTATGCTAAGCCACTAGGCACTATTTCTGCATTTTCACTGACACATCTTCAGTCACCTATGGCTGAACTATGGCCCAACTATGTAAAATTGGAAAATCCTCCAGTTCAGTGAGTGCAGCCCACGGTTAACTCCTTGTTTATTCTAGGGGAGAGTAAAAGCAGTTTTATATAACTGATCTTGCGCTTCCCTCGCAGAGGGCGCTCCCCATGCGCCATAGGTAGACTGTCCCTTAGCATCATCAATTCCAGTGTTGGGCTATGGACTTTGTGTTGGCCTTGATGATGTTAGGACCTTAGACCACTGGAGCATGGGGGAGAGGACACTACGGGGACCAGTCTAGCAGGGTGGAGGATTTTTTTGCCTTCCGCCTGGATCAACTGTGGGTATAAAATAGTATATATGGAGGTTTTCAATTTGTGTCTTTTTTTTTTTTTTTCTCTGTTGGTTGAATTGGATGGTTGAGTGTATTTTTTCATCCAGACTAACTATGTAAGTAGATCTATTTTTTATGTCCCCTAGACCTAAACAAGCAATTAACTGCAAGGGATCATTTTTAAGTTTCCCAAAGTTGGGCATTAAAGTGATACTAAACCCACACTACTTAATTTACATTGCCCCTTCTTTTTCTGATGGTGCTGTAATTATTTTAATTAAAAAAAAAAAAATTCCTTTTTCCTAATCGATATTCAGCTGTCGCATGAGCCATATCTTTCCCAGCCTGTCTGCAGGGAAACATAAGGAGCTTCTAGTCCTGGTCACATGATAAAAAATAAATAAAAAATCAGCCTTTGAAATGGAGTATGAATAATATCAATAAACTGTTTTAAATTGTCATGCAGATTCCTCCATTTTTTTTTTTTTTTTTTTTTTTTTTTTTTACCGGAATGCATTAAGATAAAAAATGTTTAAGCTTCAGAACCAAGAATACATACTTGAATATAATTTTTTTTTTTTAAAACCAGAGTCTATTGTCATTTTTATTATGTACATCCTGGGACCATCTAATTGTACCTATAATTTAGCTCTAATGCAGACTACAGATAGGTAATGCAAAATGACTTAGAGACTGTAGTTCAACTCCGCGCCACTCTCAAAATTTGCTCATTATAGTTGAAATTGACAATGAAATTTATCATGTAAAAGTGGTTCCAAAGCCTAAACGTTTTTTGCCTTAATGCATTCCCATTAAGCTAAAAATGTTTAGGTAATATCTCCCCCTCACCCCTACTTATACCTATTTGAGCCCTCACTCCATCCAGCTCTGTGCCTGTCTATAGAATCTCTTACTGGCCTTGCTGAGGCAGCGGGAGCCATTGACCAGGGGCAAGGCCAGACCACACTGTCTGTGTCTATGGACGCAGGCAGAGCATCTTGAGATCGAGCCTGCAGGTGTGCCATAGTAGGAAGAGGCTTCCAGTAGGGGGCACACCAAGAGGAGGAGGAGCAGCACCGACAGGAGACCCCATTAGAGGAGGTTCGGAGCCGCTCTGTACAATTTTTTGCACAGAGCAGGTACAGTTATGTTCAAAATAATAGCAGTCCAACATCACTAACCAGATCAATCTCTGTGTTTTGGTATAAATTATATTTCTACATGGCAAATAATTTACTAGTAGAAGTTGTACAGTAATAGAAACCAACAGTCATGACATGCATGCTGCTGATTCTGTGTAATTGAATCATTAATTGAAAGGGGCATGTTCCAAATAATAGCAGTGTGGAGTTCAACTAGTGATGTAATTTAGTCTGTGAAAAAACAGGTGTCACACAGGTGGCCCTTATTTAAGGATGGCAGCAAATGTTGTGCATGCTGGGTATAGTGCATTTCTCTCTGAAAATCTGAGTAAAATGGGTCGTTCCAGACATGGTTTAAAAGAACAGTGTACCTTGATTAAAAAGTTGATTGTAGAGGGGAAAACCTATAAGAAGTGCAGAAACTGATAGGCTGCTCAGCTAAAATCTCAAATGCTTTAAAATGGCAACCAAAATCAGAAAGACGTGGAAGAAAACGTAAAACTACCATTTGAATGGATCGAAGAATAGCCAAAATGGCAAAGACTCGGGCAGTGATCATCTCCAGGGTGATGAAGGTGTAAAGTTACCTGTGTGTACTGTAATAATTACAAGACGCCTATGTGAAGCCAAGCTATCGGCAAGAAGCAAAGTCCCATTGTTGAAAAAACATGTGCTGAAGAGGTCACAATTTGCCAAAAAACACATTGACTGGCCTAAAGAGAAATGGCGCAACATTTTCTGGACTGATGAAAGCAAGATCGTTCTTTTTTGGTCTAGGGGGCCACAGACAGTTTGTCAAATGACCCCCAAACACTGAATTCAAGCCACAGTACACTGTGAAGACTCAAGCATGGTGGTGCAAGCATCCTGATATGGGGATGGTTCACATACTAGGGTGTTGGGCCTATTTATCGCATACCAGGGATCATGGATCAGTTTGAATGCATTAAAATACTTAAAGAGCTCATGTTGCCTTATGCCAAAGAGGAAATGTCCTTGAAATGGGTATTTCAACAAGATGACCCCAAACACACCAGTAAGCGAGCAACATCTTGGTTCCAGACCAACAAGATTAATGTAATGTTATGGAGTGGCCAGCCCAATCCCCGGACCTTGATCCAATAGAAAACTTATGGGGGGACATCAGAAATGCTTTTTCTGAGTAAAAACCAAGAAATGCAGAGGAATTGTGAAATGTAGTGCAATTGTCCTTGGCTGGAATACCTGTTCACAGGTGCCAGAATTTGGCCCACTCTATGCAACTCAGATGTGAAGCAGTTCTCAAACAGTGGCTTTACAACTAAATGTTAGTTTAGCGATTCACAGGAAAGCTAAATCTTTAAGCATTTTTCAGTTTATACAGTAAATGTTTGAGTTTGTAAAGAAAAATGCTGACTTTTTTTGTTTTCCCTTCACTTTTTGTAAGGTAATAATAAATCTGAAACCTTTTTCTTCATGTTTTGATTTTGGAATAGACTGTGCAGTATTCCTAATGCATTCGCGTGTATGAAAATAAAAGCTATTATAAGGATTTTAAGTTTTATGCATTTTTGTACACACACTATTATTTTTTAACACAGCTGTGATAACATGTTTGTTATGTAAAAAAAAATAAACTTTTACAATCACTTTAAAGCAGAGTTCTACCCATGTAAAAGTCAGCAGCTACAAAAAGTGTAGCTGCTGACTTTTATTAAACACTTTTAAGACACTCACCTATCCCACGGTCCAGCTATGCGGGAACACAAAGCCTTGCTCCTCTCCGCGGCACAGGCATTGTAACTGTGGATGACCTGTGACGTGTCCCAAAAGATTGCAGGGAGGGAGGAAAGGAAAACTTCCTTGCAGCGCCAGGGGACGAAGAGGGAGCTGGGTACCCGCTCCCCCCCCCAAAAAAAAATTATCTGCTAAATGTGGGGGTCACCAGTACTAAAAGCGGAAGTTCCATTTTTGGGTGGAAGTCCGCTTTAAATTGAGTCTTCCTGACATCACAATTCTTGCACTGTTTCCTGGAATGCATTGAATGATTTTGCATTGGCAGCATAGATTATTGGGTGATGTTACCAAATGCTGCATGCACATTTATAGTAGAAGTTATGTTTTGATCTGTATACCATCTCCTTCCAGCACGATGTATGTTTATCCAGACACAGGATACCCCAAACCCCAACAGTGTGAAGTTTATCCCTGGAAGAGCAGTTCTAGAAGCAAGAACTATGGATTTCCCAACCCCAGCCACTGCTTACTGCTCCCCACTTGCTAGGTATGTAGTAATATCCTAAGACAACAGTGGCCTGGTTGATGTAGAATTGAGGTGCTGGTCTGTCCAGTGGATGAGTGCTGTTCAGGGACCAGGTAATGGGTGTGTTCTATTTACTGCAAGAGAAAAGTCTAACAGCATCATACAAATATGAGCCAGCTTGGCACTTCTCTGCTCTATGGGGGGAAATTCCATTCAATGTATACCGACCGTGCGAGTTACAGCTAAATTTAAGTTCATAATCTTTAGAGTTGGGAGACGGGGGTGGAGATCTGAGGCAAAAATTATAATTAGCTGTGCATTATTGATCTCTGGAGTTAAAGGTCTCTGATTTTCTCCTTTACGTCTAAAGTAGAACTATAGGCAAAACTTATTTTTTTTTGTTTTTTCTTTTTGGATAGAGTAAGGGTTATAATCCCTGTAAGATTATTTTTTTTTGTCTTTTTTTCCACCATCTGTCTCCCTTTTTGTGGAGATTTCCCTTCACTTCCTGTCCCATAGCCAAACAGGAAGTGAGAGGAAATCCCTGCAAATTAAGGGAATTTCTTTGGGCCCCCTGGTCATCAGAACTAGTGTCCCCATTGGAAGATTTTCCCCCTATTATTTTTCTGGGGACAACCTAAAATGTGGGATTTTCTTTTACTCTTACTCTCAATGATAATGGTAAACCAGATAAATGGAGAGGGTGAATCTCCCTAACAGGGGCACAGACGGCAATAAAAACTGACAGGTTTTCTAATCCCTCTCCACTCTATCCAAAACTAAAAAGGTTTTGTGTTTTAGTTATACTTTAATGCTGATGTACCTGTCAGCTTCTTTGTGTCCGCTCACTTATTATCTTATTATTATTATTATTATTATTACTACTCATCTTATTAGGTAGATTTCCTCCTTTTATGGTCCTAATTGCTTTGTTGTACCCTGTGTTTGGCATATACATATCCCCCAAACTAACCCGTAAAACATCTTCTATTATTATATACAGGATTTATATAGCACCAACAGTTTACACAGTTCTTTACTTGGAGGGCAAATAATTTCCTTTACACATATTTTCCAATAGCTTCAGAGAATATAAATCCACTTTGTGTGCACCATATTATGCCTTTGTAACGCCAGATATTGCATTATGAGAGTAGCGGTGATATCATCACTGTACTATATACATAGCCTGTGCAGAGAGCAGAGCTCTGGGAGGGACCCAGCGGGTCCATCCAATACAGGCTTCCTGCAAAAAACTACAGGAGGGGGCGGAGACTGGACCAGTCACCCTGCACAAGATGTAAAAGCAGCAGTCCATGGTCTTTATTACAGCAAGATTCTGCACAGAGGCAAAGTGCAGAAGTTGTTTCATGCTGGATTACTGCAGACATGGAAGAAATACATGAAGGACACCAAGATTTAAGTAATGATATACATGGTTCTGGTAATTAAGACAATATTTGTTTAGCCTGGAGTTCACTTTTTAGGCTGGGTTCACACTGCAGCATGGAGCGGCTCACAGCAGCTGTCCTGTGCGTCCCTGTTCACCGTTTCAGGTCCGATTTCAGTCCGAATTTTTGGCTGCATTCGGACCTGAAATGGACCAGATGACGCACAGGGCTTCTGTGCAATTCGCACTGGAGCCGCTCCGGAGATGTGAACCAACTCCATAGAGAGTCGGTCACGATCTCCTGACATGCGCATTGGATGCTGGGAAACCTGCATCCAATTTGAAATGGTGTGAACCCAGCCTTACATATCACTAATGCTTGATTGCTTGGATTCTAGGCATGTTGCTTGTAACCTAAGTCATAGAGTATTTTACACACTGATCCTTTTGTATGCAGACATCTTTTTAGAGTCGAAGGGGTGAAAAGCGTCTTCCTTGGGCCAGATTTCATTACGATCACAAAGGTAAGGACAGTGATTAGGAGGGGTGGTTATAAATTTTATTAATGATTTTTATCTTGTTGAATGATTCTTGAATCTCCAATAACAGGAGAGTGAAGACATAGACTGGAACATTATAAAGCCTGACATATATGCAACCATAATGGACTTCTTCTCTTCTGGCTTGCCTATTGTGACAGAGGATGCTCCTCGCAGTGAGACAGGTATGTTTACTAACTCACTGCTTGACCTTTTATTCAATACTTGACATTGCTGTAGTTTTGTATGTTTTGTAGCAGCTGCAAGAGACGCTACGGTGTTCTCTGGGAAAAGTAAAGTAGGTTATTTAATGACTAATCCCAGCAGGAGATGTGAAGCCTTCATAAAATTTGTGTTGCTTGTAGTTCTCTGTCTGCTCCTGTAGTTTTTTTACCAGGTTTGGATCCACTGAACCATAGTGAACAAAAATGTTTTAAAAGCATCTCTATCCCTTGCTAAAGCTGAATTCTTACTTGCGTTTTAAAAGTATCTCAAAATCCTTCCTTGAAGGTCTTGGTTTAAGTAATAGGATGGCAACCCACTGACCCCATCTCCCAGTTTTACTCCTACATTGTCACCCAGTCACATGAGCTGCTGGTAAAGACTAGAAGCCATTTAACAGGAATTATGTAGGCATGGTTCCCTATTGTCCTCATCAGGAAACCCAACCTGAGAAATAGTGGGCAACCATTACATTTTTATTTTTAAAAAGTTGATACGCAGTGCTTTATCAAACTATAGTAAATGCCATTCAAATAGATTTTACATTTACTTTACTCATCAAGGTCAGCCAGCCCCCTCCTCCTACCCCCGCCGCCGGGCCCTTCAGAAAGCGCAGTGCGCTTCGCCTATGCGCAGTAGGGAACTTCACTGCCGGTTTTCCTTACAAGTAATGGTGGCAGCACTCGAGAACCGAAAATTTTCTGGGGTGCCGACATCGCAGGATCCCTGGACAGGTAAGTGTGCTAATATTAAAAGTCAGCAGCTACAGTATTTGTAGCTGCTGACTTTACATTTTTTCAGGGGGTCTGAAGCTCTGCTTATGTTATGAAGCTTCGCTTTAATGGCCTATAAAATCCTCCAGGACCAATTTCAAGATAAATTTGTGAACTGGCTGACCACTACACCGAAGGAAAAAGGACTCGCTTAAAGGCTAAGTTCGCCTTAGGGAACATGTAACATGTTTCCAATGCTGCTGCCTCTCCCTGACCCGCCGCCTCCAGTGACAGCGAGCCAAGGATCTTCTCCTTAAACTCACTGTCACAATTAAAAAAAAAAAAGAAAAAAACGTGGCTCTGTGGGGCCGCTAGTAAAAATAATAATAAATGCACATTTTGTTTACCTGCAGAAAGATGTGCATTTTTTATTTATTTTTCCCAAAAGTGAAGTTATCTTTTAACACTATTGCATTGTGGTAACACATTACAAGCTGGTTTTTATTTCATGGCTGTTTATTTGCAGCCCATTTTAAATGAAAAGGTTACTCTAATGCAAGCATGTTAACATGTAAAATACTACACATTTAACACACAATACTCTTTATGCAGTAACACATCACAATTTACCCAAAAGGTCTTAAGGCAACCTAATGTTTTTTTCTTTGCGAAACCTCCGTTTATAGAAGGATAGGATTCCTACGTTGTGCCTTGTAAAACCTTTATGGGTAGATGGATGCCAGGGTGTAGGAGACAGCAGTTTGGCAATGCCTTTTAGCTGGTGGAAACTGTATTGATTGGAACTATACATTGCTACTCCCAAATGTTACAACCCTTGTGTATGTTTCTTCCTCAAGCTGCAACAGAAGAAGATGATGAAGTGGTGGCAATGATCAAAGAACTTCTAGATACGAGGATCAGGTAACCTGCACCCCACTATAGTCTGTCTTTCTTGTGGTGGACATATAGAGTAGTGTATATATTACAACATCTAAAACAGCTGCACATAAATCTGTCCTAGGCATTATTGGAAGGTTAATGTATCTGTAAGCACACTAATGTGTTGCAGTAACACATGGTAAAATATGCAATTTATTTGTGCCTTAAGTTGCGACTCCATTTTGAATAGCACCCCAAAACACAAGTACAGTAGGGGGCAAAGCAACCTACTGCCCCCTACTGTATCTTTACCTGTACTTTGGGGTGCTGATGTAATATTATGAGTTATGAGTTTGGATAAGAACATGTTTATGGGTTTGGATAAAGACAGGTTTTTTGTGTGGTGTTGGACTTTGTAAATATAGAAACATTCCTATTTCCAGTGACCCATGGGGAATGCCTCAATATACCGATTCCAGGTTTTATAGGCCTTTTTTGAAAGTGGTATTACAGTCAGCTGTTTGAGATGCAATTGTTCTGGGGAACTAGCATGTCTATGATCAGATCTCTGTTGGTTCAGCACAATAAACAGCAGCAGGATTGAGGTTATCATTGTTTACCAGGAAATGTAGAAGATGAAGTGCAAGAATACACATACTATTAGGGCTGCAACCGATTTTCATAATCGATTTATTGTTTCGATTAATCGGTTGATAATATTTAAAAAAAGTGTGGTGTATAATTTAGTTAATGTGTAAAGTAAAAAAAAAAAAGGCAATTTATTCTTAAATATCTATATGCAGTGGTAAATATAAATAACCAGCTATATGGTTAGGGAGCAAAATCTCTAATACACTCTGAGAATAACAGATTAGATATACTGTATATACTATTAGAGGGTGAATCTGGTAAATATCATTATTAGAAATAATAGAAAACTTCTTGGTCAAAGGAATTCTCAGACAGTGTATGTGGTTTTCGTTCAGAAATTACATTCATTTTAAAACTGAATGTTAAAAGCAAGTGAAAATTTCAAACAATATTCTTTCATTCAGCGAATGTACAAAGATTTTTCACATGAATATTCTCGTCTGAAAATTGATCCGTGTGGCCAGCATAAGGCTCAGTACACACCTATGCAGTTTGCTTTTAACCGGTTTCTGCAGTGTGTGCGTTTTTGATTTGTGCGCACATGCTTTTGCTGCAATTTATGCATTTGCATTTTTTTATGCTTTTTTTTCTTTTTTTTTTTTTGGCCAATTTGTTGTTGGGCAGAATAAAAAACACAAATTGCTGCAAAAACGCATTACATGCTTTTCTGCAGCTTCTCCATTGGTTCATTAGGGGGGTTAATTTTTTTACTGTGGAACACAAAGTAATATTTACAGTAGCAATTATTTTCTCCTTTTGTACTATAAAGGGCTAATTTTTTTTTTTTTTTTTAACCCTATTATGTTACTGGCCGATTTAATCGATTATGAAAATAGTAATCAATTAATTTCATAATCGATTAGTTGTCGATTAATCGATTAGTTGTTTCAACCCTACACCCTACCTGTTTGAATGCCAAGCTGTTAAATGATTTGCATTTAAAATAAGAAAAAAGTACATAAAGTATGTACATGCATTCTCTCATTATGAGAGCCACTTTCTGGAGTCATTCAATATGTTTAAAATGTGACAGGCTCAATCTTTCCCTTTTTTCTTACTGAGAAAAAAGGAACATACGTTAATTATGGCTCTTCTGGTCATAAGCATTTTTTGTGAGAAACCTCTATCTAGGCTGTGGGGTGGGCGGTAGGGGTGGCTGCCCTGGGTAGTAATAGGCAATTTTTTTTCTGTAATGAATGGGGCAACTGGTCAAAGTGAACACTGTGAAAACTCTTAATAAAAAAAACTGCAGGCGTGTTAAGGGATTTTTTTTCAGAGACTGTGGATTTGCTACAGGTTTGGTTGGAGAAATGCTGTAGAAGGCAGTGAGAGACTGACGACATGTTACATGAGGCTAGTTGAGAATACTGCTATTACCCCATTACAAATCAATGCTCAATACAGATGGCTTGGGTCCTATGGTTTCAAAACAAGTGGGGGCACCAGGACCCTAAGGCATTGACTGGTTAAATTAAGCCTGTGGAGAGAAATTGTTAAATTGCTGTTAAGCTCCCTGGTTGTGATGCTATTCTATTGGGTTCAATATGTTGAGTCGCTGACTCAGAACAATGTTGTAAATCAGGAATTCAGACTTTTTGCTCCATGCTTGTCCGTGGTCAGTGATTCAGAGTATGAAGTGAGGGAGAAGCAGGAAACTGTCATTTTCAGAAAAGAGGTCAGCAATTACGATTTTCATATTTCTCTTATTACCATTTCCTTTTAACCAAATGTTTTCTATGAACCCTATGCACTCTACTATAAATCATAATATGTGTCTAGTAAGTTTGTATTTTAAAATGGTGATCCTTTTTTCTCAAACTCCAGTACAAGTTCAAATTGTTCAACTGCATTGTGCAAATGTCACTCTGGTCAGACCCTGTTCTTCCAACAAAACACTAAATATGTATCAGTTCTGACTACACTCTTCCCGATCTGGCTACTTGGTCAGGGTCTCAAAGTATTGAGATAGACAGAAAACTAGCCATCAATGACAAGCTACTTGTCTGCCTCAGCAAGTTTACCTTTAACCATGTGCACCTTGCTGTGAAGGCCAGTTATAGGTGGGGGCAGGGGCCATCTCTTTGTTACCTTTAACATACCAGACAGTAAAGCCTAGGCCGAATGTCGGGCGGCTTTGGCCGGTTCAATAGAAACATTGGGCCCATGTGTACTGGAGTCAGTCCAACAGAAGCCGGCCAAACTGGCATGACCGAAAAAGGTCTGCCCACAGGCTCCCGATTTGGGGCCCGCTGGAGTGTTCTGGCGCGGGGGGCTGACCCCCTGTCAGAACACAATAGAACAGCAGGGGAGATCGCTGTACTAATGTCGGATAGTTTAGTACAGTGGCTCCTCCTGAGCTGTCAGTTTTTTTTCCGTTAAGCCCTGCTAGGTTGAATGTGTAACAAAAATAATTGCGCTAACCCAAAAAAGTGAACTTATGACTGCTCATAAGCAAAAATACAAAAAGTGGTTGCCAATAAATAGCAAAAAATAATAAATAAACCAAATCAAGATAATAAAAATCATATAGTCCATAAATTGCTTTGCAGACCAGTGAAACAAACGGCTTGACAGAAGGTTAATAACATGTTCTGTTCATCAAACAATCAGCGCCGCTTACCAGATAGGTTATAGAGATCATATGGGCTTATGCAAAAGGGATCAGTTAGCCAGGGAGTTCCTCCAATAGCGGGACCTCTCCTCTTGCTGCTGTTGTTCCACTGCTGCGATGTTCCGCGTGGATTTTGGTAAGGCAAGGTTCACTCCCAAGGCAGATTTTAGGAAGGATAAAGAGACTTCATGGTGCAGTACTAGGTTTAAAACTTTATTTCCAAACAACGATACTGACATCCAACAAACAAAGATTTCAAAATCAGCCGCCGGCTCAAGCCAGACCAGCTTGTGCGTGGTGACGTCAGAGACTGTAGCTCCACCCGACACGTTTCCCCGTTTCCCAACTCCTACTATATATTTGGGAGGGCGGCAAACAAACCCCTCACCCACCAGCCCCGCACTTACTTCATCTAGGTCATGGGCAGCTTCTCCTGCCGGCCAATCCCGTCGCTTCTCCAATCCAATCTTAGGACCCGTTTCCTGTCCTGATTGGCTGGGAGGAGAAGCAGGAAGACAATAGCGAATCAACATTCGCTTATGTCACAAGTTGGTGGGCTTGGCGCACAGTGCCCTGCGCCCCGAGCCCAACCCTTTTGAAGCCAATTGGAGCCTCAGGCTCTGATCATGTGCTGTAAAAAAAAAAAAAAACTGATAGAAATCCATGCGTCCGTTGCCCTGCAGGGACATTAGGGGCCGCTGGTTGAAAAAAAAAAAAAAAACTACTAGTGTATATTAAACTTAAGTGGTCAGATTTGGCTGTATAGTTGATACTCTGGGTATAGTTAGTGTAATTTTATTTTTCTTGTGTGAATAGAATTTTATTCTAGTAAATAATTATTTAACCTGATGCGATCGAAACCTAATACATGAGCAGGTAATCACTAAGCGGTGTGTGTATACTGTTTAGGACAGTGTGATGAGACGTGTTTTCTCTTTTATTACTCAAGTTGCCTCTTGCCACACACTGTTCTTTCATAAATCTACTCTCCGTTGGCAGGCAGTTCTGATCTGTGTTGTGGTGTTATGTAGTAAGTTTATACTATGTGGAAATGATGATTAATAGCACACAGTCTGCAGATTTCACAAGGGAGTAATTTACAATTATTTTGGCATGGGTTTAAGTTCATGACACTAACCACAAAAGAAATGTTATCAGAGGTTTGGTTATGGGTGTGAAGAGATCTCACTTCTTAATAATTGAACTATGTACCTGTACTAATTTGCCATAACTTTATGACCACTGACAGGTTAAAGAATAAGTTCACCTTTTGGAATATGTTGCATGTTCCACTTGTATTTAGGGTGGAGCATGTAACATGTTCCAGCTCCTGCTGCCACCCATCCCGATCACTCCTCAGTGTGACAGCAAGCGGGGGATCTTCTCCTTGCACCCGCAATTCCAAAACAGCATGGCCATGCGGGGGCTCCACCCACACCGCCATGTCATTCATTCAGTTTCCTGTGAGTAAATAAACTACAAGTATTGTCAGCCACTGCGACAGACGACTCTAAATGAACTGCGAGGGTGCTGATGAGCACCCTCGTAGTTCCATTAAATGCCCTGCAGCTTTCAAACTGACAGCCAATATGGAGGTACAGGCTGAAAGCTGTAGGGCTTGTCTGCAGAAGCCTGACATTGCACCCCTGATCCACTGATGATGGATGCAATGCTTTCCAGGCTCCTGCGGAAAAAAATATTATATTTTTCTGCAATAAAATATGCCTTTTATTATTTTGTTACAATGACCTCTGATAATCGGTGGGATATATTAGGCAGCAAGGAAACATGTTATCTCTGAAGTTGGTGTTTTGAAAGCTTAAAAAATGGGCATCGCGGTTTGTTGTTTATGGGTCTGCGTAGCCACAGACCGGTCAGGGTGCCCATGCTGACTCGTGTCCACAGCCAAAAGCACCGGACCATGAAGCAATAGGGGGGGGGGGGGGAGAGGTGGCCTGGTCTACGGAATCCCATTTTTCTTTTACATCATGTGGATGGCTGGGGAAGAGATGGCTGCAGGATGGAAAAATTGAAAGCTGTGTGATACTTTGGGCAATGTTCCGCTGGGAAACCTTGGGTCCTGCTAATCAATTGGATGTTATTTGACGCATATCACCTACATTAAACATCCCTGGTGGCAGTGGCCTCTCTCAGCAGGATAATATGCCATGCTAAACTGCAAAAATGGTTTAAGAACGGTTTGAGGAACACAATGAATTTGAGGTGTTGACATGGCCTCCAGATTTTCCAGATCTCAGACCAATTGAGCATCGGTGGGATGTGCTAGAAAAACAACTCTGATCCATGACTTACAGGACCTAAAGGATCTGCTGCTGAGGGCTTGGGGCCAGAAACAGCATATCTTCAGAGGTCTAGTGGAGTTCATGAAAGAGAGTGGACGCTAGTTGCTGTATATAATAAACAACTGGCAAATACATATACTAATCAACCACAATATATGGTGAATAAGTGCAAATAATATAATATGAACGCATATAATATTGTTAGATAACTAATAACATCACAGTGCTAAGCAGTGGAATACCATTAAGGCCGCATGCCCACGGACGTCTTTACAGCCGCGTTTTTTACAGCTTAAAAACGCCTGTCCATTATTGTATAATATTTTTTCGAGTTTTTTTATGCCTAACGCCGGGGAACGCACCGGTCCTGTTTTTTTGTTTTTTTTTTACAGCTTAAAAATGCCTATGCTATTTGCAGCTCAAAAACGCCTAGGTGGGCATGAAGCTATAGACTAACATGGACAGGCGTTTTTTAAGCTGTAAAAAACGCTCAAAAACGCGGCTGTAAAAACGTCCGTGGGCATGAGGCCTAAGTGTTACATGTGACATATAACAATTGCTTGTCCACATAAAACTAAACATCCAAAAAAGTGAAGCTTGCTAGTCCAATAATAAGTCCATAGAAAGATTATCCAATATGGTCTTGAAGTGACACCTTCACCAAATAGATAAAACACCCGAAGTGCTATGGATGGATGGCCGCTTACCCCAAGATGTTGACCCCCTTAACTAAAAGGTGGTCAAATGTGCTTTGCAAGATACCACTTGCCAAAACAGGAGATGTGATCCCGGATCAGTCTGACTCCCCAAGATGAGCTCGGATTAGGATATGCAAATAAACAAATAGGCCAAGAATAGTGTAATCCTGTTTAATTTAAAATGACATAAAAAGAATGGCCATTTTTTTAAATAGCTTTTGTATCTGGCGTTCATAGGCAATACAAAACAATTGAGCGCACCTTTCAGAAATTTTGGCCTATACTTCTTAAGGACAAAGATTTGGTCAATGTCCTTCCCTCAAGGCCCAAATTTATTTATAGACAAGCACCAGGGCTAAGAAATATGATAGCACCTAATGTCCCTGACCCTCCAGAGAAACCTCTGACTTTTCTGGATGGATCAGGTTTTCATTATTGCACAAGGTGCAAATCCTGTCGCACCACCACCCCACAAAAATTACTAAATTTCGGTCCTTTGTTACTCAACAAGAATTTTCAGTTAAACCCTTGATCACGTGCTATTCCAAACATGTTACTTATGTCCTGGAATGTCCTTGTTCCCTACAGTATGTGGGCCGTACCACACGGGAATTAAGGGTCAGGATTAATGAACATGTCACCAACATTTCTAAAGGATTTCCTAATCATAGTGTGTCGCGTCACTTTGATCAGTTCCATGCCAGAGATCCTCGTCGGCTCATATTTTATGGAATTGATAGAGCTGTGTCCCATTGGAGAGGCACTGACCTCAAAAAAGCCATTTCCCAAAATGAAACCCAATGGCTGTATCGCCTCAAAACGATGCAGCCACAGGGACTTAACATAGACCTAGATTTAAATTGCTTCCTAACCAATGATTAAAAATTTCCCTCTGGTTCTGTCCAAACAAATACCATTAGTATTTACCAGCGATGGTTTCATTGTATTTTATAGTATGTCCCACATAATTTTTAGTTGTATATTTTTAGCTATTAGTCTATGTGCTTCATTTCCCGTTAATTTTATAAGGTTTTTAGGGTTCAAAAGGTAATTGATTTGCCACCCTCCTTTTTAATGTGTTATTTCGGTCCTTTTTTAAATGTTAATATTGTACTACTGTGTCTTGCGGTAGCGCCCATGATCCGGCACTGAGGCTGACTCAATTAGTTCCACTTTCTGGCTTGATTGACAAGCATTTAAAAGACCGCCTTCCTAGTGACCCAGTACGCTTCCTGATGACGTGTTAAACGAAACGTACGTCGAGGCGGTACTTGGTCACGTTTCCATCTCACTTCCGGTCCTGCTGGTTAGCCGCTGCAATAGGTGGAACGCACGCCAGACATCCATACGGACGGACGGATCCATTCGGCTCTACATGCCTTCCAGCCTCAGTGCCGGGCTAAGGCACCACGTAATGTAAGCAGACATTTGGCCATTCTTTTTATGTCATTTTAAATTAATTAAACGGGATTACACTATTCTTGGCCTATTCGTTTATTTGCATATCCTAATCCGAGCTCATCTTGGGGAGTCAGACTGATCCGGGATCAAATCTCCTGTTTTGGCAAGTGGTATCTTGCAAAGCGCATTTGATCACCTTTTGGTTAAGGGGGTCAACATCTTGGGGTAAGCGGCCATCCATCCATAGCACTTCGGGTGTTTTATCTATTTTGTGAAGGTTTCACTTCAAGACCATATTGGATAATCTTTCTATGGACTTATTATTGGACTAGCAAGCTTCACTTTTTTGAATGTTTAGTTTTATGTGGACAAGCAATTGTTATATGTCACATGTAACACTTAATGGTATTCCACTGCTTAGCACTGTGATGTTAATAGTTATCTAACAATATTATATATGTGTTCATATTATATTATTTGTACTTATTCACCATATATTGTGGTTGATTAGTATGTATTTGGCAGTTGTGTATTATATACAGCAACTAGCGCCCCCTCTCTTTCATTTTCACATTTCACTTAATGGTATATCCATTTAGTTATAGGGGTGCAGCTTTAATTATTGTAACAATATTTTTTAGTTTTTTTGGCGCGAGGTTTGTTTATATTTTTTTTCTCTAGTGGAGTTCATGCCTCAACAGGTCAGGGCTGTTTTGGTGGTCATATTAGGTGGGTGGTCATATTGTTGTGGCTGAGCAGTGTATGTTTTGATAACGCTAGCAAAGGATATTTTGTGAAATGGTTGGAAAATAAATGCACGTCAATCCTTTTCCCTAGTCTCAGTGGATTCCTGTAGAGCACAGGTGTCAAACACAAGGCCCACCGGCCGAATCCAGGCCTTTTCATGTGACCCTCGCACCTCTCCTGCAGCTGCAGGAGAGCTCCAGCCCTCCTCTGGTCCTCTTCCAGACCCTTACTTTTTGCTTTCAAGCAATGCATCCAGCTTCTTCCCAGCAGCAGCATAAGGAAAGGGGGGTGCACTGTGATGTAAGGGAGAGTGGGGGACTCAACTTCTGATGGTGGGGTGGCTCTTGACATCTAATGTAAAGGGGAGGGGATGCGCTGGACATCTAATCTTACAGATACAACCGGCCCTTTTGAGGACAATCATAATGCTGATGCGGCCCACAATTAAATTGAGTTTGACACCCTTGATGTAGAGCAAGCGGCTGAAACCCAAATTGTTATACTAATTCAGTTTAGTTTGGAAAGAAACACCAAGCTATTACTGTGGTTGTCAGCATGTACCCCTGCATGGATTTAAACCCTGTTTACAAAAGGATTACGAAGAAAGAATTACAAAACTGAAGTGAAGGAATTATATATTGCTCATAGAAGCTGTTCAGACATTGACTGTCTTTTTTTTTTTTTTTTAAATGTAGGTGTGGAAAGGAAAACAGATTCACTGTTGTCCAGGGAGTTTCTAAAAAAAAAAAAAAAACTACTATCATGAAGCTCCATGTATCTTAACACTATGGACATGCCCAGAATATATAGAGCTCTCTGGATACTGCAGATGTAAAAGACTCAGAAAAAGAGTATTCAGTAATCCTGCAAGCGTATGCTGGAACTGAGCTTAAAGGAGAAGTATAGAGAAGTATAGTCAAAGCTTTTTTTGCTATGCTTCTCCTTTGGATCCCAGGAGTGCAGTTCATTCTCCAATCCTGTGACCCGTTTTCATCCGAAAGCGGGCTAAAGCCTGTTAGCTGATATCACAGAGTCCGGTCCAGGCTTTGAAACGCCATATGGTCGGGGTCCACCCAGATGCCTGGACTGGCAGCGGGCCGCTGAGAGCCTGAGCCAGCCACTCTCTGGCAGCGGGCCGCTAAGAGCCTGAGCCAGCCGCTCTCGGCCCCTCTATAGCCCAGGGCTCCAGTGAGTGCCAGAGGGGGTGACTGATGGTCAATGACGACCGAGAGCTGAGCAATCAGTTTTCGGTCTTTGACCTGCCAGGTGACAGATGCAGCATCGGGCCAATGCTGAATCCAATTGAGTATAATTTTAACCCATACTTTTCTTTTAATGGCACACCATAGTAACAGAGTTCAAACACTTCTGTATCCTTTACCTGTAGTGTACCCTTATGTTAAGTGGTTGTAAAGTCTTGTACTCATGGACATTGGTTTGTATAAGAGCAGTATTTACAGCAAGCTTTCATAAATCATGTGCAACACTTTTAGGCAGTCTTGAACAGGTTTCTTTAAAGGGATTCTGTCAGGTTAAAAAAAGAGGGGGCTTTTATACTCTCCTGCCTCCCCTTCCTCCGATTATCACTCTTTTGCAGAAGAATTTTCTCTCTTCATCATGACTATTTTGTCCCACTATGTAAAAATTTTTAAAGATTTAAGCCCTCTAATACTTGCACTATCCTGAAAAAAATACTCTCTGGGCCTGCAGCTAAATCAGGTCACAGTAGTCTGGCTTTAAAGACAGCTTAGTGACATTCTTATTTTGCATTTTCTTTTAAAATGCCCTTTTCTTTCTTGTACATCACGGGACACAGAGCGGCATAGTCATTGCTATGTGGGTTATATAGATACCTTCAGGTGCTGGCACTGGCAACTTCCAAAACCGGAAGTACCCTCCCCTATATAAGCCCCTCCCATCCGGGAGTACCTCAGTTTTTTGCCAGTGTCTAAGGTGTTGGCCAAGAAGTAACGTGTTTTTCACTGAGCTTGCGTACAGGTTCTTTTGGGCCTCAGTAAGCTATTCCGGATCCGACCAAAAAAGCTTCATAGCTAAACGGTCGGTACCCGGGCCTTGCAAGAGAAGAGCAAGGTTTTGCCTGTAATGCCTCTCTTAGGAGGGCTGGACCCTGGGATCCAGAGCTCTGGTCATACCCACGACCAAGATGTTTTCTGTGCAGGGTGCTATACAGGTCCAGGGGAGTGGAATCCTTGGGAACCCGGTCCCTGAAGGCTTAATTACAATGCCTGCCGTGATAGGTGAAGTTTGGGCTTCTGTGGACCAAACAGAGTCCTGCGAGGAGGAAAAGGTAAGTGGGGGCCCTCAGGAACTTGGTTCTATTGGGGGACCCCCAAGCCTAATTTGTCTTTCTGTCTGTTACCTAACGGTATTCCCGCTAATATCTGTGCATGCCTGTAACTACTAAAAAAATGTAATAATTTTAATAGTGGTCAGGAAAAAAAAAAAATATATATATATATATATATACATATATTTAATATATTAGACTGCGGTACCTGTGTTTATCCACTAGAGGCCGCTGTGGAACGTTTCTTGTCATGTGGACTAGTTTCTTGTCGTCAGAGCAAGTCCAGGCAGATGGTGAGTTCTCTTGTGGGAAACTGCTTCCTCTGCCATGTTGCAATGCTCGTCCATCCCCCGGCCTGCGGCAAAGAGGGGCCCTGGCTCTTGTCCCTAGTTCCTTTTTCGAAATTAGCGCCGAAGGCGCACGTGGCCGCGCGCGTGCGCGTGCACGCGCCTCTATATATAGAGGTGAGCCGGGAAAGGGGGCGGAGCCTGGGGGATGACGCTCTGTGCGCGCCGCAGCGCTTCTGCGCATGTGCGGGCGTCCCAGCATGTTAAACCACAATTATGTGTTGTGAGCTGGCTATGGAGTGCAGAGACAGAGCTGGCAACATTTAAAAAAGGCATACAGCAAGCGGTTGATACAGGCATCCCCATAGAAAGGCACATTAGTAGACACCAACTGGTTTTATAGCAGCATTTGTGCTAGACTATTGTCAGTAAGTGGTGTATTTCAGCTGGAATACCTCAGCTTTGGGCTTAGGAATAATGCCGTCTAAAAACTCCGGGACTAGAAATCCCAGGAAGCATAGGGGGTCTCCATCGGGCTCTGAGGATCTTGGGCATGCTTCGGCTGCACCAGTCTCCCCTGAAGAATCAGAGGTTAGTGACCGTAGAGCACCCTCAGGAGTACCTGGTACTGTGGATGTCCTCAGTTCACCTGCTCCTGTGTATGTAACAGAGGAGGTTTTTTCCTCAGCTCTGGGAGGGCTGGAAGAGAGATTGTCAGCATTGATCGCTGCTTCCCTGTCACAGGAGAAAAGCGCCCGATCTCCGTCTCCTCCCTCAGAGTGCCTGTTAGCAGAGCAACAGTCCCATACAGGGATCGACCTACCTGAAGGGGATCAGGATGAGGTTGATTCTGTTGTAGAGGAATCAACAGTGGAAGAGCCATTCTCAGCATCACATGCTGAAAGGTTATGGGTTCAGTCCCTGACTAATATGGTCCGATCAGCATTTAAAATGCCCCTTGCGGAGCCATCATCCACTTCTGTCTCCTCGTTGGGGTCGCTAAAAGCTCCCCAGACTGTTTGTTCCTTTCCGATCCATCCTTTACTGGAAGGGCTCATTTACCAGGATTGGGAGCATCCTGATAAAATATTTACTCCCCCCAAGAGATTTCCGGTGGTCTATCCCATGGAGGATAAGTTCATCAAAAAATGGAGGGTCCCTACAGTGGACGCAGCCATCTCTTGTGTGAATAAATCACTGACATGTCCAGTGGATAATGTCCAAATGTTCAAGGACCCAATAGATAAAAAATTGGAGTCCTTATTAAAATCTGCTTTTTCTACAGCAGGATTGGTGACTCAACCAGCAGTGGCAGCTATTTGGGTCTGCCAAGCAGTGAAGGATCAGTTGAAACAGGTCTTAAGGGACTTGCCAGATCAGCAGGCTCTTGCCCTAGCCGATCTACCTAGAGCCTTATGCTTTGCGGTGGACGCTATAAAGGATTCAATCCATCAGGCCTCCCGCCTTACGCTGTCTGTAGTACATATGCACAGGCTTCTATGGCTCAAGAACTGGTCTGCTGAAGCTCCCTGTAAAAAATTGCTGGGCAGCTTCCCATTTCATGGTGAACGCTTATTCGGGGAAGACCTGGACAAATATATCCAGAGAATTTCCAGCGGTAAAAGTACACTTTTGCCGGTTAAAAATAGAATTAGAGGTCCCTCTTTTAAGAGGCCTGCTTCTCCAGTCCCTAGGACATCAGCTGTAAAACAGTTCCGACGGCCTCCTCGGTCAAATCCCGGAGGTAAAAATCAGGGACAATTGCAGGGTAACAAGAAGCCCTGGAGCAGGAGAGGTACAAAACCTCCCCCAAAGTCAAATGCATGAAGGGTTGCCCCCACTCAATCGAGTGGGGGGAAGACTTCAGTTGTTCGCAGAGACCTGGCGGGACACGATCAGAGACAGATGGGTGCTCTCCGCAGTAAATCTGGGATACAAATTGGAGTTAAAAGACTCCCCTCCTTCCCACTTTATAAGGTCAAACGTGCCAAGGGATCCCCAGAAGAGAGGATCCCTCCTGTTGGCACTAGAACAATTATTGCTCCAAGCAGTAATTATAGAGGTTCCCCTGGAAGAATGGGGGTTCGGGTTTTACTCAAACCTCTTTACAGTCCCGAAGCCAAACGGGGACGTGAGGCCCATATTAAATCTAAAAGGGCTAAACAAATTCCTACATATCAGGACTTTCCGGATGGAGTCGATCCGGTCGGTGGCCACTGCCCTACAAGGGGAGGAATGGTTAGCCTCGATCGACATCAAAGATGCTTATTTGCACATTCCCATCTTTCCAGCCCACCAAAAATTTCTACACTTTGCGGTAGAAGGGCGCCATTTTCAGTTCAGAGCCTTACCCTTCGGTCTGGCCACAGCACCACGAGTGTTCACAAAAATTCTGGCCCCATTATTGGCCAATCTAAGAACACGAGGTGTAACGATAATGGCATATCTAGACGACTTGTTGCTGATAGACCACTCAGTGGAAAAACTAGAAGTGGTTGTTCACGAGACAATCAAGTATCTGGAATATCACGGTTGGATTATCAACCGAGACAAGTCAGCCCTAAAACCAGTCAAAAGTCTGGAATACTTGGGGCTAAGGCTGGATTCAGACCAGAGAAAAATTTTCTTGCCTCAAGAAAAGGGGTCGTCTTTGAGAGATTTGATCCACTTAGTGGGTTCAAAAAGACAGCCATCCATACGCCTGTGCATGAGGCTGCTGGGAAAAATGGTGGCATCATTCGAAGCAGTACCCTACGGTCAATTCCATTCAAGGAATTTGCAAAGGGCCATACTGTCAGCCTGGAACAAAAAAGTTCAGGCTCTGGACTTACCAATGTCCTTGTCCCCTTCCGTTCGCAAGAGCCTCCGCTGGTGGTTGGTTCCCCAGAA
Organism: Rana muscosa; assembly: GCA_029206835.1. Lineage (NCBI taxonomy): Eukaryota > Metazoa > Chordata > Amphibia > Anura > Ranidae > Rana > Rana muscosa. Next base: position 213,614,258 of record CM055118.1, read on the forward strand.
TCTGGAAAGAGGGAAATCCTTCAGTCCGATTTCCTGGAAGGTGGTCACTACAGATGCCAGCCTTATAGGCTGGGGAGCAGTACTGGAGCAATGGTCTCTCCAGGGCAGATGGTCGGATGCGGAAAAGGCCCTGCCCATCAATCTCTTAGAGATACGAGCAGCCCGGTATGCCCTAGTAGCATGGACATCCAAACTCCAAGGGTCCCCTGTCAGAATTCAATCAGACAATGCCACAGCAGTGGCATATATCAATCATCAGGGGGGCACCAGGAGTCGTGCAGCCCAGAGGGAAGTAAATTACATCCTGAGATGGGCAGAAAGATATGTCCCAGCCATATCTGCGGTATTCATTCCAGGAGTGGAGAATTGGAAGGCGGACTTTCTAAGTCGCCAACAATTATGCCCAGGGGAATGGTCCCTTCATCCCGAGGTTTTCCGGACAATATGTCAGCGGTGGGGAACACCGGATGTAGATCTGCTAGCATCCAGATTCAACACAAAAGTGGACAGGTTTGTCTCTTGGACAAGGGATCCCCTAGCTTGCGGCTCGGATGCCCTAGTGTTCCCTTGGGATCAGTTCAAGCTGATATATGCATTCCCACCGCCACAATTGTTACCTCGATTACTCCGCAGAATCAGGGTAGAAAAGAAACCAGTGATTCTGGTGGCTCCAGCGTGGCCCCGAAGAGCATGGTACGCGGAGATTGTAAAAATGTCTGTGGGGAGTCCTTGGACCCTCCCACATCGTCCGGACCTGCTTTCGCAAGGACAGACATACCACCCTTCCTTACCAGCCCTAGGTTTGACGGCCTGGCTATTGAAGCCCACATTCTAAAAAAGAGAGGGCTCTCTAATGCTGTGGTATCTACCATGATCAATGCCAGGAAGCCGGTATCCAGGCAGATCTACTATAGAATCTGGAAGGCGTACATCGCCTGGTGTGAGGCCAAGAAATGGCATCCACGTAAATACGTAATAGGTAGGATTCTGGACTTCCTACAATGGGCTGTAGATAGGAAGCTTGCCTTGAGTACTATCAAGGGTCAGATTTCGGCCTTGTCAATATTTTTTCAAAGGCCCTTGGCTTCGCATTCACTAGTCAAAGCCTTTATACAAGGAGTGATGCGTATTAGTCCTCCGGTTAATATTCCCATATGTCCATGGGATCTAAACTTGGTTCTGTCGGTTCTACAGAAACAACCATTTGAACCATTACAGCATATTTCCCTGGTTCTTCTCACCAGGAAATTGATTTTTCTAGTAGCCATTTGTTCGGCTAAAAGAGTGTCGGAATTAGCAGCTATGTCCTGTAAGGAGCCATATCTGGTTATCCATAAGGATAGAGTAGTGTTACGCCCTCATCCAGCCTTTCTTCCTAAGGTGGTATCGAGGTTTCATTTGAACCAAGATGTGGTTCTTCCTTCTTTTTTCCCCAAACCTACTTCGGTAGAGGAAAAGTTATTGCATTCTTTGGATGTAGTAAGAGCAGTTAAAGCTTATCTAAAAGCCACTGCTCAGATTCGCAGAACGGATACTTTGTTTATTCTGCCGGAAGGCCCCAGAAGGGGTCAGGCAGCGTCAAAATCTACTTTAGCCAAGTGGATTCGACAGGTCATAATACAAGCCTATGGCTTGAGAAGGAGACCGCCTCCGTTCAGAGTTAGAGCGCACTCCACGAGAGCAGTTGGAACTTCATGGGCAGTGCATTACCAGGCCTCCCTGGCTCAAATCTGTAAGGCCGCAACATGGTCGTCAGTACACACGTTTACTAGGTTCTACCAGGTGGACGTTAGAAGTCAGGAGGATGTCGCCTTTGGGCGCAGTGTGTTGCAGGCCGCAAAAGATCCTCATGTCTGATAGCGCTCAGCTTATGTATGGTGTATCCCCCCCCTCGTTGGGCATTGCTTTAGGACATCCCATTAGTAATGACTGTCGCTCTGTGTCCCGTGATGTACGAGAAAGAAAATAGGATTTTTATAACAGCTTACCTGTAAAATCCTTTTCTTGGAGTACATCACGGGACACAGAGCTCCCACCCCTCTTTAGGGACACTTATTGCTTTGCTACAAAACTGAGGTGCTCCCGGATGGGAGGGGCTTATATAGGGGAGGGTACTTCCGGTTTTGGAAGTTGCCAGTGCCAGCACCTGACGGTATCTATATAACCCATTAGTAATGACTATGTCGCTCTGTGTCCCGTGATGTACTCCAAGAAAAGGATTTTACAGGTAAGCTGTTATAAAAATCCTATTTTTGTCTTTCTGCCTGTTACCTAAGGTATTCCCGCTAATATTCTGTGCATGCCTGTTACTACTGAGAAAATGTAAAAATTTTAATAGTAGGCAAGAGAAAAAAAAATAAAAAATGTAAGATGTGTTAAACACTAGAGGCCGCTATGGTTCTTTTTCTTGTAATGTGGATTTTTTTCTTCCGAAGTCAAATCCAGGCAGTTGGTAAGTTCTCTTTGGGAAGCTGTCTCCTCTGCCCTGTTGCTGCGCTCATCCATCCCCGGGCCCTGCGGCAGGGACCCTGGCTCCCATCCAGCTCCTTATTTTTTTCAAAAAAGGCGCCGAAGGCGCATGTGCCCGCGCCTCTCTATATAGAGGCGATCTGGAAAAAGGGGCGGGGCGGGTGGATGACGCTCGGTGTGCGCCGCGGCGCTACTGCGCATGTGCGGGCGTCCAGCATGTTTAAAGGCACAATCACAGCTGGCTATTGAAGTGCACAGACAGAGCTAGCAACAGTAAAAAGGCACACAGAGGCGGTTGATGCAGGCATCCCCTAGAAAGGCACTTTAGTAGACACCAACTGTTATATAGCAGCAATTGTGCTAGACTATTCTCGGTAAAAGTGGTGTATTACGGCTGGAATACCTCAGCTTTGGGCTTAGGAATATGCCGTCCAGAAGCTCGGGAACTAAATCTTCCAGGAAGCGTAGGGGGTCTCCATCGGGCTCTGAGGATCTTGGGCATGCTTCTGCTGCACCAGTCTCCCCTGAAAATTCAGAGGTTAGTGACCGTAGAGACCCCGCAGGAGTACCTGGTACTGTGGCTGTCCTCAGTTCACCTGCTCCTGTGTATGTAACAGAGGAGGTTTTTTCCTCAGCTCTGGGAGGATTAGAAGAGAGATTGTCAACATTAATCGCTGCCTCCCTGTCACAGGGAAAGCACGCCCGATCTCCGTCTCCTCCTTCAGAGTACCTGTTAGCGGAGCAACAGTCCCATACAGGGATCGACCTGCCTGAAGGGGATCAGGAGGAGGTTGATTCTGTTATAGAGGAATCAACTGTGGAGGAACCTTTCTCAGCATCTCAAGCTGAAAGATTATGGGTTCAGTCTTTGACTAACATGGTCCGATCAGCATTTAAAATGCACCTTGCGGAACCATCAACCACTACTGTCTCCTCGCTGGGGTCGCTAAAAGCTCCCCAGACTGTCTGTTCCTTTCCACTTCACCCTTTATTGGAAGGGCTCATGTACCAGGATTGGGAACATCCTGATAAAATATTTACTCCCCCCAAGAGATTTCCGGTGGTCTATCCCACGGAGGATAAGTTCATCAAAAAATGGAGGGTCCCTACAGTGGACGCAGCCATCTCTTGTGTGAATAAATCACTGACATGTCCAGTGGATAATGTCCAAATGTTCAAGGACCCAATAGATAAAAAATTGGAGTCCTTATTAAAATCTGCTTTTTCTACAGCAGGATTGGTGACACAACCAGCAGTGGCAGTTATTGGGGTCTGCCAAGCAGTGAAGGATCAGTTGAAACAGGTCTTAAGGGACTTGCCAGATCAGCAGGCTCTTGCCCTAGCCGATCTACCTAGAGCCTTATGCTTTGCGGTGGACGCTATAAAGGATTCAATCCATCAGGCCTTACGCTGTCTGTAGTACATATGCGCAGGCTTCTATGGCTCAAAAACTGGTCTGCTGAAGCTCCCTGTAAAAAATTGCTGGTTAGCTTCCCATTTCATGGTGAACGCTTATTCGGGGAAGACCTGGACAAATATATCCAGAAAATTTCCAACGGTAAAAGTACACTCTTGCCGGTTAAAAACAGAGTTAGAGGTCCCTCTTTTAAGAGGCCTGCTTCTCCAGTCCCTGGGGCATCAGCTGTGAAACAGTTCCGACTGCCACCTCGGTCAAATCCCAGGGGTAAAAATCAGGGACAATCGCAGGGTAATAAGAAACCCTGGGTCAGGAGAGGTACAAAACCTCCCCCAAAGTCAAATGCATGAAGGGTTGCCCCCACTCAATCGGGTGGGGGGAAGACTCCAGTTGTTCGCAGAGACCTGGCGGGACACGATCAGAGACAGATGGGTGCTGTCCGCAGTAAGTCTGGGATACAGATTGGAGTTAAAAGACTCTCCTCCTTCCCATTTTATGAGGTCAAACGTGCCAAGGGATCCCCGGAAGAGAGAGTCCCTCCTGTTGGCACTAGAACAACTATTGCTCCAAGGAGTAATTATGGAGGTTCCCCTGGAAGAATGGGGGTTCGGGTTTTACTCAAACCTCTTTACAGTCCCGAAGCCAAACGGGGACGTGAGGCCCATATTAAATCTAAAAGGGCTAAACAAATTCCTACATATCAGGACTTTCCGGATGGAGTCGATCCGATCAGTGGCCACTGCCCTACAAGGGGAGGAATGGTTAGCCTCGATCGACATCAAAGATGCTTATTTGCACATTCCCATCTTTCCAGTCCACCAAAAATTTCTACGCTTTGCAGTAGAAGGGCGCCATTTTCAGTTCAGAGCCTTACCCTTCGGTCTGGCCACAGCACCACGAGTGTTCACAAAAATTCTGGCCCCATTATTGGCCAATCTAAGAACGCAAGGTGTAACGATAATGGCATATTTAGACGACTTGTTGCTGATAGACCACTCAGTGAAAAAACTAGAAGTGGTCGTTCACAAGACAATCAAGTATCTGGAATCTCACGGTTGGATTATCAACTGAGACAAGTCAGCCCTAAAACCAGTCAAAAGTCTGGAATACTTGGGGCTAAGGCTAGATTCAGGCCAGAGGAAAATTATTCTTGCCTCGAAAAAAGGTGTTGTCTTTGAGAGATTTGATCCACTTAGTGGGTACAAAAAGACAGCCGTCCATACACCTGTGCATGAGGCTGCTGGGAAAAATGGTGGCATCATTCGAAGCAGTACCCTACGGTCAATTCCATTCAAGGAATTTGCAAAGGGCCATACTGTCAGCCTGGAACAAGAAAGTTCAGGCCCTAGACTTACCAATGTCCTTGTCCCCTTCCGTTCGCAAGAGCCTCCGCTGGTGGTTGGTTCCCCAGAATCTGGAAAAAGGGAAATCCTTCAGTCCGATTTCTTGGAAGGTGGTCACTACAGATGCCAGCCTTATAGGCTGGGGAGCAGTACTGGAGCAATGGTCTCTCCAGGGCAGATGGGCGGATGCGGAAAAGGCCCTGCCCATCAATCTCTTAGAGATACGAGCAGCCCGGTATGCCCTAGTAGCATGGACATCCAAACTCCAAGGGTCCCCTGTCAGAATTCAATCAGACAATGCCACGGCAGTGGCATATATCAATCATCAGGGTGGCACCAGGAGTCGTGCAGCCCAGAGGGAGGTAAATTGCATCCTGAAATGGGCAGAAAGATATGTCCCAGCCATATCCGCGGTATTCATTCCAGGAGTGGAGAATTGGAAGGCGGACTTTCTAAGTCGCCAACAATTATGCCCAGGGGAATGGTCCCTTCACCCCGAGGTTTTTCGGACAAGATGTCAGAGGTGGGGAACACCGGATGTAGATCTGCTAGCATCCAGGTTCAACGCAAAGGTGGACAGGTTTGTCTCTTGGACAAGGGATCCCCTAGCTTGCGGCTCGGATGCCCTAGTGTTCCCTTGGGATCAGTTCAAGCTGATATATGCATTCCCACCGCCACAATTGTTACCTCGATTACTCCGCAGAATCAGGGTAGAAAAGAAACCAGTGATTCTGGTGGCTCCAGCGTGGCCCCGAGAGCATGGTACGCGGAGATTGTAAAAATGTCTGTGGGGAGTCCTTGGACCCTCCCACATCGTCCGGACCTGCTTTCGCAAGGACCGATATACCACCCTTCCTTACCAGCCCTAGGTTTGACGGCCTGGCTATTGAAGCCCACATTCTAAAAAAGAGAGGGCTCTCTAATCCTGTGGTATCTACCATGATCAATGCCAGGAAGCCGGTATCCAGGCAGATCTACTATAGAATCTGGAAGGCGTACATCGCCTGGTGTGAGGCCAAGAAATGGCATCCACGAAAGTACGTAATAGGTAGGATTCTGGACTTCCTACAGTGGGCTGTAGATAGGAAGCTTGCCTTGAGTACTATCAAGGGTCAGATTTCGGCCTTGTCAATATTTTTTCAGAGGCCCTTGGCTTCGCATTCACTAGTCAAAGCCTTTATACAAGGAGTGATGCGTATTAGCCCTCCGGTTAATATTCCCATATGTCCATGGGACTTAAACCTGGTTCTGTCGGTTCTACAGAAACAACCATTTGAACCATTACAGCATATTTCCCTGCATGGGAGAAAAAGAAACCCTGGACTGCCGCACTCTGTATAGACAGTTATTTATTCCAAAATTTCAGGTAAAAAATCCAAATTCAAAATAAATCCATAAATCCAAAACAACAAATGCAGATAGTGTGCATGCAGGGAAGGGTGGCTAACGCGTTTCACGTCACGAATTGACGCTTACTCATAGCTAGTTAGCGAGTAAGCGTCAATTCGTGACGTGAAACGCGTTAGCCACCCTTCCCTGCATGCACACTATCTGCATTTGTTGTTTTGGATTTATGGATTTATTTTGAATTTGGATTTTTTACCTGAAATTTTGGAATAAATAACTGTCTATACAGAGTGCGGCAGTCCAGGGTTTCTTTTTCTCCCATGCATCAGTGCAGAGCCAGCACCTGTGTGAGTGACCGGGCGGAAGCAGCTATTTGGTTAATTCTCAAGCTTTTGAGCGGTACGTTTTTCCTTTCCTCAGCATATTTCCCTGGTTCTTCTCACCAGAAAATTGATTTTTCTAGTAGCCATTTGTTCGGCTAAAAGAGTGTCGGAATTAGCCACTATGTCCTGTAGGGAGACATATCTGGTTATCCATAAGGACAGAGTAGTGTTACGTCCTCATCCAACCTTTCTTCCGAAGGTGGTATCGAGGTTTCATTTGAACCAAGATGTGGTTCTTCCTTCTTTTTTCCCCAAACCTAGTTCAGTAGAGGAAAAATTATTACATTCTTTGGATGTAGTAAGAGCAGTTAAAGCTTATCTAAAAGCCACTGCTCAGATTCGCAGAACGGATACTTTGTTTATTCTGCCGGAAGGCCCCAGAAAGGGTCAGGCAGCGTCAAAATCTACTTTAGCCAAGTGGATTCGACAGGTCATAATGCAAGCCTATGGCTTGAGAAGGAGACCGCCTCCGTTCAAAGTTAGGGCGCACTCCATGAGAGCAGTTGGAACTTCATGGGCAGTGCATCACCAGGCCTCCCTGGCTCAAATCTGTAAGGCCGCAACATGGTCTTCAGTACACACGTTTACTAGGTTCTACCAGGTGGACGTTAGAAGTCAGGAGGATGTCGCCTTTGGGCGCAGTGTGTTGCAGGCCGCAAAAGATCCTCATGTCTGATAGCGCTCAGCTTATGTATGGTGTATCCCCCCCCTCATTGGGCATTGCTTTAGGACATCCCACATAGTAATGACTATGCCGCTCTGTGTCCCTTGATGTACGAGAAAGAAAATAGGATTTTTATAACAGCTTACCTGTAAAATCCTTTTCTTGGAGTACATCACGGGACACAGAGCTCCCACCCCTCTTTTGGGGACACTTATTGCTTTGCTACAAAACTGAGGTACTCCTGGATGGGAGGGGCTTATATAGGGGAGGGTACTTCCGGTTTTGGAAGTTGCCAGTGCCAGCACCTGAAGGTATCTATATAACCCACATAGTAATGACTATGCCGCTCTGTGTCCCGTGATGTACTCCAAGAAAAGGATTTTACAGGTAAGCTGTTATAAAAATCCTATTTTTTTTCTCCCTACCTGGCGTCAGTCATTAGGCCTTTGAGAATTTGCTGTAAGACAGTCAACTGCTTTCTATATGTCCTCTTGCTGTCACTCATCTAAAGACAGTACCGATATTGACAACTTGAATTTCATTCATTTTAGTAAACCTCTGTCAACTTTGAGGATGGCTAACTTTCAAAGTATTTTCTAATAAACAGTTTTACGTTTCTGTATGAACTTGTCTTGTACCAACGTCTTTTTCTTCCTTACCAGGCCTACAGTCCAAGAAGATGGTGGTGATGTCCTCTACCGAGGGTTCCAGGATGGAATTGTACAACTAAAACTACAAGGCTCCTGCACAAGTTGCCCAAGTTCAATAATAACACTTAGAAGTGGCATTCAAAATATGCTGCAGTTCTACATCCCAGAGGTAGAGGGTGTAGAGCAGGTAAGTCTGGTGTTTAATATTCTTATTTATTAGAAAATTATGATCTGCTGGTGATCAGGTGATTTTAGGAATTATGACAGAGTATGTTCCATTGATTCAATATCACTTGTGATCATCACTGGGCCAATCAGCACTGTCCAGACAGAGGGTCAGGGGTCATGCAGCCTCATAAGACAGAGGAGAATGAAAACTCCTCCTACAAGCTTTAACCAGACACTGATAGAAGTCAAAAGACTGCTATATACTGCTGATGAGAAAGGTATTTAGTAGTTTTAGATTTACTACAATAATTGCATTTCCGTGTTCTGTGTATCGTAGGAGACCAGATATAGTGAATGCAGGGTCCTGGGTATAATAACGCTTTAAAGAGGAAGTAAACCCTGCAAGAAAAAGTCATAATGAGCTAGTATGCATAGCATACTAGCTCATTATGTATTACTTACCTCAGATCGAAGCCCCTGCAGCGGTCCACGTCTCCCCCTCCGGCCGCTGACATTTCTCCGGGCGCTTACTTCCAGGTATCGCAGCTCTGGCGCTGTGATTGCCTGGAGCCGCAATGACGACACATGCGCGCGGGAGCCGCCGGTAATGGCACACGGACTGAAGCAACGGCACATAGGTGCAGGTTTAGAAGATATCCTGGGTAGCTACAGGTAGGCCTTAATATAGGCTTACCTGTAACATAAAGTGGTTGTAAAGGGTTTACAACCACTTTAAAGTGTAAGTTCGCCTTTAGAAAGAAAATCTGTAAAGTAAACTTGCACAGGACCCCCTCCTCACCCCCCCCCCCCCCTACCCCTCAAGTCCCACTGATCTGGAACTCGGCGATCTCCCGTTCTGAGCCCTGGTATAGTTGCGTCACGGATCTCAGGCTTAGAAATCCCTGGAGCTTAATCTCCAAACGTACCCCGTTTAGGAGCATTCTAATTGGACGGCGATGCCAACCAATCAGAACCCGTGTAGCCCGTCCTGTCAGAGTGAAAGCCGAGGGGATTTCTAAGACCTGAATCCGTGACGCGGCTATAGCAGGGCTCAGAACGGGAGATTGCCACGGGACTGGAGGTGGGTCATGTGTAAGTTCACCCAACAGATTTTTCTGTAAAGGTGAACTTACTCTTTAACTACAGGGGGCTGACCCTATACGTCCAAGTGTGGATTTATGCAAAATTATATGGACTTAATCTATGTATAGACTTTTTCCCAGCCTTCCCAGTATTATACATTTTCATGTGTTTGATGTAAGTATAGTGTCTAGAAAGGCTATGACCATCAAAGCCCCTTTTAATAATTGCTATATTTTTCTCTACTCTTGTTTGCAATGCTCTTATGCTCCTCCCTATATTTACACCACAAGGACACTGCAGTAAATAAACAACATTCTGGGTAGAGAAAAAAAGAGGACAGGAGGTCACATACCTCGGGATTTTAACGGTGTCAAAGATATATATGGCGACCAAGTACTGATCAACACAAGAATATAGAAAATTAGAAAATAATTTTATTACAAAAATAGTAAAAACTTAAGATAATACATATCCAACAGATTTGATTGTTTCTAAAGAAGTACATGTATAAAACAGTTTTTTCTCGACATGTTTCGCTCCCAAAAGAGCTTCTTCAGGAGATGAATTTACAGTGTTTTTAATTTACTAGAAGTAACAAAAAGAAGAATATGAATGCTCATATGAATGTATTTAGAGAAAAACACATTTAAAAATATACATATTTTATAGGCATCCATACAAAGATTTGAATGCAAACAATATATAAACACAGTCTAAAAGTCAATTAATAAGGACATACTAAGCATAGTTGCATATCACTGCATTTTATAGAGATGAATAGTGTGATCAAAGTCTTACCAGTCATCTATTAAGAATACTTGTCAATCTGATTAGTTAAAAACACATGGATGTGCCAAGAAATTCTCCATAACCCCCCCAAACCCCCAAGGGATAAGGATCTCATACAATCCTGCAGATGGAAAAGAAAACAGGAAACGGGTGTCTTCACTGAAAAAAGACACCCGAGGAAAGTTTAGGTAGATCATAATCGAATGAATAGAATGATAATGAACAGATCAAAAGAACTGTACCTTTTTTAAATGTGGTTTAGGTAGAATCAATAGCATAGGGCATTATACGCACCTGTGAAATCGAATTGCAGACCCACTCCAAGCAGCGGGCATAACAAGACAACCTTGGGATATCAAGTGGACACCAGGGCTGGCCCACAAATAAAGAGGGAGTACCCTGTAATGATATAGATAAACCAAATACAGATAATGAATAAAGATCCAAGCAGCATAGAGAAACTGCAGTCCAGATATAGAGGTTGAAGGAAATGATGTAGGCATACCTGAAAACGGGATTCTGAGTATAAGCGGAGATATAATCTCTGTCCCCAGCTCAATGGGAATGGCAGAAGGAGCGGAGATGTAATCTCTGTCCCCAGCTCGGGGGGAACGGCAGAAGGTTGCGGCTAGCATAAGCGGTTTTAAATCCCATCCCAGACGCGGCGACGTCTGACGTCATCGCCGCACGGTGAACGCATTAAAGAAAGGGGAGGCAGAGAGTTCCGACGTCAGGGCGAAAATGACAGAGGGCCGGGCTTGCAGACAAGGAAGCTGCAGCGGCCATGATGGAAAATCTTCCTGCCCATACCACGTTTGAAATATACAGAAGGCACATTATGATCCACCAGAGCACTAAAGATGGGAAAAAGGGTGATGATTGTCCATCCGCTGAGAGTTGACGGCGCCGGATCAAAAGGGTCCCCCTCCTATGGGCTGAAAGGAATAGGGTTAATTGATTAAAAACCAGACCAGACTGCCCAGGGCGTACATGCAAGGAAAGTAGAGAGCCTGGGTTATTTGGGGGGGGGGGGGGGATAAGAGGAAAGAAAGAAGAGAGAAAGAAGGGAAAGACTAAGGAGGAAAATAAAATAAATGAATATAAAGTGAATATGAAATGAAAATAATAATAATATAAAATAAAGTGAAGAATAATAATAGAAAATAATACAAAATTATACATAAATGAAAATAAAATATAATAAAGTAAAATATAAATGTAAATAATAAGATAAAAAAATTATTTAAAAAAAGAAAAATGAAAAGAAAAGGTGAGAAAAAACAAACGGACATGGGGGAAGAAAATGAAGGGGGAAGGGAAAAAGGGAGGCACACCTAAGTTGGAAAATTCCAAAATTATAAAGGTTGAAAATATCAAATATCATATACATTCAAAGACAAAACAGTTGCTGAAGTAATTAGACATTTGTTTATCGATTTCTACTGGCAAGACAACATGACCACAATATTCAAAACAGAACAAAATCGGAAATGTATAGTACATGGGATCCATGCAGTATAGCCTGCAAAAGAAGTGCTATTGCCAAAAATAAAATGGCTTCAACACTTATGCAAATCCATTCAAAATGATGAACATTAAAGTCAGGCAAATAAGAAACAGAGAAATTAAAGGAAAGGTTTAAAACTTAGGGCATCGTTTTAAACCTGGATAATGAAGGGCCCCTAAATTGGAGATCCACTTTGCCTCTCGCTGCAATAGGATCCTGTCATTAATCACCCCCTCGTTGATTAGGGGGAACATGCTCCAGTGCATAAAAGTGCATCATGGAGTCATTGAAATCATGACATAAGCCCATGTGGCGACTTATTGGTGTATCCATTTTCTTTTTTTGGACCAGAGTGACATGGTCCCTGATTCTATTGAAAAATGGACGTTTCGTTTTACCTATGTAGTAGGCTTGACATTCACATAACATGATGTAAACAATGCCAATACTTTGGCAAGTGGCTAAAAACTTAGGTTTGTACAGGTGGCCATTGGGGAGAGTTATACTACGGGAAGCATGTATATAGCGGCAGAAACCACATTTATGACAGGGTCTTGTCCCCCTTGCTTCAGCAGAGTTGGTCACATTGGGAGTATAATGGCTATGAACCACATAGTCTTTTAGGGATTTGGATCTTTTAAAGGTGATTTCTGGATGTTGCTTCAAATGCTTAGATACCAAGAGGTCCCCAGTCAAGAGGTACCAGTGTCACTGTAATAGATCTCTCATTTGGTGTTGCCCTGAAAACCTTGTGATAAGGCGGACACCTTCAATGGATTTACTTTTTCGAGAGTTATGAACGAGAGAGGATCACTCTTGATTCTTAGCCTTGAGATAGGCTTCAAGGCATTTCTTGCTATATCCTCGTAACAAAAGATGATTTTGTATAGCTTTAGCACATCCAGGATATGGGGGACGATCGGATGAACCAGTTTGTCAGTGCCTGGTGAACTCAACCTTTTGAGTACAAACCCGAAAGGGGTGTGTGACACCCGGTGGGAGCAACTTGGAGTGGAGAGCACATCGTAGTCTAGAAGCACCTGTGGGTTTACCTGGACTCTGGCACATCTTTTACCCTCCATACTGTATATTCCTCTTATGAACTATTATAAGAAAGATTGGTCACAATAGCGGCGTGACAATTAGCGCTGCTTTAGTAATTGACAAGACTTATCCAAAGGACTTGTTGTTTTACTATTTTGTTTTTATGTATTATCATGGTTTTACTATTTTTGTAATAAAATTATTTTCTAATTTTCTATATTCTTGTGTTGATCAGTACTTGGTCGCCATATATATCTTTGACACCGTTAAAATCCCGAGGTATGTGACCTCCTGTCCCTCTTTTCTTCTCAATATCAAACTGGGATGTGGTGTCTGTATCTATCTATATATGCTCATTCCTATCATTATAAAATATTCTGGGTAGAACAAGTGATAGTTGCATACCTCTAAAGTATTCCCTGTGCTTTCAGACCTAAAATAGGAAGTCCTAAATATAATTGACCCCATGCCTCTGCAGAGGTAGAAGCCACCTACATAGCCTTTTTTAAAATATTTAACCTTTTTTCAGTTGTTTAACTAAATTTGGGGCCACTTTATCCCTCAAAATGAACAATCCTTAAAAGAACAGATGTTCTATTGGATAATAAAGGACCCAAAGTTCTATTGTGTTTTTTTTTTTTGTGTTTTTTTTAAGATGTGCCTTTTTTTTTATCTGCAATATTCCCTTTTATCTTGTACTGATCTTGTGCTAATCAAAAGGGACTCGGTCACTAAAGGAGACTTGTATCTATTCTTCCAGCTGCTGATGATCATCATCAACCCATTTTCAAGAAAATGTTTCACGATATTGGCTTGAAAATGGAACGTGCAATTCCATCGTAAATGGAGGAAATGCCCCTTGGGTATCCCTTTCAGACACAGGAGTAGATAACAGTTACCAGAAGGAATGTATCTATTCCTGTCAGTTTGTTTGAAAAATGTTTTTATGAAACCAGTGGTCCTAATCAAGATTGTTAAATCCCCCCCCCCCCCAAAAATTCTGTTCTACTGAATCTCATAGGACAAGTTTTAAAGTGGTTGTAAAGCCTAAACATTTTTTACCTTTATGCATTCCTTGCATTAAGGTGAAAATATTTAGGTGTCGGCATCCTACCTCTGGATGGGAGAACCCCCAGATGACATCCTCCTCCCACTGGGACATAAAAAAATTGCCTAGGCTTGGAGAAAGTTTTGCAGCCATCACCACTCTGGTGTTTTGCAAAAAATAGTTACCGCCTTGCCAAAAATAATTATGCTTCATAGCAGATTCTAAAAGCTCCAAAATCAGAGTTCTATGATTAATAGACAGATGGCCATTCTGTTGAAGAAAACGCAGAGCCGTCTCATAACCTCTTTCAGGGGAAATAATTGTGTAAAGCGATGAGACGTCATCAGCTGTAGCTAACAAAAAAGATCCTTTGTATATTCAACTTTTTGTAACTCGTTCATAGTATGCTTGGTATCCCTTAAAAAATATTTTTTTTTCTACCAGTGTCTGGAGAAAAAGGTCAACGTATTTATCAATTATTGAAGTGATTGAGTCTATGCCACTGATAATGTGTTACAAATGTTTGTGTATTTTTGGTAAATAGTATATCACAGGTACCCTTGGGGCCGACAGGGCTAGATATGCTTATTTTTTAATTTTTTTCCGGTATTCCTGTAAGCTTTCGCAATTACCTTATCCAATTTCCTCTTTTATATTCAAAAGTGAGGTCGCCACATAAGATCTCGTAACTTCTCCGGTCAGATACTATATACTTCATTTTGTTCAGATATCTTATTTATACAAGAGTACAATGTCGCTGCCCCTATCCGCAGGAAAGATGACAAGTTCTCCTCTTTCACACAAGGACTTCACCCCTTGTTGTGTTATCTTTGTATTCATGATTATTTTTATTTCCATTATTTATCTTTATCTTGTCTCTAGATCTTTCAAAACAAGCTACCCTGGGGGGTTAAACAGGGCTGTATTTGTGATCCTGTGTAGATTGTTATTCCTGGAATGACCAACCCTTTGGTCTCTGGAAATCAGATTATCCAAAAATTTCTGTGTGTACACAAAAGTCTTGACCTCACCCAGACTCCATTGGGGTGCATATTTTTAACCTTTAACTAGAGCTGCACAATTAATCATTAAAAAAAAATCGTGATCTCGATTCAACCCCCCTGACGATCTCCAATGCAGTGTTTGCCGATTCTTTCATATAACAAGTGGAGAGACTTACCTTCTCACTCAGCTGTCAAAAGAAAATATCCAGGCAGTCTTCCAAGTTTTTAACAGGAAACATTGTAACTAATGCTTCATTCTTGGATCAAAGGGATAAACTTCTGTGTGTGTAAAGAAAAAATCCAGGCAGTCTGCCAAGTTTGCAACAACATGAAACATTGTAACCAATTTCCTTCTTAAATGCAGGAAGTTTAAAAACTTAAAGCGGAGGTCCACCCTAAAAAAAAAAATTGCCAAAAAAATTGAAAAAATATATATATATATTTTTATACTTACCAGAAATGTCTGTTACTAGGCAGATCTTCCTAATCAGCCCCTTCCTTGTTTGCGGTGCTCCTCGGTCTCGTCGTCCTCGCGGTGTCTTCTGGGGAATGGGGCGCGCTGACTTCTGGGAACTGTGTGTCTCCCAGAAGTCAGCCGCCCATTCACAAAGCGCCGCCCGACATGCACAGTAGGAAACGCAGTGAAGCCGCAAGGCTCCACTGCCTGTTTCCCTTAGTGAGGATGGTTGCGCTGGGACCAGCCACGATAGACGGATCAGCCTTCAGGCGGCCGACATTGCAGGCACTATGGGACAGGTAAGTGCTTTTTAAAAGTCAGCAGCTACAGTGTTTGTAGCTGCTGACATTTAAAAAAAAAAATTTTAAAGCTGCACCTCCGCTTTAAAGTCTAAAGTCCAAATCTTTTTCTGACACTTGTTTCTTAAGTTAAAATCAGTATTTTTTGCTAGAAAATTACTTGGAACCCCCAAACATTATATATATTTTAGCAGAGACCCTAGGGAATAAAATGGCAATTGTTGCAATATTTTATGTCACACTGTATTTGCCCAGCGATCTTTCAAATGCAATTTTTTGGGACAAAATACACTTCAATGAATAAAAAAAAATGAAACAGTAAAGTTAGCCCAATTTTTATTTTTTTTTTGTTTTAATGTGAAAGATGATGTTACGCCGCGAGAATCGTGAGAGAATCATGATCTATCTTCTAAGCAAAAAAATTGTTATTCTCATTTTAGCCAGAATTGTGCAGCTCTACCTTTTTTAACCCCAACCATCCACCTAAAACATAACATACAGCCAGAGGCAGGGCCGCTGATAGAAATCATGGGGCCCCGTACAGCCTACCCAACTGGGCCCCCTTCAGCCCCACCCTAGACCCCATCTTGAAACAAAGTGCAGGTTTGTCTTCAAGTGATATTTACCACTGCAGACAGTGCCACCCATGCCCCTAATGCCATAATGTACTGCAGACAGTGCCACCCATGCTGCCAATACGGCCTATAACACATGTGCTGCCTGCAGACAGTGCCACCTATGCCATAATGTACTGCAAACAGTGCCACCCATGCCACCAATGCCATAATGTACTGCAGACAGTGCCACCCATGCCATTGGCAGCATGGGTGGCACTGTCTCTGCAGGCAGAACATTTGTTATGGCATTGGCGGCATGGGTGGCACTGGCTGCAGCACATTATGCCATTGGCCGCACTGGCTGCAGGCAACACATGCGTTATAGGCCGGAACGCATGTGCTGCCTGCAGAGACAGTGCCACCCATGCCGCCAATGCCATAATGTATAGATGCTGCTGCAGTAGCAGTAGATCTTGAATCATCACCCCCCAAGCAAGCACACACCTAGAAGAAATAGTCTCTCCCAGCCACCCACAAGAACACTGGTGTGTTCGGTCATGGCTGGAGATTTTTTTTTTTTTTCTGCATTCATTCGTTCTCCGTTTTTAGGTTTGCCTGGGCCCCCCTGCTGGCCGGGCCTGGTACAACAGGGCCAGTTTTACTGGCCTAGCAGCAGAGGTGTGCCCCTGAAGCAAGTGGCTTGTTATGGGGGCACACAGAGAAGAGAAGCAGCCAAGATTGCTGACGGGGGATCCTAGAAGAAGTTGGGGGCTGCCCTGTGTAAAACCATTGCACAGAGCAGGTGAGTATATCATGTTTATTTTGTTTGTTTTTTAGGCTTTAGTAACACTTTCATGTGGGTTACAGAGCTCTAGACTAAATTAGACTAGACAGTTTGGAGTTTAGTCCTCCTTCACACTGCCAATGTCAAACCTGCATTTAGAGGATGTTTCTAAATGCATTTAAATGTAGGTAATGATTTTTCAATGGTGCCCATCACATTGTGCATTTTAGATGCATTTTGTTGTTGATGCATTTAGAGAAATTGGAATTCTGTGCATCCAGGATCCAATTAGGCACTCTAAGCATGGCTAAACACGTATAAAAGTTTTCGAAATGCATGTAAATCTGCTTTAAAACAGGGCACATCTAACCCTAGGAAAAGGTGATCTGTGAGGCTTTAAGTAGTTTATACTTCCCATATGATTTATTCTGCATTTAGAAAAGCTACGGCAGGAGTGCCAATATGACTGAGGCCAAAGATACCCATTGGCTAACCTAAGTTATCAGAGATGTAGGCTTTCGGGATAACTTGGATTCCTTCTTCGGGCTTTATATGTTCTTGCAAAAATGTATAAAGCCTGAAGAAGGGATCCAAGTTCTACAGAAAGCTCACATCTCTAATAACCTATCTGATGTGTATCACCTAAACTTCAAATTTTCTGAATTAATTGATGGCTAACGTGCTAAGGGTTCTTTCACATGCAGGTGCTTTGCTCCACTCAGGAGATCCATATGCAGATCCCCTGTTGACTGTTTTATGACATCAATGTCCGTTCAGTTTTTTCCCATTTTGACAGAAGCCTGTGGCAGATTTGTGATGGCTCTATGGACAGCCAGATGTAAACAGACCTGTTTGCATCAGGCTACCTCCAATTTGCCCTGTTTTGTGTCTGGGAAAACAGAAAAAAGTATGAGTCTACTTTGGTGTGTTTTTTTTTTTTCTGACCTAGGACTCTGAGGTAGAGGACTTGTGCCCATTTACATCTGCCTGTCCATAGACCTTCATGGAGCTTCCTGTCAGGTCCACCTGAATAACTGAGAGGCAGACCTGATCAGAAAGTCCATGTGAAAGGGGCCTAATACACCAAGTGACTAAACATTGGTTGTGCTGTACTGCTGCAATTTACACAGTAGCCTCTAGGTGTCTGTCTTGCATTCATATCATTGGAGAAAAATGCTACTACAGCATGTAGATATTAGGGCTGGATTTTCTGGTAATTATTTTTTCTAATCAACAGTGGTAAAAATAAATAAATGGTCATTTACTTACATTACATGGTTGTAGTTTAGTTTTAGATTTTATTAGTCATATTTTAATGAGCCTTGTTAACTTGTAATTGCAGCTTCATCTTTAGGCATTTAATTTCAACACTCATTGCGGTATTTGGTATCGGTAAGACTGATTGTGGTATTTATCATTGTTCCTTTGATTAAATAGTCAGAACATTTGTGTGTTTTATAGTGAATATTATATTTATTTTAGGGTAAACGCAAATTACACTTTATTTTGGAAGGGTGGTCATGCACAGTTTTAAAGACTAGTACTGGAAACCGTAGCAGTGAGACATCTGCCAATCATGTATGCAATGTTAAATTGCAGCTCCCGTAACATGGTTCCCATTCCACATACATTTTCTAGAACGTTGTTTGGTGGTGGTGTTTTTTTTTTTTTCACATTTCAACGTTTATTAAGCTTCAGAAACAGCACAGAAAGGGTTACAGTCAGCTATCATGCATCGACAAATGTAACAGTAGAAAACATGAGATCAATGATATTCCTATTAAAGTTCAGTGTCATTAGGTTGAAAACATCTAAAACGAACTATTCAACCGCTCGTACAGATTAAGCAGGCATTACTGAGTAGTCAGTAGCAACAGAGATCTGCTCCTAAAACCGGCTATGGGAATGTAAACATCTGTCCATAGCGTCTATTGGATGTTGCAAGCCATTCTATACCTGTGTAATTAAGTTAGCCTAAATAGGGAGTTCAAGGAAGGGAACAAAGAAAGGAAGGAAGTGTCCGATGAGACGGATAGAAGGGGGAAGTATGAAAGATATTGCCGCACAATAAGATTGTTCAAAAAAGGGAAAGGATCTTGTCGGACTATAAGTCCGTTACATGGAGGAAGTTACCTCAGTTAAGTGTTTAACAAGTCTGTGTAGGCATCTGAGTATCGGAATCCAAACCAAGGGCGCCAGGTGTCGTGGAAGTTGTCCACCCTATCAGAGGCCTGGGCCAGCGTGTCCTCCATTTCACAAATCTCAGAGATTTTGGCCAACCAGTGGGCGACAGTGGGTACTCGTGTGGTTCTCCAGAGGGCCGGGATCAACGTCTTGGCTGCATTTAGCAAATGTTTGGTTAGTGAGCCTTTGTATCGTTTAAGGGAGAACGAGGAGATGTGTAGGAGGCAGCATCCAGCTCTAGACTGGTTTCTGTAATAGTTTTTATCATCTCTCTAACCTGTTGCCAAAAAGTGGCCAGGCGAGGGCAATGCCACCAAATATGCACTAGCGTGCCCGTGTCTTCCCCACACCTCCAGCATACGTCGGGGGTCTGAACATTCCAGGAATGCAGTTTTGCCGGCGTAATGTACCAGTCCGTGAGTAGTTTATATGAAGTTTCTTGTGTCTTGGTACTGATAGAGCATTTGTGTGCTAAGATGCAAGCATTAGCCCATTGTTTGTCAGAGAAGGTTTGCTCTAGGGCGGCAGACCAGCGCCGTCTAAATCTGTCTTCCGAGTCAGGGGCGGGGTTTTGGAGCCACTTATAGGCAGTTGCGGTGGCCTTTTGCATTTGCTCCCCCCTCCCGCACACCCTCTCTAGGTCTGTTAGATGTCTGGAAAAGTGACCTCGTCTGGTCGAGCCATTTACATAGCTACGTAGTTGGAAATATGTTCAGAATGGTAAATTCGTCCCCTCGTCCTGCAAAGTGACCTATGGTCCATGATCTTCCCGTCCTGGAAGCAGTCACCTGTTTGCAATGTTTTGTTGGTGGAGGGATGTCGAAACAGTCTGTTACCCACACCGGGTTGGAAGTCTGGGTTGTCTGAGAGTGGCGTGAGAGGGCTCAGGGGAGTGAGCAGATTTGTGAGTTTAGCCAGTTCCCTACATACCGCCAATGTGTTGGCCAGTAGGGGTTGGTGCAGAAGTGTACTGGTTTTCTGCAGTCCCGGGTTCCAGGGCGAGAAAAGGAGGGGGTATGTGCCCAAACTGTCTTCCAGAGCCACCCAGTCCTTGGTCCGGCCATGGCAATGCCAGTCAATCACTCTCGTCAGGTGGGCCGCAAGGTAGTACTTTCTAAAGTCCGGGAGCCCCATTCCCCCCTCCTCCTTAGGCCTAGTCAGTAGGGTGAATTTGATCCTGGCCCTCCTGTGTGCCCACAGGAAAGCCAGGAGTTTGGAATTCAGGTTGTTAAAAAAAAAGACCTCGGGAGACTAATCGGCAGAGCCCTTAGTAGGTACAGAAGTCTAGGGAGTATTACCATCTTTAAGATGGCTGCTCTTCCAAACCATGAGTAGTAACCCACATTCCATCGTTTAAGGTCCCTGTCTACCTTCTGGAGGAGTGGTGGGAAATTTGCTTCAAATAAAGACTGTTTGGGGGTTAACCCTATACCTAGGTACTTTAAGACTTTCTCTTCCCATTTGAAAGGGCAGTTGGACCTGGTTCTAGACAAAATAGGGGGGGGGGCAGGTTAATGTTCATGGCTTCCGACTTAGATAGGTTAATTTTGAGATTAGAGCGAAAACCGCATGAAGCGAAAGCTGTTAGAAGGTTGGGGAGGGTTGTGTGTGGGCCCGTCACAAAAAACAGGAGATCGGCATAAGCTGCTAGCTTGTACTCCTTATCGTGGATTGAGATACCCTTCACTGAGTTGTCCATGTTAATCGTGTGGATGAAGGGTTCTAGTGAAAGGATAAACCGCAATGGAGACAGGGGGCAGCCCTGTCTCGTGCCGTTCTGTATCTGTACAGTCTCTGACAGCGACCCATTAATTCTTTTCCTGGCTGAGGGGCATTGGTTTAGAGACGTGATCCATGCCATCATACGAGAGCCGAGGCCAATGTGAGTGCAGGTTGCGAACAGGAAGTCCCAGGCCACCCTGTCGAAAGCCTTCTCCGCGTCCGTGGACAGGAGAAGGCTCTCAATGTCCCGGGAGCGGGATGCATGCGTAAGGAAGAGCGATTTAATTACATTATCCCGTGCCTCCCTCCCTGGCATAAAACCAACCTGTTCCGGGCCTATTACTATTGACAGCAGAGGCCTGAGTCTATTCGCCAGGATTTTGGCCAGCAGCTTCAGGTCTACATTTAGTAAGGAGATGGGTCTATAGCTGGCACAGACAGCTCTGTCTTTATCAAGTTTTGGGATGACCGTTATGTGGGCAGATAGAAAGTCCGGTGGAATCGGTCTAGTCCCAGTCAGTGAGTTAAAGGTTTTCTGTAAGGGGTCTGTCAGTATATCCATAAAAGTCTTGTAATAGACGGACGTATACCTGTCTGGACCCGGGCTCTTCCCAGGCTTTAGGGCTTTTACGGCCTGTCGTTATTCTGTGACGGAGATCTGTTCTTCCAGTAAGGATATGTCCTCAGCGGATAGTCGGGGTAGTGCACTCTTTTGTAGGTAATCTTGTATAGCCTGGGTTCTATCACCCGTCAAACCCGGAGGTCTGTGTTGTCTGTAAATTGTACAATGTCGAATAGTATGTGTGGAAATGTCTTGCAATGTCTTCCATTTTGGTGTCTAAAGTCCCGTCCGCCTTCCGTATGCCTGAGATATGAGTGTAGGAGTTTGGTTCTTGCAGGGACCTCGCTAGTAGCTTGCCCGCTTTGTCTCCTGCTTCATAGTAAACCTTTTTCTTAAAAAATAAGAGACGTTTTCTTTTAGTGTCTAGGAGGAGTCGCAGTTTTTCTATAGCTTCTAGAAGCTCTGAGGCAGAAGCCTCAGACAGGGATTGTTTGTGTTTCAATTCTAAGCTGGCAATTAAGGCCGTAAGTCTGTTAGTTTGTCTCCTGAATCCTTTTACGTCAGGCCCCCAGTCATATCAGTTCCCCCCTGATGGAGCACTTATGAGCACCCCAGACCATCAGGGGGTCTGCACCTTGGGTCTCGTTCGTTCGGAAAAAGTCCTGAAGCTTCGCTGTAATTTGGGGTAGAGGCTGAATGGGCTTTGGGTGCAGTCCCAGCTATGGACAGGGAGATGGGAGCATGGTCTGAAATAGACCCAATCCCAATCCTAGCCTCAGTCACCCTGGAAAGATCTCTCTCGGATATGTACAAATGGTCTATGCGAGAGTAGCGGTTATGCGGGACGGAATGGAAAGTGAAATCTTTATCCGATGGGTGCAGGAACCGCCAGGTGTCAATTAAATGTAGGGATTGTAGCAGGACTTTAATTTTTTTTTTAAGTATCGTGTATGTGATGCAGGTCTTTCCTGTCGATGTGTCTAGCAGAGGGTTAAGTGGGATGTTGAAATCCCCTCCCAATATCAGGCAACCAGATGTGAATCCCGCCATCGCGCTGGCAGAAATCCACATGGGCTGTGTTGGGAAAATACACATTAGCGAGGGTGATCGGGGAGCCAGCGTACATGCCCTTTATGAATAGATAACGTCCTGTTGGGTCCACTAGTCTATCTGTCAGTTGGAAAGGGGCATTCTTGCTAATCAGGATCGACACTCCCTTTGACTTGTTTATGTTGTTTGTGGCATGCAAGTCTTCAATGAAGTACCTGCTAGTCAGCTTAGGAATCCGGTTGGTCTGGAAATGTGTTTCTTGTAGAAAGGCAAAATGAGGCTTACCTTTCTGGAGTTCCCTAAGTAGCAAGGATCTTTTTTCAGGAATGGTCAGCCCTGGACGTTGTGGGAGATGATTGTAGGGCATATGCCCAGCGTAGAGTAGGCCATCTGGAGGATCCACAGAGCCCCTGTTGTAGTGAGAACCTTGGAGTAGAGCTAAAAACTAATCAATCAGAAAATTAGTGTGAGCAATACCTGCAGTCAAAGTCTGGAGATAGAGAAGAGGGGGAAGTACAAGGGGGAGAGAGGGGAAGTACAAGGTGGAGGAGAGGGAAGTTTAGAAAGGAAGAGGACTTAATAATAGCACTAAGGAAGAGTGGTCTGAGCACTGCAGAACGTGACCAACGCTCTGCGGTAAGTAAATAGTGGCCCTGGAGCCGGAACTCTCATTACCAGGGTCACTCTGTGGTGGCGTGTAAGGCTACTGTGCAGCAATGGAAGGAGAGGGTGAGCACTCGCACCCTCTACCAGTCAGTAAACTATCAAAAAGTAATTATTATTAGAAAAGTGTAAATACAGCCAAACATAGGGGAAACCCGGCCTGTATATAGCATATAAGTCTAGTCTCCAGGCACATGGGCATGGAGGCCAGAGTGTAAAATATAAAATTTAGAAACCCTGCAAAATAGCAAATCAGAAAAACAAAAAAGTATCAGCGAGGTCCACCTCGGCATGTAGGGGGTTCTGAAACAAAAAAAAACATTGTTGAGCTATTATCTACAAAACAAGTAGTGCAGCGTCCCAACTGATTGAGGAATCACACATCCGTATACCACCACCTACAACTCGGCTTCTCAACGGTGAGTTGGGCCGCCCGCTGCAGCAAGGTCCGTTTGAGCGATCTGTGGGCTGCAGCAGGGGTACAAGTCCTGAGGAGTGGTGGAAAGTCAGTGAACTTCCAGATCAGATCTTCCAATACAGATAAGGCAAGCCTCCAAGTGCACCCCAACAAAAAACCTGAAATGGGGGGTAAAAGTTCTGTCCTGGGGCATGTTTCGGAGATGTGGGCACTGAGCAAGGTAACTAAAGTGTAGATGCAGCAGCAGCGTGGAGATCCCTTAGCACAAGTCCGAGGTGAGCGGATACAAAGGGACACAGCAGATTACCAGACGGGCGGACCGTCTCTTTCGTCGCCTGGGGCCATTGGGGAATCGGATTAGGGGTTCCACCATGAGCGCCGTGTCCCCTGTTTTTGTTTAGATTTCTTAGAGAGTCATTTCTCAGAGGTTGAGAGCGGGGATCTGTGTGAGCCTCCTTCTGATCCTGGTAGAGAAAATTCCCTGTACCAGTCCGGGAGTGACACTGGGGCCATGTTTAGGGATTCAAAGAAGTCAGGCAGGTCGGCCGGGACGCGCAAGACATGCTGTTTGCCCGCGTGTGTCACTGTGAGGGCTAAAGGGAAGCGCCACGAGTAGTTCAGATCTTCCGCCCTCAGTTGGTCAAGAAGGGGTTGCAGAGCCCTGCGGTTACGAAGCGTGATCTGAGGTAGGTCATGGAATACCATGATTGTCTCCCCATTGAACACAACACTGTCATTTCTCCTGGCCTTTTTCATAATTTCCTCTTTAAGTGGGAAGCTTTGTAAGCAGCAGATTATGCCCCTGGGAGGTGCGGCGTCAGGGCCTTTAGGTCGGAGAGCTCTGTGAGCGGGCACAAAGTCAATGGCGGCCTCTCAAGCAGGCTATTAAAGACTCTGCGTAACGCTGATGTTATTTGGGCTGGTTCCACTGATTCGGGGATCCCCCTTACCCTAATGTTGGACCTCCTGCCCCTATTGTCCAGGTCCTCCAGGTGCCTGTTCATCTCCTATAAGGTGGGATGAGTGGGACAGAGCTACAATCTCCAGTCTATGCAGTCTCTTGTCCCTATGTTTCCCCTGTGTCTCCACCGCAGTCAGCTTTTCTGTGAGAACTAGCAGGTTAGACTTGAGATCGGTGATGGCAGCTGAGAAAGTGGATTTGATATCCGCTGCGAAGCCCGACATGTCGGCATAGGTTAGGGGATGATCTGGCTGATTATAGCCCCTACCTGAGCTTCCTAGTGCAGGCAGCGAGTCCATGCTGGATTCGTCATCCTCCCGCTGTGTGCGCGCCATCTTGTTCCCCGCCATGCTGCCGCTGGAGATCGCCTGCTGCTTGAACAGGTCCGAGATGTTCCTGGCTGAATTAGTCGTCGTGGTTCGCTTGGAACGGGTCTGGGTAAGCTTTCTGCCCATCGCTGAGGTGCGGAATGCAGGGTTTCAGGCTGTAGGCCGGGTTTCCTCACGGAGCTCAGCTAGTGTGCGTCCGTCGCCATCAAGCGCCAAGCCACGCCCCTTGTTTGGTGTTTATAAGTGCTTGTTATTTACATTTTCAGAGAAGCCCTTCATTGCCTGATCCTCTCCCAGGCTTTGCATTGAGCTGTCTGATTGGGGTTTATTCAGGCTGTGTGTGGGCACCCTAAGGGAGGCTTCTGTGTTCTGTTTGGTGATTTAAAGTGGTTGTAAAGTCAGAAGTTGGTTTTTTATCTTGATGCATTGTATACATTAAGATAAAAAGCCTTCTGTGTGCAGTATTCCCCCCTCAGCCCCCTAACACTTACCTGAGGTCCCTCTCTATCCAGCAATGTCCACAAGTGTCTCAGCCTTTCCGAGATTCTCCCTCCTGATTAAATGAGACACAGCAGCGGCGCCATTGGCTCCTGCTGCTGTCAACATCCGCTAGCCAATCAGGGGAGAGAGGGCGGAGCCGGGTCTGAATAGACACAGGGAGCTATGACTCGGCTCGGGTGCCCCCATAGCAAACTGCTTATTGTGAGGGCACTAAACAGGAGGGAGGGACCAGGATCACAGAAGAGGGATCCAAGAAGAGGAGGATCTGGGCTGCTTAGTGCAAATCCACTGCAACAGAGGAATTAAGTATAACAAGTTTTTTTTTTTTATAGGAATTTTTTTTTACTTTACAATCACTTTAAGTACAGTAGAAGACATGTCCTTGCTGGGAGGCTCATTACATATGGCAAATCAGGCCACTCTCCTTCCACGTGGGTCTTTTTTGGATTGCTTCAAAGAGTGAGTTTATGGGAGAAGCGCAAGTGGAGATTTTCACTAATTGCATATAAGTGAAGCTCTTGGTTTGCAGGGAGGGAGTTCCAAAAGTGTCTATTGAATAAAAGCTGTCCCATAGTTTTTTTAAAGGCAGCTTTACTTTTAAAGAGATGTACTATAATTATATGAACACATATGACAGAAATATAAACACTTATACACTGGTACTGCAGGTTCCTTACAGCAGGATTTCACATTCCACTAATCCTTCATTATAATAGACATTAGAGACATTTCATGTTATATATGGTTGAATAGTACTAGATTAGGGGCTAGGCACATACACACAGATCTTATTCTTTGAGAGATTGCTTTAAAAGAAAACTGAAACAATGTTACCTGCCCTCCCAGCTATCTTTTGGTGAACTACAAAATAACCCCCTTTTATGTAATGGAGTGGAGGGGGTGTCTGTAGTCTAAATCAGAAGAATAGCCTAGAATGACAGTGCTGCTTCTCCATAGATGCTGTACAGTAATTGAGTATTGTAACCCTAGTACAGAACACTTGTGTTAATGGCAGGATCACCAGGTGAAAATAAGGGAAAATGCCTGAAAAAAAAGAAAACTAATGTGGCCACCACGTCAAAGGACATGTAATCTGCAATATAGCACTTATTTGTTCTTAAAGCGCGATTCTACCCGCAATTTTATTATTTTATTCTTTTAAAGTCAGCAGCTACAAACACTGTAGCTGCTGACTTTTAATAAGGACACTTACCTGTCCTACTTGCCCGCGATGTCAGCACCCCCCCCCCCCCCCCAAAGCCGATCCCTCGGCGCTGGCAGCACCCGGCGACGCCATCCTCAGTAAGGCAAACAGGCAGCGAAGCCATGCGGCTTCACTGCCCATTTCCTACTGCGTATGCGCGAGCTGGGCGGCGTTTTGTGAATGGTTTGGCTGCTCTCTGGGATACGCACACTTCCCAGAAGGCAGCGCGCCCCATTCACAAGGAGACCTGCCGCGGATGAGGAAGATTAGGGACTTCCACATAGCAACCGCTATTTAAGGTGAGTACAAATTATTTTCTTTTCTTCAACTGTTTTTTACATTTTTGAGAAAAAAAAAATTCAGGGTGGAACTGGCATCTCACCAACTGTGCCCATTCTTGATTTTCCTACTGTTAGCGGAGACATTGGTGAACATGAACCTCATGTTCACAGATCTCTTTTTGACTGTAAATGAGTCCAGTGTGCTCAATAAAAAGATGACAAGATAAAACATATTTTAATCCTTAAAGAAGAATTCCAGGTATGACTATAGTAAACATTAGGGGTGCTGAATTTAATCGATGCATCGCGATTCGGGGGTCCCCGATGCGGCATCGATGCATACGACCCCAATAATCGATGTCCGTGACGTCATCCGACATGCACCGCCCCCGCTCCGATCGTGTCTGTCAAAACACCCTTTTGTAATAAATGCTGCGTTATAATCCATTAAGAGGGCACTGCTGTATGTGCTTTTTAAAATTATATACAGATTCATACCTCATGTCTGTGTGTATATAACTGTATACGCTCATGTGACTGCATATGGTGCGGCCCTCTCCTCTCACCTCTCGTCTCTCGCTCTCCTGACGTCAGCCCCGCCCGCCTCTCTTCTGATCTGATACGGTAGCTACAGCCGGTGGGTGGGGCTGAGAAGTCCCACTTGCGTCATGAGAACGAGAGAGATGAGACGTGAGAGGAGAGGGGCGGCATATACAGTAATATACACACTGAGATATGAGGTATGTATCTGCATATATATTTTAAAAAGCACATACAGCGGTGGCCACTTAATGGATTATAACGCAGCCTTTTTTTTACCACACAGGTATTATTTTAACAGCAGTATGTGACTGTGTACTCCTACACATGCTCTGTGCTGGCATTTCTCCAGCTCCCCGTTTGCACATTCCACTGTTAACTCCTAGTGTGCTGGAATGTGCAAAGTCCAGAGAAATTTCAGCATAGAGACAGTACAGTGAAACTCACAGGGCTGTTTGTCAGTTGTGGATTCTAATACCTCCTGACCTCCCAGCAGCCGTGTGTGTGTGTGAATTCCTGTACCCTGTAGTGCACCGGATTAGTGCACTTTTTAAAGGGGAGTTCCACCCTATTTTTAGTTTATTAAAAGTAAGCAGCTACAAAAAGTGTAGCTACTGACTTTTATTAAACCGACACTTACCTGTCCCACGGTCCTTCGATGCGGCCGCACGGAGCCCCGCTTCTCTCCCCCTCCTCTCTGCCGTCAAATCTACTGTGGGCACCCGGCCATGACAGCTTACGGCTTCAAGGCCGGGGCCCGCGCACTGCGCTCTGCCATTGGCCAGCCAATCTTCTGGGACCTGTGTTGTGTCCCAGAAGATCGCTGGCACTGAGGGGCGAGAGGAGTCGCCTCCTAGGCGGCCGGGACAGGAAGGATAAAATGGGACAGGAAGTCCCACTAAAAAGAGGTTACACACTCCTCCCCCCCCCCCCTCTAAAAAATGACATGCCAAATGTGGCATGTCAGGGGGCGAGGAGTGCTTAAAGCGGAAGTTCCACTGGGTGGAACTCTGCTTTAAGGGAGTGAGGTTATTTTTAATTCAAAGCAGTTCCAGTAAATGTTTTGTTGATTAAAAGTCAGCAGCTACAAAAAGAGTGTATCTTCTGACCTTTAATAAAAAGACACTCGCCTGTCCCACAATCCAGCGACGTGGCCACCCAAACACTCCATGCTCTCCCCCGCCTGTCCACGTCGCTGGCAATACTACTGTGGGCATCCGGCTGTGACAGCTTGCAGCTTCACAGCCGGGTGCGCATGTCTCACTGAGCTGTCCTGCATAGCTGTCCTGCATAGCCGGGCAATCTTCTGGGACCTGTGATGTGTCCCAGAAGATTGCTTGGAGGAAGGGCCGCCTAGGCGGCCCAAGCGGAAGTGGGAGCGCATTGGTAATCGTGATGCATCGCGGAATTGAATTGTTGACAAGATAATCGTAATCGAATCGTGAGACTAGTGAAGATGCGCACCCCTAGTAAACATAGGGGTTGATTATCTGAATTCAGTGTCACACCAGGAGAGAATAAGGCTGGCCATACACGGTTCGAATCTCGGTCAGTTCAGCAGGAATCAGCTGAGATTCGAACCATTAGTGGGCAGACTGAATGTCGATCAACTTGGGTACAACCAGCCTGCTGGTTTCTCTTAAGATTATCGCAAGCAGTGGCTATAGCCTCTAGCGATAATCACTGTCTTCTCCCTGTGGGGAAGACTTTTCCTGCCCCCCTGCTGTGAGAAGACCATGGCCTGGCAGGAGGGATTCCTGCATCAACACTGTTTGTGTTGATGAGGGAATCAAGAAAATTTCTTTCCATCAACCCGTGGTTGCAGGAAAGAAATTCGCTCCCTGTGTGAAGACTAGGCAGTCTATGTTCCTGATCTCTATCTGCAATACAGGTAGAGACGCAATGAGTAAGTTTAGATCCCTGATAAAACCTGTTGTACTGTGATCTATGGTAAAGCCCAGTCCATCTCTATTCCCTTTTCCTCCCAGGAGGACTTGTACTCTCCCGACTACGTTTATGCAGATCAGGTAAAATTCAGCAATCCGCATGAGGACCAATTTGCACACTACTGTGTACACTACTGGTTACGTGGAAAGATGACTAGTTCTCTTTAAAGAATAATTGCATGCATTTCTATATTATACGTAGTTGGCATGGAACCCAGTAGCAAGTGGAGATCACTGGAGTACTCCTGTCGTCTTCAGTGATTTCCAGGGGCATCAGCCAAATATGGTATATGTATAGTTACATTGACCTATGAGGTTGATTTACTAAAGGCAAATATACTGTGCACTGCAGTTGCTCTAGATCTGAGGGGAAGCGCTGCTGATTTCTATCATTCAATCATGTGCAAGCAAAAATGCTGTTTTTATTTTCCCCTCAAAACTAGAGCAACTGCACTTGACGTGCACTTGTGGGTGCATTTGCAGTGCACAGCCTATTTACCTCTTAGTAAATCAACCCCTATGTTGAATATAGTCATATCTGGAATTCTTCTTTAAGGATTAAAATATTATATTTTATCTTATCGTCATCTTTTTATTGTTGCATTCAGTAGCCAACTAGACCATATTAAAGCTGGCAATGCGCAAGCAGAATTTCTTTCGAATTTTCATACAGAGATTATAAAAAATTGTTTGTCAGAGCATTCGATTTTGCCATCACTAAAGCCTCGTACACACGATCCGATTGTTGGCAAGGAATTGTCTGTTGACAGACTGTTGTCCTAAAATCTTACTGTTAGTACGCTCCTTTTGACAATTGTTGTCCAACTTTCGGCCAACAAATGTTGGATGACATGCTAGTAAATTTCGGGCGGACAACGGTTTTTTGTCAGATTTTCTGATGGTCAGTACACAAATCCGTCACACAAAAGTCGAAAGTACAAAGACGCATGCTCGGAATCAATGCTCACCAAACACAGAATTAGCAGAAGGGGCCCAAAGGGTGGCGCTCAAGAGCTGAAATTCCTCGTAGTACGTCACTACGTTCCTGATTTGTGGCACGACAATTGTGTACCGTTAGTTTGCAAGACAAGATCCTGGCACACACCCTTTTGACAAAAATCAGACGCTCGGTTAGCTAACAATTGTACCGTGTGTACCAGGCTTTAGTCTACTAATAGTGTTTTGGAAGCCCTTTAACATTTCATCCAAACCTGCCATTTGAATGGAATTTAAGACCTATTAAACAGGTTTCTTTTGTGCCTAGAAGTTATATATTATAAAATGTGCAATTTTTCCCAAACATAAAAACACATTTAGGCCTCATTCACAAGATCACTGATGCATTTACGTTGTGAAAAGGTCTTTTCTTTTTTTTTCTGCATTCATAGCCGGCAAGTGCCTCGTGTACAGACGCAGCCGCACATCCTAATGCGACAGTCACATTGGGACTAGTTGGTGTGTGAACGAGGCCCTACAATTAGGCTGCTTTCACACTGGGGCGGCGTCGGCGGTAAAGCGGCGCTTTACAGTAGTTTTTGCAAAGGTATTCACCCGCTAGCTGGGCGCTTTTTAAAAAGGGTTAAAACCACCCGCAAAGCGCCGCTGCAGCGGCGTTTTGACGTCGGTTCGGCCGCGCTGCCCATTCATTTCAATGGGCAGGAGCAGTGGAGGAGCGGTGTACACACCGCCCCTTTACCGCTCCAAAGATGCTGCTTGCAGGAGATTTTTTAATGTCCTGCCAGCGCATTGCCTCAGTGTGAAAGCCCTCCCTGCAGGGGAGCCATTTTTCAGGCACTTTACAGGCGCTATTTTTACCCCAAAAGCGCCTGAAAAACGCCCCAGAGTGAAAGGGTTCTTAGAGTTTCTTTCATTCATTCAAGAAAAAAAATCCATCCTGCTCCTTTGAATTTTTTTATCATTGCGGTCGTAAACAAATGTCAATTTGAACCCTTTACCATCATTAGACAATTGAACACCTATTCCAAACGATTTGAACAAAATTCTGCTGGTGTATGGCCAGCTTGAGTCAGAGGCCCTGCTTCCACTGATCACCATAGTAAAGGTTTAGAAATGTGGTGCCAGATCTAATTACCAATACACATTGGCTACCCAACTCCTGGGATTTGATCAGTAGTGGACTAGTGTGTATGTGTTCCAACCGTAATAATGTGTATCATTTGTACAGACAGGGTGTGAACAGCTTTCAATATGTACCTCCTGCAAAATGTGTCAGGATGTTGAGAAATTTCTTTAAAATGCTTCCATCTGTGGCTAAGGAGGGATTCATAGTGCCATATATTGCAACATACGTCAAGCTGTCCAGCTGCCTTACTCATCCTCAATCGAGCGAATACATCTGGTTACACCCTCCTGCACCCTTGCTTGAAATAAATGCTTGAAAGGCATGAGCCCAAACTACCTCTATGTGCATTTTTATACTGGAAGCACGATGAGCTGGTTTTTGTAGCTGCTCCCAGTTCATGTATTTAGATCAGTTGGACAATTCTAAAAGGAAATAAATCATTTTTTACAAACACACTACAAAATTGTATGAATGTGGTCAGCTAAACCTAAATAAAAAAATCGTATCAAAGCAGATTTATTTTTTAACCTTATTTTTCTGTATACTTTTACAGAAGTATATACAAAAGGCACTGTTAAATGTACTTATTACATCCTGTATGCTGTGCTCCTTTTATTAAACCTTTATTACTGTTGGCTACTTACACAAGCATCTTTCATCTTTTATAACCCTACTATAATAACAAATGTTGTTTTTTATTTTCCTTTCCCTTCCCTTTCCTCTTCTACTTCATTGATGTTAAATATTGCAGTGCTTTTTTCATTTAGGTTAGAACTCATTGTTCTGACAATTACATTGATTCATTTTATACATGTATATTATTTATTGTAGTCTTGTACATAAAATTTTTATTTTATTGTATTGGTTTAATTTTTATAATACTGTATTGTGCAACAAAGATGACCCTTTTCCTCAAGGGCGAGTGCCGGCATTCTTTGTGCTTTTATAGGTGATTCTTGAGCCCTTCTTCCAAATTGCCATTGAGACGAGGATCTTTTTCAAGTTAGCAAGGCTCCGGTTGCTATAGTGCAAATGTCACAGTTTCAAGAACTCTCACTGTAAGGACTGTTAAAAATCCCTTTGAGAGATAAGTAACCAGTTACTGACAGATGGTTTAATGGGCTTAGGTTGCCTTTATTTTCTTTGGGTGTATATTTACATTCTGTCAGGGTTGAGTGCCCACAGCTAGGATGTAGCTGTACAGCCAGGCGTCCTCAATTGGATATTTAAAATTTGGAAGTCTTTGTTTATGTTTAATAGTTATGCACTTAAAGTGTGTGATGTCAGAATTCTGCTGTTCCTGTTTTCTTAATCTGTATGCAGGATCGGGTCTCTACTCTATATCTGGAGGCTTTGACACCCCTCTGGGAATCGCCTATTTTATACAGAACATTTCCATGTTTTGCTAGTCCTAACCTGGCTTAGAAAATTGTGACAATGTCTAAATAAACCTATATTGCTGCATGTCGTCTAATCCAGGGGAGAACCAATATGAGCATGTTAACGAAAGGGCAAAATCACCTTGTGGGTCCGCTGCCTATAGGCACATGCTCTCTGCGTGTAAGGGTAAATTTGTCTCTGACAATATGGGATAGGGAGCTCTGGTCTATGCAATGCAGTTATAAAATATAAACCCAAAACCTATGAACACTTTAATAATTATTTGATTTTATTTCTTATAGGTGACTGATGATGATGAAGATGATATTGGAAAAGAACCGGCTTCTTCCTGAATGTCCCTTCTCTCTTTGTCACATCATTGTGGGTTGTCCCTGCCATGTATTTATTGTGAGACTTCTTTGCTATGGTTTTCTTTTCTGTCAAGATTTTTTATTTAACTGTAGAAAATTACAAGAGCTGACTCTGCTGTTCATTCACATAAATGCATATTTTAATTGTCATTTTCTGTATATGCAGTGATCTTTGTGTTTTTATATGTTGCGGTATTTATCATAACGTTGGATAATAAAATGTAATTTGTATGTATAGGATTCATGGTAAAGTTCTTGTTAACGTGAAATAAGTGGCTTTATGTGGTGGACCATTTAGTCCTTCAGTAATACCATAGGATGGTGTTTTTGCTTTCCTCTTTTTTTTTTTAGGTCACTTTGCGGTGTAAGCCAAGGAAGCTATTAAAACTCTGTAGTGTGTTAATGCTTTTATTAAACAGACAAAAAATGCACATATAACTGCAGAATACCCAATTCATTGAAATGCAAAGTATAACAAAATATGTCTACAAACCATCTACCCTTCCTAACAAATAAGCATGTACATTGTATGGAATAGCCATAAGTATACTAATCCGCTACTATGGATCTTTATTTATGACATTTCCCCTGAAGACTCAAAACAACGCTTGCCTCTTTGTCTTCCAAAACAACTCTTTGTCTGAGCACATGGCCTGTTCAAACTCCTATTCCCCTCCTGTCGTGGAAATATAGGTTCCATGCAAAGCATACAGCCTATATTTCCTGTGCTAAACATGCACACGCTTTAGATTTCATCCTTTTGCAATAATGCTATCTTTAGGCTAAATTCCACTCACCATTCATATGTCCCATCCATTCCAAGAAGCAAGCATCATCACACAGGTCTTATCATCAAGGCGTCCCAGCCAACTCTGCCAAGTCAACGCCCATAAACAGTTTTAATAAACTCCCAGCAGGAAGTGATGTCACAACATGTGACCCACCCTCCATAGGAAATGACCATACAAGGACATCCTTCCAACAGGATGTCCCATACAATTCAGTACATGAATTCAACAAAAGAACCAATTACAGACATGTATACTTTCAAATAGACTAGCAGTTACATGCACTGCTTCCAATGACAGGAACTATATGACAGTTATGCCTCAATGGACCACAATTGTCGTATAGCTATGCTACTGTTCTTGTGGACACAGATCTGTCCGCTTGGAGTCATTTAATACCAATGTCAGGAAGTGGCCAGTCCCCTGACGAGGCATAAAACAACATCTCTAAATGGAGCAAACATCGCTGTTTCCATAGGAAGATTTTCCCGCCACCGATCTTCCACCAACGTCTGTGCAAATGCAGATGAGCGCATTACAGCAAGACTGACATTGGGGGACATCTGACAACATACATTAATACATTTTTCCACAACACTCCCCTCCTATTTCCTGCTACATCATATACTATAAGGAACTTCACCAACTAAACAAACGGGTTCATTAGCTAATCCATAGGGGGAGCTTTATCTTCCAAGCACATGTAACTAAAATATACTCCAAATTAGTGCCATAAAAATCACAGCAAATAGCATTGGCAACACAGATGGATATAGATTTAAGACGTTCGTTGGTATATGCATGCAGATTGGATAAATGATCACAAATCTTTTGGCATATTTGTATCTAGCCAATCACAACCTCCAAAAACAGAGAATGATTTGGATGAAAAAAAACACATCACTCGTGCTAGATGTATACAATGTTACATAAATAATTTGGCAAAGCAGCTGACACAATTCCCCTGGTATGGAAAAAACAACAATATTACAACACAAATGCAGCGCTCATGCCCTCAGAAATAGTCCAAATATTGTATAAATATTGGTTATAGGATAAAAGTCCATATAGTGCAGACCACACAAAAGGGTGTTCAGAGGGGTCTGTCACCAAGATGAAGGGTTCACACTGACCCTTATCCCAAGAGGTGGACTACTCAATCAAAAGTAGTCAAATGCGCTCAATAGATGCTTTATTCCAACTCTTCATACATGGGAGATGACCAGTTGTTGAAAGACAAACACGCTCCACCTTAAGCAGGGACGCAGAACACCAACATGTGGGGTTAGGTCGAAAGAAGCTTCATTGCGCAGTATTACTGACAAGATTCATTTATTTAAAATGGCCAAAATACTCGCAAACAACAAGGTTAAAATCGCATGTAGACTCTCATGGTCTCAGCAATGTTTCCAATCAGTAAGATGGCCGACTGTGCAGCGTGGCGATGTCACGTAACCAGACTCCTCCCACCAAGTTTCATCACTGATGTCATCAGGGGCATGGTTACGTATGTACAGACCACCATATAGATACAATCGAGGCCGGAAACAAGGTGTGTATAATTACTGTGCTCCAAATCCCAGAAGTGAGCAGATTGCATCAAACAAGAAGTAACGCGCCTGCGCCTTCACGAGACTTGTAATTCCTGCGCTGCAAAACCCGGAAGCAAACTAGATGCGTTATTCCGAAGGGCCATGAAATAGCACGCTCAAAAACATCATCAAATAATGAAAAATAATCAATTGTAATAATAAAATAAACTCCATATGTAATTAAATTTCATATTACGTAACATCAATGATTTGGGTGCGGTTACATTTTTAACCACTTACCCCTTCCTGCCCACGCCAATTTTCAGCTTTCAGCACTGTGTCATGCTTTGAATGACAATTGCGCGGTCGTACGACATGGCTCCCAAACAAAATTGATGTCCTTTTTTTTCACACAAATAGAGCTTTCTTTTGGTGGTATTTGATCATCTGCGTTTTTTTGCGCTATAAACAAAAAAAGACTGCAAATTTTGAAAAAAACACAATTTTTTTACTATTTGCAAAAATAAATATCACAATTAAAAAAATATATATTTTTTTTCTTAGTTTAGGCCGATATGTATTCTTCTACATATTTTTGGTAAAAAAAAATCACAATAAGCGTATAGTGATTGGTTTGCGCAAAAGTTATTGCTCCTACAAAATAGGGGATAGATTTATGATTTTTTATTTTATTTTTATACACTAGTAATGTCGGCGATCGGTGATATTGCGGCGGACAGATCGGACACTTTTGACACTATTTTTTGGGACCATTCACATTTATAGAGCGAACAGTGCTATAAATATGCACTGATTACTGTATAAATGTGACTGGCAGGGAAGGGGTTAACACTAGGGGGCGATCAAGGGGTTAACTGTGTTTCCTGGGAGTGATTCTTACTGTGGGGGGCGGTAACCGATCGGTGTCCCTATGTACAAGGCACACACCATCGGTCTCTCCCTGACGGGACCTGGATCTCTGTGTTTACACACAGAGATCCATGTCCCTGGCTCTGTAATGGCCGATCGCGGCGGGCACAGATTTTCCCTGATGCGCGGAGAGGGAGTAAACAGGAGGACGTCCAGGGTCGCCCTCCCGGCAATTGAGCGCCACGCTGTAGACATCTTGCGTCTATAGCGCCAGCGTAAAGTGGTTAAAATAAATCTATCAGGACAGAAACGTGAGAGCTGTCATTGTAGATTTGTTTGTAAAGTTGCTTGCTTGATCATGGCCATCCCGATCCTTTTATAGCTATGAATCTACTATTCATTTTGATGTACAGCAGGGGTGCCCAACCGCTGGCCCGCAGCGCCCTCCGATGTGGCCCGCCACGTCTGAGATGGCGGGTCGGCAAGCGCAGATCGCGGGTTTCCAACCCGCCATCTCCAAGCATCAGCGCTAAGAACGGAGCCGCCGCTAAAGGAAGCAGAGCCGATGCTTCCTGTATAGCGCCGGCTCCTTCACAGGTGGCGTAATACCAAATGTACTCCACCTGTGACAAGAAAGCATCGGCTCTGCTCTCTACTGCAGAGCCGATGCCATGGAGAAAGTCAATCACTGGCAGGGTCAGAGGTCAGGATTTAGGAAGAGGGACACACTGTCTGTTATACACTGCACAGCCCTCTTATTCCCCAGGTGGGGCGATCTCGGACAGCAGCCAGCAGTATCAGTACCCACCAGCAGTATCAGCCAGCAGTACCAGCCCTGGAGGACAGCCAGCAGTAGCCACCAGTTATAACCGCCTGGGGGACAGCAGCAACCAGCTGCAGGAATCCTGAGGAAGAATTGAAGATTGAGGTGCAGGTAAAGCGCTATGCATCAGTGTGAAAGCAGCCTTAGGCCCCTTTCACAGGATCGGTCCGATCGGGTCTGCATGTCTGTTTTTCAGGCGGACCCTCCATTCACCTCTATAGAGCGGCAGATGTGAACAGACTCGTGTCTGCTTACACCCGCCTATCTGCAATCCGAGCCCTTAGGGTAGAGCGGGCTGCATCTGTGTCTGCCCTACATATGCAGAGTGGACACAGACCTGCCATCCCCCCGCTACGCTCATTGTGGCCTGCGACCGGTTACCAAGTCGCTAAAGTGGCCCTCGCTCCTCAAAACTTTGGGCACCCCTGATGTACAGGTTGCACAAATGGTAATTGGTTAAGTTTTTGTGTTTTTTTTTTTATCGGATTGGTGGCTTTGAGGAATTATTCATCACTGACCCTTAACTATATCAGGTTTTCTGTATATGAGAGGGATCTACAGTGGATAGAAGGAGAGTGTGTACATGTAGTGCCTTAAAGTATTCATGATTCTTTAAATTTTCCACAATTTGTCATGTTACAACCAAAAACGTAAATGTATTTTATTGGGATTTTATGTGATGGACTAACAAAAAGTGGCACATAATTGTGAAGTGGAAGGAAAATGGTTTTCAAAATAAATATGTGAAAAGTGTGGTGTGCATTTGTATTCAGCCCTTCTGAGTCAATACTTTGTAGACTCACCTTTTTGCCGCAACTAAAGTCTTTTTGAGTATGTCTCTTCTAGCTTTGCACATCTAAAGAGTGAAATTTTTGCCCATTCTTCTTTGCAAAGTAGGTCAAGCTTTGTCAGATTGGATGGAGAGCATCTGTGAACAGCAATTTTCAAGTTTTTTTTCCACAAATTCTCAATTAGATTTAGGTCTGGACTTTGACTGGGCCATTCTAACACATGAATATGCTTTGATCTAAACCATTCCATTGTATCTCTGGCTGTATGTTTAGGGTCATTGTCCTGTTTGAAGATAAACTTCTGCCCCAGTCTCAAGTCTTTTGCAGACTCTTACAGGTTTTCTTCTAAGATTTCTCTGTGATTTATTCATCTTTCCATCAACTCTGACCAGCTTCCCTGTTCCTGCTGAAGAAAAGCACCCCCACAACATGATGCTGCCACCACCATGTTTCATGGTAGGAATGGTGAGTTCAGGGTGATGTGCAGTGTTAGTTTTCTATACAAAAGGGGAAACGGTTCCACTAGATTTTAGTTGGGGTATCAGAGTAAAGGGGGCTGAATACAAATGCACACCACACTTTTCAGATATTTGTAAAAAAAAAAAAATATTATGGAAGGTTGACATGGTTACGTTATTTTTCCTAACACTCAAGCTGAGGTGCATGTAAAAATGTCTCTGCAGTCTAATGTAAAGCACAAGACTGCTCTTTCAGCGAAAATGAGGCAGATCTAATTTTATTGCAGTGACTTCTGAACGTCTTATTTTACTGCTCTGCTATTTCCTGGGTGGAAAACAGGCAATATGCTCATCTGGACAAACCCTACATTTCTGTTTTCCATGGTGTCAAAATTCACACAAGACTTTCCAGCTTGGCCTATCTGCATTGCTAAAGACATGGCCATGATCTCTTGTGTAGGTCTAGGTGTATTGGCTATACATGCTGTATGTGACCACATATTGGGGTTGATATACTAAAACTTGAGAGTGCAAAATCAGGTGCAGCTCTGCATAGAAACCAATGAGCTTCCAGGTTTTTAGTCAAAGGTTGTATGATCATGCTGAAGTTAGAATCGAATTGGTTACTGTGTACATTTGCACCAGATTTTGCACTCTCCAGTTTTAATAAATCAACCCTGCTGAGACATAGGAAAAAGAGGTCTTTGTGGCTGACTGTGGCAGGCCTTCATACTTTAACCTGCAATGGCAAAACTAGAATGTCACGGGTTGCTGAGGAAAGAAAGGTTACTTTCACAATCATATACTACAGAACACAGGTCAAGTCTTAGACTATTGGGTTATGCAGTTGCCTTCAAGTGATAAGACACTGGTAAACAAAGCTGTAAGTACAGCTCTACATAATGCTCTACATAACGCCTCTCATTCCCAGCAAGCCACGTTTTTCTTTGCCAGTGTCCTTAGGTGAATGGACATTTTCTCTCTGCTCTGAGAGAAGCAAACTCCTTCCTTTTTGTGCATTTTTTTTCTCTCTAGATATTCTCCTAGCAAAATAAATGATAAATCAGTTGACTTGGCTCTACCTTGGTGGTCCATACCCGGACCCCGTTGGGAAGATTAGTCTGTAATGTTGATTAGAACACTGGATCCTACTTTTGGTGCTCACCTAGGCACTTAGTGCAACACAATGGTCACAGGGTGGAACCCTATCCCTGAAGATCACTTGGGGTATGCCCACCAGGATTTTGCTAAAAATAGCGCCTGCAAACCGTCCCTAAACAGCAGCTGCAGGACGGTAAAAAAAAGTCCCTGCTAGCCGCATCTTTGGAGCGGTGAGAGGAGCGGTGTGTTTACCGCTCCTCCACCGCTCCTTCCCATTGAAAGCAATGGGAAACTGCAGTAATACCGCCGGCAAAGCGCCTCTGCAGAGGCGCATTGCCAGCGGTATTAACCCTTTTTCGGCCGCTAGTGGGGGTTAAAACCGCACCGCTAGCGGCCGAATACCTCCGCAATTCCGATGGTATAGCGCCGCTAAAAATAGCGGCGCTATACCGCCACCGCACCCACCGCCCCAGTGTAAAACCAGCCTAAGAAGTGAACAGATGAGAGCCGTGTGGTCCCCCCACTTTTTAAAGTTGGGCACTTTTTTTTCCCTCAAGCCACTGGGGCTGAGGCCAGACATACATTTTCTGAAAGCACACGACTAAGAGAATAAAATATAATAAAAAGAGTGCTACTTATTTTATAGGTTTTGTGATAGTTGTGCTAAATTTTTGACACACACAAAACTGCAACTAAATTCCCACTAAATCTTAAAGACAAAACTGTACTGAGTTAATAAATAACAAATATTTGTAAATTTTAAATAGTGCCTTTTTGTGGAACAATGAAAATCGAAGGTATACACAACTGTAAAGAAGCAACTTATTCTAAAAATATTGAGGTGATAATTTTTCCAAGTTTGTAAAAGACCCCCCCCCCCAAACTATACATTTTCTGAAAGCAAAGGACTGTAAATAAGCAGTTTATACTAAACATCTATCTAATGCACGAGCTGCAGTGCCGTATATGCTGTGCGTTGTGCTAAAATGATACAGGCATACACTTTGTTACAATGAAGTGCGTTCCTACATACAGTTAAATAAATGTAATTTTAATAAAAGTTTAAAGAAAAAAAACAAACAAGTGCTGCTATGTGTTGTAACAATACACTGCAGCACAAGAGAACAGTACACACCAGTGCATGCTCATTATCCGCACCATAATCATGCCTACTGGTGTGAAAGGGCCTTAATGTGTTGGTGCACCGCAGTGCATTACCACAATGTGTAATTTGTGCGTGTGGTGGGGGGGGGTTAGGCTTGAGATAGACTGTAGATCAGTGATTCTCAACCAGGGTTCCGTGGAACACTAGGGTTCCTCCAGAGGTTACTAGGGGTTCCTTCAGCATTGGGCAATTTCTGCCTCTCAGATAAGTTCCCACTGACACCAGTGATCTTTTTATCTATCTGTAAGAAGGTAATTCTTCCCAATGACCACAAGTGTAAGGACCATTCTTCCCACTGACCATTACACTAATGTATCATGAGTTGTAGAGTTCAAATTTTTAGCAGGGGTTCCCCGAGACCGGAGAACTATTTCAAGGGTTCCTCTGTGTTGAAAAGGTTGAGAAAGGCTGCTGTAGATATTTCTTATCTGCCTCCCCTACAGCACAAAAAAAGTTAAAAGAACATTTTTTATTTATTTTTTTATTCAAAAAGGGAAACAGAAATACGGTAAGTGTCTGAAGGAGCTGCATTTTTTTAAATTCTCAGTTTGTAAAATTTGCTGCATTCAGATCTTTGAACCAAAAATTTGCATCTGTGGTCTGTAATTTCCACATGTATGCATCTATATACTGTACATCTATGTACATGCATATGTGCGTTCATGCGTAAATGTAATACTTTGATATTTAGAAAAAGTGCCAACTATAATGAAATGTTAGAATGGTACATATGTCCTATCAGATAAGCAAAGGAAAAATGGACTGAGGCTATTATGGACTTTTATGGTACCATACACGGGCTTGACATAATTTTTTTATTTTATTCCAGAAATCAATTAAAACATATATACATTAAAAAAGGACACGCCAAAGTATATATATATGTAGTAGATGGAGCGACATTAGGAAATAACCATTGTCAACTTGGCATATACTATTTCTTAGTGTTACTCCATCTGTGATTTTAGAGAGCTCCATGTATAAGACCTACTTTGCTGTGTTCTTTTTTAATGTATGTATGTTTTAATAAATTTTTAGAATAAAATTACATTTTTATATCTACCCTGTGTATGCCAAGCCTGTGTACGGCACCGTGAAAGTCCATAATAGCCTCAGTCCATTTTTCCTTTGCAAATGTAATACTTGGCTGAAGAAATGAATGAAGGGGGAATTTTATGGCTGTTGTTACATGTGTATATGCAAGCACATTTTGGTCCTCGCTTACATAATTTTACTCAGGATCTTTCTGTCAGTCTCTTCCAGTCAGATCCTGTGTAAATACATCCGTAATTTATTACGACATGTGCAAGGACTCTTAAATAAAGTTAGCCTTGTTTTTGCTGTAAAAGAAGAAATAACATACTTCTTAAAAACAAAATCCTGAATCTTTCGTACTTGGCAAATCCTGAAGCATGAGACAGAATGCTTTTTTGTACTCTTATCATATCCCGTCTAGACTACTATAACTCCCACCTCTGTGTATTCATGCTGAGCAGTCTGGCTCTGCTCCATCGTAGTATGATTGCTGCGGCCAATCTCCATCCCTCCCACCCGTCTTACGCCATTCCTATATGTGCGTCTTTAAAATAGCTTCTTATTACTGGCAGAACACATTACAAATTCGGTTAGATGCAATTTAAAGATTTAAGACTCGGAAGTCCCCAAACAATACAAATGGCAATCTTGTTTGTTGCTGTTGTTGACATTCTTTTCTAACTTCTAAGAACAAGCATGCAGCTATTGAATTAAGAACACCTTCTTCAATAACCTCATATGTTACATATGCAAAATACCATTTACCCTGTAATTGTTGTTTCTTTTAGAGGTATAAAAAAAAAAAAAAAATTATACTGAAAAACACTTTCATACTTGTTCTAGATGAGTGAATCAGAAAATTCTCAATTTCACTTATGGAGCTGCTTAAGTGATCTACTCAGTTGGTTTTGTTTTTCTTTATTTAGAATTGTGGCTGTGTATAGGGTAGGTTAGATCACTTCATTTAAAGGTATACTTATAAAATAATCTGACATTCACAAAACATTCACTGGAGATAAAACGTCTGGGTGCATGTGTTTCAAGTTACAATGATTGATTCATTACCGGTGAATGTTTGGTTATACCCACATTCATTGTTTCTTTCTCGTACATCACGGGACACAGAGCGACATAGTCATTACTAATGGGTTATATAGTTACCGTCAGGTGCTGGCACTGGCAACTTCCAAAACCGGAAGTACCCTCCCCTATATAAGCCCCTCCCATCCGGGAGCACCTCAGTTTTTTTGCCAGTGT
Organism: Rana muscosa; assembly: GCA_029206835.1. NCBI lineage: Eukaryota > Metazoa > Chordata > Amphibia > Anura > Ranidae > Rana > Rana muscosa. The sequence goes on from CM055118.1 coordinate 213,657,286, forward strand.
CTAAGGTGTTGGCCAAGAAGAAACATGTGTTTTTCACTGAGCTTGCGTACAGGTTCTTTTGGGCCTCAGTAAGCTATTCCGGATCCGACCAAAAAAGCTTCATAGCTAAACGGTCGGTACCCGGGCCTTGCAAAGAGAAGAGCAAGGTTTTGCCTGTAATGCTTCTCTTAGGAGAGCTGGACCCTGGGATCCAGAGCTCTGGTCATACCCACGACCAAGATGTTTTCTGTGCAGGGTGCTATACAGGTCCAGGGGAGTGGAATCCTTGGGAACCCGGTCCCTGAAGGTTTGATTACAATGCCTGCCGTGATAGGTGAAGTTTGGGCTTTTGTGGACCAAACAAAGTCCTGCGGCGAGGAACAGGTAAGTGGGGGCCCCCAGGAACTTGGTTCTATTGGGGGACCCCCAAGCCTAATTTGTCTTTCTGTCTGTTACCTAATGGTATTCCCGCAAGATTCTGTGCATGCCTGTAACTACTAAAAAAATGTAATAATTTTTAATGGTGGTCAAGAAAAAAAAAAAAAAAAAAAAGTTTTTTTATATATATTTAGTATATTAGACTGCGGTACCTGTGTTTGTCCACTAGAGGCCGCTGTGGAATGTTTTCTTGTCATATGGACTAGTTTCTTCTCAGAGAGCAAAGTCCAGGCAGTTGGTGAGTTCTCCTATAGGAAACTGCTTCCTCTGCCATGTTGCAGTGCTCGTCCATCCCCCGGCCTGCGGCAAAGAGGGGCCCTGGCTCCTGTCCCTGGTTTCCATGTTTGAAATTAGCGCCGAGGGCGCACGTGGCCGCGCGCGTGCGCGTGCACGCGCCTCTATATATAGAGGTGAGCCGGAAAAGGGGGCGGAGCCTGGGGGATGACGCTCTGTGCGCGCCGCAGCGCTTCTGCGCATGTGCGGGCGTCCCAGCAGGTTTTAAAAAGCCACAATATTGTAGTAAGCTGGCTATGAAGTACAGAGACAGAGCTGGCAACATTTAAAGGCATACAGCAAGCGGTTGATACAGGCATCCCCTAGAAAGGCACATTAGTAGACACCAACTGTTTATTATAGCAGCATTTATGCTAGACTATTATCAGTAACTGGTGTATTTCGGCTGGAATACCTCAGCTTTGTGGCTTAGGAATATGCCGTCTAAAAACTCCGGGACTAGAAATTCCAGGAGGAATAGGGGGTCTCCATCGGGCTCTGAGGATCTTGGGCATGCTTTGGCTGCACCAGTCTCCCCTGAAGAATCAGAGGTTAGTGACCGTAGGGCACCCCCAGGAGTACCTGGTACTGTGGCTGTCCTCAGTTCACCTGCTCCTGTGTATGTAACAGAGGAGGTTTTTTCCTCAGCTCTGGCAGGACTGGAAGAGAGATTGTCAGCATTAATCGCTGCTTCCCTGTCACAGGAGAAAAGCGCTCGATCTCCGTCTCCTCCCTCAGAGTGCCTGTTAACAGAGCAACAGTCCCATACAGAGGTCGACCTACCTGAGGGGGATCAGGATGAGGTTGATTCGGTTGTAGAGGAATCAACAGTGGAAGAGCCGTTCTCAGCATCACATGCTGAGAGGTTATGGGTTCAGTCCCTGACTAATATGGTCCGATCAGCATTTAAAATGCCACTTGCGGAGCCATCCTCCACTTCTGTCTCCTCATTGGGGTCGCTAAAAGCTCCCCAGACTGTTTGTTCCTTTCCGATCCATCCTTTACTGGAGGGGCTCATTTACCAGGATTGGGAGCATCCTGACAAAATATTTACTCCCCCCAAGAGATTTCCGGTGGTCTATCCCATGGAGGATAAGTTCATCAGAAAATGGAAGGTCCCTACAGTGGACGCAGCCATCTCTTGTGTGAATAAATCACTGACATGTCCGGTGGAAAATGTCCAAATGTTCAAGGACCCAATAGATAAAAAATTGGAGTCATTATTGAAATCTGCTTTTTCTACAGCAGGATTGGTGACACAACCAGCAGTGGCAGCTATTGGGGTATGCCAAGCAGTGAAGGATCAGTTGAAACAGGTCTTAAGAGACTTGCCGGATCAGCAGGCTCTTGCCCTAGCTGATCTACCTAGAGCCTTATGCTTTGCAGTGGACGCTATAAAGGATTCAATCCATCAGGCCTCCCGCCTTACGCTGTCTGTAGTACATATGCGCAGGCTTCTATGGCTCAAAAACTGGTCTGCTGAAGCTCCCTGTAAAAAATTGCTGGTCAGCTTCCCATTTCATGGGGAGCGCTTATTCGGGGAAGACCTGGACAAGTATATCCAGAGAATTTCCAGCGGTAAAAGTACGCTTTTGCCGGTTAAAAATAGAGTTAGAGGTCCCTCCTTTAAGAGGCCGGCTTCTCCAGTCCCTAGGACATCGGCTGTAAAACAGTTCCGACGGCCTCCTCGGTCAAATCCCGGAGGTAAAAATCAGGGACAGTTACAGGGTAACAAGAAGCCCTGGAGCAGGAGAGGTACAAAACCTCCCCCAAAGTCAAATGCATGAAGGGTTGCCCCCACCCAATCGGGTGGGGGGAAGACTTCAGTTGTTCACAGAAACCTGGCGGGACACGATCCGAGACAGATGGGTGCTCTCCGCAGTAAATCTGGGATACAAATTGGAGTTAAAAAACTCCCCTCCTTCCCGCTTTATAAGGTCAAACGTGCCAAGGGATCCCCAGAAGAGAGGATCCCTCCTGTTGGCACTGGAACAATTATTGCTTCAAGCAGTAATTATAGAGGTTCCCCTGGAAGAATGGGGGTTCGGGTTTTACTCAAACCTCTTTACAGTTCCGAAGCCAAACGGGGACGTGAGGCCCATATTAAATCTAAAAGGGCTAAACAAATTCCTACATATCAGGACTTTCCGGATGGAGTCGATCCGATCGGTAGCCACTGCCCTACAAGGGGAGGAATGGTTAGCCTCGATCGACATCAAAGATGCTTATTTGCACATCCCCATCTTTCCAGCCCACCAAAAATTTCTACGCTTTGCGGTAGAAGGGCGCCATTTTCAGTTCAGAGCCTTACCCTTCGGTCTGGCCACAGCACCAAGAGTGTTCACAAAAATTCTGGCCCCATTATTGGCCAATCTAAGAACACGAGGTGTAACGATAATGGCATATCTAGACGACTTGTTGCTGATAGACCACTCAGTGGAAAAACTAGAAGTGGTTGTTCACGAGACAATCAAGTATCTGGAATATCACGGTTGGATTATCAACCGAGACAAGTCAGCCCTAAAACCAGTCAAAAGTCTGGAATACTTGGGGCTAAGGCTGGATTCAGACCAGAAAAAGATTTTCTTGCCTCAAGAAAAGGGGTCGTCTTTGAGAGATTTGATCCACTTAGTGGGTTCAAAAGGACAGCCATCCATACGCCTGTGCATGAGGCTGCTGGGAAAAATGGTGTCATCATTCGAAGCAGTACCCTACGGTCAATTCCATTCAAGGAAGTTGCAAAGGGCCATACTGTCAGCCTGGAACAAAAAAGTTCAGGCTCTGGACTTACCAATGTCCTTGTCCCCTTCCGTTCGCAGGAGCCTCCGCTGGTGGTTGGTTCCCCAGAATCTGGAAAGAGGGAAATCCTTCAGTCCGATTTCCTGGAAGGTGGTCACTACAGATGCCAGCCTTATAGGCTGGGGAGCAGTACTGGAGCAATGGTCTCTCCAGGGCAGATGGTCGGATGCGGAAAAGGCCCTGCCCATCAATCTCTTAGAGATACGAGCAGCCCGGTATGCCCTAGTAGCATGGACATCCAAACTCCAAGGGTCCCCTGTCAGAGTTCAGTCAGACAATGCCACAGCAGTGGCATATATCAATCGTCAGGGGGGCACCAGGAGTCGTGCAGCCCAAAGGGAAGTAAATTACATCCTGAGATGGGCAGAAAGATATGTCCCAGCCATATCTGCGGTATTCATTCCAGGGGTGGAGAATTGGAAGGCGGACTTTCTAAGTCGCCAACAATTATGCCCAGGGGAATGGTCCCTTCATCCCGAGGTTTTCCGGACAATATGTCAGCGGTGGGGAACACCGGATGTAGATCTGCTAGCATCCAGATTCAACACAAAAGTGGACAGGTTTGTCTCTTGGGCAAGGGATCCCCTAGCGTGCGGCTCGGATGCCCTAGTGTTCCCTTGGGATCAGTTCAAGCTGATATATGCATTCCCACCGCCACAATTGTTACCTCGATTACTCCGCAGAATCAGGGTAGAAAAGAAACCAGTGATTCTGGTGGCTCCAGCGTGGCCCCGAAGAGCATGGTACGCGGAGATTGTAAAAATGTCTGTGGGGAGTCCTTGGACCCTCCCACATCGTCCGGACCTGCTTTCGCAGGGACTGATATACCACCCTTCCTTACCAGCCCTAGGTTTGACGGCCTGGGTATTGAAGCCCACATTCTAAAAAAGAGAGGGCTCTCTAATGCTGTGGTATCTACCATGATCAATGCCAGGAAGCCGGTATCCAGGCAGATCTACTATAGAATCTGGAAGGCGTACATCGCCTGGTGTGAGGCCAAGAAATGGCATCCACGTAAATACGTAATAGGTAGGATTCTGGACTTCCTACAATGGGCTGTAGATAGGAAGCTTGCCTTGAGTACTATCAAAGGTCAGATTTCGGCCTTGTCAATATTTTTTCAAAGGCCCTTGGCTTCGCATTCACTAGTCAAAGCCTTTATACAAGGAGTGATGCGTATTAGTCCTCCGGTTAATATTCCCATATGTCCATGGGATCTAAACTTGGTTCTGTCGGTTCTACAGAAACAACCATTTGAACCATTACAGCATATTTCCTTGGTGCTTCTCACCAGGAAATTGATTTTTCTAGTAGCCATTTGTTCGGCTAAAAGAGTATCGGAATTAGCAGCTATGTCCTGTAAGGAGCCATATCTGGTTATCCATAAGGACAGAGTAGTGTTACGTCCTCATCCAGCCTTTCTTCCTAAGGTGGTATCGAGTTTTCATTTGAACCAAGATGTGGTTCTTCCTTCTTTTTTCCCCAAGCCTACTTCGGTAGAGGAAAAGTTATTGCATTCTTTGGATGTAGTAAGAGCAGTTAAAGCTTATCTAAAAGCCACTGCTCAGATTCGCAGAACGGATACTTTGTTTATTCTGCCGGAAGGCCCCAGAAAGGGTCAGGCAGCGTCAAAATCTACTTTAGCCAAGTGGATTCGACAGGTCATAATACAAGCCTATAGCTTGAGAAGTAGACCGCCTCCGTTCAAAGTTAGGGCGCACTCCACGAGAGCAGTTGGAACTTCATGGGCAGTGCATCACCAGGCCTCCCTGGCTCAAATCTGTAAGGCCGCAACATGGTCTTCGGTACACACGTTTACTAGGTTCTACCAGGTGGACGTTAGAAGTCAGGAGGATGTCGCCTTTGGGCGCAGTGTGTTGCAGGCCGCAAAAGATCCTCATGTCTGATAGCGCTCAGCTTATATATGGTGTATCCCCCCCCTCATTTGGCATTGCTTTAGGACATCCCATTAGTAATGACTATGTCGCTCTGTGTCCCGTGATGTACGAGAAAGAAAATAGGATTTTTATAACAGCTTACCTGTAAAATCCTTTTCTTGGAGTACATCACGGGACACAGAGCTCCCGCCCCTCTTTGGGGACACTTATTGCTTTGCTACAAAACTGAGGTGCTCCCGGATGGGAGGGGCTTATATAGGGGAGGGTACTTCCGGTTTTGGAAGTTGCCAGTGCCAGCACCTGACGGTAACTATATAACCCATTAGTAATGACTATGTCGCTCTGTGTCCCGTGATGTACTCCAAGAAAAGGATTTTACAGGTAAGCTGTTATAAAAATCCTATTTTTATAAATATGACCCTAAATTAGTGTTCTTTAAAGTTGTGGTTATCCCCTCTCTTTTTCCTGTTTTCTTTTTTTTCCCTATCTGTCTATTTATTTCTGTGAATTTATTTTTAAAATAATGAACTAGCAGTAGCTAGTCAAATTCAATTGGACTTGCATATGCATGCATCATACATACTAGGGGGAGTACAAATGGGAGAATCAATGGTGGAGAAGGATCTGGGGGTTTTGGTAGATCATAAGCTCAATAATAGCATGCAATGCCAAGCTGCAGTTTCCAAAGCGAGCAAAGTCCTGGTATGGACTCCAGAGAGAGAAATATCATTTTGCCCATGTACAAATCATTAGTAAGACCTCATCTGGAATATGCAGTTCAGTTTTGGGCACCAGTTCTCAAAAAGGATATTGGGGAACTGGAGAAAGTGCAGAGAAGGGCAACCAAACTAATAAGAGGCATGGAGGAGCTCAGCTATGAGGAAAGATTAGAGGAACTGAATTTATTCTCTCTTGAGAAGAGGAAAGTAAGGAGGGGATATGATCAAAATGTACAAATACATGTGGTCCATGTAGTGAACTTGTTTTTATTCACTTTAAGGTCATCACAGAGGACGAGGGGCACTCTTTTTACGTCTAGAGGAAAAAATATTTAATCTCCAAATACGGAAAGGTTTCTTCACAGAGCTGTTGTCATGGTTATGCAGTAATGTTTTGTCTCTCAGCTTACCCCTTCTCTGTGTGTTCAACTTAGAGGCCAGCCATTCTCACCTGGCTGCTTAAGTAATCTCTCCTCCAAGCATTGCTCCACCCCAGGCCCTAACAGGGAACACTATATTAACCTGTGCACTGCAAGCTAGCCGTGCTGATCAACGTTGTTTGTTCAGATATTGTGTGTTTGGGTTCCTGCTTGCCATGTGCTACGTCTGTCTCTGTTTTACCGATCTTGGCTTGTTCTCGAATATCCCTGTCTGCTTGTGACCTTGACCTTTGGCTTGTCCTTTGTTTATCCTTGTCTGCTAGTCGCCCGACCTTTGGCTTATCCCCTCACTATCTCTTGTATCCTGAGCTGCTGCTTCCCCACTATCCTCTATAGCCTACTGTGAGCATGAGGTGGGGGACTCTGGGGGCCGCGACCTGGATCCAGTTGCAGCCCAGTCCATCCTCACTACTAGAGGCTCTGGTGAACATCTGCTGGATCTTAGACTCCACGCCCTGGGGAATCTTAGGCTCTAGCTCCCTGTGGGATCCCTGTTAGTGCTCCAGTGGACCTGCTTTCCTTAACCGTCCAGAGTTCCATTCGCAGCAGTTAGCCATAGGGTCCACTACCTTAGCGGTGCACTCCTGACCCCAACTGTGTGCATCTGTCACCTGACAGCTGTGAAAATGTGGAATAGACTCCCTCCAAAGGTGGTTCTGCCAAGCTCAGTAGATTGCTTTAAAAAAGGCCTGGATTCTTTCCTAAATGTACATAATATAACTGGGTACTAAAATTTATAGGTAAAGATGATTTAGGGAAAATCTGATTGCCTCTCTGGGAATCAGGAAGGATTTTTTTCCCCTGCACATGTGAAGTAACTCAAAAAGGCTAAATAGATGCGGGAATCTGGGTTCTCGGTGGGTTGTCTCCACATATTTAGCGGCAGGGTTGTGCAACAGCTTCCTTACTCGCCTTTCTTCTGTTGCCTTCACTGCCTATGCCTATGTCGTGCTCCCACCCAGGAAGTTATTTACATTGGGACCTCCTCCCTTATTCCCTTCTTCAGCTACTGCCAGCAGAATGAGAGGAGGGAGTGAAATCCCACAACTGGTGTTGGTTCTGCTGACTTTAAGCACTGCTAGGGATTAAGGAAATGATTGACAACATTGGAACAGGCACTGCCAGGTGTGCATGTAAATTTTACAAACCATCTGTCGGCTTTTAGGCTCGATTCACACTAAGGCCCCTCTCACACTGGGGCGGTTTGCAGGCGCTATTTTGCTAAAAATAGCGCCTGCAAACCGAGCCTAAACAGCGGCTCCTTTCTCTCCAATGTGAAAGCCCTGAGGGCTTTCACACTGGAGCGGTGTGCTAGCAGGACGGTAAAAAAAGTCCTGCTAGCCGCATCTTTGGAGCGGTGAGAGGAGCGGTGTGTTTACCGCTCCTCCACCGCTCCTTCCCATTGAAATGCATGGGATACCGCGGTAATACCGCCCGCAAACCGCGGCTGTAGCCGCGGTTTGCGGGTGGTATTAACCCTTTATTGGCCGCTAGCGGGGGTTAAAACCGCACCGCTAGCGGCCGAATAGCTCAACAATCCCGACGGTATAGCGCCGCTAAAAATAGCGGCACTATACCGCCACCGCCCCCACCGCCCCAGTGTGAAACCAGCCTAATGCATGTTGCTTTTGAGCGTTTTTGCCTTGCTTTTTGCGGTGCTTTACCGCGATTTGCGTTTTGCGTTTTTTTTTTTTATTATTAATTTTTATAAATTAATTTTTATTTTTATACATTTCCATAAAAAAAAAACGCAAATCGCGGCAAAATCGTGGTAAAAACACGGTAAAAACGCATCAAAAACGCAAGTACCAAGTTTTTGATGCGTTTTTACCGTGTTTTTACCGCGATTTTGCCGCGATTTGCGTTTTTTTTTTTTTTTTTTTATGGAAATGTATAAAAATAAAAATTAATTGACTTCTATTACATGCAAAACGCTGCTTTTTGCATGAAAAAAAGTCCCCGACCCTTTCCAAAAACGCAGAGGTACAAAAATGCATTGATGTGAACATGTTCCATAGGAACCTATGTTAAAAAATTTCCATGTATTTCTGCAAAATGCAAAATGCACCAAAAAACGCATTAGTGTGAATGGAGCCTTAAAGAGAACCTGTCACAGTAATCATTCTATCATATAGGGGGCTATTGGGCCCCCATTTGATAGAAATAACGTTAAATTAAAAAAAAGTGCTTAACCACTTAACGACCGCCCACTGCCGATTTACGTCGGCAGAATGGCACGGACAGGCAGAATCACGTAGATCTACGTGATCGCCTTTGTGCAGTTGGGGGGTCCATCCGGACCCCCCTTCACTGCAGTGAGCGGCCGTTAAGTGTTCGGGAGCGATCAGGCATGAGGGGGCGGCCGCTCGATTCCGCCCCCCCCCCCTCTCGCGATCGCTCCCGGCCAATGAAAATGCTTCCTCCGCCATGTGATGTAAACACAGGCTGGAGGAAGTGATGTCATCTCCCTCGCCGCGGTCTTTTCGTTCCCGGCGCCGAGGAGAGAAGACAGAGGTTAGTGCTCCAACAGTCCACTGACACGTAGGTACACATAGGCACACAAATCACCCCCCAGTCACCCCCAGATCACCCCCCAGGTCACCCCAAAGCCCCCAATCACAGTGTCACTGATTGCAGTGATCATTTATTTTACTGATCACTGCATTTAGTGTCATCTGTGATTGTAAAAAGTTGCAGGGCAGTTAGGATTAGGCCCCTTTAGGTCCAGGGTAGCCCCCTAACCCCCCCTAATAAAGGTTTAACCCCTTGATCACCCCCCAGGTAACCCTTTCACCCCCTAACTTCAGCGTCACTAAGCGATTGTTTTTCCGATCGCTGTATTCGTGTCGCTGGTGTTTTAGATAGGCAGTTATTTTTTTTTAGGTTCGCCGCAGGTTTTTATTAGTGTCAGGTACACCCATATATTATTTTAACCCCCTGATTGCCCCTAGAGTTAACCCTTTCACCAGTGATCGCCGTATAAGCGTCACTGGTGTCACTGGTTAGCCAGTAAGTTATCTAGTTATTTAGGTAACCCGTCAGGTTTTTATATAGCGTCGGGTACCCCCATATTTAACCTAATAAAGGTTTTAACCCCCTGATTGCCCCTAGTTAACCCTTTCACCAGTGATCACCATATAAAGGTTACAGGTGACGCTGGTTGATTAGTTTGCTTTTTATAGCATCAGGTCACCCGCCGTATATAACCCAATAAAGGTTTAACCCCCCTGATCGCCCGGCGGGTGAGATCAATTAGGTTTTAGCGCCAGAGAGGGTCTGCGTCGCCCCAGGCAGTGTTAGGTTAGTGCCAGTAACGCTAACACGCACGCGCAAAGCATACACCCCCCTTAGTGGTATAGTATCTGATCAGATCTATACTAGCATCCCCAGCGGTTTAGGGTTCCCAAAAACGCAGTGTTAGCGGGATCAGCCCAGATACCTGCTAGCGCCTGCGTTTAGCCCCTCCGCCCAGCCCAGCCCAGCCCAGCCCACCCAAGTGCAGTATCGATCGATCACTGTCACTTACCAAACACAACACACATAACTGCAGCGTTCGCAGAGACAGGCCTGATCCCTGCGATCGCTAACAGTTTTTTTGTAGCGTTTGATATATTTGCTGACGACAGTCATGTGCTTTTTTTCCTGTGAATCTTACTAGTGTACCCCTAAATTTAGAGCCCAAAATGGCAAGACGAAGGTACACTAGTAAAGAGGCCTACGAGATTCTGAGCATGACAGATAGTGAAGAGGAGGTCACGTATCTGTCAGATTCAGGCTCAGAATATCTTCCCGTAGAAGACAGTGACGTCAGCGGCCCCACGTCAGATAGCTCTGACGACGAAGTTGAGGTCCCTGCTAAGGTCAGGTGTACCCGATCCCGATCTTCTGAGGTTGTTGAGGAGCAAGAACCGCAGGTCTCTCGTATCATGGAGCAGAGTAGTACTAGCGCCGCTATTCCTTCTGGTGAACTGGCAAGCACCAGCGGCCTAGTACAGCCTGGACGTACATCCAGCACTGCAGTAACACTTGGTGACGTGGCGAGTCCCATAAGTGCAGTTCAAGCTGGCGAGGTGGCAAGCACAAGTAGTGTCCCGCTGCCACCAAGAAAACAAAGGCAGGCCCGTCGTGCCCATACTGCCCTTCCTGCAGAATTCGCCTATCCTGATTGGGTCCCCACCACTTCTGCAGAACCCGTACTTCCCCCATTCACTGCCCAACCCGGTATTCAGGTGGAAACAGCTGATTTTATTCCAATTGATTTTTATTCGCTGTTTTTCACGGAAGATCTCTATAGATCTATTGTGGACCAGAGTAATTTATATGCTGGTCAATTTATCGCCGCTAACCCCCAGTTGCCTAAAATTGCCAGAAATTGGAAACCAATTACGGTTTCCGAATTTAAGACCTTTCTGGGCCTTTCCCTCAACATGGGCACACATAAATTTCCGTCATTGCGTGCTTATTGGTCCACGCACCCAATTGACCACATGCCGTGTTCTCTGCCTCCATGTCCAGGGCACGATACGAGCAGATTTTGCGGTTCATGCACTTCAACGACAATAAACTTTGTCGTCCACGTGGGGACCCTGAATACGACCGGCTCTATAAAATTCGGCCCCTCATAAACCACTTCAACGAACGTTTTGCAGCCTTGTTTACTCCCGATCAAGTTGTCTGCGTTGATGAGTCCCTGATTAAATTTTCTGGCCGCTTGTCTTTCAAGCAGTACCTTCCCAGCAAGCGTGCCAGATACGGGGTCAAGCTCTACAAGTTCTGTGACAGGGCAACAGGCTATGTAGTGAACTTTACGGTTTATGAGGGAAAAGACAGTCAGATTGAGTCGGTCAACTGCCCGGATTACATAGGGAGCGCTGGCAAGATAGTGTGGAACTTGGTGTCACCCTTATTCGGAAAGGGGTACCACTTGTATGTGGACAATTATTACACGAGCGTGCCACTGTTTAGTCACTTGTTTGATCATCAGATTGGAGCATGTGGCACCGTGCGACCTAATCGCCGGGGCTTTCCCCAGCGGCTTGTAGATGCCCGTCTTAGGCTGGGGGAGAGAGCCTGCTTGAAGTGTAATAACTTGCTCGCTATGAAGTGGAGGGACAATAAGAATGTTTTCCTTCTTACCTCCCTTCATGCAGACACGACAGTCCAAATTCGTACGGCGACTGGTGTTGTGGAGAAACCCCTCTGTGTCCACGAATATAACCAAAATATGGGAGGGGTGGACCTCAACGACCAGTTGATGGCGCCGTATCTAATTGACCGTAAGGCGAGACGCTGGTACAAAAAAGTGTCTCTATCCTTATTCGAATTGGCTTTGCTGAACGCTCATGTGCTATACAGAGCTTCAGGCGGGACGTTATCTCTTCTAAAATTCCAGAATGAGATAGTCACAGAACTCCTGTATCCAGGCGGTTCTGCACCTCACCATCCCCAACCAAATGCAGTAAGCCGGCTGCATGAGAGGCATTATTCGTATGTCCTCCCGAGTACCCCTACCCAAAGCCACCCCCAAAAAAGATGTCGTGTCTGTAGCAAGCGCGGATTTAGGCGTGACACCCGTAGTTTTTGTCCACTCTGTCCTGACAAGCCTGGTCTTTGCCAAGGTGAATGTTTTGAACGCTACCACTCAAAAGTGAAGTTTTAGCGTAGGGTACAGCATTTCACAGACAAGGACACACTTACACAGGGTCTCCCAAGATGCCATTACATTTTGAGAGACCCGAACCATTACAGTTGTAAAGTTACAAAAAAAAGTGTAAAAAAGAAAAAAAAAAACGTAAAAAAAAAACACAAAAAAAATATAAAATAAAAAAACCAAAAATAGTTGTCGTTTTATTGTTCTCTCTCTCTCTATTTTCTCTCTATTGTTCTGCTCTTTTTTACTGTATTATATTCTGCAATGTTTTATCATGCTTGCTTTTCAGGTATGTAATTTTTTGTTTTCAGGTGCGCCATTCAACTGCAGCGCGGAATTATTTATCTTGACAGCAACAGCGTTTGCTCCCACGATACATAAAGCCGTGACTCCAGTGCTGTAGGAGGTGATTTCACCACCACATTTAAAAAAAAGAGCACATATGCCGAAGCATGGGGGCAGCAGGGGCGGAGGAGCGATTTTGCTCCTAATGCCACGTACATACGGTCGAAATTCCGACGGAGGCCTGCCCGTGGAAAATTCCGACCGTGTGTACGCGGCATAACTTTTTTGCGGGAGGATGCCCCCATGCTTCGGCATATATATATTTTAGGCACAGGTTGCGTTAAAACATTTTTTTATTTTTTACTAGGTTTTGTTTTGGTATTTGCTTTGCAGGTATGGCATGGTAAGGTCTTACTGTTGTACTGTAATGTTACTTTGTTTTAATGTTAACCACCATTTGCTTAGCAGGTACGCCATTCAGTTGCAGCGCGGATCTATTTATCTTGACAGCAACAGCGTTTGCTCCCACGATACATAAAGCCGTGACTCCAACGCTGTAGGAGGTGATTTCACCACCACAGTTAAAAAAAAGAGCATATATGCCGAAGCATGGGGGCAGCAGGGGCGGAGGAGCGATTTTGCTCCTAATGCCGCGCACATACGGTCGAAATTCCGACGGAGGCCTGCCCGTGGAAAATTCCGACCGTGTGTACGCGGCATAACTTTTTTGCGGGAGGATGCCCCCATGCTTCGGCATATATATATTTTAGGCACAGGTTGCATTAAAACATTTTTTTATTTTTTACTAGGTTTTGTTTTGGTATTTGCTTTGCAGGTATGGCATGGTAAGGTCTTACTGTTGTACTGTAATGTTACTTTGTTTTAATGTTAACCACCATTTGCTTAGCAGGTACGCCATTCAGTTGCAGCGCGGATCTATTTATCTTGACAGCAACAGCGTTTGCTCCCACGATACATAAAGCCGTGACTCCAACGCTGTAGGAGGTGATTTCACCACCACAGTTAAAAAAAAGAGCATATATGCCGAAGCATGGGGGCAGCAGGGGCGGAGGAGCGATTTTGCTCCTAATGCCGCGTATATACGGTCGAAATTCCAACGGAGGCTTGCCCGTGGAAAAGTCCGACCGTGTGTACGCGGCATAACCTTTTATGCCGCGTACATACGGTCAAAATTCCGACGAAGGCTTGACCGTGTGTACGCAGCATAACTTTTTGCGGGAGGATGCCCCCATGCTTCGGCATATATGCCCATCATTAGAAGTGGGTGGATGAAGGGAGGTATTCTAATGGTGGGCATACCCACCAATCAATCTCTTTTTTTTCGTTCAGCCAATAGGCTGTATGAAAAAAAAGATTACAATACATGTCCAACAAGGACCAGCAACGTACTGGTATGTTGCTGGACTTTGAATGTTTATACCAGAATGATGCCTGCGGGTTTAGGTATCATCTTGGTATCATTCTTTTCAGCCAGCGGCCGGCTTTCATGTAAAAGCAATTCTAGCAGATAATTAGCCTCTAGACTGCTTTTACAAGCAGTGGGAGGGAATGTCCCCCCCCCCGGATATAAAAAGCGCCATTGGGAAATTGGGAAAGCATTTTATCACACCGATCTTGGTGTGGTCAGATGCTTTGAGGGCAGAGGAAAGATCTAGGGTCTAACCCCCCAATTTTTTTCAAAAAAAGAGTACCTGTCACTACCTATTGCTATCATAGGGGATATTTACATTCCCTGAGATAACGATAAAAATGGTAAAAAAATAAAATCTGGAAGGCACAGTTTAAAAATAAAATAAAAAAGCCAAATAAATAATAATAAAAAAAAAGCACCGCTGTCCCCCCCTGCTCTTGCGCAAAGGCGAACGCAAGCGTCGGTCTAGCGTCATATGTAAACAGCAATTGCATCATGCATGTGAGGTATCACCGCGAAGGTCAGATCGAGGGCAATCATTTTAGCAGTAGACCTCCTCTGTAAATCTAACGTGGTAACCTGTAAAGGCTTTTAAATGCTTTTAAAAATGAATGTAGTTTGTCGCCGCTGCGCGTTTGTGCGCAATTTTAAAGCATGTCGTGTTTGGTATCCATGTACTCGGCCTATGATCATCTTTTTTATTTCATCAAACATTTGGGCAATATAGTGTTTTTTAGTGCATTAAAAATAAAAAAAGTGTGTTTTTCCCCCAAAAAATGCGTTTGAAAAATCGCTGCGCAAATACTGTGTGGAAAAAAAAATGCAACACCCACTATTTTAATCTGTAGGGCCTTTGCTTTAAAAAAATATATAATGTTTGGGGGTTCAACATAATTTTCTTGCAAAAAAAATTTTTTTTTCATGTAAACAAAAAGTGTCAGAAAGGGCTTTGTCTTCAAGTGGTTAGAAGAGTGGATGATGTGTGACATAAGCTTCCTAATGTTGTGCATAAAATGCCAGGACAGTTCAAAACCCCCCCAAATGACCCCATTTTGTAAAGTAGACACCTCAAGCTATTTGCTGAGAGGCATGTTGAGCCCATTGAATATTTTTTTTTTGTCCCAAGTGATTGAATAATGACCAAAAAAAGTGACAACTTTTTGTACATTTTTTTTTTCTTTTTGTCATTATTCAATCATTTGGGACAAAAAAAAAAAATATTCAATGGGGTCAACATGCCTCTCAGCAAATAGCTTGGGGTGTCTACTTTCCAAAATGGGGTCATTTGGGGGGGTTTTGTGCCATCTTGGCATTTTATGGCCTTCAAAACTGTGATAGGTAGTGAGGAGTGAAATCAAAAATTTATGCCCTTAGAAACCTTGAAGGCGGTGCTTGGTTTTTGGGGTCCCGTACGCGGCTAGGCTCCCAAAAAGTCCCACACATGTGGTATCCCCGTACTCAGGAGAAGCAGCAGAATGTATTTTGGGGTGTAATTTCACATATGCCCATGGCATGTGTGAGCAATATATCATTTAGTGACAACTTTGTGCAAAAAAAAAAAAGTTTGTCATATTCCCGCAACCTGTGGCAAAATATAAAATATTCCATGGACTGAACATGCCTCTCAGTAAATAGCTTGGGGTGTCTACTTTCCAAAATGGGGTAATTTGGGGGGGTTTTGTGCTATTTTGGCATTTATGGCCTTCGAAACTGTGATAGGTAGTGAGGAGTGAAATCAAAAATTTGCGCCCTTAGAAATCCTGAAGGCGGTGCTTGGTTTCCGGGGTCCCGTACGTGGCTAGGCTCCTAAAAAGTCCCACACATGTGGTATCCCCGTACTCAGGAGAAGCAGCAGAATGTATTTTGGGGTGCAATTCCACATATAACCATGGCATGTGTGAGCAATATATCATTTAGTGACAACTTTTTGTAATTTTTTTTTTTTTTTGTCATTATTCAATCACTTGGGACAAAAAAAAAAAATATTCAATGGGCTCAACATGCCTCTCAGCAATTTCCTTGGGGTGTCTACTTTCCAAAATGGGGTCATTTGGGGGGGTTTTGTACTGCCCTGCCATTTTAGCACCTCAAGAAATGAGATAGGCAGTCATAAATTTAAAGCTGTGTAAATTTCAGAAAATGTACCCTAGTTTGTAAACGCTATAACTTTTGCGCAAACCAATAAATATACGCTTATTGACATTTTTTTTACTAAAGACATGTGGCTGAATACATTTTGGCCTAAATGTATGACTAAAATTGAGTTTATTCGATTTTTCTTATAACAAAAAGTAGAAAATATCTTTTTTTTTCAAAATTTTCGGTCTTTTTCTGTTTATATCGCAAAAAATAAAAATCGCAGAGGCAATCAAATACCATTAAAAGAAAGCTCTATTTGTGGGAAGAAAAGGACGCAAATTTCATTTGGGTACAACATTGCATGTCCGCACAATTTACAGTTAAAGCAGCGCAGTGCCGAATCCCAAAAACAGGCCTGGTCCTAATGGCCCGAAATGGTCCGGGGCTTAAGTGGTTAAAATCCCCCAGTACATTTTTGAGCCACCTTGCCTGCTATGTACAAAAACATTGATTGTGCTATACATGTTACAGATCACCATGCTTTTGAGAGTGAGAACAATAATTTGAGATCCATTATTCACCGTTACCTTTTAAACTGATGACCTGTAAGGGTTTTTTTCAGGGCCGGTGCTCCCGCTAGGCGAACTAAGGCGCACTGCTGCCTAAGGGGCACAGCCACCGCTGCTGACTTTCCCATTAGCCTGGCCAGGGAACACAAGGGGCCCTACACAGGGCTGGGGTGCTGACTGACTCTGCAGAGAAAGCAGCAGCCTTGGAGGACATCCATCACGGCTGCTGCAGAGGAGGTCAGCAGCAGCTCAGCCTGTGAAAAGGGCGATAGCGGAGGAAACGAACACGAGGTCAGCAGAGGAGGTGGGCACGAGGTCAGCAAAGGAGGCGGGTACGAGGTCAGCGAAGGAGGTGAGCACGAGGACAGCGGAGAAGGCGGGCACCATGTCGCTGAACGTAGCTACTGAGTCTGGTGAGTCCGCTCTCTGATCCTGTCACCCGTGCGGCCCTCGGCAAGACTAACGACACCCCTGTCACAATCCCCCCTAGGCCGGGGATGAGTCTTGCCTAGGGCGTGAAATAGTTAAGCACCGGCCTTGTGTTTTTTTAAAGCATCTCCTATAGAAATTCTTTAATACTGACGTTTGTCACTGTTTCACAGCAGGCACGATTGTAAATACTGTATATTGCATTTGCGTGGACTAAAATTATCTTTAGTGTATTTTTTGCAAAAAATTTGCACTTGTTGCACTAATCATGTGGCATAAAAAAAATTGTAACTACTACCATTTTACTCCCCAGGGTCTCTGCTTTTAGAAAATAAATACTGTTTGGGGGTTTTAACTAATCATCTTGCCTAAAAAAAATTAACATGCAAAAAACATTAAAGCTTTTCCAACAGCAACAGGTTTAAAGCCCACTGCACCCCTAAAAAGATTATTTAATTTCACTTTCCCCATTAACTTCAATGCATTTAGAATGAAATTATGAAAATTTGCCAAGTTCATCAGATTTTATGCTGAAACTCTAATTTTGCTCATCCCTTTAAACTATGTGATTATTAGTAGGCTCCTCAGGCTGGTTTGGGTGTTGGGTGTTTGGGAAACAAACAGTATGTGGTTTAGGTTGAATCTGAGAGCAGTGGTGTTTTGCTTAAAGGAATATTACAGTATGGAAGACAATTTCTTTAATTTGTAAGAAAATTGCCACAAGAACGAGCTGATTACACCTAGAATGGATGCATGCGTCAACTTACAACTGCAAAAAAATTAATCATCATGCCCACAATTTCAATATTATCTTCATAAAGCCATTTTCATGGTACACCTACTAGAGTCATAAAAAAGGAATCTGATGAAGAATTTTCACTCTCACTGTTGTGAAAGCAGGAATCACCCGTCTGCCTTAAATAACTATAGATCCCTGCTACCTATGTCGCAAGTGTTCCACTCACTCCCACTAATTCCAAAGCTTTTGATGAATTATTTGTGTGAGAGAACATGAAATTCTTCATTCCAACATATGAAAGAGCTGCTGGATGCTGTAGAATTGTCTGTGCAAATTCCAACCTACGGAAAATCTAGTATTTTGTACAGATTTGGCATACCGTCTGCCTATCAGGTGCTCAGAGGACACTGGGCTGCCTACCTGCCCCATAACCTAGACTGTAAGTTTCTGAGGACCCATAGGCACTCTAAAGCCCTGTACACACGGTCGGACTTCCATCAGACTTTTCCTTGGATTTTTGTCCGAACGGAGTTGGCCGGGCACATCCATAGCATACACACCACAGGACTTTTCTGCAAACTTTCCCAAAACTTTTTGCAACATCACATGGTTTTTCTTCTCTTTTCTGCTCTTTACCACCACCCTTTGGTCAACTTCTGCTATTGTTGGTTGATTTTAACATTGGTTGTTTTGTCCATCGGACAAAAGTCCTATGGTTTTCTGTACACACAGTAGGACTTTGCTCCATAGGACTTTTGTTGGGCAAAAGTTTGTCCGTTCGCAGACCCAACTTTTGTCCGATGAAAACAAAACCAAACTCAAAAAAGTTTGTCCGATGGAGCGTACACACGGTCGGATTGTTGGTCCAACTTGCTTAAAACTAAGTTTGTTGGGCAAAAGTCCGACCGTGTGTACGGGGCTTTAGGCAAGCATTGGTTTTAACTACATTTATACTCTGGCACCCAATATCCAAGAGGGGAGGCTACTTTAGCAACGGAGGTCAAAGTACAGATTTTCTTTAAGATGCCCATATACAGGTAAGTCTTGAGCAACTGGAAAGATTGGGTCATTTTACACTAATATCTAAATCTCGGTAAACCCGTGATAAGCACAAAAGTGGATTTTAAAGGTAGGCGGTCTCTGAGAAAAAAGTAACAAATAGCTTAAAAAATCAATCATTTTTATTTAATATAAATCTTAAAACTAATAAGGGATATATACCCCCCCCCCCTCCCGCTTGTACTTAAAAAAAAAAGACATGCATTGGAGCATAATTCCATACAAGACATCAACCCCTCAATATATGGTAATGTTTAAATCAACAATGCTCATTTCCAACACTCAGCCCTGGTTCACACCAGTGCAGCTTTGAAGCTGTGCTACTTCAGCGCGACTTAGAAGCCAACTATCAGTGAGATTTCATGTGCGGCTTGATGACATCTGTGCAACTTAATTTAACAGATTTAGCAGATAAAATGCAAGAACCTTTTTCAATGCTGCTGCAACTTGAGTCGTCCCATAGCCGCAAATGGTGTGCGACTTGTTGTGCAACTTTGAACTGTCAAGTTGCATGACAAGTCACACTGGTGTGAACCAGGGATAAAGGTAACACCAATTCTGTGGTGGTCTCAACCTGGTCCATAAAGTGTTGATGAAAACTCTAATATTGCATCAAATGGTTAGCAAATGATTTTTGTGTTTACATCAACACTTTATGGACCAAATTGATACCACCACAGGTTTGGTGCCATACTTTGTTGGATAAGAGCATTGTTGATTTAAACAATATCATATATTGAGGGGTTGATGTCCAGTATGGAATTACGCTCTAATGTTTGTATTGTACAGGGGAAGGTATATATCCCCTATTTGTTTTAGGATTTCTATGAAATAAAAATGATTGATTTTATAAGTTGTTGACCTTTTTTCTGAGAGATCACCCAATTTTAAAATCCACTTTTATGATTATCACGGTTTCCTGAGATTTAGATATTAGTGTAAAATGACCCAATCTTTCCAGTTACTCAAGACTGAAGCCGTGTACACACGATCGGTTTTACCGATGAAAACAGTCCGATGGAATGTTTTCATCGGACGAACCGATCGTGTATGGGCCCCATCAGTCTTTTTTTTCCATCGGTGTGAAAAAAAAAATTCCGATGGGAAAAAAAACGATAGCAAAATCCGATCGTCTGTGTGGAAATCCATTGGATAAAAAACCCACGCATGCTCAGAATCAAGTCGACGCATGCTCAGAAGAATTGAACTTCATTTTTCTCGGCTCATCGGAGTGTTTTACGTCACCACGTTTGAAACGGTCTGTTTTTTGACTGATGGTGTGTGGGCAAGACTGATGGAAGACAGTTTCATCGGATTTCCGATGGAAAAAACCATCGGATTAGAATCCATAGGATATCCGATCGTGTGTACAGGGCTTCACAGTATATGGGCATCTTAAAGCAAATCTGTACTTTGACCTCCTAAAGTAATCTGCCCTCTTAGATATTGGGTGCCACAAAGGTGAATATAGAGTATATAGTAGAGTATATCTCGGGTTTCCCGAGACTTAGATATTGGTATACTACTTTGGATGTGGTAGGTTTTCCCAGTTCTTTCCATATAACTATATGAATCATTTTACACTAATAATTTAGGTCTGATGTCCCATGTTGTGCATGCATGGCTATATTATATACCTTCAAAGATTGGACTTGGAGAAATTGGAACTCTTTTTGTGCAAAATGAAAGTATAAATGAGTATACTTTTATAAGTATATAAAAGTATATTTTCCTATTTCAGATAGGAAACAAAATAATAATACATTTGTCATTGTCAGGGCTTGTCATTGGTATGGACATGTTTTCATGCATTTACAAACACCTATACTAGTCTGCAAAAAGGGGTATATTCCAAAAATTAGAGCAACAGTCTATTATGTTTGTAGAGTAGATCTGGCCAATAAGTGGAACAACACCTGCTGGTTGATCATAGTTATGATGGAAAGACCAAGGGGATAGGTTTTGAAACATGTCTAATTACATTCTATCCCTGAGCATACATTTCTATATAAAAATAGAAAAGACATGTCTCCAGGCAGTCAGATTTGACTTTCAGATCTCACTGTCCTGTATGTCTATAACCAGATTCAGGGTTACATGAATATGCAAGGTGATGTTTTCCAGACAAGCAAAATAGAAGAAAGTTATACTTCGGGTCTGTAAGCTGTCATCCATATTTTGTGCTACACCTGGTGTGAGACCGACAGGTAGAACATTAAATATAGATAGCGGCTTACAGATGGGGAGTGTGGCATTCTTTTTTTTTTGCTTATATGTTCTTGTGAAGTGGAGATGAGCCATGTGAGAGCCAGCAGAGGAAACGGCTCTTTGAGAATAATGTTTGGCAGACTTTGGGCCAGTTCTTCAGTCATATACTGCTTGTTACAAACTGTGTATGTATAAAAATGACAAAAGATGGCACCTGGAAAAAAATATGAGTAAACCAATATGTATTATTTGTAAACTGATGGTAATCAAACAATCCACCCTTCTTGAATCCCCACCACTGCGCTTATGGGCAATTCCCTCCTGATGTTCAGCTCACAAAGCAGCCACCTAAAAATAAATCAATGTGAAATGGTATTTTAAAAACTCTACAAATGAATAGTGTCCATAAAATAAGTAGCGCTGTAAATGTCCAAAATAATTTTTTGTCTGTGAGACACAGATCAAAACAGTGACCAAAGTGTTAATAAAATCACCCTGTGACACTTGTGAAATTAGTAGTTCATATAACATAAAGTCCATATATAAATGAAATAAAAACGTTGAATGTGAGTTCCAATCTTCTGATCGTTCACCACACCCGAGTGCCTGTGATTCCACTCCCGACAGATAGAACACTCACCAACTCAATATGCCTTACACTCTCGTCCTTTGCGTGTAAGCATGAATAACCTCACAGAAAGGTATAACAGATATTCCAACTTACACTTGTATGATTACCGGATTTCTCCGCATGTAAATGAAAAAGTGTATACAATAGTGTAATACCGGAAAAAAATGTTTAATTAAATGTGTATAACTTCAATCATTACAAAAATCTCCTTTAAAGCGGAGCTCCACCGAAAAAAAATATTAAAAGTCAGCATCTTCAAATACTGCAGCTGCTGACTTTTAATATTAGGACACTTACCTGTTCTGGAGTCCAGCGACGTCCACAGCAGAAGACGAGTAATCGCTCGTCACTCTGCTGCCCCCACCGCCATCCTCGGTGAGGGAACCAGGAAGTGAAGCTTTGCGGCTTCACTTCCCGGTTCCCTACAGCGCATGCGCGAGTCGCGCTGCGCCGTTCTGACTGGTCCCCCTGTGTTCTGGGAGCCGAGTGTCTCCCAGAACACAATGGGTATTCTGCGGGAAGTGACGTACTTCCCGCAGATTTCCCGCAGAGAGGACTCCCGGAAGTGGGTGAAAATACCTGTCTTAGAAAGGTATCTTCACCCCCCTCCCCCCTGAAAGATGTCAATTGTGACACCGGAGGGGGGGGGGTTCCGATGAGTGGAAGTTCCACTTTAGGGTGGAGCTCCGCTTTAAAAGCGAGCAACAATATCACAGAGAACTCCAAACGATAATTCAGCCAGTGAAACTGTGGTCACGGCGGACCCGAGGTAAGCGTATGAAATCTCACCACCGCTCGCTCTCATAACTTGGAACACCGCTTCCTGGATTAGCTTGTCACGTCACACACCACACGTCAAACGTTGCTTCAGATGGTCGCCTGGTCACTGTTTTGATCTGTCTCTCACAGACAAAAAATTATTTTGGACATTTAAAGCGCTACTTATTTTATGGACACTATTCATTTGTAGAGTTTTTTAAATACTATTTCACAATATAAATTATTTGCATTTTTTTCAGGTAACATAAAAAAATTAATCAATTAGCAGAAGTTTACCTAAATATTATTTTCTCTGCCAACAAGGATAACTGAACATTCAAAACTCAAAATGTACCCTTTTGTAGTCACCATCATGTCTACAGTTGCTCATAGGCAGTCGGATCATGCCTGCATATGTCTATCTGTGCTGTTCCATAATCAGAAATGTTTACTTTTGTAAATGTTCTGCTAGTGCTAGACATT
Organism: Rana muscosa; assembly: GCA_029206835.1. Taxonomy (NCBI): domain Eukaryota; kingdom Metazoa; phylum Chordata; class Amphibia; order Anura; family Ranidae; genus Rana; species Rana muscosa. The sequence continues at coordinate 213,680,155 of CM055118.1, forward strand.
TGTGGTTCCTTTCGTTCCGAATTAAAATTCGGACAAATTTTAGTTATTCGGAAATTCGGATGTATCCGAATTTCAGAATTAGAATAGTACTGAATTTAAAGAATCTGAAATAACGAAATTCAAATTCTAATAGTTTTCAAATTCGAAACTTTTCGAATAGTTTTCCAAAGAGAATAAAATAGATTAGAAAATAAAGGAATAGAATAGAAAAAAGATATATATGTATTTTCTATTCTATTCCTTTATTTTCTATTTTATTTTATTCTTTTTGGAAATTGGAAAACTTTTAGAATTCCAAAACTATTAGAAATTGATTCAAAAACTTTTTGAATCTATTAGAAAACGAATAAACAAAACAAATCACGAAAACTAATAAAACGAATTAAACAAATTTAACTACCGGTAAATACATTTATGTAAATGACGAATCGAAACAAAACACATTTTTTCGTTCTGCACATGTCTAGCTAGTGCTACTTTTTAGGGAATGCAAAATTAACTGGAATGTTTTCCAGCAAGTCTGATTATTGCTTTCTTGCCTATCCATCTTCCTGTAACCTATCAGGTAAGAATACTTAAAGGGATTGTAAAGCTTTGTTTTTTGTTTTTTTTAAAATAACAAACATGTCATACTTACCTCCACTGTGCAGTTCGTTTTGCACAGAGTGGCCCCCGATCCTCCTCTTCTGGGGTCTCTCAGCTGTGCTCCTGATTCCTCCCTGCATCGAGTGTCCATGTCGGAGAAGCGATCTCCTCGGTGGACACCTGTGCGGGCGTGCTGCCGAGTCCTGCATCTGTGTCCATTCACACAGATTGCAGGACTCGGCCCTGCATCATTGGATTTAATTGACAGTAGCGGGAGCCAATGGCTGCGCTGCTATCAATCTATCCAATCAGTACACGAGACACCAGCTAGAGTTGGTATGCTCATTCCCGGCCGAAGAATGACGGCGTTCAGGTAAGTAAAACGGGGGGCTGGGGGGCTGCAGCACTACGGAAGGTTTTTCACCTTAATGCATAGAATACATTAGGGTGAAAAACCATGAGGGTTTACAACCCCTTTAAAGTCGAATTCTATTTGTAGCTTGTGTTGGAGACCGTGCTGGACTGACCGGATTGGTCACTAGTCCCGAGTGGGTATTATTGTGGGCAAAATAGAAGGAATGCCTTCTGGTGGATAGTGCTCAGTGATGGATGGTGGTGATGGGCCCTCTCGGGGATTGGGCTGCTGCCTTTTCTGTTTGACCTTAAGGTCGTTTCAGCATGTAGACTTAGATAAAAAAAGGAGTGCCTGGTGTCCAAAGAAAAGTGACTTCTAAAATATGGTTCATGGCTTTTTATTAAAAATTAGCCACATGTACATAAAGCCAGCGCATTTCGGGGCAATAGACTCCCCCTTCTTTAGGGCTGTTGCTGCATACTATTTGGTGGATATGTTGGATCAAGGTTTCTGAATGGCAGGATGACGACTTTTGTTGTATAGGCAGCAATCAACAAATATATATACAACAAAAGCCGGCATCCTGCCCTTCAGAAACCTTTATCCAACATAACCACTCATGGGAATCGTTCCCAGCAACAGCCCTGAAGAAGGGGGAGTCTATTCCTCCGAAACACGTTGACTTGATGTACATGTTGCTAATTTTTAATAAAGATCCATGAACCATATTTTAAAAGTCACATTTCTCCGGACACCATGCGCTCCTTCCTTTTTTATCTATTTCCATATGTGGATTTTCTAACAGTTACATTGGACCAATGTGGGTATGCATATCCCAGATCTGTGAGACTGCTGCGGAAGCAGAGAACCACGGTAGTACTCTCCGCTTCTACACAGATCACTGCTGTCTCATGGGTTTCATTTTGAGCAGCTGCACAGGGGGTCACTCACTCAGCACAAGTGCCATTCACAGAACAGATTGTGTTGAGATTGTGACGTCACCATTCCTCATCTCCACTGCATTCAATCAGAATATTTCTTGCATTTATTGAGAAAAGGGCAGGACGTTCTGTGAATGGCACCCAGCAAGCAAACCCCTGTGGTTACTATGCACCTGGACCAGAAGACAGCAGTGATCACTATAGTAGCGGCAACTACTGCAGTGATTCACTACTTCCACAGCGGTTGCACAGGTATGACATATGCAAAAATTCAATGGTCCAACCTGGACCAATATAACTTTGCAATAAAAACCACACCAATAAGATTATATGTCCATTTAATTGTTTTAAAAGAGAATTTCAGTTAAAAGGAGACTGTTCCTCCATAATAGCTGAAACTATGACAGCGTAGAGAGTGTAATGTGAGTTTATAGTTAGTAAATACAATTAGTAGTCATAGTCAAGGTGGGACCCATGAAATCATGGAACCTGTCACAGTTACACTATATGCGACCCCAGTAGTTACGCCCAAGAACGGGGTATTTCCAAGTACAAAATGTTAAAGTTGGCAACTGTGAGTAGTCTAGTTCTAAATGTCAGAATTTCCTGAGTCAGCCTGTACACAGAGTGCTTATAAATCAAAGTTACTTACCCATTTACTCTAAATTAGGGTAGGGTATGCTCCAGTCCCTGTAACTTCTGCTTTTTCCAGTTACATGCCTCTTTGTCATTCTGTCAACACTAAAATTAACTCTTTTCTTCCCCCTCCCTACTACTATTGTGTAACATTCACAAGAGAAGAATCTGTGATGTAATGAAATCTGCATTTGTAAGAAATGATTGTTTGCGTAGTCATGCACACTCTATGACACTAGATATGGGATCTCTACAAACATTTTGAATCGATATGGTAATGTAAATCTCGTTACTGAGCAATGCTCCAAATCGGCTATAAGAAAGTGTCTTCCACATGTTGCAGGTACACATAAATTAAAGGCTGACTTTTAAAAGGCTGCAGCTTAATGAACTTGTTCTTGTCAATGTGCCCACAGACATGAAATAATAACAAGCAATGTTGACTGGATAGGGCAATTATCTTACGTTTGTTGGACAGGCAAGCTTGAGTCAACTGTCTCAAAGGGGGAGGTTTAATAAAACTTGAGCACTCAGAATCTGGTACAGCTGTGCGTGGTAGCCAATCAGCTTCTAACTTCAGCTTGTTCAAATAGGCTGGAAGCTGATTGGTTTCTGTGCAGAGCTGCACCAGATTTTGCACTCTCCAGTTTTAGTAAATCAACCCCATAATGTCTATAGGTCCCTAAACAGAATGACCCAGATAAAAGTATTATTCTTTATGCAATAGGGTGCAGAGTAATAAGGAAGGATATAGCAAAGAGAGACTGGGGAGAGGGATGGGAGAGCAGGATGGAAGAGGGACAGGGGTGGAAGAAACAGGGAAGAGGAATGGGAGAGCAGGATGGAAGAGGGACAGGGGAGAGGGGTGGAAGAAACAGGGAAGAGGAATGGGAGAGCAGGATGGAAGAGGGACAGGGGAGAGGGGTGGGTGATGGCCGAGAGAGATGTGTGACAGACAATTAGGAGTTGGAGAAGAAGGACAAAAGAGACATACAGGAAAGGGATGGTAGGTGAATGAGAGGAATAGGAGGTGGAACAGAGAGAAAGGAGAATGGAACAGGAGAAGGGAGATGGGTGAGGAAAGAGGGAATGCAGATAAGGATTGGAGAAAGGGTGGGAGAAAGGGATAGGAGATAACAGAGAAGGATGGAGGCCAAAGCAAGAGGAAAATGAGACAGGGAGAGGGACGAGAGAGGCAAAAGAGAAAGGGACAAGAGAAGGAAGAGAGAATGGTAAGAGAGAAGAGGGACGGGAGAGCCACTGTAGAGAGCTATTGGGGAGATGGGCCAGGGAAAAAAGAGAGGAATGAGAGAGACACAGGGGACAGATAAGAAAGAGGAATGGGTGAAAGAGAGGGGGTTGGAAGGGAAATATGAGAAAAATGGCTTCACTTCCTGTAGACAGGTCCAGCGCTGGTTTTTGTATTGGGCAGGCAGGGCAATAGAGACGGAGCAAGGGTTCTTCACCTGTTCTCATCTCCTTATCCTATTGAAACACTTGTCCATCACTGTGTGATGGTGTCCCACAGCCATTATTTTTACCCAATCTGACTAATAATGACCAGACAGACATAGGCAGATTTAGAATACCTGGTCTGGTTACTTTTCTATCCCTCAAGAAAAGCCAGCACCGACTTAAATTTAATGGAGTACTTAGCAGCCAGCAGGACCAGTTGTGGGTTTTGTGCTGCCCTAGGCCTGACAAAACTTGTGCACCGCCTAATTTAAATATGACCCACCCCTTCCTGTCAAGGCTACACCCCCTCCTGTTTAAGGCCCGACCTGAAATTTTCCAGTGGGGACACTAGTTCTGAGGGATGGGGGGCGGGGGGCTATGGATTCCCTTAATTTTCAGAGATTTCCTTACTTCCTGTTTTAAGGGAAATCTCCACAACAGGACAGGGATGGGAAAAAAATAAACTGACAGGGGTTATAACCCTTCCTTACTCTATCCAGCATTAAATTTTTTTTTATTGCATATAGTATTACTTTAAAGCAGAGTTCCAGCCTTTTTATGTTTATTAAAAGTCAGCAGCTACAAAAAGTGTAGCTGCTGACTTTTAATAAACAGACACTTGCATGCTCCACGGTCCAGCCATGCAGCCACCCGGAGCGTCGCTCCTCTCCCCCCCCCCCCCCTCTCCGCCGGTGCCTCCATTCACACTGTGGGCACCCGGCTGTGACAGCTTTCGGCTTCACAGCCGGGCATGCACTGCGCATGCGCGAGACGCGATGCGCTCTAGGAGTGGACAGACGATCACCTGGGACCTGTCACATGTACCAGGAGATCGCCTAGAGGGAGGGGTCTAGGCAGCCCATAGGAGGAAGTAGGAAGTGGGACAGGAAGTCCCACTCTGACCGAAGCCCCCACTCCCCCCCCAAAAAAAAATGACACGCCAAATGTGGCATGTAAGGGGGTGAGGACCGCTTAAAACGGAAGTTAAACTTTTGGGTAGAACTTCACTTTAAGCACAAATGTCTTCTACTTTATGGAGAGGACTAATGCCGCGTACACACGGTCGATTTTTTCGACGGTGAAAACACCGTCGAGAAAATCGACGTGAAAAACGAGGAACAGCTTGTTCCCCCCACACATGGCCGTTTTAAATTACATTTTTTTTTTGGTTGAAAAAAACGACCGTGTGTGGGCTCCCCGGCAGTGATTCCCTATGGGAAAACTGCAGCGGAAAAAAACGACGGGAATCACGACGAGAAAAATTAGAGCATGTTCTAATTTTTCTCGTGATTTATGCCGTTTTTCCCGTCGAGAAAAACGACAAAAAGCCCACAGACGATCGTTTTTCTCGTCCAAAGGAAAAAATTTCATTTTTCTCGACGGGAAAAATGATCGTGTGTACGCGGCATAAGAGGATATAACAATGCCAGTGGTGCAGCAGAAAACATATAGCACAGTGATGCAGGTATGTGGTCCAAGCATTGAGCAAAGGAAGGATTGGGGGCAGGAACAAATCAATCCATCTGTTTATTTTTAACATCAGAAATCAACAGAAATAAAATTAATGTAGCGCCCACCCCATTTAGGGGTGCTATATACCCAAATTTAGGGGCTGGTCTGAGATAGTAGTTGGGCTCAGACCGTTCTCATTTATAGGTTGTGCTATTTTATTTATCCAGGTGGTATACTGGTGTGCAGTTCCCTGTGGCCTGTAGGTGGCACTGCCATGACGGGTCAGGGTTGAATCATCAGTACTAGTGCTGTGCCTTGGGGTGTCCTCTCTCGGCAGCGGTACAGTGGGCGTGCTTGGCCTGCTGTGCATGTTGGGAGAGGATACATAAGGGGCAGACGCCGCCTGGGAGGGGTCTTCGGAGAAGGAGAGGAGTCGGAGTCCAAGTGCGTGGCGCATGGCCCTCCAGGCCATGGGGCCACGTGTGCATCAGTCCCAGGCACCTTTAGTCCTGGGGCTGCATCTTCAACACTGGGCCTAGCACCTTTAGCTGGAGCCCACTTTTGGGAAGAGGAATCCCAGGGTGTCCCTCGCGAGGGAGCCCGCTTCTAAGAAGAGGAGGCCGGGGGAGGACCTTCCTGACGGACCGGTGAGATTTCATGGTGAAGGAAGGGGCCCGGTAACTTTCTGGAGGGATTCATCTATCCACCAAGGGCCTCATAATGTGCTGCTGCTGGCACCTGTCCTTATATAATATACCAAAAGCTGAGAAGTTCGGGGTCTGATAGATTCTGTGGCAGAGAGTCTCCTGATCGTATCTACGAAAAGAACCTGATTAAACGTCCGAGCATCACTTCGGCTGCTAGGATCCCCTTTACAGGAGACTATCCGGGTGAGCTAAACCTACTCTGGGATAGAGTAGCGAATGTAAAATCCACTTGTGCCTGGACTAACCTCCCAAAACCTTGCTGTCCTGTCTCTCATCCATCCTTTCCTATCTGCTGAACATTGAGAAAATAAACTCAACATTGGAGTTTAGAGTGGTGTGGACATTGGAATTACTTGGGGGGAAAACAGAGAATTGTCCCTATATCCTAGGACAGTGATGGCGAACCTTGGCACCCCAGATGTTTTGGAACTACATTTCCCATGATGCTCAACTACACTGCAGAGTGCAAGAGCATCGTGGGAAATGTAGTTCCAAAACAGCTGGGGTGCCAAGGTTCGCTATCACTGTCCTAGGAGATGAGAACCAACTGACGGAAGAACCCAGCTGTGGGACCCAAATACATAACACCGCTCAACCTCCTCAACCAGTACGGTGTGCCTTTTTCCTGCAAGTGAGCCAAAGGTAGGGAAAAGGGTCCGTGTGCTACATTAAGATTCCTTAATATGTACAGCTGACACAAGCAAAGGATTGCAGGAGAGTCCTACTACCTACCTGCCAGGTATAGGTGACCATGTCAGTGTCTGCACCATTCCTAGATTAAAAGCCCTTTTGCAGCTAGGCAAGTGCCATGCAAGTTTCACACAAATAATGTAGCTTTCCTTCTACCATGCTATATAATCTACTCAGCTACTGTACAAACATTAACACCTACCTCCTATATAGATTACCAGTAGCTGATATCTATGGTAAGTCACTATGATATATAGCAACTTCTCTGCCAATGGGCAATAAATAAGAGAACTTAGGTCTGCTGTGATGATAGGACAGTCAAAACTTGAAGTGTATGTATGTACATTATCATACCAGCATCAGTGCGGCCGCTTTATAGGGGCGCCAGACCAATTTGCCTCCCAACCCAGTCCGCCTCATAAGACTGGTGCTACACTAAAAGTGTAGCACAAGCCGGCGAGGACTCTTTTCATGACGCCCCCCCCCCCCCCTGCAATGTGCTGCCCTAGGCCTGGGCCTTGTTGGCCTAGGCCAAGATACAGCATTGGTCAGGACTATGTAATGTACACTAAGTTGATGGGGCAATTAAGCAATTTTCTTTCCTTCAATCCATGGTTGAAGCCTATATATGTCAGCGTACAAAACATGTAAAACAAGGGGAAGAAAATAATGCAAGGCCTTAGTAGAAAGGTGAGTATCAGAATTTTTTTTTTTATAAAATTTAAGGACAGTTAGTTGATTAGAAAGATAGAGGGGGAAAAGGAGGGGGGAGGGAAGAGGGAGAGTCCACAGAGACTTATCATTAAGACACACGGGATGAAAGAAGGCAGGAACTTTCCTCACCTATCAGTTGAACCAAGCATGATGTTTTTTGTGACAGGGGAAAGCAGTTGAGCCAGGACTGCCAGATCAAAATTTGTCATGTGCATCATCCAAGATAGCGGTCAATTTTTTATTAACAAATGTGCATTGGATTCTACATGCGGCACGTTTATTTCTATGGCTTAGATAACAACCATTTTGCATGTTAACTACAACTTATGTCAAGGCAGTTTGATGGCATCAAACAATTCCAACAAACTATTGGGAAAATCACCTAAAATACACAGAAAAGCAAATGTGCATGTCACCTTACATACCAAAAACAGAATTACTATGGAGAGGATTTTTAGGCATCATTGAGAACCAATATTATAATAAAATACAAAAAGTTAATTGTGTACTTGCTTAAAAACCAGTAAGTTGGTTAAAATTCATACAATTTACATATGTATAACATATACAGAAAAGAAGAAATTCCATCCATCAAAGGGACCTAAATGACAAGAGGGACCCCAACGTGTTTCAACTCGCAGTCTTCTTCAGTGTGTTCTTTAAAACAATAAGATGGATAGATTCTGCAAAGTAAATAACACCTAACAGGTAAAACAAAAAATATATACATATTATATGGTATTCTCGAGTACAATATAATTCACAATGTGTTAGATGGAGACCAAATATATGCAGACACCACCAGGACATCCCCAGATGACCCAGCAGCACCTCAAGGACTCGCAGACCATGAGAAAAAAATTCTCTGGTCTGATGAAACAAAGATTGAACTATTTGGCCTGAATGGCAAGTGTCATGTCTGTAGGAAACCAGGCACCTCTCATCACCTGACCAATACCATCCCAACAGTGAAGCATGGTGATGGCAGCATCATACTATCGGGATGTTTGTCAGTGGCAGGAACTGGGAGACTAGTCAGGATTGAGGAAAAAATGAATGCAGCAATGTACAGAGATATCCTTGATGATAACCTGCTCCAGAGTGCTCTGGACCTCAGACTGGAGCAAAGGTTCATCTTCCAACAGGACAACGACCCTAAGCACACAGCCAAGATAACAAAGGAGTGGCTAAGGGACAACTCTATAAATGTCCTTGAGTGGCCCAGCCAGAGCCCCGACTTGAAAATGATTGAATATCTCTGGAGAGATCTGAAAATGGCTGTGCACCGACGCTTCCTATCCAACATGATGGACCTTGAGAGGTCCTGCAAAGAAGAATGGGAGAAACTGACCAAAAATAGGTGTGCCAAGCTTGTAGCATCATACTCAAAAAAGACTTGAGGCTGTAACTGGTGCCAAAGGTGCTTCTAAAAAGTATTGAGCAAAGACTGTGAATATGTACGTGATTTTTTTATTTTTAATCACTTTGCAAAGATTTCAAACAAACTTCTTTCACGTCATTATGGGGTATTATTTGTAGAATTTTGAGGAGAATAATGAATTTATTCTATTATGGAATAAGGCTATAACATAACAAAATGTGGAAAAAGTGAAGCGCTGTCAATACCTTCCTGGTGCACTGTATGACATGGTACCAGGGTAAGAATATAAAGTATCTGGAACTGAAAATAGCCATCTCCACAGAACAATGCTTAACATGGTTATAAGTGGACAGGGTGAAGCCAAGCCTGATTGAGTCAATACATCAATAATTGGATCAATATCCCTGTAGGGACAAACTACATAAGGTCGCTAAATAAACTTACTTGATAAATGGAACCAAACCACATAAGTCCAAAGATACGAAGGACTTGGTTATAAACAACGTGCATATAAGAAATTTCCAAAGAGGGAAGATGGGGTAGCCAAGGAGTTTGTAATAAATATTTATATAAAGAAAACAAATTGCAGAGGCAGTTGTAACAACCAACCATCTACAGAATCTATAACAATCACACCCTACAAAAGGGGGGCAGAGGGAATATATATATATATATATATATATATATATATGAAAAAAATATTTACCAAAAAGGTGAAAGGGCTGAAATTGTAGTGAATATGTCACATGGGAAGCCCCACTGAGTCCGCAAGATGGAAGATCATCTACTGCCTACATCAAAGAACCAAACATAGTTATAAAAGACCACACTCTAAAGTCTGACATGTGCGACATAATATGCGCAACTAGCTTACCACAATTAGAAAACACCATGGCCGGCACTTTGGATGTACTGAGGAATCCCAGGGTGATGCTGAAATGCCTACAGCATCCACTTATATAGCATCACAGAGAAGGTGGGGACTAAAGTGCACCAATGACCATCCTGTGTAATGACTGTTTCGTATATCTTTGGCCACCCTTTCCAATCATATAGCTCATGTAGCGCCCTGCTACTTTTGAACAGGAGCTATTCTGTAAATTTAGGGGTATCTGAGCTGTAAATAGCTCAGAGAGATTATGTAAATTGTTGGTTTCTGTTACAGCTTTGGCTGTTTGTGTGCATTTTACACTGTTGCCAGTAGGTGTCACTGTTGTCACAGGCCAGTGTGAGAAATACAGCCAGCTGAAGTGTATTGGATATTCTTTCTCCAGAAAAAAGCCCAATCAGGAGCTTCTTTGTAGCTGGGCATGCTGGGGAAGGATATTTAAGGGGCAGTGCCATGTGCTTGGTGGTTCGTTCCTGCCTCATGGCCCTCCAGGCCTGAGGCCACGCTTCTGGCTCTTCTACCTCGGGCCCTGCTGGCTTGAGGCTATGCTGCTGCAGGTAGGCCCAGAAGTCTGTCTGGGGCCTACTTAACTGAAAGTGGTCCTGTGCTGTCTGTCCTGCGGGAAGAAGCCACTCAAGCGGAGAATATTCCAGGGGAGGACCTTACTGGAGAGGACCGAGCTGATGGCTGGTATCTAAGGAAGGGCCTGGTGACTCATTTGGAGGATGCACCCAAGTAACCTACCTCGCAGTACTGCCGGATGGCTTAAAGGTTCAGGTACTGTGCAGCTGACCTAACCAACAGACTACTGGCTAACCAATCCTGTGGCAGGGGATTATCCAGGAGTTTCCACTTTTCACTCCAGTCTGTGGCAGAGACTTTGTCCGTGCTTCATACCGGCTGCTGGGTCGGTGTGAGAGACCTATCCGGTTGTCGTAAGAACCAGAGACAGAGGGGCTGTTGTCATCTGGATTCAAGAACCGCATTAGTGAACTGCAAAACCAAGATTTCTGAACTTCCCCTAACCCTCTATCCCCTACCTGAAGTTGTTTAATAAAGAAATTGAGAAAAAAAAATGACGTGACTGGCAATCACCTCTATTCTAATTATCACATAGACTCTTAAGTTCTGGGACAGTGAAATGTGGGGTAATGGCAGGACCCAAAATTAATCCAGCAGCCCCTTCGGGGATATCGCTGCACTCATATTAGGGGAAAAAAAGGGTGGATCCACACCAAGCGAACCATAATATGAGGGTAGGTCTTCTGATAAATAGCCATACGTATGTCTGCATATATTTGGTCTCCATCTAGCACATTGTGAGTTATATTGTACTCAAGAATATCACATTGTTCAATATATATATCATTTTTTTTATTTTAACTTGTTGGCTGTTATTTACTTTTCAAAATCTATCCATCTTATTGTTTTAAAGAAATCCCTGAAGAAGACCCTGCGTGTTGAAACGCATTGGAGTCCCTCTTGTCATTCATGTCATTTTTGATGGATGGAATTTCTTCTTTTCTGTATATGTTACAAGCAAGTACACAATAAACTTTTTGTATTTTATTATAATATTGGTTCTCAATGGTGCCTAAAAAATCCTCTCCATAGTACTTCTCTTTTTGTTTTGTTCAGGGATGTGTGCTACCAATTTTTTGGGCAGTTAAGGCATATCTGATACAACTCACCTTACATACCACATGCGAGCAGATATGATGCTTGATTTACTAAGTCAGACATGTCAAAAATGCATCACGCATGGGAATATTTCACCTGCCCACTACTTTCAGGGGAGACAGCTTTTAGGTTTAAAGAAAGAAAGAAAATTGCACTAGAAATCAACTACTAGGATATATAACAAACTGGTAGACAAATATACGTATATGCAACATATATGATAACATATGATAGTCCCAAATGGTGCCTGTGCCCAATAAAGACTCCTATGGACTGGTGCTCAAACTGGGTGCCCCACATAGATGTGCACTCACCGCAATGTGTGGACCAACTATCGCTAGTATGGTCTATTAGGCATGTGGGGATACCCCGAACTCAGATCCTTAGGATGACATTAGGGCCGAAACTACTAATCGATTAATCGACAACTAATCAATTATGAAATTAATCGATTACTATTTTCATAATCGATTAATCGGCCAGTAACATAATGGGGTTAAAAAAAAAAAATTAGCCCTTTACAGGACAAAAAGAGCAAATCACTACTGTAAATATTACTTTCACTGTCCCACAGTAAAAAATTAACCCCTTACAGCGATTTTTTTCTCTTTTTGTACTAATTTTAGTTTTTTTAACACCATTATGTTACTAAACATCTCAGGCCTGGGTCACACCTCTGTGTTTTTTTGGTGCTTTTTGCAGAAACACACCACAGGTCATTTACATGGTTTCCTATGGGACACGTTCACATCCATGATTTTTTCAGCTGCTGCGTATTTGGAAAGGGCAAGTACTTTTTTTAACGCAAAACTGTGCCATTTTGTTTTTTTTGGTTCAATATACTTCAATAGAGACGCTGCAGAAAAGCATGTAATAATGTGTATTTGCGGCAATTTGTGTTTTTTAGTCTGCCCAACAACAAATTGGCCAAAAAAAATGTAAAAATGCAGCAAAATTATTATATATTTTTTTTACGGTTATTAGACGATTAATTGAAACAATAATCGGCCAACGAATCGATTATGAAAATAATCGTTAGTTGCAGCCCAAGATGACATCTTGTTGATAGAGATGTTGCTCATAGGGATAAAAGGGGGATCAAGAGAGAAAGAGCCTCATTGCGCAATGCCTTTTAAAACATTTATTAATTCCAAAAAATAAAAAAAGGTTACACTTACATTGCTGAGTGCCTGATAGTCCTGGCACCCAGCATGTATAGCAGGCGATTGATTAAAGGGTAATCGGCCCTGAACGGGATAATCCTAATAGCAGTGTCCTGGTGCACGATTCCCTGGTGGTTTCAATTGGGGCGGAAGTAATACCTAGACGTTTCGGCCAATCACAGGGCCATCATCAGGAAGTAGTCCCTGTGATTGGCCGAAACGTCAAGGAATTACTTCCGCCCCAATTGAAACCACCAGGCAATCGTGCACCAGGACACTGCTATTAGGATTATCCCGTTCAGGGCCAATTACCCTTTAATCAATCGCCTGCTATACATGCCGGGTGCCAGGACTATCAGGCACTCAGCAATGTAAGTGTAACCTTTTTTTATTTTGTGGAATTAATAAATGTTTTAAACGGCATTGCGAAATGAGGCTCTTTCTCTCTTGATCCCCATTTATCCATATGAGCAACATCTCTATCAACAAGATGTCATCCTAAGGATCTGAGTTCGGGGTATCCCCACATGCCTAATAGACCATACTAGCGATAGTTGGTCCACACATTGCGGTGATTGCACATCTATGTGGGGCACCCAGTTTGAGCACCAGTCCATAGGAGTCTTTATTGGGCACAAGCACCATATGGGACTATCATATGTTATCATATATGTTGCATATACGTATATTTGTCTACCAGATTGTTATATATCCCAGTAGTTGATTTCTAGCGCAATTGTCTTTCTTTCTTTCTTTCAACCTATATTGCTCTGTTGGCACATAGCAAGTTTATTTTGCAGCCTATATCAGGTACTCTGGGTACTTATTCATATCCAAAGGCGCTTTTTAGTTTATATATTCAGCTTTTAGGTTTAGCTACCATGTCTCTATGCATGCCTACCATCTTTCAGGTAGACCCTTCTTAGGCCGGCCATGCACAGTATGAATCTCAGCCGGTTCAGCAGAAAGCGTCTGATAATCGAATCGTTAATGGGCAGGTTGAATGTACCAAGTTGATCGATCGGTCAACTTGGGTACAACCAGCCTGCTGGATTCTCTTGTTATTATTACTGGTGGCTGCTATAGCCGCTAGCGATAATCACTGTCTTCTCCCAGCAGGGACGGCTTTCCCACCCTCCCCTGGCCGGAAGCAGATAGATGCTTAACAGGAGGGATTCCCCTGTCAGCACTGTCTGTGTTGATGGGGGAATCGTGAATTTCTTTCCTGCAACCCGTGGTTGCAGGAAATAAATTCATACCATGTATAGCCTGCCTTAGGCTCAGGTTAAGCTTACTGTCTAAACCTAAACAGCATCTCTCCTAAAGCCTAGTACACACTGAGTTTTTTTTTGTTCAACCCAGCGGGCTGGATGAAAAAATAAATGAGCTCGGGAAGAGATCCTGTACTAAAAATCTAATTTTATTAGAGCGATCTCCCCCGCAACCCCATGCCCCCCTCCGCCCCCTGCTCCAACACACACTGGTCAGTGCTCTCAGCAATTGCCTGAGAGCATTAATAGAATGCCAATCGGCAGACCTTTTTTGGCATGCCCCTTCTGTTGAACCGGCTGCCATACACATGGCATGGGCTGAATGTCGTCAGGTTTCTATTGAACCGGATAATACTGCCCGATATTTGGCCTGTGTGTATGGGTGGGAAGGAGAATAGTGCTTTACACCCAGTGCTGGGACGAAGCCATTTGGTGCCCAGGGCGAAGATGGAAAAATGCGCCCCCCCCCCCATTTTTAAGAAAGAATCAATGTCGTTTCAAAACAAGAATATACTTAAAACAATATAATTTCAATTAGGTTTAATGCAATAGAAACAGAGTTCACTCACACATGTCACCCCACACAGTATTGTCCCCCTTCACATATCACCCCACACAGTATTGCCCCTTCACATATCCCCCCCACATAGTATTGCCCCCTTCACATATCCCCCCACACAGTATTGCCCCCTTCACATATCCCCCCACACAGTATTGGCCCTTTACATATCACCCCACACAGTACTGTCCCTTTACATATCACCCCACACAGTATTGGCCCTTCACATATCACCGCACACAGTATTGCCCCTTTACATATCACCCCACACAGTATTGCCCCTTTACATGTCACCCTACACAGTATTGCCCCATTCACATATCACCTCCGCACAGTATTGCCCCTTCACATATCACCCCCACACAGTATTGCCCCTTTACATATCACCCCCACACAGTATTGCCCCTTTACATATCCCCCCACACAGTATTGCCCCCTTTACACGACCCCTCCACACAGCACTGCCCCCATTCCCCCGCTTCCCATCCTTCACAGTTCCATATATTTTCCTCCCTTCACTCTCCTACACTACACTTCACTCTACACTACACTTATACTGACACCAGCCCTTTCTTTTATTTATCAGAACTCTAACTGCTTGTCTTATCTCTCTGGCTGGCTGCTCCCTCTCTCCCCAGACCGTATCCACTCCCTCACCTGCAGCTTGTAGCTTCCATCAGTCCGGAGGAGAGGGGGAGCCTGGAGGAGGTGAAGACAGCAGCGGTGGTCACAGCGAGGTGGAGGTGGAGGCGGAGGCGGGACACCAGGAGCAACCAAGATTGCGGATAGGCCAGGCCCGCCACCATCACAGATAGGCCAGCCTCGCCACCATCGCGGATAGGCCAGACCCGCCACCATCACGGATAGGCCAGGCCCGCAGCCATCACGGATAGGCCAGCCGCATGACACCACTCGTCAAGTCACAGGGCGCCAGCCGCTCAGGGGCACAGGAAGTAAACATTAGGGGGACACACACTGCCTGGCGCCCCCCTTTCTACAATAAATTGCTCTGCCCAGGGCATTCCGCCCCTTCTGCCCACCCCTTGTACCGGCCCTGTTTACACCAAACCTTGAAATAGAAGCCTCAGACAACACAAGATTTATTCAGGAGCTCTGATAAGTAGAGAAAGAAAATATAACATTTTTGATAATCACAATTCACAAAGGGCATACATGTAGCGCTACCCCCAGTTAAGAGAGCCGCTGGATTTGTTTTCGGGCCCTGTGTACAGCACCACCAACCCCCAGCAATCTGCTCGACCCACTCTGGGACAGCTAGTCTAGGGGTTATATTTTTATCACAATCAATGGGTATGGTAAAGGCACCCTCCTTACAGTAAGACAACACACCAATGTTAAAGATTAAGCATAACTGTTTACTTTGGTTGTAAAAGAAAAGGTTTAAACAGGATATAATACACACACACCTGACTTGCAGAGCCCTGCAGCAATCAATATAGCACACAATAATGGCGCTGCGCAGTAATTCACCACGCGTAGCTATTATGGTATACACGCTCTGTGGCGCACTAAACAATCTCCTATATCCCCACCCTGGCCAGGCCTGACCCAGAATAAATCTCAGTCCTCTCTATAGGGATTTCTTCGCATGCAAACTCTCGGTGGTGCACTTGATGAATGGTATTTGTAATCCACAACTGGCAATCACTAAGAACACTATTATGGGGGGGGGGGGGCACTTCAACTCTGTCCTGCAACCGGTCCCCCCAGTGGAACAACAAGCAAACAATTGGTGAGCCACGGCAGTCTATAGGCCTAGAATCAGTAAAGTCTATTGGATTGAGCAAGTGCTCGCTCACCACTCCGGGCGCTATCCCAGCCCGGGACTTCCACCTGCTGTGTCTCCGCACACAGCGTCTGCAACGATCGGGTCCCCGATTCAACTGATGTCCCCACTCGACAAGTCAGATGCCACCCAGGCTCCGCGGTGGGGTGGAAGGCTCTTTGGGAGTTGCGCAAGGCCCAGGCTTCAAGCCTTGCACTGCAGCAGATCCGCACAGGAAGAAACTCTTGCTTGCAGCGCAGTGTCCAAAGAGGCGGAGCTCCGCCTCGCCTCCTCCTTAAATAACCCCTCCCATGAGTCTCTGCGGTGGCTAACTGCACTCTGGGTGCCGAACGGGGTTCTGGGTAACGTAGTCCCGGGGCCTTAAAGGAGACCCCGCTACATACATAAATTGGTATTTGATTTGCTGTAGGAAATGAAAACAAAACAAACACATTTGATTTTTTTTTCCACAATGTTATATTTCTAATATAAAAAAAATGAACAGCTTATAATAACTGTAGTGCTGACCACAGATGAAATCACATACAGTAGATGAAAGTTTGACATGGCTGCACTAAGCTATATTACAAAATGTATATGCCAAAATGATCATTGTTTTCAGACTGGTATTTTCAGCTCTTCAGTTTTTCAGCTCTAGCAGTTGTTATGGCAAAACAATGGTCTTTCTATATGCTGGAACACACCTGTGGCATACCAGCTGAGCCTCTCACACTTTGTGTGTCTGTGGTGGATCATCCATTTTCCACTTCTGCACCACCCTGATGCCTTTCACCTCTTTGGGTCCCAGGTCTCCCTCCACGGGTAGAAATCCTTGGTGTCATTTCTCCTGAAGTTTTCACAGTTTTATTTCCAAGCTGATTTAAATCTTGTCACTCACTAGCATCCACTCCTGAGGAAGTGAATATATGTTCACAAAATGCATTTAGCTATTGGATGCATTCTCCTTATCAATTAGAATGTGGAAACATTCATGAGAACAATTTGATGAAACATATACCCAGATATATTGTATATCTTACATATACAGTATGTATATGTGTATTAGGGATGAGCCGAACACCCCCCTGGTTCGGTTAGCACCAGAACCTGCGAACGGACCGAAAGTTTGCGCAAACTTTCGAACCCCGTTAAGGTCTATGGGACTCGAACATCAGAAATCAAAAGTGCAAATTTTGATGGCTAATATGGAAGTTTTTGTCCTAAAAAGGGTTTGGGGACCCGGGTCCTGCCCCAGGGTACATGTATCAATGCAAAAAAAAGTTTTAAAAACTGACGTTTTTTTGGGAGCAGTGATTTTAACGATGCTTAACACCTTCCATACCGGGCCATAGCAGAATGACGCCGGCAGGAACCCTCTCTCCCTCCGGGTGGACGTCATATGACGTCCTGGGTTTGAGGGGGGATATCTGAATGATGCCTGCAGCTAGAGGCATCATTCAGATATCCTTTTTTTCAGCCGGCGATCCTGCGCACAATAAGAATGATCATAGCGGCGGTTCCGCCGCTTGATCGTTCTTATAGGCGGCGGGAGGGGACATCCCCCCTCCCGCCGCCATCCGGTGCATCTCCGGGCTCTCCCGTGCGATCGGGGACCCGGAGAGAATCGTCGGCGCCGGTGGTGGGTCACGTGATGAGCATCTCTATGATCGTCGGAGGCCCGGGCGCGATGTGATGACGTCACGCCCGTGTCCTCAAATGTAAACAAAGCCGCCATTGCGGCTAGTAAGTATGAGATTGGTGAAAAAAAATTCACTGATCTCATGCTTTCCAGCCTGGAGGAGAGATGTGGGGTCTTATTGACCCCGCATCTCTCCATAAAGAGGACCTGTCACACACATTCCTATTACAAGGGGTGTTTACATTCCTTGTAATAGGAATAAAAGTGATCAAAAAAAAAAAAGTTAAAAATAAATAAATAAATAAGTAAAATAATTTTTTTTTTTTTTTTAAAACGCCCGTCCCCAATAGCTTGCGCTTAGAAGCGAACACACACGTAAGTCCCGCCCGCATATGTAAACGCCATTCAAACCACACATGTGAGGTATCGCCGCTTGCGTTAGAGCGCGTGCAACAATTCTAGCACTAGACCTCCTCTGTAACTCTAACCTGGTAACCTGTAAAAATTTTCAAAGCGTCGCCTATGGAGATTTTTAAGTACCGAAGTTTGGCGCCATTCCATGAGTGTGCGCAATTTTAAAGCATGACATGTTAGGTATATTTTTACTCGGCGTAACATAAGCTTTCATATTTTACAAAAAAATTGGGCTAACTTCACTGTTTTGTTATTTTTTAATTCATGAAACCATTTTTTCCCCCCCAAAAAGGCGTTTGAAAAATTATTGCGCAAATACCGTGCAAGATAAAAAGTTGCAACGACCGTCATTTTATTCCCTAGAGTGTCTGCTAAAAAAAATATATATAATGTTTCGGGGTTCTGAGTAATTTTCTAGCAAAAGAATGATGATTTGTACATGTAGGAGAGAAGTGCCAGAATAGGCCCGGTATTGAAGTGGTATAAAAAGCCCTGTATGGAAGTGGTTAAAGTGAAAAAAAAATGAAATATTCCTTTAAATATCGTGCCTGGGGGGGGTGTCTACAGCATACCTGTAAAGTGGCGCGTGTTTCCCGTGTTTAGAACTGTCCCTGGACAAAATGAAATTTCTAAAGGAATAAAAGTCATTTAAAACTGCTTGCGGCTTTAATGTCATGTCTGGTCCGGGCAATATGGATGAAAATCATTGAGAAAAACGGCATGGGTACCCCCCCAGCCCATTACCAGCCCCTTTGGGTCTTGTATGGATATTAAGGGGAACCCCGCACCCAAATTAAAAAAAGGAAAGGCGTGAGGCCCCCTGCTGCAAAGTATTGCATCAAAAATTGTAATTACACGCCCCTGTTAAACAGGGGCTGAAAAATTGGGCCTTAGCCACTGGTGGCGGTGCCCAGAACCAAAAATGTTCTTACAGGCTATCAGAATGAACACTGAGGAGGAAGAGGATAGTAACTCAGCATAACAGGATAGTCACTCAGCATCAGCATAGGCAGTATTGAAGGGATCTCACATTCCAAAAAAATTATTCGGTTACATCAGCATCAGGTGCTTGGTAGCTGGTGATCCAAGACTGATTCATTTTTATGAAGGTCAGCCGATCGACCGATTCGGTGGACAGGCGCACCCTGTGATCGGTTACAAAGCCTCCAGCATCACTGAATGTGCGTTCCGAAAGAACGCTGGATGCAGGACAGGCCAGTAGCTCAATTGCATACTGTGCAAGCTCTGGCCAGTGATCCATCCTCAAGACCCAGTAACCCAGAGGATTTTCGGTGGGAAAGGTGTCCAAGTCTGATCTTGCCCCTAGGTATCCCTGCACCATGTGAATCAGACGCTGGCGATGGTTGATGGAACCAATCATACCTTGGAGCTGCGGACTAAAAAATTGTCTGGATGCATCGGTCAGACGACCACCTTCCTCTGCTCCCTCTGCGACAGCAAGATAAGGTCCGCAACCTTACCCTTGTAACGTGGATCAAGTAGGGTTGCCAGCCAGTAATGATCCCTCTCCTTGATACCACGAAGACGAGGATCCTTTTGCAGGCTTTGCAGGATCAGGGAGGCTTTGCAGCGTAGGTTTGCTGAGAGATTCGGTCCTCTGGGTCACCAAGGATGTCATGATCCGCAGTCACCTCCTCCCAGCCACGTACAAGTCCATGGGTTTCTTGGGACTGTAAATGATCCCTTGAAGACTGCTGCTGATGCTGAGTGCTAGGCTCCACCTCCATGCTGACACAATCCTCCTCCTCCTCGTCCTCTTCCTGTGTGATCGGCGGGCCAGCAGGAACACTGCCTGGATAAAGGGGGCCTTGAGAGGTAAGGAAGTCTTCCTCTTCCTCCCTCTGTTCTGCCTCAAGTGCCCTGTCCATTATTCCACGCAGCGTGTGCTCCAACAGGTGGACAAGAGGGACAGTGTTACTGATGCATGCACTGTCACTGCTCACCATCCTTGTGGCCTCCTCAAATGGTGACAGGACAGTGCATGCATCCCTGATCATGACCCACTGGCATAGAAAAAAAATCCCAAGCTCCCCTGACCCTGTTCTGGTGCCCTATTGGCACAGATACTCATTGATGGCCCTCTGCTGCGTGTGCAGCCGCTGTAGCATGGCCAACGTTGAGTTTCACCTGGTGGGCATGTCACAGATTAGGCGGTTCTTGGGCAGGTTAAATTCCTTTTGCAGGTCAGTCAGCCGAGCACTGGCATTATATGACCGGCGGAAATGCACACAGACTTTCCTGGCCTGCCTCAGGACATCCTGTAAGCCCATGTACCAGACCAAGATCCGCTGCACCACCAAGTTAAGGAGCCAAACAGGGCACATGGGTCAGCTGTCTTTGTCGGAGGGCGGAGAGAAGGTTGGTGCCATTGTTGCAAACCAACATTCCTGGCTTAAGCTGGCGTGGCGTCAACCACCTCTGAGCCTGCCCCTGCAGAGCTGACAGGAAGAGGCCATGGAGGAAGAAGAAGAGGAGGGGGTGGAGGAGAGAGGTGTGTCAGAATCACCACTAGTAGCATTTTGGAGGCGTGGTGGAGGAACAGCCTCCAACACTACTGCACCTTGTCCTGCATCCTTCCCAGCTGCCAGCAGAGTCACCCAATGCGCCGTGAAAGATAGGTAACGTCCCTGTCCATGCCTGCTGGACCATGAGTTAGTGGTAATATGTACCTTACCGCTGACCACCCTGTCCAGCGAGGCCAAGACATTGCCTTCCACATTTCGATAGAGAGCCCGAATCGCCTTCCGTGGAAAAAAGTGGCGTTTAGGAACCTGCCACTGAGGAACCGCACATTACACAAACTCACGGAAGGGGGCAGAGTCTACCAACTGAAAAGGCAGCAGTTGAGGTGCTAGCAATTTAGCCAAGCTAGAATTCAACTGCTGGGCATGTGGATGGCTGGGAGCGAACTTCTTTCGGCGGTGCAGCAGCTGGGGCAGGGAAATTTGCCTGGTACAATCTGACGTTGGTGTACCGATAGCAGATTGCCCGAAAGTACTTGGCTGTGACAAACCTAATTCTACACCTTCATTCCTCTCAGTGCAGGTTTCAGAGAGGACTGAAGGTATAGTGGGGTTGGAGCTCTCAGCTGATGAGGAGCAAGGAGAGGTCCGCTTTGTTCTTTGGTGTGGGTCTTTTCTGTACGCTTGCCAATGGACTGCATGGCAGGTTGACATATGTCTGGTCAAGCATGTGGTGCCCAAGCGGCTGCTGTTTTGGCCATGCGAGATACGCTTCAGACATATGTTGCAAATAGCAAAGGTGCGATCTGCTGCACATGTCTCAAAAAAGGCCCACACCAAAGAACTTTTGGAATAACGCGCAGAGACAGCAGCGCCCTGCACATGCGGAGCTCTGCGGTGTGGTGCAGTCGGTGTGCTGCCCTTAAGCTGGTCCCTGGAGGGCATCCTGCCTCATTGGAGATGTGCCTCCTCCTCCTCCTCCTGTCTCCTATCAGGCACCCATGTAGAGTCAGTGACCTCATCATCCCCTCCCTCCTCATCACTGGAGCAAACCTGGCAGTATGCTGCAGCTGGGGGAACATGACTGCCAGTTTGCTGTCCTTCTTGGGCACCCCCTCTCTCTAAGCTCACGTTACTGCCTTCCTCTAGCTGGGTTCCATCATCAGAACCTTCAAAGCACTGTGCATCCTCCTGCAGCATGTACCCAACACTGTGGTCAAACAGTTCAGGGGACTCCTCAGGAGGACATGATGGGGCTAGGGAAGGAGTGACTGATGCCATTGAGCCAAGGGAAGAGGCCGCTTTGCCAGACAAAGTACCCTGAGCCTGGGTGAGAGAGGATGAGGAGGATGAGGACAGCTTGGTCATCCACTCTACCAAGTCTTCTGCATATTGCGGCTCAACGCGGCCAGCTGCTGAAAAAAAGGACAAGCGTGCCCCGCGGCCACGTGCTGATGAGGATGCACCGTGTCCACGACCAGCACTGTTACCTCTAGACACAGAGCCTGCTTGCTCTCTTTTATTGGCCTGTGACTGTCTGCCTCTCCTTGTTGGCCTTCCAGACATACTTTATTTGATGTATTGGAATAGGTAGGTACACAAGGAATTGTCTGCAGTCAGCTTTAGCTGCACACTGTGGCCAGTATACAGTACACTGACTGAAAATACTGCAGCTGCCTGCCTGTGGTATTATTAGGAAGAGAACACCAGCAATTGTCTGCAGTTAGCTTTAGTTGCACACTGTACACAGGACACAGTACACTGACTGAAAATACTGCTTCTGCCTGCCTGTCAGTATATTAGGAAGAGAACACCAGCAATTGTCTGCAGTTAGCTTTAGTTGCACACTGTGCACAGGGCACAGTACACTGACTGAAAATACTACTGCTGCTGCTGCCTGCCTGCCTGCCTGTCAGTATGTTAGGAAGAGAACACCAGTAATTGTCTGCAGTTAGCTTTAGTTGCACACTGTGCACAGCACACAGTACACTGACTGAAAATACTGCTGCTGCCTGCCTGTCAGTATACTAGGGAAGATAACACCAGCAATTGTCTGCAGTTAGCTTTAGTTGCACACTGTGCACAGGACACAGTACACTGACTGAAAATACTGCTGCTGCCTGCCTGTCAGTATATTAGGAAGAGAATAACAGGAAGGGATCTAGCTAAACTGAATACAGTGTATATATATATATATATATATATATATATATATATATATATATATATAGCGATACCCACAGTTTAAGAGGGCTGCTTGTTTGTTTTGGGCCTTGTAATGCTCCGCTATCAACCCCCGGCGATCGGCTCTAACCTCTCGTGGCACAGTTAGGAAAGGGGGGGAAAGATGGCACAACCGCAATATATCTATACTGTTATATGGTACAACCCCTTTGTATCCCAGCACAGTAATTGACACTGACAACCAAATTACTTAACTATAACTTTTTACTATTGGTAAAAGTATAAAAGGTAATTTGTATACAATATCTTATGCAGATCCCTGCAATATAAGTGTACACATTAAAAGGGTATAACATCCAATAATGCAATGAACATATAACCCCGCTGCAGCTATCCTAGTCGTGAGCAAAAAATGGCACCCAGCAATGTCCTATACTACCCAGTCAGGCCTGACTATAACTTTGGGGTATAGTTCTTTGAAGAATCTTCGCTAGCAACTCTCGGTGGTGCACATAAAGAAACAAACTGTAATCCAATAGGGGTAGCAGATGATCGTTAACTTGGTAAAGCTGGAGAGTAGGGATGAGCTTCGTGTTCGAGTCGAACATACGTTCGACTCGAACATCGGCTGTTCGATCGTTCGTCGAAGATCGAACGATTTGGGCCGTTCGCGCCAAATTCGAGTGACGCGAAAGGCCCACAATGCACTACGCCATCGCAGTGTCATCCAGGCGCTGTGATTGGCCAAGCATGCACTGTGACCCCGCATGCTTGGCCAATCACAGCGCCGGCAGCGAGGAGAGCAATGATTGGCCACAGGCAGGATGCCTGTGGCCAATTATTCTTGAGGGGGTTTAGTACACGCCCCACACTATAAAAGGCCGCCAGCGCGGCGGCCTTGTGTAGTGTGTTCCGGAGCAGGGAAAGAGAAGCATAGGCAGGGACAGTGTCATTTTTTTCCTTTACTAATCCTGGATTCCTTGTGTTTAGGGACAAATAAGGATAGGTAGGGAGAGTGTCAGTGTGTTATTCTGTGCTAAACCTTGTTTGTAGGGACAGAGAGGTACAGTGAGGGAAAGTGTCAGTGTGCTATTCTGTTCTAAACCAATCTTGCTGAACCATATTTGAAATCCTTGAGTTTAGGGACAGAGAGGTACAGTGAGGGAAAGTGTCAGTGTGCTATTCTGTGCTAAATCTTATTTGTAGGGACAGAGTAGGGCAGTGAGTGAAACTGACAGTGTGCTATTCTGTTCTAAACCAATCTTGCTGAACCATATTTGAAATCCTTGAGTTTAGGGACAGAGAGGTACAGTGAGGGAAAGTGTCAGTGTGCTATTCTGTGCTAAATCTTGTTTGTAGGGACAGAGTAGGACAGTGAGTGAAACTGACAGTGTGCTATTCTGTTCTAAACCAATCTTGCTGAACCATATTTGAAATCCTTGAGTTTAGGGACTGAGAGGTACAGTGAGGGAAAGTGTCAGTGTGCTATTCTGTGCTAAATCTTGTTTGTAGGGACAGAGTAGGACAGTGAGTGAAACTGACAGTGTGCTATTCTGTTCTAAACTAATCTTGCTGAACCATATTTGAAATCCTTGAGTTTAGGGACTGAGAGGTACAGTGAGGGAAAGTGTCAGTGTGCTATTCTGTGCTAAATCTTG
Source organism: Rana muscosa (assembly GCA_029206835.1). Classification (NCBI taxonomy): domain Eukaryota; kingdom Metazoa; phylum Chordata; class Amphibia; order Anura; family Ranidae; genus Rana; species Rana muscosa. The sequence goes on from CM055118.1 coordinate 213,704,797, forward strand.
TTTGTAGGGACAGAGTAGGACAGTGAGTGAAACTGACAGTGTGCTATTCTGTTCTAAACCAATCTTGCTGAACCATATTTGAAATCCTTGAGTTTAGGGACAGAGAGGTACAGTGAGGGAAAGTGTCAGTGTGCTATTCTGTGCTAAATCTTGTTTGTAGGGACAGAGTAGGACAGTGAGTGAAACTGACAGTGTGCTATTCTGTTCTAAACCAATCTTGCTGAACCATATTTGAAATCCTTGAGTTTAGGGACAGAGAGGTACAGTGAGGGAAAGTGTCAGTGTGCTATTCTGTGCTAAATCTTGTTTGTAGGGACAGAGTAGGACAGTGAGTGAAACTGACAGTGTGCTATTCTGTTCTAAACCAATCTTGCTGAACCATATTTGAAATCCTTGAGTTTAGGGACTGAGAGGTACAGTGAGGGAAAGTGTCAGTGTGCTATTCTGTGCTAAATCTTGTTTGTAGGGACAGAGTAGGACAGTGAGTGAAACTGACAGTGTGCTATTCTGTTCTAAACTAATCTTGCTGAACCATATTTGAAATCCTTGAGTTTAGGGACTGAGAGGTACAGTGAGGGAATTTGTCAGTGTGCTATTCTGTTCTAAACCAATCTTGCTGAACCATATTTGAAATCCTTGAGTTTAGGGACAGAGAAGGACACCCGTGGAAACTATCAGTGTGCTATTCTGTGCTAAATCTTGTTTGTAGGGACAGAGAGGTACAGTGAGTGAAACTGACAGTGTGCTATTCTGTTCTAAACCAATCTTGCTGAACCATATTTGAAATCCTTGAGTTTAGGGACAGAGAAGGACACTCGTGGAAACTCTCAGTGTGCTATTCTGTGCTAAATCTAGTTTGTAGGGACAGAGTAGGACAGTGAGTGAAACTGACAGTGTGCTATTCTGTTCTAAACCAATCTTGCTGAACCATATTTGAAATCCTTGAGTTTAGGGACAGAGAAGGACACTCGTGGAAACTATCAGTGTGCTATTCTGTGCTAAATCTTGTTTGTAGGGACAGAGTAGGACAGTGAGGGAAAGTGTCAGTGTGCTATTCTGTTCTAAACCAATCTTGCTGAACCATATTTGAAATCCTTGAGTTTAGGGACAGAGAAGGACACTCGTGGAAACTCTCAGTGTGCTATTCTGTGCTAAATCTAGTTTGTAGGGACAGAGTAGGACAGTGAGTGAAACTGACAGTGTTGTCACGTACCTGGTAGACGAGCCCAATGTGCAGGGAGCGGCTTCTCGTAGCCTCTGATTCACGAGGCCCTGGTAGAGGGAACAGGAGCTCGCGAGGGCAGAGGGCACAAGTGCCTGACTGGTAAGCTGAGTAGGGGCCTTGAGCAGAAGCTGTAGTCCACGGCAGGGTGCAGTAGTGGAACACTCGTGGATGAGCAGCAGAGCAGGTGAGGGCAGACCGGGTCAAACACTGGCAGGCTGGTTCAGGTACAAAAGCGGGATCCAAAACAGGAGTCAGAGTCCAGGCCGGGTCAGTTCGTTGGGCAGGCAGAAATCAGGTTAGAGGGATAAGCAAAAGAGTCGTCAAGGCAAGCGGGGATCAGAAGGGCAGGCAGCAAACAGGATACACAGAGGGAAGCCGGATCAGGTAGGAAGTTCAACAGCAGGGTATCAATCAGCAGGGGTCTCAGGAAACGCTGTAGACCAGACAGCACTGGGCAGCATGACAGGGGAGTTTAAATACCCGATTCTGGCGCCAAGCGCCGTCACCGTGCGTGCGTGCGCGCATGCGCCGAACAGTTCCTCCAAAGGCAGGCATTCGTTTGATGCTGCTGTTGCCGGGCAGATTATGTAAATGCCTTTCCTGACATTGCCCCCCTCCAACGGGCAGCCTCCGGATGCCCAACTGGGCCATCCTAACTGGGTGGGATCTTTTGAAGGCCAGAATTAGTCTCTCTGCGTGGATGTTAGTCTCTGGTTCCCAGGAATTTTCTTCTGGGCCATAGCCCTTCCATTTTACCAAGTACTGGGTTTGGTTGCGCCTCCTCCTGCAGTCTAGGATGGATTCGACCTCGAACTCCTCCTCCCCATTGATTTGTACTGGTTCTGGGGGGCCTATACCCCGATCGGAGAATGGATCTGGAACTGCAGGTTTGAGTAGGGCCACATGGAACACCGGGTGTATCCGGAAGGATTCCGGCAGTTTCAACTCATAAGCCACATCGTTAATCCGTCTTAAAACAGGGAAGGGGCCCACAAATTTGGGGCCCAATTTCTTGGAAGGGCATGCTAATTTCAAGTTCACCGTGGACAGCCAGACTTGGTCTCCGGGCACCAGGTTAAGCTCCCCCCTCCTCCTCCTGTCGAATATCTCTTTGTTATATTTCTGGGTCCTTGCCATTGTTTCTTGTAGTAGTTTGTTGTTATCGTTAAAGAAGTTCAGAGTTTCTTGGGCGGCTGGAACTGCACATTCCGGTATATTATTGGATAGGAACAAGGGGTGGAAACCGTAGTTTGCGAAAAAGGGGGACTGTTTGGTAGCTGAGTGGACAGAGTTGTTGTACGCAAACTCGGCAAGAGGTAGTAAGGGTACCCAATCGTCCTGAGAAAAGCCTGAGAAACAGCGTAGATATTGTTCGAGCGTCTGATTGGTTCGTTCAGTCTGCCCATTGGTCTGCGGGTGATAAGCGGAAGAAAGGCACAGGTCAATTTTTAAGGATCCATAAAGTGCTCTCCAAAATCTGGACGTAAACTGCACTCCTCGATCGGATACGATGTTTGAAGGGATACCGTGCAGCCTTACTATTTCCTTGATGAACAGTTTTGCGGTTTCAGGAGCGGAAGGTGTGCCTCTCATAGGCAAAAAATGGGCCATTTTGGATAGTCTGTCTACTACCACAAAAATGGTAGTGCAGTCTTCGGATGGAGGTAACTCAACAATAAAATCCATGGAGATCATTCTCCAGGGTCTTTCTGGAATGGGTAGGGGTTTTAATAGTCCCCATGCTTTGGCCTTGCTGCCCTTGTTTCGGGTGCAAATGGCGCATGAATCCACGTAGTCTCTACAGTCCTTCAATAGGCGAGGCCACCAAAACATGCGCTGAAGAAGTTGAGATGTCTTGCGGATACCGAAATGGCCAGCCAGTTCATGGTCGTGGCAAGACTTAAGGACCTTGACTCGTGCTTGTTGAGGTACAAAAATCCTGTCCTGGAACCACAGCAGGTCATTTCTCCGCTGTAAGGTAACGTCCGGTAGGTGTAATTCACTTGTGTAAGCTCGTTTGATCTGAGATAGTACGTCTTCTTGTAATAAAAGAAAGTTTCCAGGCGTCAGGATGGTGTCCGGGAGTGACGAGGTTTGAGGTTCACTGAACATCCGGGAAAGTGCATCAGGTTTTGTGTTCTTTGACCCGGGCCTGTAAGTAATGTGAAATGAGAACCTGGTAAAAAAAAGTGCCCACCTAGCCTGACGTGGTCTCAGTCTCTTGGCGGCTTTCAAGTACTCCAGGTTCTTGTGGTCTGTGTAGACCAAAATGGGGTGTGCTGCCCCCTCCAGCAAGTAGCGCCATTCCTCCAGTGCTGCCTTAATTGCGAGTAATTCTCTGTCCCCGACATCGTAGTTTCTTTCTGCTTCGGACAACTTACGAGAAAAGAAAGCTACAGGGTGTAACAGGGCCTTGGGACCCTGCCTCTGGGAGAGTACTGCTCCCACGGCAATTTCTGAGGTGTCTACTTCTAGGGTATAGGGCAGGGCTGGGTCTGGGTGTCTTAGGACAGCGGCTGAGATGAACTGACCCTTGAGGGTAGAGAAGGCAGCCTGGGCCTCAGGGGTCCAGTTGAAGCGCGTGCCTTGTTTTGTCAGGCTGGTGATGGGGGCGATGATGGTGGAAAAACCCCGGATAAATTTGCGATAGAAATTTGCGAACCCCACAAACCGCTGGATCCCTTTCTTGTCCGTAGGGGCTGGCCAATCCAGGATGGCGGAGACCTTTTGTGGGTCCATCTTGATGCCTTCCACGGAGATAATCAGCCCCAAGAATTGGATGCTTTGCTGCTCGAAGACACATTTCTCAGGTTTCGCATACAGACCGTGTTGACGGAGTCGGGTTAGTACCTTCCCAACATGTTCCCGATGGATGGACAGAGAGGGAGAAAAAATTAGGATATCGTCTAGATAGACGATAACGAACAGGTCAAGATAGTCTCTGAAGGCCTCATTCACAAAATGTTGAAATGTAGCTGGGGCGTTGCATAGACCGAAGGGCATCACACGGTATTCAAAATGCCCGAATCGGGTACGGAAGGCGGTCTTCCATTCATCCCCGCTTCGAATCCGGACTAGGTTGTAGGCCCCACGTAGGTCTAATTTGGTAAATATAGAAGCGGTTCCGAGTCTCTGGAAGAGTTCAGGCACCAGAGGAAGGGGGTAACGATTCTTGATCGTAATCTTGTTAAGCTCACGGTAGTCTACGCAAGGGCGTAGTGAGTGGTCCTTCTTCTCGACAAAGAATATCCCCGCTCCTGCCGGTGAGGTGGAAGGGCGGATGAACCCTTTTTTCAGATTATCATCAATGTAAGTTTTAAGAGTCCCCAGCTCCAATTCGGTCAGAGGGAAGATCCTCCCGAATGGTACCTCTGCCCCGGGGAGGAGTTCAATCGGGCAGTCGTAGGGCCTGTGTGGGGGTAATGTCTCTGCACCTTTCTTGCTGAATACATCCAGAAAGGTGTGGTATGCTTTGGGGACGAATTGGCGGGTCTCGGTATCAGCATCAAGACACAGTAGTGAAGAAGGCGTATCAGTGTTTTTCAATAGGCAATGCTGGCGGCAATAAGGAGAGCGGAAGCTGATCTTTCCAGTAATCCAGTCAATCTTGGGGTTGTGAGCCTTCAGCCATGGCATACCCAGTATAATGGGAAACAAGGGGGACTCAATAATGTCCAGGCAAAGCCATTCCCGGTGGCTATTGGAGATGACTGTGTCCAGAGGGGCCGTCTCCTGGGTAACAGGCCTGGATTTGATGGCTGATCCGTCGGCCAGATGGATGGATAGACCCTTAGCTCTGGGTTGTAGGGGGATTCGGAACTTGCTGGCGAAAGATGCATCCATAAAGCCGCTACACGCTCCGGAGTCAATTAGGGCGGTAGCTTGGATATTCCCTCCTGGAAGCTGTAGGGAAATTGAAACAGCCAGATGAGTTGCGTTATCAAATGAAACAGGTGAGCAGGTAGAACAAACAGAGGAAGACTTACGGGACTTGGCGGGACAGGACCTCACGTAGTGTCCCGGTTCGCCACAGTAAAGGCAGAGGTTGTTGTTCCGCCGGCGTTGACGCTCCTCGGGAGTGAGCGAGGGTCGAAGCAAACCAAGCTGCATGGGCTCTGGAACGTCGGTGGGCGTATGAGCGAACGCCGGAGGAGCGGAGTGAGGAAGGTTTGGGTTAAACACACGGGGAAGCATCCAGACAGGGCGAGAAGGGCCCGTGGTGCGTTCTGCCCTTCGTTCCCTTAGCCGTCTGTCGATTTGGGTAGCCTGCAGAATCAGAGCGTCAAGCGTTGCGGGGATGCCCACCTGGGCCAGTTCATCTTTAAGAGGTTCCGAGAGGCCTAGGTGGAACTGGTGACGCAGGGCAGCGTCATTCCAGTTAGTATCCGCGCTCCAACGCCGGAATTCGGACACGTAATCTTCCATGGCCCTGCGGCCTTGTTGTAGGGAGCATATTGCGGCTTCTGCAGTGGCCGCCTGAAGGGGGTCCTCATAGAGGAGGTCCATTGCTTGAAGGAAGGAACTTAGCAGGTTCAGGCAGACGTCCTTGTGTTCCAAGAGACGATGGGCCCACGTCTGGGGTTCTCCTGAAAGTAGGGAAATGACAAAACCCACCTTGGTGGATTCAAGCGAGAATGTCCGGGGCTGTAACGCAAAGAACAGTTCGCAGGCGTTACGGAAGGCCCTGTATTTGCTGCGGTCCCCCGAGAATCTTTCCGGAGTGGGGACCCTAGGTTCTGGTGGCAGCATTACCACAGATGGCGCAGGAGAAGTTCCAGAGGCCGGCGTGAATAAGGTCCGGACTTGTTCCTCCAGACGGGTGTACCCCTCTTACAAACTTCTGACGGCCGAGGTAAGTCCGTCCAGGTGGCGGCACAAGTCCTCCATTGGAGAGGCTCCCTGCGTGGGCTCGGACATGGCTGTCTGGTACTGTCACGTACCTGGTAGACGAGCCCAATGTGCAGGGAGCGGCTTCTCGTAGCCTCTGATTCACGAGGCCCTGGTAGAGGGAACAGGAGCTCGCGAGGGCAGAGGGCACAAGTGCCTGACTGGTAAGCTGAGTAGGGGCCTTGAGCAGAAGCTGTAGTCCACGGCAGGGTGCAGTAGTGGAACACTCGTGGATGAGCAGCAGAGCAGGTGAGGGCAGACCGGGTCAAACACTGGCAGGCTGGTTCAGGTACAAAAGCAGGATCCAAAACGGGAGTCAGAGTCCAGGCCGGGTCAGTTCGTTGGGCAGGCAGAAATCAGGTTAGAGGGATAAGCAAAAGAGTCGTCAAGGCAAGCCGGGATCAGAAGGGCAGGCAGCAAACAGGATACACAGAGGGAAGCCGGATCAGGTAGGAAGTTCAGCAGCAGGGTATCAATCAGCAGGGGTCTCAGGAAACGCTGTAGACCAGACAGCACTGGGCAGCATGACAGGGGAGTTTAAATACCCGATTCTGGCGCCAAGCGCCGTCACCGTGCGTGCGCGCTCCCGCGGGCGCGCGCGCGCATGCGCGCGCACGCGCATGTGCCGAACAGTTCCTCCAAAGGCAGGCATTCTTTTGATGCTGCTGTTGCCGGGCAGATTATGTAAATGCCTTTCCTGACAAGTGTGCTATTCTGTGCTAAACCAATCTTGCTGAAGCATATTGCAAATCCTTGTGTTTAGGGACAGAGAAGGATAGGCAGGGGACAGTGTCAGTGTCATTGTTGCTAAGCCTCCTGCACAGTATACACCTGAAGGTAGCCCTTATTGCTGTTTTTCCCATCTCCCTGCAGGCCATCCATTAAAATGTCTGGAAGGCAAACAAGGAGAGGCAGATAGTCAGGAGGCAAAAAAAGAGGGCAAGCAGGCTCTGTGTCTGGGGGCAACAGTGCTGGTCGTGGACGCGGTGCATTGTCATCAGCACATGGCCATGGGACACGCTTGTCCTTCTTTTCGGCAGCTGGACATGTTGAGCCACATCATGCCGAACACTTGGTAGAGTGGATGACCAAGCCCACCTCATCCTCCTCATCCTCTCTCACCCAGGCTCAGGGTACTGGCAAAGCAGCTGCCAAAGCGTCCTCTTCTCTGGTATCATTATCTTCATTAGTCAATCCTTCCCTAGACCCACCATGTCCTCCTCCTGAGGAGTCCCCCGAACTGTTTGAGCACAGTGTTGGGTACATGCTCCAGGAGGATGGCCAGCGTTTCGAAGGATCTGATGATGATACCCAGATAGAGGAAGGCAGTAGCGTGAGAGCAGAGAGAGGGGATGCTCAAGAAGGACACCAATCTGGCAGTCATGCTCCAGCAGCTGCAGCATACTGCCAGATTGGCTCCAGTGATGAGGAGGGAGGGGATGATGAGGTCACTGACTCCACGTGGGTGCCTAATAGGAGAGAGGAGGAGGAGGAGGATGAGGAGGAGGCACATCTCCAACGAGGCAGGATGCCCTTGGGTGGCCAGCGTATGGGCAGCACACTGACGGAATCACACCGCAGAGCTCCACCTGTGCAGGGCGCTGCCTCTGCCCGTCATTCAAAAAGTTCTTTGGTGTGGGCCTTTTTTGAGGCGAGTGCATCAGATCGCACAGCTGCTGTTTGCAACATATGTCTCAAGCGTATATCGCGTGGCCAAAACATCAGCCGCTTGGGCACCACATGCTTGATCAGACATATGTTGACCTGCCATGCAGCTCGTTGGCAAGCCTACCTTAAAGACCCACACCAAAGAACAAAGCTGACCTCTTCTTGCACCGCATCAGCTGGGATCTCCAACCCCACTATACCTTCAGTCCTCTCTGAAACCTGCTCTGAGAGGAATGAAGGTGTAGAATTAGGTGTGTCACAGCCAAGTACTTGCGGCCACTCTGCTAGCAGTACACCGACGTCCGATTCTAGCAGGCAAATTTCCCTGCCCCAGCTGCTGGACCGTCGAAAGAAGTTCACTCCCAGCCATCCACATGCCCAGCGGTTGAATGCTAGCTTGGCTAAATTGCTAGCGCTTCAACTGCTGCCTTTTCAGTTGGTAGACTCGGCCCCCTTCCGTGAGTTTGTGCAATGTGCGGTTCCTCAGTGGCAGGTTCCCAAACGCCATTCCGGCTCTCTACAGGCATGTGGAAGGCAATGTCTTGGCCTCGCTGGACAGGGCGGTCAGCGGTAAGGTGCATATTACCGCTGACTCATGGTCCAGCAGGCATGGACAGGGATGTTACCTTTCTTTCACGGCCCATTGGGTCACTCTTTTGGCAGCTGGGAAGGATGCAGGACAAGGTGCAGTAGTGTTGGAGGTTGTTCCACCGCCACGCCTCCAAAATGCTACTACTGGTTGTGACACACCTCTCTCCTCCACCCCCTCCTCTTCTTCTTCCTCCATGGCCTCTTCCTGTGGTTTGTCCTCGGAACCAGCGGTGCTCCGTAGGCGTTCAAGGGGCTACGCAAGTACGCAGGCAAAAAGATGCCATGCCGTGCTTGCGCTGGTGTGTTTGGGGGACAGGAGCCACACTGGGGCAGAGGTCCTGTCTGCTCTGCAGGGGCAGGCCGAGAGGTGGTTGACGCCACGCCAGCTTAAGCCAGGAATGGTGGTTTGCGACAATGGCACCAACCTCCTCTCCGCCCTCCGACAGGGACAACTGACCCATGTGCCCTGTATGGCTCACGTCCTTAACCTGGTGGTGCAGCGGTTCTTGGGCAGGTACCCGGGCTTACAGGATGTCCTGAGGCAGGCCAGGAAAGTCTGTGTTCATTTCCGCAGATCTTATAATGCCAGTGCTCGCCTGGCTGAGCTGCAAAAGGAGTTGAACCTGCCCAAGAACCGCCTTATATGTGACATGCCCACCAGGTGGAACTCAACGTTGGCCATGCTGCAGCGGCTGCACACGCAGCAGAGGGCCATCAATGAGTACCTGTGCGACTACGGCACCAGGACAGGGTCAGGGGAGCTCGGGTTTTTTTCACCACGCCAGTGGGGCATGATCAGGGATGCATGCACTGTCCTGGCACCATTTGAGGAGGCCACGAGGATGGTGAGCAGTGACAGTGCATGCATCAGTGACACTGTACCTCTTGTCCACCTGTTGGAGCACACGCTGCGTGGAATAATGGACAGGGCACTTGAGGCAGAACAGAGGCAGGAAGAGGAGGACTTCCTTGCCTCTCAAGGCCCCCTTTACCCTGACAGTGTTCCTTCTGTCCCACCCATCGCACAGGAAGAGGAGGAGGAGGAGGAGGAGGATTGTGTCAGCATGGAGGTGGAGGCTGGCACTCAGCATCATCAGCAGCAGTCTTTTAGGGATGATTTACAGTCCCAAGAAACCAGTGGACTTGTACGTGGCTGGGAGGAGGTGGCTGCGGATCATGTCGTCCTTAGTGACCCAGAGGACTCCGGACTGAATGCCTCAGCTAACCTACGCTGCATGGCCTCCCTGATCCTGCAAAGTCTGCGGAAGGATCCTCGTATTCTTCGGATCAAGGAGAGGGACCATTACTGGCTGGCCATTCTCCTTGATCCACGGTACAAGGGTAAGGTTGCGGACCTTATGTTACCGTCGCAGAGGGAGCAGAGGATGAGACAACTCCGGGAGGCCTTGCAGAAAGGTCTGTGCAACGCGTTCCCAGAGACTGGGAGGTTACAAACTCCTGGTCCTGGACAATGAGTTGCTGAGGCTTCGGGCAGTCAAAGAAGGAGCGGTGGGGAAGGTGGCCGTCTGACCGATGCGTTCAGACAATTCTTTAGTCCGCAGCCCCAAAGTATGATCGTTTCCAGCAACCATCGCCAGCGTCTGATATACATGGTGCAGGAATACCTAGGGGCAAGGTCAGACTTGGACACCTTCCCCACCGAAAATCCTCTGGCTTACTGGGTCTTGAGGATGGATCACTGGCCAGAGCTTGCACAGTATGCAATTGAGCTACTGGCCTGTCCTGCATCCAGCGTTCTTTCAGAACGCACATTCAGTGCTGCTGGAGGATTTGTCACGGATCACAGGGTGCGCCTGTCCACCGACTCGGTTGATCGACTGACTTTCATCAAGATGAACCAGTCTTGGATCACCACCAGCTACCACACACCTGATGCTGATATAACAGACTAATTGATTTTAAAATGTCACATCCCTTCAAGACTGATGCTGATGCTGAGTTCCTGTGCTGTTATGTTGACTAGCTATCCTCCTCCTCCTCCTCAATGATCCGATTAATGATGATAGCTTGGAAGATCATTTTGGTTTATGGGTGCCGCCACCAGTGGCTAAGGCCCAATTTTTCAGCCCCTGTTTAACAGGGGCGTGTAATTACAATTTTTGATGCAATACTTTGCAACAGGCCTCATTGCTGTGCTCCAAGTACAGTATCTGTGAGAGGTTGCAGTGTTGTGCCACCAGTGCCTAAGGCCCAATTTTTCAGCCCATGTTCAACAGGGGCATGCAATTATAATTATTGATCTAATAATTCACAGCAGGGCCCATTGCTGCGCCCACCAAGAGGCCTTACAGTGTTGTGGCACCAGCACCACCATCAAAGGCCCAATTTTTACTACCACTGTTCAACAATTATATGTTATTACAATTCCTGATATAATAGTTGACAGCAGGGCGTTCCAGCACCCACCAAGAGTAACTGTGAGTGCTTACAGTGTTGTGCCAACACCAACACCTAAGGGGCCAAATTTCTGCAGAGTATATACGGCAGGTCCCTACTTTCAAACATCCAACTTACAAACGACTACTACTTGCAAACGGAAGAAGACAACAGGAAGTGAGAGGAAATCTACCCCTAGGAAGGCAAATTCTCTCCTGTAAGAATTAATATGGGAGAAAGGTGTCTCCTCTCTACTGATGCTTTATCACCAATCCTTGTTTCAATAAAAACACCACATTTCAAAAACAGTTGTCATTGGGACGCAAAGTGAGGTGAAATGTTCTGAACAGGGGCACAGACAGCAAAAAAAATGTTACAGGGGTGATAACCCTTCCCTATGTTTTCCAAAAAGCTTAAAAATAGGTATTTGGCCTGGAGCTACACTTAAACAATGTAGCTGTTCAAAATTACAAACAGATTCTACATAAGAACAAACCTACAGTCCCTGTCTTGTATGCACCGCCTGTATACGGCTGTTCAGAGTATATAGGGCCTTTTTTATTTTGTGTGCGGGGTTCCCCTTAATATCGATACAAGACCCAAAGGGGCTGGTAATGGGCTGGGGTAGGGGGGGGGGGGGTTGATGGGGTAGCTATGCCATTTTTCTTAAAGATTTTCATCCATATTACCGGGACCAGACATTACATTAAAGCCGCAAGCAGTTTTAAATGGCTTTTTTTTCCTTTAGAAATTTTATTTTGTGCAGGGACAGTTCTAAACACGGGAAACACGTGGCACTTCACAGGCATACTTTAGACTCCCCCCAGGTACAATATTTAAAGGAATATTTGCCTTTTTTTTTTTCACTTTATGCATCATTAAAATGACTGCTCCCGGAAAACGTCCGTTTTTAAAACTTCTTTTTGCATTGATACATGTCCCCTGGTGCAGAACCCGGGTTCCCAAACTCTGTTTAGGACAATAACATGGATAATAGTCGTTATAATTAGCACTTTAGAATCCGAACGTTCGCATCCATTGTATTTAATAGGGTTCTAATGTTCGTGCGAACTTTCGGTCCGTTCGCGGGTTCTGGTGCGAACCGAACCCGGGGGTGTTTGGCTCATCACTACTGGAGAGACTGATAAACTCAGTTCAGCAGACAGTCTCTCCAAAGTATAACTGTGGTCAATGATGGGCCTAGGCAAAGTTAATAGGCAGCAAAGTTACTTAGATGTGGTTCTGAGCTGGCGCTCTCTCACTCAGACCGGACCGACTCCTGTCCAGGACCTCCGCTACGGTGAGGTGCTTCACCGTGCCCACGATGCACCGGGTCTTCGGTCCTCCAGAAGATGGTGGCACCTCAGGTGGATCGGATGCTCCGCAGGCTCCTCCGTGGAACGGAAGGCTCTCTGAAACAAAGTGCGAGGCCCAGGCTTCAGGCCCTGCACGCGCAGCAGGTGATTGCAGGGATCCTCTTGCAGGGAGGGCGGCATTCCAAGAGAGAGAGCGAGGCTCCTCCTCCCCCTTTTAAAGTCCACCCCAGCAGTCCTTGCGTGGGGAAATGCACCCTGGGTGCCTCAAAGCGTGCTGGGAACTGTAGTTTTGTGGGTGAAAATGATACCCCGCTACACACTCCCCCCACTTGAAATCTTTGGTCCCCCAAAGACAGTATCAACAGTAGGAAAATACAAACTCATTAAGGACAGCTAGAGAAGTTGGCAGAGGAAACTCCCACCAAGACGGGGAAGGAAGCTTGTCCTGCTCACTGGTTACATCAATGGGGTTGACCTGCCTAACTGTGCCAGAGAGTGAGCTGGGGTTGCCTTCCACCAAATGCACGGCAGAAGGATCAGATGTTGGTAATGTCCTTCGAGCAGTGGTTACTGTATCCTCAGAACTTTCCCCCTTTTGGGTATAGGTTAACTTCTGAGGAGGACGAATGGTTCTCTTGGCCCTTTGTTCTCTTGGGGTGACTGTTTCATCCCTCACTGTATCCTCTTCTGGAGTAGGTACACTGGGCTCCAACACTTCTGGTACATCCAGATCAGGTGCAGGAAGGTGTTGGGAGTAATCTTGATGATCAGCAGAAGGTGACCATATGGCATCTTCCCACTCTTCAGACAGAGGGCTAGACGGAACAAACTCAGTGGCTTCCACATTCAATGTACTATCCACAGTACCTTCAGAGGGTGGAAGATCTATAGACATGGGTTCTGGGGTCTGAGAAGGCCACAACCATCCAAGCTCTTCTTCTTCACTCTGATCAGAGACATCCATTTCTCCAGACTGATACCTGAGACCGAGTGTTTGGCCTAGGTGTCTCCAAGCTTGAGGATGATCCAGGGGAATCTTCTACAGGAGGTATCCGAACCGCTTCTGAAAGTGGAAGTAAATAGTTTTGTGCCATGTCTTCAGTGGCCCTATCTTCCCTTCTGGTTTTAGCTGATACACCGGCACGTCTGGCAACTTCTTACAGATCACATATGGTTCCGGTCTCCATCTGTCTGCTAATTTATGCTTCCCTGGAACTCCTAGGTTTCGCAGCAGCACTCTGTCTCCTGGCTGTAGGTCCTGGATTCGAACTTTGAGGTCAAAGTTCCTCTTGTTCCGGGCTCCTTTTTGCTCTGAGGCCACTTGGGCCTGTTCAAAAGCTAGCTTCAAACTCTTCCTCAGTCTGTCTACATATCCCTTATGTGAGGTGGCTGAAGTGCGATCCGTTGATATGCCGCATGCCAGATCCACGGGCAGTCTTGCTTCCCTGCCAAACATAAGGCGATATGGAGAGTACCCTGTGGCATTGCTAGTGGTACTGTTGTAAGCATGCACGATGGCTGCTATGTGCTTGCTCCAATGCTGCTTCTGCTCACTACTCAGAGTCCCCAACATATTTAACAGAGTCCTGTTGAACCTCTCCGGCTGAGCATCACCCTGAGGGTGATAAGGGGTGGTGCGGGTTTTTTTGATACCCAAAGAGTCCAGCAATTTCTTGATTAACGACTCTCAAAGTCTCTCCCTTGGTCAGAGTGCAGGCGTTGTGGCAGCCCATAATGCACAAAGTATTTCTCTACTAGGATTTTAGCTACAGTGGATGCCTTCTGATCCTTGGCTGGAAAAGCCTGGGCATAACGGGTGAAATGGTTGGTTATAACCAGAACATTTCCTTGTCCACTTAAGTCAGGTTCCAGACAGAGAAAGTCAATGCACACCAAGTCCAAGGGTCCTTGACTCTGCAGATGGCCCATTGGGGCAACTTGACGTGGCAATGTCTTCCTCTGGATACAGCTTGCACAGGAGTGGCAGTACTCCTCCACTTCAGCCCGCATACAAGGCCAATAGAACCTATCCCTTACAAGTTGGAATGTTCGTTCGGCCCCCAAGTGGCCATGATTATCATGTAAGGCAGCCAAAACAGTTCTTCTGTATTTCTCTGGCAGAAACAGCTGCCTCTTCTCTTCTAGGTCATCAGAGGGGCCCCTTCGGTAGACCACCCCTTGATGCACCTGCAGCTTGTCCCATTCCTTGTGGACCAACCTTCTTCTTATCTTCAGGGTGCATTGGGATTTGATAAAATCCACTCTTCAGATCCATGACACTGAACCACTTGGCCCCAGACAGACTCTGCAAAGCATCTTTTATGCTGGGGGTAGTGTACTGGTCGGGTATGGTCCTCCTGTTGAGACTCCTATAGTCTATGCAGAGTCTCAGCGACCCGTTTTTCTTCCTTACCACCACGATGGGTGAGGCATATGGACTTCTGGACTCTCGGGTGACCCCTGTCCTCTTTAGCTCTGACAACTGCTCACGCAAATCTTCCAGGTCAGCCAGTGGAACTCTTCGGACCCTCTCCCGAAAGGGTTTGTCTTCTTGAAGACGGATTTTATGGGTGGCACTTCTCGCACACCCCACGTCAAACTCATCTTCTGAGAATATTCTTCTCCACCTAGTCAGCTGGGCCTTGGCTCTTTCCTTCCATTTCAATGGCAAGGCGGTATCTTCAAGGCAGAGCTCCTCCAGGGTGGCTTCTCCTCCCTTGGACCCTAATTCAGACAGGGCCCCTGGGGTAGCAGGATTCACCTTGCCCAGTAGTACCCGGGCTGGGATCTTCACAGGGGAATTAGTGACATTTCTGACACTCACTGGAATCTGGCCCTTGGCTTTCTTCAGTGCCCTCAACGGGACCATTTCAGGGAGTACTTCCAATCCTTGGTGAGTGTTGAAGGGGTCTGGTTCCACAACCACAAAGGGACCTGGCTGCTCCCAGGAGAGCTTTACCGTAACCTGAAGACAGGTCACCTCACCAGGCTGCAGTATCTTCTCTTTTCTAGACAGTCTCCAGACTCTTCCCACCCCCTCTTCCGGGGCCTTTTGCTCCAGGATCATCTTCTGGTAGACCTGTTGCAGCCTGATGAATCTTCTGTTTGGGGGAACTCCGCTCTTGCACTAACGGGGTCAGCAGTCTCCGGACCAAGTCAGTGTTGGTCCCTATCAACATGGACATCGTGTTGGCTCCTGGTGGGCGAGGGCAAACCACCGCCAGGGTGTCAAAGACTTCGGCCTTCCCGGTCACAGAGGGGTCAAAGGCCAGCCTGATTGAGGCATAACCGTCGTAGGGGAAACTGCGAGTGCCAATCCCCCCTATCTTCAGGTCTTCCAGCTTCTGAAAAGGCACGTGACTCAAATGCTTCTGATAAAAGTCTCTGTATAAGAGAGTCACTTGGGCTCCTGTGTCTAGGAGTGCCTTTGTGTAGACTCCCTCCACTTGAACGGAGACTAGAGGGGAGGGTCCAACTAATTTATCCGGGAACTTCTTAGGAGGTATTTTCTCCTTTGAACTCCTTGATTTTTCCAATGGTATTTTCTTCTTTTTCCACTTCTCTCTGGACCTCAACCCTTTTTGGACCTGGTATGCATTGATTTTTTTCCGGTTGTCAAATTTCAACTCCCGACAGGCGGTATGGGGTGTTTTATGAGGGGCATTGTTTCCCTTCTCTTTTTGCTCTGATTGTTTTTGGATCTTCTTGGAGCTTTCTGTAGGTAGCGGGCGCCCGGCTGACTCCTTCACCAGGGCCCTCTGAAGTTTTCCGCCGGCTGATACTGAGTGCCTCAGTTCTTCCTTGGGCTGGTACACACTCTTTCTGGATGACCAATTCCCCCACGATTGAAGCAGATAATCTCCTTCCTTATTTTTGGGGATGAAAGAAAGGTGTACCGCTCTAAGGTTCCAGGTTCCTTCAATTTGCTCCCGCCCTGTTCCACTCACAGGTGCTGGCTATGCTCTAAATCATGTAGAGAAAAAGTAGACTAGACTGCCGCACTCTGGTCAAACGTTTTATTTATGAAGAAAATTAAAATGCCAAAAAATCCAAAAGAAAATGTACAAAATTCATCAAAAAGCAATCAAACATAGAAAGGACATACAGGGCAAGGGCTAACGCGTTTCACATCAGGGTGTGATGCTTACTCATAGCTGGAGTGTGAGTGACCAAAACAGTGTATATGAGGGTGTCCTGAAAAAACTCTCAACCAATGAAGGCTGTTGGGCACAGTGGTGGAGTATTAAACACTTAATTGGATCTGTCACACTCTATGTTTGTGGAGCACCTGTTAAATGCCAAAATTACTCATGGGAATTAACACATGAAATCTTACATATATATGTAAAAGTGGATAAAATCTGTGGAAAGGAGTAAAAACTCAGTGTCAAAAAGGTGTTAAAGTATGTGTATGTCTGCTTAACGCAGAACAGGTGCTTTAAACAAATATTTTATCTATACCATGAACTGATTATATCGTGCATGTATGGTGCATCCTAGCAAGGATGATATTGTGAAACAAAACAAAACAATAACAAAAACAAAACCTTGAAGTGCATGAATGCAGTGAATTGAAAAAGTGAATGCAGATCGGAGCCAAAAAGGGCAGGTGTACATAAATATTAATATTAATATTGGCGTAAATTCATGAAGAATAAAAAATAAATAAATAATAAATATAAATGCCAAAAATCATAAATAATGATAATAATAATAATAGTTATTTTTGTGTACAGGAACCTGTATGTTCCAAATGCAAGAATTAATTCAACTGAAGACTAAACATAAAAACACGATGAGATATTGTAATTGTGATGTATTTAAAAATGTATATAATTGTTATATGACTATAGATAAAACGTATTCATCCTATGTGGCTGTTTCGCATGTCTGTTTGAGGAGCGGCAAAATGGTTATAATAAAAATATATTGATATATTAATATATTAAATGGCAGCTATCACAGTCGTAACTGATAATGTTTATTGGTACTATTAGTGTACTACTTATTGTGTGTTACAACTGTTTGCCTAATATGTATATCCAATGTTTGTGTTATAAAACACTAAAGAGATGTTAAGTCAAAAGATGGCCTAACCTCCAAAGAGACATGCAAAAATGGTGGATGAATATAAAGACGAACCCTACTAACAGAATATAAATCTAAATCATCATTATTTTTGGGGATGCTGGAATAGGGACATTCCGGTCTGGTTCCTTCCGGATCTCTTCTTTCTCCTTGGCTCCTGAGTTCTTGGCCAATAAAGCGGTCAACAAGTCCAGTACTTGGGCCATTTAAGACTTCAAGGTTTCCACTTCTGAGTCACGTTCCGTAACTACTGTCGTTCTGACTCCCACTGAAACAGGTGGGGCGGTCTTCTCAACCCCCTCTTGATCCTTCATCAAGGCCTCTTCGTCCTTTATGACCTCCGTCAGAGGTCTTCAGGTGAAGCCAAACTGGGTCCGACCATAAGGCTCCCCTTAGGATCTGCTTCATCCTGGTAGCATCTATAACCTGTGGCTGCATTCCTTTTCTCAGTACAATCTGGCACAGCATTCTATTCAGTCTCCGGACATACTCGGACAACTTCTCCCTCGGCTGTTGAAAGGTATGTTCAAATTGATACACCAGCTCTGACACCTTCTCCAGCTGGCCAAATTCCTCCTGCAACATAGACAGATAATCCTTTGCTGTACACACAGTATTGCTGCACCTAAGATTTTTTACAGCCTCAGCAGCAGGACCCTTCAAGCTCTCACTGATGCGCTGCTTCTTCTGCGCTTCTGGGACTTCCCAACCTTCTACTGCCTGCATTGCCTGCTCAATCCAGGTATCGAAATCTTCCTCCCCGGGTGGCACAAGTTGTGTTCCTGAAAACACCTGGAGTTTCCGGTACCCAGCTTCCACATGCACCGTGTTGTTTTTCTGGCACTTAACAACAAAGTCTCCCAACGCAGTCAGCAGTTCCGGCCCTATGGCGGTCAGGGGTGACTTTGGGGCTTTCGTTTCGCTACTGCCTCCCATTTTGTGGAAAAGTGAGGGAGATAACTGTGGGGAGGTCCGTGGAGACTCTTTCTTCACAGCCCCAGTATGCACTAAGCGATACGTTCTGTCATCTATGTATTTTACACTCTGCCCTTTGCGCTCTTCTGGGACTCCTCTTGTCCATTCTATTAGTGCATATGCCCCCGAGGTAGTTGTCTTTACATCCACCGCCCATGCTTTCCAGTTTGGGAATATTGACATTATCAGCTGCTTTACCTCTTCTTTTTCCTGGATCCCTCCCGGGAGTTCAATAGCTACCGCCCGGAGTGGATCCACCGCCTCCTCTGTGCACTATTGTGTCACTGCCTGTGAGTCCATGCTGGTATTTCAGACCGCCTTGATTGCTGCGTGCAATATACAAGGATCCCGGAACCGAGCCCCCATGTATAGCAATACCCTCAGTTTAAGAGGGCTGCTTGTTTGTTTTGGGCCTTGTAATGCACCGCTATCAACCCCCGGCAATCGGCTCTAACCTCTCATGGCACAGTTAGGAAAGGGGGGGGGAGATGGCACAACCGCAATATATCTATACTGTTATATGGTACAACCCCGTTGTATCCCAGCACAGTAATTGATACTGACAACCAAATTACTTAACTATAACTTTTTACTATTGGTAAAAGTATAAAAGGTAATTTGTATAAAATATCTTATGCAGATCCCTGCAATATAAGTGTACACATTAAAAGGGTATAACATCCAATAATGCAATGAACATATAATAACCCTGCTGCAGCTATCCTCCCTCGTGAGCAAAAAATGTCGCCCAGCAATGTCCTATACTACCCAGTCAGGCCTAACTATAACTTTGGGGTATAGTTCGTTGAAGAATCTTCGCTAGCAACTCTCGGGGGTGCACATAAAGAAACAAACTGTAATCCAATAGGGGTAGCAGATGATCGCTAACTTGGTAAAGCTGGAGAGACTGATAAACTCAGTTCAGCAGACAGTCTCTCCAAAGTATAACTGTGGTCAATTATGGGCCTAGGGAAAGTTAATAGGCAACAAAGTTACTTAGATGTGGTTCTGAGCTGGCACTCTCTCACCCAGACCGGACCGACTCCTTTCCGGTACCTCCGCTATGGTGAGTTGCTTCACCGTGCCCACGATGCACCGGGTCTTCGGTCCTCCAGAAGATGGTGGCACCTCAGATGGATCGGATGCTCCTCAGGCTCCTCGGTGGAACGGAAGGCTCTCTGGAACAAAGTGCGAGGCCCAGGCTTCAGGCCCTGCACGCGCAGCAGGTGATTGCAGGGATCCTCTTGCAGGGCGGGCGGCGTTCCAAGAGAGAGAGCGAGGCTCCTCCTCCCCCTTTTAAAGTCCACCCCAGCAGTCCTTGCGCGGGGAAATGCACCCTGGGTGCCTCAAGGCGTGCTGGGAACTGTAGTTTTGTGGGTGAAAATGATACCCTGCTACATATATATATATATATATACACACACAAAACTCCTAGGATGCATATATATACTGCATACACTGTAACTGCAGCTAACTGACTCGCCTGCCTGATCTAACTCAAATGAAATGACACTGTCTCTCTCTCTCTCTATCTCTCTCAGCACCCGGAACACACTACACAAGGCCGACACGCAGGCGACCTTATAAAGTGAGGGGCGTGTAACTACTCCCCCTGAGACATAATTAGCCAAAGGCACCCTTCTTTGGCCAATTACAGCTCTCTGTACTGACGGCGCTGTGATTGGCCAAGCATGCGGGTCATAGTGCATGCTTGACCAATCATCAGCCAGCAATGCACTGCGATGCCGCAGTGAATTATGGACTGTGACGCGCCACTCGAATTTGGCGCGATCGGCCCATAATGTTGGAAATTCGACGAACGGTCGAATAGTCGAACAGCCAATGTTCAAATCGAACACGAAGCTCATCCCTAATGTGTATATGTATGTATGTATGTATATATATATATATATATATATATATATATATATATATATATATATATATTGTGAGGGGGTTAACTCGGTAGCGGGTGTGTGTGACCCCCTGGTTGGGCTCCCCACACAAAAACAGGGCCAGCAGACGGAGGTTGTGGCTTTCAAAATCAAAAGGTGCGGTTTATTTCTCTATGTACAGTGACAAAAACACAGCAAAGCCAAAAAGAAACATAAACAAAATAAATCCTGGTCAGTTTGACCTCTGACTAAACATGCAGGTTTCCTAAACTAACAACTGGGATCAGCCTGGTGCTGTCCTAGTCCCTAAGTCCCTGGTTTAGTAAAAGTCCAAACAAATAGCCACACAGGCTTTGCCTCACCGCACAGGGGTTCACTCTCCCTAGACAGTCCACACAGGTCTGGGTCCAGGCATGAGCTAACATCTAATGAAGCTGGGAGTTCTTATAGAGGCCTAAATGAGCTGACAAGCTTCAGCTGGTCTCATCAACTCCCTGTCTGCACGACGCCCAGCACTCTCCCTAGAGGTATGAGTCATCCATGAGCCCACTAGCCTTAGCTGGGCTTCATCAACTCCCTCCCTAGTTGTATAAGTCAGCATAAAGCCTGAATCTGGGAGAAATATATCTACCCCCCTGGATGCAACCAGGTGACTTTACCTTCCTGCTGTCACATACCCCCCCCTCTTGTTTTAACCTTGGGGTTGGAACACCAGCAATCAGGCATTCATGTACTCGAGACAAAGCATCCACATTCCCCATTTGAACGCCAGGGCGATGCTTTACTGTGAAGTTGAATTCCTGTAGGGCCAGGAACCACCTATTCACTCTTCTATTTGTCTCCTTGTTTTGAGCCATCCACTTTAACGGAGCGTGATCCGTAACCATGTCAAAGTGCCTACCTAGCAGATAGTACCGAAGGGAATCTAGAGCCCACTTCACCGCTAAACACTCCTTTTCAACCGTGGCGTAATTTACCTCATGGGACTTCAACTTCCTGCTGAGGTAAATGACTGGGTGCTCTTCCCCGTTCCAGACCTGGGACAATACTGCTCCTAACCCCACATCTGACGCATCACTTTGTACGACAAAGTCTTTAGAGAAGTCGGGTGAGTACAACACTGGCTGGCTACATAAGGCTTGTTTCAAGAATTGAAATGCTGCCTCAGCCTCGGGGGTCCATTTAATCATGACCGACCCTTTCCCTTTCGTCAGGTTGGTTAGGGGCACAGCCTTAGAAGCAAAGTGGGGAATGAAGCGCCGATAATAACCCGCGATTCCCAGAAAGGCCCGTACCTGCTTCTTGCTGTTGGGACGTGGCCAACTCTGGATGGCCTCGACTTTGTTGAGTTGGGGTTTTATCACTCCCCTGCCAATGGTGTACCCAAGATATTTGGCCTCCTCCTGCCCAATGGTACACTTCTTGGGGTTAGCCGTAAACCCCGCTTCCCGGATAGAGTCTAGGACTGCTTGCACTTTTGGCAGATGTGAGGCCCAATCTGTGCTATGGACAATTACGTCATCCAGGTAAGCCGCAGCATACTTCCGATGGGGCCTCAGTATCTGATCCATTTTCCACTGGAATGTGGCCGGCGCATTCTGTAACCCGAACGGCATTCTCTTATATTGGAACGCCCCGTCTGGGGTTACAAATGCGGTTTTCTCTTTGGCCGACTTGGCCAGGGGAATTTGCCAATACCCTTTTGTGAGGTCAAGAGTCGTCATGTATCGGGCTGTTCCCAGCCGGTCGATCAACTCATCTATACGTGGCATGGGGTAGGTGTCAAATTTTGTAACTTTGTTCAACTGACGAAAATCGTTACAAAATCGCCAGCTCCCATCCGGTTTAGGCACCAACACAATGGGACTAGACCAATCACTTTGGGACTCCTCTATCACCCCTAAGTTCGGCATTTTCTGTACTTCCTCCCGTATTGCCTCCCGTCGGGCCTCTGGGATCCGATAGGGTTTTAACTTCACCCTTTCACCGGGCGGGGTAATAATATCATGCTCTACCCCAGATGTTTGTCCCGGCAGCTCAGAGAACACCTCCTTGTTGCGAAGCACAAACTCCTTAACCTCCTGTTGTTGGGGTTGTGACAAGGTGGCTGCTATTCCAACCTCCGGAATCACGCAACCAGTTTGAGCTGGTGACCAAGTTTCTGCGACTAGGGACTCTCTATCCCTCCAGGCTTTCAACAGATTAACGTGATATATCTGTTCGGGCTTTCGCCTTCCTGGTTGTCTGACCTTGTAATTCACTTCGCTCACTTTTTCCATTATCTCGTAGGGGCCTTGCCATTTGGCAAGGAATTTACTTTCAACCGTAGGGACAAGTACCAATATCCTATCCCCCGGGGAAAAGGTACGGGTCTTTGCTCCACGGTTGTACACTCTCTGCTGTGCCAACTGCGCTTGGGCCAAATGTTCCTTCACGATGGGCATTACCTGTGCAATTCGATCTTGCATCAGGGCGACATGCTCAATCACACTCCTGTGGGGAGAACTCTCACTTTCCCAAGTTTCCTTGGCAATATCCAACAGCCCTCTTGGGTGTCTCCCATACAGTAACTCAAAGGGGGAGAATCCCGTAGAGGATTGGGGCACCTCCCTAATAGCAAACATCAAATAAGGAAGTAGACAGTCCCAATCCTTTCCATCTCTATCCACCACTTTCTTCAACATTTGTTTTAGGGTTTTGTTGAATCTTTCAACCAGCCCATCGGTTTGGGGGTGATACACAGATGTACGCAATTGCGTCACTTTGAACAATTTACACAGCTCTTTCATAACCCGGGACATAAAGGGTGTACCTTGGTCCGTAAGCAGTTCTTTACAAATACCCACCCGGCTAAAAACAAGAGATAGCTCTTTGGCTATGGTTTTGGCCGAGGTATTTCTGAGAGGGATCGCTTCTGGATAACGGGTGGCATAGTCCATTATAACCAATATGTACTGGTGCCCCCTAGCGGACTTGATTATAGGACCTACCAAATCCATTGCGATTCTCTCAAACGGGACCTCAATGATGGGTAGAGGGACCAGCGGGCTACGGAAATGTGGCATCGGGGCCGACCTCTGACACACAGGGCAGGAGGAACAATAATTTTCTATGTCCTTCATCACCCCAGGCCAATAGAATCTCTGTAATACCCTCTCTCGGGTTTTCTCTGTCCCCAGATGACCTCCAAGAATGTGCCCATGGGCCAACTCCAACACCAACTTCCTGTAAGGTTTGGGCACCACAAGCTGCTCAACGGTTTCTTCTGCCCTTTTTGCCACCCGATACAGTAGGTCCTTCTCTACGCTGAAGTATGGGTAAGTGCAGGTATTATCTGGGTTCACTAACTCGCCATCTATTTCTATTACGTTTTCCCGTGCCTTTATTAGGGCGGGGTCTTTTAACTGTTCTGTGGCAAAATTTTCCCTGTGAACCTCCAGATCAGAAAACTCCACAGACGGTAGGTTTTCGTCTGAGGAGGTGGGCTCCTCTCCAGTTTCTTGAGTCTCCCCTGCCAATACTGACAAGGGAAATTCTGGAGAGTCCTCACCACTCTCAGAGGAGTTCTGGCTATCACATTCCTGGTACATAGGGGCACCAGTGGGGGGCTCAGGATCATCCCACAGTTCCCAGAACTTCGGAAAATCCCTTCCCACAATGGCATCATGCGGTAATTGAGATACTAACCCCACTGGATGAGAGAGGGTACCTTTGGGGGTCTCGAAACACACTGTAGTCACTGGATACTCTCGGGTGTCCCCATGCACACAAATAACAGCTACCTTGCTATTCCCAGAGACCTCTGTTTTAACTAATTCAGCCTTTATCAGGGTCACAAGGCTACCTGAATCCAGTAATACCACAACATTTCTACCATTAATACACATTTTCCATAAATGTTTCTCAGTTCCCCGAATGGCAGTGCATGCGACTGTCGCACACAGCGACTGACGTCTGTCCATCAGAAAGTCACATTGCATGGGTTCCTCCACAACCGGGCAATTGGCTGCAATATGTCCCGCTTGCCGGCAGCGGTAGCAAACGATCCTTCTTGCCGCCTCTTGAGCCGCTGATTTCCCAGGCTGTTCTCGCCAAACTTGGGGTAGAGCTCCCACCCTCTCACTCTCTCCACCCTCACCCCTTGGAATCCTCTTATCCGCCCCTGGGGATGGTCTGGTCTTAGGGTGGAAAGTCCGAGAGTCTCTGGAAGAGGCCGTCAGGTTCTCTGTAGCCAAGTATTTCTCTACACGATCCACAAGACCACCGGCCGTCTCTGGGTCTCCATGGCTTACCCACTTTTGGATGGCAGTAGGAAGAGCTCTCAAAAACCGATCCATTACAACACGTTCCACAATCTCTGGTGCGGACAAAGTCTCTGGCTGTAGCCACTTCCTGCTCAGGTGAATGAGATCATACATTTGAGACCTGGGGGGTTTTCCAAGCTGGAAAGTCCAGTTATGCACACGCTGAGCCCGGACAGCCAGGGTGACACCCAGCCTTGCCAATATTTCAGCTTTTAGCATCACATAGTCTTTTGCTTGGTCAGGCTCTAGGTCATAGTAAGCCTTCTGTAATTCACCAGTTAACAGAGGAGCCACCAGTCCAGCCCACTGCTCCTCAGGCCACTTTTCTCTTTCAGCAGTCCTTTCAAATGTGGTCAAAAATACCTCTGGATCATCCTCTCCAGTCATTTTTGTCAATAAACGACTCACCCCAAAGGACGCGGTATTAGTGGGACGGCTTTCCTCACTGGTCTGCGGACGTTGCTGCATTACTGCTTCCATTTGTTGTAGTCTCTGCTCTTGCTTCTGTAACAGGTCTATGAAGCGGGCCTCAGATTGCTGCTGGGCTTGTTGATGAGCTTGCTGCTGGGCTGCAAGGCTCCTTTGCAAACCTGCATTTGTCTGCTGTTGATTGGCATTTGCTAGAGCCAGCTGTTTCAGTATCTCCTCCATACTGGCTTAAAAAAAACTGCCACTGGTTCTCCACCAACTGTGAGGGGGTTAACTCGGTAGCGGGTGTGTGTGACCCCCTGGTTGGGCTCCCCACACAAAAACAGGGCCAGCAGACGGAGGTTGTGGTTTTCAAAATCAAAAGGTGCGGTTTATTTCTCTATGTACAGTGACAAAAACACAGCAAAGCCAAAAAGAAACATAAACAAAATAAATCCTGGTCAGTTTGACCTCTGACTAAACATGCAGGTTTCCTAAACTAACAACTGGGATCAGCCTGGTGCTGTCCTAGTCCCTAAGTCCCTGGTTTAGTAAAAGTCCAAACAAATAGCCACACAGGCTTTGCCTCACCGCACAGGGGTTCACTCTCCCTAGACAGTCCACACAGGTCTGGGTCCAGGCATGAGCTAACATCTAATGAAGCTGGGAGTTCTTATAGAGGCCTAAATGAGCTGACAAGCTTCAGCTGGTCTCATCAACTCCCTGTCTGCACGACGCCCAGCACTCTCCCTAGAGGTATGAGTCATCCATGAGCCCACTAGCCTTAGCTGGGCTTCATCAACTCCCTCCCTAGTTGTATAAGTCAGCATAAAGCCTGAATCTGGGAGAAATATATCTACCCCCCTGGATGCAACCAGGTGACTTTACCTTCCTGCTGTCACAATATATATATATATATATATAAATAAGTGTGCTAATCACTTTAAATGCCAAAAACAAATTTACCCCATAAAAAAATGCAAAAACACATTTGCCACATTAATACCAAAGCTCAGTGCAAAACATGTACATACAGTATGTGTGTTTATTAGGTCCGTAAATCATTTGTATTATCCATTGTGAAAATATAAAACACCTTAAGTGTGTCACTGCAAATTCCAACTCGTGTGATTAGTGCATAAACCCAGTGCTCCACTGCCGCTTACCAGAAAAAAGATCTGAAAATAGTGAGATCTACATGCGCTATGTAGATCTCACTATTTTGTGTACTAACCACACAGGTTAGAATTTGCAGTGACGCACTTAAAGCGGAGTTCCGACTTCAATTTTTTTTTAAGTCCGCAGCTATAAATACTGCAGCTGCTGACCTTTAATAACCAGACACTTACCTGTCCCAGGGTCCAGCGCTGTGGGGGAACGAAGCCCCGCTCCTCTACCCCTCCTCTCCGCTGTACCGGAATCCCTACTGTGGGCGCCCGGCTGTGGCTTCACAGCCAGGCACGCACTGCGCATGCGTGAGACGCGTTGTGCACTGTGACTGGCCAGGCAGTCATCTGGGACCTGTGACGTGTCCCAGATGATTGCCGAGTGGGAGGGGGGGAGGTGAACTTCCTTCTGGCGCCGCGGTGCCCCGGGAGGAAGTGGGAGCTGAAACCCTCTAAAAAGAGGGTTTCCGCTCCCCCCCAAAAAAATGACATGCCAAATGTGGCATGTCAGGTTGTCACCTTCCCTTAAAGAGGAAGTTCCATTGTTTTACGTCCACCCGCGTCAGCTCTGCTCCCGTCTGGCCGAATATCTACATTGGTTAGACGGGAGGTTGTTAAAGTCCCACGAGGGAACAAACAATGCTGTGTACTTCCTAAACAGGGATGGAGTCACACCACTATATGCATCAGATCACAACAAGATTTGTTTTTATGTAAAAAATATGTTCTAGTTTAGTGAATTGAGCCTATAGACCAGCCTTTAAAAACCTGTTTTACCCCAGAAGAACCCTTACAATTATTTCCAGGTCTCGGGGACCCCCTGCTAAAACCAATTCATTGGGGATCACTGGGAAAAATGCACCTGACCTTGGTATCTAGTGGGTCAAAATGCAACCTTACAGAGAGCTGAAAAGATCATTGGTGTCTTGCAGGTGGCTCTGCTAAGTGGTTGTTGGTGCAGGAATTATGCAGGCACCATCAAACAGAAGGTCAATTAGCCACAGCTCAAATAATCCATAGAAAACTCTGGACGAGCCCTAAGGTTCCAGAGAACCCTTGTTGAGAATGGCTACTGTAGACATTTTTTGACTGCTATATCCAGTATACAATTGCTTACAGTGGGGAAAATAATTATTTGATCCCCTGTAGATTTTCTATGTTTGCCCACCTAGAAAGCAATGAAGGGTCTATAATTTTTTTTCATAGGTGTATTTTAAATAATAGAGACAGAATATCAACCAAAAATCCAGAAAAAACACATAAAACAAATGCTATAAATTAAGTTGCAGTTCAGTGAGTAAAATAAGTATTTGATCCCCAAGCAAAACATGACTTAGTACTTGGTGGATAAACCCTTGTTGGTAAGCACAGAGGTAAGACGTTTCCTGTAGTTAGTGACCAGGTTTTCACACATCTCAGGAGCAGTGGCGGCTGGTTCTCCAATTTTTTTGGGGGGCGCAAACAAACTGAAAAATACTGAAAATAAAAAAACATCAATTGCAACCACTGTGCCGTCAAACGAACCCACTGTGCCATCAAACGCACCCACTGTGCCATTAATTACAGCCACTGTGCCCATCAAATGCTATCACTGTGCCCATCAAATGCTGTCACTGTGCCCATCAAATGCTGCCAATGTGCCATCAAATGCTGCCACTGTGCCATCAAACACAGCCACTGTGCCCTTTAAACGCTGCCACTGTGCCATCAAATGCTGCCACTGTGCCCATCAAATTCTGCCACTGTACCCATCAAATGCAGCCACTGTGCCCATCAAATGCAGCCACTCTACCCACCAAACTTAGCCACTGTGCCCATCGAATGCTGCCACTGTGCCCATCGAATGCTGCCACTGTGCCCATCAAATGCTGTCACTGTGCCCATCGAATGCTGCCACTCTGCCCATCAAATGCTGCCACTGTGGCAATCAAATCCTGCCACTGTGCCATTGAATGCCGCCACTGTCACCCCCCGCCCGCCGTCTGTCCAGCACTTGCCCTGTCTCGGTGGGGCAGCGGGTGATGGCGGCGAGCAGTGTCCTTCATGTGTCTCCTCCCGTCAGGCGTCCAATCACAGCACCTGTCATTTCAACCAATCAGGTGATGGGTAACAGACCCGAGCACCTGATTGGCGCAGAGGCAGTTTAGTTTTAGGAAAGGGAATATTAATTCGCTGTTCTAACCCACCTGGGTGAACTGCGAGTGCCAAGCATGGCACTCGTAGGTCACCTTTTTTTATGCCTATTAGTGCCTATGGCTCTAATCAGGTGCTTTAAAAAAAAATATGCATGCAATGCATGCAATTCATGAATCTATCCATTGGTCATAGAGGGGGTGGCTGGAGAGAGGGGGCGGCGCCTGTGCGTCCTTATGGATGCATCGTCACTGCTCAGGAGGTATTTTGGTCCATTTTTCTTTACAGATCTTTCTTGGCAACTCGAAGTTTCAGCTCTCTCCATCATTTTTCTATAGAATTAATAATGGAATAATGGAAATAAAAAGTATTGAAATAAATGCAGATGAACTTTCTATGTGTTGCTAAATCATGTAGATTATTTTTATGGCTTCCAGACAGTCATTTTGCTTTTGGAATGGCATTATTTACTGATAACCGATTGTATGAAAAAGTCTTGTGTAAACATTATGGGGTTGATTTACTAAAGGCAAATAGACTGTGCACTTTTCAAAGTGCTGTTGCACTCTGCAAGCGCAGTTGCTCCAGAGCTTAGTAAATGAGCAGAACATAGGCGTGCCCAGGGTGTGTGCCTGGGCATACCCTAATCACTACGTGCAGTGCCGATTCCCCCTACTTCCCAGGCTTCCCTCGTGTTGCCACTCAAAACAGAGCACTTCCCATTCATTCCCTGTCCCGTGCAGCTGAGGCTGCAGAGAAAGGCATGTGTGTTTGAGCTTTGGGGTGCACACCCTAATGCAATAGGATACGCACACCTATGGAGCAGAAGCTCTGCTGACTTCCATCATCCAATCATGTGCAAGCAAAAATGCTGTAAATCAACCTCTGTATGACAGAAACATGTTCCACATGTTGTTTAAGCCAAACGCCAGCCAAAAGTGTTTTTATGACTGCCTGTGTCCTCCACTGGGTAAATTTCCCCTTAGTTCCTGTTCTGTCGGATTCCTATCAAATATGCAATAACTGCAGAGAAATCCCCCATACAAGAACACAGGCCGCAATAGAAAGTTGTCAGGGGATTGAAGCCTAACTGTCCAATACAAAAAATATAAGGTTTGTACAGAATTGGGCTTCACCTATAACATGTATACAGAATACTCCTAGATTTCCATTTCTTCATCATTAAATGAGTTTGTCAATCCACGTTCTGAGACGCAAATGATTTTCACATACGTGGACACATGATATACCACGGACCAGGCAGCTATTTCTAGAAGCAGTATCTCATGAGTTATGAATGGACAGGGTGGAGAGCTTTACTCCGTCAGGGGAAAACAAAACAAACAACTTTCAGAGAATTAGGAAACATCCGTTATTCTGACAGAAAAATCTTTAAAAAAAGGTTAAGTAATAACCAAGAGCGTAACCTGGACATCTGAACGTTCTGGGATTTGTAGTTCCACAGCAGCTGCAAGAACAAAGGTCCAGGAATCTGATGTACCAAGTCTGAGTATCTGATCTGTTATACATTGTGCAATGCAGAGAAAATTGCTTCCATAAATCTGCAGATGATTCTTCATTTGCATATTCTATTCATTTGTTTTAATCATCTTTTTTTACGCTATTTATGGAGAGCCAACATAGTTCAAGGCACTGTCCACACAACCCAGAATTATTGACATTACATGCTTGCCCTCCAAAGTAGTTCTAACTACTCAGCTATGTTTGAGATAGATAGATAGAACACACAATCCTTATGCCCCATACACACGATCGTTTTTCATGCCGTTAAAAATGCCATTTTTAAAAATGGCCATTAAAAATGATCGTGTGTATGCTCCAGAGCATTTTTAACGTAGTGAAAAACGGCCATTAAAAATTTCGAACATGCTCTCTTTTTTCACGTCGTTTTTCATGTTGTTTTTTTTAACGACGTGAAAAACGATAGTGTGTATGCTTTAACGACGTGAAAAAAAACGCGCATGCTCAGAATCAAGTATGAGACGGGAGCGCTCTTTCTGGTAAAACTAGCGTTCGTAATGGAGATAGCACATTCGTCACGCAGTAACGGACTGAAAAGCACGAGGCTGAAAAGCGTGAATCGTTGCTCAACAAACTTTACTAACATGAAGGGTGGCGCCATTCGAGCGGAACTTCCCCTTTATAGTGCCGTCGTACGTGGTATACGTCACTGCGCTTTGCTTGATCGTTTTTTTAAATGATCGTGTGTACGCAAGACAGGCTTGAGAGGAAACATGAAAAAAAACGACGTGAAAAACGGCAAGAAAAAAAATGGCAAGAAAAACGATCGTGTGTATGGGGCATTACAACAGGGGCTAGCAACAGGTCGATTGGATCTATCCATCAATAGTGGCCATGTGACAGGTTTACTGTGAACCTGCCGTGCTAGTCACCAGCTCCTGACCATGCCCTCTCAGACCTCAGATCAGTCGACAATAGGCTTTGCAGAGCCAAAGGAAATTCTAGGCTTATTTTTATTGTGCATTAAGTACTAATCAGTTTGATATAGGAAAATGTCCCCATGGGGCTTTGGACAGCCAAGTGTAGAGATCAAAAAATAAAAATAAAATGAAATGATGATAGTATGAACATCATTTATTAAGTGGTGATGAAGGTCATAAGGTATAAGTAAAAACATATTGTAAAGACATATTCCTGGTCTGGTGATGCAGTAAAATCCACAATGGATGACAGTACAATTGATACACAACATTACATTACATAATGCTACATGGTGTGCGTGCCCGACGCATTTCAACCTGTATAGCGGTCTCTTCAGGGGGATAGTGGATTCTAAAAAAGTAATAATATACATTACATATATTAAAAGAACTTAATACTATATGTCACATGAACCAAGAAGGAATATTTACCATTGGGGAGTTGAAAAAACATTCTATGACCAGAAGTGAACCAAGGCGCCTGGAGGGAGGCATGATGAGCGCCACCCATCCCCCAGAGGGGGAGGAGAAGTCCGCCCGAGGGGCTTGCAGAGAGCCACACTGTACACGCCCTCCAACGGGCGGGGGAGCCAAGGCCTGCAATGAGCACCCAAATGTCAGCCATGTATGAGAAAGTAAATTTCAATGTATAAATTCATAGCATAATGTTGCTAGGAATGTAAGTTGAGCTATTAAGATGTTTTGGGCATACAAAATATGGAGTGGGCTAAAGGCAAGAAGTAGATTGCCAGTGGGTATTTTATAAAGGCTAGCATATTGTGAGTCCCATGGGATAACTAACCTATAGGGGATGGTAGTAGGTGTAGCAATAGGATGTGAAGAAGTTTATCTTAATATATAATA
Source organism: Rana muscosa (assembly GCA_029206835.1). NCBI lineage: Eukaryota > Metazoa > Chordata > Amphibia > Anura > Ranidae > Rana > Rana muscosa. The sequence goes on from CM055118.1 coordinate 213,736,176, forward strand.
TTAGTGATCAATTAGCATAAATAAAACAGATCAAAGGATAGCACCTAGCTTGGGGTGCTATCTAAGAGATGTTATCATAAATGTGCGTGGAAGACTGACCATATGGGCAGTGAAGTGGTACAGGAATGTGCGAAGTGATGAGTATAGGATATAAAAATCCTGCATAAATTGAAATAAACAAAATTAATATAATTATAAAATAATAAGTGTGGTGTGGATATATTACCAAGCAAAAGTGAAATACCCCATATGGGGTGGTGTATGGGGATGAGGTGAAATTACCTGGTGTAGTGATAGCCAATAAAAGGATCGTATATATTGGAAGCTTGTTTTTTGTATTAAACCTGACTGCAGATCTGCAGAAAAGGTAGGGACTTCTGCTGCCAAAGGAAATGCATGGAGTGCCGTCCGTCCCGGGCTGCCTGGAGTAATCCACTAATCAGTGGCGGATGGTGGTATACTTTTTTTTTTTTTGGGGGGGGGCAAACAAACCCCCCCTCAGGTCCACACTCACCCCTCCACAGTCCCGGCTCTGCAGCTTCCTTGGCTTCTCCTCCTGGCCAACCCGATCCACCTCCTGTCCGGGAGGAGAAGACGGAAGACAATAGCAAATATTGATTCACTAGTGGGTGGGTTCCTGTGCCCCGAGCCCAACTTTTTTCAAGCCAAATAGAGCCTCAGGCTCTAATCATGTGGCTTGAAAAAACAAACCTCATAGAAACCTATAAGTCCGGTGTCCCGCATTCATCTCCACATACAAACTAGGGAGGTGGCGCCCCGGTGCCCCTTATGGAATCGTTCCTGGTACTAATGACCTATGCACTGTGTATTACATACTACTGACCTCTGTACTTTCCTTCACTATTGAGCCCTGCACTCTGTTACTTACCCCTAAACCTTGCACTCTGTGTTGCTTAAACTGGCCACAGATTGTTCAAATCTCAGCCGGTTTAGCAGGAATCAACCAAAATTTGAACCATGTATGGGCAGGCTGAATGTATCCAAGGTGATCAATCTTGGGTACAACCAGCCTGCCAGATTTAACATGCAATTATTGTTAGCTGCTGTTATAGCCACTAGCAAAAATCACTGTGTTCTCCCGGTGGGGACAGTTTCCTCCGTCCTTCTGCAGAGAGAACACAATGGCTCCGCGGGAGAGATTCCCCCTTTCAACGTTGTCTGTGTTGATGGGGGAATCAAGCAAATTCGCTCCATCTTTGGCTAACCTTACTCTAGACTTCTGCACTCTGTGTTACATACTACTGACTTCTGAACTTTGCTTTACATACTCTTGACCCCTCCACTCTGTGTATATTACTCCTTACCCCTTCACTGTGTAATTTACTCCTTACCCCTGGACTATGCATTACATACTACTGACCTCAGATCTCTGAATTACATACTACTAATATCTGAACTCTGTATTACTTACTTTTAACCCCTGCACTCTTTGTTACTTACTCCCGACTTCTGCACTCTATGTTACATACTGACCCTGATCTCTGAGTTACTTACTCCTGTTCCCTGCTTTCTATGTTACATACTACTGACCCTGATCTCTGAGCTACTCCCTATCCCTACTCTCTGTGTTACATACTACTGACCACTGAACTCTGCTTTAGTTACTGCTGACCCCTTAACTCTGTGTAAATTACTCCCTGCATTCTGTGTAATTTACTCCTCACCCTGGAATGTTGCATTACATACCACTTATCACCAATGTCTGTGTTAAATACTACTAACATCTGAGCTATGCTTTACTTACTACTAAATCCTTAACTTTGCATTACTCACTACTAGGGATGAGCTTGATGTTCGGGTCGAACATCGGGTGTTCGCCCTTTCGCCGTACAGCGAACATTATGGGGGTTTTCAGAAAATTTGAGCACCGCGGAACGCTCCATAATGCACTGCGAGATCGCAGTTCATTGCTGTATGATGATTGGCCAAAGCATGCACCTGACCTGCATACTTTGGCCAATCACAGCACGCTCTGCTAAGAACACCATAATTGGCCAAAGACAGGGTGCCTTTGGCCAATCATGGCTCATGGGGAACTAAGTCCACGCCCCACACTATATAAGGCTGCTTACACAGCGGCCGTGTGTAGTGCTGTTGGCGTGGACAGAGAGATAGCTTGAGTTAGATTAATTAGGCAGGTTATTCAGTTAGTGGCAGTGTATTTGAGATATATATATATATATATATATATATATATATATATATATATATACAGTCAGTCTAGTATATATATATATATATACATATACCAAATTTAAGGGTGATTCGAGTGATAGTTGGCTCGAATCTTTCAATTTGCTGGACTCTGCCTTGCTACTGTTTTGCCTGGTATGCAGTTCCCCTAAGAAGTATGGGTGGCGCTGTCACTTATACTCGGGGTTGAACCATAGGTAATGGGGCAGTGATTTGGTGTCCTCTCTCGGCAGCCGTGCAGTGGGTGCGGTCTACCTGCTGGGCATGCCGGGAAAGGGTACAAAAGGGGAAGACGCCGTTGGAGAGAGAGCAATTCCCGGGGCCCATGACCGGAGGGAGAACCTGTGGTCCAAGTTCAAGTGCATGGCCCTCCAGGCCATGGGGCCACGTGCGCTTCAGTTCCAGGCACCTTTAGTCCTGGGACTGCAACTTCAGCCCTGGGCCCAGCACCTTTAGCTGGAGCCCACTTCGGGAGGAGGAATCCCAGGGTGCCGCCTTGCGAGGGGACCCGTTTCTAGAAGAGGAGGCTGGGGGAGGACCATTCCGAAGGACTGGTAAGAGATCACAGTGAAGGAAGGGGCCCAGTAACTCTCTGGAGGGATGTCATCCCTCCGGAAAACAGGGATCTAAACAACGGGACCATTAGGAGGTTTGGGACACTATAGATTCTGTGGCAGAGGATCTCCTGAACGCATCCATTAGGAAATCTATTAGACTGTTCGAGCTCCGCACTGGCTGCTAGTGCCCTTGGGTGACTATTCGGGTGAGCTATACCCACTCGGGATCAAGTGGCGAGGAAACAAGAGTGCCTGAACTGATCTGTCTTCCTAACACCTTTCTCTTCTCCCCATTTTGTGGATGTTCGTGCATAAAGAAATAAACTCTATGTTGGAGTTGACGCTGGTGTGGACCTTGGAGTTACTTGTGGTATAGACACTTTGTCCTTACATAAAAAGGGACAGAAACCAACTCTGAGGGGAGTCCTGCTGCAAAGACCCGTAAGTGAAAACAAGTGTGCTTAACCTCTGCAACCCAGGGGGTACGGGCATGGTGGAGACCGTGTGCCTTCTTCTCCTGTGAACGAGCCAAAGAGTGGAGAAGGAGGGCCGGGCACTACATATATATATATATATATATATACTCTGCATTTAGCATAGACTATATATTCAGTGTTTATTGATATTCAGGCAGTGCAGGCAGTGTATATATATATATATATATATATATATATATATATTTATATTTATATATACACAGTCTCATATACAGTGTATATATATATATATATATATATATATATATATATATATATATATACATACAGTATATACTCTGCATCCAGTGTAGCCTATATCTACAGTGCACTCTGTGGTGTACTGTTTCTAATACAGGTCAGGCAGTGTACACAGTATCTAATACAGTGTGTATAGTTTCTACTACACTTCTGGTGGTGTAAACAATGCAGCCGTAGTACAGTTTCTACTACTTTACTGGTGGTGTAAACAGTACACAATACAGTGCAGCTGTAGTACAGTTTCTAATACACTGCAGGCGGTCTACACAGTATCTAATACAGTGTGTACAGTTTCTACTACACTTCTGGTGGTGTACACAGTACACAATACAGTGCAGCTGCAGTACAGTTTCTAATACAGTGCAGGCGGTGTACACAGTATCTAATACAGTGTGTACAGTTTCTACTACACTTCTGGTGGTGTACACATTACACAATACAGTGCAGCCATAGTACAGTTTCTAAAACACTGCAGATGGTGTACACAGTATCTAATACAGTGTGTTCAGTTTCTAATACAGTTCAGGCAGTGTACACAGTATCTAATACAGTGTAGTGTGGTGTTGCAAAACAAAAAATACATCATGCCCGGAAGGCCACCAAGGAGAGGCAGACGCTCACAGGCCACTAAAAGAGGGCAAGCAGCCTCTGTGTCTACAGTCAACAGTGATGGTCGTGGACATGGTGCATCCTCTGCAGGTGGCCGTGGGGCACACTTGTCCTTTTTTTCTGCTGCTGGCCATGTTATTGAGTCACAACATGCAGAAGAGTTGATGGAGTGGATAACAAAGCTGTCCTCATCCTCCTCATCTTCTGTCACCCAGGCTCAGAGTAGTTTGTCTTCCAACGCAGCTGCCAAAGCGGCCTATTCCACCGGCTCCTTGTCCACAGACACTCCTTCCATAGCCCCACCATCATGCACGGAGGAGTCCCCAGAATTATTCAACCACAGTGTCTGGTACATGCTGCTGGAGGATGCGCAGCGATTTGAAGGCTCCGAAGTTGGTTCCCAGGTTGAGGAAGGGAGTAACGTGAGCCTAGGGAGACGGGGTGCCACAGAAGGACAAGAAACTGGCATTCATGTTCCCCCCAGCTGTAGCATACTGCCAAGTTTGCTCCAGTGACAAGGAGGAAGGGGGGGATGAGGTCACTGACTGTACATGGGTGCCTGAGAGAAGAGAGGAGGAGGAACAACTCCAACAAGGCAGGATGTTCTCTAGGGGCAATTTAAGGGAAGCCACCCTATTGCATCACACTGCAGAGCTTTGCAGGTGCAGGGCGCTGCTGACTCCCTGCTGACTTTAAGAAAATTGCTTGGTGTGGGCCTTTTTCGACACGTGTGCAGCAGATTACACCGTTGCTGTTTGCAACCTATGTCTGAAGCAGATCAAGCGTGGCCAGCACAGGAGCCGCTTAGGCACCACATGCTTGACCAGACATATGATGACCTGCCATGCAGTCCATTGGCAACAGCACTTGAAAGACCCACATCAAAGAAAAAGGTTTGACTTCTCCTTGCTCCTCATCTGGGATCTCCAACCCAACTATAGTGATGTCGCGAACATAAAATTTTCTGTTCGCGAACGGCGAATGCAAATCTCCGCAAATATTCGCGAACAGGCGAATTGGGCGAACCGCCATAGACTTCAATAGGCAGGCGAATTTTAAAACCCACAGGGACTCTTTCTGGCCACAATAGTGATGGAAAAGTTGTTTCAAGGGGACTAACACCTGGACTGTGGCATGCTGGAGGGGGATCCATGGCAAAACTCCCATGGAAAATTACGTAGTTGACGCAGAGTCGGGTTTTAATCCATAAAGGGCATAAATCACCTAACATTCCTAAATTGTTTGGAATAACGTGCTTTAAAACATCAGGTATGATGTTGTATCGATCAGGTAGTGTAAAGGTAATGCCCGCTTCACAGTGGCACAAACTCTGACAGACCAAACTCCCTGTTTAACGCACCGCAAACAGTTCATTTGCACAACCGCAAGGCTTTAATGATCACCTTAGATGATCACAAAGAAAATGTATGTTTTTTCTATGCAAAATTATCCAGCCGATCGCTTTTGGTCTGTTCACAATGAAGCAACGACCTTATCATCTGGGGTGTGCCAACATTGCCATTGCCAACACACTCATAGAGGTGGTCGCTTCATTGTGATACGCAAGCCCCTTCACCACAACAAGGTAACGATCACGAAGGGGAATTGACACATGTATGTGCTTTTTTTTTTGTTTTGTTTTTGCAGCCACAGTGCAGCACCAGAGGCCAGAAAAATTTGGCATGTACACATGCCTGAAAATGAGGTATTGTTGCAGCCGCTGCTGTAGCAGCGGCCAGAAAAATTGATGTTTTCCAGGCAGAAAGTGCCCTAAAACATTGCGGCTTGAACCCTAGTTGGTGACGGATAAGTCACGCAAGTCATCCGGCATGCAGAGATAAAATACAGCAGCGTGTGGACCATTTTTAGCCCAAGGCAGCTCATCTCATCAGGCCTTTTTTAGTCAAATGTATCGCCCACTGTCAGTCCCTTCGGGATCCATGCCTCATTCATCTTAATAAAGGTAATCTAGACTTTTTTGACCTAGGCGACTTCTCTTCTCAGTGACAATACCTCCTGCTGCACTGAAGGTCCTTTCTGAAAGGACACTTGAAGCAGGGCAGGCCAGAAGTTTTATCGCAAATTGGGATAGCTCAGGCCACAGGTCAAGCCTGCACACCCAGTAGTCAAGGGGTTCATCGCTCCTCAGAGTGTCGATATCTGCATTTAAGGCAAGGTAGTCTGCTACCTGTCGGTCAAGTTGTTCTCTGAGGGTGGACCCCAAAGGGCTGTGGCGATGCGTAGGACTTAAAAAGCTCTGCATGTCCTCCATCAACAACACGTCTGTAAAGCGTCCTGTCCTTGCCGGCGTGGTCGTGGTAGGAGGAGGATTACTTTCACCTCTTCCCCTGTTAGATTCCCGTTGTGCTGTGACATCACCCTTATACGCTGTGTAAAGCATACTTTTTAATTTATTTTGGAACTGCTGCATCCTTTCCGACTTCCGGTAATTCGGTAACATTTCTGGCACTTTCTGCTTATACCGAGGGTCCCTCAACAGGCACGACAGCATGAAAGACCCCATTTGCACAAGGTTGGATGCCAAGCTACTCATGTCCCGTTCCTCGTCCTCACTGATCTCACTGAAGGTCTGTTCTTCCCCCCAGCGACGTACAACACCACGGGTACCAGATAGGCGACAACGAGCACCCTGGGATGCCTGCTGTGGTTGGTCTTCCTCCTCCTCCTCAAAGCCACATTCCTCCTCTGACTCCTCTTCCTCAGACTCCTCTTCCAGCGTTGCCGCAGGTCCAGCAAGCGATGCTGATAAGGCTGTTTCTGGTGGTGATGGTGACCACAACTCTTCCTCTTCCTCTTCACGCTCATCTACGGCCTGATCCAGCACTCTTCGCAGGGCACGCTCCAGGAAGAAAACAAATGGGAGGATGTCGCTGATGGTGCCTTCAGTGCGACTGACTAGGTTTGTCACCTCCTCAAAAGGATGCATGAGCCTACAGGCATTGCGCATGAGCGTCCAGTAACGTTGCAAAAAAATTCCCAGCTGCGCAGAGGCTGTCCTAGCAACCCGGTCATACAAATACTCGTTGATGGCTTTTTCTTGTTGGAGCAGGCGGTCGAACATTAGGAGTGTTGAATTCCAATGTGTCGGGCTGTCGCAAATCAAGCGCCTCACTGGCATGTTGTTTCGCCGCTGGATATCTGAAAAGTGCGCCATGGCCGTGTAGGAACGCCTGAAATGGCCACACACCTTCCTGGCCTGCTTGAGGACATCCTGTAAGTCTGGGTACTTATGCACAAAGCGTTGTACAATCAGATTCAACACATGTGCCATGCACGGCACATGTGTCAACTTGCCCAAATTCAATGCCGCCAACAAATTGCTTCCGTTGTCACACACCACTTTGCCGATCTCCAGTTGGTGCGGAGTCAGCCACTGATCCACCTGTGCGTTCAGGGCGGACAGGAGTGCTGGTACGATGTGACTCTCTGCTTTCAGGCAAGTAAACCCCAAGACGGTGTGACACTGTCGTATCCGGGATGTGGAATAGCCCCTGGGGAGCTGGGGGGGTGCAGTTGATGTGGATCAAGACGCAGCAGCAGAAGAGGACTCAGCCGAGGAGGTTGTCGAAGAGGATGGAGTAGGAGGAGTAGAGGAGGTGGCAGCAGGCCTGCCTGCAAGTCGTGGCGGTGTCACCACCAACTCCTCTGCAGAGCCACGCATTACATGCTTGGCAGCCGTCAGCAGGTTTACCCAATGCGCAGTGTAGGTGATATACCTGCCCTGACCGTGCTTTGCAGACCAGGTATCAGTGGTCAGATGGACCCTTGCCCCAACACTGTGTGCCAGATAGGGATGAGCTTCGAGTTCGAGTCAAACTCATTGCCTGTTCGCCCGTTCGCCGAACAACAAACAATTTGGGGTGTTCGCGGCAAATTAGAAAAGTCTATGGGAGAAATCTAAAGTGCTAATTATAAAGGCTTATATGCAAGTTATTGTCCTAAAAAGTGTTTGGGGACCTGGGTCCTGCCCCAGGGGACATGTATCAATGCAAAAAAAAGTTTTAAAAACTGCAGTTTTTTTAGGAGCAGTGATTTTAATAATACTTAAAGTGAAACAATAAAAGTAAAATATTCCTTTAAATTTCGTACCTGGGGGGTGTGTATGATATGCATGTAAAGTCGCGCATGTTTCCCGTGCTTAGAACTGTCCCTGCACAAAGTGTCATTTTTGAAGGAAAAAAAGTAATTTAAAACTCACTCGCAGCTATTAATGAATTGTCGGCTTTTATCAATACATAGAAAAGTCATTGATAAAAATAAAAAAAGCGGCGCAAACCGCCGCAAATTAAAAAAAAAATGGCGTGGGGTTCCCCCTAAATATCCATACCAGGCCCTTGAGATCTGGCATGGATTTTAAGGGGAACTCCACCCCAAATTTTAAAAAAAGTGGCGTGGAGTCCCCCCAAAAATCCATACCAGACCCTTATCCGAGCACGCAACCTGGCCGGCCGCAGGGGAAGAGGGGGGGACGAGAGAGCGCCCCCCTCCCTCCTGAACCGTACCAGGCCACATGCCCTCAACATGGGGAGGATGTCCCCATGTTGATGGGGACAAGGGCCTCATCCCCACAACCCTTGCCCGGTGGTTGTGGGGGTCTGCGGGCGGGGGGCTTATCGGTATCTGGAAGACCCCTTTAACAAAGGGGATCCCCAGATCCTGGCCCCCCCCCATGTGAATTGGTAAGGGGTACATTGTACCCCTACCATTTCACGAAGAAAGTGTCAAAAAATTTAAAGAAAAACACACAAACACCTTGGAAAAGTCCTTTATTAAAAAATAAAAAAATAATAAAAAATAAAAAAACATTCCAGCGATAAAATCCAGTGTCCCGCGGCGATCCCGATGTCCAGCGCTGTCCGTCATTGGTTGTGCCTGCGCGGACCTGATGGGGAACTTCCTCCGCTATGTTTTAAATGTATAGACCCGCCCCTTCTAAAGTTCCCCATCAGGTCCGCTCAGCGACGGATGCTGTCCAGGAGGTGGGAGAGAGGGTATGCTGCTGATTGGCTGGAATGTGTCTGCTGACTGTGAGGTACAGGGCCAAAGTTTGCTCAATGATGACAAATAGGGGGCGGACCGAACATCGCATATGTTCGCCCGCCGCGGCAAACGCGAACAAGCTATGTTCGCCGGGAACTATTCGCTGGCGAATAGTTCGGGACATCTCTATACCTCCAGTCCTCTCAAAAACCTGTGTAGCGACCCCTCTCTCCCTCTTGCTTTATCGGTTATACGGCTGTTGTCTAGGGGTCCCTGGGAGGGAGAGATGAGATACACCACGGCCCATGTCCTCCATAACTAAGAGGTGAAGGCCAGAAAATTGGGCCCTGTGCAGGTGTCCTAGAGTCAAGTCCAGTACTTCGTTCCTGACTTCTTTGCTCCTAGTAACCAGAGTTCCACACAGTGAATAGGTCCAACTCAGTTTTATTCTTCTTTCCAAACAATAAACAGTTTCTTCTACTGAGTAATAATGGGGGATAGATCGATGCACAATCCTTTCCCTTCTGATGCTAACCACTGTGATATCACCAGTGGCGGATAGTCACTGCCACTGACTATGTGAGGTAGAACGTGAATTACCTTCGCTAGCACGGCCCCTGTCAGGGGAAGGAGATCTGTCCAAGGGAGAAACAGGAGGCCTCTCTGTCACCAGCGATGCTGCGCCGGACTCTCCAGAGAAGTTCCGCACACCAGTCCTCACAAACTCAGACACGGGCACCCAAGGAATTAGGGCCCTCCACCCTCGCGGAACTCAGTCGAAGGTACTGAGCCCCAGGCATCCGCCATAGTACCTCACCCCAGGCTAAAGGTGCCTGGGATGGACTCCATCCTCGCTCTGGCTAGATCAAGGGCGCCTAGGCCTGGAACACCGGAACGCCAGCACCCAGGCTGAAGGTGCCTGGGTGCGGCCACGTCCTCCAACTCTGAACCGGAACCCCGTGGTAAAGGCGTCCGCGCCCTTTATCCCCTTTCCCTTTGCATCACAGCGGGTTCCCCGCCCCGCTGTACCAGCTCCAGGAATAGACAAAAAGGTACAGTCTTGCGGTGTGAGTTCAGCCCCGGCCCAGGGCAACAGCGCCACCCGTGGGCCTCAAGGAACCTCACACCACCAGAGTCCTCCAAGAACCAAAAAAAGTCCCGGATACCCTATCAATCTGTGCATCTGGGTTACACTACCACCCAGATGCCTCCCCCAAATTCAAGTACCCGCTACACCTGCACTGAGAGGAATGAAGGTATAGCAATAGATGTCCCAAGTACTTGCAGCTAATCTGCTAGCAGTACACCACCATCTGATTTTAGCAGGAAAATTTCCCTACCCCAGTTGCTGAACCGTAAAAATAAATTCGGTCCCAGCCATCCACATGCTCAGCGTCTAAATGCTAGCTTGGTCAAATTGCTAGCACTGCAACTGCTGCCTTTTCAGCTGGTAGACTCTGCTCCTTGTCGTGAATTTGTGGAATGTGCTGTACCTCAGTGGCAGGTTCCAAAATGCCATTTCTTTTTACGGAAGGCCATTCCGGCTCTCTACCGGCATGTGGAAGGCAATGTTTTGGACTCGTTGGACAGGGCGGTCAGCAGTAAGGTTCATAGTACCACTGACTCATGGTCCAGCAGGCATGGGCAGGGACGTTACTTTTCCTTCACGGCGCACTGGGTAACGCTGCTGGCAGCTGAGAAGGATGCAGGACAGGGTTCAGTGTTGTTGGAGCTTGTTCCGCCACCACGCCTCCAAAATGCTAGTGGTGATTCTGCCACAGCTCTCTCCTCCACCCCCTCCTCTTCTTCTTCCTCTATGGCCTCTTCTGCAGATTTTTCCCCTGAACCAGCGGTGCTCCATAAGCATTCAAGGGGCTACGCAAGCAGTCAGGCTAAAAGATGCCATGTGGTGCTTGAGTTGGTCTGCCTAGGGGATAGCAGCCACACTGTCAGCTCTGCAGGGGCAGGCACAGAGGTGGTTGACGCCACGCCAGCTTCAGCCAGAAATAGTTGTATGCGACAATGGCACCAACCTTCTCTCCGCCCTCTGACAGGAACACTTGACCCATGTTCCTTGTTTGGCACACATCCTAAATTTGGTGGTCCAGCGGTTCTTGAGCTGGTACCCAGGCTTACAGGATCTCCTGCGGCAGGCCAGAAAAGTCTGTGGTCTTTTCCGCTGGTCATACAATGCAAGTGCTCGGCTGGCTGACATTCAAAGGGAATGCAACCTGCCCACCACCCACCTCATTTGTGATATGCCCACCAGGTGGAACTCAATGTTGACAATGCTGCAGCGGCTGCACACACAGCAGAGGGCCATCAATAAGTACCTGTGCCAGTATGGCACCAGGACAGGGCCAGGGGAGCTTGGCTTCTTTTCTCCACTCCAGTGGCTACTGATCAAGGATGCATGCACTGTCCTGTCACCATTTGAGGAGGCCACAAGGATGGTGAGCAGCGACAATGCATGCATCAGTGATTCTGTCCCTCTAGTCTTCCTGCTGGAGCACACGCTTCCTGGAATCATAGACAGGGCACTTGAGGCAGAACAGCAGGAGGAAAAGGAGGACTTCCTTACCTCTCAAGGCCCCCTTTATCCAGATAGCATTCCTGCAGGCCCGCCAAACACACAGGAAAAAGAGGAGGAGGAGGAGGAGGAGGAGGATTGTGTCAGCATGGATGTAGAGGAAAAAACTCAGCAGCAGTCTTCAAGGGATGGTTTTCAGTCCTCAGAAACCCAAGGAGTTGTACGTAGCTGGGAGGAGGTAGTTACGGATTATGTGATCCTTACTGACCCAGAGGACTCAGAATCGAATGCCTCTGAAAACTTACGCTGCATGGCCTCCCTAATTCTGGAAAACCTGCGAAAGGACCCTAGGATTCGTGGTATCAAGGAGAGGGATCATTACTGGCTAGCAACCCTTCTTGATCCACGTTACAAGGGTAAGGTTGCAGAACTCATCCTGCCTTCACAGAGGGAGCAGAGGATGAAACATCTTCAGGAGGCCTTGAAGAAAGGTTTGTGCAACGCATTTCCAGACCCTGGGAGGTTACAATTTCCTGGTGCTGGACAACGTATTGCTGAGGCTTCGTTCAGTCAGAGGAAGAGCGGTTCAAGCAACCATCTGATCGGTTCAAGCAACCATCGCCAAGCATCTGCATTACATGGAGACCTTTCCAAAAGAGCATCCACTGGGTTACTGGGTCTTGAGGATGGACCACTGGCCAGAACTTGCTCAATATGCAATTGAGCTACTGGTCTGTCCTGCATCCAGCGTGCTTTCTAAACGCACATTCAGTGCTGCTGGAGGGTTTGTAATGGATCAAAGAGTGAGCCTGTCCACAGACTCCGTTGATAGGCTCACATTCATAAAAATGAATCAGTCTTGGATCAGCAGCTATCAAGCACCTGATGTTGATGTAACTGACTGAATTTGCTATGGATGTGGGGTCCCTTGAAGACTGCCTACCTATACTGACTATCCTATTCCTCCTCAATCTTGATGATGCTAGCTTCCAACAATATTATTGGTTTAGGGCAACACCACCACCACCCAAGGCCCATTTTATATTCCCCTGTTTAACAGGGGCATGTAAATAAAATTTTTGATATAATATTTCATTCCTGTGCCCAACAACAGTAATTGTGAGGACTTACAGTGTTGTGGCACCACCACCACCCAAGGCCAAAATTTTCTGCCCCTGTTTACAAGGGGCATGTAATTACAATTTTTGATCGAATATTTCACAGCAGGGCCTATTCCTGCACCCAACAAGAGTATATGTGACGGCTTACAGTGTTGTGGCACCACCACCACCGCCCAAGGCCCAATTTTTCTGCCCCTGTTTAACATGGCCATCTAATTACAATTTTTAATATAATATTTCAATGCAGGGCCTGATCCTGCGTCCAACAAGAGTAACTGTGAGGGCTTACAGTGTTCTGGTACCACCAACACCTAAAGCCCAATCTTCTACAGAGTATATAGGGCAGGCCATATAGTATATATACTGCTGTTCAGAGTATATAGTGCCTGGGGGACCTACACACCATTTTTTTTTAAATTTGGGTGCGGGGTTCCCCTTAAAATCCATACCAGACCTGAAGGGCCTGGTATGGATTTTGGGGGGGACATCAACACTATTTTTTTTTTGTTTTGTTATTTTTATCTACAGTCATGCTCGAAATTGTTGGCACCCCAGAAATTTTTCCAGAAAATCAAGTATTTCTCACAGAAAAGTATTGCAGTAACACGTGTTTTGCTATACACATGTTTATTCCCTTTGTGTGTATTGGAACAAATCAAAAAAAGGGAGGAAAAAAAGCAAATTGGACATAATGTCACACAAAACTTCAAAAATGGGCTGCTCAAAATTCTTGGCACCCTTTAAAAATTGTGGATAAATAAGATTGTTTCAAGCATGTGATGCTCCTTTAAACTCACCTGGGACAAGTAACAGGTGTGGGCAATATAAAAAAAACACCTGAAAGCAGAAAAAAAGAAGAGAAGTTCACTTAGTCTTTGCATTGTGTGTCTGTGTGTGCCACACTAAGCATGGACAACAGAAAGAGAAAAAGGCCTCGTACACACGGCCGAGATTCTCGTCGAAAAAAACATGTCGTTTTTTTCGACGAGATTCTTGGACAAGAAAATTGTCCCGGCCGAGTGTACACACGCTCGATTCAAAGAACCCGCAGTTCTTTGAATGGAGCGTACGCGGTGACGTCATCGACTACGACGAGCATGCGCTCGTCACATTCGATGCCGTCGCCGCCATCTTGGTATACCCTACGGATGCCTAGGAAGCTACCGCGCATGCGTCGAATTCATTTCGAACATGCGCGGGCTTCCGGGAGGACAGGTAAATGTACACACACTCACTTTTCTCGTCGAGAAACATACCGACGAGAATCTCGACGAGAAAATAGAGAGCAGGTTCTCTATTTTCTCGTCGAGATACTTGTCGATTTTCTTGACGAGAAACCATACACACGAACGAGTTTCTCTGCAAAAAATCTCTGCCAGCAAGTTTCTTGCTGGTTTTTGCCGAGAAACTCGTTCGTGTGTACGAGGCCAAAGAGAACTGTCTGAGGACTTGAGAACCAAAATTGTGAAAAATATCAACAATCTCAAGGTTACAAGTCCATCTCCAGAGACCTAGATTCGCCTTTGTCCACAGTGCGCAACATTATCAAGAAGTTTGCAACCCATGGCACTGTAGCTAATCTCTCTGGGCGTGGACGGAAGAGAAAAATTGATGAAAGGTTGCAACGCAGGATAGTCCGGATGGTGGATAAGCAGCCCCAAACAAGTTCCAAAGAAGTTCAAGCTGTCCTGCAGGCTCAGGGAACATCAGTGTCAGCGCGAACTATCCGTCGACATTTAAATGAAATGAAAGGCTATGGCAGGAGACCCAGGAGGACTCCACTGCTGACACAGAGACATGAAAAAGCAAGACTACAGTTTGCCAAAATGTACTTGAGTAAGCCAAAATCCTTCTAGGAAAACATCTTGTGGACAGATGAGACCAAGATAGAGCTTTTTGGTAAAGCACATCATTCTACTGTTTACCAAAAACGGAATGAGGCCTACAAAGAAAAGAGCACAGTACCTACTGAGAAATATGGTGGAGGTTCATTGAAGTTTTGGGGTTGTTTTGCTGACTCTGGCACTGAGGATTACCAAAGGATTTTGGGTCGTACTATAGCCCAGTGTCAGAAAGCTGGGTTTGCGTCCGAGATCTTGGGTCTTCCAGCAGGAAAATGACCCCAAACATATGTCAAAAAGCACCCAGAAATGGATGGCAACAAAGCGCTGGAGAGTTCTAAAGTGGCCAGCAATGAGTTCAGATCTAAATCCCATTGAACACCTGTGGAGAGATCTTAAAATTGCTGTTGGGAAAAGGTGCCCTTCCAATAAGAGAGACCTGGAGCAGTTTGCAAAGGAAGAGTGGTCCAAAATTCCGGGTGAGGGGTGTAAGAAGCTTATTGATGGTTATAAGAAGCGATTGATTTCAGTTATTTTTTCCAAAGGGTGTGCAACCAAATATTAAGTTAAAGGTGCCAAGAATTTTGAGCAGCCCATTTTTGAAGTTTTGTGTGACATTATGTCCAATTTGCTTTTTTTCCTCCCTTTTTTTGATTTGTTCCAATACACACAAAGGGAATAAACATGTGTATAGCAAAACATCTGTTACTGCAATACTTTTCTGTGAGAAATACTTGATTTTCTGGAAAAATTTCTGGGGTGCCAACAATTTCGAGCATGACTGTATATTGCCGGGATCCGACAATACATTACAGCCACGAGCAGTTTTAGATATTTTTTTTTTCCTTTAGAAATGTCATTTTGCTGTGGCAGTGTTCTAAACATGGGAAAGATGCACTACTTTACAGGCATACTAAGGACACCCCCCAGGCACAATATTTAAAGGAATATTTCATTTTTATTGGTTCACTTCAAGCATTATAAAAATCACTGCTCCCGAAAAAATTCACAATTTAAAAAAAAAAAATTGCATTGATACATGTCCCCTGGGGCAGGACCCGGGTCCTTAAAACGCTTTTAATGCAATAACTTGCATATAAGCCTTTAAATTAGCACTTTTGATTTTTCATGTTCGTGCCCCATAGAATTTAACGGTGTTTGTGTGTTCAAACAATTTTGCCTGTTCGCATGTTCTGCTGCGAACCGAACCGGGGGTGTTCGGCTCATCCCTACTCACTACCGACCTCTGAGCTCTGCATTACTTACTACTGACCGCTGAACACTTTAAACCTTCCTTAAGGTAGAACTATAGGCAAAAATTTATTTTGGATGTAACAAGTGTTTATAAACCCTGTGAGATTTTTTTTCACCATCTGTGTTCCATTGCGGAGATGTCCCATAGCCAAACAGGAAGTGAGAGAAAATATCGGCAAATTAAGGGAATATCGCCGTCGGCGATGTTCAATGGCTTGGTTCTCAGTGCAGAGACGCTGGGGGACAGATACTGCATCCACCTAGGAAAGTATGATTATGGGAAAAAAGCCAAACCCATACTTCCCTTTTAATTACTTTTCTGGGGACAACCCAAAATTTGGGATTTTCTTTTACTTTCACTTTCAATAATAATAGTAAACAGGACAAATAGAGAGGGTGAATCTCCTTAAAGTGGGAGTAAAACCCTAATGGATTACCCGTCAATACAAGCAAGGTGGATGAGGGATTCCCCCTTGCTTTGTTATTGTATTCTGACAGTGGGGAATTTTCTGCTGTCAGAAAATACTGATCAGCACGGCAGCCAATAGGCTGCTGTGTTGATTGAACAAAAATTGTTCAACAAGCCGTTCACAAGAAGTCAGTTATTAGATTGACTTCTCACAAACGCAACCGGCCATAGATAGATCGAAATCCGACAGGTCTCTGCTGAACTGGGCGAATTTAAATCCATTTATGGCCAGCCTCACTTTCCAATGGGTCCATGTTGCAGCCTGGTGATCTTTAATCTCTTCCGTGTTGTTCAGGTAGATCTTCATGTCCACTTGTCTACCTCTGCCTTACGGAAAGGGTTCACCATGAACTACTTACAAGAGAGAAAAATTCATGAAAACAGTTTAGCTCTGCATTCTAATTTGTGTCAAATCTTAAACCAAGCCAAACTACGTTAGCTTGAGGTGCAAAGATTGCCTGTGGACAGATTTCAGGCAGTCCCGTCCGCATATGTCATTGATAATGTAAATTTGTACAGTTTAAAGGAATACGTAGATATAGTTTAGACATTTTGCAGGCACTAGAATGTGCTGCTTTAGGGCAATGTACTGTGGTTTAGTATGTACTTTCCTTTTGTACTATAGTTAGAATTAAAAATATTTTTTTCTTTTTAGTCCTGTAATTGTTACATATTATATATTCTCATTTTCAGCCAGGTCAGAGGCTCAGGATGAAATTAGCATGCACAAGTAAATGAGTCAGAGGAGTGCCTCCACCTCATAATTAAGATTATTGTAAATTAACCTTAATTAATTAGTCTGAATTAGCACTTCCCCTTTTCCCCCCTTAATGCACTTTTTTTTTAAAACCTTTCCCAAAGTGGTTTTAAAGTCTAGGTGTTTTTGCCTTAATGCATTCCTTGCATTAGGGTAAAAAAACAACCCACTATTTGCTCTCTTTCCAACACTTACCTGACACCTCTCACAATCCAGCACTATCCCTGCTAGAAGCCCTGCTTTCCTGGAGCCCCCGTCCACATTGCGAGATTTTGACATGTCAAATCGCAGCCTATTGCCGGCAACAGCTCTGTCCCAATCGGTGCGACGCCGACTTTGCGGCGACGCACCGATTTCCAAAAGTAGCTCCTGCACTACTTTTGGTGACTTCGGGCCGATTTTATTAGACATCTGTGCACGAACCCGCACGGATGTCTTTCAAATCGCCCCCGAAGTCGCATTGAAATGCGGGTTTGAACTTGCACGATTTCAAATACGCCTTCAGTGTGAACGAGGGCTTTGTCCTGGATTCACGGGCTACACTGAGAGCAGCAGGCTCCTGCTGCTGTCAGTAAAATCCCGGGAGAGGGAGGGTGGGACCATGCTGGGCTGTGTGTGTGTCTATGGACACACACATGACTTGCTATGGTGGCATTTGGAAGAGAGGAGCGGAGAGCACCAGCAGGGGACCACCGAAGAAGAAGTAAGGAACCTCCCTGTGCAATATTGTTGCACAGAGTAGGTAAGAATATCTTTTTTATTATTATTTAAAAAAACTTTGACTTTAATATCACTTCAAGTTTATATATACACATTTGCTCCTTTTGCTTTTTTGTATTTAGAATTTGCAAGGGTCAAGCCCTACCCTATTTCTCCGGTATCTTGCATGACACACCACTTAATTTTATTGCCAATTTATGATTTAAAGCGGAGCTCCGCCGGAAAAAAAAATATTAAAAGCCAGCAGCTACAGCAGCTGCTGGCTTTTAATATTTGGATACTTACCTGTCCTGGAGTCCAGCGACGTCCGCAGCAGAGGACGAGCGATCGCTCGTTGCTCTGCTGCTCCCTCCGCCATCCTCGCTAAGGGAACCAGGAAGTGAAGCCCTGCGGCTTCATGCCCGGTTCCCTATGGCGCATGCGCGAGTCGCGCTGCGCCGTTCTGATTCGTCCTCCTGTGTTCTGGGAGCCGAGTGTCTTCCAGAACACTACGGGAAGTCTGGGGGAAGTGACGTCACTCCCGCAGATTCCCGAAGAGAGGACTCCCGGATGTGGGTGAAAATACCTGTCTTAGACAGGTATCTTCACCCCCCTCCCCCCTGAAAGGTGTCAATTGTGACACCGGAGGGGGGGGGGGAGGAATCCGATTAGCAGAAGTGAAAAATTAGGGTGGAGCTCCACTTTAAGGTTTTAATCAGAAGTTCTGAAGAATCCTGAAGATATCATTTGTTTATCTGGGTTGACAGGGATTACTATATTGTGATATTACTTGTGACCTCATGTACAACATCTTGTCCACTAGATGATGTAAGTCGGATGTTTGTAACTAGGGGACCGCCTGTATACATAAAAATTTTATTTTGTTTTGCTTGCTTCAAGACTTCTAGAATGTCTTTTTACTTTTTTTACTTACTTTATTTACTTGTCAAGCAATATGCTATGCACTTTAAGTGAGCCATTTTTTTAAAAAAAACAACACTAAGGCCACGGTCAGGCCTACCGCTCCTTTTTCTAAATGGGTCCCTTAATGTCACAGTCGTTGCATCCATACTTATCACTTCCCTCAGTGTAGGTCATTTAGCTGTTTTCTTTAGCAGATTTCACAATTCACAAGGTAATTGCTGTCCGTGATGTCAGCGAAGCAATTAATTGTGCAAACATACGTATATCTTACTCACCCCCCCAATAATTGGATTCATTTGGTAAGCTCTGTGAGGCAGGACCCCTTTCTAACATTTCTTAGATGACTTCACATTTCCTGTAACTCTATATATGTATTTGACCCCCAGTGTATTAGTTCTGTATCTTCTGTACACCGCTGCGTGCTTCGCATTGTGCCCCTATAAGTGAAAACATACGTACATCCACAATATCAGCACTTCAGGGCTGCAAGGCAAACCTTCTGGTTATTCGGAGTGAAGAGATGTGTAATATACTATAAAAGTTCAACTTGTACTCTTCTCTGGACTAATGGAAAGTTTCAACAGTGATGACTATATCGAAAAAAAATAAAAAAATAAAACAACAACTTAATAAACGTCTGGTCTGCTTATGTAATAACTATGATATTACAGATGGTTGCTTGGTCACCAGTATGTCATCGTGCGCACCCACCCATTCGGGGTCCAAGGCTCAGAATGACTCAAGCCTTTCCTGAATTATAATGAGGGAGAAAAATCTTCTCTTTACTGGGCAGGAGAGGATCAACTTATTACTGCAGCTGAGAATGTTCATAATAAAATTTCTGGAGCTTTGAGATAAACGCCTGCTGAACAAAACTCAGCTGCTCTGACATGCATTAAATATTTTGAAGATTTTTTTTTCTTTTTTTTTGGTAGCATTTGTCTGTTGGGACCTGTTCTACATTCATTGCTTTACTCAATAAATGATTCTATTAAAAATACAGTTCAGGACCGTTCTCGGCTGCATTGTGGTCAAGAACAAGGAAGAATTTTTTTTTATTTTTTTTTTTAACTATAAAATTATTATTTTTCTCCCAGGAGGAGTTTGAGGTTGTGGGCCTCCCCCCAGGTTCTGAATAGTAGACATCATATGATATAATATAAGTTCCAGCAACATCGATTGGCTCAAGAGATAACCAATTATAAGCCAGCGTCAATAATTCATAAGCAACAGATAATTACACAGAACCCACAAGAGAACCAGTTTAGAATTATGGAGGAAACCACAGCCAAGGCAGTAAAATGGGTGGATGGGGGTAAGTGTTATTCTTTTTTATAACAATTTTTTAGTTTTTTCACTGGATGCCCATATATATACTGTTTTATATTTATATATATATATATATATATATTATATATATATATATATAGTTATAGATATATATTGTATATATATCAACCGTATATCTACTGTATATCTATTTATATATAGATATAAAGATATAGATATATAGATATATAGATATTACTATGACACCTTATTTGTATAAAGTCACTCTATCACTGGGTATTACTGCAGTGTGCAGTATATTAATTACAGTATCAAGCTCCAGGTTGTCAGCCTTATCCTCCTAGAGCAAGAATGTGTGTAAGAACCAATGGGGTTGATTCACGAAAGTCAAATATACTGTTCACTTTGGAAGTGAATTTTCCCCAGAGCTTAGTGTATCACGTGAAGCTCTGTTGGCTTTTAGAATCCAATCATGTGCAAGCAAAAATGCATTTATTTATTTTTTTCTTGCACAGGATTGGGTATTCTTTGCAAAGTAAAATTTAGCAAATTAACTAAGCTTCTGGGAAAATTCTCTTGCAAAAGGTAAGGCTGGCCATTATACAAATTTCTTGCACAATTTTCCTTTTGATTTACAAAAAAACATATAATATGAGGTCAAACCTAAATAACACTTTCAATTTGTATGCAATCAGGCTGGCCCTTGTACTACATATTTGAAGGTAAATCTAAAGGAAATCATGCAGAAATTGTACGAGAACATTTTATAATATATGGCCAGCTTTACTTCCCTCGTAAAGTGAACAGTCTATTTTCTTTTAGCTAATCAACCCAAACAAGTCACTAAGTAATGAAGCAAGGACAATGATAACAGCTCAGGAACCTGCGCCATCAAAAATGAGTAAGCAGTGGCAGCTCCTATGTCTTGACAAATTTCCTTTAACTACTGAAGGGCATAAAGATGACAATGTACACAACACACACACACATGCCTACTTTTTTGCACATTATCACTGATGAGAACATTTGTAAAACTCACTTATATATTACCTATAAAAAGGGCCAGGGACTTTTTTCTGGTTTTGCGTTCCATAGACTTGAATGGATGAAAAACATGTATTGAGAAAAGATATACGTGCACACCGTGCATGTATAGTGGGGGCGCTAACCACTGTGTTAAGGAAATATATAACACCTGTGAACAAGTAATACAATATACCTGCATAAACAACGAAACAAAAATATATCACCAACCCAAATGTGCAATCAAAATCTGCTTACTGCAGCTCTACTATCAGAGCTCAGTTGGATTAGAGTACACCTATATAAATTGACACACCTGCTGATTGGTGTCAAGAAAAAGGTAATAACAATAAGCATAGATGTCCTTGTTATATGTCAAAATAAATAGTGAACAGTAGTAATTCCAAAAGTTCATAATATTCAGTGATGCAATGAAGCTTTGATAAACTTGATCCAAACAAAAGTGAACTTGTAGTGACAGCCTGCACCAACTTAGTGTGTGACACCCAATAGTGCTCAAAGGAGATTGGCCGCTTACCAGATCATGTTGACTCATTTAATTAAAAAGGAGTCAGTATCGCTTGTTGCAAGTAACACTTGCTAGTATGGATAGAGATGTCATACATGGAACTTGAGAATCCCTGGCTCCTGAAGACTCAGACGTAGATATGCGGAACACAAGGGAGAGAAAACGGCAATAGTGTAATCCCGTTTATTGAAAAAATAGATAAAAAAATGGACAGACAAATGCCCCCTTACTTTGTATAGTGCCACAGACCCGGCACTGAGGCTGGATAGCTTTAGACAAGCGGGGCGTGATGGATCCGATTGAGAGAGCAATCCGGCGTGCGTTCCACCTTCCACGGGGAGAGAACCAGCGGGACCGGAAGTAGCGTCAGAGCGTAGCCTACGCTCTGACGCTACTTCCGGTCCCGCTGGTTCTCTCCCCGTGGAAGGTGGAACGCACGCCGAACTGCTCTCTCAATCGGATCCATCACGCCCCGCTTGTCTAAAGCCCCGTACACACGGTCGGACTTCCATCGGACTTTTTCGTGTTTTTTTTGTCCGAACGGAGTTGGTTGGGAACACCCACGCTCGGACTTTTCTGAAAACTTTCTTAAAACTTCTTACAACATCGCGTGTTTTTTCTGCTCTTTTCTGCTCTTTACTGCCACCCTTTGGTCAACTTCTGCTATTGTTGGTTGATTTTAACATTAGTTGATTTGTCCATCGGACTAAAGTCCGATGGTTATCTGTACACACGGTCGGACTTTGCTCCATCGGACTTTTGTTAGGCAAAAGTTTGTCCGTTTGCAGACCCAACTTTTGTCTGATGAAATCCAAAACCAAACGAAAAAAGTTTGTCCGATGGAGCATACACACGGTCGGATTGTTGGTCCAACTTGCTCAAAACGAAGTTTGTTGGGCAAAAGTCCGACCGCGTGTACGGGGCTTTAAGCTATCCAGCCTCAGTGCCGGGTCTGTGGCACTATACAAAGTAAGGGGGCATTTGTCTGTCCATTTTTTTATCTATTTTTTCAATAAACGGGATTACACTATTGCCGTTTTCTCTCCCTTGTGTTCCGCATATCTACGTCTGAGTCTCCAGGAGGCAGGGATTCTCAGTTCCATTTATTACATCTCTATCCATACTAGCAAGTGTAAAGCCTCGTACACACGGTCGGACTTCCATCGGCCGGGCACACCCATAGCATACACACCACAGGACTTTTCTGCAAACTTTCCCAAAACTTTTTGCAACATCACATGGTTTTTCTGCTCTTTTCTGCTCTTTACCGCCACCCTTTGGTCAACTTCTGCTATTGTTGGTTGATTTTAACATTAGTTGTTTTGTCCATCGGACAAAAGTCCTATGGTTTTCTGTACACACGGTAGGACTTTGCTCCATCTGACTTTTGTTGGGCAAAAGTTTGTCCGTTTGCAGACCCAACTTTTGTCCGATGAAAACAAAACCAAATGAAAAAAAGTTTGTCCGATGGAGCGTACACACGGTCGGATTGTTGGTCCAACTTGCTTAAAACTAAGTTTGTTGGGCAAAAGTCCGACCGTGTGTACGGGGCTTTACTTGCAACAAGCGATACTGACTCCTTTTTAATTAAATGAGTCAACATGATCTGGTAAGCGGCCAATCTCCCTTGAGCACTATTGGGTGTCACACACTAAGTTGGTGAAGGCTGTCACTACAAGTTCACTTTTATTTGGATCAAGTTTATCAAAGCTTCATTGCATCACTGAATATTATGAACTTTTGGAATTACTACTGTTCACTATTTATTTTGACATATAACAAGGACATCTATGCTTATTGTTATTACCTTTTTCTTGACACCAATCAGCAGGTGTGTCAATTTATATAGGTGTACTCTAATCCAACTGAGCTCTAATAGTAAAGCTGCAGTAAGCAGATTTTGATTGCACATTTGGGTTGGTGATATATTTTTGTTTTATTGTTTATGCAGGTATATTGTATTACTTGTTCACAGGTGTTATATATTTCCTTAACACAGTGGTTAGTGCCCCCACTATACATGCACGGTGTGCACGTATATCTTTTTTACACGTTTGTTTCAATACTTTTTGGAATTTGGGGTTAGCAGCTGTTATTTCTATTTTTAGTTATTATTTTTTAGCGCGAGATTGTCTATTTACCATGTATTGAGAAAAAACAAAATGCACCTGAAAACTGCCACCTGCATAGGTGTGAATCAGGTCTAAACCAAGGTTTTCAAATTGGTCCATAAACTACAAAGAATATGTTAGCTATGAGCAATGGTAACCCTCCTCTAGCAAACCAAAGTAGGCCCCATGAATTATTGAACCTCTTTCCCTTCTTGCCTGTCTTCAACCTTTCAATACTTTCTACTATCAGGGGAAAAGCAGTATTAAAATGCATATAGGTAATAGAAAGAAAAAAAAAGAAAAAATTCAGCCACCACTTCTAAGGATTGGAAAGCAGCAATATAATTTTTTTTTGTTTTTGGGGATTATTACTGCTTTTGTATTCAATTATTTTTATTAGAAATTTCAAGGAAAAAAGCGTAAACGATGTTGTATGATGCTTCGGTTAATTACTGGTTTAATGTAAGCATTGCCCAGGTATACTGTAATAGGCTGCTCAACTTTAGTTGCCCAAAGACCTTTATTCCATTGGTGTGTGTTCAACTGCACAAGAGCTTTCATACTTATTGTTTATCTATGTAAAATGTATGTGAAAAAATGTAGCTACATAATACACAAAAGAAAACATTTTTGAAATATTCAACTTTAAAGAATAAACGTGCATGAGAACTAGATAGAATCTATCTGGTCCAAAATTTCAATTGGTTGCTATAGGTTACTGAACCTATAAATTAAAACTCTTTCTTAAATAAAACCATTTGACAGGTTCAGGCCAACACCATTTAAGTGTCCTGTTACTTTAAAGCATGTTATACAACACAGTGCTTGTTCTGTGTCATTTGGCCCCTTGTATCATTTAAAATACCTGGCTGATCCTGCCTGGTTCTGTCCTTCCCTTCTGTATACTGACCACTTATTATCATGGCTGCTGAGCCCTGACACCATGGTCAGTTTATGTACCTCCATCATCCGCAGCTTTCCCCTCTGCTCTCCCCTGTCCTCTGCCACCTCCCCTCCCTGCCTGTCAGCTCCATCCGCTCCTTGGCCCTCCCCTCCTGCTGGTAAAATGTGTGAGTGTTCGTGCTACAATCCCCTCTGTTATAGTAAATGATGTGCCCTAGTGTATGTTTTTTTTTAAAAATAAGCCGTTGTATACCTTATTTGTTAGCGCCGCTCACGTGACCAGCCGCCTCTCTCCTCCCCTCCTCCTGGCTGATGTCAGCGGCGGATTCTCAGCCCCACCCGCTGTAGCTGTCAAATTGAGAGAGGAGATAGGCTGCCGGTCACGTGAGCGCCGAGTGGCACTATAAAGTAAGGTATATAGCGGCTTATTTAAGAAAAAAAAACACATACACTGGGGCACATCATTTGATATAACAGAGGACATTGTAGCACAAACACTGGTCAAAAAAAAGTCATATATGCACCCCTTATCATTCTAAAGGACCTGGTTAACTGTGTCTCTAATCCACCCAGCATAAAAACTGAAGCCATCACCAAAGAAAGGATCTGACATCACATAAATATGGGGGAATCAATGGTGGAGAAGAATCTGGGTGTTCTGGTAGATCATAAGCTTAGTAATAGCATGCAATGCCAAGCTGCAGGTTCCAAAAGCGAGCAAAGTCCTTTCTTGTATTAGGAGAAGTATGGACTCCAGAGAGAGAGATATCATTATGCCCCTGTACAAATCATTAGTAAGACCTCATCTGGAGTATGCAGTTCAGATTTGGGCACCAGTTCACAAATGGATATCGGGGAACTGGAGATAGTGCAGAGAAGGGCAACCAAACTGATAAGAGGCATGGAGGAGAGATTAGAGGAACGGAACTTATTCTATCTTGAGAAGAGGAGATTAGGGGGAATATGATTAAAATGTACAAATAAATAAGTGGTCCATATAGTGAACTTGGCATTGAATTATTCACTTTAACCACCTGCATACCGGGCACGAAAACCCCCTTCCTGCCCAAGCCATTTTTCAGCTTTCAGCGCTGTCACATTTTGAATGACAATTGCGCGGTCGTGCGACGTGGCTCCCAAACGAAATTTGCGTCCTTTTTTTCCCACAAATAGAGCTTTCTTTTGGTGGTATTTGATCACCTCTGTGGTTTTTATTTTTTGCGCTATAAACAAAAGAAGAGCATCAAGTTTGAAAAAAAACACAATATTTTTTACTTTTTGCTATAATAAATATCAATTTTTTTTAATTTATTTTTTTAATTTTCCTCAGTTTAGGCCGATACGTATTCTTCTACATATTTTTGGTAAAAAAAAATCGCAATAAGCATATATTGATTGGTTTGCGCAAAAGTTATAGCAGATACAAAATAGGGGATAGATTTATAGCATTTTTTATTTTTTTACTAGTAATGGCGGCGATCTGCGATTTTTATCATGACTGCGATATTGCGGTGGACACATCGGACACTTTTGACACATTTTTGGGACCATTCACATTTATACAGCGATCCCGGCTATAAAAATGGATTGATAACTGTATAAATGTGACTGGCAGGGAAGGGGTTAACACTAGGGGGCGAGGAAGGGGTTAAATGTGTTTCCTAGATGTGTTCTAACTGTGGGGGGAGGGGACT
Organism: Rana muscosa; assembly: GCA_029206835.1. Lineage (NCBI taxonomy): Eukaryota > Metazoa > Chordata > Amphibia > Anura > Ranidae > Rana > Rana muscosa. Next base: position 213,762,439 of record CM055118.1, read on the forward strand.
GACTGGGGGAGGTGACCGATGGTTGTCCCTATGTACAAGGGACACACCATCGGTCCCCTCTCCCTGACAGGACGTGGATCTGTGTGTTTACACACACAGATCCACGGTCCTGCTCGGTTACCGGGCAATCGCGGGTGCCCGGCGGCCATCGCGGCCGCCGGCACGCGCATCGGGTGCCCAGCGTTGCGACGGGCGCGCGTACCGCCGGCGGCGCACGCGCGCCCCCTAGTGGACTTTAAAGGCGCAATATGTCATATGACATCTACCCAGGATAACAGTGTCTTCCTGCCGCCGTAAATTGATGGCGTCCCGTTGACAACTGGTTAAGGTCATCACAGAGGACAAGGGGGCACTCTTTACATCACGAGGAAAAGAGATTTAAAGAGAAAAAACAACCTGGAGGATTTTTTTTTTTTTAAAGTTGGCAGCTAAAAATACTGCAGCTGCTGAATTTTATTATAACCTGTCCAGGGAGCCTGCAATGTCGGCACCCCAAGGCGATCCATCCACCGGCTCCTGGTGCAGATGCCGGCATCTTCACTAAGGGAAACAGGAAGTGAAGCCTTGTAGCTTTACAGCCTGTTTCCCACTGTCACTGTGCATGCGCGAGTCGTGCTGCGCCTTCTGAATGATCCCGCTGCCTTCTGGGGCCTGTGTGTCTTCCAGAAAGCAGCAGGAGGGAAGAAGGAGGGGCCAGAAGTTTCATAGATCGTCACGCGATTTCGGCAATCTTACCTGGAAGTGGGAGCGGCTACCTGGTTTTAACAGGAGGAAGCAAACAAGCGAAGCTTCCCCTTTTGGGTGGAGCTCCGCTTTATTCTCCAAATTTGGAAAGGTTTCTTCACAGTACGAGCTGTGAAAATGTGGAATAGACTCTCTCAAGAGCTGGTTCTGGCCAGCTCAGTGGATTGCTTTAAAAAAGGCCTGAAATATTTCCAAAATGTACATAACATAACATACTAACATTTATAGGTAAAGTTGATCCAGGGAAAATCTGATTGCCTCTTGGGGGATCAGAATTTTTTTTTTCCCCCTGCTGGAGCAAATTGGAGCATGCTTTTCTGGGGTTTTTGTCTTCCTCTGGATCAACTGTGGGTATAGGATTGTGTATATAGGATTTGAAAAAAAAAAAATCCCCATTTGTTGGTTGAACTAGATGGACTTTTTCAGCCAGACTAATGCTGGCCATACACTATACGAAAAATCGTCCAAACGAACTTTAGAAAAATGAACGTTCGGCCGTGAGCGCAAATGATAGTGCCATCATGTATTGACCAATAAATCGTTCAGTGGACATAAATAAATAAAAATTTGGTTCGTTTTTTTTTTACATATACCTAGTGCAGAAAGTTCGGATGGGAAACACATTACCCTTTCAATTTATTGTTCGTTCGGCAGAAAATTTCCAAACTTGTCCTTTGTTTTTTCGGCTCAAAAATGTCCCAACGATTATCGATTTTGTGCCCATTAACGGTTCGAAAAACGAACGAACTGTCTGAACGACCGATTTTCGGCCGATTTTTCGTATAGTGTATGACCAGCATAACAATGTAACGATATACAATACCTGATGGACGTCAGTTGTGTTGGCATGATCTAACCATGTCCAGCCAGCATGTCTCTTGTACAATTTTCCCCTATCTACGTAGACACAACATACCCAAACACATATCTAAGTGAATTGATAGGGTGGAGTAGCCAGACAGTTGGTGGAGGTAGGGAAAATTAGCATAAGTACTAGCAAACAGACAACATTTTCCAACTTTCTCTAGGAAGTGGCTCGCTGGAAGATGTCTGCTGCTCCCATAATCCTATAAAATTTGTTTGGGTGGTAATCATACCATATCTATGGCCAGCTGGGATAAAAGTGTGCCATTAGCTTATCTTTGTGGTAACAGCAAAATACAACAAGAAATTGTCAGAAATTTCATAGGTGGCCAGTTGAGAGTCTAATGATTGACAGTGATTAGTTGTGATCAAGTCAACTCCATTCAGTAACAGATGCTGGTATGTTTTTATCAATATCATTTGCAACATGCAATCTTCTGGCTATGTGAACGGGATTGTGTAGTAATCATAGATTGAAGGGAGGTTAGCTGAGACACCATTTGGATTGTCTTCCTAAGCCCTGGTTCACACTGGTGCGATTTGACATGCGATTTGACATGTCAAATCGGCGAAATTTGCCGCAAATTGCGGGCAATGGCACCGTCCTAATCGGTGCGACGCCGCATCTGCGGCGCTGCACCGATTACAAAAAGTAGTTTCTGTACTACTTTTTGCGATTTCAGCCGCGATTTACATTGACATCCGTGTCAGCTGACTCTGTAATCGAGCTGAAATCGGGACTGACAGGCAGGAGTGAAATCGTGCGAGTTCAGCTGAACTCGCACGGCTTCACTCCCGCATCCCCAGTGTGAACCTGGGCTTAATGTGTGCTTCTAACCAGTTTTTTTTTTCTTTAATTCATGATGCATTCATAAGACAAATGACAAAAGACCACATTGAAAGTATAGCTGCAAGTAATGCCAAGTGCACTACATAAATACCTCATACCACATATACAGAGCAAAATCTAGAACACAAGTAACATGTCAAACAATATCTGTTGCCAAATGCCTGTTAATATTCCACCCTATATGTTGTGCCAAGGTAAATATGTTGAACAAAATCTAGTACCCGGTATAAAGTCGGCATCTGATAATACACATACAGTCTGTACACAGGTGTATAATAACCTGATAAAACCTATTTTTTATATAAAGCAAAACCCCACTGTGCCCCCTGCATCTTTAAATATCTCTTTGTCACTACTGTGTACCCCCTCTCCACAACTGCACCTCTGGATCCCTTTACATTACACAGCACCCTACAGCTCTGGACTCCTTTACATTACACAGCACCCTGCATCACTGGACCCCTTTACATTACACAGCATCCTGCATCACTGGACCCCTTTACATTACACAGCACCCCACAGCTCTGGACTCCTTTACATTACACAGCACCCTGTATCACTGGACCCCTTTACATTACACAGCATCCTGCATCACTGGACCCCTTTACATTACACAGAACCCTGCATCACTGGACCCCTTTACATTACACAGCACCCTGTATCACTGGAGCCCTTTACATTACACAGCACCCTGCATCACTGGACCCCTTTGCATTACACAGCACCCTGTATCACTGGACCCCTTTACATTACACAGCACCCTGCATCACTGGACCCCTTTACATTACATAGCACCCTGCACCACTGGACCCCTTTACATTACACAGCATCCTGCATCACTGGACCCCTTTACATTACACAGCACCCTGTATCACTGGACCCCTTTACATTACACAGCACCCTGCATCACTGGACCCCTTTACATTACACAGCACCCTGCATCACTGGACCCCTTTACATTACACAGCACCCTGCATCACTGACCCCCTTTACATTACACAGCACCCTGCATCACTGACCCCCTTTACATTACACAGCACCCTGCATCACTGGACCCCCTTTACATTACACAGCACCCTGCATCACTGGACCCCTTTACATTACACAGCACCCTGCATCACTGACCCCCTTTACATAACACAGCACCCTGCATCACTGGACCCCTTTACATTACACAGCACCCTGCATCACTGGACCCCTTTACATTACACAGCACCCTGCATCACTGGACCCCTTTACATTACACAGCACCCTGCATCACTGACCCCCTTTACATTACACAGCACCCTGCATCACTGGACCCCCTTTACATTACACAGCACCCTGCATCACTGGACCCCCTTTACATTACACAGCACCCTGCATCACTGACCCCCTTTACATTACACAGCACCCTGCATCACTGACCCCTTTTACATTACACCACACCCTGCATCACTGGACCCCTTTACATTACACAGCACCCTGCATCACTGGACCCCTTTACATTACACAGCACCCTGCATCACTGGACCCCTTTACATTACACAGCACCCTGCATCACTGGACCCCTTTACATTACACAGCACCCTGCATCACTGACCCCCTTTACATTACACAGCACCCTGCATCACTGGACCCCCTTTACATTACACAGCACCCTGCATCACTGACCCCCTTTACATTACACAGCACCCTGCATCACTGGACCCCCTTTACATTACACAGCACCCTGCATCACTGGACCCCTTTACATTACACAGCACCCTGCATCACTGGACCCCTTTACATTACACAGCACCCTGCATCACTGACCCCTTTTACATTACACAGCACCCTGCATCACTGGACCCCTTTACATTACACAGCACCCTGCATCACTGGACCCCCTTTACATTACACAGCAGCCTGCATCACTGGACCCCCTTTACATTACACAGCACCCTGCATCACTGACCCCCTTTACATAACACAGCACCCTGCATCACTGGACCCCTTTACATTACACAGCACCCTGCATCACTGGACCCCTTTACATTACACAGCACCCTGCATCACTGACCCCCTTTACATTACACAGCACCCTGCATCACTGACCCCTTTTACATTACACAGCACCCTGCATCACTGGACCCCTTTACATTACACAGCACCCTGCATCACTGGACCCATTACATTACACAGCACCCTGCATCACTGACCCCCTTTACATGACACAGCACCCTGCATCACTGGACCCCCTTTACATTACACAGCACCCTGCATCACTGGACCCCTTTACATTACACAGCACCCTGCATCACTAGACCCCCTTTACATTACACAGCACCCTGCATCACTGACCCCCTATACATTATACAGCACCCTGCATCACTGGACCCCCTTTACATTACACAGCACCCTGCATCACTGGACCCCTTTACATTACACAGCACCCTGCATCACTGGACCCCTTTACATTACACAGCACCCTGCACCCCTTTACATTACACAGCACCCTGCATCACTGGACCCCCTTTACATTACACAGCACCCTGTATCACTGGACCCTTTACATTACACAGCACCCTGTATCACTGGACCCCTTTACATTACACAGCACCCTGCACCCCTTTACATTACATAGCACCCTGGATCACTGGACTCCTTTACATTACACAGCACCCTGCACCCATTTACATTACACAGCAGCACCCTGCACCTCTGGACACTACACACACTACACTCTGACCACTTCACTACACACTGACTACTGACCACTACACTGCACACTGACCACACTGACCATATGTATGACGTGTCCTATGACGTCATGTCTCTGCAGTCACACACACACACGTGTTGAAGGACATCTCCTCCTCCCTCCATACCACACACACAGCCCGGCTCTCCTTCCTTCTCGCCTTTAGCAGGTCCAGTGGGGCTGGAAGTGGGTGTAAGGGTGGCGGAGGGTGTAGAACACTGCCAATTTGGCCAACACCTTCTTGATTCCAGGGGGGGGGCAAACGACCCCCCTTGCCCTATGGAGTGGACGCCCATGCCTGGAGGTACCAATATTTTAATGTCCCTTCCACAGGGACAGACATAAAGTAAAACTAGCCATACTTGGGTAGACTTTAGTCTGATACCTTCTTGACAAAAGATAATTTCAAAATTGTCTGAGCCGGGTGCAAAATTGTAGTTTGAACAGTGACTGGATCCAATCAGATGCAGTTACTGTTCAGGTATTCAGACAGCCACATGTGTCGCTCTCTTTAGATAAGTGACTTTAGTTGGAGCTGATGCCAGGACCAGCGTACTACCAAGCTAGTATGCTAACCACTTATTCATCCATACCGATTATAAAAATCATGGTACTAGTATTAATCTACATTTAAAGTATTTCTAAATAATTATAATCTCTATTCTCAGCTGCATAAGAGCTGGAGAAAGAGAAGCAGCAGCACACTGATCTTGAGAAAGTCCAAAAAAGTAACGCCGCTCCAGGTGATCCCAGTATAATGGATCCAAATGTGCTGGGTGCAAGCCACGGCTCGCAACGATAGTAACATAAAAAGAAGAAGCACTATTGCAGTGTGAAATGCGTCACCTCTCCGTTGTTCCTGTCTTGGTTGGCAGTCATGTATACCAGTTTGTCACAATAAATCTATGTTGGATCAACATTGTCGGTGTGCAGACGCTTTTTTTCCCCAGTACACTGATTTTCCCACTGAATGGCTGTACAGAGACAAGTCTTTAATTGAAGAAGAGCTGGCTACGTTCCCACCACAACCAGATATCTGAACACACTGTGCTCTCATGCCTAGTGTGGTCAGTTTTTAATAGGAAAGCAGAGGACTATCAGGAACACCAGATATTTCACACCAAGGAAGCAATACAAAGAGAACAGGATACTTTTTCATACAAGTACATGGTACAGCAGGCACATATCTGGAATATGAAATGTTGGATTTTTATATTCTTTAATAAGGCAGCCCATATATGATTTTCTTTTCTTTTCTTCCACCACAGGTGAACGCGGGGAGCCTTCCTGGCTGGGAGAACACAATTATTACTGCTAGCGGCTACAGCAACTGGCAGTAATCTATGTAAAAAAAAATCTGGCAGGTTGGTTTTACCCAAGTTGAACGATTGATTGACTTGGGTACAATCAGCCTGCCTATACATGGATCACAATTCGGCCGGAGCCTGCTGAACCGGTGGAATTTCGATCCATGTATGGCCGGCCTAGCTAATGCCAGCCAGAAATGCCTATTTACCCCATATACAGTTCATATCTGATCTCTTCCCCCTTGTTGACCCCAGTAAGGCCCCTTTCACACTGGGGCGTTGGGTGTGGTAGTGGTATAGCGCCGCTATTTTTAGCGGCGCTATACTGTCGTAATTGACGCGGGATTCGGCCGCTAGCGGTGAGGTTTTAACCCCCGCTAGCGGCCAAAAAAGGGTTAATACCGCCAGCAATGCGCCTCTGTAGAGGCGCATTGCCGGCGGTATTACCGCGGTTTCCCATTACTTTCAATGGGAAGGAGCGGTGAAGGAGCGGTAAACACACCGCTCCTCTCACCGCTCCAAAGATGCTGCTAGCAGGACTTTTGGAGCGGTCCTGCTAGCGCACCGCCTCAGTGTGAAAGCATTCGGGCATTCACATTGAGACTGCAGGAGTTTTCAGGCGGTATTTAGGTGCTATTTCTAGCGCTAAACCGCCTGAAAAACTCCTCAGTGTGAAAGGGGTCTTAGTGATTTTTATGCTTATTTTTAAGCTCACTCAAAATAGTCAAGTAATTATAAGATACAAGAAATGATAGGTCAGTAACTCTGCAGGTATTCACAAACATTAAATGCATAAGCCTGTGCTGTATAACACACATGTACTTAAAAGAGGCACTCAGAATTTGCATTAGAAGTTGAATTACTTTGGCTCCACATAGACCTGGGTTAGGTCAACTTGATCTACAGTATCTGTGAACAAACATGATTGAATTAATGTGCTAACGGGTGTGTCCTGCACAATCTTTTTATCATTGTCTCATCATTATCAATGCTAATAGCTCCTTATTCATGCAGAGTGTTTAAAGTGGTTGTAAACCCTCTACAATCACATTATGCTACAGGTAAGCCTATAATGAAAAAAAAACCCTGCAAGATAAAGGCATAATGAGCTAGTATGCATAGTATACTAGCTCATTATGCCTTTGTCTTTTGTTTTTTGTTTTTTTTATAGGGTTTACAACCACTTTAACAGCAGGTAGCACCACGCTATGACGGTTGGGACCCTGTTAAGGTATCCTAAAAATGGACACACACTTCTTAATTTAGCGAGCTGAACGAGAGAACATCAATTGATTCCCCCAGCCATGCTAAACAGCATGAATGGAGGAATCTCCATTGGCGTCTATTGCAATAATCACACAAGTTTACTGTAGGACTGATCATTTTCTACCTGGCTCAGTTAAACTGACTTTTGTTAAGCCAGGTGAAGCTTGCATGGCCACAGGTGACTTAAATGTTGGCCAATTCAGGAGAATTCAAATGAACTGGATCCTTGTATGGCCAGTAGGGATGAGCTCCGTTGTGTTCGCACACTCCATGTGCAGAGCCCGCCAGGAAGTCGGCACGGCGCTGCGCTAATCACAGGCAGGGAGACATATTTCCCGATCTCTGCAGCCGCGCATCGGGACAATGTCTCCCTGACAGTGATTAGCGCAGTGCCGTGCTGACTTCCTGGCGGGCTCTGCACATGGAGTGTGCGAACACGCCGGAGCTCATCCCTGATGGCCAGCTAAAGACATAAGATGTTTGCGTGATCCAGCCAAAAATGGTTGCTGCATGAAAAAAATGGTATGTCTATAGAGAGAGAGGCACATTGGCAGCTGGAGACGGAAGGCCGCAGCTCTCACAGTGCAGTATAGTCCAGTGGCTCTCAACCCTGTCCTCAAGTACCCCCCAACAGGCCATGTTTGCAGGTCTTCCTTTATCTTGCACAGGTGCTTTAAATCAGGGTCAATAGCTTGGTATTTTGGACAGCTATTTTATCTAATGCTGCGTACACACGGTCGGAATTTCCGACAACAAATGTTCGACGTGAGCTTGGACAATCCGACCGTGTGTAGGCTCCATTGGCCATTTGCTGTCGGAATTTCCGACAACAAATGTTTGAAAGCTGGTTCTCAAATTTTCCGACAACAAAACTTGTTGTCAGAAATTCCGATCGTGTGTAGCCAATTCCGACGCACAAAAATTCTACGCATGCTCGGAGTCAATTCGACGCTCGGAATCATTGTACTTAATTTTTCTCGGCTCGTCGTAGTGTTGTACGTCACCGCGTTCTTGACGTTCGTAATTTCCAAGCAACATTTGTGTGACCGTGTGTATGCAAGACAAGTTTGAGCTAACATCCGTCGGAAAAAAATCCACGGTTTTGTTGTCAGAATGTCCAATCGTCTGTACGCGGCATTAGAGAATTTTTTTTAAAACATGGCCTGTTGGGGGTACTTGAGGACAGGGTTGAGAACCACTGGTATAGTCAATTTAAAAAAATTGACAATTTAAAGGGTAAGTTCACCTTTTTTTGAACTCCAACTACCCTGACCACCCCTTCGGACCCTGCTACACATAGTGGCTGGGGTGCCCCATGCTGCTGCTGTAGCAGTCCTTACACCATACATCGCAGCACAACCTGTGTGACCGTGCTGACCAATGAAAATATGGCATGTCTTACCAGAAGAAGAAACCTCATGTGTACTGGCTGCATAGATCAATAAGTGCTTACCGTTGCAAGCATTATGATGGATACTCACCCCAGGGATGTGTATTGCAATGTACAGTAAACCAGCTCCTACAACAGCAGCACACAGGGCATTATGGCCTCTATGTTCAGTGAGGTTTGGAGGGGTGGCCAGGATATTTGGAGTTAGTTCACTTTTTTTTACATTTTTGTGAACAGCTAAACTTACCCTTTAAAATGTTTCAAAAATTGGTTACAAAGTCTTGTGCGCATGCGCGGGGACTCGGAGAAGGACGTGTGCTGACCGAGCTCCCGGCACCCCGACCCACCAGAGCTAACGATAGCGCAGGCACCGAGGTCCGTGAGCCAGGACCGATCCCACACCAGCCCCGAAGTGGTGATGAACCGTAGGGCACAGGGGCAGCCGCGGAAAGGGCACGATAAGCAAACTACAGCCCAGAAGAGAGCAGGGCCTTCCCCTATAGCACAGCCGCGATCCAAGATGGCGCCGGGTAAGCCAGACACACGAGGCAGCACGGCAGCAGCCAGATCCGACGGCGCTACACAGAGAGGTGACAGGCAGCTAAATCTGGAGCCAATTAGGGATCCATTCTCCTCACAATCCTCGGGAGAGGTGGAGACCGGACAGCGGGGTGAGTCACTATCACATCCCCCATCCCCAGTCATATACGCTGATAGACATGACTCTCCAAACTCCCCTGCCTCCCCTGCCTCCTCCATGGATAGGAACATGGCAGACTTAGCAGAAGTCCTCATTAGCCAATCCAGCCAATCCAGCCAGGATATGCCAATTCCCCAGATCTCACACTATTCCCCTGATGCTGTACTGTTGGGCAGATGCTCCACCATGCTGCAGCAGGAGCTCTCTAAGGCCTGCACATTAATCACCACTGACCTGAAAAAAGACATCCATAGCTTGGGAGAGCGTTTTGAGCTAATTGAAACCAAAGTGGATGGAGCCATCAAAAGGGTCAACCAGAACTCAGCCATGGTGACAGACCTCCAGGATAGATTAGAAGAGGCATTCACAAAAATTGAAGATTTGGAGAATCGTTCTCGTAGGTACAATGTCCGCGTGCGTGGCCTCCCTGAAACTCACACAGATCTAGAGGGGGCTGTAAAAGACCTGATGAAAACCCTTATCCCTGATATAGCCATCCACCACATGGAAGTTGATCGCGTTCACCGAGCACTGACAGCCCCAAGGGCCGACGGCCTACCACGAGACATTATTGTTAAGCCACATCACTACCGCATTAAGGAAAAGATGATGCTTGCGGCTCGCAACAGGCCGGACCTGTCGCTATTTGGAACACCAATACAGCTTTTTACAGATTTGGCGCCATCAACGGTCCAAAAACGCAGAAACCTACGGCCATTACTCCAGCAACTTATGGCCAAACAGATTAAGTATCGATGGTCGTTCCCTTTTAAGTTATCATTCACTTACAACGGAAAGTCCCACTCCTTTTCCACGTTCCAAGCAGGCGAAGACCTACTGCTTAGTCTCGGCATCATTGCACGGGACTCTCCGACTCCGATTTCATCTCCCCCTCGTCTGGATCATCGTCCCCTCTCCCCGATATGGCAGGATCGCACACGCTCACAGGCCAGAAATGCTCGCCGGAATACCTGAGTATTATTGCTCTTTTCTCTTTTTGCTTTTTTTGCCCCCCTTTTGAGAACTGTTAGTGCTTGATTGCACAGATATGGCCTGGGCCCATGATGGACTATGGGCCTGATGGGGCCATCGTTACCGTTCACAGGTTACAAAGTCACAGGTTACAAAGTTACTGGAGTTCCTGGTTCTTCGGACTGGCTGCCAGCCGAATATTTTACAATCCCGACGGGCCCAACCTGGTCGAAGAAATTTTGCTTTTTGCTTTTTAGCAGTCTGGGGGCCTTAGTCGGACCGCAATGTGTTCCCCTGTTAGGCTGTGGCTCGGGGGCCGGAACGAACGATGGGGACCCTTCCGGCCCCGGCGCCACTGGCCTTGGGAATGCATGTTCCTATAGACAGCCTGTTATGTTACAACTATATTGATTGATTTTGTCATTTCCGATATGACCTCGAATAGCCTGCTCGTACAGAGTTTAATCATATTTGGGTCGGGGTGGTCATGCTTGCCACCCAACTGCAAGACTACCTATCCTACGACAAGGATGGTACCCTTGCACCTAATTCGCTGGATGTTGTCTCCGGCAGGGGTTATTCCCCATTCCTTCATTCATCAGCTAGGATTGAGTTATATTGATTGTTTGGGCCTAAGGCCTATGTATATGTTTTTTTGCTTTTATTCTTGTTTCTCTTCTTCTCTAATGCCTTTTCCTTCTCTCCCTTCCCCCTCTTTCTTCGGAGCCTCGGTTCAGCGCCCTTCCCTTATGTCATGGTCTGAGAGGTCACATAGCCGAACAGTCATCATTATCGGGACCCTTCTCGCTTCATTCATTATGCAAGGTAAGAGTGCTCTGCCCTACCACGATGGCCACCACATATAACACAGACTATTCGATAGTTAGCCATAATGTACATGGATTTAACTCCCCTACTAAAAGAACTAAGGCTTTCCAGTTTTATCATAAACAGAAGGCTGAAGTCCTGCTATTACAGGAAACTCATTTCTCCAATGTCTCAGCGCCCCGTTACCTTAATGGGAAGTATCCACAGTTCTACTTGGCAGGGGGTCGGGAAAAGAAGGGCGGTGTAGCCATCTGCTTTTCGAAACGGACCCCCTTTACCCCCATCACTATTGTTAAGGACAAGAGAGGTAGATATATTATGGCAGTGGGGCGGCTCCATGACCAGGAAGTGTCCTTTATATCATACTATGCCCCGAATACTGGACAGCCGGAATTCTTTAGCAAAATGCTGAAGATTCTTATGCCCAAAGTCCAGGGTCAGGTCATTATGGGAGGCGATAGCAATATCCCCTTGGACAGAATTATGGATAAATCGGACTCCTCTAAACCAACATTGAAACGCCCACCGACTGGAAGCAGCAAGGTTGCACGTCTGTTTCATTTCCATGACCTCATCGACGCCTGGCGAGAAAATAACCCTACAGTCAGAGACTTTACACACTTTTCACAAGCCCATCATACTTACTCGAGGATAGACCACGTTCTAGTACGTACGCCTTTGCTACCATTTATTAAGTCGGTTAAGATTTTATCTACCCCTTGGTCTGATCATTCCCCGATAAAACTCTCTACTTCAGAGCTGTGGACTAAATCTAGGCCCTCCCCGTGGAGACTTAATGTGAGCTTGCTGAATGACCCTACAATCTTTTTAGAGATTCAAAAGGAAATACAGGAATACTTTAGACTTAATAAGGCATCGGACACATCCCCCGCAATTAACTGGGTAGCTCATAAAGCAGCGATTAGGGGCATATTGTTACAAGTGGCAGCCAGGATTAAACGCAATAGGGAACAGGCAAATAAGATTCTGGAAACAAACTTGGATAACTTACTTAGTGAACAGCACAGGAATCCCCTGGTAGATATAAGGCATAAAATTGACGAGGCTCGACTAGCACTAAATCTTAGCTTGACTACTCAAGCGGAGAAACATATTAGTTGGTCTAAGCACAGATTCTATACGATGGGTGATAAACCTACCACAATGTTAGCTGAAAACTGGTTCCTCGACCGTACACACCGACTTTGCCTAAATTACGACTATCCACGGGCCTAACCTCCCAGAACCCCGAACGGATAATTGGAGAATTTCACAAATTTTATGCTAAGCTGTATGGAGCGCAGGACAAGTTCGATCTATCCGGAGCGAACACATTCTTTCGCGACTTACAGCTGCCTAAATTGACACAAGCCCATGCGGAACTGATGGACGGTGCTCTTACAGAGCCTGAAGTCAGGGCTGCAATTAAAACCCTACACCCTACTAAGGCCCCTGGGCCAGATGGATTCCCGGGTCACTACTATAGGAAATATCACGATCTTCTGGCCCCACATCTCTGTACTTACTTTAATGACCTGAGAAGCGGCAGCAAGCTCCCCAGCCATGAAAATGTAGCCTATATAAGTGTTATCCCGAAACCAGGAAAGGACCATACAGACTGTTCCAATTACCGCCCAATTTCTCTGATCAATACGGATCTTAAGATTCTAACCAAAATACTGGCCCAGAGACTTAATACTTTTCTTCAGTGTTATATCCATCCTGACCAAGCAGGTTTTGTCCCGACAAGACAGGCATCAGACCAAACCCGCCGGATAATTAACCTTATCTCGGCAGTTCGGTCTGATTGGGATGGAAAGGGGACTAGGAGGGGAATGTTACTTTCATTAGATATCCAGAGGGCGTTCGATTCTATCTCCTGGGACTATCTTTTTGATGTTCTCACACGCTTTGGATTTGGGAGACGCTTTCTGGATCTCCTTCACATATTATATGATTCCCCCAGTGCCTCGCTAATGCTCAGAGGATATACATCCCAAACATTTCCTATCAGGAGAGGAACTAGACAGGGCTGCCCGTTGTCGCCACTATTATTCGCCCTGGCGATTGAACCACTAGCGCTCAAAATTCGCGCCTGCAGAGATATACAGGGCATTTATTGCGGAGACTATGAACACAAATGTTTACTCTTTGCGGACGACTTGTTGCTGACCTTGACCTCACCGATCACATCCCTACCTAATTTATATGCTATTTTGCAGCCTTTTTCCAACATTTCCGGGTTGGCAATTAATCATAGTAAGTCAAGAGCACTGAACTTATCTTTGCTAAGCTCCACTCAGGCTACGCTTGAAAAATCATTTCAATTCCGATGGGAATCCACAGCTCTCCCTTATTTAGGCATACAGCTGACCTCATCTATTGGTGAGTTGTACAAAGAGAATTATCCAGCCCTTTTCAAACGGCTAACAGCTGACATGGCTAAGTGGCAGGTTCACCCGCCATCGTGGTTTGGCAGACTTCACTCAATTAAAATGAATGTTCTACCTCGATTATTGTATTTCTTCCGTACCTTGCCAGTTTCATTGGCCCGTGATGACCTTAAACGATTCCAGAATAAAGTAATACAGTTTATTTGGGGTGATAAGAGACCCAGGGTGAATAGGAGCACTCTCTACACGTTGAAGCAGAGAGGAGGACTTGGTCTTCCAGACTTACTAAAATATTTTTATGCTGCCCAGATAGCACAACTTACAAGGTTTCACTCCCAACAGGCACAGGCCATTTGGATGGCTATGGAATCTTATTCCTGCCGTCCCAAACCTATTTCTTATATTTTATGGCTCCCTATCAAGGAGCGACCTCCTATACTTTGCCCTACTTTATCCATGTCACTGGAACTATGGGACAGACTCTCCAGATCTCACAAATTCAAATCTCCTCATTCTCCATTGACACCTCTGCTTCAAAATAAAGCATTCACCCCGGGTCTCACCCCACTAGCGTTCGAATGGTGGACTAATAAGGGTTTTAAGTGTATTGCTGACTTGTGTGATCATAGAGGTATGCTGACCGAACGGACTATGGCTGACAGGCATCAAATGCCTCCAGCGGAGGGTTATAGGTTCGCCCAAATCTCACATTATGTACAAACCCTGGCTCGCAAGAGCGACCTAGCAACCCAAACTCCCATGGAACATCTATGCAAAAATTATGATAAAATTAAAGGACATTTATCTGCTATATATTCGATATTGCTGAGTGCATCGACAAAGCTGAATTATATGGTCCAATGGGAGACCGACTTGCAGGAAACCCTGGATCTGGACGAATGGCATAGGATAGCCGAGACAGCATCTCGTTCGCTCGTCAATACTTCGATAATTGAGGCCAATTATAAGGTTCTGCTGAGGTGGTATATGGTGCCGGTCAGACTGGCAACTTTTGTTTCAGGAGCTACCCCGTTGTGCTTTAGAGGATGTGGCCAGGTGGGCACCACCTATCATATTTGGTGGACATGCCCAAAGGTCCGGAGGTTTTGGATCAGGGTGTATAATTTAGTTTACTCCCTTACCCAACTAAACCTAACTAAATCAGCTAAGCAAGCACTACTGGGGGGAGGAGATGTGGAAGCCTCCAAGTCCTGCAAGAGGCTCTTGACATTTATATTTATCTCAGCCAAAATCACCATTGCTAGGAACTGGAAATCGGCAGCTCTACCATTCGATCAGCTTAAAGGCAAGTTGTCTTGGTTGATGCTAAACGAACGCTTGACCGCTCTGGCCCAAGATAAAATGAAACTGTTTCATAAAGTGTGGGACCCATGGCTTCGTTACCTAACTAATGACCCGGGGATGTTTACAGCATAGCCTAAGGGGTTAGGTTGGGATGTCTGGGTGCTGAATCGGGGCTCCTCCCCGCCCCCTCCCTCCCCCCATTCCCCCTCCTCAACTGTCCTTTCCTTACTCTGTTTCCTCCCTTCTATTCTCTGTCACTGTCCTCTTTCCTCTCTTTTGAAATTTATTTATTGTTTATTTTTGGAGTCAGATCCAGACCTTAGAGGTTTGTGCTGCTCCCTGTTTTCTCAGCTCCTACGGGACCATTGTCAGTCTGATCGGACCTCTGGGCTGCCCACACAGCCGGCTGAGTTGCGCCCCCCCCGATAGATGGATGGGGGGGCGGCTCATCTGGGTGGACGGTTCAGATATGATCTGCGATGCTAATAGGGGTTAACGGCTCTACGGAGCTTCGGACTTATGTGAGCTATTAAGTAGTGATAATCGTTATTTCTACTTATTTATTTATTTATTTATTTTTATTTTTTTGTTTACTACTCCAAGGACCCCTACACTTAGTGATCTTCATTGTGTTACCCCAAATGTTGATTGTGACTGTACAATGTTATGTTGCGACTTTTATACATTTTGTATGACAAAACTTGAATAAAAATATTGAAACACAAAGTCTTATGCCGCGTACACACGACCGTTTTTAATGTCATTAAAAAAAACTAAGTTTTTCTCGACGTGATTCTTCTCAAGCCTGCCTTGCCTACACAGGATCATGAAAAAAAATACTCGAGCAAAGCGCGGTGACGTCCGAAATGTACGACGGCACTATAAAGGGGAAGTTCAATTCGGATGGCGCCACCCTTTGGGCTGCTTTTGCTGATCCTTGTGTTAGTAAAGTTTGGTGAGAGACGATTCGCGCTTTTCAGCCTCGTGCTCTTCAGTCCGTTACAGCGTGACGAATGTGCTATCTCCATTACGAACGCTAGTTTTACCAGAACGAGCACTCCCGTCTCATCACTTGCTTCTGAGCATGCACGTTTTTTTCACGTCGTTAAAGCCTACACACGGCCGTTTTTCATGACAAGAAAAACGACGACGTGAAAAACGACGAGAAAAGTTAGAGCATGTTCCAAATTTTTAATGCCCATTTTTCACGTCGTGAAAAATGCTCTGGAGCCCACACACGATCGTTTTTAATGACCAAATTAAAAAATTGCATTTTTCTCGTCATGAAAAACGGTCGTGTGTACGCGGCATTAGGTGAAAAATGCATTTTGTAAAACATTTTGTCCATTTGTTAGCTTTTTTAAAAATTTAAGCAGGGAAATGATTAAATCAGGGTACCAAAGAAAAGCTCTTGTGAGTCATAAAAGTGGTTCTAAAGGCAGAAGAATGCAGGTAAAAACCTTCTGGGTGCAGCTCCCTCGCCAGCCCCCCCTTTTACTTACCCGAGCCCCATCTCAATCCAGTGATGTGCATGAGAGCATTGGCTCTCCTATGTCTCTCATCCCTCATTGGCTCACACAGCAGTGGTAGCCAGTGAGTCAATAAGGAGAAATAGGGGGCAGGGCCGAACCGCGCTTCGTCTGTGAATGGACACACAGAGCAGTAAAGGTTTGCTTTAGGGCTGTCAGCAGATCGGCCTCTACAAACTCTGCCGTGCCTAAAAATGGAGAGCAACTGAGCATGTGCAGAGCAGGGAGAGACAGCGCATTACTGGATTTTACACCAAATAAACACTTATGCCCTGTACACACGATCGTTTTTTCCGAAGTCTGATGGACTTTTTTCATCGGAAAAAACGGTCGTGTGTGGGCCCCATCTGACTTTTTTCCATCGGTGTAAAAAAATAGAACATGTTTTAAATTTTTCCGATGGAAAAAAAAACAATTGGAAATTCCGATCGTCTGTGTGGAACTCCAATGGAGAAAAACCCCACGCATGCTCAGAATCAAGTCAACGCATGCTCAGAAGCATTGAACTTCATTTTCTCGGCTCGTCTGAGTGTTTTACGTCACCGCGTTTTGGACGGTCGGAATTTTGTCTGATGGTGTATATGCAAGACTGATGGAAGTCAGCTTCGTCGGAATTCCGACGGAAAATTCCATCGGATTTTATTCCATCGGAAATCCGATCCTGTGTACAGGGCATTCGTTTTAGGCTGGGTTCACATCTATGCGTTGCGTTTTTGAGCTTGGAGTCTTTGCCAAGTTCGCAATCAGTCGTTCAGCGGTTCCATTGCGTTTTTAGCTGCGGACTTGCCGACCTGGGAAGTCTCGCCGCTGTTATCATGAGGGGGAACTCCACGCCAAATTTTTTATAAAAAACCGGCATGGGTTCCCCTCCAGGAGCATATCAGGCCCTTAGGTCTGGTATGGACTTTAACGGGAACCCCTACACCGAAAAAAACCGGTGTGGGGGTCCCCCCAAAGTCCATAGCAGACCCTTATCCGAGCATGCAATCTGGCAGGCCGCAGGAAAAGAGCGGGGGACGAGAGAGCGCCCCCCCTCCCTCCTGAACCATACCAGGCCGCATGCCCTCAACATGGGGGGTGGGTGCTTTGGGGCAGGGGGGCGCCCTGCGGGCCCCCCCACCCCAAAGCACCCTGCCCCCATGTTGATGAGGACAGGGCCTCTTCCCGACAAACCTGGCCGTTGGTTGTTGGGGTCTGCGGGCGGGGGGCTTATCGGAATCCAGGAGCCCCCTTTAATAAGGGGGCCCCCAGATCCCGGCCCCCCACCCTATGTGAACGAGTATGGGGTACATCGTACCCCTACCCATTCACCTGGTGGAAAAAAAATGGCAATAAAAACACTACACAGGTTTTTAAAGTAATTTATTAGTCAGCTCCGGGGGTCTTCTTCCGAATTCGGGGGTTTTCTTCCAACTTCGGGGGTCTTCTTCCAACTTCGGTTTACAACCACTTTAAGCAAACTTATTTTCACTTACGGGTCTTGCAGAAGGGTTCCCCTTAAAGTTGGTTTCCGTCCCTAGAATGTAAAGACAAAGTCTCAATACCCCAAGTAACTCCAAGGTCCACACCAGTGTCAACTTCCTTCACTGTGATATCTCACCAGTCCTTCGGAACGGTCCTCCCCCAGCCTCCTCTTCTAGAAACGGGTCCCCTCACAAGGTGGCACCCTGGGATTCCTCCTCCCGAAGTGGGCTCCAGCTAAAGGTGCTGAGCCCAGGGCTGAAGATGTAGCCCCAGGACTAAAGGTGCCTGGGACTGAAGTGCACGTGGCCCCATGGCCTGGAGGGCCATGAGCCACGCACCAGGACTCCGACTCTGGAACCAAGAAGAACCGACCCCTCCCAGGCGGCGTCTGCCCCTTATGTATCCTCACCCGGCATGCACAGCATGTAGACCACACCCACTGCATGGCTGCCGCGAGAGGACACCAAATCGCTACCCCATCACCTGCGGTTCAACCCCAAGTACAAGCGACAGCGCCACCCATACTTCTTAGGGGAACTGCACACCAGGTAAAAACAGCAGCAAGGCAGAGTCCAGCAAATTGAAAGATCCGAGCCAACTATCACTCGAATCACCCCTAAATTGAGCATAGCAATCCCTAAATTTAGGACCCCCGCTACATATAATATAATGTATGATGTATTATGTAAGGTATAACATAATGTATAATATAAGGTATAATATAATATATAAGGTATAATATAATGTATAATATAAGGTATGATGTATCATCAGTGGCGGTGCGTCCATAAAGGGTGAAGGAGCGCCGCCCCCCCCCCCCTCCTGTCACTGCTCTAATTATCATAGATAGATTCATGGTATGGTCGCAGCTGACACCCCCATTCAGGTGCCCGGCCCCTTTTCGAGCATCGGGCGCCTGAGTTACAACGGCGGGGGTGGTTTTTAGAGGCACCTGATTAGAGAAATTGGCTCTAATAGGCATCCAAAAATGTGAAAAGCGGGCGCAGCTCTGTGCGTTCGCTATTCACTCAGCTGTGTGTTAGCAAAGGGAAGGAATTCCGCTTTGCTAACACTGACCCGCCTCTCAGCCAATCAGGTGCACCGGGTCTGTGTTACCTGTCACCTGATTGGCTGAAAGGACAGGCGCTGTGATTGGACGCCTAGGTGTCCAATCACAGGAGAGGTCGAGAAGAGAAGAAGGAATGGAGAACACCGCTCGCTGCCTGCCGCCGTCACCCGCTGACCACCCGAGACAAGGTAAGGGCCGGGCAGACGGCGGGCGGGCGGGGGACACAGTGGCAACACTCGTGGGACAGTGGCAGCACTCAGGGCACAGTGGCAGCGTTTGATGGGCAAAGTGGCAACATTTAATGGGCACAGTGGCAGTATTTGCGGCACAGTGGCAGCGTTTGATGGCACAGTGGCAGCGTTTGATGGCACACTGGCTGTGTTTCATGGGCACAGTGGCAACATTTAATGGGCACAGTGGCAGCATTTGCAGCACAGTGGCAGCGTTTGATGGGCACAGTGGCAACATTTAATGGGCACAGTGGCAGCATTTGTGTCACAGTGGCAGCATTTGTGGCACAGTGGCAGCGTTTGATGGCACAGTGGCAGCGTTTGATGGCACAGTGGCGGCGTTTGATGGGCACAGTGGCTGCGTTTGATAGCACAGTGGCAGCGGTTGATGTCACAGTGGCAGCGTTTGATGGGCACAGTGGCTGCGTTTGATGGGCACAGTGGCTGCGTTTGATAGCACAGTGGCAGCGTTTGATAGCACAGCGGCAGCGTTTGATGGCACAGTGGCGGCGTTTGATGGGCACAGTGGCTGCGTTTGATGTCACAGTGGCTGCGCGGGATGGCACAGTGGCTGGGTTTGGTACAGTGGCAGCGTTTGATGGGCACAGTGGCTGCGTTTGATGGCACAGTGGCAGCGTTTGATGGCACAGTGGTTGCGTTTGATGGGCACAGTGGCAGCGTTTGATGGCACAGTGGCAGCGTTTGATGGCACAGTGGCAGTGTTTGATGGCACAGTGGCTGCGTTTGGTACAGTGGCAGTGTTTGATGGCATAGTGGCAGCGTTTGATTGCACAGTGGTTGCATTTGATGGGCACAGTGGAAGCGTTTGATGGGCACAGTGGCAGTGTTTGATGGCACAGTGGCTGCGTTTGGTACAGTGGCAGTGTTTGATGGCACAGTGGCAGCGTTTGATGGCACAGTGGTTGCGTTTGATGGGCACAGTGGCAGCGTTTGATGGCACAGTGGCAGCGTTTGATGGGCACAGTGGCAGTGTTTGATGGGCACAGTGGCAGCGTTTGATGGCACAGTGGCAGCGTTTGATGGGCACAGTGGCAGCGTTTGATGGCACAGTGGTTGCGTTTGATGGGCACAGTGGCAGCGTTTGATGGGCACAGTGGCAGCGTTTGATGGCACAGTGGCAGCGTTTGATGGGCACAGTGGCAGCGTTTGATGGCACAGTGGTTGCGTTTGATGGGCACAGTGGCAGCGTTTGATGGCACAGTGGTTGCGTTTGATGGGCACAGTGGCAGCATTTGATGGCACAGTGGTAGCGTTTGATGGGCACAGTGGCAGCGTTTGATGGCACAGTGGCAGCGTTTGATGGCACAGTGGCTGCGTTTGATGAGTACAGTGGCTGCGTTTGATGGGTACAGTGGCTGCGTTTGGCACAGTGGCAGCGTTTGATGGGTACAGTGGCTGCGTTTGATGAGTACAGTGGCTGCGTTTGATGGGTACAGTGGCTGCGTTTGGCACAGTGGCAGCGTTTGATGGGTACAGTGGCTGCGTTTGGCACAGTGGCAGCGTTTGATGGGTACAGTGGCTGCGTTTGGCACAGTGGCAGCGTTTGATGGGTACAGTGGCTGTGTTTAATGGCACAGTGGCAGCGTTTGATGGGCACAGTGAGGCTGCAATTGATGGGTTTTTTTTCAGAATTTTTCAGTTTGCACCCCCCCCCCAAAAATGTTGAGCACCAGCCGCCACTGTGTATCGTGTACATTACTAGAGCACATCTTGAGCTCTCTGTGCACAGTATTCTGTATCCCCGATCCCCCCTTCATCGGCTCCATCACACCCCATTGGCCGAGCCCCCTGTCCGCAGACGTGAATTGTGAATGGCGTAGAGAACAAGGCGGGGCCCAATTGACGTTCTCTGCCCCGCCCATCATGTCCGTGCGGTCCCGCCCATTCTGTATAGTCACCGTCTGCTCGGTGGCTCTGTAAGCGTTGGATCCGGCCACGTCACTGCAGCCAGAGGCAGGCGTGGCCTGTTCTCCTCCCACCAATCACCGGATAGACGGGTCTGGGGGTGGGGATTATCAGAGGGGAGTGCCCAATGAGTGCGCTCGCCGGGAATGACGGACGCGGGGTAGTCCAATAGACAGATTGAGCATAGTCCTGGTGACGTCAGGTGCAGCTCTGTGGTGCTTATGTAGGGTGGTTGAGACTGTACTAGCTGCAGACTGAGTCAGAGATAAACAGTGACATTTCCCTGAGCCCCGGAACACAGAGCAGAGACAGCATGTGTGGTGAGTATAGGGAGCACGGGGGGCCCTGCCTGAGGTCACCTCCTTCTATAGGGACCCGAGAGGGTGAGCACCCATCTCCTGTGCTCTGCCTGAGGTCACCTCCTTCTATAGGGACCCGGAGAGGGTGAGCACCCATCTCCTGTGCTCTGCCTGAGGTCACCTCCTTCTATAGGGATCCGGAGAGGGTGAGCACCCATCTCCTGTGCTCTGCCTCAGGGTCACCTCCTTCTATAGGGACCCGGAGAGGGTGAGCACCCATCTCCTGTGCTCTGCCTCAGGGTCACCTCCTTCTATAGGGACCCGGAGAGGGTGAGCACCCATCTCCTGTGCTCTGCCTGAGGTCACCTCCTTCTATAGGGACCCGGAGAGGGTGAGCACCCATCTCCTGTGCTCTGCCTGAGGTCACCTCCTTCTATAGGGACCCGGAGAGGGTGAGCACCCATCTCCTGTGCTCTGCCTGAGGTCACCTCCTTCTATAGGGACCCGGAGAGGGTGAGCACCCATCTCCTGTGCTCTGCCTGAGGTCACCTCCTTCTATAGGGACCCGGAGAGGGTGAGCACCCATCTCCTGTGCTCTGCCTGAGGTCACCTCCTTCTATAGGGACCCGGAGAGGGTGAGCACCCATCTCCTGTGCTCTGCCTCAGGGTCACCTCCTTCTATAGGGACCCGGAGAGGGTGAGCACCCATCTCCTGTGCTCTGCCTGAGGTCACCTCCTTCTATAGGGACCCGGAGAGGGTGAGCACCCATCTCCTGTGCTCTGCCTCAGGGTCACCTCCTTCTATAGGGACCCGGAGAGGGTGAGCACCCATCTCCTGTGCTCTGCCTGAGGTCACCTCCTTCTATAGGGACCCGGAGAGGGTGAGCACCCATCTCCTGTGCTCTGCCTGAGGTCACCTCCTTCTATAGGGACCCGGAGAGGGTGAGCACCCATCTCCTGTGCTCTGCCTGAGGTCACCTCCTTCTATAGGGACCCGGAGAGGGTGAGCACCCATCTCCTGTGCTCTGCCTGAGGTCACCTCCTTCTATAGGGACCCGGAGAGGGTGAGCACCCATCTCCTGTGCTCTGCCTGAGGTCACCTCCTTCTATAGGGACCCGGAGAGGGTGAGCACCCATCTCCTGTGCTCTGCCTGAGGTCACCTCCTTCTATAGGGACCCGGAGAGGGTGAGCACCCATCTCCTGTGCTCTGCCTGAGGTCACCTCCTTCTATAGGGACCCGGAGAGGGTGAGCACCCATCTCCTGTGCTCTGCCTGAGGTCACCTCCTTCTATAGGGACCCGGAGAGGGTGAGCACCCATCTCCTGTGCTCTGCCTCAGGGTCACCTCCTTCTATAGGGACCCGGAGAGGGTGAGCACCCATCTCCTGTGCTCTGCCTGAGGTCACCTCCTTCTATAGGGACCCCAAGGGGGTGAGCACCCATCTCCTGTGCTCTGCCTGAGGTCACCTCCTTCTATAGGGACCCCAAGGGGGTGAGCACCCATCTCCTGTGCTCTGCCTGAGGTCACCTCCTTCTATAGGGACCCGGAGAGGGTGAGCACTCATCTCCTGTGCTCTGCCTGAGGTCACCTCCTTCTATAGGGACCCGGAGAGGGTGAGCACCCATCTCCTGTGCTCTGCCTGAGGTCACCTCCTTCTATAGGGACCCGGAGAGGGTGAGCACCCATCTCCTGTGCTCTGCCTGAGGTCACCTCCTTCTATAGGGACCCGGAGAGGGTGAGCACCCATCTCCTGTGCTCTGCCTGAGGTCCCCTCCTTCTATAGGGACCCCAAGGGGGTGAGCACCCATCTCCTGTGCTCTGCCTCACCGGGGACCCAGCACAATGGTGACATTACCCTACAGCCTGGGGACAATGACTGTGGGGACACCCTCTCCTTGTTGGTGCCCCCCCCAAACACACAGCTCTCAGGACCTCCTGAATCTCTGCCTTATATGTCTGGCTGCTCAGGAGCTTCTTCATGGAGCATCTCTGGGGGTGTGGATCACATAGGATGGGGACTTCTGGCTCATGTACCTCCGATGTAAAGTAATGTTGTTGTAGGCATCCCTGGGGGACCGTTGTGTTGTTGTAGGCATCCCTGGGGGACCGTTGTGTTGTTGTAGGCATCCCTGGGGGACCGTTGTGTTGTTGTAGGCATCCCTGGGGGACCGTTGGGTTGTTGTAGGCATCCCTGGGGGACCGTTGGGTTGTTGTAGGCATCCCTGGGGGACCGTTGGGTTGTTGTAGGCATCCCTGGGGGACCGTTGGGTTTATAGGTACACTCTAAGGCACCCTCATGTAGTTCTAGCCATCTCTAGGGCAACAGTTGTGTTGTGGAAACCTGAGGCTATCTTTTGTGTAATTATAGGCATCATTGTGTAGTTGTAGACACCTCCTGAGGTTGCTTTTGTGCAGTTGTAGGCATTGTTGTGTGGTTGTAGACCCTTCTGAGGTTTCCTTTGTGTAGTTGTAGGCATTGTTGTGTGGTTGTAGACACCTCAGAGGTTGCCTTTGTTTAGTTGTAGGCATTGTTGTGTGGTTGTAGACACCTCAGAGGTTGCCTTCATGTAGTTGTAGGCATCATTGTGTAGTTGTAGACACCTCTGAGGTTGCTTTTGTCTAGTTGTAGGCATTGTTGTGTGGTTGTAGACCCTTCTGAGGTTTCCTTTTGTGTAGTTGTAGGCATTGTTGTGTGGTTGTAGACCCTTCTGAGGTTTCCTTTGTGTAGTTGTAGGCATCTTTGCAGCACCATCATGTGGTTGGCACCATCGTGTGGCTCTGAGTATCTCTGGGACTCTGTCATATCGTTGTTGGCATTTCTTGGGACACATTTACATATCTGTTTGGCAAATCTTGGTTCTAATTCACATAACTCATGCCATTTCAGGTACACCGTCCTGTAGCTGGTGGCATTGTCTTGTTGATTTTACCTTAGTTTTAATATCTCTGCAATACTTTTCCAAATCACAGTTGTGTCTATTAATTGGCTCTATGTTGGGTGAACTCTCTGTAGTTTTGTGTATCACCTCCTCCTCTTCTTCTACCTTGAGGTCCATGATGTGGATACCTTGGATAGTGTGTATTGGTCTGGTTGCTGATGACGGCTCTCCGCTGTGATCTGTATCTGTGCCACATCTGTTGGAATGACTTCTGTGTCTTATTTGCCTTCAGCAATTTTTGACACAAGAGATGGTATTTATAGGTCACCTTTCATGTGACGTTCATGTCTATATTAGGACACTATTGTGTTCATTGTTAAGGTGTGGATGACCCATTCAGAAACACACACAGCATGGAAAGCGTTTTGTTCTGTATTCCTTAGTACTGTGATCCTTCATTTCCAGCATTAAAGTGTCAGGAGGGAAAAGGACTTCTTCACATGACTTTGCCAAGTACATTGTAACATTTCATCTCTGATTATGGATACATTGCTATGTATGTGGGACACACGCAGAGACCTTCTTGTTTTATACCAAGTAACATCGGTGCTCTATTATGATTTTGTTTTTTCTTTGGTAATAAATCCTGTTTTTTTTATTGAAAGACTGATAAAGTCATAAATTTGTGTGTAGAGCAGTAGGTAGGGGCAAAGTGCAGGAACCCATGGCAGTCTATCAGATTACTGCCATCCTTTGTTCAGTATTCTGCTTTTTAATCCTTGTACCCAGGCATCCAAAAAGCTTGATTAAGCACGTTTTACTATTGCAGACAGATCTTACTGCGGATTTGGAATTTTGGGGGTAAACCCATGCATGCAGAGATGCGAACATGGCAACTTCATGCTGGTAGTGCCCTGGTTGGTCCAATATCCCTCGTGCTACAGGGCTAACAAGGGCGAACTGCTAAGCCACTGTTCTGCCAATAGAATACAGAGGATTTTTCCCAACTGATGACCACATTAACAGTTAGAAATTTGTGGTTGTAAACCCTTAAATATACAGAGTAAAGTGACTCTTACTCAAGTTGTACCTGTTTGTCTGCAGCCTTCACTTCTCTACAACTGTTCAAAGTACTGAATTATAAAGCTTGTCTGAGAGGTCAGAAAAAAGGGGGCGTATAGCTGAAGGCACACACTGCAGAGCTCAGTGAGGAGAGCTCTGAGAGCTGATTGGAGGGAAGTGTAGATATTCGCCAGCACACCAAGGTTCGTCAATTTCGTCCAAACGTTTTTTTGTTCAAAGAATGATCACATCACAAAACGGTGGAGTGCAACGTTTCGGAACCACGCAGGACCCCTTCGTCAAGCATGCCTGTGTGGCTCGGTTGCACTACACCGTTTTGTGCTCTGATAATTCTTTGAACAAAAAAAACATTTTGGACGAAATTGATGATCCTTGGTGTGCTGGTGAATCTCTTCATATCGCATAGTATCCAGCTGGCAGTCGCTACAGCACCCAGTACTCTAATACCTCGTTCACACGACCGGTTTTCCCGGTATGCTCCATCGCAGTTTTCCCGACAGGAAATCTGGCGGAAAAAAAAAAGAGAACCGGCTCTCTTTTTTTCTTGTCAGGAAAAAATCCTGCCGATAAAACTGGTCGTCTGTATGCTTTCCTGAGGGGGGGAAAAAAACGCGCATGCTCGTAAACAATTCGAAGCATAGAACGTAATTTTTTTCGGCTCGTCGTAGTCTTTGAGAATCTAATGCAAATTCAGCCATACAACTGTATGGCTGAACTCGCATCTCACAAACATTGCATGTGATCGGCACCTTTGATGTGGGTGCGAATCGCATGCGATGTCTGAGATCACAGAAGTGTGTACCTGGGCTTAATGCTCTGGATTGAGACAATTGCACACCATAGAGGGATATGCTTTGTTCATTTTTCATGTCTGAGGTTTACAACCACTTAAAAAATTTCATCCTGAGCCTTTAAAATTTCTCATCCTATATAGTTGAAAACGATTAATTTGTCCCAGTTAACTGTTAAAGTCCAACAAACATTCAACAAACTAATTTTATTGAGGCTACTAGTATATGGCTAGTTAAAAGCATAATGTGCTAGTATGCACCGCATGCTATAACGTTATGAAAGGCTTGCCTTAAAATGAAGCCCCCCCCAGTGACATGCTTCCATCTTAATTTTCCAGGTTCACGTGCTCCAGTCGTTTGAATGGCTGAGCAGTGATGACATCACTCCAGCGCATGCGCGCAGGAGTCGCAGCTACGGCACAGCACTCTCTCTCAATGGATGGCATGCCATCCATTGAGAGCGCAGTGCTCATGCACTGATGACTACTAAAGTAAATATCTCCTAAACTGCACGTTTTAGTATTTACTGTACCTACAGGCAAGCCTTACCTGTAGGTATAAATAAAAAAGTGGAGTTTGCTACCACTTTAATTGCTTGACATGCATAGAGGAGTGTTTGGTTACTATGGGTTACCACAATGTTTTTCATGATTAAATAAGACCGATAAGTATTTTACCCCTATGTATAGGAACATAGTTTAACATGCTAGCAATCATGTGTAGGCATACTTGGTGATCTCATGGATTTAATCAAATTCTTTATAATCTCAACACTGTCCTTTTTTATTGGTCCCATGTAAGTGTGAAGTTGTATGTGGATTGTGCATCTCTTGATATGTTTGGTCCTATATCTAGATGAGGGATTGAGTTTGTAGGACGAAGGCAGAGAAAGGTAAGATTGGTTCCTGTCCAGATCCTGTTATTAAGGATGTGTGCTTTCTGGATACAAACACCTCTCTGTTCATCCGTCCTAACAAAGTCCCACGTACACCGCTGGAGATTCTTATCTGAAATAAAGGTGTTTCTGTGTACCTTCAGAAAGTTTGGAGCTAAAGTTTTAAGCTGGCCTTACACTAGTAGAACTTATTTTTAAAATCTGTATTTTAAGTACATCCGTTTTTGATTTTCCATATTTTTTTTTTTTTTCTTTTTTTTTTTTGTGAGGTCGAAAAGATGTTCATTTACGACCACAGTAAAAAGAAGATTTGAAGGAGCAGAATGGAGAATTTTTCTTAAACTGACAAATTTTTAACTTTTTGGTTTTCGTTTGGAAACATCCATTCACTCCAAAATTTAATGTTAAATCAAACGTTTTTTTGATATACGTTTGAATGACATTCGTCAAGTCATCGAATGTGCTGATGAGAAGTTTTTCATGAATGTTCGTACAAAAATCTACTAGTGTGTTGTCAGATTCAGCAGGGACCGGCCGAATTTCAATCGGTGTGGCTGCCCCTTTTCAACAGAAGTTGATAGCTTGATCAACTTTTGCTGACGGGGCGTGCAGGAAAATGTTTCTTGATCTCAGGTCTTGTTGTCCGAATACAATGTTCTGGTGGTGGGGAGATTCCACCATCCACCTCAATGGTATGGATGGATGAACTTGTTAAGGGCCGTACTTACGGGCCACATATTGGACGACATTGGCCAGTTTCTATTGAACAGTCCTATTCGGCCCATGCGTATCGCGGCTGGTCCGACAGAAGCCAGCCGTTCAGCTGGCTTCTGTCGAAGGCACATGACTGAAGAAAGTCTGCTGATCAGCAGTTTTCTGGAGGGTGGGCCTGCCAATCTGTCAGAACACAATAACTCAGTTGGGCAGATCGCCGCTGTACACAGTTAGTACAGCGGTTCCTCCCGAGCTCTTTATTTTCTTTTTTTTACGTTCAGCCTGCTAGGTTGAATAAAAAAAAAAAAACATGTACCAGGCTTTAGCCGTCTATGACCAGCTTTTTAACATAACTAATTAGGTTGAAATAAAATAGGTTTGCCCATGAACACCAGCAGGTTAGTAAACGCTCTCCTTGAGATCTGGGACAGTAATTTGTCTAGTGTTTGTTGTTGGCCCTCCAGGTCTTTTACCATTTCACAGGGACTCCTCGTCCCTGATTGGCCTTTATCCATATGTAAGATAAATGGGTTCCTCCTGGAGATGTATTGTCCTTTGTGTAGGTTCTTGACCTTGCACATCTGGTGTCAGAGCTCTGCAGGGGGTCTTTGTAGACTTCCATTGATCTTGTTATATTTTATTTACACGGAAGTTTTATTGTTTACTTTGTTTTGTTTTTGTCTGGCACTTGTCACAAAAAAAGTAAGCAAATGGCTGTTTACTTTGTGCATAGGGGAGATGTTTAAATTGTAGTCAGTGATTTTCTCAGAGTGTGAATATACTATTCAGTCCAGTCTTTTGTGTTTGTCTTCAAAATGAATTGGCTTGTTTTGTCATTGTGGCTTCCTTTGAGTAATTATAATATAGTGTTGTATTCCACGTAATT
The DNA here is from genome assembly GCA_029206835.1 of Rana muscosa. Taxonomy (NCBI): domain Eukaryota; kingdom Metazoa; phylum Chordata; class Amphibia; order Anura; family Ranidae; genus Rana; species Rana muscosa. Next base: position 213,791,546 of record CM055118.1, read on the forward strand.
AGGTTTTGACTTGCGGGAGGTCAGCTCATCATGGGGAAAATAAGCAATCTGATGACATATTTTTATGTGTCTGTTCATTATCCTTCCTCTAATGAGCTGCCAATTGTGGTGTCTGTAGATGCATCATAGGTAGAAGATCTTTCCTGGAGTTGTTACATTGCAAGACTGACATCCTAATGTCTGAGAGTCTCTCTCCAGACCAGCCTTTCTCATTCTTTATAACATGGAGGAACCCTTGAAATAACTGTCCAGGATCAGGAAACCCCTGTTAATAATTACTATATCATAAGTTCACAGTACATTCATGTGATGGTCACTGCCCCCCCTTTTTACAGATAACGAAAAAGATAATTTTGATAGGTACTTATCTGAGAGGCAGAAGTTTCTCAAGGAACCCCTAGCATCCTCTAGATGGACCCTAGTTGAGAAAGGCTGCTCTACACTTAGATGGTCTAAAACAGGGCTTGACAAACTTGCTTTGAATCTTGGCGCCAGCTAAAAAAAGTTTAAAGCGGAGTTCCACCCAAAAGTGGAACTTCCACTTAAACCACTCCTCGCCCCCTTACATGCCACATTTGGCATGTAATTTTTTTTGGGGGGGGGGGGTGTAGGCTTCAGTAGGAGTGGGACTTCCTGTCCCACTTCCTCCTTCCGCCCGGGCACCGCTTTGGCGACTCGTCATATCGCCCAAGGCGGCCCCTCCCTGTTGGCGATCACCTGGGACACCTGACAGGTCCCAGGCGATCTCCTGTCCACTCAGATTGCGCAGCGCCGCTCGCGCATGCGCAGTGAGTGCCCGGCCGTGAAGCCGAAAGCTGTCATGGCCGGGTGCCCACAGTTAGAATGGAGGCGCCGGCGGAGAGGGGGAAGAGAGCGAAGCTCTGTTCGGCCACGTCGCCGGACAGTGGAGCAGGTAAGTGTCTGTTTATTAAAAGCCAGCAGCTACACTTTTTGTAGCTGCTGACTTTTAATAAACATAAAAAAAGTCTGGAACTCCCCTTTTAAGAGCCAGTTTTATGTATTTTATATATTTTTTTTTTTTTAAGAGTAGCATGGGTCGTTGGCACCCAGGGCAAGGCAAGTAATTTGCGCCAACCTATCCCTAATTTAGTTAGAGCAAAGCGGCCAGCCAATAACCCAGACGTACCGCAGGGTTATAGGCTGGCCAGAAAGAATGACAATAAAAACCCTGTTATAGGGAGAAACTCCACTCCGTTAGGCCCCGTTTACACCTGGGCTATTTTGAGATTGCGTTTTGCACTACAATCGCAAAACGCAGGTTCAGGCGTCATTATTTTCAATGGCACCTAAAACGCAGTGCGATTTTGCCGCAGTTGTTGTGCGTGAAATCGCACTGCGTGAAGCTTGTCTCCCAAAAAGGAGCAGGATCTTCTTCTTCTTTTGGGCAACAAACCTGAACTTGCGTTTTGCAATCACGGGCAGAATCACAGGGATTCTGCCGCAATCCCAAAAATGCCCAGGTGTGAATGGAGCCACCCTGATTCACACATATGCGATTCTGGTTGCGTTTTTCAAACTCACCAATTCGCATGACAAGCTAGATATTATGTGTTCCTATTGCGGTGGTTCACACAGGTGCAATCCACGTGCATTGCACTTTCAGTGCCAATATGCAAAGGCTTCGTGCAAGTTTTTTAGCGGTGCGCTCCAGACTCGCAAATGAGAGAGGCATGCAGAGATAAGTGTTCACATAGGATTGCTATTGTCAGGAGCTTTTGCATTGAAGTCAATGGGTGGCATTTTGCATTGAAGTCAATTGTAGGCAGTTGTGAAGAGAAACAAAATCGCACCTGTACTGAAATCGCAAAGAAACCGAAATGACATCGCAATTTCAGTACACATAGGTGTGAAAATAGGTGCCAGGACTTGATTTCTAGTCACCAATAGCGACCTGGTACCGAGGATTTGTGGAGCCCTGGTCTAAAACATGTACATAATTGAATTGCCATCAAGAGCATTTTTGGAGGGGATAGCAGATTGGTAGATGCTTCCAATATCCACTTAACCCAAAGGGGCCCAATGGTGATTTGGGACAGGATCCTAACCTGCTCAGTTGGTTGTTTCCTTCTGCCAGTGCCGATCCTGGTTAGAGGCCTGTTTTTAGGTTGTTCAGTCAGGCTGAAAAAAATGCCTTTTGGATGTGTCATGCATGTGGGTATTTTTAAAATGTGTTCAGTAACAAGGGAAGTTTTGTTTTTTCTTCTGAGTTTCTAAGGTGCCCTCAGAAGGTGCTTGAGAGTCTGGGCACAACGGTCTGCCTAAAGATAGATAGAAGTCATAAGACTGCTATATACTTCTGATGAGAAAATTGCATTTCCATGTTTTTTGACTGGTCAGATATAGTGAATGCAGGGTCCTGGGTTTATTAACACTTTAATGGACATTGGCTGCATCGTAATAAAGTAAATGGAAAGGACATTTTGTTTAAAGCTGAACTCCAGCTTTCCCTTCAGTCTTGTACGGTTGTACATGCTGTTTTTCCTTTACTCAAACAGTTTACTATGATTTCACTGCACACTGTGCACTAGAAGCTGCAGCAATTCACATAGAGCACACCTCATTCCTCTCCACTTTGTCCATTCAGAGAACACTTTGCATTCATTGAGTGTTCCCTGAATGGCACAGAACCGGGAAGCTAGTGGAGATCACTGGAGTAGCGGTGCTTACTACAGTGATTTCTAGCTTTCATTAGGATCCCACAGGTATATTTTACTCAGTTATGTAAAGCTTGCCATATCTAATCTTCAGCTTTTAAAGTGGTTGTAAAGTCAGAAGGTTTTTATATCTTAATGCATTACCGGAGTATCCAGAGATGTCCACGAGTACCTCGGCCATCCCAGACTCTCCCTCCTGATTGGCTAACTGACTGATTGACAGCAGCAGGAGCCAATGGCGCCACTGCTGTGTCTCAGCCAATGTGGAGAGGGGGGCCAACCGTGGCTCCATGCCTGAATAGATACACGGAGCTACAGCTTGGCTCAGGTGCCCCCCATAGCAAGCTGCTTGCTATGAGGGCACTCAACAAGAGGGAGGGGCCAGAAGCACAGAAGAGGAGGATCCAGGCTGCTCCGTGCATAACCATTTCACAGAGCAGGTAAGTACAACATGTTGGAAATTTTTGGACAAGGAAAAAACAAGACTTTACAGTCACTTTTTGGGTAGAATTCCATTATTTTCTATGTGGGTGACTCAGTCTGAGCTGCAGTTTATTGTGTGTTTTTAAAGGCCAACTATAAGGACCCATCCACGCTTAGGCGTGTACATTACCACAAGCCCTGCAACACGCACACATAGGTGTGAATGGGCTATAAGAGAAGTTGGAATTAATGTTGCTGTATTTCAGTTTCATTGCTATTAGTCGGTGAAGACTTATCAGGTGGTAGTCAGGATAATACAGGGCTGGGCCAATGCTTCGGCACTCAGCAGAGCAAACATCATATTGGTGTTCTTGCGTCACGAGCCTTTCCTTATTGCACTTATGGTTTGCTAAGTATACATTTGTACTTTGATATTATTGTACTATATGGATGTGTCTGATTCTGTTTCCTACCCATAAACTAGGAATCTGTTCCCTTAATAACTGCCAATAATGTTAGTATTCAGTGAATGCAACTTGTATTTAAGTAGAGGGCAGCTGAGAAGCACTTATTACACTGATTTCTGTCCGGAGTTCAGCCAGGCGCTTCAATCACTGCTTCAGCGTGTAATCTGACCCTGCATGGCCAACCAGATCAATCAGCTCCATTCAACTGCTTCTGCCTTTCATTATAGAGGCATGTGCATTTTTTTTCTGCACACTGAGGTTTTGTGGCATTACAGGAACCTCATTGTATTGCGGCTTAGAATAAAAGGAAAGTAGGCCGAGGAACAAACTTTGTATAACTTTGAGCTTCTGGAAAGGATTTCTGCAAATATTTGCATATAATATAATGTAGACAAGGGCTGGCCATAGACATGGGCTGACAGTTGGAAGATGTCTCCACTGCATAAATGGTTGGGACAACTGTAACATAAACGTGTATATTTGTTCAGCCAATCATGCTGATTTGTGCGCTAAATCTGCCCCTTCCCCCCTGGATTTACCCCTATAGAGATTGCCCAGGAAAATCCACATTGGACAATTGATACTTCCCCCTGTAGTTGGTCAACCAGGGGTTGTTTAAAAGAAGGTTACACATAGATACATATTCGCTTCTAAAGGCCCGTACACATGATCGAATATTCCGACAACAATTGTCCGATGGACGTGTTTTGTCGGATAATCCGACCGTCTGTATGCTCCATCGGACAATTGTTGTCGGAATTTCCGACAACAAATGTTGGGTGTTCATGCTCTCAAATTGTCCGTCAACAACTGTGTTCCGTCGGATGATCCGATCCTGTGTACACAAGTCCGTCGGACTGAAATCCAAAGTACAAACATGCATGCTCTGAACCAATGCTAACCATCAGACAACATTAGCAGAAGTTGCCCAAAGGGTGGCGCTAAAGAGCAGAAAACCCGCGTAGTTCCGTGAATGCTGGCTGAAAATGTTCTGCCGTCTGTATGCAGAACAAGTTCACGAACAACGCCCTTCGGACAAAAATCCATGGATTTGTCCGATGGAAGTCCGATCGTGTGTACGAGGCTTTAGTCTGAGAGCAACTGGACAAAGTGAAGAAACTAAACGGCCAATCAGACTTCATTGTTCTGCTTTAAAAGGTCGACCTCTTGCTGGTTACTGCGGCTAACCAGATATCACTGCTTGGAATGCTGGCTTTGTGGATAAGTCCCCTTTTGCGATATAACTCGTGGCAGTCTGTTATATAGAGTTGCAAAATGAGAGTCCATCTTTGTGTTAAATCTGCTATACACTTGCCAATCTGCAAGGCAAATGGGCAGCCAAACTTGTGATCTACACATGTGCATTATACAATTAAATCCACAACATAAATTTTAAGTAGGAAAAAAGTTCATAAGAAATATGCTGGTAACTGATTGAAGTGGATCCGAAAATAATCAATTCACCCCAAGTGCAAATTATTCCAACTTCGTGCTTGCCTCCACCAGTATCACAGGCTGCTCACCTCCATATACGAGTCGGAATCAGCAGTGTTCCCCTCTGGGGATAATGAGGATTACTGGCGTGGTGTATACACTTGAAACTCCTTTACCCCAGACACCCTCTTTGGGTTCCTAAGAGCCCCGATCGTCTTACCGGATAGTATGGACTATGCAAGAAAGAAGGCAACATCTATTGCTCTCCGTTTTTGGAATATTTTTTTGTATAAAGAATGGTGGATACACTTACAAGTGTGGCACTTTAAGCTGTGCTAGGCTAGCTGAAAGAGCGTTTAGAAAAACCAAGTCTCAAGATGGCCGCAATGTGACGTCAGTAAAGGTGTTGATTTCATCAGTAGGGGTGCCCCTACTGACGAAGTCAACGCCCTGATGACATGCGTATAGTGGGTGGAGCCTATGAAAGAGGGAATCCATCTGCAGTGCTCTTGTGTTCTGATGGCGGGGAGCCTGCTTTACCATCAACATACAATGATCGGTGCTGTTGGCTATAGCTGAGTTTCCTCTCATTACCATATAATGCAGAACCCAAGCCCTGAGATCTTCAACCCTTTTTTAGAACAGACCATATTCTAGTATGCAGCTGATAACGAGATCTGCTAACACAGTACAGACAGGGTTAATAGTAAACATTTATTCTCTAGCCCACTCCTTAAAGCTAAGCTTTACCCGAACGGGGAAGTTCCACTTTCATGTATTCCCCCCCCCCTCTCTTCTCCCCCCCCCCTTTTTATTTTATTTTTTGAAGCGGGGAGCGGGTACCTTACAAAATTTTGAGCGGAGGCTCTCCTTCCCACCTCTCCCTCCTTGCAGTCATCTGGGACACATCACAGGTCCCAGAAGAGTGTGGGACCATGCACAGTGCGCAGCATGGCTCGTGAATGCACAGAGGGTACATTGTTGTCACAGCTGGGTGCCCACAGTTGAGATGCCAGGGACAGAAGACTGAGGGAAGGGATGGCTCAGGTGAGAACATTGCTGGATCCTGGGACAGGTGAGTGTGTGTTTTATTAAAAGTCAGCAGCTACAGTTTTTGTAGCTGCTGACTTTTAATAGACACAAATGACCGGAGCTCCGCTTTAACATTACATACCAGTTGGATTTTTTAGCAAGGGGCAGGTAGAAATGTAAGCAACAATTTCATTTACTACTTGTATAGGAAAGGTATGACGTGAAGAGCGGCCACAGGTGCTGCATGGCAACAAACCCAAGGCTAAACCTCTTGTGACGTACACATGTGTGCCTATGCTAGGTCATATAGAATCTTGTAATTATATTGAGGGTATGAAAGTTCATACTGAGATTTGTGGCAACACCTTTGACATGTTCAAAGTGATTTTGGGAAGGAATGCAGATGTCTATGCCTTGCTTTATGTGTATGTGACACGCCTTTCCTTGGCCCAGGTAAATCTTGCTTAACATGTCAGCGAACAGATTTTTCCCAGTCATGCAAAGCTATTGTGACATGTGTACAGTTGAACTTCAATGAAGAAGGTTTGTAACTGGACACACCAGTCAGTCCTGAGATATAAGGCAAATGCACAGAAAATAATTCAGCTGGGGCAGGGCATTTATTACATTAGATGTGAAAGAATTAGTAGTCATATTACCATATTTAAATGTGAACTTCATTGAACACCGATATTTAAGTTTTTGGGTGCTTGCAGTTGGGTTATGACAAGATTTGAATACAGCAGAGCTCCCCAGTTTATTTTTCGACATCGTTGAGAATATATCAGAAATATGACGCCATCATAATAGAGGTGACATCAGTGGGAAAGGGGGGACTGTGTGTTCCATGGGGTTAGCTCACCATTGGAGTAACCATTTAGCTATTTAGGGTGGGATTGTGTGACCTTTGCATTCTCTGACTACTTTCAGTAGAAGGTTGAAAAACACGTTCTCATTGCCAGTGTTTATTTCTGAGCTGAGCATTGTGTTTATCTGTTCGTAGTGGGACATAGAATGTCAATGGAGGAACATGCTTGTGGCACTTTCTTTGTGGGATTCTGGCTTTTTCTATGGGATGCAAAGTCCAACTGCCCTTCAGCTTACATGTCTCACCATGAACAGATAAACATGTGGGGGGCTGTTTTTTTGTGAGCCATAATGTGGTATTACAGGTAGCCATACACTCCCCATCAGTGGCATTTGGGGTCAGGTGTTAGATTTGTTATAGTGTGTGTAACCTGAATGCACTTCTAGCTTTCATGGGAGTCTTTACAGACCTAAGAAGCTGCCATGGAAGTTGGGTTTTGTGTGGAGTTGGTCTTCAATAGGATAAGAGATTATCATAGTGGAAGAGATTTAACATAAACGTCATAGTGACTGAGGCTTTTCTGATACTTTAAAACCAGTGGTCTCCAAACTGCGGCCCAGGGGCCAGATGCAGCCCTTTGCTTGCCTTTATCTGGCCCTTGGGGCACTGTTCCTCTCACTAATGCAAGAAACTATACCTCCCACTGACACCAACTATAGGGCACCATTTTTCCTACTGACACTTATGATGGGGTACTATTCATTCCACGATCAATGACTGGGTACTTTTCTTTCCACTGACACCAGCTATGGGGCACCATTCTTCCTACTGACACTAATGATGAGGTACTATTCTTCCTACTGACTCCAATGGTAGTATATTTATTCTTCCTACTGACACCAATGATGGGACACTATTCCTCCCACTGACACCAACAGTGGGGTACTATTCCTCCTACTGACAATATCTGGCCCCCTAAAGTTTGAAGTACAGTAAACTGGCCCTTTGTTTAAAAAGTTTGGAGACCCCTGCTTTAAGCGAACATCCTGTTCAGGACTTTATTCACTGTTCTTGTCAGACATGTTTGAGAACTCCGAACTGTAGGCTGTGTAGCAGTGCTTATGTTTATTCCGGACAGCTAGTGACCGTTTTGTGTATTTGCTATTAGCTCGTAAAGCAATCTGTGTTGTAGATTTCCTGGTCATTATTGGTGTCGTGACTTGGCGTGTGTGTTTTTCTTTCTTTTTTTTCTTTCTTTCTTTCTTTTTCTTCTTTCTTTCTTTTTCTTCTTTCTTTCTTTTTCTTCTTTCTTTCTTTCTTTCTTTCTTTTTCTTCTTTCTTTCTTTCTTTCTTTTTCTTCTTTCTTTCTTTCTTTCTTTCTTTCTTTCTTTCTTTTTCTTCTTTCTTTCTTTTTCTTCTTTCTTTCTTTCTTTTTCTTCTTTCTTTCTTTCTTTTTCTTCTTTCTTTCTTTTTCTTCTTTCTTTCTTTCTTTCTTTTTCTTCTTTCTTTCTTTTTCTTCTTTCTTTCTTTCTTTCTTTTTCTTCTTTCTTTCTTTCTTTCTTTTTCTTCTTTCTTTCTTTCTTTTTCTTCTTTCTTTCTTTTTCTTCTTTCTTTCTTTTTCTTCTTTCTTTCTTTTTCTTCTTTCTTTCTTTCTTTTTCTTCTTTCTTTCTTTTTCTTCTTTCTTTCTTTCTTTCTTTCTTTCTTTCTTTCTTTCTTTTTCTTCTTTCTTTCTTTTTCTTCTTTCTTTCTTTTTCTTCTTTCTTTCTTTCTTTCTTTCTTTCTTTTTCTTCTTTCTTTCTTTCTTTTTCTTCTTTCTTTCTTTCTTTTTCTTCTTTCTTTCTTTCTTTTTCTTCTTTCTTTCTTTCTTTTTCTTCTTTCTTTTTCTTCTTTCTTCTTTCTTTTTCTTCTTTCTTTCTTTTTCTTCTTTCTTTCTTTCTTTCTTTTTCTTCTTTCTTTCTTTCTTTTTCTTCTTTCTTTTTCTTCTTTCTTTCTTTTTCTTCTTTCTTTCTTTTTCTTCTTTCTTTCTTTCTTTCTTTCTTTTTCTTTCTTTCTTTCTTTCTTTTTCTTCTTTCTTTCTTTCTTTTTCTTCTTTCTTTTTTCTTCTTTCTTTCTTTTTCTTCTTTCTTTCTTTTTCTTCTTTCTTTCTTTTTCTTCTTTCTTTCTTTCTTTCTTTTTCTTCTTTCTTTCTTTCTTTCTTTTTCTTCTTTCTTTCTTTCTTTTTCTTCTTTCTTTTTCTTCTTTCTTTTTTTTTCTTCTTTCTTTCTTTTTCTTCTTTCTTTCTTTTTCTTCTTTCTTTCTTTTTCTTCTTTCTTTCTTTCTTTCTTTCTTTTTCTTCTTTCTTTCTTTCTTTTTCTTCTTTTTTTCTTCTTTCTTTCTTTCTTTCTTTTTCTTCTTTCTTTCTTTCTTTCTTTTTCTTCTTTCTTTCTTTCTTTTTCTTCTTTCTTTTTCTTCTTTCTTTCTTTTTCTTCTTTCTTTCTTTTTTCAGAAAGGGATGAACACTCGTTTCTACACTTGCTATAGACTTTCTTTCGTTCTGAAAATGCTCTTTTAATTTATTTTTCTTCCACCCTGACGTATTCTCTTTTAATTTAGTAGACTACAATCCTTCAGGCTTACATCTTTAATAAAGTTGCTTTCTAATGAGCAGAGGGAATGGGTGTCTGGGATTGAGAGTCAGCTAATTATGCTGATTAAAAGCCATTGCATACATGATTTATGGTTAAAAAGCCGTTCTCCCGGGTCTTCCAGTGTTTGAACTGTTCAATTTGCAAATAGATTTGTACAACATTGTACTGTTTTTGTGGCTTTAAGAGCAAATGGGTGCCTAGAGCCATATATGAAGTGTGAAGGCCTCATGGCAGTCAATATAAAGCCAATATTCATTAGTATGAAAGACTGAAGTTCTGAAATCTGGTTCCTTATTGGTTGTTTGAATATCTGCCTATCATATCCATTTTATTGTTACCTGGTGATCCGACTAGTAACAGGGTTCTGTCTTAGGCCCCTTTCACACGGACGGCAAAATTGCCGCAGTAAAAAGCATGTTTTTGTTCTGTGAAATGCAAGGCTTCAGGCACTGCGATTAGCTGGACGCATTCAATTCTATTTTTTCTATTCGCACCAAACCGCATGTAATGAAATCGCAGCTAAACGCTGTGTGTGAATGGGGCCATAGGAAAGCATTGTGTGCTTTTTAGCTGTGGTAGAAAACTAGAAAATCCGCAGCTAAAATCACCATTCTATCCGTCCGTGTGAAAGGGGCCTTAGGATGACAATCAATTTTGCACCAGGCGTTAATGATAACTAAGAGCAGAGCACCCAAATGCCAGCATATCAAATCTGATGTGGGCTCATTGTAAATCTCAGCTCTCCGTTCTCGTTTAATCGTCTGGTATTTCTAAATGTCAGTTTAGTACGATGTTGCCTTCTATTTGAAGAACTATTTCAATGTGTCAGGAGTGGCATTGAAATGTTTTGCTGTGAAGCCGGTCTGTCCTCTCTGCTTTTCTGTGTTGGACTTGTCTACTGAAAGGCGTTTTTAGTCTGGATGTAAAAGTGAGTGTGCTCGGTCTGGCTGGCTTCCACATTCACTATAAAGCGTACTTTTCACGTGTTGTACGTGTTGCTAAATTTACTGGAAACCACAGCAGACATGGGCTGATCTTCATGCGCTACCTTGGCAAATCAGTTGGCTGTTCCATGAGGCCTGGGGGCTTAAGGAAAGCTAGCACTTATTTTCTGAGTTTTGCAAAGACTAGATGAGGGCAGAAGGCATAGGTTGGGGGAAGGAGATCCCAGCTTGATTTTGATGTGCTTCCTGTTTGTTTTTTTCTTTTTGTTCACGCTGCTATCCGCAGTTGACACAAAAGACTGCGATTTCCTTTGGTTATGTGCAAATGGCTGCGCTACATTGCACCTGGACGCATTCAATTCTATTTTTTCTTTTCGCACCAAACCGCATGTAATGAAAGCGCAGCTAAACGCTGTGTGTGAATGGGGCCATAGGAAAGCATTGTGTGCTTTTAGCTGCGGTAGAAAACTAGAAAATCCGCAGCTAAAAGCACCATTCTATCCGTCCGTGTGAAAGGGGCCTTAGGACGATAATCAATTTTGCACCAGGCGTTAATGATAACTAAGAACAGTAGCACCCAAATGCCAGCATATCAAATCTGATGTGGGCTCATTGTAAATCTCAGCTCTCCGTTTTCATTTAATCGTCTGGTATTTCTAAATGCTCTGTTGACAGCATGCTCTGTTGACAGCTGTCAAAAATGGTTCTTTTCGCTTTTGGGGAGGTTTCCTCTGATTTCTCACTGTGCCTTTGGGACAAGAAGTGAGGAGAAAACTTTGCAGTGGGGACACAAATGGCAAGAAGACAAAAAAAAGCAAAAACAAACCCCAGGCAAAGGAGGCAACTCTGCTCCACATTATCCAAAATGCTTTTAAAAAAAAAAAAAAAAAAGTTGATCAATCACTCAAATTTACTAGTTAGTCACTTATCCAGGACAAGTATGCAGCAAAGAACTCCAGCCTGCTTTACTTGTTCTGGTGATTTTAGTGGCTACTTTTGATGGAGGGTGAGCTCGACAATCCGGGATTTTGCCACTTTAAGCACAAGTTGGCAAAATCTGCTCCTATATTTCTGTCCTGATAAGCTGTAGGTGATTAAAGCCTCATGGACATTGGGCTGATTATACAGGCGTTTGTCATGTCAGCCTGTAGAAGCAATTTGTTAGCCTAAGGCCCCTTTCACACGGAGGTCCGCTCAGGTCCGCCTGTCAGTTTTTTTAGGCGGACCTGAAACGGATCCTCCATGTACCCCTATGGAAGCACGGATGTCAGCGGAGACATGTCCGCTGACATCCGCTCCGCTCCGCCCCGCCAAAGTGTGACGGAGGAAAACCCTATTTTTCCTTCCGTCGGCGGAGCGGATCGGATGACAACGGACTCTACGGTCCGTCGTCATCCGATTCCCCATAGGGGAGAGCGGCGCTCTGACAGGGCGGTCCCTGCACAGTGTGCGGGGACCGCCCAGTCATCCGTCAGCTCAGCGGGGATCAACGGAGCGATCCCCGCTGAGCAAGCGGAGCTTCACGGGGCGGATCTGCACGGATCCGCCCCATGTGAAAGAGCCCTACTTGTCCTATTTGTCCATGCATGTTTGGGCATTTACAGGAATATTTGTAGAGGAGCGTTTACTGGCTGAAAAAACAAACAAAAATAAAAAACATTACAAGGGCATTTTATAGGAGCTTGCGAACAGAGAAACCACTTGATGTGCCTAAACGTGGCGTTTAGGAGCAACAAGTGTTTTTAAGTGTATCCTTCTTTTTTTTTTTTTTTTTTTTTACACGCTTGAACACTATATTCCATATGAGCATATTATTTATTTTTACGCTGCCTAGTATGCTGGCCCCCTTAAACAAAACTTGCTTTTTTATTTGGCTTTCAGACATCTTATCTCAACGCAGATGACAGATGTCAACAATCAGCTATATTAGTAAGCCTGTAAGCTTTCTAATTATAGACCTATAGTCTATATTGGACCACCTGTAGAAAAACATAGCTGGCCATAGAGATTAAGGCTCCATGTACACAGAAGCTCAAAAACGGTCGTTTTTAAAGCAGCAGAAAAAGCTAGCTTTTATCAGCGTTTTCTTTACTAGCTTTTATTAGTGTTTTTCAGTGTAGCGTTTTTTTCGTTTTTTTTTTTTTTTTTTTTTTTTTTAAATTTTTTAATTTTTTTAACCACTTAAGCCCCGGACCATTTGGTAGCTAAAGGACCAGAGGTGAATTCAGAATTTTGTACTGCGCTGCTTTAACTGTAAATTGTGCGGACATGCAATGTTGTACCCAAACGAAATTTGCGTCCTTTTCTTCCCACAAATAGAGCTTTCTTTTAATGGTATTTGATTGCCTCTGCGATTTAAATTTTTTGCGATATAAACGGAAAAAGACCGAAAATTTTGAAAAAAAATGATATTTTCTAATTTTTGTTATAAGAAAAATCGAATAAACTCAATTTTAGTCATACATTTAGGCCAAAATGTATTCAGCCACATGTCTTTAGTAAAAAAAAAGTCAATAAGCGTATATTTATTGGTTTGCGCAAAAGTTTTATAGCGTTTACAAACTAGGGTACATTTTCTGGAATTTACACAGCTTTAAATTTATGTCTATCTCATTTCTTGAGGTGCTAAAATGGCAGGGCAGTACAAACCCCCCCAAATGACCCCATTTTGGAAAGTAGACACCCCAAGGAAATTGCTGAGAGGCATGTTGAGCCCATTGAATATTTTTTTTTTTTGTCCCAAGTGATTGAATAATGACAAAAAAAAAAAAATTGCAAAAAGTTGTCACTAAATGATATATTGCTCACACATGCCATGGTTATATGTGGAATTGCACCCCAAAATACATTTTGCTGCTTCTCCTGAGTACGGGGATACCACATGTGTGGGACTTTTTAGGAGCCTAGCCGCGTACGGGACCCCGAAAACCAAGCACCGCCTTCAGGATTTCTAGGCACAAATTTTTGATTTCACTCCTCACTACCTATCACAGTTTCGAAGGCCATAAAATGCCAAAATAGCACAAAACCCCCCCAAATGACCCCATTTTGGAAAGTAGACACCCCAAGCGGTTTGCTGAGAGGCATGGTGAGTATTTTACAGCTCTCATTTTTACAGCTCTCAGATCTGCAAAATACTCACAATACCTCTCAGCAAATAGCTTGGGGTGTCTACTTTCCAAAATGGGGTCATTTGGGGGGGTTTTGTGCCATCTGGGCATTCCATGGCCTCCGAAACTGTGATAGGCAGTGAGAAGTGAAATCAAAAATTTACACCCTTAGAAAGCCTGAAGGCGGTGATTGGTTTTTGGGGTCCCGTACGCGGCTAGGCTCCCAAAAAGTCTCACACATGTGGTATCCCCGTACTCAGGAGAAGCAACAGAATGTATTTTGGGGTGTAATTCCACATATGCCCATGGCATGTTTGAACAATATATAATTTAGTGACAACTTTGTGCAAAAAAAAAAAAAAAAAAATTCTTTTTTCCGCAACTTGTGTCAACATATAAAATTATTCCATGGACTCGACATGCCTCTCAGTATATAGCTTGGGGTGTCTACTTTCCAAAATGGGGTAATTTGGGGGGGTTTTGAACTGTTCTGGCATTTTATACACAACATTAGGAAGCTAAGGCCCCATGCACACGAGACGCCGGTGCAAACTCTGCTGAACACACGTTTTTAAAGGCTAAAACCGGCGTTTAAAAACGCCCGTTTTGCCGCAATTTTAGCGGCGTTTTACCGCGTTTTACCGCGTTTGCGTCTATAGGCGTTTAGTTAAGAAACATCATAAGACCCTCCCTAAGCTCAAAAAACATTATTATTTAACCATTTCAGCCATTTTGGGAGACCAGCAGCTGAGAGAGCAGCAGTGTACTTGTATTTAGCGTAGCACTTGCCACATCATCTGCCACAAGCTGTGGATTGTCCACTTGCCACGTCACCTGCCACAAGTTGTGGAATGTTCACTTGCCACGTCACCTGGCCACGTCACCTGGCCACGTCACCTGCCACAAGTTGTGCATTGTCCACCTGCCACGTCACCTGCCACAAGTTGTGAATTGTCCACTTGCCACGTCACCTGCCACGTCACCTGGCCACAAGTTGTGGATTGTCCACTTGCCACGTCACCTGGCCACGTCACCTGCCACAAGTTGTGCATTGTCCACTTGCCACGTCACCTGCCACGTCACCTGGCCACGTCACCTGCCACAATTTGTGGATTTCCACCTGCCACGTCACCTGGCCACAAGTTGTGGATTGTCCACTTGCCACGTCACCTGCCACATCACATGCCATGTCACCTGGCCACGTCACATGCCACGTCACCTGGCCACGTCACCTGCCACAAGTTGTGGATTGTCCACTTGCCACGTCACCTGCCATGTCACCTGGCCACGTCACATGCCACGTCACCTGCCACAATTTGTGGCTTTCCACCTGCCACGTCACCTGGCCACGTCACCTGCCACAAGTTGTGGATTGTCCACCTGCCACGTCACCTGCCACGTCACCTGCCATGTCACCTGGCCACGTCACCTGCCACAATTTGTGTCTTTCCACCTGCCACGTCACCTGGCCACGTCACCTGCCACAATTTGTGGATTTCCACCTGCCACGTCACCTGGCAACATCACCTGCCACAAGTTGTGGATTGTCCACTTGCCACGTCACCTGCCACAAGTTGTGGATTGTCTACAGTGCAATGCAAGCAATTACAGTTTTTTTTCATATTTTTTTGATGGTTTTTCATCATTTGCCATCATTTTTGAGATTTCTAATGTAAAAAAATAGGTCACCTTTAAAAACGCTAATAAACGAAATCGCGGCAAAACGCCGGTACCGCGTTTTGCCGCGTTTAGCGGCGTTTAGCCGCGTTTTGCGTCTGAAACGTGGAAAACTTTTGCGTCTGAACCCATTTTTTTGCTTCTGGAAAAACGAGGTTAAACGCAACTGCCTAAAAACGGCAATAAACGAGACTGTGTGCATGGACACAGGATAACATTGAATGGGTTCAGGAGCAGTTGAAAAAAGTGTCCAACTGCCTCTGAACGCGCGTTTAACAGCAAATAACAGCGTCTCGTGTGCATGGGGCCTTACATCCACTCTTCTAACCACTTGAAGACAAAGCCCTTTTTGACACTTTTTGTTTACATGAAAACATTTTTTTTTTTTTTTTGCCGGAAAATTATGTTGAACCCCCAAACATTATATATATTTTTAAAGCAAAGGCCCTACAGAATAAAATGGTGGGTGTTGCATTTTTTTTTCTACACAGTATTTGCGCAGCGATTTTTCAAACGCATTTTTTGGGGGAAAAAAATCTTTTTTTTTAATGCACTAAAACACACTATATTGCCCAAATGTTTGATGACATAAAAAAGATGATCTTAGGCCGAGTACATAGATACCAAACACGACATGCTTTAAAATTTCGCACAAACGCGCATTGGCGACAAACTACATACATTTTTAAAAGCCTTTACAGGTTACCCCGTTAGATTTACAGAGGAGGTCTACTGCTAAAATTACTGCCCTCGATCTGACCTTCGCGGTGATACCTCACATGCATGGTGCAATTGCTGTTTACATATGACGCCAGACCGACGCTTGCGTTCGCCATTGGGCAAGAGCAGGGCAGGACAGGGGTGCTTTTTTTTTATTATTTTTTTTTTATTAATTTTGCTTTTTTATTTTATTTTTAAATTGTTCCTTCCATATTTTTTTTTTTTTTTTTTTTTTTTTTTTTTAATCATTTTTATTGTTATCTCAGGGAATGTAAATATCCCCTATGATAGCAATAGGTAGTGACAGGTACTCTTCTTTTTTTTTTTTTTTTAAAACTGGGGTCTAGACCCTAGATCTTTCCTCTGCCCTCAAAGCATCTGACCACACCAAGATCGGTGTGATAAAATGCTTTCCCAATGGCACTTTTTATATCCGGGGGGGGGACATTCCCTCCCACTGCTTGTAAAAGCAGTCCAGAGGCCAATTAGCCACTAGGATTGCTTTTACATGAAAGCCGGCCGCTAGCTGAAAAGAATGATACCAAGATGATACCTAAACCCGCAGGCATCAATCTGGTATAACCATTCAAAGTCCAGCAACATACCAGTACGTTGCTGGTCCTTGTTGGACATGTATTGTAATCTTTTTTTTTTCATGCAGCCAGGTGGCTGAACGGAAAAAGAGATTGATCGGTGGGTATGCCCACCATTAGAATACCGCCCTTCATCCACCCACTTCTAATGATGGGCATACATGCACCATTTATATATGCCGAAGCATGGGGGCATCCTCCCGCAAAAGTTATGCCGCGTACACATGGTCGGACTTTTCCACGGGCAAGCCTCCGTCGGAATTTCGACCGTATGTACCTGGCATTAGGAGCAAAATCGCTCCTCTGCTCCTGCTGCCCCAATGCTTCGGCATATTTGCTTTTTTTTTTTTAACTGTGGTGGTGAAATCACCTCCTACAGCACTGGAGTCGCAGGGATCAGGCCTGTCTCTGCGAACGCTGCAGTTATGTGTGTTGTGTTTTGTAAGTGACAGTGATCGATCGATACTGCACTTGGGTGGCCTGGGCTGGACGGAGGGGCAAAACGCAGGTGCTAGCAGGTATCTGGGCTGATCCCGCTAACACTGCGTTTTTGGGAACCCTAAACTGCTGGGGACGCTAGTATAGATCTGATCAGATATTGATCTGTTCAGATACTATACCACTAAGGGAGGTGTATGCTTCACGCGTGGGTGTTAGCGTTACTGGCACTAACCTGACGCTGCCTGGGGTGTGACGCAGACCCTCTCTGACGCTAAAACCTAATTGATATCACCCGCCGGGCGATCAGGGGGTTAAACATTTATTGGGGTATATATACGGCGGGTGCCCTGACACTATAAAAAGCAAACTAACCAGCGTCACCCGTAACACTTATATGATGATCACTGGTGAAAGGGTTAACTAGGGGCAATTAGGGGGTTAAAACCTTTTAGATAATATATGGGGGTACCTGACGCTATAAAAACCTGCGGCGAACCTAAAAAAAATTACTGGCTACCGATCTGCATCACCGACGCTAAGACAGCGATCAGAAAAATGATCGCTTAGCGACGGCGGTGCTAGGGGGTGAAAGGGTTATCTGGGGGTGATCAAGGGGTTAAACCTTTATTAGATAATTTATGGGGGTACCTGACGCTATAAAAACCTGCGGCGAACCTACAAAAAAAAATACTGGGTATGGATCTGCATCACCGACGCTAAGACAGCGATCAGAAAAATGATCGCTTAGCGACGGCGGTGCTAGGGGGTGAAAGGGTTATCTGGGGGGTGATCAAGGGGTTAAACCTTTATTAGGGGGGGTTAGGGGGCTACACTGGACCTAAAACTAAATGTAGTGACACTTTTACAGTCACAAAATTCACTGATTGCAGTGATCACTAAATAAATGGTCACTGCAATCAGTGACACTGTGACTGGGGGGGGGGGGCCTGGGGGGGGCGATTTATGTGTGCTGGTGTTAGTGTAGTGTTTGTGCACTAACATGTGTGTCTTCTCTTGTACGGCGCTCGGTATATGTGAGCGCCGCACAGGAGATGACATCACTTCCTCCTGCTTCCTCTGTCTGTGTAAACATTCCACAGACAGAGGGGGCATTTCCATTCGCCGGGAGCGATCGCGGGGGGGTGGCCAGAATCGAACGGCCGTCCCCTCATGTCGGATCGCTCCCCAACGAATTCCGACCGCTCACTGTACAGAAGGGGGGTCCGATTGGACCCCACAACTGTACAAAGGCAATCACGTACACTCTACGTGATTGTGCCTGTCGGTGCCATTGTGCCGACGTATATATACAGTGAGCGGTCGTTAAGGGGTTAAAAACATATTTTTTTTTTCAATGGACTAAAAAACGCTCGCGGCCAGCGTTTTTGAGCGTTTTGCGTTTTTTTTTTTTTCTGCCGAAAAATGGCACTTTGAACGCAAATTTCTTGCGTTCAGAAAAAAGCCCATTAACTCCACTGCTCATTGAAGCTAAAAAACGTTGTGTACATGAACACATAGGCTAACATAGAGTGCAGTTACATAGTTACATAGTTAGTCAGGTTGAAAAAAGACACAAGTCCATCCAGTTCAACCATAAAAATAAAAAAAATATCGTGCAATCCCATATACCCAATTCTATACCCACAGTTGATCCAGAGGAAGGCAAAAACCCCCAGCAGAGCATGATCCAATTTGCTACAGCAGGGGAAAAAATTCCTTCCTGATCCCCCGAGAGGCAATCGGATTTACCCTGGATCAACTTTACCTAGAACTGTTAGTACTCAGTTATATTATGTACATTTAGGAAAGTATCCATGCCTTTCTTAAAGCAATCTACTGAGCTGGCCAGAACCACCTCTGCAGGGAGTCTGTTCCACATTTTCACAGCTCTTCTCACAGTTAATGGGCTTTTTAAAAAAACGCCAATAAACTGCAGTTTATCAGCTTCTGTGTACATGGAGCCTAAAGAGTAGTTCCACATGAATGCATGAATGTTCTTTTTACTGAATGTTCTTAATTTTATGGTCAGAAAGACCTAAGCATGTGTTTGTGTCCTAATACCCACCTGTTCTTGAGTTATCAAAAGGATACAGTAATGGCTCTGCTGGAATAATGACCCTGATAGATAGATAGACCTCCAGAAATTTAAATGATGGATAAAGGCCTGAAAGTGCTAAGCAGAAACACGGATCTCTGTGTTCCTCCTTTTACAGCATTTCCCCCACAGTTAGAAAGCACATTTAACCCTTTAATCGCCCCTGATGTTAACCCCTTCCACGCCAGTGTCATTAGTACAGTTACAGTGCATATTATTTAGCACTGATCACTGTATTAGTGTCACTGGTCCCCAAAACGTGTCAGTATCCGATTTGTCCGCTGCAATGTCGCAGTCCTGCTAAAAATTGCAATTTGCCGGCATTACTAGTTGAAAAAAAATCCATAAAAATATCCCCTAGTTTGTAGACGGAATAACTTTTGTGCAAACCAATCAATAGATGCTTACTGGAATTTTTTTTTTTACCAAAAATATGTAGCAGAATGCATATTGGCCTAAACTGATGAAGAATTATTTTATTTTTTGTTATTGGATATGTTTTATAGCATAAAGTGAAAAATATAGTAAACTTTTTTTTTTTTTTTTTTTTAACAGCGCAAAAAATAAAAACCGCAGAGGTTTTGCCACCAAAAGGGCTCTATTTATGGGGGGGGGGGGGGACGGACGGACATAAATTTTATTTGTGTACAGCGTCACACGACCACGCAATTGTCAGTAAAGCAGTGCCGTATCGCAAAGAATGGCCTGGTCATGCAGAGCTGCATCAGATTTTGCACCCTCCAGTTTTAGTAAATCAAACCCTATGTGACTTCTCGTTTTGACACTTCATTAGTCCTCATCTTTACCATTGTAAGGACAATTAGGGCTTATATGTGTACCCGTAAAACTCTCAATTTGGGTCAGGTGGAATAAAAACTGCCATTTGCATTGGTGGGCCTTTTACAGATTTAGATGATGAGGTTAGCTGGGACAGTTCAGTGCGGTGTGACCACCCGAGTAATGTTTGTCTCTGCCACCGTTCTGCTATGTTCTGTGCCCCACATGATAATCCTGGCCACTAACAGGCCTTTGCAAACTGTTTACTTATGGATAGTTCATGGAATATGGATTGTGAGATATATATATATATATATATATATATATATATATATATATATAATTATTATTTTTTTGCTGTAAATTGTGTGATCTGTTATAAACTACCACTTTAGTTCTCATTATAGCCAGCAATAGACTAAGTGTTCTAGCACATATTTTAACTTTCTCCTTATTATATTTTTTTCATCTACTTGGGCATCAGTCACCACTATCTATCCTGAGCTTTGTTTTTTATTCTTTTGTTTTCCCTCAGGAATTTTTGCTTACCTCAACTACCATGTGCCCCGCACCAGGCGTGAGATCCTAGAAAGGCTTATCAAAGGTCTCCAGAGATTGGAGTACAGAGGATATGACTCTGCGGGTGAGTAGAGCTGGGATTCTGCAATACTTCATGTTTTAACGTTAGACTCCATTTTGCTTTATGAGAAGGAACAGGAAGAGGGTTGCTATTCTACGAATAGATAGGCTGTGTTTAGGAGATCTTGGTTCAGCTCAACAATTCCTACTGTGATGAACACATTTGCTTTTATTCATATATAAATAGCCACATAAGAAGACCGCAAAGCAGTTTTATGGAAGCTGAAAAACACATAACCGATCTAAAATGGATAAATTGCTTGGTTCTTGTGATAGAATGGGAATTTCCCTTGCTTTGCTTATGAATTTTCTGGGCTCTCATATGTGCCAAAGTACAAGGCATGACACGCACACACACTACACTGGGTAGCAAGTGCTCAAGAACTCCTGATGTGTATTAATGGACACCTTCTAATATATATTATATTATATTATATTATATTATATTAGTTCTCATTGCAGTGAAATTACACAGAACGGTTGGCTTATGTATAATTATCTCAGCATCTCCTCCCCGTAAAATGTTACCATTTTATTTTATTTTTATTTTACAGATCTTTTTACAGGTCTTATTACAGATAATTTAAAGATCTTTAAAAGTTATATGCTCAAAGCATTATAACTGCATGAGCGAATTTTAAAAGCTGCCTGCTAGTTCTTTGACAGACACATCACTCACCGTGCAACTGGTCAGGTTCAGATTCACTGCCTGGACCCAGTGTGTGGTGTAATAGAATTGCAGCTTCCATCAGGGGCTTAACATAGTCATTTTATTTTAATACACATTTTGTTCAATCTCATTATTTGAATATGCACACATGATCTGTGGTCAACAATTCGTTTTTAAGAGGAGTATGGGAATTAGGAAAAAAAACATTTATACTCGCCTAGTAAACTGAGCAATCAAACACTGCTGATTGCTCAGTTCTCATCATTTTGTGAGCAAAGAGTCGGGTACTGTCAGTCTCCAGCTCTCTGCTCTGCCCCCCCATGCTCACTGGAGCGCTGGGCTGTGGAGGGGTTGGGAGGGGCTTGCTCAGCCTCTCAGCGGACCGCTGAGGGGTTGAGCCATCTGTCAGTCCAGGCTTCTGGGTGGATCCCCACTATATAGGTTTGATCTTTTCAAAGCCTGGACCAGCTATGTGATGTCAGTTGATAGTAGACTTCAGCTTGCTGTCGGCTAAAAATGAATCGCAGGAGTGCAGAATGAACTGCACTCCTGTGATCCATAGGAGAAGTACAGCCAAAATAGCTTTGACTATACTTCTACTTTTTAGGCAACCATGTTCTCTTCCATAGCTCTCTTGATATTCATTGCTTTTCAGCTGTCTTCATTAGGCTACATGTATCTGCCCTCTGTGAATTATTAATTAAGGAGGACTTTTGAATGTACATTGTTGCTTGCAGGTGTCGGTATTGATGGTGGCAATGAGAAAAACTGGGAGAACAACTCCAAGAAAATTCAGCTCATCAAGAAAAAGGGGAAGGTCAAGGCTTTGGATGAAGAAATAAACAGTACGTGGCATCAATCATTTTTCCTTATCTAAAACTTGTTGTTCATTTGCTTTTAAATTGAATATTGATTCACACAGAGGTTGAATGTATCCTGGATTTCCCAGGACCTCCTTACATTGTCACACTGCTGACCCTCCATAGATCGAGGAGGCGGTTGCCTGAATGTTTGTTGGCATATTGGAGAGTGCATATATGTGCAGGGACAAAAGGGTAAGCTTTAAAGTTCACATGCCGCACATATGCGTCAAAGGGTGGCTGAGGTTTCTGTGCTGAGAATATGCTCACTGCACGCTCCCAGCACGGGGACAGAGCTGTCAGACAGCTCGCCGTCCACACGAACAATCCGTATTTGGCTGGACTGGCTCCTGATCATGTGACAGACAACGGAAGTAGTCATATGATCACTCATCCTTCCCACTCCCTGGGTGTACAGACCATATTAACAGGATACCGGGGCTATTCACTCGCCCCAAAGGAAATGTCTGGATGATTCGGAAGTGGTTATGCCATAACTATACACGCAGAAATGCAATAACTTTTTTGACCATATCTGCCATGCTGTCCATGTAAGAAAGGTCTGCTGTTGATTATTGATAAACCGCTGTATTTGTAATTTGGTTGGTATGTTGGCTTAGTGTGTTGATATCCTAACTAGAAATAAATTTTCCAATGCATCTTGGCAAACTCTAAAAGTTAAAGGCCATAGAGATGTAGCAACATGTTCTCTTTAAGGCCCCTTTTTCAAGGGGCAGGCTCGGTTTAGATCTGTAGAGGATCTATCCGCTTATGCCCTGCTGATCAAAGCAGAGTGGACGGATGAAAGGTCTGTGTCTGAGCGGACACAGACCAAGGCCTCTCGGTTCTATGGGTGGTCAGGTGTAAACGGACTCCGCTACCTGTTTACACCCAACTGCCCTTTGATACGATCGGCCTATATGGAAGGGGACAGATGTCCGTCCGGACAGTGGACTGGATCGGATTGAAGATAGGCGTGTGTAAACGGACACAAGTCTATTTACACCCGCCGGGCCATAGGGGTAAATTGAGGGTCTGATCAGATCTGCCTGAAAAACTGACAGGTGGACCTGATCGGACCCTTCGTGTAAAAGGGACCTTAGGGTCACCATACACATTTCAGTCTAAGTGTACAATTTCCTTTTTAGATCTACCAACAACTATGTAGTACATGAGTCTGATTGGATATAGATTCGGTAGGTCCTCATAAATTTCATAAGTTTTGGTAAATCTAAAGTTGATTGTATGGTCAGATAGTAACATGCATAACTATGTTGCTATAAACATCTTGGCAGTCAGCAGTGCTTCCAGCGGCGAGGGCATGTTGCCTAGGCTTCAGGTAATTATGTTTGGACAGCAGAATAAGCATCTGTGTTATACAGGAACAAGTGGTCATAGCAGGGCTTCCTTTTCCTTGGGACTTCATCTCTTTTGTCGCCACTATGCACTTGTTCCCTTGTTTCTACAGGGCCGACACTAGGGGACAGGGAAACGTGTGCCCCAGGCGTGGCATTTGGTGGGGTGCCGCGGCTGGTACCAATCCTCCTGTGGCAGTTTAAAGCTCTCTTATCCTCCTCTACCCACTCCCGCCAGCATTCAGCTGCTGCAGGAGGAAAATACAGCGATCTGTACCAGTATGCCACCCTAGCTGTCACTTCTGTCCATGCCCCTTCTTAAGCTGTCTGGCTACCCGTACTCCTCTGCACAGCTAGCCAGCGAGAGACCAGTCATTTGTCTGCTCCCTCCTTCCCCCTCTGTGCTCCTCTGGCTTCCCCCAGCACTAACCTCCTCTCCACTGGGTAGCTGGGCAGTAAGCAACGGCGAATAAATGCATGATACGCAGCATGGAGAAGTTCAGCATGTGATCGGTAAAATGGCTAAAAAAACGACTGCACAGCTATTGCCTGGGAGTCTGAGGAGTTTTCCTACCTTTTTTTTTTTTTTTTTTTTTTTTTTTGCGCTTCTTCTTATCCCGCCTGTCTACTGTATCAGCCGTTGCACACTGTGCATAGTGCACCCCTAAACCATGCACTCTGTATGTAGCGCACACCTAAACCCAGGTGAAGGAATGTCTAGTTTCACCACTGCCTACAGCACATGTTGAGTAGCATTGTTCTAATGTAGCCATAGTGCTTTGAATTTGGAGTGCCCCTGAGGGTTAATATTTCTCTGTATCAGCCTGTTTACCCCGTTTGAGCCAGTTGGCATCAATGCTGCTCTGCAGTGACTGTTATTAGCCAGGTTTATTTCTGTATTTACCAAAAACGGACTGTGAATAGCGGGAGTATTCCTATCCCAGCATTACATGCAGCAGAGGATTGTACACATGAATTTAATAAAAAGCTCCCTCACCCCTCTTCAGCCTCTCTCTGCTTACATCTGAAGTCGTTTTCAGCAGAGTTGAGTTCCTTAAATACCTGGGGGGTCGAGGTCTCCAGCTTGCAGGGGTCACATAACTCTTTTCTGTTAGCATGTGAACCAAACCTTAAGAAAATATATTTTTTTTCTTTATTAAGAAGGAAATGGTCAGTGGTGCTCCTGTGTCATGCGGCCAGCACCATTAGAGTTAATTGCTTGTATCCCGGAGAGCTGTAATGGAGTTCTCTCTGGCTGCAGCAGCAGCAGAGTTAAGGATTGCCTACGTGGATGTTCAATAAAGAGCAATGCTGAGCTTCTCTTAATGACGTGTAACCGAACATGTTGTGCTCTTTTTTTTTTTTTTTTTTGCTGGGCCCAAAGCCTGATCTAAACCTTGTTTTCCAACAAAAACAGTTTCAGGAAAATGTCATTTATTCACATTACCCCACTGGCCTCATCTTTCCTCCCCCCCTGCAGCTTCAAGCCTGCCAAAGGATTTCATAATGGAATTTAGGTAACACTAACCCTGGTGAGCGTTTAAGAAATAAATATACGCGATGATCCCTGGCTCAGCTGGAAAGCCCTGTTATCGTGAAATATATTATTTATTTATTTATTTGTTTTTTTTTGTTTGTTTGTTTTTTACTAGTTTGAATTTATTTTTTCTATTTCAAATCCAGCTTTGTTCTGATTTATTTTCATTTCCTTGAATGCTACATGAATGCTAACCCCCAAAGCGCCCCATTTCCTTTTGCCATAAATTACGTTTTCTGATTGCTCATAATTAAACCTATTTACATGTGGTTTTCCTGAAGGGGCCCAGCTCCTTGGATTGGGAAGGGACTGTCAGACTATTGGAGAGTTCTATATTGCTTGACATGTGAGGATCTACATTGCCTTCTTAAAAATAAAAATAAATTGTCTCTCCCCATCACTTTTGTCACAGATCCAATACCATTATTGTACCAGAAGTACATTTTTTTTTTTTTTTTTTTCTATATGAAGAAAGCCTGAGGTTAGCTTATAGATGAGCTACAGATTAAGCTACAATTCAGCAGTTTTGGCTTGTCAGATATTGTTAATGTATGATATGGAGCCTTATTTCTATATATACATCTGTGCACTTTGGGCAAACTATGCATAGGCCATACTAGTGCTTTTGATTATTTTTCTACTATGTGAGCAGAGAGCAATTGCAAATTGGCAGAAATTTTTAAACCCACTTAAACTATTAATGTTTGGAAGAATTTGGCACTTTAAATTTTTTATATATAGAGCATAAACTTGTCAAATGGTATACAATCAGCAAAAACATTATGACCAACCACCAAAACCCATTGAGGCATGGACCCACTAGACCTCTGAAGGTATGCTGTGGTATCTGACACCAAGCCATGAGTAGCAGATCCTTCAAGTCCTGTAAGTTGCGAGGTGTGGCCTCAATGGATCGGACTTGTTTTTCCTGCACATCCGTGAAAAATTAAAAAAGATGCGCAACCATATAACAATGCAAACAAAATGCAATAGGTGGGTGCTATTTAGATACACAAACCTACAGCAGTAGGTATGAGTTCAAAAATCTGGAATAAAGTGAAATCAAAAACACAGGCAAAAAACAATGTCGGTTTAAAATCAGCTACAGAGATGCGATCAAAGGGCAGAGATGCAAATCTTCATCCTATGCTTCCATCAGGCAAATGATGAACAGATGCTCGATTGGATTAAGATGTGGAAAATTTGAAGGCCAAGTAAACACCTCAAATTGTGTTGTGTTCCTCAAACCATGCTTGAATTCATCAGACCAGGCCACCTTCTTCATTGCTGCGTAATCCAGTTCTGATGCTCACATGCCCATTGTAGGTGCTTTTTGGCTGTGGTTACCGGTTAGCATGGGCACCGTGAGCAGTCTGCAGCTATGCAGTACACAACAAACTGATGTACTGTGTGTTCTGACACCTTTCTACTATCGGAACCAGCATTAACTTTTTCAGCAATTTGAGCTACAGTAGCTCTTCTATAGGACCAGACTACATGAGCCAGCCTTTGCTCCCAACATGCCTCAATGAGCCTTGGGCGGCTGTGACCTTATCGCAGGTTTGCCAGTTTTTCCTTGCTTGGACCACTTCTGGTCGGTCCTCACCACTGCAGACCGGGAACATCCCACAAGAGTTGCAGATTTGGAGTTGCTTAGACCCAGTCGTCTAGCCATTACAATTTGACCCTTGTCAAAGTCAATCAAATCCTTACACTTTTTTTTTTTTTTTTTTTTCTTTCTACTTTCCGCACAATTCAGGGACAACATGTTCACTTGCTGCCTAATATATTCCACCCATTTGCAGGTGCCATTGTCATGAGATAATCAATGTTATTCAATTTACCCATCAGTGGTCATGATGTTATGGCTGATCAGTGTAAATGTTTTGGGTACAATTACAGAACATTTATTAAGCACAAATGATTTTATTGGCATAACACAAGTGGAGTCTCTCCAATCCATCATCCCCAATGCAAACCTTCCCTGATGCTCCAGTATCGATCATCAGCTCGGGCTCCTGGTTCTGTGACCCTAGTGCGTTATCTGTCCAATTAGGAATTCTGCATGACAACTTTTCTTTTTCTGCTGATTCAGCAGAGCTAACATGGCAGGGAGGCATGCCACATATGGGGGGGGGGGGGGTGACAGGAGAAAGGCCACTATGTTGATGTTGGGTATATTTTGGATCTCCCAAGGGTTTGATGATTCAGCCAACAATCCAGATCTTTTGGTCTGTCTTACATTTATGTTGAACTTTAGAAATGATGTCCTCATACTGGCGTATGGCATTCCTTTGCACCGTGAGAACCTATAACACATGTGCGTTCCCCCTGGCTTTAACAGTAACCTGTGCATTACCCCCTCTTCCTGCCTTTCCATCTTAGCACTCTAGGGAGATTACAATGGCAACAGATCTTTGCACTCAGCTAAATTAAAACCATTTCTAGGTAACTTGCACAATGGCTGTCCACAGAGTAAATTATGGAGCAATATTTCATTGGATTCTCTGCTGGATTTTCATTCTTTGGAAATCCGGGCTAGCTTTTTTTTTTTATTACAAGGATGAGGAACAGTTAAATGATTAGTGACTGTAAAAAAAGAAAATAATTTACAAGCACTGCCATTTACAAATGTGTTTGTGAAAATTCTATTAAGCTTTAGAAGCCTGATAGACTGCTCGAGTCACAAAGCTAAAACGCCAGGATAAGGATCCATATTTTTATGAAAAGTGACAGCTATTTTTAGCTAAATTCAATAAGATGACTGAATATAAAGATTTTTATCTTCGCAGAACGTATTTGTCTCTGGAGTAAGCTATTTAGGCTGCAAAGGGCTTACCAGACCCTGTCTGATTTACCAACATATCGGGTTTGCCAAAACCATCCATTGGATTTGTATCCAGTCAGGCAGGACTCCATGCTACGTAGTTGATCTTGGTAGATCTAAAGGAGATTGTGCAAGATTGTTATGTGTATGGTCTGCTGTAGTTAGTGTCTCAGAAAAGTGAGTACACCCCTCACATTTTTTTAAATATTTTATTATACCTTTTCATGTGACAACACTGAAGAAATGACACTTTGCTACAATGTAAAGTAGTGAGTGTACAGCTTGTATAACCGTGTACATTTTCTGTCCCCTCCAAAATAACTCAACACACAGCCATTAATGTCTAAACTGCTGGCAACAAAAGTGAGTACACCCCTAAGGGAAAATGTCCAAATTGGGCCCAATTGGCTATTTTCCCTCCCCGGTGTCATGTGACTTGTTAGTGTTACAAGGTCTCAGGTGTGAATGGAGAGCAGGTGTGTTTAAATTTGGTGTCATCGCTCTCACTCTCTTATACTGGTCACTGGAAGTTCAACATGGCACCTCATGGCAAAGAACTCTTTGGGAATCTAAAAAAAAATATATGAAGCTCTACACAAAGATGGCCTAGGCTCTAAGAAGATTGCCAAGACCCTGAAACTGCGCTGCAGCACGGTGGCCAAGACCATACAGCGGTTTAACAGGACAGGTTCCACTCAGAGCAGGCCTTGTCATGGTCGACCAAAGGCACTTAGCGCACGTGCTCAGCATTATATCCAGAGGTTGTCTTTGGGAAATAGACGTATGAGTTCTGCCAGCATTGCTGCAGAGGTTGAAGGGGTGGGGTCAGCCTGTCAGTGCTCAGACCATACGCCGCACACTGCATAAAATTGGTTTGCATGGCTGTCGTCCCAGAAGGAAGCTTCTTCTAAAGTGGATGCACAAGAAAGCCCGCAAACAGTTTGCTGAAGACAAACTAAGAACGTGGATTACTGGAACCATGTCCTGTGGTCTGATGAGACCAAAATAAACGTATTTTGTTCAGATGGTGTCAAGCATGTGTGGTGGGAACCAGGTGAGGAGTACAAAGACAAGTGTGTCTTACCTGCAGTCAAGCATGGTGGTGGGAGTGTCATGGTCTGGGGCTGCATGAGTGTTGCTGGCACTGGAAAGCTACAGTTCATTGAGGGAACCATGAATACCAACATGTACTGTGACATACTGAAGCAGAGCATGATCACCTCCCTTTGGAGACTGGGTCACAGGGCAGTATTCCAACATAACGACCCCAAACACCCCTCTAAGATGACCACTGCCTTGCTAAAGAAGCTATGACATGCTTAGCCAGTCCATCACCTTTACCTTTTAGCTTCTTTAGCAAGGCAGTGGTCATCTTGGAGGTGTGTTTGGGGTCGTTATGTTGGAATACTGCCCTGTGGCCCAGTCTCCAAAGGGAGGGGATAATGCTCTGCTTCAGTATGTCACAGTACATGTTGGCATTCATGGTTCCCTCAATGAACTGTAGCTCCCCAGTGTCAGCAGTACTCATGCAGCCCCAGACCATGACACTGCCACCACCTAAACCATATTGAGCATCTGTGGGGCATCCTCAAATGGAAGGTGGAGGAGAAAAAGGTTTCTAACATCTACCAGCTTCGTGATGTCGTCATGGAGGAGTCGAAGAGGACTCCAGTGGCAACCTGTGAAGCTCTGGTGAACTCCATGCCCAAGAGGGTTAAGGCAGTGCTGGAAAATGGTGGCCACACAAAATATTGACACTTTGGGCCCAATTTGGACATTTTCTCTTAGGGATGTACCCCAATTTGTTGCCAGTGGTTCAGACATTAACCACTTGCCGACCCCTTCACGGAGATATACGTCGGCAGAATGTCACGTACCTGTACGTGGCCCTTTAACTGTCGGGGTCGCGCGTGCGGTGGCGCGCTCGCGACACGCCCCCCGCCTTCCCCGTGAGTGGCACCGCGGGTCCCGCGGACTCGATCGCCGCGGTGATCCCCGCGATCGTCTCACGGAGGCTCGGAGCGGGGAGATTGTGTGTGTGTGTGTGTGTGTGTGTGTGTGTGTGTGTGTGTGTGTGTAAACACATCATCTCCCCGCTCCTCTACTGACAATGTCAGCGATCTCCGCTCTGTGTAATCAGAGCAGAGATCGGTGACGTGTCAGTCGTAGCCACGCCCCCCCTCAGTTAGTAACAGGCCCCTAGGCACACTTAACCCCTCCAGCTCCCCTAGTGGTTAACCCCTTCACTGCCAGTGTCGTTTTCATAGTAACCAGTGCATTTTTATTGCACTGATCGCTGTGAAAATGACAATGGTCCCATAAATGTGTCAAAAGTTTCCGATGTGTCCGCCATAATGTCGCAGTCACGAAAAAAATCGCTGATCGCCGCCATAACTAGTAAAAAAAAATGTAATAAAAATGCCTTAAATCTATCCCCTATTTTGTAAACGCTATAATTTTTGCGCAAACCAATCAAAAGCCGATCGTTTTTTTTTTTTTACCAAAAATATGTAGAAGAATACGTATCGGCCGAAACTGAGGAAAAAAAATGTTTTTATATACATTTTTTGGGGATATTTATTATAGTAAAAAATGTCTTTTTTTTTTTTCTCAAAATTTTCGCTCTATTTTTGTTTATAGCGCAAAAAATAAAAACCGCAGAGGTGATCAAATACCACCAAAAGAAAGCTCTATTTGTGGGAAAAAAAGGATGCCAATTTTGTTTGGGAGCCACGTCGCACGACCGCGCAATTGTCAGTTAAAGCGACGCAGTGCCGAATCGCAAAAAGGGGCCTGGTCATAATGGCCCGTATTGGTCCGGGGCTTAAGTGGTTAATGGCTATGTGAGTTATATTGAGGGACAGTACACTGTTATACAAGCTGTACACTCACTACTTTACATTGTAGCAAAGAGTCATTTCTTGTACAAAAAATGTGAGGGGTGTACTCACTTTTGTGAGATACTGTATCTACACTTCAAATGAACATTTAAACAATTGAACATTGTTATAAAACAACTGGATTTATTTAATATTCTATGAAAAGTTGACTTCAGGTTTTGCTGATGCTTTGCACTGTACCTCTTGCTGCTTCGGAATCTTGAAAACCTGTCAATGTTTGCTTTTACAGAGCAGGAAAATATGGACCTGGATATTGAATTTGAGATTCACCTGGGCATTGCACACACCCGTTGGGCCACTCACGGAGAGCCCAGCCCCACCAACAGCCACCCACAGCGCTCTGACAAAAACAACGGTAAGCTAACTGTTCATGTGCATAAAGATTTTGCCTTTAAACAGGATGCCAATGTAGACTTGTATATGCTTAGGACTTTAAGAATAGAGTAGAATACAGTAGGCATCACTAAGGTTTGTAAGGCTGGCATAAACTGCCTAGTCCTGGTGATACGTTGATGTCTTATCTCCTATGTTCTCAAAGTAACACTTGTCTGTCTATATCTTGCCTAAAGCCTGCCATAGATGGTGCGATTTTTTTTTTTTTTTTTTTTTTTTTTTTTAATTTTTTTTTTTGGTGTCCTGCAACTACGGGTTGCAGGACAGAAAATCGCTTGATTTCCCCCATCAACGCAGTCGGTGCTGATAGGGGAATCCCTCCCACGGAGCTATTGGGGGGGGGGGGGGGCGGTCGGAGGCTGAAGATGACAAAATCACCAGGTTGGATGTTAAACCCTTCCCGCCCACCCAGGGTCACTTTAAAAAGTTCTGACCGCCTGGGGGGGGGGTGTGTGGTGTGTAAGGCAGGAGGGATTAGTGATAATATGACCAATGTGATTGGCTGTCAGTGGTCACATGATCCAGAGCCAGTTTTGCCAGCTACTGATGGTCTAAACCTAGAACTGTCTTTTGACAGCTCCGCCCCTGTGCTGGTAACATGCAGTAAGTGCATTCTCGGCACAGAACCATCGGCCGCCCAGCAATGCATATGTGTGACATGTAGCTGTTAAAGCCCACACTTTTGCAACCGCACAGACTGCAACTGGTTAAACTATAAAGCATAATACATTTTAAAGTAGTGTATGAAGCTGCCTGATGCAGGTAAAGAACTCCACATAAAACAAAAAGTCTTATTTTTTTTTATGGAAGGTAAATAAGAACCTGCAATAGAGTTTCTACCTCTGGAGCCCCAGTATGAACACTGGACATTTTTCCAGCTATCACTTGCCCTTGTTGCTCCTGCTGTGCTTGCCATTGTATCAGAAGACTACAAATTGATCCTGAATTCAGTAAAGGAAGTCGGCACTCCAAATCCTCAGAAAACTACTTATTGGTACAATTTAAAGAGTACAAGGGGCTAACGTGTTTTGGCAAACCGCCTTGGTTGCAGCTCAAACATATTAAAATGAAAATCAAAAATATATAGACAAGGGACTCCACCCACTGAGCAGGCAATCAAACAATCAACCCCTGAGTTCAGTTACTTGATTGGAAAAAATTCCACCAGACTGCCTGTTCGGTGAGCACAATAGAAATAAAGAGGAAAATAAGGAAAAGCGACAACACCATATATCAAACAGGACTGATATCAGGAAAACAAAATTTACATATAAGAACAAGAGCATCCCAGTATATGTCAATACAAAATGCATAAATATGAATGAACCATATAAAGGACACACTAATAATACATCCAAATAAATATTTAAATACATTTATAACCCAGCAGACATGTGTACGTAAATACTACTTTAAAAAAAGATCAACATCATACTTATGATTCATGCCTGTAGGAATTCATGTATGGAGGTTAAAAATCCACCAGACCTCCCTTTTTCAAGGAGCTTCCCATGGATGTCACCCCCTCTGGGAGGGATTCTAAACTTCCTCCAAACAACAAAACTTAAAGGAGTCAACGTTACTGCATGAATGTGTTTGAAATGCTTGGAAACATTAGACAGACCCCTGACATAGGAAGCCCCATGGTAATGCTTGCTAATCCTAGTTCGTAGCGGGCGTGTAGTGCATCCCGCATATTGGCATAGACCATATTTGAGGAACCACAATTGACGTAACTACGAATTGTAAAATCCTTGCCTGTTGCACAGGACACGATAGTCTTATGCTTTAAATTGATCCTGTTGTGGCCAATACATAATACAGGACTGGTGAGAGAAGATTGAGGGACAAGTTTACAGCAGTAAATTTTCACTAGATCTTGGTCAGATATGTTTCTCACATATGATTGGCCGTTCTCCACTTAAACTATTTTTTAAGGCCAAGATTTTATTTAAGGTTGGTGTCGTGGCGTGTGTGTGTAAGTGTGTTTCTTTATATAATATATATATTTACAGTGGAACCTCGGATTATGAGCATAATCCGTTTCAGGAGAATGCTTGTAATCCAAAGTACTCGCATATCAAAGCGATTTTCCACATTGAAGTCATTGGATACGAAAATAATTAGTTCCGCACACCGCTTTGCTCTGAATCCTGCTCGTTTTGTGAGACAACACTCGCAAACTGAGTTAGGATATTTTAAAATGCAGTGCTCGTATTGCGCTATATATATATATATATATATATATATATATATATATATATATATATATATATATATATATATATATATAAGCAATCCATTACAGCTTTGGAGACCAAAACCCTGATCATCTGGGTATCGTTATCCTCCTGATGTCTATTTCACCTAGCAGTGGTAACTGACTTGGTTTTATATTATCAGAACTCTGGAAAACATTTTTTCTTTTTCGTACATCACGGGACACAGAGCGACATAGTCATTACTAATGGGTTATATAGATACCGTCAGGTGCTGGCACTGGCAACTTCCAAAACCGGAAGTACCCTCCCCTATATAAGCCCCTCCCATCCGGGAGCACCTCAGTTTTTTGCCAGTGTCTAAGGTGTTGGCCAAGAAGAAACATGTGTTTTTCACTGAGCTTGCGTACAGGTTCTTTTGGGCCTCAGTAAGCTATTCCGGATCCGACCAAAAAAGCTTCATAGCTAAACGGTCGGTACCCGGGCCTTGCAAAGAAGAGCAAGGTTTTGCCTGTAATGCTTCTCTTAGGAGAGCTGGACCCTGGGATCCAGAGCTCTGGTCATACCCACGACCAAGATGTTTTCTGTGCAGGGTGCTATACAGGTCCAGGGGAGTGGAATCCTTGGGAACCCGGTCCCTGAAGGTTTGATTACAATGCCTGCCGTGATAGGTGAAGTTTGGGCTTTTGTGGACCAAACAAAGTCCTGCGGCGGGGAACAGGTAAGTGGGGGCCCCCAGGAACTTGGTTCTATTGGGGGACCCCCAAGCCTAATTTGTCTTTCTGTCTGTTACCTAATGGTATTCCCGCAAGATTCTGTGCATGCCTGTAACTGCTAAAAAAAATGTAATAATTTTTAATGGTGGTCAAGAAAAAAAAAAAAAAAAAATTTTTTTTTATATATATTTAATATATTAGACTGCGGTACCTGTGTTTGTCCACTAGAGGCCGCTGTGGAATGTTTTCTTGTCATGTGGACTAGTTTCTTCTCAGCAGAGCAAAGTCCAGGCAGTTGGTGAGTTCTCTTATAGGAAACTGCTTCCTCTGCCATGTTGCAGTGCTCGTCCATCCCCCGGCCTGCGGCAAAAAGGGGCCCTGGCTCCTGTCCCTTTGTTTCCATTTTTGAAATTAGCGCCGAAGGCGCACGTGGCCGTGCGCGTGCACGCGCCTCTATATATAGAGGTGAGCCGGAAAAGGGGGCGGAGCCTGGGGGATGACGCTCTGTGCGCGCCGCAGCGCTTCTGCGCATGTGCGGGCATCCCAGCAGGTTTAAAAACCACAATATTGTAGTAAGCTGGCTATGAAGTACAGAGACAGAGCTGGCAACATTTAAAGGCATACAGCAAGCGGTTGATACAGGCATCCCCTAGAAAGGCACATTAGTAGACACCAACTGTTTCTTATAGCAGCATTTATGCTAGACTATTATCAGTAACTGGTGTATTTCGGCTGGAATACCTCAGCTTTGTGGCTTAGGAATATGCCGTCTAAAAACTCCGGGACTAGAAATTCCAGGAGGAATAGGGGGTCTCCATCGGGCTCTGAGGATCTTGGGCATGCTTTGGCTGCACCAGTCTCCCCTGAAGAATCAGAGGTTAGTGACCGTAGGGCACCCCCAGGAGTACCTGGTACTGTGGCTGTCCTCAGTTCACCTGCTCCTGTGTATGTAACAGAGGAGGTTTTTTTCCTCAGCTCTGGGAGGGCTGGAAGAGAGATTGTCAGCATTGATCGCTGCTTCCCTGTCACAGGAGAAAAGCGCTCGATCTCCGTCTCCTCCCTCAGAGTGCCTGTTAACAGAGCAACAGTCCCATACAGAGGTCGACCTACCTGAGGGGGATCAGGATGAGGTCGATTCGGTTGCAGAGGAATCAACAGTGGAAGAGCCGTTCTCAGCATCACATGCTGAAAGGTTATGGGTTCAGTCCCTGACTAATATGGTCCGATCAGCATTTAAAATGCCGCTTGCGGAGCCATCCTCCACTTCTGTCTCCTCGTTGGGGTCGCTAAAAGCTCCCCAGACTGTTTGTTCCTTTCCGATCCATCCTTTACTGGAGGGGCTCATTTACCAGGATTGGGAGCATCCTGACAAAATATTTACTCCTCCCAAGAGATTTCCGGTGGTCTATCCTATGGAGGATAAGTTCATCAGAAAATGGAGGGTCCCTACAGTGGACGCAGCCATCTCTTGTGTGAATAAATCACTGACATGTCCGGTGGAAAATGTCCAAATGTTCAAGGACCCAATAGATAAAAAATTGGAGTCCTTATTAAAATCTGCTTTTTCTACAGCAGGATTGGTGACACAACCAGCAGTGGCAGCTATTGGGGTCTGCCAAGCAGTGAAGGATCAGTTGAAACAGGTCTTAAGGGACTTGCCAGATCAGCAGGCTCTTGCCCTAGCTGATCTACCTAGAGCCTTATGCTTTGCGGTGGACGCTATAAAGGATTCAATCCATCAGGCCTCCCGCCTTACGCTGTCTGTAGTACATATGCGCAGGCTTCTATGGCTCAAAAACTGGTCTGCTGAAGCTCCCTGTAAAAAATTGCTGGTCAGCTTCCCATTTCATGGGGAGCGCTTATTCGGGGAAGACCTGGACAAGTATATCCAGAGAATTTCCAGCGGTAAAAGTACGCTTTTGCCGGTTAAAAATAGAGTTAGAGGTCCCTCTTTTAAGAGGCCGGCTTCTCCAGTCCCTAGGGCATCGGCTGTGAAACAGTTCCGACGGCCTCCTCGGTCAAATCCCGGAGGTAAAAATCAGGGACAGTTGCAGGGTAACAAGAAGCCCTGGAGCAGGAGAGGTACAAAACCTCCCCCAAAGTCTAATGCATGAAGGGTTGCCCCCACCCAATCGGGTGGGGGGAAGACTTCAGTTGTTCACAGAGACCTGGCGGGACACGATCCGAGACAGATGGGTGCTCTCCGCAGTAAATCTGGGATACAAATTGGAGTTAAAAAACTCCCCTTCTTCCCGCTTTATAAGGTCAAACGTGCCAAGGGATCCCCAGAAGAGAGGATCCCTCCTGTTGGCACTAGAACAATTATTGCTACAAGCAGTAATTATAGAGGTTCCCCTGGAAGAGTGGGGGTTCGGGTTTTACTCAAACCTCTTTACAGTTCCGAAGCCAAACGGGGACGTGAGGCCCATACTAAATCTAAAAGGGCTAAACAAATTCCTGCATATCAGGACTTTCCGGATGGAGTCGATCCGATCGGTAGCCACTGCCCTACAAGGGGAGGAATGGTTAGCCTCGATCGACATCAAGGATGCTTATTTGCACATTCCCATCTTTCCAGCCCACCAAAAATTTCTACGCTTTGCGGTAGAAGGCCGCCATTTTCAGTTCAGAGCCTTACCCTTCGGTCTGGCCACAGCACCAAGAGTGTTCACAAAAATTTTGGCCCCGTTATTGGCCAATCTAAGAACACGAGGTGTAACGATAATGGCATATCTAGACGACTTGTTGCTGATAGACCACTCAGTGGAAAAACTAGAAGTGGTTGTTCACGAGACAATCAAGTATCTGGAATATCACGGTTGGATTATCAACCGAGACAAGTCAGCCCTAA
Source organism: Rana muscosa (assembly GCA_029206835.1). Classification (NCBI taxonomy): domain Eukaryota; kingdom Metazoa; phylum Chordata; class Amphibia; order Anura; family Ranidae; genus Rana; species Rana muscosa. The sequence goes on from CM055118.1 coordinate 213,828,337, forward strand.
AACCAGTCAAAAGTCTGGAATACTTGGGGCTAAGGCTGGATTCAGACCAGAGAAAAATTTTCTTGCCTCAAGAAAAGGGGTCGTCTTTGAGAGATTTGATCCACTTAGTGGGCTCAAAAAGACAGCCATCCATACGCCTGTGCATGAGGCTGCTGGGAAAGATGGTGGCATCATTCGAAGCAGTACCCTACGGTCAATTCCATTCAAGGAAGTTGCAAAGGGCCATACTGTCAGCCTGGAACAAAAAAGTTCAGGCTCTGGACTTACCAATGTCCTTGTCCCCTTCCGTTCGCAGGAGCCTCCGCTGGTGGTTGGTTCCCCAGAATCTGGAAAGAGGGAAATCCTTCAGTCCGATTTTCCTGGAAGGTGGTCACTACAGATGCCAGCCTTGTAGGCTGGGGAGCAGTACTGGAGCAATGGTCTCTCCAGGGCAAGTGGTCAGAAGCAGAAAAGGCCCTGCCCATCAATCTCTTAGAGATACGAGCAGCCCGGTATGCCCTAGTAGCATGGACATCCAAACTCCAAGGGTCCCCTGTCAGAGTTCAATCAGACAATGCCACAGCAGTGGCATATATCAATCGTCAGGGGGGCACCAGGAGTCGTGCAGCCCAAAGGGAAGTAAATTACATCCTGAGATGGGCAGAAAAATATGTCCCAGCCATATCTGCGGTATTCATTCCAGGAGTGGAGAATTGGAAGGCGGACTTTCTAAGTCGCCAACAATTATGCCCAGGGGAATGGTCCCTTCATCCCGAGGTTTTCCGGACAATATGTCAGCGGTGGGGAACACCGGATGTAGATCTGCTAGCATCCAGATTCAACACAAAAGTGGACAGGTTTGTCTCTTGGACAAGGGATCCCCTAGCTTGCGGCTCGGATGCCCTAGTGTTCCCTTGGGATCAGTTCAAGCTGATATATGCATTCCCACCGCCACAATTGTTACCTCGATTACTCCGCAGAATCAGGGTAGAAAAGAAACCAGTGATTCTGGTGGCTCCAGCGTGGCCCCGAAGAGCATGGTACGCGGAGATTGTAAAAATGTCTGTGGGGAGTCCTTGGACCCTCCCACATCGTCCGGACCTGCTTTCGCAGGGACCGATATACCACCCTTCCTTACCAGCCCTAGGTTTGACGGCCTGGCTATTGAAGCCCACATTCTAAAAAAGAGAGGGCTCTCTAATGCTGTGGTGTCTACCATGATCAATGCCAGGAAACCGGTATCCAGGCAGATCTACTATAGAATCTGGAAGGCATACATCGCCTGGTGTGAGGCCAGAAAATGGCATCCACGTAAATACGTAATAGGTAGGATTCTGGACTTCCTACAATGGGCTGTAGATAGGAAGCTTGCCTTGAGTACTATCAAGGGTCAGATTTCGGCCTTGTCAATATTTTTTCAAAGGCCCTTGGCTTCGCATTCACTAGTCAAAGCCTTTATACAAGGAGTGATGCGTATTAGTCCTCCGGTTAATATTCCCATATGTCCATGGGATCTAAACTTGGTTCTGTCAGTTCTACAGAAACAACCATTTGAACCATTACAGCATATTTCCTTGGTGCTTCTCACCAGGAAATTGATTTTTCTAGTAGCCATTTGTTCGGCTAAAAGAGTGTCGGAATTAGCAGCTATGTCCTGTAAGGAGCCATATCTGGTTATCCATAAGGACAGAGTAGTGTTACGTCCTCATCCAGCCTTTCTTCCTAAGGTGGTATCGAGGTTTCATTTGAACCAAGATGTGGTTCTTCCTTCTTTTTTCCCCAAGCCTACTTCGGTAGAGGAAAAGTTATTGCATTCTTTGGATGTAGTAAGAGCAGTTAAAGCTTATCTAAAAGCCACTGCTCAGATTCGCAGAACGGATACTTTGTTTATTCTGCCGGAAGGCCCCAGAAGGGGTCAGACAGCGTCAAAATCTACTTTAGCCAAGTGGATTCGACAGGTCATAATACAAGCCTATGGCTTGAGAAGTAGACCGCCTCCGTTCAAAGTTAGGGCGCACTCCACGAGAGCAGTTGGAACTTCATGGGCAGTGCATCACCAGGCCTCCCTGGCTCAAATCTGTAAGGCCGCAACATGGTCTTCAGTACACACGTTTACTAGGTTCTACCAGGTGGACGTTAGAAGTCAGGAGGATGTCGCCTTTGGGCGCAGTGTGTTGCAGGCCGCAAAAGATCCTCATGTCTGATAGCGCTCAGCTTATATATGGTGTATCCCCCCCCTCATTTGGCATTGCTTTAGGACATCCCATTAGTAATGACTATGTCGCTCTGTGTCCCGTGATGTACGAAAAAGAAAATAGGATTTTTATAACAGCTTACCTGTAAAATCCTTTTCTTGGAGTACATCACGGGACACAGAGCTCCCACCCCTCTTTGGGGACACTTATTGCTTTGCTACAAAACTGAGGTGCTCCCGGATGGGAGGGGCTTATATAGGGGAGGGTACTTCCGGTTTTGGAAGTTGCCAGTGCCAGCACCTGACGGTATCTATATAACCCATTAGTAATGACTATGTCGCTCTGTGTCCCGTGATGTACTCCAAGAAAAGGATTTTACAGGTAAGCTGTTATAAAAATCCTATTATTTATACCAGTTTGGAAGCACTTTATTATCTCGGCAGCACATATTGAATCACTGTGCAATAATTATTAAGGTTGATGATGGCGCTGTATTAACCCCTAATTCAACAAACAAAAAATAATTAGAATTAAAAAAGACAGATATATATTTGGATGTTTTTTTTTTTTAATCTGTTTTTTTAATTCTAGGCACTTTTTGTTTGTTTTAAGTTGTCGTCATTTCAGCTATTACCGTATATACTCGGTTATAAGCCGAGTTTTTAGTATATATATATATATATATATATATTTTATTTTATATGCTGAAAATGCCCCCCTCGGCTTATACTTGAGTCACCTTTTTACGCCTGATCTCCCTGAATTTGGGGACCCGTTGCCGGCCGTAGGTTCCCTGGACCCCAAACTTGGCACACATGTAGCCCCACTCTTTGTTGTCCGGGGAACCTACGGCCAGGGGGCACCTATTTTTTATTTTTTTCAAAGCTGGGCACCCCTTCCATAGGCTCCCATGTTAAATGGTTATTTCTCTGGTGACTTTGGGGACCTGGTACTGGCTGGTCGTAGGTCTCCTGGACCCCAAACTTGGCACACAGGTAGCCCCACTCTTCCTTTACAAGTGTGCAAATTTTGTTGTCCGAGGGACCTACAGTTGGGGAGCACCGTGTGTTTTTTTTTTTTTTTTTTTTTTGATTTCCAAACCCGGGCACCCCTTCCATAGACTCCCATGTTAAACGTCAGTCTAGTCATGGGCACAGTGAGGCATGCAGATGGACACCTTAGGCTTATACTCAAGTCAATACGTTTTCCCAGTTTTATGTGGTAAAATTTGGTGCCTCGGCTTATATTTGGGTCAGCTTATACTCGAGTATATATGGTATATAGGATAATTGCATAGAGATTCCTAGCTTTCAGCAATAGCACCTCCTGACTTTCCTCTCCTGCCGTCAATTATGTGCGGTGCTTCCCTGGAGGGATTACAGATCTGTAGAAGGGCTCAATGTATCCAAATAGACCGCTATCGCTAACTAAAATCGCGAAAACTTTTTTGGGGTCTAAAAACTGAATAATGCAGAGAAGTCTGCATGTTTAGTGGGAAAATAAATACTGTGTGGATAACTGTAAGTAAAAATAAATTTGTAAAGAACTAAGATTTTTTTTTATTTTTTTACGGTTTTGTGTATGTAACAGACATATGGCTTCCAGATTTTTGTCTTTGAATCATTCATGATTGAGTGTTTTTGTAACACCAGGAACTAATGTCACATTCTCCCCCTCCTAGAGTTTATCGTGATCCACAATGGCATCATCACCAACTACAAAGACCTGAAGAAGTTTCTGGTGAGTTGCATGTGAGAGTGTACACAAAATTTGGAATTGATATACATCCATGTGGGCCAGCAGTATGTGTTATGCATATAACTACAGGTCTGCTTACACAAAATGTACAACTTTTACTGCATGGATTTTGGGTGACCCATAACAACCAATTAGAAATCGGTTTAACAAGAAGCCCCTGGAGTGTTTATCCCAAGATCACAATATAGTGTATACTCTTAAAGTAGAATTAAAGGCAAAACATTATATATATATATATATATATATATATATATATATATATATATATATATATATATATCTATATATATCTATATATATATCTCTCTATCTCAATATAATCTCATATTTTTATTTTTTTTCTCAACCAAAATGGGAAGTGAAAATAAATTCCTCCAAAGGGAGGGAGGCCCTGGTTGTTACCAGGATCACTGTTGTCTCAATTGGGAGATTTCCCATCTATTGCTTTTCTGGGGACGACCGAAGTTGTGGGTTTTTCTTTAACTTTCAGCAATAATGGTAAAAACAACCACTAGAGGGTGAATTTCCCCTCTCTATTGCAAGAAATCAGCAATTCCAGGTAACGCGGAAAAAACATTTTGGTTTGTTAGTTAGATCACTGCAGATTTATGCCTTTTTGCTTAAATTTACAGCCACTTTTGCATGCCCACTGAATAAGGAACTATGTATAATATGACTGATGATATATGCACATGCTGATATAAACTTATGTTTCTGATGTCTACAGGAAAGCAAAGGCTATGTGTTTGAGTCTGAGACTGACACAGAAACCATTGCCAAGCTGGTGAAATATATGTATGACAATCGGGAGAATGATGAAATCAGCTTTGCCACCCTTGTTGAGCGGGTCATCCAGCAGCTGGTAAGGAGATTAGCTTTGTGCATTTTAGGGGATCAAAAATCTGACCATTAAAAAGTCCTGTATTTGTTAATAATTATTATTTATTATAATAATTAATAATACTTTGACTTTAGGGTAAAATAAAATAAACTGATCTTTCCTAAAACATTTTCTCATTTGCGTTGAGCCTGTAAGTACCTATGAAAGTCTTCAGATTAGTAGCCATATCCCTGTGTATCTCCATGAATCTTAAGCCTCGTACACACAATCGGACTTCCAACCAACTTTTCCGTGGATTTTGGTCCGAAGGGCATTGGCCGAGAACTTTGTTCTGCATACAACACGGCACAACATTTTCAGCCAACATTCACCAAACTACGTGGTTTTTCAGCTCTTTACCGTCACCCTTTGGGTATTTCTGCTATTGTTGTCTGATGTTTAGCATTGGTTCCGAGCATGCATGTTTGTACTTTGGATTTTAGTTGGACGGACTTGCGTACATACGATCGGATAATCCGACATAACAAATTTATTGCCCAACAGTTGGTGAGCTTGAACAGCCAACATTTGTTGTCGTTAATTCAGCCAACAATTGTCTGATGGAGCATACACACGGTCGGATTATCCGACACAACACGTCCATCAGACAATTAAGGCCATAAAATTGGATCGGGTGTACGGGCCTTTCGTTTTAGACTGTACTTGGGACCTAAATCTCTGCCCAAGTTAAATGTATCCTCTGATGCTAAACCCATTTGCTGTCATTTACTTGTCAGGTTCTGGAATTTCACTGAACAGAAGGGGCTCTGACATTTGACAGTTGGATGATGGGGGTTTGGGATTAGTTCTAGGTGCATGGTTTTGATCATAATTTGAAGACCTATGGCCTGGAGCTAGAATCTGAAGACTAAATTGGCATTAGCAGGCACCAGAAGGTGTTTTTTTCAGTAAACTTGATTATTTTTTGGCTGGGTCAGGATCACTTTAAAGGGGAGTACTCCAGCCAACCGGTTTAGGTAGGCGAGAGGTGTGCTTGCTATGTATATAACTTGTTGCATAGGCATTCTCATATACCGTCCTTTTCCAATTCATGTCCCTTCCTTCGTACAGCTTAGGAGATTTCTGATTAACGTGATTGTTTATGATAATACAGGTTGGAAATGCTGATGGACATGTTGAAGTAGAACATGGTACACAACTTTTCATCTGGGGAATGATGATCCAAGAGTGGGTCATACTCGCATAACATTGTCCACTACCTCTGGCTACACAGCAGTCATGTGGTGGTGTTTTTATACATTTTGTATGTTCCTTTTTTATACAGCTTTAAAATATAAGGATTACAAATCTATATCCTAAAGGTTAAATATTGCCTTTCTCCTGCCTTTGTCTTACAGGAAGGTGCATTTGCTCTGGTTTTTAAAAGTATTCATTTCCCCGCCCAGGCTATTGGAACCAGGTAATTTTATCCAATTTTTCCTATGTATTACTTTCTTTATGGAAGTCTGTGACTATATATCTTTCCGGTTTGTCACCATTAACTTGTGTCTTCCTGTATTGCAGGAGAGGCAGCCCACTTCTATTGGGTATACGGAGTGAGCACAAGCTGTCCAGCGATCACATCCCCATATTGTACCGTTCAGGTAAACGCAAGTCAGACAAGGAGCACCAGATGCATTTCAGGCAAAGCCATACAGGAACCCTTTTTGCCTGGAGTCATCTGGAGCCAAAACTAGTCTGTATTGTGAAAAATAAAACTTTGTTATCTAAATGCAGTTAGACTCGGCTATGACAAGTATATTAGTGTGTAGTCTTTAACTGTGGCTAATTTTTATTTGCGTAAAAATAAAAGACGCGACAGATTAGCAACTGAAAACCAGTCTAAATTTTTTTTCTCCCGGAAATGTTTCAATAGTTGCTGGAACATATACCTGTGAGAATGCAGCTGGTCTATTATTTTAGCTCCATTGACATCCTTGACACCTTGATGATGTGCTAGACTGCATTCTTGACACGTCAACAATTCTAAGAGTGTATTTTGTTTTTACGATGTGGTGGAGCACAGTTGCAAGTCTAGATTAAAATCTACCCAGGCAGATTATCTAATGACTGCCATACACCTGATGGTGACTTGACTTTTCCCCTTCAGCTCAAGCCACCCTTCTGTTTTCCTGAAAAAAATCATATGCTTTAATGCCAGAATTTTCCAGTGTGCTGGAAATTTTTTGCCAGCAACAACAGTGTGTGTGTGTGTGTGTGTGTGTGTGTTCCAAATGCTCACTATGCTTGTTTTGGTTCCAATATATTATCTACTCATTGGAAGCAAACCTAATCTGTCGCATGTGCTAAAAGGCTAGATAATTCTAGCCAGTTGATGTTGCATATATTCAGATATATTGCATATATTATAGCTATTTGTAAATTGATATTTTGCAGTCCGTTTACTGTAAGCCATTTGATTTTCTATAAGCTGAATTCCTCTTACAATTGCATTTCTATGTGATTGTAATGCACTGTTGTATTGTCCTTTTTGCTTAGTCTGCTTTTTTTCATGTGATAAACTGGCAGTACATACCAGATGTACCTGACTATATGCATTTCAGAAGTCTGCAATGCATAGATTGCTTGTGTGATTGATGTGTTTTCTGATTTGTGCTGTCGTACTTTCTCATTGTCCTTTCAGTGTCACAAAGCATCGATTATCCTCTAGAAGGAATATGCATAATAGAGAAAGAAGGTGCCTCAACCAGCATTGTACTTCAATACTCCTCCTTCATAGTTATCAATTTTTACATCTGGTACTGTTTTCGATGCAGATTAATGCAAGTGCCGTACAACCTACATAGTATTACTATTACCTTTTCGCACCTCAATACAGACTTTATGACTTTCACCCACTAGAGGGCAGCATTGCTCCATAAAAATATCCCTGCATATGTATACATATTATGCAATTGCATCCTTTTTACTTGGCCTACATATCATCCCTGTGGTTTGCTAACCAGGGACAAGCTGTATTTTTTTTCCCATCAACAGCTACCCAGCTGAAGTGGTGTGTGCATTTCAGTGAACTTAAAACTTGGTTAATTTTTTTTAAAGTGATCTTAAACCTTCAACTTCTTTAAATTGGCAAACCCATATTCTTGAAATTGCTAATCTGTGTTGGCTCCTGTATTGGTTAGTCAAGTGACATAGTGGAGCCAATAGCTGAGAACTGATGCAAGGAAAAACGGCCAATCTGATTTTAGCTTTTGCAGGCTAAAAAATTAAAGCTTTACTTTTTTATTGGTTGCCATGCTCAAGGCCTTAGGAAAAAAAACGACATATAATATAAACTCCCGACATATTGCACTAAATACATTCTGCCAACACCTACTCTGCATGCTCCTGGCTTGTAAAGATGGAAACAGTACCAGAATAGATACAGTTCTCTACCTTTTTCTGTCCATTCTGGGCCATGTGCAATGAAATTTCTTCTTTTATTACTTTTCATTTTAGGACATTTTTTCTCTTGCTAAATTACTTGGATATGTAATCCATGGGAGCTAATCTTCTTATTGTGCTTCAAGCTTTATATTTACTGACCTTGCTTGTGATGTGGTATATGGGATGGGCAAGCAGAGATTTAACTTTTGGCATCTAGTTGTATTTTTTTAATTCTGTCCATCAAGAAATTATATAAAGTCTGTTACCTCATAAAATGTGAACAGATTTCCTAATCCTTGAAATAACATCATCTTGCATTTTTTGCATCTGGAACTCTGTTGAAATAGGAGCAACATTATTGTGATGACTATCGAACGTTCCTTAGTCTGAATATTTCCACAAAGTGGTTGCTGGGCTCTTTTTTGTTTTGTTATAGCCACATCTAACCCGTCCAATTGTAGTGCAGTGAGATTTGATTATTTACATTATTTTCAACTCGCTACAAATGGTTCAGTTAAAAAGCCTCTTTGGGGGGTTAATTGGTTTCCATCTCCCAAGTTCAACTCCTTTTGCTATAAAAAAACAAAAACAAAAAAACAATAGCTTAAAACATTTTAAAAGCATAGTACGAGGACCTTGCCTGATGGTACTTTCTCATATTGGGCTTCCTATTCCACAGGCAAATTATGGTATTATGGTATCCTTAGCACTCATTTTAAAACTGCATAAAGGAAAAAATATACACATAGTATCTCCTATACATATTCCTGGTGCAGTATGGTGCAATAAAAAGGAGGATCTGATTTATTCATGTGGACAGCAAATGCCACATTAAATTCTGAGACCCATTTATTTATACTTCCTAATTTTTCAAAACATTTGTCCTTGACCAGGTGTTTGTTTCTTCAGTGCCCCCACTTGCCCTGGTCTCTTTCCCTGGGGACAACAAGATGCCAAAGTTGGACCTTTGTGACTTAAGGGTACCACAACCTAACTGTATGGTTGCTTGAATCTTCTCAGGGCCAAACTGCTTTATTCTTCCTCAGGCTGCATTTCCTTTGGCTGGGCTGAGATTTATCGGTCTACGGACTCCTTTTCTCCCACTCTTCCCTGGTACCTCTCCACACAATAATAACCCTTGTCTTGTTCATGTCTGCAGGTCTAGAGAAGAAAGGCAACTGCCCCTTGCCCAGAATAGACAGCACCACGTGTCTGTTCCCTGCAGAAGAGAAGGCTGTGGAATATTACTTTGCATCAGATGCCAGGTGAGGACAACATCTGACTTAAGTTTCTTTAGATAAACATTATGGAACTGGCTCGCTGCCAGTATGTTTTTAATGGCTGTCTAATGTATTGTCGTGTGTAAATGTTAGCTTGTGTGTGTGTGTGTGTGGCAATACCCCCAGTTAAGAGGGCTGCTGGTATTATTTTCGGGCCTGTAACACTCTGCTGTCAACCCCCAGTAACTGGCTCTACCCTCCCTTGGCACAGCTAGTGAGACTAGAGGATTGTGAGACCCGTAGGCTATGGGTATCACAATACGGCAGATAACATACACAGTAATCACACCACACAAAGTGTCTGCTAAATCACTAATGCGTTTTCTGAGTAAAATCGAAGATCAGATTAACCAGTAGTACATCTATTAATGCAGAGCCCTGCAATAAGATCTAGTCCGCATATAAAACGGGTATACAATCCCCACAATCCTATGCGCATCAATTAATAAACCCCGCTTGCAAGCTTCCCCCTCGTGGGCAAGATGGTGCCCAGCAATGTCTCTACGCTATACAGTCAGGCCTGACTACTTAGTTCACAATGTTTCTGTAGAGAAGGATCCTCGCTAGCAATGGTGGTGCACTTTGTAGGTTATTTGTAATCCACAGGGTGTAAAACAATTAGCTGCTGAATGTGCGACAAAGGATTCAACTAAGGCTGCACGGCACACTGTCCCTCTGGTGAGCAGCTCAACTTGATAACGATGGGCCCTGAGCAAAAGACACTGGGCCTAAAGAGTAACTTAAGAAATCTTCGAGCAAGTGCTCTCTCACCCAACCGAACCAGTCCGTGCTGCCGACTTCCACCACTGTGCGTCCCACACACAGTCTCATGATACCCGGGGTCTCCAAACCTCTCGACAAGCCTTGGAAGGTAGATACACGAGACGTCTCGGGATTCTTCCATGAAGAGTAGAAGGCTCTTTGGATCCACAGGGCCCAGCTCTCGGGCCTAGTCCGGAACAGCAGACCCAGCACAGAGTTCCACTTGCTAGGCGGGTGATGTCCAAAGAGACCCCTGTGCTACTCCACCCCTCCTCATATAGTCCAACCCCAGCAGACCTTGCGCCTGGCCCAAAGGAACTGTGGGTATCCCATTGCACACTGGGTAAGGTAGTCTTTTTAGGGCTACTTAAAGCAACACCCCGCTACGTGTGTGTGTGTGTGTGTGTGTGTGTGTGTATGTGTATATATATATATATATATATATATATATATATATATATATATATATATAAAATCTATTATTATTATTCACATGGCTCAAGATTTCAAACTAGCCAGGCCTTCAGAGTTACTTGCCACCAGTTGCCCCACCCTGCCCCTAAAAACAAATTAGTTACCCCCGGCATTTGGTGGCGGTGGACGCCAGGATACCTCCCCGCCATTGGTGACGGTGGACGCATTTACAACTGCTAGCACAGGATTATTATTAATATAATATTGTTGAAGCTGCTTTAAAATTTGGTGTAACCTTTTTTATTTTATAGTGCTGTAATCGAACACACTAACCGAGTCATTTACCTGGAAGATGATGACGTGGCTGCTGTTGTGGATGGTCGTCTCTCCATCCATCGCATCAAAAGAAGTGCTGGAGACCACCCAGCCCGTGCCATTCAGACCTTACAGATGGAGCTGCAACAGATCATGAAGGGTGAGTGACTAAGACAGGAGTTTTGAAATCGCACACAGCCAGCCAACCTGCAAAATTGGGTCAGAAATTACAGCTTCTCTAATGACGGGTGCACTTTAAAGTGAACCTGTCATTAAATTAAATAATGCCTCTCATGATTCAATAGAGAACTTGTCAGCATTACCAAAACTACTTGTCCCCAAGATCAAAGCCTAGGCAGCCTAGATCACATGGTCTGTGCCCACCAATCATTAGACAGTCGCTTTTATTTTAGAAGTGAGAGAAGAGGGTCAAAATGCTGGCTGCATGTTAATAGCCAACTACAAATTTTATATATTGAAAACACTGGGCTTGATTTCCTAAAGACAAATGAACTGCACACTTTGCAAGTTCAGTTGCACTCCATAGAGCTTAATAAATGTTGTGAAGCTTCATTTTGTAAGGAATACCCAATTGGGTGTGAGGAGAAAAACAAAACAAAAAAAAAGAAACCGCATTTTTGCTTGCACATGATTGGATGATGGCATTCAGCAGAAATCCGCCACATTTTCTAAGCTCTGAGGAAAATTAGACTGTGCAGTTGCACTATTTGTTTTTAGTAAATCAATCCCAGTGTCTTGTGTGGATTAAACTGTAATAAATCCTGAGTGCCATCATGACCAGCACGAGACTGGTATGCAATGAAGGATAAATCCAGCTGAATCCTCATTGGAGGGCTTATTTGGAGGATATCACAGTACTGGTGGTACTGCTCATTATTCAATTAAATAAACATTTACACTTTTTTGCTCTTTTTATGACTTGTAGGCAACTTCAGCTCTTTCATGCAGAAAGAAATCTTTGAGCAGCCAGAGTCTGTAGTCAACACAATGAGAGGGCGAATCAATTTTGATGACCATACAGGTAAGAACATCAGATCTTTGCTGCTTTTGGGAGACAATAATGACACGGTTGATGGCTGTTCCTGAGTTTAGGATTGAGGGATATACGCCATGATTTTTAATTTTGACAAATTACACAATTAAAGTGGTTGTAAACCCTTACAACACACCTTTTTGCTACAGGTAAGCCTATAATAAGGCTTACCTGTAGCTACCCTGGATATCTCCTAAACCTGAATGGTTTAGGAGCTACCCCCCTGTATTTGCATGTGCCAACGTCATCGGCACATGCGCACTGAAGCAATGGCACGTACGCGCTGTTGCTTCAGTGAGTGTGCCGTTACCGGTGGCTCCCGTGCGCAAGTGTGGGAGTGACTTTTTTTGCGGCTCCAGCCAATCACAGCGGAGCCAGCGATACCCGGAAGTAACTCCGGGAGCGATGTTGGCCACCGGAGCGGTGTACGAGTAAGTCATTCATAATGAGCTAGTATACTATGCATACTAGCTCATTATGCCTTTGTCTTGCAGTTTGTTTGTTTTTTTGTCCTAGGGTTTACAACCACTTTAAATGTCTCCCTTAATGCATTCTGCTTTTATTCTTTTTTTATATTTACATTTTCTTTTGGTTTTAAGTTGGCAATTATTAAAGGGTAATATTTCTAGTGCAAAAGTGACTTTTTATAGACCAGTTCTGGAGGCATGGCAACATGAAAAATGCAGTGGACTGTGTATGTCTAATGCAGCAGAACAAAAATCTCCTGCGCTCCAGTGTTTCGCTAGACACGGGTAGTGTAGTCCAGTCTTTAGTATAGGGCAAGGTCTAGAGTCTTGTAGCCCTCCTCAGAACAATGGGTGTTCATGTGGCTAAAAAAAAAAAAAAAAAAAAAAAAAAGAGGGCGCACCAACCTAGTGCATTACCACATATAAAAGTTTTTTATTTAAAATTAGAATAAAATAAAAGCAATGGTCCTACTCACAAATGAGCTTAGGTTAAAGCTTTTCTGACAATCAAGCTGGCTCTCTTGGCACCTACAAGCAGGGCTTGATAACAAGAGGATCAAACGGTACCTTGAACGGCGTTTCTGGGGCGCACCCCTTTCTTCAGAGCCTAGGACCATTGCTTTTATTTTATTCTAATGTGGTAATGCACTAGGTTGGTGCGCCCTCCTTCCTTCTCCTTCCTTCTTCTTCTTCTTCTTCTTCTTCTTCTTCTTCTTCTTCTTCTTCTTCTTCTTTTTTTTTTTTTTCTTATGTCTAATGCAGGCCATAGATGTGATTTTCTTTCCTGCAACCATGAGTTGCAGGAAAGAAAATTGATTCCCCCATCGACACAGTCAGAATCTGTCCTGCGAAGCTATAGTGTTTTTTCTTCTGGCTGGGAGAACACAGTGATTATTGCTTGTGGCTATAGCCGCTGGCAATAATCGCATGTAAGGATTCAACATGCTGGTTGTACTCAAATTGATCGCTGAATCAATCAGCCTGCCCATAGATGGTTCAAATTTTGGCCGGTCCCTGCTGGACTGTTCAAGATTCAAACCATCTATGGTCAGTTTTAGCCAACATTAAAAATGTTTAGCTGTGATTTACTGGCACAGTTGCGATGTCCCTGAAATGTAAAATGTTCCTATATGAATGTAGTTATTTAAATGGACTTTGTTCACAAAGTCATTAAAAAGGGGTAATTTGTGAGCATTCCTGGCAGCTACTGAGCTCTCCATTGTGGTCAGAGCTGACCAGTTTTATTATATTGTACCCAAAAGCACTTAGTCAAGTATTGGTGTCATGCTGCAGCTTCTTTGCTTGATGCTTTTTCCTTGTTTTATTTGATTGGGCCCATCGGGGACAAATTCTATCTAGAAGAGTGTCAGACATTATGCTGGGCTATCTTCTTTTACATCCCTGCCTCAGTAATTCAGCCTCCTAGTGCAGGTATACAGGGAACCTGATCCAAGAGTGCCTGACCTGTCTCTGTTCTGACAGTTCAGCTACAATTTCCCCCCACTGAATGCTATGGGACAAAGTAGAGCACATTACTAGGTTTTCTGTTTTTATAAGCGTTAAAATATTGTCATGTCTCTTATTTCATTTTTATACTTAACAGTAATTTTGGGCGGTCTGAAAGATCACCTCAAAGAAATTCAAAGATGTCGACGACTAATCCTCATTGCCTGCGGAACCAGTTACCATGCTGGAGTTGCTGTAAGTGTTTACTACCCTTAGTATTGTGAACGCTCTGTCCTTTCATGTATGCCTTTTTAAGAGTAAAGAGGTATTAATAAGTGGTCATCACTCTTGCCCACCAGGGACTCTATCTGCATGCATTATGTCATTCCTGTAATTATGTGGGTTTCCTCCCACATTCCAAAAACATACTGGCTGTTTAAAGTGGTTGTTAACCCTCTCTGACCACTTGCACCTACAGGTAAGCCTAGATTAAGGCTTACCTGTAGGTGCAAGAAATATCTCCTTAACCTACACGGTTAAGGAGATATTTGCAGAAAGGACTGCACCAATGTCTACGGCGCATGCGCGCTGTAGACAACGGTGCAGGTGCACTGAGCGTGCTGGTTTTATCAATGGGATAATGCCGGAACCACGCGAATGCGCGGGTATCGCGCTGGTCCTGCGTGCATGCGCGGGAGAGACGTCACAGCGCCGGAGCGGCGATACACGGAAGGGACTCGTAGGCAACATGGCGGCGGAGGGGAACAAGGAGCGTTTTGGGGGCTTCGATCTCAGGTATGTCATTCATAATGAGCTAGTATGCTATGCATACTAGCTCATTATGCCTTTCTCTTGCAGGGTTTGTTTTTTTTTAAGAAAAAAAAAGAAAGTGGGTTGACTTCCTCTTTTAAAGTGGGGGTAAACTCCCATCTCTGACTTTTACCTATAGGTAATCCTATAATAAAACTTGCCTATAGGTAGTGTAAATATCACCTAAACGTGCACCGTTAAGGAGATATTTACTGTATATGCAGCCAGTGACCTCACTGGCACATCCGCTCTGAAGGAACGTCCACTCGGGCCGTTCTTTCCGAGCCTGTGCTGTGAACTGCGGCTCCCCTGCGCATGTGACGTTATCACAGCTCCGTCCAGTCACAGAGCCATAGTCCGCGAACCCGGAAGGAAGATGGGTGAGTATGGAAGCGCCTGCAGCTCTGACATCTTGGCGCTGGAAGGGCTTTGTTTTAGGCTAGGATCACACTAATGCGAATTGGATGCGGGTTTCCCTGTATCCAAGTCGCATGACAGGAGATTGTGACCGGCTCTCTATGGAACCGGTTCACACATCTCTGGGGCAGCTGCGGAGCTGATTGCACAGAGGTCCTGTGCGTCTTTGGCTCAGTTTCAGGGCCGAATTCAGGCAAAAATTTGGCCCTGAAACTGAGACCATGAGCTGAATGCGGCTATAATAAATAAATAAATAAATAAATAAATAAATAAAAAAAAAAAAAATATATATATATATATATATATATATATATATATATATATATATATATATATATATATATATATATAATGTTAGATTCTAATGGGGCTTGGGGGACTGATGTGAGTAGTTTTTGGGAATTAACTTGTTTCTTAGGGTTTCGGGGTTCTGCATATTGATCATGTCTGCATATCTTTTCTACAGACACGTCAGATCCTTGAGGAGCTGACAGAGCTTCCAGTCATGGTGGAATTAGCGAGTGACTTCCTGGACAGGAACACCCCTGTATTCAGAGATGATGTGTGCTTCTTCATCAGTCAGTCAGGTATGGTATTCTCATAGCTTGGTCAATTATTAGGAATCTTTGCCACCTGATGTACATAGACCTTTTCTAATACGATATAACGATAGATTACCAAATATCCATTCTCCACTCAGCACTGTATACAATTAAATCACACTTTTCCTAACTCCAGCTGCTGCATTAAAAAAAACCCTAGCTCATAGAGAACAATAAATTGTAACACATGCATCGCTTTTTCAAATCAGAAACATCGTATCAGTAAAAACTCCAACATATCTGTGTGGTTTAAATATTCCAATAAAATAAACAAAGAAAAATACATCCCCTAGTGTCAGTGTGTATTACACAACACCCAGAATGGTGTTAGACCACATATATTATAAACTAAAGTTAAACTAAACTAAAATATTATAAACTAACTGCGGTGCCGATCGCATGTGATGTCTGTGCAATGCGAGTTGAGCCAGTTGTATGGCTGAACTCATTGGATTTGCATAGAAAAGGTGCAGGGCCAACCCCCCCCCCGCCCCCCGCACTGGAATCTGATCCACAGTTCACACTGCGATCTGTAAACTGGTCTGGGGGTGTCGTTAACATTGTATTGACAACTGCAGCGGTTCGCAGAAGGCAGTGTGAACTGTCTGCGGGAGAGATGCTATGCGGGAACCCGCACTAGAATCGCGCTGGTTCCCGCAGCGCTACAGTGTGAACCTAAGCTAGGTGCTGGTTCACATTAGTGCACTCTGCGACATCACATGTGATATCCGTGCGATGTGATTTCAGCCATTCAGATAGTATGGCTGAATTTGCAACGCATTCGGACCAAACTCGCACAGGACCCTTTTTTTGGTCTGCAACAGAATCGGATTGCATGGTTGTTCACACCCATGCGATCCGATTCATTTCCGAACTGTCAGTTCACAGTGCGATATGCAAACTGAAATGGGGGTGTCATTAACATTGTGTTGATACTCCCAGCAGTTTGCATATGGCAGTGTGAACTGCCTTGTGAGTCAGGTGCGATGTGGGGAACCCACAGTGGATTTGCAGTGTTCCCGCATCGCACCTATGTGAACCGGGACTAAAGGCAGAGTTTTTTTATTTTCATGCATAGAATACATGCTGTAAAAAACCTTCATCTTTACAACCACTTAAAATGCACAGTGTCCCAGCAGTAAATCACTTCTAGATCATCATCTTCATTAAAGTGCTTGTATGAAGTTTCTTGTTAGTGCTCTTGTTAGTGCTCTTCTCCCATATAACTTTCACAAAAGGAAAGCTCCATACCAGTGCTCCTTCAGCAAACATTGGATGGAAACACCCTCCCCTTTTCGTTTGCCTGTCTTTTTCAAGACAGACAAACAAGCTTTGGGGATTTTCCAGAGTCTCCCAACTCAATAAGTGGCCTCACAGCAATCGCCACTACTGAATCGCCTCTTTTTACTCTTCAGGTTCATATCCTACATATTGAAAAAATAAAATGGCCAATAGTGTAATAAAAATAAACAAAGTTTTAATAAAAAGTAAAAAAACACGTGATTCATGTGCTACACACCACTAAGACATAGATCTTCCGTACTGCTTGTCATTCATGTTTCTCTCCTCTACCCCAATGTGCGTTTCGTCAGAATGAGTTGTTCTGAAGAATTGCATGTTGGGGCAGAGGAGAGCAATGTAAACACTCAGAATATGGCTTGCAACTTTTGTTTGTTAGGAAAAATAACATGATTAGTTGCTATATGTCAAACTCCACTTCCGTGATCCATGTTCTGACACATGTAAACCCAGTTTTAATAGTCCATTTCTATTTGAAGTGATTGTTATAAGGTTTCTGTTTGCTTTCCTTTTAGGAGAGACCGCGGATACTCTTCTTGCACTGCGTTACTGCAAAGAACGGGGAGCTTTGACTGTGGGGATCACTAACACCGTTGGCAGCTCCATCTCCAGGGAGACAGACTGTGGTGTCCATATTAATGCTGGGCCTGAGATTGGTGTGGCCAGCACAAAGGTAAGCTTTTGTGTGACACAAAAATTAAGCGCGTGTAAAAGTTGACATTGCATGTCATAACCTCATTTAAAAAAATTCTGTACAATATTCTCTAAGTTTATCAACAGGTATGTGGTACATGGTCCTGCTTGAACAATCCATTCAGTTTATATACCGTGTGGTTGGCCTACACACTGCATAGTAGTTAGTAAATTTAAAGAAGTGTGTGTGTGTCCAGCTATAGTGCCTTACCTATATGGTGGACCAAAGACATGAATAAGATGGCATTAAAGCCAAAATTGGTATTGCTGATTGCCAAAAATTTGTATTTTTTTTGTGTATTTGTTGTCTAGCAATCTACCTTCACTGAGTGATTTTGGGAATACTATTTGGAGTGTGAGTTTTGTTTCTTCTATATAAAGATTTACTGGAGCCTTTCTCATTTTACAGGCATACACTAGCCAGTTTGTGGCTCTAGTCATGTTTGCACTCCTGGTTTGTGATGACCGTATATCTGTGCAAGAGCGACGCAAGCAAATTATAAATGGTCTGAAAATACTGCCAGGTATAAATCATTAAATAAGGCAACTGGATCTTGCTTTTAACTTTGTATGTTTTAGGCTCATAATTTTGCTGTAAGTCTACTGCTTCATTTATTCGGTATAGAACCAAATCAAGGCAGTAGACAAGATCAGTACTGTTCACTGATTGTGTCACAGAACTATACCTCATTTGTCATAACTTACATTTGCAGGTCTAACAGTAAAGTTCAGGGATGGTAAATGCCAGAATGCAAAGATAGCGATGTCTGTCTGCTTTGCCCATGACGTTTTTGTCTTTTTTTTCTTTTATGTCTCAGACAACATTAAGGAAGTACTTAGTATGGATGATGAGATTCAGAAGCTGGCAGCTGAACTGTACCAACAGAAATCTGTGTTGATCATGGGTCGTGGATATCACTATGCAACCTGCCTGGAAGGCGCCTTGGTAGGTTGAAGCCTCCCAGGCTCTGTTGTCATCCTTTTCCTGCCTGTTGAATTATTGTGGTAGCATCTGAAGCTGTACTTTGCTAATTGATGTCTTTGGTAACCTGCTTAGAACAAATGTCTCATGTGGGTTAAAGCCTAACTTCATTTCACTTTAAATAGTCTTTTTGAGCCAAGGTGGCCCAAATGAACCCCTTTCCGTTACTAAGAAATGCACCTGCTATCAGCACTGTTTTAAATTCCTCTGTAGGATCAGCTATATACAAGATACAGCACTGTGTTCTGATGGCGTACGGGAACTTCCTGTCCCCATAATAGAATTTAGTTGGGCTACTCGGCCATTCACAGGAAGTGTTGTATTTTATCAATGGGGGGGGGGGGGGTGAAAGCTTCCTCTGATTGGCTGGCTGAGGTGGAAAGGCAAGTGGATGAGGTCATGATGTCCACCTTGGCCAGTTAGGGGAAGCCTTGTGTTCATTGATAAAAATACAAACTTTCCTGAGACTGGCTGAGCAGCACTTGCCCAGACCTGATGTTTTTCGGGAACGGGATGAGAAGTTCCCATACCAATACCGGAACACAGCGATGTATACTCTTTTACGTAGCTGATGACATTGTCTGCATTTCTTTGTAATGCAAATAGAACTATGTGAAGTGAAGTCTGGAGTTGGGCTTTAAAGTTAGAACTCTAACCTATTGGAAAAACATGATTTTTTTTTTTTTTTTTTTATAATAAGGAGCTAGTGAAGTCCCTAAATATCTAATAGACATTCTAGCTTCTTTCTTAGTAATGTGGGTGTAGTCCAAAGCTTGACACTTGGGCTACTTTCACACTGAGGCGGTTTTCAGGTGCTTTAGTGCAAGAAATGGCTTTTGAAAACCATCTACCATTCATTGCAGTGTGTCTTTTCACACTGGGCAGTGCACTTGCGGGATGTTGGGAAAAGTCCTGTAAGCAGCATCTTTGGGGCGGTTTGGGAGCGCTGTAAATAGCGCTCCCAAAACGCCCTGCCCATTGAAATGAATAGGCAGCGCTTTGAAAGCGCCTTTAAAACTTGAGTTTTTACCCTTATTTGGGGTAGAAACCGCCCCGCTAAAATGCCGCTAAAGCACCACAAAAAGTAACCTTATGCTGCTACACACGATCGGAAATTCCGACAACAAATGTTCGATGTGAGCTTTTTGTCAGAAATTCCGAACCGTGTGTAGGCTCCATCGGACATTCGCTGTCGGAATTTCCGACAACAAAAATTTGAGAGCTGGTTCTTAAATTTTCCGACAAAAAAAAGTTCTTGTCGGAAATTACGATCGTCTGTATGCAATTCCGATGCACAAAAAAACACACTTGCTCAGAATCAAGCAGAAGAGCCAAACTGCCTATTGAACTTCATTGATCTTGGCTCGTCGTACGTCACCGCGTTCTTGACGTTCGGAATTTCCGACAACATTTGCGTGACCGTGTGTATGCAACACAAGTTTGAGTCGACATTCTTTCGGAAAAAAATCCACGGTTTTATTATCGGAATTTCCAATCGTGTGTACGAGGCATTAGAGTGAGATTTAATAAAACTAGAGCACACAGAATCTGGTGCAGCTGTGCATGGTAGCCAATCGGCAAAACTTAATTGAACAAGCTGAAGTTAGAAGCTGATTGGTTACCATACACAGCTGAACCATACACAGCTGAACCAGATTTCATGTGCTTCAGTTTTTTAGTAAATCTTCCCCCTTAATGTCTCTGCCCACTTATCCCCTCAACATCAGAGCTTACATAGGGCAAATTTCCAATGCATGATGAATCAGACCAGCCCTGCTGGGAGATTGTAAGGAAAAGAACTGTCCATACACCCGGCCATAGATTCCTGTTCCGCATGTGCCTGTTAGAGTAATAAGTACTTCATAACCTTATTTCAAATAAAAAGGTTGTTTTTTTTGGAAATTGCATCGGGATTACATCTTCATATGGAGATCTGTTTTGGACAATTGTTTAACTCTTAGTAACAGTATTTTTTTTCTTTATAGAAAATTAAGGAAATCACCTATATGCATTCGGAAGGGATCTTGGCTGGGGAGCTGAAGCATGGTCCGCTGGCCTTGGTAGACAAACTAATGCCGGTCATCATGATTATAATGAGGGATCATGCCCATACCAAGTGCCAGAATGCTCTGCAGCAAGTGATAACTAGACAGGTAGGTGAAAGACCAAAGCATGGCTAAATAAACGCTTGAATAAACACTCTAGTTTCATGACCTCCGGTAACCATATTTATTTTTCGAATTTGGAATAGGGGCGTCCAGTTGTGATCTGTGACAAGGAGGACACCGAAACTATTAACACAATCAAACGTACAATTAAGGTTCCTCACACAGTGGACTGTCTTCAAGGAATACTGAGTGTGATCCCCCTGCAGCTCCTTGCCTTCCATCTTGCCGTTCTCCGAGGATATGATGTGAGTTGTTGGCAGCTTTCTAGCTGGGAGTTTAAAAAGGGTTCTTGGGTGTTCCATCTATATCATCCTTGTTTGACTGACCAATACCTTCTCTCATGTTCTCTCTCCATAGGTGGATTGTCCAAGAAACTTAGCCAAGTCTGTGACTGTGGAGTAGAATGGGTGGAATCTGTAGACGACACTATTCTACCATTTCTATATCCCAATTTTTACTTTTTATATTTATGTTCCCCCTTATCTCCTTTGTATTCAGTCCATTTGCAGCACCTGCTGCTGCATCTTGTAAATCTGGAAAACCAGAATATTGTACAAATGTAGTTTCTGTTGTAAACAGACAGAGCCTTGTAGAATAGATACTATTACCTTTCTCTGCAGTAACTTTGACAGAGTTCTAGTGATTTACACTGACTTTGTCAGGTCAGATCCAGCACTTTAAACTTTGTCCATACTACTATCTTACAGCTCATGTAAAGATGAGGACCTTTCTGTCTTTAAACTATATGTGCCAAGAGATAGTCTGCTGTCCACAGTAATATGCAGACTGTTTATTGCTCTGTGCATGTGATAGGAAATAAAACAATCGGTGACCTTACTGACAATGTGATGCAAGCACAAAGAATCTAATAGAACTGCCATGCATTACATGGCCTACAGCAGGCTTAGGTCCCGCACTGCAGTTTGTTTCCTTTCTGAGTACGTTTTCATGTTTGTTTGTTTTTTTTAGATAGGAGGGTTACTGGAAAATCAGGTTTGTGAACTAGTGACTGGGTTAAAGGGACTCTAACACTGACATTTGTTCATATTCCTTTCATCCTTGTCTAATGTAAAATATTGGGGGGGAAAAGTAGACAGAAATGATTTTATAGAATGGTATTCGCTCCTTTGAAAGACTTGGCTTTTAAGCCATGGTGGTGTTTTTTCCATACATTCTCTCCCTGCTCTCAGCCTTTTCAGTAGGTTGGGGGAGTGGCTCTGGCAAGGAATGTGTGATATAGGGATTGAATTTGACATCATTAGGGAGCACGAAGTTTAATTAAAATTAGTCTGTCTTATTTGCGGCAGTTCACTAATTGGATAAAGTTGCGTATTTTGATTTAATGTGATGCTGTCTGCAGATAGCGCTCTTGAATAATGGTCTCCATTTTGGAAGTATAGGGTCTTGAGGGCTCCTTGTAGAAAGCATTAAAAGTGCAGAGTTAAAGCAATTGTAAAGGTTTTTTTTTTTTTTAAATAACTGATTTATGCTTGCCTGCTCTCTGCAATGGTTTTACATAGAGCAGCCCTGATCCTTCTCTTGTCCTCTGCCAGTGCTCCTCCTCTTCTCGGTTTGCCACCATAGGAAGACGCTTTCTATTGTGGCACATCTGCAGGCTCGATCCCAAGCTGCGCTGCTTGTGTCTATAGCCAATGGCTCCTGCTGCTATCGCTGAGCCAGTGAGGTGTGTGAGAGAGAGAGAGCTGCTTTCGAGTATTTTTTTTGGGGGGGGGGGGGGGGGGCAGAGAATGTATTAGCTTAAACTTTTAGCCTTTACAAATACTTTGTACCATTTCTACACATGCTGGGGTTACTTGAGAATGGCATAGGTGGGTATAATTTTTAACTTTGTGTGCTATGTATTCTGAGGTGTTAGACACAATTGATAACGTCCCTTTAATCAGTCTTGTGTGGGTGCAGACACTAGTAATGGTTTTCCAATAGACCCAGGCTGCACATTTCACAATAATAGTCCATGCAATGTCTGGATTGTAATTTTACTATAGAGATAATTTTTTTGTTTTCGCATTGCTCTTGCACCTTTTTGTAATAAATGTGTTTGTCTATGTAACAAGCAGTAGTGGAACCTCCTCTAAGGAACCATTCAAAGCTCACGCCTTCGGTTTACATGCAATTAGCGTTGTGCTTGGCTGGGCACGGTAGATGATTGACATCTGGAAAGCAGAAGCTGTAAGAGTCTTTTCCAACAGCTTGTTGGTGTTTACCATTTAGAAGCTGCTTGCAGTGGATGAGTACAGAAAGAGCCAGCTTTTTAAAGAGCTTCTGGTTGAGGTACTATTGTGCTCATAGAGAATGCCAACACTTGGATAGCATCTCTGAAAACAATTGTTTTTTAATTGATTAATCTCAGAAATTATCTCAAGAATGGGATATGACTGGTGTGCTTTCTGGACAGCATATGGGCTCCCAGCTGTGGGCAAGCTACAATTTCAAACAAGCCCTCCCAGACCGCTTTAAGGCCGTGTTCACACTGTCGCTGCATGCGGCGCACAGCAGAGAGGGGTCTGGTGCGTGCTGGTTCACAGTTTCAGGTCCGAATTCAGCCCGAATTTTGGGCTGAAATCGAACCAGAAACGCGTCAAAAAAGGCACACGTTTTTCTGGCACACCGCACCGGACCCGCTGCAGAGATATGTGAACCGGCTCCATAGAGAGCCAGTCACATTCTCCTATGCAAATTGAATGCGGTGAAACGTGCATTTTAATTTGCATAGGTATGAACCTGGCCTAAAGGATTTATCTGTTGAGCTGCAGATTTTTGCTTTGAACCAGATTGCCCTAAAAAAACATTGCAAGTCATTCCGTGGCAACCAGTTTCATGTGTTCACATAAATCCTACCTGAAAAGTAAGCAAAACGATTAAGTCCAAACACTAAAGAGGATTTTTTTTTTTTTTCTTCTCATGGAGATGGTTGCCAGGGAGTGCCTTACACCTTTTTTCAGAGATGAATTGCCTGAATGTAAGGTACTGTTGCAGGTTATGAAGGAATCCCTCTTGGTGCATTCTTCTCTTGACAGACTCCCTAACATATGAAATGAAGGCTTTTGAGACTACCAGATGCACTACTTGCTATGAAGATAAAGAAAATGTGATATTTTTTTTTTTATACTCCCTCATCCCTTTTTTGTTTTGTGTATTTTTATTTTTTATTCAATCTAAAATGTTGGTACTTTAATGTTGAAATATGTATGCTATTTGTATTTTTGTTTTGGTTTAACTGGAAAAAATGTAAAGTTTCCGTTAAATGGAAAAATTGCTGTTCACCTGTTAATGTAAGAAAAGTTTACAATGGACCAAAGATACGTGCAGTGCTTGTAAAATAAAGATAAAAAAAATCACATGGATTCTGTGAAAAATAAACCATTTAGACATGTACAACTATTTATTATTATTATTATTATTATTATTATTATTATTATTTAGGTACTTGTATAGCGCCGTCAATTTACGCAGCGCTTTACATATACATTGTACATTCACATCGGTCCCTACCCTCAAGGAGCTTACAATCTAAGGTCCCTAACTCACATTCATATACGGTCTGTTTTTTTTTTTTATAGTGTGTGTGTGTGTGTTGGAGGATGATGTCTATAACTCACGTATAACATGTGTTTAATAGGGACTGTTTTTCTATGGTTAAAAAAAGAAAATTTTTTTTTCCATTTTCTTGGAAATTGTGTGTGCAATAACTAGCACTTCACAGTGCTGCATCGTTAGGTGGAGTGTCATGGACATCCACCTCCCATGGTTTGGCCTTCAGTGTAAGGTAGCATCTTCCTGTCATTTTCTATTTGCAAGAGACATGTGGTTCCACCTTTTTGGTTAGTCCTCGCTGCTACCTATAGTGATCTGATCAACCCCGGGCCATTTGAACCTCTCCTGCTCTCAGCAGTTAGTTTGTGAAAATCCTAGGTCTTTACCTGATATACTAAGCAAAGTTGTTTCCCTTGTGGTGCAATGTCAAATCACAAACATAAGGAGACTAGTCCAGCTGAAATGGGTCTTTTCGGCTCTCGATCCACTAATGGTTCAATTAATTTTAAGGACCTGGCCCCAACAGCCTGGAATGTTGTCCCTCGCTTGAGTCTATACGTTTTTTTTTTTTTTGTCCTCAGCTCTGTTGGGTGTGACCATACCTTCAAGTTTAACCAGGGAGGATTTCACAGCTCTTAAGCCATTCATTGATCGAAATGCGACTGGTTCAGCAGGGACCGGCTGAAATTCGATGCATGTATGGGCAGGTTGATTGTACCCAAGTCAATACAACCAGCCTGTCTAATTTTCTACATAAGATTACTGTCCGATTTAGCTGCTGGCAGTAACCATTATATTCTGCTGGCCGGGAAGGCTCCTCGCACCCCCAGTGGCATAATACAATAGTGCTGTTGGAGACATTCCAGGCTCCTTCAGGAAAAAATAAGTCAGCAGCTATGAATAATGTCGCTGTGGACTTTTAGGCTGGGTTCACACTATCTTCGCATGCGGCTTACAGCAGGGGGTCTGGTGCGTCCCAGTTCACCGTTTTTCAGGTCCGATTTCAGCCCGAACTTTGGGCTGAATTCAGTCCTGAAACAGACCAAAAGACGCACAGGACTCCTGTGCAAATTCGCACCGGAGCCGCAGCGGAGATATGTGAACCGGCTCAAAATCTCCTGCTATTGCGAATTGGATGCGGGGAACCCTGCATCAAATTTGCAATAGTGTGAACCCAGCCTAAATATTAGGACACTTGTCTGTCCACGAATCTAGTGGTGTCTTCACCAGAGCCGATTTTTTTTTTATTTTTTATCTGCTCTTGGGTGCTGCTGCCGCCATCTTGGGTAAGGAAAACCGCCAGTGAATTGCCCTGTGGTGGGGGAAGGAGGAGTTTGCCGTGGCAAAGTCAGCCGAAAGTGGGTACCTGTCAAAACCAGGTAACCGCCCCCCCCCCAAAGGTGCCAAATGTGGCAGTGGAGCTTCCCCTTTTGAGTGGAGCTCCACTTTAATGCGTTGATGGGGGAATCAATCGATTTTTCTTTCCTTCCACCCGTGGATTTAATGGGCCAAATTGCAGTGTTAACTGCTGGCTCTGATCAAACGAGACATACGTGTACCTCAATGCCTTTCCCTGCAGGATCATTATCTGATCTGCTTGCATCCTTTGCAAACTATGAGGCTTCTGTTGTGGACCATCTATTTGATGAACAATCTCAAAAATCCTTCCAGGATGAAATTGTCCCTAAGATGTTGAAGGTAGGCCCTATAACTTCCATGTTTCGGGAGACCATTTCAGCTCTTAGTGAGTCAATGGGATGCTTATTACATCTTATTCAGCTCTTACTGACTTGGTGCATGCTGGAAGTGCAGCGTTATGAGACTAGATTGCCTGAAACCAGTGGATTCAGCTTTACTCCACACTAATCCTTTATTTGCTGAGCATTTAGAGTTCATGCCAAAAGCCCTGTACTACTGTGTAGATAGACTAGTGGATGTCTCCCGTTCTTTTTTTCCCTGTATGAGTCTATCAGTGAAAATGCAGACAACTTAATGGTTAATAATGAATGACTAAAGCGCTGATAATATTTTCAAAAATTATGTGAATAAATAGTGGATAATCAAATGATAAAAGCCTCAGCTAAAGTAAATGTGTATCTGACACTTGGTAAAATGATATAAAGGATATATAGTTGCGCTAAAATCAACCCATTAAATATATATATATATATATATATATATATATATATATATATATATAATTGCTAATACCAAAATGCACAGTATATATAGTCAAAGAGATGATGAACCGTCCATAAACAGGTGCAAATGTATTATATATACATACACAGTTGTTATTATATATTTAATTTTATCATTATATTTAGTGGGTTGATTTTAGCGCATCCTTTATAACTTGATGGTTAAGCTGTTGAACTTCAGAGCAAGCATGTAATAAGTGTTTTGCTGCGCAAGCTCTTCAAGGGTGAACATCTTTTCAGAGCTGGCTTGAACACGCTCCTCAAAGATGTTACTGGGGGTAAGAGTACTCCTATAACCCAGCAAAAGACTAGACCTCAAGCTGAGAAGACCTCCTCTGCAGTACAGAGAAGTAAATCCTCCCAAACCTTCTGGTAATTTTTTTATTTATTTTTTGGGCATAAAGGGACATCCCTGCTTTCCAAAGTGGGGTAAATATTAACCCCTGTTGCTATTGAAGTAGACCACATCTCAGATGCCTGGTTGCAGGAAGGGGTTTCCATGGGCTGCAAGGCTTCATGCCTTCCACCTTTTGCTCAGTTAAGCAATCCTTAGTGTAGCCCCTGTGGGTCTTCTTGAAAAGAGGTTATCACTCCAACTTCTGTTTGGGAAAGGTTTCAGGGATTTTATTCCAACCTCTTTTACAGTTTCAAAACCAAGAGGGGGGGCATACACCCCATCTTGGATCTCAATACCCTAAATGTTTTTGTTTGGTCCAAACTTTCAGCCTGTCATAGTCTATCTTCATAAAATAAACTTTCTGGCCTCTGTATACATCAGTGCATACTTGCATATTCATTTTTTTTTCAGCTTGGCTGTAGGCCCTCAACACTTGGCTTATGGCCCTGCAATTTGGTATGTCTTCCACATCTTGTGTATTCAATAAAGTTCTATCCCCCTGTCTTGCCTTGTTAACCCACAATGGGGATGTCCTGAGCATGTATCTGGACAACCAGTTGGCAGAGATACTAACCCCCAAAAAATATTACTCTTTCGTTCATGGACCGACACAGCTTCCAATTGATGACAAGTGGGTGTTATCCGTTATTTACGAGTGACTAGGCAGAAAAAACGTGTAAAAACTTGTTGCTTTACACCTTCTACAGTACCACCCAGGGGGCGGACCCCCCGGGTATATCCTCTCACTCTGCATCTCGCAGATCAGATTTTTTCTGTCTAGCAAGGAGTAGGACATGGCTCCCTTCGGGTCCATTGGTCCAGGGAAAAAGATTTATTTATTTTTTTCTACAATTTGCTTTTTTGGTTCCTGCGATCTTCGATCAACTGCCGCTTGGGTGACAGGCTGGGTCCTCGATCCTTGCAGTCCCCCCAGTTTCGGCAATCGAGCATGTGCCGACCCTAGCTATGCGCTGGGTTTTCCACAACATACCCGTCGCTCTACGGGTGGCCGGTGAGCCTACACTCCAGGGCCTGCATCAGACCGCTCAGCTTCGGCTGACCTTACGACCAAATCGCAGTAGCCTGTCCAGTGAGCTAACGCTCCAGGGCATGCATATGATCGTCCCCTAGGGTCCAATCACAGCATGCCTGGCCGACAGTCACCTCCGTGCGCGGATGATGATCTGTCCGGAATGTCTTCCAGCATGAGACACGCAGGAAGGGTAAGTAGCTCCCCCGCTTCGGCATGGTGACATTGGCTGGACATTTCCGGAGAGATCAAGTAAGTGGTTATGACCCCTTTCCTTCCTCTCTCCCTGCCTTCCCTCCTCCCTGGGCTCTGAGCTAAGGTTGCTGGTCACCATGGGGGGGCTCCATCTGGAGCGGGGCTTCGCTGTGTTTTTATTTTAAAAAGAATGTAATTTTGCTTACGTGTGTGTGTGCTTCTCCCTCCGTGCTGTCGGTGGCCATTTTGCGATGGTCCATGCCTGTTTCGGCCTCTAGTGCATGTCCGGCGGCCATTTTCTTGTTTCGCGCCAATAGCTTTAAATCGCCGCCCAGCGGCCATTTTCTTGTAGTCCACGCCTGCTTTGGCCTCTACCGACTGTTCGGCGGCCATGTTTCTTAGGATTCTCGCCTGTATGTATATACTGCCATTTTGTTGTGGTCCACGGCCATTTTTTGCCTCTATATTCAGGCTCGTGGCCATTTTCTTAGAGCCCACATTGTTATATACAGCCGCTTGGCGCCCATTTTGCGGTAGTCTCCGGCCTCTAGGGTGCATTCTCTCTCTGGCGCGAATTTTCACAGAAGACGCTGATAAGAATCGGACAGCGGTGGGATAGCATCACAGGCGCAGCACACGGCAGCATAGCAGTACCGTTCCAAGGGTGGTGAGTCCTCTGGGAGACCCTGCATCTCTGTATCAGCTAGGAGGGTGGCCTATTGATGCCTTGCCTGGAGCCCTGTGGGTGTCAGCGCGTGGGTCAGCATGGCGTCTGAAGCAGAAGTTTTTTCCCCTAAAACGTCTGATTTGGTGGCTAGTGCCCCTGATGTTCCTATGGACACTATGTTGGCAATCCTAGAGGCTTTTACTGCCAGGGTGGAAGCAGCACATGGGAACACGGGGGGTAGTAAACGCTCCCGTCCCCGGCAATCTTCCAGGGTTTATTCTGATGCAGAACCAGGCCCAGCTATGGCTCAGGACCCGGATTCTGATGCATCAGTGACTGCAGACCGGGACCAAGCGGACAGTGAGTGACTCCAAGTCCAGGTCAGTACGCGAAAGGGCTTTGGTATCTGACCTTTTCTTTTTCGTACATCACGGGACACAGAGCGACTTAGTCATTACTAATGGGTTATATAGATTACCTTCAGGTGCTGGCACTGGCCACTTCCAAACCGGAAGTACCCTCCCCTATATAAGCCCCTCCCATCCGGGAGCACCTCAGTTTTTTGCCAGTGTCTAAGGTGTTGGCCAAAGAGTAACATGTGTTTTCACTGGGCTTGCGTACAGGTTCTTTTGGGCCTTAGTAAGCTGTTCCGGATCCCACCAAAAAAGCTTCATAGCTAAACGGTCGGTACCCGGGCCTTGCAGCGGAAGAGCAAGGTTTTGCCTGTAATGCCTCTCTTCGGAGGGCTGGACCCTGGGATCCAGAGCTCTGGTCATACCCACGACCAAGATGTTGTCTGTGCAGGGTGCTATACAGGTCCAGGGGAGTGGAATCCTTGGGAACCCGGTCCCTGAAGGTTTAATTACAATGCCTGCCGTGATAGGTGAAGTTTGGGCTTCTGTGGACCAAACAGAGTCCTGCGGCGGGGATCAGGTAAGTGGGGGGCCCCCAGGAACTTGGTTCTATTGGGGGACCCCCAAGCCTAATTTGTCTTTCTGTCTGTTACCTAACGGTATTCCCGCTAATATCTGTGTATGCCTGTAACTACTGAAAATGTAAAATTTTAATAGTAGTCAAGAAAAAAAAAAAAAGAGGACCGCGGTACCTGTGTTAAACCACTAGAGGCCGCTGTGGTCCATTTTTCTTGTCATGTGGATCTTTGGTTTTCTCAAGTCAAAAGATCCAGGCAGTTGGTAAGTTTCTCTGTGGGAATCCACTTCCTCTGCCCTGTTGCTGCGCTCATCCACCGATCAGGCCCTTCGGCAAAAAGGGCCCTGGCTCCTAGTCCCTGTTTGGCTTCGAAAAGGGCGCCAATGGCGCACGGGCGCGCGCGGGCGCGTGCACGCGCCTCCTATGAAAAAAAAGGGGCGGGCGGGTGGATGACGCTCGATGCGCGCCACGGCGCTTCTGCGCATGTGCAGGTGTCCCAGCTTGTATAAAGACACAGTACAAGTGTCAGCTGGATGCAAACAGAGCTAGCAACAAACAGTGGCACACAGAGGCGGTTGATGCAGGCATCCCCATAGAAAGGCACTTTAGTGGACACCAGCTGGTATATAGCAGCAACTTTGTTAGACTATTACCAGCAAAATTGGTGTATGACGACGGGAATACCTCAGCTTTGTGCTTAAAGGATATGTCGTCCAGACGCTCCGGAAATAGATCTTCCAGGAAGCCAAAGGGGTCTCCATCGGGCTCTGAGGATATTGGGCATGCTTGTACTGCACCAATCTCCCCTGAGAATTCAGAGGTCAGTAGCTGTAGAAACCCCGCAGGAGTGCCTGGTGCTGCGGCTGTCCCCAGTCCACCTGCTCCTGTATATATAACAGAGGAGGTTTTATCCTCAACTCTGGGAGGATTGGAAGAGAGATTAACAGCATTGATCGCTGCTTCCCTGTCACAGGGGAAGCGCGTCCGATCTCCGTCTCCTCCTTCAGAGTGCCTGTTAGTGGAGGAACAGCCCCACACAGGGATCGACCTACCTGAAGGAGATCAGGATGAGGTTGATTCAGTTATGGAGGAATCAACAGTGGAAGAACCTTTCTCAGCATCTCAGGCTGAAAGATTATGGGTTCAGTCTCTGACTAACATGGTCCGATCAGCATTTAAAATGCCTCTGGCGGAACCACCATCCACTACGGTTTCCTCGCTGGGGTCGCTAAAAGCTCCCCAGGCTGTCTGTTCCTTCCCAATCCACCCTTTATTAGAAGGGCTTATTTACCAGGATTGGGAGCATCCTGATAAAATATTTGCTCCCCCCAAGAGATTTCCGGTGATCTATCCCATGGAGGATAAGTTCATAAAAAAATGGAGGGTCCCTACAGTGGACGCAGCCATCTCTTCTGTGAACAAATCACTGACATGTCCAGTAGATAATGTTCCAATGTTCAAAGACCCAATAGATAAAAAATTGGAGTCTTTACTAAAATCTGCTTTCTCTACAGCAAGCATGGTGACACAACCTGCGGTAGCAGCGATTGGAGTCTGCCAAGCAGTGAAAGATCAGTTGAAACAAGTCTTAAGGGACTTACCAGATCAGCAGGCTCTTGCCCTAGCTGACCTGCCTAGAGCCTTGTGTTTTGCGGTGGACGCCATAAAGGATACAATCCAACAGGCCTCCCGCTTTACGCTGTCTATAGTACATATGCGTAGGCTTCTGTGGCTCAAAAACTGGTCTGCTGAAGCTCCCTGTAAGAAACTGCTGGTTAGCTTCCCATTTCATGGAGAACGCTTATTTGGAGAAGATCTGGACAAATATATCCAGAAAATTTCTGCCGGTAAAAGTTCACTCTTACCGGTTAAGAACAAGAGTAGAAGTCCTTCTTTTAAGAGGCCTACTTCTCCAGTCCCGGGCACATCGGCTGTGAAGCAGTTCCGACGGCCTCCGCGGTCAAATTCAGGGGGCAGAAATCAGGGACAATCACAGGGTAACAAGAAGCCCTGGATCAAGAGAGGTACAAAACCTCCCTCCAAGTCATGAAGCGTTGCCCCCACTCAATCTGGTGGGGGGGAAGGCTTCAGTTGTTCACAGAGACCTGGCGGGACACCATCAGAGACAGATGGGTGATCTCCGCAGTAAGTCTGGGATACAAGCTGGAGTTAAAAGGCACTCCTCCTGCCCAATTTATGAGGTCAAACGTGCCAAGAGATCCCCAGAAGAGAGGATCCCTCCTTCTGGCACTAGAACAACTATTGCTCCAAGGTGTAATCATGAAGGTTCCCCTGGAAGAAAGCGGATTCGGGTTTTACTCGAACCTTTTCACAGTCCCCAAACCAAATGGGGACGTGAGGCCCATATTAAATCTAAAAGGGCTAAACAAGTTCCTAAATATCAGGACTTTTCGGATGGAGTCGATCCGATCGGTGGCCACCGCCCTACAAGGGCAGGAATGGTTAGCCTCGATCGACATAAGGGATGCTTATCTGCATATTCCCATCTTTCCGGCCCACCAGAAATTTCTACGCTTTGCAGTAGAAGGGCGCCATTTTCAGTTCAGAGCCTTACCTTTTCGGTCTGGCCACAGCACCACGAGTGTTCACAAAAATTCTGGCCCCATTATTGGCCAATCTAAGAACACAAGGTGTAACGATAATGGCATATCTAGACGACCTGCTACTAATAGACCACTCAGTGGAAAAGCTGGAAGTAGCTATTCACAAGACAATCAAGTATCTGGAATATCACGGTTGGATTATCAACCGGGACAAGTCAGCTGTAAGACCAGTCAAAAGTCTGGAATACTTAGGGCTAAGGCTGGATTCAAATCAGAGAAAGATTTTCTTACCTCCAGAGAAGGTGTCGTCTTTAAAAGATTTGACCCACTTAGTGGGTACAAAAAGAAAACCATCCATACGCCTCTGCATGAGGCTGCTGGGAAAAATGGTGGCTTCATTCGAAGCGGTACCCTACGGTCAATTCCATTCAAGGAATTTGCAAAGGGCCATACTGTCAGCCTGGAACAAAAAAGTTCAGGCTTTAGACTTACCAATGTCCCTGTCCCCTTCCGTTCGCAAGAGCCTCCATTGGTGGTTGGTGCCCCAGAATCTGGAAAAAGGGAAACCCTTCAGTCCGGTTTCTTGGAAGGTAGTCACTACAGATGCCAGCCTCATAGGCTGGGGGGCAGTACTGGAGCAATGGTCTCTCCAGGGCAAGTGGTCAGAAGCAGAAAAGGCCCTGCCCATCAATTTCTTAGAGATACGAGCAGCCCGGTATGCCCTAGTAGCATGGACATCCAAACTCCAAGGGTCCCCTGTCAGAATTCAATCAGACAATGCCACAGCAGTGGCATATATCAATCACCAGGGTGGCACCAGGAGTCGTGCAGCCCAGAGGGAAGCAAATTGCATCCTGGAGTGGGCAGAAAAATATGTCCCAGCCATATCCGCGGTTTTCATCCCAGGAGTGGAAAATTGGAGAGCGGACTTTTTAAGTCGCCAACAATTATGCCCGGGGGAATGGTCTCTTCACCCCGAGGTTTTCCAGGCAATATGCCAGCGGTGGGGAACACCGGATGTAGATCTGCTAGCATCCAGATTCAACGCAAAGGTGGACAGATTTGTGTCTCGCACAAGGGATCCCCTAGCTTGCGGCTCGGATGCCCTAGTGTTCCCTTGGGATCAGTTCAAGCTGATATATGCATTCCCACCGCCACAATTGTTACCGCGATTACTCCGCAGAATCAGGGTAGAAAAGAAACCAGTGATTCTGGTGGCTCCAGCGTGGCCCCGAAGGGCATGGTACGCGGAGATTGTAAAAATGTCAGTGAGGAGTCCTTGGACCCTCCCACATCGTCCGGACCTGCTGTCGCAGGGACCGATATACCACCCTTCCTTACCAGCCCTAGGTTTGACGGCCTGGCTATTGAAGCCCACATTCTGAAAAAGAGAGGGCTCTCTAATTCTGTGGTATCTACCATGATCAATGCCAGGAAGCTGGTATCCAGGCAGATCTATTATAGGATCTGGAAAGCGTACATTACGTGGTGTGAGTCCAAGAAATGGCATCCACGTAAGTACGTGATAGGGAGGATTTTGGACTTCCTACAGTGGGCTGTAGATAGGAAGCTGGCCTTGAGTACTATCAAGGGTCAGATTTCGGCCTTGTCAATATTTTTTCAAAGGCCCTTGGCTTCGCATTCACTAGTCAAAGCTTTCATACAAGGAGTGATGCGTATTAGCCCTCCGGTTAGTATTCCCATATGTCCTTGGGACTTAAACCTGGTTCTGTCGGTTCTACAGAAACAACCGTTTGAACCATGGCAACACATTTCCTTGGTTCTTCTCACCAGGAAATTGATTTTCTTAGTAGCCGTTTGTTCGGCTAAAAGAGTATCGGAATTAGCCGCCTTGTCCTGTAAGGAGCCATATCTGGTTGTCCATAAGGACAGAGTAGTATTACGTCCTCCATCCAGCCTTTCTTCCCAAGGTGGTATCGAGGTTTCATTTGAACCAAGATGTGGTTCTTCCTTCTTTTTTCCCCAAACCTAGCTCGGTAGAGGAAAAGTTATTACATTCTTTGGATGTAGTAAGAGCAGTTAAAGCTTATCTAAAAGCCACTGCTCAGATTCGCAGAACGGATACTTTGTTTATTCTGCCGGAAGGCCCTAAAAAGGGTCAGGCAGCATCAAAATCTACTTTAGCCAAGTGGATTCGACAGGTCATAATACAAGCCTATGGCTTGAGAAAGAGACCGCCTCCATTCAAAGTTAGGGCGCACTCCACAAGAGCAGTTGGAACTTCATGGGCAGTGCATCACCAGGCCTCCCTGGCTCAAGTATGTAAGGCCGCAACATGGTCTTCGGTACACACGTTTACTAGATTCTACCAGGTAGACGTTAGAAGTCAGGAGGATGTCGCCTTTGGGCGCAGTGTGTTGCAGGCCGCAAAAGATCCTCATGCCTGATGGCGCCCAGCTTATGTGTCCCTCCCCTCATTTGGCATTGCTTTGGGACGTCCCATTAGTAATGACTAAGTCGCTCTGTGTCCCGTGATGTACGAAAAAGAAAAAGGGATTTTTATAACAGCTTACCTGTAAAATCCTTTTCTTGGAGTACATCACGGGACACAGAGCTCCCACCCCTCTTTTTGGGACACTTATTGCTTGGCTACAAAACTGAGGTGCTCCCGGATGGGAGGGGCTTATATAGGGGAGGGTACTTCCGGTTTGGAAGTGGCCAGTGCCAGCACCTGAAGGTAATCTATATAACCCATTAGTAATGACTAAGTCGCTCTGTGTCCCGTGATGTACTCCAAGAAAAGGATTTTACAGGTAAGCTGTTATAAAAATCCCTTTATTACTGCAGTGCGGGATACGCAAAAATTGGAGAATGTAGCAGAGACTCTGATCGCCTTTGGGTTCCGTAAACCTACCCGCACTACTAAGGTGTTTCCTTGTGTGTCTTATTTTGATAAGCTCTTATACAAGGAGTGGGAGAACCCATCAAGGGTTTTTATGCCCCCAAGGAATCTTGCGGTACGGCACCCCTTTGAGGAGAGTTTTCAGAAGTAATGGACCTATCCCCCAATAGTGGACCCTTCGGTGTCCAGACTTAATAAAGCTACCACAATTCCAGTGGAAGGGGCTCCTTTTTTCAAGGACCCTGTGGATAAGAAAGCTGAAGCACTCACTCGCTACCTATACACAGTGGTAGGCTCAGCGGGACGCCCGGGATTGGTGGGGGCCTTAGTGTCTCAGACACTTACTGAGTGGGCAAAATTGCTGCTCCAGGGGTTAAAGGAGCGAGATGCTCCTCCTAATGAGATAACGTTGGCCAACCAGTTGGTACAAGGCCTTAAGTTTGTCTGCGAGTCAGACATGGACACTATCCCCTTGCTGTCCAAAGCTTTGGTTTATGCGGTAGCTATACGCCGCCTGATCTGGCTAAAGGGCAGGTCTGCGGACCAGGCTTCCAAGAAGGCTCTGTTGGATCTGCCTTTTAAGGGCGACAGACTTTTTGGAGCCTCTCAAGATGACATCATCAAGGATGCCACAGGAGGTCAAAGCACGTTGCTTCCTCAAACCATAAAGGGTAAGGGACCACGCCAAGGGCAAGGGCCCTCCTTTACTGCACGCAAGCGGTTTTTTCGTCTGCCTAGGGCGACAGAAAAAAGACCCCTGGCCGACAAAACGCCTGCGCAAGGACAAAGACGTTATTGGTCCCGCAAGCCCAACAAGCCTGCGGACAAATCTGCGTCCGCATGAAGGTCCGCCCCCACCCAGTTCTCGGGTGAGGGGACGTCTTCGCAAATTTGCGACTCAGTGGACATCTCTGATCTCCAACCAGTGGGTTTGCGAAGTGATCTCAGGTTACAAGCCAGTTCCAGAGCTCGACCCGTGTCTGCCCCTTCTAAGACAGAGGGGCATCGCTATCATGGGCTACTAGGACGACCTTCTTCTGAAGGCCCCTTCAAGCTCAGAATTAGAGGTAAGCGTGTCCATAACCTATCAGACTCTCCGAGACTGGTTGGGTAGAAAACACGCAAAGGTCAGTATTGGTGCCGACTCAACGCCTTTTGTATCTGGGGTTGATTCTGAATTCCTCAGAGGTAGCCTCCTTCGAGACGGTCCCATATGCTCAAGATCACACTCGAGTGTTACAGATTCAGGTTCTGTCCAGATGGAACAGATGCCCATCATCTCTGGATTATCTAATCCGGGTAAGCCACCTAGTCAGGAGATCCCTGAGAGGGTGGCTGACATCACCGGCTCTCTTGGCCGGGAGGTCATTCCTTCCTGTTCATTGGATTGTGATCACGACGGACGCCAGCCTTGCAGGAGCCCGCCTGTCGATCAAGGTCCTGGAACTCCGGACGAACAGGCGGTGCCTCTTCAGGTGGTTTCAGAGGCTGCAAGGATGTCCAGTCAGACAACGCCACAGTAGATGTCAATCATCAGGGAGGAACAAGAAGCTCAGCTGCAGCATCGGAGGCTGCTCGCAGCCTGATGTGTGCAGAAAGGAGCGCACCGGCACTGTCCGCCGTGTACATTCCGGGTGTGAAAAATTGGCAGGCGAACTGAGTCGCCAAATGCTGGACCAGGGAGAAGGGTCCTTACACCCGGGTGGGTTCCAGCTCCTCTGCTAAAGAAGGGGCATGCCACACATAAATCTTTTGGTGTCCCGACTCAATCGGGAGGTATTGAGGTTTGTGGCCCGGTCAAAGGACCCAGGGGCAGGCGCAACGGACGCGTTGGTAACATCGTGGGGTCAGTATCGGCTAATCTAGGCCTTCCCTCCCATGAGGCTCCTTCCCCAGCTGCTTCGCAGAACAGAGGCAGCGAGAATTCCAAGGATTGGCCTCAGCGTCCTTGGTACGCCGACCTAGTACGTCTGGTAGTAGATGTCCCCTGGTGTCTACCTCTACCGAGGGACCTGCTATCGCAAGGTCCCATACTCCGTCCTGCTTTACAGTGTCTGGCTTTAATGGCAGGGCTATTGAGAACTAGGTCCTGAGAGACAGGGGCCTGTCAGATTCAGTAATCTCTACTATGAGAAGTGCTCGGAAGCCATCCTCTAGGAAGGTTTATCATCGCACTTGGAAGGCGTACATTTCCATGTGTGAGGAAATGAAGTGGCATCTGCGTACTTATTTGGTTTCCAGAATCCTGCTGTTTTTACAGCATGGGGTGTACCAAAGGCTTGCCTTAAGTACTATTAAGGGGCAGATATCTGCCCTGGCTGTCCTTTTTTTTCAGCGACCCCTGGTGGCTCACTGTCTCGTGAGTACATTTGTGTAGGGAGTTCGTCATGTGGCTCCTCCGGTCCTTCCCCCCACTACCTCCGTGGGACTTGAACCTGGTCCTCTCGGTGCTTCAGAAGTCACCGTTTGAGGATATTAGGGAGATTCCCTTATTGACACTTTCTCAGAAAGTGGTCTTTTTTATGGCTGTTACGTCAGTTAGACGAGTTGCTGAGCTGGAAGCCTTGTCCTGCAAGGCTCCCTATCTGATCTTCCACAAGGATAAGGTGGTGCTGCGGCTGCAGCCTTCCTTTCTTCCGAAAGTCGTTTCGGCTTTTCATCTCAACGAGGACATTGTACTTCCATCCTTGTGTCCTCATCCGTCTAATCCTAAGGAGTTGGCTTTGCATTCCTTGGACGTTGTCCGAGCTTTGAGAGTATACCTATCTGCTACTTCCCTATTCCGGAAGTCAGACTCACTGTTTGTTTCGGTGGTTGGTCCCAAGAAGGGCCTAGCAGTCTCATCTCTAGATGGATCCGACAGATAGTAATCCAGGCCTACGCCTTAAAGGGTCAAGCGCCCCCCTTTCCTGTCACGGCGCATTCGACCAGGTCAATAGGTGTCTTTTTGGGCTTTCCGACATCAAGCGTCTGTTTCCCAATTATGTAAAGCGGCGACTTGGTCGTCCGCTCACACTTTCACAAACTTCTACAAGGTTGATGTAGGTGCATCTTCGGATGCCTCTTTCGGCCGAAAAGTTTTGCAGGCGGCTGTTTAGAGTTGCAACTCCTCCGTTGGAAGAGTGCTGTTTTGTGTTTGGGGTGAAGTTTACTTTTATGCTGTTACCACCCCTCGTTTTGACACTGCTTTGGGACGTCCCACTTGTCAATTGGAAGCTGTGTCGGTCCATGGACGAAAGAGTAAATAGGATTTTTTGTACTTACCGTAAAATCCTTTTCTCTGAGTTCATGGACCGACACAGCACTCACCCCTCCTTTTTAAGTTTGTACTGCTTTTTGACAATCTGGGCGGTACTGTAGAAGGTGTGATGCAACACTTTTTACAAGTTTTTTCTGCCTAGTCACTCCTAAATAACGGATAATACCCACTTGTCAATTGGAAGCTGTGTCTGTCCATGAACTCAGAGAAAAGGATTTTACGGTGAGTAGAAAATAGGATTTTTTGTATCAATGTGCAAGCAAAAGTGCTGTTTTTTTAATTTTCCTTGCATGTTCTCCTCAGCTCTAGAGCAACTTCACTTGCAGTGCACAAACTACTTGCGGTTAGTAAATCAACCCCATAAAGTCCTAGCCACTGACACCCTGCCAGAGCATGGCATGCAAATGAGCACTACCACTAGCATATAAAACCTGTTCTCCTCTGCTAGTGATGTCACTCCTCAAGATTTTTGATTGGGAGCACCAATTATTGTCAAGGAGAGCTGCAAATAGGGAGAGCAGTCCTTAAAGCAGTATTAAACACAAAAAACAAACTTGTTATATTGCAGTTTCCCAATTCTTAGATGTAATGGCTGCATTGGTGTCGTTTTTTTTAGGCTTGCTTTCTTCTATTTTCGTCTGGGGATCCAGCCAGTAAGTCTGGTGTGTTTCAAAAGCACAAGGTCTCTTTCAGATGTGTCAGTTTATAGGAATGCGAAAAATCATTTAATGTTGACAGGGGTGCTTACAATGACCAGCTTTTATTTATTCATGTAAAACCTTTAGAACAAAGGGAACAAAACTGTTTGCTGTAA
Organism: Rana muscosa; assembly: GCA_029206835.1. Classification (NCBI taxonomy): domain Eukaryota; kingdom Metazoa; phylum Chordata; class Amphibia; order Anura; family Ranidae; genus Rana; species Rana muscosa. Next base: position 213,867,720 of record CM055118.1, read on the forward strand.
TGGATTACAAAGTGAGAGCTGGAGTTCCGCTTCAATTTATCAATGTATTCAAATCTGCTAGTATATCCAACACTCCCCTTCCCCCGAATAACAATGCCGCTGTCTGCTGTGCCCCCTGTGATCCTTCATCCAGAGTGGGGGGGCACTCTAATACAGAAGGTGTGTTACTGGCCAGATCACCAGGTGAAAAAAATTAAATAATGAAACCACCACTATTAATGATTGGTAAGCTGCAATATATTACGTTTTTGGGGTTTAATAACGCTTTAAGTGCACTCCCTCCCACAGATATTAACACCTTAATGTCCAAATCGTACTTAATGCCTAGTATGCCTTACAAAAAATATTCTATGCATAAATTGCATTGGCACACAAAGGACGAAAAAACTATGTAAAAGAAAAGAACCATAGTAAAGAAAAAACTACATTCCAAATCCCATTAAAAACAAAAAATGCTTTGTTAGAAAGGTCTGAAAACAAGAAATACCTAAAACATCAGTCAAAAGAAAACAGTTATATGTCTATATTCAGCTCAGCAGGGGCAATCATGTTTAGTTCAAAATAAATTTGGATTCACTCCTTGACTTATTTTTTTTTTTATTACAGTAGAATGCCTACCTTGCTTCCCCCTGTCAGGTTTCACAATTTCTATTTCCCAGAAATTGGTTATCAGGGTGTTTCAATCTCATTATAGGAAAGCTGAGTATGGCGGCTGCACTTGGAAAGTCATTGTATCTCAAGGGCTCTGAAGGACACAAGACTGGGAATGGCACTAGTAGAAGCAACAGGCTTATCCTCTAGTTTCATGCCGGCGTACACACGACCATTTTTCTCGTCTGGAAAAATGAAATTTTTTCTCTTTGACGAGAAAAACGACCATGTGTGGGCTTTTGGTCATTTTTCCCGACGAGAAAAACGGCATTAATCACGACGAGAAAAATTAGAACATGCTCTAATTTTTCTCGTCGTGATTCACGGCATTTTTTTCCGCGGCAGTTTTCCCATAGGGAAACACTGCCGGGGAGCCTACACACGGTCGTTTTTCTCGACCAAGAGAAAAAATTATGGGAAAAACGGCCGTGTGTAGGGGACCAAGCCGTTCCTCGTTTTTCCCGTCGATTTTCTCGACGGTGTTTTCACCGTCGAGAAAATCGATCGTGTGTATGCGGCATCAGAGTGGTCTGCTATACTAGCTGAAACTGTTTCATTTAATTTGGTAGTATATGCAGAAGGGTGTAACTGCTTGGAGGCAGGCTTGACTGAGTAATGGAGTAACTCAGAACCAGAGTTTTAGTGGTGATGCCTCAGAGGCTGCTAAGGTCACAGGCAGATCAGAAAAATAATCTTCAGAGTAAGATGTGTGAGTGTGCTTTGCAGGGCCGCCATCAGGGGGGTACAGGCAGTACACCTGTAAGGGGCCCGGATGGCAACCCCCCTTTTTTATTTTATTTTATTTTTATTTTTTTTGTAAGGGGCCTGGAGGTCCCAGGGCCCCGGATGGCAACCCCCCCTTTTTTTCTGTTCCTTTTTTTTTGTTCGTCAGCACCCAAATCCCCCCCGACCTCAACAATTTGCGGCGGCAGCACCCCCAGCCCCTGGTGCTTTGACCCTCTGTGGTTAGTCGGCAAATAACTGGCCATAAATTCATGCATGACTGTAGCAAACACCTCAGTCAAGAGGGCAAAAGAGCCAGCCACACCCGAAGGTGTTGGGGAAGACTCAAGATAACATAGACTCTAGAATCATAGGATAAGTTTCCAGACTGCAGTCATCCGCTCCATCAGTGGGCGTGCTGCAAGCAGCACCAGAACTGTTGGTAGAGTGTGAGCTGGATTGAGCCCCTCTCATTTGTCTAGAATCAGACATGTTGAGTTGAGCAATGTAAAGCCCCATACACACTACTCGATTTTCTTCAGATTTACCAAAACCATATAATATGAGGTCAAACCTTAAGCGTTTCAATTTGTATGCAATCAGGCAGGCCCTTGCACTACAGGGTTTTGGTAAATATCAAGACAAAAATCTGCAGAAAATCTAATAGTGTGTATAGGGCTTTAGGCACTCACAAAACCCAACAGCTGGTAGCAGGTGAGGGTCAGATGGCTGGAGGTGACCATGGGTAGGCAGGCATAAAGAACAGACTGAAAATCAGTTTCATGTGGATCTTTGTAATACAATAGCAGCAGTTGAAAAACACCTTCTTCCAATAGACTTGAAAGAGGGCATGCACAATATTCCACCCAGTAGATGGTGTCATCTCTTAGTTTCTCAGCGTGGCACCCCTTCCTCAGTAAGAACTGGCATTAGGCTAAAGATATCCTGCAAATCCATCAAATTAGGTAGCTCGTGCTACACAGCCCAATGGCCTTCTCACACAAACTGAGTCTTCAGAGACAGGGCAAGCACTGAGTCAATGTGAATTGCTTTGGTCCTATAAGTGCTCCTCAACTACCTTGTTACCAGAACAGAGTGTGAAAAGTGCCCTGTGCAGAACTTCTAGGCTAGCTCCACAATGTCTAGACCAGCAGGGATCAGAACACAGCACTTTGTCCAAAAGACAGGTTGAGTACGGCTAAGCCAGATAACTGAAATTGAAGAGACTAGCTCTAGCAGTGTTGTAGAGAAATGTCTTGATTGAAGAAAAAAAACGATGCTAGCAAAATTATTTTGGACCTTTCCCAGAAGAGCTGAAGAAAATATGTCCATCCACCTAGGACATGCTTCCCCAAATTTTTCAGTATGTGGGGGGGGGGGGGGGGGGTCCATAGGGGCAGCATAGCTCAGGCAGAGCAGGTCTTGACAGAGGACATGAGGTGGAGCTACTGTCTTCTGGGTCCCATGCCATGTGGCTGCTTTGCTGCAAAGTAACCACAGGGGTCTCTGGCTTGGCACAAGTGCCATTCACTGGATGCCTTGCATTATTCTGGATTAATGCAAAGCAGTCTTTGAATTGATGGAATGGAGAGGCAGGGCGGTGATGTCACGATCTTCACCTTGTTTAGATAATGTATGGCATATGCATACTTACGTTGGTCAAAGCTGGACTAATGTACCTATGCAACAAAATCCATATTTAGAGTTCATCTTTAAAGAATTCCTGTGTCCTTCAATGGGCAAGTAAGAAATATGCTTTTCTGTCCTGCTCTTGGTGCCAGCATTTAAATGACCAATACTTGTTCAAAGGTTTCTGTTTTGCAGAGAACGTAAGTATTTATGTATACTAAGGCTGGCCATACACGGTTTGAATCTCGGCCGGTTCAGCAGATTCAAACCATTAATGGGCAGGCTGAATGCACCAAGTTGATCGATCGATTAACTTGGGTACAACCAGCCTGCCGGATTCTCTTGCAATTATTGCTAGAGGCTGCTATAGCCACTAGCGATAATCGCTATCTTCTCTCGGCTTCCCCCCGCCCTCCCACTGGTAGATTTCCCTGTCAACACTGCCTGTGTTGATGGGGGAATCGTGCAAATTTCTTTCCTGCAACTCGTGGTTGCAGGAAAGAAATTTGCACTGTGTATGGCCTGCATAGGTCTATGCCTACATCTAAGATTAAAGTGTCTTGCTTGGCACTTGTTTGTAGCGTACATTAAGTCCGCACATTCATAATAAATCGTATCTATTAGAATTTTGCTAGGTTTAGAATTTTCAAGAGTGACTATGGACGATGCACACTCCATGGAGAGCTGTATATTACTGTACTTGTTGCATGAAATGCTCTTTGTATCCCATAGATGGCACAGTTGCTATTTTCTTCAGTGCTGAAAATTTGCGCTAGGTTAAAAAAAAATGTTTTATATTGTATGCTGCAAATAAAAAATGTAAAGAATACTTTCAATAAGTCTTGTCAGACTGGCTTTACTGTGAACACTAATGTTTTTTTTAGCATTGAAATTTGCAATTTACATATACAGTCAGGTCCATAAATATTGGGACATCAACACAATTCTAATCTTTTTAGCTCTATACACCACCACCACAATGGATTTGAAATAAAACCACAAGATGTGCTTTAACTGCAGACTTTCAGCTTTAATTTGAGGGTATTTACATCCAAATCAGGTGAACGGTGTAGGAATTACAACAGTTTGTATATGTGCCTCTCACTTTTTAAGGGACCAAAAGTAATGGGACAGATTAACAATCATCAATCAAACTTTCACTTTTTAATACTTGGTTGCAAATCCTTTGCAGTCAATTACAGCCTGAAGTCTGGAACGCATAGACATCACCAGACGCTGGGTTTCATCCCTGGTGATGCTCTGCCAGGCCTCTACTGCAACTGTCTTCAGTTCCTGATTGTTCTTGGGGAATTTTCCCTTCAGTTTTGTCTTCAGCAAGTGAAATGAATGCTCAATCGGATTCAGGTCAGGTGATTGACTTGGCCATTGCATAACATTCCACTTCTTTCCCTTAAAAAACTCTTTTGGTTGCTTTTGCAGTATGCTTCGGGTCATTGTCCATCTGCACTGTGAAGCGCCGTCCAATGAGTTCTGAAGAATTTGGCTGAATATGAGCAGATAATATTGCCCGAAACACTTCTCAATTCATCCTGCTGCTTTTGTCAGCAGTCACATCATCAATAAATACAAGAGAACCAGTTCCATTGGCAGCCATACATGCCCATGCCATGACACTACCACCACCACCACCATGCTTCACTGATGAGGTGGTATGCTTTGGATCATGAGCAGTTCCTTTCCTTCTCCATACTCTTCTCTTCCCATTACTCTGGTACAAGTTGATCTTGGTCTCATCTGTCCATAGGATGTTGTTCCAGAACTGTGAAGGCTTTTTTAGATGTTGTTTGGCAAACTCTAATCTGGCCTTCCTGTTTTTGAGGCTCACCAATGGTTTACATCTTGTGGTGAACCCTCTGTATTCACTCTGGTGAAGTCTTCTCTTGATTGTTGACTTTGACACACATACACCTACCTCCTGGAGAGTGTTCTTGATCTGGCCAACTGTTGTGAAGGGTGTTTTCTTCACCAGGGAAAGAGTTCTTCGGTCATCCACCACAGTTGTTTTCCGTGGTCTTCCGGGTCTTTTGGTGTTGCTGAGCTGACCGGTGCGTTCTTTCTTTTTAAGGATGTTCCAAACAGTTGATTTGGCTGCACCTAATGTTTTTGCTATCTCTCTGATTAATTTGTTTTGTTTTTTCAGCCTAATGATGGCTTTCTTCACTGATAGTGACAGCTCTTTGGATCTCATATTGAGAGTTGACAGCAACAGATTCCAAATGCAAATAGCACACTTGAAATGAACTCTGGACCTTTTATCTGCTCCTTGTAAATGGGATAATGAGGGAATAACACACACCTGGCCATGGAACAGATGAGCAGCCAATTGTCCCATTACTTTTGGTCCCTTAAAAAGTGGGAGGCACATATACAAACTGTTGTAATTCCTACACCGTTTACCTGATTTGGATGTAAATACCCTCAAATTAAAGCTGAAAGTCTGCAGTTAAAGCACATCTTGTGGTTTTATTTCAAATCCATTGTGGTGATCTATAGAGCCAAAAATATTAGAATTGTGTCGATGTCCCAATATTTATGGACCTGACTGTAAGTACACCCTAACAGCTAAGGTAATTTTCCAGTTCTTGTGAAAAAAAAAAGTTAATTTTTCACTTGTTGACGGGTTATATTGCTAATGGATGAAGTTAGTTTGCATGTAATGGCTGATCCTTTGTCTGAAATAGGATGTTGTCTGAGTCATATCCCCTACCAAAGGGCTCAAAACGTATGGAAGTTGAACTATGTATACAAAGTCCAAATGTTTATTGTTAGTGGTTGTGGATAGAGTAGGCAAGGGTTAGAATCCCTGTCAGGTGTTTACTGTCCCCTCTATGTGTCCTTGGTGACCACTGTCATGGATAGAAAGAGATGGGCAATCCAACAGTCTACAGTTGTCACCAGAACAGCAATAGAGGGGAAATCTTGTCATAGGGACACCTGTCCAGGTGATAACTGTCTAAGAGGGGAATTCCCCTTACTTTGGAGAGATTTCATTCCACTTAATATTATGTCTCTTGGAGAGGAAGTAAAGGGAATTTTCCCCAATGTGACACAGACAGCAAATAAATAAATTCACAGGAGTTTTAACCTTTCTTTAATTTATTACCTTATGTCCTCGGGTTGAAGTGGCTGTACTTGGATGATGGCCCACCCCGATACCAAAATTTTCCGGCATTTATTTAGAAGTGACCCAAGTGGCTCTACAGCCACCTGATCACTTCTATAGGACATAGAAGCTTTCCTCTACCTTTACCAGGCCCTCCTGAGCGATTGGGAGCTCGGTACTGCTGCCATTCGGATCGATGAATAACTGGAAGGGGAGGTAGGTACATCCATACCCGCCTTCCCTCTGTGATAAAAGAAACCAGAAGCAATGAAGATTTAGTCACTTCCTGTTTTGGTTTGTTGTTTACAAGCTCTTACTGGCATTTATAACATCTGATTAAACCGATCTGAGTTTCATCAGATATTTTGAGGGCCAGAGGAGAGATCTCCCACTAAAGATCTTTCCAGATCTCGCTATAAAGAGAAGAAGCAGATGAAGAAGATTCTGAGCTGGTCGCTAGCAGGGGCGGACTGACCATTCAGGCATTCGGGCAGTGACCGACGGCCCCATGCCACTAAGGGGCCCCATCAGGGTGGCCAGCCTCAGTAAAACTAGGGTCAGTATGTAAAAATCTGTATTTTTTTTACATCTGTTCCTGAAATGTCTGACACCGACATTATTTTGATGTGAAAATCTCGAGATTATAGCTGCCCCTCAGCCAATAGGAACATGCTGTACACGCCCCCTTCCACAGAGCGGCATTTTTGACACAGAAGCAGGAGATGCTGACCGCTGGAGGAGAGGAGAGGAGGAGGCGGGGACACAGCTTGCAGTGTGGGACGGACTGCTGTCTGATAAGGTAAGCTGGCTGAGCTTTACAAAATGGATTCTTGTACGTGGATTACCCTTGGTAAGCAGAGAGGGAGAGGATGTGTTACCTCTAGCAGAGCTCCTCCTGTCTCTGAGGTTATTAGATCGATTTTGTGTGTGAGAAGTCAAGTGCACTGCTTCTGGAGGAAGGACATGTCCTGAATGTCTCCCCAATCTCTACTAACTACATCTCTCTACTCATTAGCTGCCCACCACTAAACAGGCACAGTCCCCTCCTCTCCTCTCCTGTATTACCAACTAAATGTGTCTGTGAGCTGCTGGGGCACTACAAGTCCCAGCATGTCAGGAGATGGGGGCAGCAGTGTGTTTAACCACTTAAGCCCCGGACCATTTCGGGCCATTAGGACCAAGCCTGTTTTTGGGATTCGGCACTGCGCTGCTTTAACTGTAAATTGTGCGGACATGCAATGTTGTACCCAAATGAAATTTGCGTCCTTTTCTTCCCACAAATAGAGCTTTCTTTTAATGGTATTTGATTGCCTCTGCGATTTTTATTTTTTGCGATATAAACAGAAAAAGACCGAAAATTTTGAAAAAAAATGATATTTTCTACTTTTTGTTATAAGAAAAATCGAATAAACTCAATTTTAGTCATACATTTAGGCCAAAATGTATTCAGCCACATGTCTTTAGTAAAAAAAATGTCAATAAGCGTATATTTATTGGTTTGCGCAAAAGTTATAGCGTTTACAAACTAGGGTACATTTTCTGAAATTTACACAGCTTTAAATTTATGACTGCCTATCTCATTTCTTGAGGTGCTAAAATGGCAGGGCAGTACAAAACCCCCCAAATGACCCCATTTTGGAAAGTAGACACCCCAAGGAAATTGCTGAGAGGCATGTTGAGCCCATTGAATATTTATTTTTTTCGTCCCAAGTGATTGAATAATGACAAAAAAAAAAATAAAAAAATAAAATTACAAAAAGTTGTCACTAAATGATATATTGCTCACACATGCCATGGTTATATGTGGAATTGCACCCCAAAATACATTCTGCTGCTTCTCCTGAGTACGGGGATACCACATGTGTGGGACTTTTTAGGAGCCTAGCCACGTACGGGACCCCGGAAACCAAGCACCGCCTTCAGGATTTCTAAGGGCGCAAATTTTTGATTTCACTCCTCACTACCTATCACAGTTTCGAAGGCCATAAAATGCCAAAATAGCACAAAACCCCCCCAAATGACCCCATTTTGGAAAGTAGACACCCCAAGCTATTTACTGAGAGGCATGTTCAGTCCATGGAATATTTTATATTTTGCCACAAGTTGCGGGAATATGACAAACTTTTTTTTTTTTTGCACAAAGTTGTCACTAAATGATATATTGCTCACACATGCCATGGGCATATGTGAAATTACACCCCAAAATACATTCTGCTGCTTCTCCTGAGTACGGGGATACCACATGTGTGGGACTTTTTGGGAGCCTAGCCGCGTACGGGACCCCAAAAACCAAGCACCGCCTTCAAGGTTTCTAAGGGCATAAATTTTTGATTTCACTCCTCACTACCTATCACAGTTTTGAAGGCCATAAAATGCCAAGATGGCACAAAACCCCCCCAAATGACCCCATTTTGGAAAGTAGACACCCCAAGCTATTTGCTGAGAGGCATGTTGACCCCATTGAATATTTTTTTTTTTGTCCCAAATGATTGAATAATGACAAAAAGAAAAAAAAAAAATGTACAAAAAGTTGTCACTAAATGATATATTGCTCACACATGCCATGGTTATATGTGGAATTGCACCCCAAAATACATTCTGCTGCTTTTCCTGAGTACGGGGATACCACATGTGTGGGACTTTTTGGGAGCCTAGCCGCGTACAGGGCCCCAAAAACCAAGCACCGCCTTCAGGATTTCTAAGGGCGTAAATTTTTGATTTCACTCCTCACTACCTATCACAGTTTTGAAGGCCATAAAATGCCAAAATAGCACAAAACCCCCCCAAATTACCCCATTTTGGAAAGTAGACACCCCAAGCTATTTGCTGAGAGGCATGTTGAGTCCATGGAATATTTTATATTTTGCCACAGGTTGCGGGAATATGACAAACTGTTTTTTTTTTGCACAAAGTTGTCACTAAATGATATATTGCTCACACATGCCATGGGCATATGTGAAATTACACCCCAAAATACATTCTGCTGCTTCTCCTGAGTACGGGGATACCACATGTGTGGGACTTTTTGGGAGCCTAGCCGCGTACGGGACCCCAAAAACCAAGCACCGCCTTCAAGGTTTCTAAGGGCATAAATTTTTGATTTCGCTCCTCACTACCTATCACAGTTTTGAAGGCCATAAAATGCCAAGATGGCACAAAACCCCCCCAAATGACCCCATTTTGGAAAGTAGACACCCCATGCTATTTGCTGAGAGGCATGTTGAGCCCATTGAATATTTTTTTTTTTTGTCCCAAATGATTGAATAATGACAAAAAGAAAAAAAAAAGAAATGTACAAAAAGTTGTCACTAAATGATATATTGCTCACACATGCCATGGTTATATGTGAAATTACACCCCAAAATACATTCTGCTGCTTCTCCTGAGTACGGGGATACCACATGTGTGGGACTTTTTGGGAGCCTAGCCGCGTACGGGACCCCAAAAACCAAGCACCGCCTTCAAGGTTTCTAAGGGCATAAATTTTTGATTTCACTCCTCACTACCTATCACAGTTTTGAAGGCCATAAAATGTCAAAATAGCCCAAAACCCCCACAAATGACCCCATTTTGGAAAGTAGACACCCCAAGCTATTTGCTGAGAGGCATGGTGAGTATTTTACAGCTCTCATTTGTTTTTGAAAATTAAGAAAGACATTTTTTTTTCTTTTTTTTTTCTTTTTTTACATTTTCAAAACTTTGTGACAAAAAGCGAGATCTGCAAAATACTCAACATACCTCTCAGCAAATAGCTTGGGGTGTCTACTTTCCAAAATGGGGTCATTTGGGGGGGTTTTGTGCCATCTGGGCATTCCATGGCCTCCGAAACTGTGATAGGCAGTGAGGAGTGAAATCAAAAATTTACACCCATAGAAATCCTGAAGGCGGTGCTTGGTTTTTGGGGTCCCGTACGCGACTAGGCTCCCAAAAAGTCCCACACATGTGGTATCCCCGTACTCAGGAGAAGCAACAGAATGTATTTTGGGGTGTAATTCCACATATGCCCATGGCATGTTTGAGCAATATATAATTTAGTGACAACTTTTTGTACATTTTTTTTTTTTTGGTCATTATTCAATCACTTGGGACAAAAAAAAAAAATATTCAATGGGCTCAACATGCCTCTCAGCAAATAGCTTGAGGTGTCTACTTTACAAAATGGGGTCATTTGGGGGGGTTTTGAACTGTCCTGGCATTTTATGCACAACATTAGGAAGCTTATGTCACACATCATCCACTCTTCTAACCACTTGAAGACAAAGCCCTTTCTGACACTTTTTGTTTACATGAAAGAAAATTTTTTTTTGCAAGAAAATTATGTTGAACCCCCAAACATTATATATTTTTTTAAAGCAAAGGCCCTACAGATTAAAATAGTGGGTGTTGCATTTTTTTTTTCCACACAGTATTTGCGCAGCGATTTTTCAAACGCATTTTTTGGGGGAAAAACACACTTTTTTTATTTTTAATGCACTAAAAAACACTATATTGCCCAAATGTTTGATGAAATAAAAAAGATGATCATAGGCCGAGTACATGGATACCAAACACGACATGCTTTAAAATTGCGCACAAACGCGCAGCGGCGACAAAACTACATTCATTTTTAAAAGCATTTAAAAGCCTTTACAGGTTACCACGTTAGATTTACAGAGGAGGTCTACTGCTAAAATGACTGCCCTCGATCTGACCTTCGCGGTGATACCTCACATGCATGATGCAATTGCTGTTTACATATGACGCTAGACCGACGCTTGCGTTCGCCTTTGCGCAATAGCAGGGGGGGACAGCGGTGCTTTTTTTTTTTTTTTTTTTTTTTTATTATTTATTTGGCTTTTTTATTTTATTTTTAAACTGTGCCTTCCATATTTTATTTTTTTACCATTTTTATCGTTATCTCAGGGAATGTAAATATCCCCTATGATAGCAATAGGTAGTGACAGGTACTCTTTTTTTGAAAAAAATTGGGGGGTTAGACCCTAGATCTTTCCTCTGCCCTCAAAGCATCTGACCACACCAAGATCGGTGTGATAAAATGCTTTCCCAATTTCCCAATGGCGCTTTTTATATCCGGGGGGGGGACATTCCCTCCCACTGCTTGTAAAAGCAGTCTAGAGGCTAATTATCTGCTAGAATTGCTTTTACATGAAAGCCGGCTGCTGGCTGAAAAGAATGATACCAAGATGATACCTAAACCCGCAGGCATCATTCTGGTATAAACATTCAAAGTCCAGCAACATACCAGTACGTTGCTGGTCCTTGTTGGACATGTATTGTAATCTTTTTTTTCATACAGCCTATTGGCTGAACGAAAAAAAGAGATTGATTGGTGGGTATGCCCACCATTAGAATACCTCCCTTCATCCACCCACTTCTAATGATGGGCATATATGCCGAAGCATGGGGGCATCCTCCCGCAAAAAAGTTATGCCGCGTACACACGGTCAAGCCTTCGTCGGAATTTCGACCGTATGTACGCGGCATAAAAGGTTATGCCGCGTACACACGGTCGGACTTTTCCACGGATAAGCCTCCGTTGGAATTTCGACCGTATATACGCGGCATTAGGAGCAAAATCGCTCCTCCGCCCCTGCTGCCCCCATGCTTCGGCATATATGCTCTTTTTTTTAACTGTGGTGGTGAAATCACCTCCTACAGCGTTGGAGTCACGGCTTTATGTATCGTGGGAGCAAACGCTGTTGCTGTCAAGATAAATAGATCCGTGCTGCAACTGAATGGCGTACCTGCTAAGCAAATGGTGGTTAACATTAAAACAAAGTAACATTACAGTACAACAGTAAGACCTTACCATGCCATACCTGCAAAGCAAATACCAAAACAAAACCTAGTAAAAAATAAAAAAATGTTTTAACGCAACCTGTGCCTAAAATATATATATGCCGAAGCATGGGGGCATCCTCCCGCAAAAAAGTTATGCCGCGTACACACGGTCGGAATTTCGACCGTATGTACGCGGCATTAGGAGCAAAATCGCTCCTCCGCCCCTGCTGCCCCCATGCTTCGGCATATATGCTCTTTTTTTTTAACTGTGGTGGTGAAATCACCTCCTACAGCGTTGGAGTCACGGCTTTATGTATCGTGGGAGCAAACGCTGGTGCTGTCAAGATAAATAGATCCGCGCTGCAACTGAATGGCGTACCTGCTAAGCAAATGGTGGTTAACATTAAAACAAAGTAACATTACAGTACAACAGTAAGACCTTACCATGCCATACCTGCAAAGCAAATACCAAAACAAAACCTAGTAAAAAATAAAAAAATGTTTTAACGCAACCTGTGCCTAAAATATATATATGCCGAAGCATGGGGGCATCCTCCCGCAAAAAAGTTATGCCGCGTACACACGGTCGGAATTTCGACCGTATGTACGCGGCATTAGGAGCAAAATCGCTCCTCCGCCCCTGCTGCCCCCATGCTTCGGCATATATGCTCTTTTTTTTAACTGTGGTGGTGAAATCACCTCCTACAGCACTGGAGTCACGGCTTTATGTATCGTGGGAGCAAACGCTGTTGCTGTCAAGATAAATAATTCCGCGCTGCAGTTGAATGGCGCACCTGAAAACAAAAAATTACATACCTGAAAAGCAAGCATGATAAAACATTGCAGAATAGAATACAGTAAAAAAGAGCAGAACAATAGAGAGAAAATAGAGAGAGAGAGAACAATAAAACGACAACTATTTTTGGTTTTTTTATTTTATATTTTTTTTGTGTTTTGTTTTTTACGTTTTTTTTTTCTTTTTTACACTTTTTTTTGTAACTTTACAACTGTAATGGTTCGGGTCTCTCAAAATGTAATGGCATCTTGGGAGACCCTGTGTAAGTGTGTCCTAGTCTGTGAAATGCTGTACCCTACGCTAAAACTTCACTTTTGAGTGGTAGCGTTCAAAACATTCACCTTGGCAAAGACCAGGCTTGTCAGGACAGCGTGGACAAAAACTACGGGTGTCACGCCTAAATCCGCGCTTGCTACAGACACGACATCTTTTTTGGGGGTGGCTTTGGGTAGGGGTACTCGGGAGGACATACGAATAATGCCTCTCATGCAGCCGGCTTACTGCATTTGGTTGGGGATGGTGAGGTGCAGAACCGCCTGGATACAGGAGTTCTGTGACTATCTCATTCTGGAATTTTAGAAGAGATAACGTCCCGCCTGAAGCTCTGTATAGCACATGAGCGTTCAGCAAAGCCAATTGGAATAATGATAGAGACACTTTTTTGTACCAGCGTCTCGCCTTACGGTCAATTAGATACGGCGCCATCAACTGGTCGTTGAGGTCCACCCCTCCCATATTTTGGTTATATTCGTGGACACAGAGGGGTTTCTCCACAACACCAGTCGCCGTAGGAATTTGGACTGTCGTGTCTGCATGAAGGGAGGTAAGAAGGAAAACATTCTTATTGTCCCTCCACTTCATAGCGAGCAAGTTATTACACTTCAAGCAGGCTCTCTCCCCCAGCCTAAGACGGGCATCTACAAGCCGCTGGGGAAAGCCCCGGCGATTAGGTCGCACGGTGCCACATGCTCCAATCTTATGATCAAACAAGTGACTAAACAGTGGCACGCTCGTGTAATAATTGTCCACATACAAGTGGTACCCCTTTCCGAATAAGGGTGACACCAAGTTCCACACTATCTTGCCAGCGCTCCCTATGTAATCCGGGCAGTTGACCGACTCAATCTGACTGTCTTTTCCCTCATAAACCGTAAAGTTCACTACATAGCCTGTTGCCCTGTCACAGAACTTGTAGAGCTTGACCCCGTATCTGGCACGCTTGCTGGGAAGGTACTGCTTGAAAGACAAGCGGCCAGAAAATTTAATCAGGGACTCATCAACGCAGACAACTTGATCGGGAGTAAACAAGGCTGCAAAACGTTCGTTGAAGTGGTTTATGAGGGGCCGAATTTTATAGAGCCGGTCGTATTCAGGGTCCCCACGTGGACGACAAAGTTCATTGTCGTTGAAGTGCATGAACCGCAAAATCTGCTCGTATCGTGCCCTGGACATGGAGGCAGAGAACACGGGCATGTGGTCAATTGGGTGCGTGGACCAATAAGCACGCAATGACGGAAATTTATGTGTGCCCATGTTGAGGGAAAGGCCCAGAAAGGTCTTAAATTCGGAAACCGTAATTGGTTTCCAATTTCTGGCAATTTTAGGCAACTGGGGGTTAGCGGCGATAAATTGACCAGCATATAAATTACTCTGGTCCACAATAGATCTATAGAGATCTTCCGTGAAAAACAGCGAATAAAAATCGATTGGCATAAAATCAGCTGTTTCCACCTGAATACCGGGTTGGGCAGTGAATGGGGGAAGTACGGGTTCTGCAGAAGTGGTGGGGACCCAATCAGGATAGGCGAATTCTGCAGGAAGGGCAGTATGGGCACGACGGGCCTGCCTTTGTCTTCTTGGTGGCAGCGGGACACTACTTGTGCTTGCCACCTCGCCAGCTTGAACTGCACTTATGGGACTCGCCACGTCACCAAGTGTTACTGCAGTGCTGGATGTACGTCCAGGCTGTACTAGGCCGCTGGTGCTTGCCAGTTCACCAGAAGGAATAGCGGCGCTAGTACTACTCTGCTCCATGATACGAGAGACCTGCGGTTCTTGCTCCTCAACAACCTCAGAAGATCGGGATCGGGTACGCCTGACCTTAGCAGGGACCTCAACTTCGTCGTCAGAGCTATCTGACGTGGGGCCGCTGACGTCACTGTCTTCTACGGGAAGATATTCTGAGCCTGAATCTGACAGATACGTGACCTCCTCTTCACTATCTGTCATGCTCAGAATCTCGTAGGCCTCTTTACTAGTGTACCTTCGACTTGCCATTTTGGGCTCTAAATTTAGGGGTACACTAGTAAGATTCACAGGAAAAAAAGCACCTGACTGTCGTCAGCAAATATATCAAACGCTACAAAAAAACTGTTAGCGATCGCAGGGATCAGGCCTGTCTCTGCGAACGCTGCAGTTATGTGTGTTGTGTTTGGTAAGTGACAGTGATCGATCGATACTGCACTTGGGTGGGCTGGGCTGGGCTGGGCGGAGGGGCTAAACGCAGGTACTAGCAGGTATCTGGGCTGATCCCGCTAACACTGCGTTTTTGGGAACCCTAAACCGCTGGGGATGCTAGTATAGATCTGATCAGATACTATACCACTAAGGGGGGTGTATGCTTTGCGCGTGGGTGTTAGCGTTACTGGCACTAACCTAACACTGCCTGGGGCGACGCAGACCCTCTCTGGCGCTAAAACCTAATTGATCTCACCCGCCGGGCGATCAGGGGGGTTAAACCTTTATTGGGTTATATACGGCGGGTGCCCTGATGCTATAAAAAGCAAACTAATCAACCAGCGTCACCCGTAACCTTTATATGGTGATCACTGGTGAAAGGGTTAACTAGGGGCAATCAGGGGGTTAAAACCTTTATTAGGTTAAATATGGGGGTACCTGACACCAATAAAAACCTGCGGCGAACCTAAAAAAAAAATAACTGCCTATCTAAAACACCAGCGACACGAATACAGCGATCGGAAAAACAATCGCTTAGTGACGCTGAAGTTAGGGGGTGAAAGGGTTACCTGGGGGTGATCAAGGGGTTAAACCTTTATTAGGGGGGGTTAGGGGGCTACCCTGGACCTAAAGGGGCCTAATCCTAACTGCCTTGCAACTTTTTACAATCACAGATGACACTAAATGCAGTGATCAGTAAAATAAATGATCACTGCAATCAGTGACACTGTGATTGGGGGCTTTGGGGTGACCTGGGGGGTGATCTGGGGGTGACTGGGGGGTGATTTGTGTGCCTATGTGTACCTACGTGTCAGTGGACTGTTGGAGCACTAACCTCTGTCTTCACTCCTCGGCGCCGGGAACGAAAAGACCGCGGCGAGGGAGATGACATCACTTCCTCCAGCCTGTGTTTACATCACATGGCGGAGGAAGCAATTTCATTGGCCGGGAGCGATCGCGAGGGGGGGGCGGAATCGAGCGGCCGCCCCCTCATGCCTGATCGCTCCCGAACACTTAACGGCCGCTCACTGCAGTGAAGGGGGGTCCGGATGGACCCCCCAACTGCACAAAGGCGATCACGTAGATCTACGTGATTCTGCCTGTCCGTGCCATTCTGCCGACGTAAATCGGCGGTGGGCGGTCGTTAAGTGGTTAATCAGGCTGATTTTTGGGTGAAAAATGCTGGTGTGTGTGTGTATACTGTATGTGTGTATATACTGTGTATATACTGTATGTATACTGTATGCATGTGTATATACTGTGTCTATATACTGTATGTATAGTGTGTGTATATACTGTATGTATAGTGTGTGTGTGTATATACTGTATGTATAGTGTGTGTATATACTGTATGTATAGTGTGTGTGTGTATATACTGTATGTATACTGTATGCGTGTGTATATGCTGTGTGTGTATATACTGTATGTATAGTGTGTGTATATACTGTATGTATAGTGTGTGTATATACTGTACATATAGTGTGTATATATACTGTATGTATATAGTGTGTGTATATACTGTGTTTGTATATACTGTATGTATAGTGTGTGTATATACTGTGTGTGTGTGTGTATATACTGTATGTATACTGTGTGTATATACTGTATGTATAGTGTGTGTATATACTGTGTGTGTGTGTATATACTGTATGTATAGTGTGTGTGTATAGTGTGTGTGTGTATATACTGTATGTATAGTGTGTGTGTATATACTGTATGTATAGTGTGTGTGTATATACTGTATGTATAGTGTGTGTGTGTGTGTGTGTATATACTGTATGTATAGTGTGTGTGTGTATATATATACTGTATGTATAGTGTGTGTGTATACTGTATGTATAGTGTGTATGTATACTCTGTGTGTGTCTCTATGTGTATGTATACTATGCATGCATGTGTGTGTATACTGTATGTTCCATCTGTGCCCACTGCTGCTCAACAGAAGTCGATCTAACAATCCCATGCCCGTGAAAAATGCACTTGTTGCCATTTGGAGCCATCTGATTGGTGCACTGCAGAGCTCCACCTCAGATCAGGCAGCAGGGCAGGGCTGGGTGCACACCTGTGCAGTGATATCATGGCACACATCAAGCATGGCCTTTATTCACATGCCCCGCTGCCCAACCTGAGGCCAACCACAGCAGTTCACTATTCCGCTGGCTCTATGACTCACTTGTGCAGTTCAGAGGCTGCAACAAGTGGATTTTTTTCTAATTAAAAGCCTTTTCCCGACAGCTGCCTGCCACACCAAGCACTAAGGTTCAAAGGTGTGTGTAAGGGGACACTGATGGGGCACTGCCGTAGGGTGGCATGCTGGGGGGCTCTGCCGTAGAGTGGCACACTGGGGTGGCACTGCCATAGGGTGGCACACTGGGGGGCACTGCCATAGGGTGGCACACTGGGGGGCACTGCCATAGGGTGGCACTCTGGGGGGATCTGCCGTAGGGTGGCATACTGGGGGGCTCTGCCGTAGGTTGGCATACTGGGGGGCTCTGCCGTAGGGTGGCACACTGGGGTGCTCTGCCATAGGGTGGCACTCTGGGGGGCTCTGCAGTAAGGTGACACTCTGTGGACTGTGATATATAGGGAGAATGCTGGGATTTTGTTGTAAGGGAGGACTCTGATGTGAGCGTGGAGCTCATCCTGACTGTTGTACTCTATGTGTTGTTTTGTTTGTTACTTACTCCTGGCGTGACGGCCATCTGTAAACCCAGGGGCCCCATAATCTTCTATTGCCCGGGGGCCCCATGAGTTGTCAGTCTGCCGCTGGTCGCTAGACACCTATAATCTTTTGTTCGGTCACTCCCTTTTGCCGATTGCCTGGATAGTAGTCACAAACAATGCCAGTACTCGAGGCTGGGGAGCTACCTGCCAGGGGAGAGTAGCCCAAGGCAAGTGGTCCTGCCAAGTGAATAATATAGTGTCCAACATCCTGGAGATGTAAATAACGAAGGGTTGGGACTTTGAGTGAAGCACCTGGGAAAAGTGCCTCCATCCCGATTGGGTAATAAAGAAGGGAGAATGGTGGGACTTTAAATGAGACAGTTGACAGGTAGGGGTTGAAAACAAGTCAAATTTATTACATGTGTGTATATAGTGTACTATTGCATCACAGTGGAAAAAGTTAGCATGAGTAAGTGCACATGACATAACCTACAATTTATATGTACATAACAGTCAACATGATAAACCTGGCAAATTTGATAGTAACAATAGCATTGTATGGACTGGACAACACATAGCAATAGGGTATGCAAATAGAATAGATAAAATTGTATATAAATCATGAGAGTAGTAAAAGTCCTAATAGCAAGTAGCTACATCCTAGGTGCCCGACGCGTTTCTGTGAATAACACTTCATCAGGGACGGATGTTGAAGGACATCTGAAATAACAGAGTATAGTACCGTAAGAATTTGATAATGTACAACCAGCAGGCACAAAGTGTCAATTCTGGGTACTTACAATATACCGGATTGTGGTGTGTGTAGGATCTGGGCCCAAAGAGGTGTCCATCCCAGGAGCTGAGGTGGCAACAAAAAAGCACGGAACCAGAAAGCACCGGTATCACTCCCAGAAAGTAAGCAGCTGTAAACCGCCATCTCCACAATGTAGTCAGTGATAGATCAAGATGGTGGATAAATATCTGAAATGGATGAGTAGGTCCATTGAGATAGTCAGGGAACATCAAAAAGGTGAATAAAGGAGTACAGAAACCTAAATACTAAGGTCCCAGAGTAATTACCTTAGTTGTTCCTTTTACATGGGCTTTACAGAGCTATGGCGTCTAAACGTGTGTGGAGATGAAGGGCCACATCCGGGAGGACACCTTGTGTGCGTCCTGCACGTACCATGTGATCACCACCAACGTCACGCTAGCCGAACACCACACAGGGCGGGAACACAAGCCTGGGCGGTATGCAAACCCGCCCACAGCCTGTGCCACAACGTCCAGCTGGGTCGGTTGAGATGGAAATGCCGCACACCTCACAACGTCAGAACATGACGTCAGATGTGGGGGTGGTGCGTGGCGCCGATGCGTCGAGGGTACCCGCCCAATCCCCCCAGCACTCCCGCCCCCATCGGGCGGACGCGAAGGAGACAGGGAGGACACGCAGAGCGCATCGCAGCTCCCGGGTCAGAACAAACCATGGCCCAGAGAACACCAATGATCAAATAATAAAATGTGTCCCGAGCCGTCAACAATCCACAACCGTAGTTACAGACAGTGAATACAAACTAGCAACACAACCCCATACAAAGCTGGCAGGGGATAACTGCCAGCTAACTGTCAACTGACTCCATCCCTACTGTTGAGGTAAATAACGAAGGGTTGGGACTTTGAGTGAAGCACCTGGGAAAAGTGCCTTCATCACGGTTGGGTAATAAAGAAGGGGGAAGGGTGGGACTTTAAATGAGACAGTTGACAGGTAGGGGTTGAAAACAAGTCAAATTTATTACATGTGTGTATATAGTGTACTATTGCATCACAGTGGAAAAAGTTAGCATGAGCAAGTGCACATGACATAACCTACAATTTGTATGTACATAACAGTCAACATGATAAACCTGGCAAATTTGATAGTAACAATAGCATTGTATGGACTGGACAACACATAGCAATAGGGTATGCAAATAGAATAGATACAATTGTATATAAATCATGAGAGTAGTAAAAGTCCTAATAGCAAGTAGCTACATCCTAGGTGCCCGACGCGTTTCTGTGAATAACACTTCATCAGGGGCGGATGTTGAAGGACATCTGAAATAACAGAGTATAGTACCGTAAGAATTTGATAATGTACAACCAGCAGGCACAAAGTGTCAATTCTGGGTACTTACAATATACCGGATTGTGGTGTGTGTAGGATCTGGGCCCAAAGAGGTGTCCATCCCAGGAGCTGAGGTGCCAACAAAAAAGCACGGAACCAGAAAGCACCGGTATCACTCCCAGAAAGTAAGCAGCTGTAAACCGCCATCTCCACAATGTAGTCAGTGATAGATCAAGATGGTGGATAAATATCTGAAATGGATGAGTAGGTCCATTGAGATAGTCAAGGAACATCAAAAAGGTGAATAAAGGAGTACAGAAACCTAAATACTAAGGTCCCAGAGTAATTACCTTAGTTGTTCCTTTTACATGGGCTTTACAGAGCTATGGCCTCTAAACGTGTGTGGAGATGAAGGGCCACTTCCGGGAGGACACCTTGTGTGCGTCCTGTACGTACCATGTGATCACCACCAACGTCACGCTAGCCGAACACCACACAGGGCGGGAACACAAGCCTGGGCGGTATGCAAACCCGCCCACAGCCTGTGCCACAACGTCCAGCTGGGTCGGTTGAGATGGAAATGCCGCACACCTCACAACGTCAGAACATGACGTCAGATGTGGGGGCGGTGCGTGGCGCCGATGCGTCGAGGGTACCCGCCCAATCCCCCCAGCACTCCCGCCCCCATCGGGCGGACGCGAAGGAGACAGGGAGGACACGCAGAGCGCATCGCAGCTCCCGGGTCAGAACAAAACATGGCCCAGAGAACACCAATGATCAAATAATAAAATGTGTCCCGAGCCGTCAACAATCCACAACCGTAGTTACAGACAGTGAATACAAACTAGCAGAACAACCCCATACAAAGCTGGCAGGGGATAACTGCCAGCTAACTGTCAACTGACTCCATCCCTACTGTTGAGGTAAATAACGAAGGGTTGGGACTTTGAGTGAAGCACCTGGGAAAAGTGCCTCCATCCCGGTTGGGTAATAAAGAAGGGGGAATGGTGGGACTTTAAATGAGACAGTTGACAGGTAGGGGTTGAAAACAAGTCAAATTTATTACATGTGTGTATATAGTGTACTATTGCATCACAGTGGAAAAAGTTAGCATGAGCAAGTGCACATGACATAACCTACAATTTGTATGTACATAATAGTCAACATGATAAACCTGGCAAATTTGATAGTAACAATAGCATTGTATGGACTGGACAACACATAGCAATAGGGTATGCAAATTGAATAGATAAAATTGTATATAAATCATGAGAGTAGTAAAAGTCCTAATAGCAAGTAGCTACATCCTAGGTGCCCGACGCGTTTCTGTGAATAACACTTCATCAGGGGCGGATGTTGAAGGACATCTGAAATAACAGAGTATAGTACCGTAAGAATTTGATAATGTACAACCAGCAGGCACAAAGTGTCAATTCTGGGTACTTACAATATACCGGATTGTGGTGTGTGTAGGATCTGGGCCCAAAGAGGTGTCCATCCCAGGAGCAAAGGTGGCAACAAAAAAGCACGGAACCAGAAAGCACCGGTATCACTCCCAGAAAGTAAGCAGCTGTAAACCGCCATCTCCACAATGTAGTCAGTGATAGATCAAGATGGTGGATAAATATCTGAAATGGATGAGTAGGTCCATTGAGATAGTCAGGGAACATCAAAAAGGTGAATAAAGGAGTACAGAAACCTAAATACTAAGGTCCCAGAGTAATTACCTTAGTTGTTCCTTTTACATGGGCTTTACAGAGCTATGGCGTCTAAACGTGTGTGGAGATGAAGGGCCACTTCTGGGAGGACACCTTGTGTGCGTCCTGCACGTACCATGTGATCACCACCAACGTCACGCTAGCCGAACACCACACAGGGCGGGAACACAAGCCTGGGCGGTATGCAAACCCGCCCACAGCCTGTGCCACAACGTCCAGCTGGGTCGGTTGAGATGGAAATGCCGCACACCTCACAACGTCAGAACATGACGTCAGATGTGGGGGCGGTGCGTGGCGCCGATGCGTCGAGGGTACCCGCCCAATCCCCCAGCACTCCCGCCCCCATCGGGCGGACGCGAAGGAGACAGGGAGGACACGCAGAGCGCATCGCAGCTCCCGGGTCAGAACAAAACATGGCCCAGAGAACACCAATGATCAAATAATAAAATGTGTCCCGAGCCGTCAACAATCCACAACCGTAGTTACAGATAGTGATGAGCCGAACACCCCCGGGTTCGGTTCGCACCAGAACCCGCAAACGGACCGAAAATTCGTACGAACATTAGAACCCTATTAAATACAATGGATGCGAACGTTCGAATTCTAAAGTGCTAATTATAACGACTATTATGCATGTTATTGTCCTAAAAAGGGTTTGGGAACCCGGGTTCTGCACTAGGGGACATGTATCAATGCAAAAAGAAGTTTTAAAAACGGTCGTTTTTCGGGAGCAGTCATTTTAATGATGCATAAAGTGAAAAAAAAAAAGTCAAATATTCCTTTAAATATCGTACCTGGGGGGTGTCTAAAGTATGCCTGTGAAGTGCCACGTGTTTCCCGTGTTTAGAACTGTCCCTGCACAAAATGACACTTCTAAAGGAAAAAAAAGCCATTTAAAACTGCTTGCGGCTTTAATGTAATGTCTGGTCCCGGTAATATGGATGAAAATCTTTAAGAAAAATGGCATAGCTACCCCATGACCCCCCCCCCCTACCCCAGCCCATTACCAGCCCCTTTGGGTCTTGTATGGATATTAAGGGGAACACCGCACACAAAATAAAAAAGGCCCTATATACTCTGAACAGCCGTATACAGGCGGTGCATACAAGACAGGGACTGTAGGTTTGTTCTTATGTAGAATCTGTTTGTAATTTTGAACAGGTACATTGTTTAAGTGTAGCTCCAGCCCAAAAATCTATTTTTAAACTTTTTGGAAAACATAGGTAAGGGTTATCACCCCTGTAACATTTGTTTTGCTGTCTGTGCCCCTGTTCAGAACATTTCACCTCACTTTCCGTCCCAATGACAACTGTTTTTGAAATGTGGTGTTTTTCTTGAAACAAGGATTGGTGATAAAGCATCAGTACAGAGGAGACACCTTTCTCCCATATTAATTCTTACAGGAGAGAATTTTCCTTCCTAGGGGTAGATTTCCTCTCACTTCCTGTTGTCTTCTTGCGTTTGCAAGTAGGAGTCGTTTGTAAGTTGGATGTTTGAAAGTAGGGACCTGCCGTATATACTCTGCAGAAATAGGCCCCTTAGTTGTTGGTGTTGGCACAACACTGTAAGCACTCACAGTTACTCTTGGTTGGTGCTGGAACGCCCTGCTGTCAACTATTATATCAGGAATTGTAATTACATATAATTGTTGAACAGTGGTAGTAAAAATTGGGCCTTTGATGGTGGTGCTGGTGCCACAACACTGTAAGCCCTGACAGTTACTCTTGGTGGGTGCAGCAATGGGCCCTGCTGTGAATTATTAGATCAAGAATTGTAATTGCATGCCCCTGTTGAACGGGCTGAAAAATTGGGCCTTTCGTGGTGGTGGTGGTGGTGGTGGTGTTGCCACAACACTGTAAGCCCTCAGAGTTACTCTTGGTGGGTGCAGGAATGGGCCCTGCTGTGAATTATTAGATCAAGAATTGTAATTACATGCCCCTTTTGAACAGGGGCTGAAAAATTGGGCCTTTTGTGGTGGTGGTGGTGGTGGCGTTGCCACAACACTGTAAGCCCTCAGAGTTACTCTTGGTGGGTGCAGCAATGGACCCTGCTGTGAATTATTAGATCAAGAATTGTAATTACATGCCCCTGTTGAACAGGGGCTGAAAAATTGGGCCTTAGGCACTGGTGGCACAACACTGCAACCCCTCACAGATACTGTACTTGGAGCACAGCAATGAGCCCTGTTGCAAAGTATTGCTTCAAAAATTGTAATTACACGCCCCTGTTAAACAGGGGCTGAAAAATTGGGCCTTAGCCACTGGTGGCGGCACCCATAAACAAAAATGATTTTCCAAGCTATCATCATCAATCGTATCATTGAGGACTCGGAGGAGGAGGATAGCCAGTCAACATAACAGCACAGGCACTCAGCATCAGCATCAGTCTTGAAGGGATGTGACATGTTAAAATCAATTAGTCTGTTATATCAGCATCAGGTGTGTGGTAGCTGGTGGTGATCCAAGACTGGTTCATCTTGATGAAAGTCAGTCGATCAACCGAGTCGGTGGACAGGCGCACCCTGTGATCCGTGACAAATCCTCCAGCAGCACTGAATGTGCGTTCCGAAAGAACGCTGGATGCAGGACAGGCCAGTAGCTCAATTGCATACTGTGCAAGCTCTGGCCAGTGATCCATCCTCAAGACCCAGTAAGCCAGAGGATTTTCGGTGGGGAAGGTGTCCAAGTCTGACCTTGCCCCTAGATATTCCTGCACCATGTTTATCAGACGCTGGCGATGGTTGCTGGAACCGATCATACTTTGGGGCTGCGGACTAAAGAATTGTCTGAACGCATCGGTCAGACGGCCACCTTCCCCACCGCTCCTTCTTTGACTGGCCGAAGCCTCAGCAACTCGTTGTCCAGGACCAGGAGTTTGTAACCTCCCAGTCTCTGGGAACGCGTTGCACAGACCTTTCTGCAAGGCCTCCCGGAGTTGTCTCATCCTCTGCTCCCTCTGCGACGGTAACATAAGGTCCGCAACCTTACCCTTGTACCGTGGATCAAGGAGAGTGGCCAGCCAGTAATGGTCCCTCTCCTTGATCCGAAGAATACGAGGATCCTTCCGCAGACTTTGCAGGATCAGGGAGGCCATGCAGCGTAGGTTAGCTGAGGCATTCGGTCCGGAGTCCTCTGGGTCACTAAGGACGACATGATCCGCAGCCACCTCCTCCCAGCCACGTACAAGTCCACTGGTTTCTTGGGACTGTAAATCATCCCTAAAAGACTGCTGCTGATGATGCTGAGTGCCAGCCTCCACCTCCATGCTGACACAATCCTCCTCCTCCTCCTCCTCCTCTTCCTGTGCGATGGGTGGGACAGAAGGAACACTGTCTGGGTAAAGGGGGCCTTGAGAGGCAAGGAAGTCCTCCTCTTCCTGCCTCTGTTCTGCCTCAAGTGCCCTGTCCATTATTCCACGCAGCGTGTGATCCAACAGGTGGACAAGAGGTACAGTGTCACTGATGCATGCACTGTCACTGCTCACCATCCTCGTGGCCTCCTCAAATGGTGCCAGGACAGTGCATGCATCCCTGATCATGCCCCACTGGCGTGGAGAAAAAAAACCAAGCTCCCCTGACCCTGTCCTGGTGCCGTAGTCGCACAGGTACTCATTGATGGCCCTCTGCTGCGTGTGCAGCCGCTGCAGCATGGCCAACGTTGAGTTCCACCTGGTGGGCATGTCACATATAAGGCGGATCTTGGGCAGGTTCAACTCCTTTTGCAGCTCAGCCAGGCGAGCACTGGCATTATAAGATCTGCGGAAATGCACACAGACTTTCCTGGCCTGCCTCAGGACATCCTGTAAGCCCGGGTACCTGCCCAAGAACCGCTGCACCACCAGGTTAAGGACGTGAGCCACACAGGGCACATGGGTCAGTTGTCCCTGTCGGAGGGCGGAGAGGAGGTTGGTGCCATTGTCGCAAACCACCATTCCTGGCTTAAGCTGGCGTGGCGTCAACCACCTCTCGGCCTGGCCCTGCAGAGCAGACAGGACCTCTGCCCCAGTGTGGCTTCTGTCCCCCAAACACACCAGCGCAAGCACGGCATGGCATCTTTTTGCCTGCGTACTTGCGTAGCCCCTTGAACGCCTACGGAGCACCGCTGGTTCCGAGGACAAACCACAGGAAGAGGCCATGGAGGAAGAAGAAGAGGAGGGGTGGAGGAGAGAGGTGTGTCACAACCAGTAGTAGCATTTTGGAGGCGTGGCGGTGGAACAACCTCCAACACTACTGCACCTTGTCCTGCATCCTTCCCAGCTGCCAAAAGAGTGACCCAATGGGCCGTGAAAGAAAGGTAACGTCCCTGTCCATGCCTGCTGGACCATGAGTCAGCGGTAATATGCACCTTACCGCTGACCGCCCTGTCCAGCGAGGCCAAGACATTGCCTTCCACATGCCGGTAGAGAGCCGGAATAGCCTTCCGTGAGAAAAAGTGGCGTTTGGGAACCTGCCACTGAGGAACCGCACATTGCACAAACTCACGGAAGGGGGCCGAGTCTACCAACTGAAAAGGCAGCAGTTGAAGCGCTAGCAATTTAGCCAAGCTAGCATTCAACCGCTGGGCATGTGGATGGCTGGGAGTGAACTTCTTTCGACGGTCCAGCAGCTGGGGCAGGGAAATTTGCCTGCTAGAATCGGACGTCGGTGTACTGCTAGCAGAGTGGCCGCAAGTACTTGGCTGTGACACACCTAATTCTACACCTTCATTCCTCTCAGTGCATGTTTCAGAGAGGACTGAAGTTATAGTGGGGTTGGAGATCCCAGCTGATGCGGTGCAAGGAGAGGTCCGCTTTGTTCTTTGGTGTGGGTCTTTGAGGTAGGCTTGCCAACGAGCTGCATGGCAGGTCAACATATGTCTGGTCAGGCATGTGGTACCCAAGCGGCTGATGTTTTGGCCACGCGATATACGCTTGAGACATATGTTGCAAACAGCAGCTGTGCGATCTGATGCACTAGCCTCAAAAAAGGCCCACACCAAAGAACTTTTTGAATGACGGGCAGAGGCAGCGCCCTGCACAGGCGGAGCTCTGCGGTGTGATTCCGTCGGTGTACTGCCCTTACGCTGGCCACCAAAGGGCATCCTGCCTCGTTGGAGATGTGCCTCCTCCTCATCCTCCTCCTCCTCCTCTCTCCTATTAGGCACCCACGTGGAGTCAGTGACCTCATCATCCCCTCCCTCCTCATCACTGGAGCCAATCTGGCAGTATGCTGCAGCTGCTGGAACATGACTGCCAGATTGGTGTCCTTCTTGAGCATCCCCTCTGTCTGCTCTCACGCTACTGCCTTCCTGTAGCTGGGTTTCATCATCAGACCCTTCGAAACGCTGGGCATCCTCCTGGAGCATGTACCCAACACTGTGCTCAAACAGTTCGGGGGACTCCTCAGGAGGAGGACATGGTGGGTCTAGGGAAGGAGTGACTGATGATGAGTCTGACATTGATACTAGGAAGAGGACGCTTTGGCAGCTGCTTTGCCAGTACCCTGAGCCTGGGTGAGAGAGGATGAGGAGGAGGAGGAGGGCTTGGTCATCCACTCTACCAAGTCTTCGGCATGATGTGGCTGAACATGTCCAGCTGCCGAAAAGAAGGACAAGCGTGTCCCATGGCCATGTGCTGATGACAATGCACCGCGTCCACGACCAGCACTGTTGCCCCCAGACACAGAGCCTGCTTGCCCTCTTTTATTGCCTCCTGACTGTCTGCCTCTCCTTGTTTGCCTTCCAGACATTCTAATGGATGGCCTGCAGGGAGATGGGAAAAAAGCAATAAGGGCTACCTTCAGGTGTCCTTCTCTGTCCCTTTACTTAAGGATTTCTAAATATGGTTGAGGATGATTGCTTTCGCACAGAATAGCACAATGACAATTTCCCTGACTGTCCAAAAAACAAGGATTTCAAAGATGGTTGATGAGGAATGCTTTAGCACAGTATAGCACAAGGAGAATTTCCCTCACTGTCCTTCCCTGTCCCTACAAACAAGGATTAGCACAGTAAAACACACTGACACTCTCCCTACCTATAGTTTTCTGTCCCTATAAAAAATGTTTTTTTTAAAGATGGTTGATGATGAATGCTTTAGCACAGTATAGCACAAGGAGAATTTCCCTCACTGTCCTTCCCTGTCCCTACAAACAAGGATTAGCACAGTAAAACACACTGACACTCTCCCTACCTATAGTTTTCTGTCCCTATAAAAAATGTTTTTTTAAAGATGGTTGATGATGAATGCTTTAGCACAGTATAGCACAAGGAGAATTTCCCTCACTGTCCTTCCCTGTCCCTACAAACAAGGATTAGCACAGTAAAACACACTGACACTCTCCCTACCTATAGTTTTCTGTCCCTATAAAAAATGTTTTTTTAAAGATGGTTGATGATGAATGCTTTAGCACAGTATAGCACAAGGAGAATTTCCCTCACTGTCCTTCCCTGTCCCTACAAACAAGGATTAGCACAGTAAAACACACTAACACTCTCCCTACCTATAGTTTTCTGTCCCTATAAAAATGTTTTTTTAAAGATGGTTGATGATGAATGCTTTAGCACAGTATAGCACAAGGAGAATTTCCCTCACTGTCCTTCCCTGTCCCTACAAACAAGGATTAGCACAGTAAAACACACTGACACTCTCCCTACCTATAGTTTTCTGTCCCTATAAAAAATGTTTTTTTAAAGATGGTTGATGATGAATGCTTTAGCACAGTATAGCACAAGGAGAATTTCCCTCACTGTCCTTCCCTGTCCCTACAAACAAGGATTAGCACAGTAAAACACACTGACACTCTCCCTACCTATAGTTTTCTGTCCCTATAAAAAATGTTTTTTTAAAGATGGTTGATGATGAATGCTTTAGCACAGTATAGCACAAGGAGAATTTCCCTCACTGTCCTTCCCTGTCCCTACAAACAAGGATTAGCACAGTAAAACACACTGACACTCTCCCTACCTATAGTTTTCTGTCCCTATAAAAAATGTTTTTTTAAAGATGGTTGATGATGAATGCTTTAGCACAGTATAGCACAAGGAGAATTTCCCTCACTGTCCTTCCCTGTCCCTACAAACAAGGATTAGCACAGTAAAACACACTGACACTCTCCCTACCTATAGTTTTCTGTCCCTATAAAAAATGTTTTTTTAAAGATGGTTGATGATGAATGCTTTAGCACAGTATAGCACAAGGAGAATTTCCCTCACTGTCCTTCCCTGTCCCTACAAACAAGGATTAGCACAGTAAAACACACTGACACTCTCCCTACCTATAGTTTTCTGTCCCTATAAAAAATGTTTTTTTAAAGATGGTTGATGATGAATGCTTTAGCACAGTATAGCACAAGGAGAATTTCCCTCACTGTCCTTCCCTGTCCCTACAAACAAGGATTAGCACAGTAAAACACACTGACACTCTCCCTACCTATAGTTTTCTGTCCCTATAAAAAATGTTTTTTTAAAGATGGTTGATGATGAATGCTTTAGCACAGTATAGCACAAGGAGAATTTCCCTCACTGTCCTTCCCTGTCCCTACAAACAAGGATTAGCACAGTAAAACACACTGACACTCTCCCTACCTATAGTTTTCTGTCCCTATAAAAAATGTTTTTTTAAAGATGGTTGATGATGAATGCTTTAGCACAGTATAGCACAAGGAGAATTTCCCTCACTGTCCTTCCCTGTCCCTACAAACAAGGATTAGCACAGTAAAACACACTAACACTCTCCCTACCTATAGTTTTCTGTCCCTATAAAAATGTTTTTTTAAAGATGGTTGATGATGAATGCTTTAGCACAGTATAGCACAAGGAGAATTTCCCTCACTGTCCTTCCCTGTCCCTACAAACAAGGATTAGCACAGTAAAACACACTGACACTCTCCCTACCTATAGTTTTCTGTCCCTATAAAAAATGTTTTTTTAAAGATGGTTGATGATGAATGCTTTAGCACAGTATAGCACAAGGAGAATTTCCCTCACTGTCCTTCCCTGTCCCTACAAACAAGGATTAGCACAGTAAAACACACTGACACTCTCCCTACCTATAGTTTTCTGTCCCTATAAAAAATGTTTTTTTAAAGATGGTTGATGATGAATGCTTTAGCACAGTATAGCACAAGGAGAATTTCCCTCACTGTCCTTCCCTGTCCCTACAAACAAGGATTAGCACAGTAAAACACACTGACACTCTCCCTACCTATAGTTTTCTGTCCCTATAAAAAATGTTTTTTTAAAGATGGTTGATGATGAATGCTTTAGCACAGTATAGCACAAGGAGAATTTCCCTCACTGTCCTTCCCTGTCCCTACAAACAAGGATTAGCACAGTAAAACACACTGACACTCTCCCTACCTATAGTTTTCTGTCCCTATAAAAAATGTTTTTTTAAAGATGGTTGATGATGAATGCTTTAGCACAGTATAGCACAAGGAGAATTTCCCTCACTGTCCTTCCCTGTCCCTACAAACAAGGATTAGCACAGTAAAACACACTGACACTCTCCCTACCTATAGTTTTCTGTCCCTATAAAAAATGTTTTTTTAAAGATGGTTGATGATGAATGCTTTAGCACAGTATAGCACAAGGAGAATTTCCCTCACTGTCCTTCCCTGTCCCTACAAACAAGGATTAGCACAGTAAAACACACTGACACTCTCCCTACCTATAGTTTTCTGTCCCTATAAAAAATGTTTTTTTAAAGATGGTTGATGATGAATGCTTTAGCACAGTATAGCACAAGGAGAATTTCCCTCACTGTCCTTCCCTGTCCCTACAAACAAGGATTAGCACAGTAAAACACACTGACACTCTCCCTACCTATAGTTTTCTGTCCCTATAAAAAATGTTTTTTTAAAGATGGTTGATGATGAATGCTTTAGCACAGTATAGCACAAGGAGAATTTCCCTCACTGTCCTTCCCTGTCCCTACAAACAAGGATTAGCACAGTAAAACACACTGACACTCTCCCTACCTATAGTTTTCTGTCCCTATAAAAAATGTTTTTTTAAAGATGGTTGATGATGAATGCTTTAGCACAGTATAGCACAAGGAGAATTTCCCTCACTGTCCTTCCCTGTCCCTACAAACAAGGATTAGCACAGTAAAACACACTGACACTCTCCCTACCTATAGTTTTCTGTCCCTATAAAAAATGTTTTTTTAAAGATGGTTGATGATGAATGCTTTAGCACAGTATAGCACAAGGAGAATTTCCCTCACTGTCCTTCCCTGTCCCTACAAACAAGGATTAGCACAGTAAAACACACTGACACTCTCCCTACCTATAGTTTTCTGTCCCTATAAAAAATGTTTTTTTAAAGATGGTTGATGATGAATGCTTTAGCACAGTAAAGCACAAGGAGAATTTCCCTCACTGTCCTTCCCTGTCCCTACAAACAAGGATTAGCACAGTAAAACACACTGACACTCTCCCTACCTATAGTTTTCTGTCCCTATAAAAAATGTTTTTTTAAAGATGGTTGATGATGAATGCTTTAGCACAGTATAGCACAAGGAGAATTTCCCTCACTGTCCTTCCCTGTCCCTACAAACAAGGATTAGCACAGTAAAACACACTGACACTCTCCCTACCTATAGTTTTCTGTCCCTATAAAAAATGTTTTTTTAAAGATGGTTGATGATGAATGCTTTAGCACAGTATAGCACAAGGAGAATTTCCCTCACTGTCCTTCCCTGTCCCTACAAACAAGGATTAGCACAGTAAAACACACTGACACTCTCCCTACCTATAGTTTTCTGTCCCTATAAAAAATGTTTTTTTAAAGATGGTTGATGATGAATGCTTTAGCACAGTATAGCACAAGGAGAATTTCCCTCACTGTCCTTCCCTGTCCCTACAAACAAGGATTAGCACAGTAAAACACACTGACACTCTCCCTACCTATAGTTTTCTGTCCCTATAAAAAATGTTTTTTTAAAGATGGTTGATGATGAATGCTTTAGCACAGTATAGCACAAGGAGAATTTCCCTCACTGTCCTTCCCTGTCCCTACAAACAAGGATTAGCACAGTAAAACACACTGACACTCTCCCTACCTATAGTTTTCTGTCCCTATAAAAAATGTTTTTTTAAAGATGGTTGATGATGAATGCTTTAGCACAGTATAGCACAAGGAGAATTTCCCTCACTGTCCTTCCCTGTCCCTACAAACAAGGATTAGCACAGTAAAACACACTGACACTCTCCCTACCTATAGTTTTCTGTCCCTATAAAAAATGTTTTTTTAAAGATGGTTGATGATGAATGCTTTAGCACAGTATAGCACAAGGAGAATTTCCCTCACTGTCCTTCCCTGTCCCTACAAACAAGGATTAGCACAGTAAAACACACTGACACTCTCCCTACCTATAGTTTTCTGTCCCTATAAAAAATGTTTTTTTAAAGATGGTTGATGATGAATGCTTTAGCACAGTATAGCACAAGGAGAATTTCCCTCACTGTCCTTCCCTGTCCCTACAAACAAGGATTAGCACAGTAAAACACACTGACACTCTCCCTACCTATAGTTTTCTGTCCCTATAAAAAATGTTTTTTTAAAGATGGTTGATGATGAATGCTTTAGCACAGTATAGCACAAGGAGAATTTACCTCACTGTCCTTCCCTGTCCCTACAAACAAGGATTAGCACAGTAAAACACACTGACACTCTCCCTACCTATCCTTCTTTTTCCTAAACTAAAGGAATCCAGGTTAAGCAAGAAAAAAAAATGTCACTGTCCCTGCCTATGCTTCTCTTTCCCTGCTCCGGAACACACTACACTAGGCCGCCGTGCTGGCGGCCTTTTATAGTGTGGGGCGTGTACTAAACACCCTCAGCAATAATTGGCCACAGGCATCCTGCCTGTGGCCAATCATTGCTCTCCTCGCTGCCGGCGCTGTGATTGGCCAAGCATGCGGGGTCACAGTGCATGCTTGGCCAATCACAGCGCCTGGATGACACTGCGATGGCGTAGTGCATTGTGGGCCGCGAATTAGGCGCGAATGGCCCAAATCGTTCGTTGTTCGGCGAACGATCGAACAGCCGATGTTCGAGTCGAACGTATGTTCGACTCGAACACCGAGCTCATCCCTAGTTACAGACAGTGAATACAAACTAGCAGAACAACCCCATACAAAGCTGGCAGGGGATAACTGCCAGCTAACTGTCAACTGACTCCATCCCTACTGTTGAGGTAAATAACGAAGGGTTGGGACTTTGAGTGAAGCACCTGGGAAAAGTGCCTCCATCCCGGTTGGGTAATAAAGAAGGGGGAATGGTGGGACTTTAAATGAGACAGTTGACAGGTAGGGGTTGAAAACAAGTCAAATTTATTACATGTGTGTATATAGTGTACTATTGCATCACAGTGGAAAAAGTTAGCATGAGCAAGTGCACATGACATAACCTACAATTTGTATGTACATAACAGTCAACATGATAAACCTGGCAAATTTGATAGTAACAATAGCATTGTATGGACTGGACAACACATAGCAATAGGGTATGCAAATAGAATAGATAAAATTGTATATAAATCATGAGAGTAGTAAAAGTCCTAATAGCAAGTAGCTACATCCTAGGTGTCCGACGCGTTTCTGTGAATAACACTTCATCAGGGGCGGATGTTGAAGGACATCTGAAATAACAGAGTATAGTACCGTAAGAATTTGATAATGTACAACCAGCAGGCACAAAGTGTCAATTCTGGGTACTTACAATATACCGGATTGTGGTGTGTGTAGGATCTGGGCCCAAAGAGGTGTCCATCCCAGGAGCTGAGGTGGCAACAAAAAAGCACGGAACCAGAAAGCACCGGTATCACTCCCAGAAAGTAAGCAGCTGTAAACCGCCATCTCCACAATGTAGTCAGTGATAGATCAAGATGGTGGATAAATATCTGAAATGGATGAGTAGGTCCATTGAGATAGTCAGGGAACATCAAAAAGGTGAATAAAGGAGTACAGAAACCTAAATACTAAGGTCCCAGAGTAATTACCTTAGTTGTTCCTTTTACATGGGCTTTACAGAGCTATTGCGTCTAAACGTGTGTGGAGATGAAGGGCCACTTCCGGGAGGACACCTTGTGTGCGTCCTGTACGTACCATGTGATCACCACCAACGTCACGCTAGCTGAACACCACACAGGGCGGGAACACAAGCCTGGGCGGTATGCAAACCCGTCCACAGCCTGTGCCACAACGTCCAGCTGGGTCGGTTGAGATGGAAATGCCGCACACCTCACAACGTCAGAACATGACGTCAGATGTGGGGGCGGTGCATGGCGCCGATGCGTCGAGGGTACCCGCCCAATCCCCCCAGCACTCCCGCCCCCATCGGGCGGACGCGAAGGAGACAGGGAGGACACGCAGAGCGCATCG
Source organism: Rana muscosa (assembly GCA_029206835.1). Taxonomy (NCBI): domain Eukaryota; kingdom Metazoa; phylum Chordata; class Amphibia; order Anura; family Ranidae; genus Rana; species Rana muscosa. The sequence goes on from CM055118.1 coordinate 213,901,734, forward strand.
CAGCTCCCGGGTCAGAACAAAACATGGCCCAGAGAACACCAATGATCAAATAATAAAATGTGTCCCGAGCCGTCAACAATCCACAACCGTAGTTACAGACAGTGAATACAAACTAGCAGAACAACCCCATACAAAGCTGGCAGGGGATAACTGCCAGCTAACTGTCAACTGACTCCATCCCTACTGTTGAGGTAAATAACGAAGGGTTGGGACTTTGAGTGAAGCACCTGGGAAAAGTGCCTCCATCCCGGTTGGGTAATAAAGAAGGGGGAATGGTGGGACTTTAAATGAGACAGTTGACAGGTATGGGTTGAAAACAAGTCAAATTTATTACATGTATGTATATAGTGTACTATTGCATCACAGTGGAAAAAGTTAGCATGTGCAAGTGCACATGACATAACCTACAATTTTTATGTACATAATAGTCAACATGATAAACCTGGCAAATTTGATAGTAACAATAGCATTGTATGGACTGGACAACACATAGCAATAGGGTATGCAAATAGAATAGATAAAATTGTATATAAATCATGAGAGTAGTAAAAGTCCTAATAGCAAGTAGCTACATCCTAGGTGCCCGACGCGTTTCTGTGAATAACACTTCATCAGGGGCGGATGTTGAAGGACATCTGAAATAACAGAGTATAGTACCGTAAGAATTTGATAATGTACAACCAGCAGGCACAAAGTGTCAATTCTGGGTACTTACAATATACCGGATTGTGGTGTGTGTAGGATCTGGGCCCAAAGAGGTGTCCATCCCAGGAGCTGAGGTGGCAACAAAAAAGCACGGAACCAGAAAGCACCGGTATCACTCCCAGAAAGTAAGCAGCTGTAAACCGCCATCTCCACAATGTAGTCAGTGATAGATCAAGATGGTGGATAAATATCTGAAATGGATGAGTAGGTCCATTGAGATAGTCAGGGAACATCAAAAAGGTGAATAAAGGAGTACAGAAACCTAAATACTAAGGTCCCAGAGTAATTACCTTAGTTGTTCCTTTTACATGGGCTTTACAGAGCTATGGCGTCTAAACTTGTGTGGAGATGAAGGGCCACTTCCGGGAGGACACCTTGTGTGCGTCCTGCACGTACCATGTGATCACCACCAACGTCACGCTAGCCGAACACCACACAGGGCGGGAACACAAGCCTGGGCGGTATGCAAACCCGCCCACAGCCTGTGCCACAACGTCCAGCTGGGTCGGTTGAGATGGAAATGCCGCACACCTCACAACGTCAGAACATGACGTCAGATGTGGGGGCGGTGCGTGGCGCCGATGCGTCGAGGGTACCCGCCCAATCCCCCCAGCACTCCCGCCCCCATCGGGCGGACGCGAAGGAGACAGGGAGGACACGCAGAGCGCATCGCAGCTCCCGGGTCAGAACAAAACATGGCCCAGAGAACACCAATGATCAAATAATAAAATGTGTCCCGAGCCGTCAACAATCCACAACCGTAGTTACAGACAGTGAATACAAACTAGCAGAACAACCCCATACAAAGCTGGCAGGGGATAACTGCCAGCTAACTGTCAACTGACTCCATCCCTACTGTTGAGGTAAATAACGAAGGGTTGGGACTTTGAGTGAAGCACCTGGGAAAAGTGCCTCCATCCCGGTTGGGTAATAAAGAAGGGGGAATGGTGGGACTTTAAATAAATTTAACATCCTGGAGATGGGAGCTGCCTTTCAAACCCTTTTTTGCCTTTCAAGTTACAATTTAGGGATGTTCAGTTTATTCTTCTCCATCTGCTGGCAGCCTACATTCCAGGTACCTTCATCCTCGAGGCAGACTATTTGTCAAGACATCAGACGATGAAGAAGTGGTTCCTGAATCCACAAACCTGTCAATGTTGATATGTTGGGCTTTTCAGCCGGGGGTGGACCTATTTGCATCACCAGCAAATGCCAAACTGCCAATGTTTTACACCAGTCTACCTTGCCCACAGGTAGCAGCGACAGATGCTCTGACAGCAGCGTGGTCTTTTCAGACTGCATATGCCTTTCCACCGATACTGCTAATCTTTAACTTTCTCAGAAGACTGATAAAGGGGAAAGTCATAGCTCTGGCAGTAATACCCTACTGGCCCAAACGTCTGTGGTTTCCGCTTCTGTGTCTACAGAACTTGAAGCCACTGAAGTAAATTTCAGTATCCTTGGGTCTGCCATCTCAGGGTCGAGTCCTTCATCCATCTCCTCAGAGGCTGCGGTTGCAGGTTTGGATTTTGGAAGGCAGAGGCTTATCAAGTCAAACTGTTCAAATGCTGTAATTGGTACCCTGCTAAAGTCTAGAAGACCGAGCTCTAATGCAACTTGCAAGTGCAGATCAAGTTCCAGGACTTTGATTCCACCCAAGGCTTCTCCCCCCCCCCAAATAAGTAATATTTTGGACCTTCTCCAAAAAGGCCTAGATATGAACCTAAGTCTCAGTACTCTTAAGGGTAATGTTTCTGCCCCGTCTGCCTTCACAGGGATTCAGTGGGCCGCCAATAGCCTTGTTGTTCAATTTCTGAAAGCGGCCTGAGGTTAAAGCCTCCAAGAAAACTTTGCTTTCCTAAGTGGGACCTACCCATGGTCCTGGACTTTCTGGCTTCGGATACATTCTTGCAAAATATGTGCCTTTGGCATCTAACCTTATAAGTGGCCTTTTTGGTCACAATTTCCTTCGCAGGGAGATTCTCAGAGATCACAGCTCCCAACTGTCCCTGATTTTGAGGGACTGTCCCCGATTTGGAGCAATATCCCTCTGTCCCTCTTTCCTTCTCATTTGTCTCTCATTTTGGTCTGATCTGTATAGTTGTATATAAAATGCACTATTTATCTTTCAAAAAGTGTCTCCCAGTGCTAAACTTTTCATCCAATTTATAAATTGCTGCTTCTGTAAAATTCAAGAGCCAATATAAAGGAAAAGTAGTGGTAAAAAAAAAAGCACTTGTGGGTTTTTTTTTGTTTGTTTTTTGGGGGTTATGTCCTATGCCTATATACTTTTGCTAGACAAAAGAAAAGGAATTCCTTCTGGACATCCACACTCCGAATAAAATTGCCTTTATTGTAAATCCACCACAGCACTACAAGTCACAGCACACTTGGTAAAGCTGACGTGTTTCACACTATACTGGTGTTTAATCATATTATTAAACACTAGTATAGTGTGAAACGCATCAGCTTGACCAAGTGTGCTGTGACTTGTAGTGCTGTGGTGGATTTACAATAAAGGCAATTTTATTCGGAGTGTGGCTGTCCAGAAGGAATTCCTTTTCTTTTGTCTTGCATATGGATTGCCTTCACCCGGGGTTTCTGTGAGTACCATCACGTTTGAAGACGACCACACCTGAGCGGCTTTTCTCCTTGTTCGCTCATATGTACTTTTGCTAGTAGGTGTCCCTCATTCCTATCTCAAAAAGTTGGGAGGTATGTCAGAGATGGCAGCCCTGGGCTGCTAGGAGCCATTTACAACCTTTTTATGCGGATAGAGTGGTCCTAGTTCCACTACTAGGATGCATGACGAAGGTTCCTATTGTATTCCATCTAACCAAGAAATAGTTCTCCCGACATTCTTATTGGTCTCAGCCCTCTTGACATCAGGAGAACCTGAAACTCCTATAGAGGTCACATCCTCCCTAGGGTCTTCAGTTCACCTCTTTCTGTTTCCGATAGGATCAAGCGAAGGCTCAAAGCATTCAGCAGGCTAACCACTTCCAGGATAGTTAAAGCTATAACCTTGGCCTATAAGGGAAGGTGTTGGCATTGCCTGATGACATCAGGAAGCATTCTACTTGCAGTATTTCTACATTCTGGGCAGCAGTGAAACTACCTCCAAGGCGGCCACTTAGTCATCAAGACCTACCTTACTCACTATTGTATTGAACCAGCTGCCTTAACTACGGTGGAGTTGGGCCCAGAGTCATGGGTTCTGTGTCATGTTGATTAAAAAATGTTCTGGTAATGAATACCCACCCTGTATTTTCTCTAGTTATTTCCCATGTGTGTGCTGACATGGAGCTGTCAGGAAAACAGAAAATTGAATATCAAATACCGTAAGTTTCCTTTCCTGACTGGCTCCATGTCAGCACACCTGCACGCCTGTTTGGAGTGCTAGTTCCAGAATGCAGTGCTGGCTCAGGTGGTAAAATTTATGAGTTAAATGTCCTATCATTGTGGGGGTGATAGTGTTTTCTTTCCAAAATTTGGTAATTTTGTGGATGTTTCCATCGTCCTGGTACTCCAGGGCCTCCAAAAATGTGATAGGTAGTCAGAAAATAATTTATGTTTATGTGTAATTTATGCTCCTTGATAGCCCAATGTTGCTCCTTGGATTTTGGGCCCTTCTATACCCATGTGTGTGCTGACATGGAGCCAGTCAGGAAAGGAAAATTGCAGTAAGTATTTAATAATACATTTTCTGTTTTTAGTTTCTGTTATAAAATTTAGCAAATAAGTGATTTTTCCTCATATATTTTGGCCAAAATGTATACTGCTGCATTTTGTTGGGTAAAAATAAGCCAACTCAGTGTATATTATTTAACCTGTGTTAAAGTTATATAGTCTACAAGCTATGGTACATACTTTATATTTTAAAATTGATTACTCCTGATGTACTGACTGCCCATCTCATTTCCTAAGGCCCAAAAATGCCAGGGAATTACAAGTTCCCCCCCAAATGACCCCTTTTTTCCCCCACAAAAGTTGTCATTTTAACAAGTTATGTCTCACACACAGAATAGGCATACTTAGAATTACACCCCAAAAAACAATCTCACATGCGTGAGACTTTTCCACAGCCTAGCCTTATAGAAGGGCCCAAAATCCAAGAAGCAACTTTGGGCTATCAAGGAGCATAAATTACACTTAAATTATTTTCTGACTACCTATCACATTTTTGGAGGCCCTGGAGTACCAGGATGATGGAAACACCCACAAAATTACCAAATTTTGGAAAAAAAAACACTCTAAGGTATTTTCTAAGAGGCATAATGAGTCTTTTGAAATAAAAATTTTTTGCCACAAGTTTGTAGAAATGCATTTATCAAACCTTTGGTAATTATTAAAGATAGAGTACTTACAGTCACAAAGTTTTATATTATTCACCTCACATATGAGTTTTATTTTTAATTTATATTATTCACTTTGCATAGGAATTATATATGTTCCTTCCACAATGTGTAGTAGTATGAAGAATTTGTTTATTTACTTATTTGTTTGCTTATTCAATCGCCACTTATTGATTTATTGTTTTAAACATAGCAGCACCTATTAATTTTTTTTTCTCAATTTACACTAATGACCCTATAGGCTATAGCAGGGATATGCAATTAGTGGACCTCCAGCTGTTGCAAAACTACAAGTCCCATCATGCCTCTGCCTCTGGGTGTCATGCTTGCTGCTGTCAGAGTCTCGCTATGCCTCATGGGACTTGTAGTTTGGCAACAGCTGGAGGTCCGCTAATTGCATATCCCTGGGCTATAGCATAATAGAAGGATACACGGTTGGGTGCGAGCAGCTTTACCTAGAATTGACAAGTAGTCCTATTTGTTTTACAAGTGACATTTACATAATTTTTATTCTCTTTCTAATGATCATGGCACAAATATGTACACAATATAATTAAGTAAGATGTATCCTCTATACCTGTTCTGGACGCAACTCAAAATTACGGATTTACCCTCAATCTCATTCCTATTGGCATTGCTTATCAAGGCAATGAAAGAGAGTGAATCTACCCAATAGAGACACAGACAGCAATAAAAACCTGAAAGTGGTTGTAACCCCTCACCACTCAATCAAAGTCTAAAAAAGTGTTTGCTTTAGTTATACTTTAACTCAAGTTGCCCACACCACTTTGTAATGTACAGTGGAACCTCGGATTATGAGCATAATCCGTTCCAGGAGAATGCTCGTAATCCAAAGTACTCGCATATCAAAGCGAGTTTCCCCATTGAAGTCAATGGAAACTAAAATAATTAGTTCCGCGTTGACTTCAATGTCATGCAGTACCGCATGTGGCCAGAGGTGGGGGGCGCCGGAGAGCCTCAGAAACACATGGAAAGGACCGAGGACAGCTCGGCTGACAGCTCGGCTGACCTTAGAAAACCTCGGAAAGGCTCGGGAACTGAGTATTTCCGAGTCTTTCTGAGCATTTCCGAACGGCTCCGATCGGCACCGCTCGGCTCCGGCGCCCCCCACCTCAGGCTAAACACGGTACTGCACACCGCTGTGGCTTGAATCCTGCTAATTTTCCGAGTCAGGTTTTTGAAAAATACAGTGCTAGTATTGCGAAACGCTTGTTAACCGTTTACTCGCAATCCGAGGTTCCACTGTACTGTTATTAGGATGATTTTGTTTATTTGTTTCCTAGATACACTGCTAGGTGGAACTGATCCCAACCACCTGTATGGCAGTAATAAGGACTGGTCAGACAGAGGAATGGTGATAACTAGAGCTGTGTACCATGGGTGCAACAGTACTGATGCAGGTAGTGTTCGATTTTTCCCAGGGATCAGGGTGGATGGTGGATCCATAGACAAAAAGAGGGCATGAGAGGAAAACAGTGGGTGCGAGAAGGTATTGTCACCAGGGTGACAATGAGGCCTTATGACCCTCCTTAGAATAGACAAATAATAGGCTGACTCAGGAATAACCCCCAGAACATTTGCTTTAGAAGGGGGATGTTACAAAATGAGTGTACATCTATAGACTACATTTACACCTCCATGTGGTGTGCTTTCCATATAGTCATAGAGCAGCGTGTTTGACATGCATAACTGTAAGGTACATTATGATGGAAATGACACCAAAGATGCAGGAAGCAACATCTTAACAGTGCAGCTAGGCTATAATCCTGCCTCAGGGCAGTCAGACCGCCTAAACAATTGACTCTCCTTGCATATTAATGGCTGTTGTGTAGCATTGCCAAGCATCAATTTGCCAAGCTCAATTTGAGTTGTATTCTAGAAGCAGTGTTACATTACTCCTCTACACAGTTTACAATATTTCAAAAACTTGTGTCTTACCATAGGAGTTCAGTTTATACAAATGGTGGGTTTGATGGCTGGAATAACACTGCTAATAACACTGTACTGAATGTGGCTAGAAAAAAACTTGGTTCACAAACACACTAGAAAAACTTAAAGTGAATAAATTGCTGGGACCAGATAGCCTACACTTGCAAGTCCTTAGGGAACTTAGATATGTTATAGCCAAGCTGCTTTTTCACATTTTTAAAGACCTCTTACTGATTGGAACTGATTGGTGTAAAGCAAATATGGTACCTATATTTAAAAAAGGTATATACCAGGTAATATATACCAGGAAACTACAGACCACTCAGCCTAACATCAATGGTATGTAAAGTATTTGAGGGAATGGTAAGGCACTATGTTCCATAATTAGTTTACAATAAAGGTATTATAAGTAATAGCCTCAATGGATTTACGAAAGGCTGTTCTTTCCAGACAATCCAGTTATCATTTCATGAAGACATGAGCACAAATTTAGATGTGGAAGGCCACTGGATGTCGTATATAGGCATCTTGCTAAAGCATTTGCTACTGTTTAATTTACAAATTAGGATCTATTACTGTTGAGTAAATTGGATGTATAGTAATGGATAGAAAAATGGCTACATGAATGGCTCTAGAGAGTAGTAATAATTAGTCTAAAGTTGTGAGTAGCATGCCCCAGGTCTCTGTGTTGGGGTCAATACTGTTGAACTTGTTTATTAAAGCAGAGGTCCGCCCACCACTGCAAAAATTAAAAGCCAGCAGCTGCTGACTGTTAATAATCGAACACTTACCTGTCCTGGAGTCCAGCGATGTCGGCACTGCAGCTGATGTTTCCATCAGCTGTCGGTGCATGCCTCCTCCATTGCGAGTAAGGGAACCCGGCAGTGAAGCCATCGGAGGGGGGTGGAGTACAACGAGTGAAAGTTCCACTTTTTTCACTTGAATGATATTAACGTTGAAATTTAAATTTAGCGAAAGCAGAAGAACTGGGGGTTATTACTAACCCAGCCTACTATTGGTCTATTCTAAAGAGGGTCAGAGGGCTTCATTGTCACCCTGGTGACAATTCATTTTGGCACCCACTGTTCTCCTCCCATGTCCTATTTTTGTTTAGTGTTTGCTGATGATACCAAACTATATAAGAAAAAATCAGCACAGACTTAAAATAACATTTCAGGAAGACCATGATAAAATTGAGAGGTTTGGTAGTAACATGGCAGACATGGTGCAATATTGGGAAATATATATTTTTGCACTTGAGTGCAAAAATCAGCATTGAAAAAGGATCTGGAGTGCTTGTAGATCACAGACTTAGCAATATGTGCATTTATTAATATATATATTTTTTTTAATTGAACTTACACTCTTGGTGTTCTTGTTGTAGTTCTTCCAGACCTGTGCAGTAATTCAGTCAAAACCCACCTTTCTGCAAGAGCTTGTGTTCACCCCTTGCAGTTTCTTGCAGGTAGCTTCTATTGGGTGGACCTGCTGGGTTCCTCCCACAGCTCTGCTGTAAGGTCACCTGTGGCCAGATGACAGATGCACACCCTAGGGGGTCAGGAGTGCACCACAAGGTAGTGAACCCTACGGCTGACTGCTGCGGATAGAATACTGGGTGGTTGTGGAAAGCGGGGCCAGAGGAGCACAACCGGGATCCACAGGAAGCTAGAGCCGAGATTCCCCAGGGTGCGGAGTCTAAGACCCAGCAGGTCTTCACCAGAGCCTCTAGTGGTGAGGATGTTACGCTGCAGCTAGGTCCAGGTCGCGACCCCTAGAGTCTCCTAGCTCACGCCTCGTAGGGTAAGGAGGAAAGAGGGGAAGCAGCAGCACAGGATACAAGAATAGTGAGGGGAAAGGCCAAGGTCAGGGCAACAAGCAGACAAGGATAAACGAAGGACAAGCCGAAGGTCAAGGGTCACAAGCAGACAGGGATAGTCAGGAACAAGCCAATATCGTAACAGAGAGACAGACGTAGCACACGGCAGGCAGGAACCCAAACACACAATGCTTAAACAAACACGTTGATCAGCAAAGCAGGCTTGCAGTGCACAGGTTAATATAGTGTTCTGTGATAGGGCCTGGGGTGGAGTCAGGCTGGGAGGAGATTATAAAGGAAAACAGGTGAAACGGTCTGGCCTGTAAGATGAAAACATGAGGAGGAAAGGTAAGATGGCAGACAGACATTAGTGCATATCCATGACATCTGCTTTCTGTGCAGTCTATTTTCAGCACAGAGTTTAGCTTTAAAAGTGTATGAAAAAACGAACAGATACTCAATTTATATCTATTACTCTGTAAAAGCTTAAAGGGGTTGTAAAGGTTTGTTTTTTATTTTCTAAATAGGTTCCTTAAAGCTAGTGCATTGTTGGTTCACTTACCTTTCCTTCGATTTCCCTTCTAAATGTTTTTTTTTTTGTCTGAATTTCTCACTTCCTGTTCCTCCTCAGTAAGTTTCCCCCCATCATCCAAGCCGTTCTGGCTTGGGGTTAGTCAGCGTGCTCGCCCCCTCCCTTGGGACTACATCCCTGCGGGGAGATGCTGTGTACGTTCACACCATCTCCCCGCAGGGATGTAGTCCCAAGGGAGGGGGCGAGCACGCTGACTAACCCCCAGCCAGAACGGCTCCTATTATTTAGGGCAAGCTTACTGAGGAGGAACAGGAAGTGAGAAATTCAGACAAATAAAAAAAACATTTAGAAGGGAAATCGAAGGAAAAGGTAAGTGAACCAACAATGCACTAGCTTTAAGGAACCTATTTAGAAAATAAAAAACGAACCTTTACAACCCCTTTAATAAACAAATTGAACAAGAAAAGGAAGAGCAGGTGTTTGCATATAGTATCTAGTTGGTGTTTCCCATATATGTTTCTGGTTCAGCTTGGTAAAATGAAAGGGAGATTTGATTTGTCCCTGTGTAACCCCCCATTTGTCCTGGGGCCTAGGGTTCCACAAAACCACGTCTGTCTTAGAATTGCTGGTCTTATCTTCCTGCACAGAATGTACAGCACCACACGTCCGTTCCCTGAAGAAGAGAATCAAGAGAATGAAGAGAATGCTGTGGAATATTACTTTGCATCAAACAGCAAGTGAGAACGCTCTCTGCCTCTGGCATCTGTGGACATATTGTTACATTTACTACATACACATACTTAACCTCTGGCTGTTTTTGCTATTTTTTGTCTAATGTATTGTCATTGTGTATAAAGTTTAGCAATATATATATATATATATATATATATATATATATATACAGTATCTCACAAACGTGAGTACAGTGCACCCCTCACATTTTTGTAAATATTTTATTATATCTTTTCATGTGACAACACTGAAGAAATGACACTTTGCTACAATGTAACGTAGTGAGTGTACAGCTTGTATAACAGTGTAAATTTGCTGTCCTCTCAAAATAACTCAACACACTGCCATTAATGTCTAAAGTGGCAACCAAAGTGAGTACACCCCTAAGTGGAAATGTCCAAATTGGGCCCAATTAGCCATTTTCCCTCCCCGGTGTCATGTGACTCATTAGTGTTACAAGGTCTCAGGTGTGAATGGGGAGCAGGTGTGTTCAATTTGGTTTTATCGCTCTCAATCTCTCATACTGATCACTGGAAGTTCAACATGGCACCTCATGGCAAAGAACTTTCTGAGGATCTGAAATAAATAAATTGTTGCTCTACATAAAGATGGCCTAGGCTATAAGAAGATTGGTTGCCAGGACCCTGAAACTGAGCTGCAGCTCGGTAGCCAAGACCATACAGCGGTTTAACAGCACAGGTTCCACTCAGAACAGGCCTCGTCATGGTCGACCAAAGTGGTTGAGCGCATGTGCTCAGCGTCATATCCAGAGGTTGTCCAGAGGTTGTCTTTGGGAAATAGACGCATGAGTGCTGCCAGCATTGCTGCAGAGGTTGAATAACGACCCCGAACACACCTCTAAGGTGACCACTGCCTTGCTAAAGAAGCTGAGAGTAAAGGTGATGGACTGGCCAAGCATGTCTCCAGACCTAAACCCTATTGAGCATCTTTGGGGCATCCTTAAACGAGGAGTGCAAGATCTATAACATCCACCAGCTCTGTGATGTCGTCATGGAGGAGTGGAAGAGGACTCCAGTGGCAACCTGTGAAGCTCTGGTGAACGCTATGCCCAAGAGGGTTAACCACTTGCATACCGGGTCATTGTAAAATGACACCGGCAGGAACCCTCTCTCCCTCTGGGTGAACGTCATATGATGTCCTGGGTTTGAGGGGGATATCTGAATGATGCCTGCAGCTAGAGGAATCATTCAGATATCCTGTCTTAAGCCAGCGATTCTGCGCACCATAAGAACGATCATAGCGGCGGTTCCGCCGCTTGATCGCTCTTATAGGCCGTGGGAGGGGACATCCCCCCCTCCCGTCGCCATCCGGTGCTTCTCTGGGCTCTCCCGTGCCATCGGGGCCCCTCAGAGAATCGTCCGGCGCCGGTGGTGGGTCACGTGACGAGCATAGAGATGACTGGTGACCAGATGTAAACAAAGCCGCCATTGCAGCTAGTAAGCATGAGATCGGTGAAATTTTTTTCACGATCTCATGCTTTCCAGCCTGGAGGAGAGATGTGGGGTCTTATTGACCCCGCATCTCTCAATAAAGAGGACCTGTCACACACATTCCTATTACAAGGGATGTTTACATTCCTTGTAATAGGAATAAAAGTGATCAAAAAAAAAAAGTAAAAAGTAAAATATAAAAAAAAAAAAAAATTTTTTTAAACGCTCCTGTCCCCAATAGCTCGCGCTCAGAAGCGAACGCACGCGTAAGTTCCGCCCACATATGTAAACGCCGTTCAAACCACATATGTGAGGTATTGCCACGTGCAACAATGCTAGCACTAGACCTCCTCTGTAACTCTAACCTGGTAACCTGTAAAAATTTTCAAAGTGTCGCCTATGGAGATTTTTAAGTACTGAAGTTTGGCACCATTCCATGAGTGTGCGCAGTTTTAAAGCGTGACATGTTAGGTATCTTTTTACTCGGCCTAACATAAGCTTACATATTTTACAAAAACATTGGGCAAACTTTACTGTTTTGTTATTTTTTAATTAATGAAACCATTTTTTTTCCCCAAAAAAGGCGTTTGAAAAATAATTGTATAAATATATAATGTTTGGGGTTCTGAGTAATTGTCTAGCAAAAGAATGATGATTTGTACATGTAGGAGAGAAGTGCCAGAATAGGCCCAGTATGGAAGTGGTATAAAAAGCCCTGTATGGAAAGGGTTAAGGCAGTGCTGGAAAATAATGGTGGCCACACAAAATATTGACACTTTGGTCCCAATTTGGACATTTTCACTTAGGGGTGTACTCACTTTTTTTGCCAGTGGTTTAGACATTAATGGCTGTGTGTTGAGTTATTTTGAGAGGACAGCAAATTTACACTGTTATACAAGCTGTACACTCACTACGTTACATTGTAGCAAAGTGTCATTTCTTCAGTGTTGTCACATGAAAAGATATAATGAAATATTTACAAAAATGTGAGGGGTGTACTCACTTATGTGAGATACTGTATATATATATATATATATATATATATATATATATATATATATATAAAACATTACCCTAACACATTGTTAACCATTACTGAGCCCACAAAAAAAATGAGTGCAAAGGCTTGTCAAATAGCATATCACCTCGTACAACGTAACTCCTGATTAAATTCTATGGGCAGTGTCATCATTTTTGCTACAATTGTTTTTTCCAAATGCAACTTTTAAAACCAAATTGTATTGCAAATATCCCTCCAATATACAGTATGCCACCATCAATGTTCAAAATACTAAGTTTAACATGTTGTTATCCATTTAACACTTTGAGTGGCTTGCAGTTGTTTTTTGTTGTCTGGAGTAAATTTATTGTGATATTTAAAACTGAACTTCAAGCAGCTACCAAAAAAAAAAAAAAAACCCCCTCAAATTACTAATCCAATATTGTTTTAAAACATGTGACTATTGAACATTTATTCATTTATGTTACACCTTTTAGGTAACCCTCTGCAGCCAGGTGCTGGACTACAGCAAAATGGACATGAGACCGTTGTCCTTTATTCCCTTTTCCCCATATTGAGATACTGATGTTATACTGCACCACCCTCCTCTGGCCAGCAGGGTGAAAGTAAAACCAAGTAAGCCCATAGACTTCTATGCAGAGCACTGAAAATCCTGGGGTGTGGAAAAAGGATTTTTATTAAACTGCCCGGGAAATTTCTTCCACTTGGAACCAAGGGAGTTAGAGAGAGAGAGCCCCTCTGTCTGAATATTTACCTGCCAGCTGGAGATCATACTAGCTGAGATCCAAGCCCAAGACTAGGAATGAGGACACCCAGGGGCAGTGCATCACAGCACCTACCCTGCTGCCACAGGAAGACTGGAGCGCAAACTCACCCAAACTGATTACTGGAGGCTTTCGGGGAGAGACTGAAAGGGGCCTCCCTTCTATAGCGAGAGGTTGCTGCGGCATCCCGAGGACTGGTGAGAGGGCTATTTGCCCATAGCTTTTATTGGTAGCAAGGCTTTAGACCAGTGGTGGCCTATGCATTAGGGATGCATGGGCGCCACCCCCCCATCCATGGGTCCGGCCCCCTGATCTACATACAGGGATGCCAGATGCATGGATTCCAATAGGGCGGGGAGTGTGTTTTTGAAGCAAGTGATTAGAGCCAGAATATTCGTTATCACTACACTGATCCTCCTCCCGGCCAATCGGGAAGCAGGCCTGACACCCCTCACCTGATTGGCTGAAAGGACAGGCGCCTAGGAGGAGGAGAGAAGAGGACACAGAAGCCACTGCCTGGGACACAGCTTACCGCCTGACCTGCAGCCTGTCACTAAGATGGGGTAATTGCAGAGAGCGGGCGGGTGGGGGTTGCCATTAATACTGTTAAGTGTCGTTGGCTGCCGGGGGGGGTGCTGGACTAATGCCACGCCGCTGCTGGCCCCTGGGGGGTGCGGTTGCTGGAAAAGAGCCTAGCTGCTGAGGGGGGGGGGGGGGGTTGTTTGATTGCCACCCCCCCCAAAAAAAACAAACACGAGCCACCACTGAGACATTCAGAACAGGACACCAGGTGTACCCAATCCATCTTGCACCCATACTGCACTTATATCTCACTTATTCTATACCAAAAATGCACGTATACCAACCCTATTCCACATTATTCAGAAACCTTTACTACATCTGAACCACATCTACCTTGCACCTGTGCCAAGACTTTACCATAATTATACTGCATGCAGGTTAACGGGGACCATGGGCGGCGGCGATACACAGTCGCCGCATTTTACCCTTTCATCAACCGCTAGCGGGGGTTCAAAGTGACCCCCCCACGTTAAAATGTAAAAACACCCCACTGTGCCCCCCGCAGCTTTCAATATCTCTTTGTCCCTGCTGTGTACCCCCTCTCCACAACTGCACCTCTGGACCCCTTTACTTTACACAGCACCCTGCATCACTGGACCCCTTCACATTACACAGCACCCCACAGCTCTGGACCCCTTTACATTACACAGCACCCTGCATCACTGGACCCCTTTACTTTACACAGCACCCTGCATCACTGGACCCCTTTACTTTACACAGCACCCTGCATCACTGGACCCCTTTACATTACACAGCACCATGCACCACTGGACCCCTTTACATTACACAGCTCGCTGCATCACTGGACCCCTTTACATTACACAGCACCCTGCACCACTGGACCCCTTTACATTACACAGCACCCTGCATCACTGGACCCCTTTACATTACACAGCATCCTGCACCACAGGACCCCTTTACATTACACAGCACCCCACAGCTCTGGACCCCTTTACATTACACAGCACCCTTCATCACTGGACCCCTTTACATTACACAGCACCCTGCATCACTGGACCCCTTTACATTACACAGCACCCTGCATCACTGGACCCCTTTACATTACACAGCACCCTGCATCACTGGACCCCTTTCAATTACACAGCACCCTGCCCCACTGGACCCCTTTACATTACACACTACCCCACAGCTCTGGACCCCTTTACATTACACAGCACCCTGCATCACTGGACCCCTTTACATTACACAGCACCCTGCATCACTGGACCCCTTTACATTACATAGCACCCTGCACCACTGGACCCCTTTACATTACACCGCACCCCACAGCTCTGGACCCCTTTACATTACACAGCACCCTGCATCACTGGACCCCTTTACATTACACAGCACCCCGCATCACTGGACCCCTTTACATTACACAACACCCTGCATCACTGGACCCCTTTAGATTACACAGCACCCTGCATCACTGGACCCCTTTACATTACACACCACCCTGCACCACTGGACCCCTTCTCATTACACAGCACCCCACAGCTCTGGACCCATTTACATTACACAGCACCCTGCATCACTGGACCCCTTTACATTACACAGCACCCTGCATCACTGGACCCCTTTACATTACACAGCACCCCACAGCTCTGGACCCCTTTACATTACACAGCACCCTGCATCACTGGACCCCTTTACATTACACAGCACCCTGCATCACTGGACCCCTTTATATTACACAGCACCCTGCACCACTGGACCCCTTTACATTACACAGCACCCCACAGCTCTGGACCCCTTTACATTACACAGCACCCTGCATCACTGGACCTATTTCTATTATTAAATTGTTATACAAAATGAAATGGTTCAACTCACCATAATGCAGAATCAGTCGGAGCCCTGAGTGTGTCACTTGCCACCATCGCCTGCCACGCGTTGCGGATTGTCACTTGCCGCAAGTTGCGGATCGTCACTTGCCACGTCACCTGCCACATGTTTATCACTTGCCACAAGTTGCGGATTATAACTTGCCACGTCACCTGCCACATGTTTATCACTTGCCACAAGTTGCGGATTATAACTTGCCACGTCACCTGCCACACATTGCGGATTGTCACTTGCCACGTCGCCTGCCACATGTTTATCACTTGCCACAATTTGCAGATTGTCACTTGCCACGTCACTTGCCACATGTTTATTACTTGCCACAAGTTTTGGATTGTAACTTGCCACGTCGCCTGTTACATGTTGTGGATTGTCACTTGCCACGTCGCCTCCTGTCACACATTGTGAATTGTCACTTGCCACGTCGCCTGTCACATGTTGCGGATTGTCACTTGCCACATCGCCTGTCACACATTGCGGATTGTCACTTGCCTGCTCCAATTGTCCTTTGCTATGTCCCAGAGTCAGGGGCCAGGGCTGTCAGGCTGCAGAGAAATTATTTAATCTCTCTGATTCCCGCGGGTGGTGAGAGATGATGTCACTCACCCGCCATCCGCTGTTAGATTCCAGGGGGGGGGCAATCGCCCCCCCTTGCCCTATGGAGTGGACGCCCATGGCGGGGACAGTCATTAACCACTTCAGCCCCGGACCATTTAGCTGCCCAAAGACCAGAGCACTTTTTGCGATTCGGCACGGTGTCGCTTTAACTGACAATTGTGTGGTCGTGCGACGTGGCTCCCAAACAAAATTAACGTCCTTTTTTTCCCACAAATAGAGCTTTCTTTTGGTGGTATTTAACCACTTCAATACAGGGCTTTTTGTATCACTTCAATACCGGGCCTATTCTAGCACTTCTCTCCTACATGTACAAATCATCATTCTTTTGCTAGAAAATTACTCAGAACCCCCAAACATTATATATGTTTTTTTAGCAGACACCCTAGGGAATAAAATGACGGTCATTGCAACTTTTTTCTTGCACAATATTTGCGCAATAATTTTTCAAACACCTTTTTTTTTTTTTTTTAAATGGTTTCATGAATTAAAAAATAACAAAACAGTAAAGTTAGCCCAATTTTTGGGGAAAATATGAAAGATGATGTTACGCCGAGTAATAAGATACCTAACATGTCACGCTTTAAAATTGCGCACACTCATGGAATGGCGCCAAACTTCGGTACTTAAAAATCTCCATAGGCGACGCTTTATTTATTTTTTACAGGTTACCAGGTTAGAATTACAGAGGAGGTCTAGTGCTAGAATTGTTGCACGCGCTCTAACGCATGCGGCGATACCTCACATGTGTGGTTTGAACGGCGTTTACATATGTGGGCGACTTACGTGTGCATTCGCTTCTGATCGCGAGCTACCGGGGACAGGGGCGTTTAAATTTTTTTTTTTTTTACTTATTTATTTATTTTTTGATCACTTTTATTCCTATTACAAGGAATGTAAACATTCTTGTAATAGGAATGTGTGTGACAGGTCCTCTTTATTGAGAGATGCGGGGTAAATAAGACCCCACATCTCTCCTCCAGGCTGGAAAGCATGAGATCAGTGAAATTTTTTTCACTGATCTCATACTTACAGCCGCAATGGCGGCTTTGTTTACATTTGAGGACCCGGGCGTGACGTCATCACATCGCGTCACATCGCATCGCGCCACATCGCGTCATCACATCGCGCCCGGGCCTCCGATGATCATAGAGATGACTGGTGACCATCTGGTCGCTGCTCCCAATGACAGGGAGCAGAAGATCAGTGTCCTGTCACTAGGCAGAACAGGGAGATGCTTGTTTACACAGGCATCCCCCATTCTGTAGCTTCGGGACACCGGCGGACATCGAGTCCGCGGGTCCCGCGGGCACGATCACGGAGCTTGCGGCAGCGGCTAAATGTCATCTTGTGCCTAGTCCTTACTTAATCACTTTGTATGCTCAATTGTGTTATTACCATTGTTAATTCATTTTCTGCTTGCCTAGGTACCAACCAACCGTAACCATAACCATATATTAGGTTTGTCTTTAATACTTTTATTGGTGCCTGTTTTCTTTGATATCAAGCTACTACTGGGTACTAAGCATTACCTTCAGTGATTTCCTGTGATATTGTATATTTGTACACTCTACCTGGTGTGTTAGAGAGGCTGAGGTTATTTGGAAAACATCAAGGCAAAGAACAGATAACCCATCCTATTCAGCGGCCCCTAGGGGGTAGAGCTACACCTCAATTTTTTTTTATTAAATGTATAATTTTAACTAGTGTTAGGTAGCTGAATTCACCTTGATATGAGCCTGTACAGTGAGGCTCAGACTGGGAGTGGGAGGGGCAGTATTAGGAGCAGGCTCTGTAGCATGTTTATGTACTTTTAAAAAGTCTGTTGGTCTGCGAGTGCACGCGGGTCCGTTGGTCTGCGGGTGCACGCTGGTCTGCGAGTGCACGCGGGTCCGTTGGTCTGCGAGTGCACGCTGGTCTGCGAGTGCACGCGGGTCCGTTGGTCTGCGAGTGCACGCTGGTCTGCGAGTGCACACGGGTCCGTTGGTCTGCGAGTGCACGCTGGTCTGCGAGTGCACGCGGGTCCGTTGGTCTGCGGGTGCACGCTGGTCTGCGAGTGCACGCGGGTCCGTTGGTCTGCGGGTGCACGCTGGTCTGCGAGTGCACGCGGGTCCGTTGGTCTGCGAGTGCACGCTGGTCTGCGAGTGCACGCGGGTCCGTTGGTCTGCGGGTGCACGCTGGTCTGCGAGTGCACGCGGGTCCGTTGGTCTGCGGGTGCACGCTGGTCTGCGAGTGCACGCGGGTCCGTTGGTCTGCGAGTGCACGCTGGTCTGCGAGTGCACACGGGTCCGTTGGTCTGCGGGTGCACGCTGGTCTGCGAGTGCACGTGGGTCCGTTGGTCTGCGGGTGCACGCTGGTCTGCGAGTGCACGCGGGTCCGTTGGTCTGCGGGTGCACGCTGGTCTGCGGGTGCACATAGGTCCGTTGGTTTGCGGGTGCATGTAGGTCTGCGTGGTACCTGTGTATTGCCTTGTTGAGTACCTGTGTATTGTCTTGTTGAGTACCTGTGTATTGTCTTGTTGAATAGTTCGGTCAGGAAGCTAGTGTTAGGTAATTTGGACAGGGTATAATCTCGAATCCTCATTAAATTAATAGGTACGATGCCCGGCAGGTGTGGCGAGGCGACTCGGTGTACATCTTGCAGCATGTATGCGTTCCTTGATCATCTGATCGAGGGCGATTACTGCTGTGCAAAATGTAAGCACATTGTTTCCCTGGAAGCCCAGGTTCTGAATCTAGGGAAGCAACTGTCAGCACTGGGAAGACCCTTCACACTAAAGGAGAGCTGGATACGTACCCGGCAGATGATGGCAGGGGCCAGCACAGAGGTGGGTGGAGACAAAGAGGTGCAGGCACTAGAAAATAGTAGATGGGTGACAGTCAGGAAGGGTAGAGGGCGAAGTGCCAGGGAGGCCGATCCAGGGCTGGAGCATCCCAATAAGTATGCTCCGTTGAGTGACATTGGTGAAACCAGTCAGGGACCAGCACTGCTGGAGCTGAGGGACTCTCCTAGCTGCCAGGGGAAGAACTCCTCCAGTGAGAGTGGGGGGGAAGCGAAGGGAAAGGAAAGACAGATTCTGGTGGTAGGGGACTCAATTCTTAGAAGGACAGAGAGGGCAATCTGTAACAAAGACCTGAAGCGCCGAACTGTATGTTGTCTACCGGGCGCTCGGGTTCGGCACATCACGGATCTGGTGGACAGATTACTGGGAGGGGCTGGGGAAGAACCAGCTGTCATGGTGCATGTTGGCACCAATGACAAAGTCAGAGGCAGATGGAGTGTCCTAAAGAACGATTTTAGGGACTTGGGAGCTAAATTGAGGAAAAGGACCTCCAAGGTAGTATTCTCAGGAATACTACCGGTACATCGAGCCACACCAGAAAGACAGAGGGAGATTAGGGAAGTGAACAAGTGGCTGAAGAGCTGGTGTAGTAAGGAGGGGTTTGGGTTCCTGGAGGACTGGGCCGACTTCTCAGTCGATAACCAGTACTATAGAAGGGACGGACTGCACCTAAATGAGGAGGGTGCAGATCAGCTGGGAATAAGGATGGCCAAAAAGTTAGAGGGGTTTTTAAACTAGGCGACGGGGGGGAGGGTCCAGAGATAGTGAGAGTCAGCGGGGAACATATTCTAGAGGGTAGTATTAGGGGCATTAGTGGTAGGGTAACGAAAGCACATAAACCCAAGGTAAGTATAGTAGCAAGTCCTAGTTGCAATCTGGGAACACCCAAGAGGATAATATGTGACCGGTCAAAATATATTAATGCATTAAAGTGTCTGTTCACCAATGCCAGGAGTCTGCCAAACAAAATAGGTGAGTTGGAAGCGCTAGTGCATGAGGAGAGCTATGATGTAATTGGTATTGCTGAAACTTGGCTTCATTCCTCACATGACTGGGCTATTAATATTCCTGGCTATGCACTCTTTCGGAAAGACAGGGTAAAAAGGAAAGGTGGTGGGGTCTGTCTCTATGTGAGAAGTGATCTCAAAGCGAGTGGGATGAGTCTGAAGCATTATGGGTGGAACTGCATACAGATGTGCGTAGTTAAAAGCTAATCATTGGAGTTTGTTATAGACCACCCAATGTTAATGAGGAGGTGGAGACTCAGCTCCTTGCACAGATGGAAAGGGCTGCAAGGGCTGGGACGGTGATAATAATTCCCCACACACGGCTCATGTGCAAGGTAAAGTCTACAGGATTGGAAATATCAGTTTGTAAATGGATAGAAAACTGGCTAAAAGACAGAATTCAGAGAGTCGTGGTTAATGATTCTTACTCTGAATGGTCCAAGGTTATCAGTGGTGTACCCCAAGGTTCAGTGCTGGGACCCTTACTTTTTAATATGTTTATAAATGATATTGGGTCTGAGATCAAAAGTAACATTTCTGTCTTTGCAGATGACACCAAGCTATGCAGTGGAATAACGTCCTTACAGGATGTTGCCAATTTACAAGCCGACCTCAATGCTCTGTCTAATTGGGCGACTATGTGGCAGATGAGGTTTAATGTTGATAAATGTAAAGTTATGCACTTGGGGGCTAAGAATATGAATGCATCATACATACTAGGGGGAGTACAACTGGGGGGATCCCTAGTGGAGAAGGATCTGGGGGTTTTAGTAGATCATAAGCTCAATAATGGCATGCAATGCCAAGCTGCCATTTCCAAAGCGAGCAAAGTCCTTTCTTGTATTAAGAGAGGTATGGTCTCCAGAGAGAGAGATATCATTTTGCCCCTGTTCAAATCATTAGTAAGACCTCATCTGGAATATGCAGTTCAGTTTTGGGCCCCAGTTCTCAAAAAGGATATTGGGGAACTGGAGAAAGTGCAGAGAAGGACAACCAAACTGATAAGAGGCATGAAGGAGCTCAGCTATGAGGAAAGATTAGAGGAACTGAATTTATTCACTCTTGAGAAGAGGAGATTAAGTGGGGATATGATCAACATGTACAAATATATAAGGGGTCCATATAGTGAACTTGGTGTTAAGTTATTCACTTTACGGTCAACACAAAGGACAAGGGGGCACTCTTTGCGTCTAGAGGAAAAGAGATTTCACCTCCAAATACGGAAAGGTTTCTTCACAGTAAGAGCTGTGAAAATGTGGAATAGACTCCCTGCAGAGGTGGTTCTGGCCAGCTCAGTAGATTGCTTTAAGAAGGGCCTGGATTCTTTCTTAAATGTACATAATATAACTGGGTACTGACATTTATAGGTAAAGTTGATCCGGGGAATATCCGATTGCCTCTCGGGGGATCAGGAAGGAATTTTTTCCCCTGCTGTAGCAAATTGAATCATGCTCTGCTGGGGTTTTTTTTTTATGGTTGAACTGGATGAACTTGTGTCTTTTTTCAACCTGACTAACTATGTAACTATGTAACTATGTGATAATGTTATTAAAAAAAATGAAAAAAAAGTCCATGAATGTTCCAAAAAAAAAAAAAAGTGCTTCCCATAATCACAAGAGAGAAAACACAGTTACGGAATGACTCTAAAAGAGAAGACAGGAAAAAGCTCCCCAAATGTCCAATAGAAGTGAAGGTGAAGGTGGCTGTTTACCAGAGGTTATTGGCTTTCAAACTAATGAAAAGCTGGAAGTGCTTTAGGGGATAAACCCCAAATGGATTCACAATAGTTGGAAAAGGACAAGACTCTCAATACATGGGGGCATATAAAACATAAAAGTTCATAGTGTAGTATTTTCTAATAAAAGTTTATTAAAAAACATGATAAAAGAAATTGACAGGCATCTCAATATCATAAAAAGCTGCAACTAGGAAAATGTCGGTGACAGATTCCTTCCGGCCGGCGGGCCGCTGTATGTGGTGACATCACAATAGGCATCACCCAACGTGTTTCTTCATACGTTTGACATAATCAGGAGCGTCACTTGTAGTTAAACGTATAGCGAAATGCATTGAGCGATGCTTAATGTGATGCCACTGCGTACAGCGGCCACCGGCCGGAAGGAACCTGCCTCTGACATTTTGCTACCTGCATCTTTTCACAATATTGAGATGTCGGTCAATTTCTTCTTAAAGGAGTTGTAAAGGTTCACATTTTTAAAATTAAAATAACAAACATATTATACTTACCCGCCCTTCTTCTGGGGTGCTCTGTTGGCGCTCTAGGCTCCTCCTCTTCGAGTGCCCCCACGAGAGCCGCTTTCCATAGGGGCACCAGTGCGGGTGTGCTCCCGAGTCCCACTGCTGCATCCATTGACACAGACGCCAGGACTTGGCCCCGCCCCCCACTCTCATGTCCCTGAATTTGATTGACAGCAAAGGGAGCCAATGGCTCCTGCTGCTATCATTTTATCCAATGAGGACAGAGACAGTGGCTGGAGCTGCTGGGCTTGTGCACGTCACTGGACCGGATGGGTTCAGGTGAGAAAAAGGAGGGGGGGCTCTGGGGCAGCTGTAGCAAAGAAGGTTTTTCACCTTAATGCATAGAATGAAAAAACATGAGACTTTACAACCCCTTTAAAAATGAGTGGATTTTGTTATGTTTTTTTAATAAACTTTTATTAGAACATACTACACTATGAGCTTTTATGTTCTATTTGCCCCCATGTATTCAGAGTGGAGTGAAGAGGCCAAGTCCTATCAATTTCTACTATTGTGGATCCATTTGGGGTTTATCCCTAAAGCACTTCCAGCTTTTTATTCAATTGAAAGCCAATAACCTCTGGTGAGCAGCCACCTTCAACTTCACTTCTATTGGACATTTGGAGAGCTTTTTCTTGTCTTCTCTTTTGGCGTCATTCTGGAACTGTGTTTTCTGGCTTGTGATTATGGGAAGCAAATTTTTTTGCACATTTGTGGACTTCTCATTTTTTTCACATTTTTTTTCACATTACAGATACTCGTTTAACGACCTACCTGTTTAATGACCACTCGGACTTACGACCAGCTCTCCCCACCCGAACGACGCGCTATACATCATTATATTGTACAGTACAGAATTTTTGTTTGTGTCCTGTACTTATGCAAATGAAAACAACGTTATTGAGCTGGAGTTTTGTGTTTAGATCTTTTTTTCTCCCACAATACAGTACAGTATTGTGTAACTACAGTAGTAGTTAAGAATGCTTAAAATATTGATTACTTGTAGCTCCCCGTTTAACGACCAAATTGATTAACGACCTGGTCATTGGAACGGAACCTGGTCATTAAGTGAGGAGTACCTGTACAATACAAACACATTATCACATATGCATGAACTTGTTTGAAAGGACTGTTTTTTAATTCATTTAATTATTTTGTATTAATTTGTATTCATTTTTTATGTGTTTTTAATAAGCTTAGCATGAATTTTATGGAGTGGTTTTGTATCTATTGACCTGTGCTAGCAGTTGTCCTTTTTTTTTTTTTTTCACTTTATTTTATCTAGCCCGGACTTTCTCTTTGAATAATGTTATTGTTTTTTTTTTTATAAGTGACAATAAATTACAATAAATCGGCATTGTAAGAACAGGTTTCAAATATAAAATCAAAATATACAAAAAAGCATGTAAATAAAGTAAAATATATATTATATCCTATAATAATAGATTGTATAACAAATAATGTATCATATTATAATATTCATATTAAATATGAAATAAGATGAGATGCACAGAGTAATAAATTTTTTTAATTACAAATATAAGAGCAATAAACAGGTATAAGTATAAATGCTACATATTAAAAACAAAGAAGGGGGTAAAGATAGAATAATATTTTTAAATATTATCGAGTAATGGGGGATAACAGACTGCAATCAGGGCCAAGGCCTGGCTATGTGGCTTGGCGTTTCCTGAGAAAATAAGTGAACATGTTTTCTACCCCGATTTATACTATAAATAATGAAGGGGGAGGGGAAGGGAAGGAAATAAAAGGGGGGGGGGGGGAAAGGGAAAACCGTCCAGAGAGTAATATCATGTGGTATAATAGAGATCGTGGAACAAAAGGATTATAGCATTTATCATATATTTATGTCTATATTAGTGATTTATTTGTACTTGGTGGAAGATAATGATCTATCCATGGTTTGCCTAGAGATTCAAATTTGGCGATTTTGTCTAAATAAATTGCTTCGGTCTTTGCGTGTACCATCTATCCCGGACTTTCACAGTAGTATAGTGTTTATGTACTGACAG
This sequence comes from Rana muscosa, assembly GCA_029206835.1. Classification (NCBI taxonomy): domain Eukaryota; kingdom Metazoa; phylum Chordata; class Amphibia; order Anura; family Ranidae; genus Rana; species Rana muscosa. The sequence continues at coordinate 213,926,243 of CM055118.1, forward strand.
AAGGCGAGAGCAGATTGATGAGCAATGACTTGTTACTGTGCTGCTGCTTGTTTTTTATCCTATTGATAAGCTCAGGGTGCACAAGAGTGGTTGTAGAGGATTTTGCTGTGGTATATTCCACACAATGGGCTGCAAACTCATACAAATCCCTTACTGGGTAAAGCAGTTCCTATATTTGTATTGTAAATATTTGTTAAGCTGCTTTACATTCTTGCTGCTTGTATAAATGAACAGACCCTTTGGTTAGACCAGATTGACTCTATAAAACCTCATTCAGATAAGGGGTGGCTGCCGACAAGAATCAGTAGATTCTTACCAGTGGTTCTAAATTCTGCGTTCACTCACGGTGTGACACAGGCAGCAGCTGTCAGTGGCGGATGTCAGTTTTGTACTCTGTATCATAGCTGCTGTCCAGCCACTTGATTGTTCTTACAGGTGGCAGGAGAGGACGTCCTCCCCCTCCCGCCACCCTCTGGTGCTTCTACTGGCTCGCCCGTGCAATCAGTGAGCCAGAGAAGGAATTCACCGCTGGTGGAAGTTTACCATAGAGAATACCAGTGACCAGATGGTCCCCGGCAGTCTCTATGACTCTCGGAGGCCTGGGTGTGACGTTATGACGTCACGTCTGGCCTGAAAGTAAATACTGCCATGTACTCGGCTGGAAATCCGAGATCGTTTTTTTTATCTCAGGCTTTCCAGCCTGGAGGAGAGGTGTGTGTTCTTATTGACCCCAGATCTCTCCATAAAGAGGACCTGTCATGCCCTATGCCTATAACAAGGGATGTTTACATTCCTTGTAATAGGAATAAAAGTGATCAAAAAATATATATATTTTTTTAAAGTGCCCCTGTCCCCACTCTCACGCAAAAGCAAACCCATATGTATGGTGCGCCCACATATGTAAACAGCGTTCAATCCACACATGTGAGGTATCGCCGTGAACATTAGAGCAAGAGCAACAATTCCAAATCCCAAGACCTCCTTTGCAACTCTAAGCAGGTGACCTATAAAAAATGTTAAAGCGTTGCCTATGGAGATTTTTAAGTACCGAAATTTGGAGCCATTGCACGAGCGTGCACAATTTTAAAGAGTGACACATTTTTTAATTCATGAAACAGTTTTTTTCCCAATAAAAACACGTCTGATAAATTGCTGCGCAAATATCATGTGACATAAAAAGTTGCAACGACCGCCATTTTATTCCCTAGGGTCTCCGCTAAAAAAACATATATAATGTAGGGGGGTTCTGAGTAATTTTTTAGCAAAAAAATGATGATTTTTACATGTAGGAGCGGAGTACCAGAATTGGCCCAGATGACAAGTGGTTAAAGGGGCGTGGTGCATTTGTAGCGCGTTACCTGCATTTACGGTGAGGAAATATTCAGCGTGCTCTACATTTTTTAACTGCGATGAACTGCCATGCCATGATGTGAACTGTGCCCATAGGATTACCTTGCTTTTGGGCTTTCTATGCAGTTGAAGTGGAGTAAAAAATGCATCCAACTGCAGCCAACTGCGTTCAGTGTGAAAGGGCCCTTAGCCACCTCAGACCGCAGCAAACTAGCCACAGTCACAGTATTTGGCAGTCTGAATGTAGCATTATGAAGGACACTCCAGGTGTAACTTCTTAAGAAAACCTGCTAGATACGATTTTGGAGCTTGTAATTATGGTGTTATTTACCTATTCTGTAAAAGGTGTGAACGCAAAAAAAGACACGAGGACCAGTTAGGTAAGGTTGGATTCTATCTGTCTTAAATATGTCATGCATGACAAGTGGGAAGAAATATGTGAAATGTGTGATCATGGGGATAGTCTTCTGTGATGATGTAAGCAGTATCAGAATTGAGGTGCAGCACTTCTGGAGAAATGAACAGGGGAAGAGAAAAAGAGGCTTGTCAAAATAGGATAAAAGTGGAGGATATGTATATTATTGACACCAGTGTAGTTAAGCAGAGCGATGAATGGAAATATGGGTAAAGCAGAGGGACTAAACATGGTCCAAGAAGGTAGAGGGACCCAGCACCCAGGTATGTAGTGAAGGATAAATACAGCTGTGATGCTAAAAGGCTTGTTTAGAGGATATCACAATATTGGTGGTACTCTTGAGGATTTACACTTTCTCTTTTTACTCTTGTTTAACTTACAGGCAACGTGAACTCTTTCATGCAGAAAGAAATATTTGAGCAGCCAGAGTCCGTAGTCAACACAATGAAAGGGCGAGTCAACTTTGATGACCTAACAGGTAAGAACACCAGATCTTTGCTGCTTTTGGGAAAGCTGTGTGTTATACCTACACTAATTTCCTGTTTACCAATTATACCAAACCTCAAAGGCCTCATGCACATTGGGCGTTTGATTTTCTCCTCTTTAGCGCCTTTTACGGCTGGGAAGAAAAATCAGCTTAAAAACACGAGCTGTGTATTGCTCATGCGTTTAGGCTCAAGCATTTGATGGTTAATGAATTCCATTGGCCAGAATATTCAAGCATTTGATGGTTAATGAATTCCATTGCCCAGAATATTAATCGATTATGACCATTAGAATGTACTAACACCCAAATGCTAGACATGTCTAGGTGCATTTAGATGTGTTTGGATGCGTCTAGAGTTTTTTCTGCTCTTCAGCTCCTCTTCTAAGCACGCTGGTGATGATTTTTTTTTTTCAGACTGTAAACTCTTCTCTTCTATTACGTGTGTAAATGCCTATGTGTGCATTATGTGCTTTTACAGAATGAGAAAAAAAATTACAAAATGCCCTTAAAAGACGATTTTTTTTTATGCGTGTGTGCATTACAGGCATACCCCGCTTTACGGACACTCACTTTACGTACACTCGCGAGTACGGACATACCCGCGAGTGTACATAAAGTACCTCACAAGTACAAACATTCCTGCACCATCAGCCGCAGTAGAAGGAACTGAAGCTCTAAGCATGTAGCCTACCCTATTCCAGTATGCTCTTCCTGTTTCCTGGCCGCTTCCCCACCTCCGGTGACATCACATCCACTCAGTGGTTCTTCTAGCTTCCCTGTCAGCCACAAAATGCCACCCAGCCTCTCCACAGCACTGTCCTCTGTGCACAGCACGATGTCCGGGGGATGGATTGGAGCGGGCCCCCCCCCTTGCATCAGATGAGCCTAATTACATGTGAGTGTTTCCCTTACACCCCCACTACAGCCCCTGATGCCCCACAACAGCCCCTGGCACCCCCACTACAGCCCCTGACTCCCTCACTACAGCCTAGAAGTGAAAAAAGGTATTGCTTCACTTTAAGTACATTTTCGTTTTACATACATGCTCTGGTCCCATTGTGCACTTAAAAGTGGGGTATGCCTGTATGTGCTTTTACAGAATGAGAAAAAAATTACAAATGCCTGTAAAAGTGGATTTTTTTATGCTCAGTGTGCATGAGGCCTTCATCATAATGACAGATTTGCTAGGATTAGGAGTTTAGGATTGAGGGATATACTCCACGATTGTCAATTTTGACAAATTACACAGTAATGCCGCGTACAGACGATCGGACATTCCGACAACAAAACCGTGGATTTTTTTTCCGACGGATGTTCGCCCAAACTTGTCTTGCATACACACGGTCACACAAATGTTGTCGGAAATTGCGAACGTCAAGAACGCGGTCACGTACAACACTACGACGAGCCGAGAAAAATAAAGTTCAATGATTCCGAGCATGCGTCGAATTGATCACGAGCATGCGTCAAATTGATTCCGAGCATACGTAGAATTTTTGTGCGTTGAATTGTGTACACACGGTCGGAATTTCCGACAACAACTTTTGTTGTCGGAAAAATTGAGAACCAGCTCTCAAATTTTTGTTGTTGGAAATTCCGACAGCAAATGTCCGATGTTGTCGGATTTTCCGACAACAAACTCACATCGAACATTTGTTGGAAATTCCGACCGTGTGTACGCGGCATAAGATTTCTCCATTAATGCATGCTGCTTATATTTTTAATATAGATACATTTTTTAAATTATTAAAAAGTAGTATTTCAGGTGCAAAAATCATTTTATAGACCAATTCTGGAGGTATAGTTACCTGGAAATGTGGAGGCTTGTACATCTTAAAAGCAATATTAATGATGTTTTGAAATGAATCCAGTCATATAAAGAGACTTTGTTCACAAAGTTATTAAAGAGAGATAATTGGCAAGCTATCCTGGCAAACTCCCTTTGTGCCCAGAGCAGATCAGGTATATTTACTCAAGGTTCAGTACACACAAGCACTAAAGCTGGCCATACACAATAATTTAGCTAGAAAATAGTTACATGGGACAAGTCAACAATCATTTTTGACCGTAGTATGGAGAAAAATGAAAAGGGTGGAAAATTGTTCTAGATTCTTTTATGAACAAGCGAAATTGTAACTGTTAATGTGGTACTCAGTTGTGGAAAATTATACTTATTGTAATACGCATGTGCTAGGAAAAGGTTAATCCGGAATTAGAACTTTCATGGTCACAAATGTATGAAAGAACAATACAAAGGTTTCTGTATATACATATACTTCTAAATGCAAGCTTTTAGAACAAAGATGTATAGGACAGCCACACTCCAAACCAATGTAGCTTTATTGTAAAAAAATTGTATGGAACAAGAACTACAAGTCACAGCAACAGGAACCAGGACAGCTGACGCGTTTCACACTACACTTAGTGTTTACTCATAGCTGATTTTCATAGAAAAAATCTCTAATACATATAGCAATCCTATCTAGACATGTGATCAAAAAACAGGTGATAATTAAAATTAAATTAGAAGCTGGATAGCAATTAAATTGTTACTGATTGAAGCCTGCTGTGATGAAGGTCGTGTATATCATCATTATATATGCATCAACATAAAGTATTATAGAGTATTATATATATATGTATTTTCACCACATCACACCACTAATAGTTTATCCATTATTTTGTTTTTATCATTATTATTTCCTTTTTCTGCACTTTTTAGACTATCATGTTTAATGTTCACAATAGGCGCAACTATGTGATGGTCCTATACACTATTTACGTTTGATAGACAAACACAATATTTATGCACATAAGCCATACATATTGTTGTTTCCGAAACAAATTTTGATATTTAGCAACTAGCAGGCCAAAACTCTATTCATATAAACCCCCCCCCCCCTTTTATTCTTCTTTTTTTGCACACTGATCCATTAAATATATGACAGGGGGCATTTCTACCATAGATCTTTGGATTTTTGGATTTTGGATTCCAATCTAAATTGAAATTCAAATCTAAATCTGTGCATTTGCATTCATATACATTTTCTGTATGTATACTGTTTTTTTACACTTTTATGTTGATGCATATATAATGATGTTAGTCTTGTGTTTTCTATAATTATGTTTTAGTCTATTTGATTTAATACATGTTGTAATGCCTGCATTATCACCATACAAACAGAAAGTCTTCACGACCTACATCACAGCAGGCTTCAATCAGTAACAATTTATTTGCTATCCAGCTTCTAATTGAATTTTAATTATCAGCTATGAGTAAACACTAAGTGTAGTGTGAAACGCGTCAGCTGTCCTGGTTCCTGTTACTGTGACTTGTAGTGCTTGTTCCATACAATTTTTTACAATAAAGCTACGTTGGTTTGGAGTGCGGCTGTCCTATACATCTTTGTTCTAATTGCTACGTGCACTGCCGGCACCTACGATTCCTGAGAGAAAGATTACAGTCAAGTAAGACCTGCCTGGAGCGGCAATTTCTTTGTTTCTTATCTAAATGCAAGCTTCTTATAAAAATAAATATACTTATACATTTAAAAATACCTTGCTTTGCATTATACTTTTGATGATATCATAAGTAATAAAATAAACCTGTTTCATGTATCTGGGAGTCTATTCATGCAGCTGGTCTGGGCAATTATTTTTTATTTTTTCACAAGAAAGGGCAATGTTTTTTTTACCGAAGATAGTTGACTGGCATCATTGATTGCTCTAATGAGCAATTTTTCAGAATTTCATACAAACATTCAAATGAGAATCTAATCATGTATTTCCAGCTTTAGTCAAGTATCAGTGTCATGCTGCAGCATGTGTTTGATGCTGTTGTCCTATTAATATGATTATTGTCTCAGATGGGCCCATTCTACCTGGAAATGTATCACTGCCTGTATGCTCTTCAGACTCTAGTACAGGTGTACAGGGGACCTGATCCAAAAATGCCCAGCTTCTTCTCACTGCAGGCTATGTTAAAGTAGATAGCCCACTGCCAAAACTTCTGTTTAAAAAGCAGTGAAATATGATCATGTCCTTTATTTCATTTTTATTTTTTTACCAGTAAATTTGGGAGGCCTGAAAGATCACATCAAAGAAATTCAAAGATGTCGACGACTAATCCTCATTGCCTGTGCTACCAGTTACCATGCTGGGGTTGCTGTAAGTGTGCATTACTCTTTGTATTTTGAACACTCTATACTTTCCTATATGCTGTTTTTAAGAGTTAGTAGGAGTAAATTGCTATAAGTGGTCATCACTCTTGCCTTGTGGCTCTGGGTCCAGCAGTGATATTTTATGCATGGAGTATGTCCTTCTTGTGTTTATGTCAGTTTCCTTGGGGTTACTGTTCCCGCCCACAATCCAAAAAGACAAGTTATTCTACTTAAATTGTGTGTATGATAGGAATGTTAGACTGTGTGTACCCTTGGGGGACTGATGTGAATGGTTCTATGTCCTCCAAAACATTGTGCAATACGTTGCCACTGTGTAAATACTGCCCAAAAAATAAAACCTTGCTCTATGTGTCACTTTAGGTAGATGTAGTGGCGTTGCATGGGCAGGGCCACAAGGGGCCATTGCCCTGGGCGCAAAATTATACCTCCCAACCTGGATTCCGCTGGACCATCTTTAGACTTCAACAAAATCCCAGCATCCTGCGAATCCGGGCTGAGTCCTGGAGCCCATTGCCAGAACAAGTTCCTATACTTGACTGAACAAATTCATCTGCCAGGGCCACACTAGCACCAAACACCCAGGGCACCTGCCCTGCCTATCCCCGGTAGGTGTCCTGGGCCCCAGCCCCAGCCCCAAAATCTTTCCCTCTGCAGCATCTGGTATTTCTCCCCACCAGCTGCCTGTAAAAACAATACATGTCAAAACCGAGTGAAGCTAGGCTCCTCTTCAGATCTGAATTACATCAGGCACAAGAGGAGGAGCCAGTAGGAGGTATGTCCCCCTGTATTGAGCTGTGCTGATCTGAGGTCTGTTTCAGGGTTTCACAGAGGGAAAATTGCACTTGGGGGCCATTTGACCAGGAGGGGGTGGGAGACAGATAACAAAGACTTGTGCTGATGGTGGATTTAGGGTTTTTAAGGTGTCAGATGTTTCCGATCAACTCACTGTATAGCTCATGCTACAAGCACATTGCAAACTTTTATTAGTACATCAAAGTCTTTTGCTGTTTCTCTGTGATGGTAGGTTGCATTTATTCTTTTGGTTGTTCATAGGAATTAAACTTGCTTTTTAGGGTTCTAGGCAAAAAGAACTAACCCTTAGAGACAGTTCTCCATTATAATGTTCTTCTTCAATAATTCCCACAGACACGTCAGATCCTTGAAGAGCTCACAGAGCTTCCAGTTATGGTGGAATTGGCTAGTGACTTCCTGGACAGAAAAACCCCTGTATTCAGAGATGATGTGTGCTTCTTCATCAGTCAGTCAGGTATGGAATTCTCATCACTTGGTAATTTATTGAGAATCTTTGTTATCTGGTATAGACCTTTTCTAAAAACTTTTATAACAAAATACTAATCTTGTATTACATTACTGCTACAAAATTGCTATGTAAAAAAGGTATATTACCATAGCTTTTAGATAAATAAATGTGATAGCTAAGCAATAAAAAAGTAGTATACCCCCCCCTCCCTTCCCTACATACATAAATATCTGCCACTGTTTTCTTGTGAAAAAAAAAATATATCTGCCACTGTGATAACTCTGCCCATGGTTTTTAAAACAACAAAAGTGTCGCGCTATGCTCTACAGCCTAATATATCCAGTATATAAAATCAAAATAACTTTTAAAAGTGCATGACAATATCAAATATCCTCATTGAAAATTAATAATAATAAAAAAACATTTAGAACAGAAATGAAAATATTGTGCTGAAAAGAATATATCCAATACGTGCACTAATAGGTGCTCATAAAAAACGCAAGTCCATCAATAAGTGTCCTTAGTGAACAACTAAGTATGGTCAAACAGCACTGATGAGCCACTATTGGGATGATCCTTAGATAAGTTTTCATGGTGCATGTATTAGGAAACAAGCTACATAGTGCTTTATTATTTAAAACCACATCTGTTTATTAAAAATCAATAGAGGTACTCACACCTTATACAAAAGTATTCACCCCCTTGTCTTTTTACCTATTTTGTTACATTACAGCCTTTAGTTCAATGTTTTTTTAATCTGAATTATATGTGATGGATCAGAACACAATAGTCTAAGTTGGTGAAGTAAAATTTGAAAAATATATACTGTGAGGGGGTTAACTCGGTAGCGGGTGTGTGTGACCCCCTGGTTGGGCTCCCCACACAAAAACAGGGCCAGCAGACGGAGGTTGTGGTTTTCAAAATCAAAAGGTGCGGTTTATTTCTCTATGTACAGTGACAAAAACACAGCAAAGCCAAAAAGAAACATAAACAAAATAAATCCTGGTCAGTTTGACCTCTGACTAAACATGCAGGTTTCCTAAACTAACAACTGGGATCAGCCTGGTGCTGTCCTAGTCCCTAAGTCCCTGGTTTAGTAAAAGTCCAAACAAATAGCCACACAGGCTTTGCCTCACCGCACAGGGGTTCACTCTCCCTAGACAGTCCACACAGGTCTGGGTCCAGGCATGAGCTAACATCTAATGAAGCTGGGAGTTTTTATAGAGGCCTTAAACGAACTGACAGGCTTCAGCTGGTCTCATCAACTCCCTGCCTGCACGACGCCCAGCCCTCTCCCTAGAGGTATGAGTCATCCATGAGCCCACTAGCCTCAGCTGGGCTTCATCAACTCCCTAGTTGTATAAGTCGGCATAAAGCCTGAATCTGGGAGAAATATATCTACCCCCCTGGATGCAACCAGGTGACTTTACCTTCCTGCTGTCACATACCCCCCCTCTTGTTTTAACCTTGGGGTTGGAACACCAGCAATCAGGCATTCATGTACTCGAGACAAAGCATCCACATTCCCCATTTGAACGCCAGAGCGATGCTTTACTGTGAAGTTGAATTCCTGTAGGGCCAGGAACCACCTATTCACTCTTCTATTTGTCTCCTTGTTTTGAGCCATCCACTTTAACGGAGCGTGATCCGTAACCATGTCAAAGTGCCTACCTAGCAGATAGTACCGAAGGGAATCTAGAGCCCACTTCACCGCTAAACACTCCTTTTCAACCGTGGCGTAATTTACCTCATGGGACTTGATTATAGGACCTACCAAATCCATTGCGATTCTCTCAAACGGGACCTCAATGATGGGTAGAGGGACCAGCGGGCTACGGAAATGTGGCATCGGGGCCGACCTCTGACACACAGGGCAGGAGGAACAATAATTTTCTATGTCCTTCATCACCCCAGGCCAATAGAATCTCTGTAATACCCTCTCTCGGGTTTTCTCTGTCCCCAGATGACCTCCAAGAATGTGCCCATGGGCCAACTCCAACACCAACTTCCTGTAAGGTTTGGGCACCACAAGCTGCTCAACGGTTTCTTCTGCCCTTTTTGCCACCCGATACAGTAGGTCCTTCTCTACGCTGAAGTATGGGTAAGTGCAGGTATTATCTGGGTTCACTAACTCGCCATCTATTTCCACTACGTTTTCCCGTGCCTTTATTAGGGCGGGGTCTTTTAACTGTTCTGTGGCAAAATTTTCCCTGTGAACCTCCAGATCAGAAAACTCCACAGACGGTAGGTTTTCGTCTGAGGAGGTGGGCTCCTCTCCAGTTTCTTGAGTCTCCCCTGCCAATACTGACAAGGGAAATTCTGGAGAGTCCTCACCACTCTCAGAGGAGTTCTGGCTATCACATTCCTGGTACATAGGGGCACCAGTGGGGGGCTCAGGATCATCCCACAGTTCCCAGAACTTCGGAAAATCTCTTCCCACAATGGCATCATGCGGTAATTGAGATACTAACCCCACTGGATGAGAGAGGGTACCTTTGGGGGTCTCGAAACACACTGTAGTCACTGGATACTCTCGGGTGTCCCCATGCACACAAATAACAGCTACCTTGCTATTCCCAGAGACCTCTGTTTTAACTAATTCAGCCTTTATCAGGGTCACAAGGCTACCTGAATCCAGTAATACCACAACATTTCTACCATTAATACACATTTTGCATAAATGTTTCTCAGTTCCCCGAATGGCAGTGCATGCGACTGTCGCACACAGCGACTGACGTCTGTCCGTCAGAAAGTCACATTGCATGGGTTCCTCCACAACCGGGCAATTTGCTGCAATATGTCCCGCTTGCCGGCAGCGGTAGCAAACAATCCTTTTGGCTGCCTCTTGAGCCCCTGACTTCCCAGGCTGTTCTCGCCAAACTTTGGGTAGAGCTCCCACCCTCTCACTCTCTCCACCCTCACCCCTTGGAATCCTCTTATCCGCCCCTGGGGATGGTCTGGTCTTAGGGTGGAAAGTCCGAGAGTCTCTGGAAGAGGCCGTCAGGTTCTCTGTAGCCAAGTATTTCTCTACACGATCCACAAGACCACCGGCCGTCTCTGGGTCTCCATGGCTTACCCACTTTTGGATGGCAGTAGGAAGAGCTCTCAAAAACCGATCCATTACAACATGTTCCACAATCTCTGGTGCGGACAAAGTCTCTGGCTGTAGCCACTTCCTGCTCAGGTGAATGAGATCATACATTTGAGACCTGGGGGGTTTTCCAAGCGGGAAAGTCCAGTTATGCACACGCTGAGCCCGGACAGCCAGGGTGACACCCAGCCTTGCCAATATTTCAGCTTTTAGCATCACATAGTCTTTTGCTTGGTCAGGCTCTAGGTCATAGTAAGCCTTCTGCGATTCACCAGTTAACAGAGGAGCCACCAGTCCAGCCCACTGCTCCTCAGGCCACTTTTCTCTTTCAGCAGTCCTTTCAAATGTGGTCAAAAATACCTCTGGATCATCCTCTCCAGTCATTTTTGTCAATAAACGACTCACCCCAAAGGACGCGGTATTAGTGGGACGGCTTTCCTCACTGGTCTGCGGACGTTGCTGCATTACTGCTTCCATTTGTTGTAGTCTCTGCTCTTGCTTCTGTAACAGGTCTATGAAGCGGGCCTCAGATTGCTGCTGGGCTTGTTGATGAGCTTGCTGCTGGGCTGCAAGGCTCCTTTGCAAACCTGCATTTGTCTGCTGTTGATTGGCATTTGCTAGAGCCAGCTGTTTCAGTATCTCCTCCATGCTGGCTTAAAAAAAACTGCCACTGGTTCTCCACCAACTGGGAGGGGGTTAACTCGGTAGCGGGTGTGTGTGACCCCCTGGTTGGGCTCCCCACACAAAAACAGGGCCAGCAGACGGAGGTTGTGGTTTTCAAAATCAAAAGGTGCGGTTTATTTCTCTATGTACAGTGACAAAAACACAGCAAAGCCAAAAAGAAACATAAACAAAATAAATCCTGGTCAGTTTGACCTCTGACTAAACATGCAGGTTTCCTAAACTAACAACTGGGATCAGCCTGGTGCTGTCCTAGTCCCTAAGTCCCTGGTTTAGTAAAAGTCCAAACAAATAGCCACACAGGCTTTGCCTCACCGCACAGGGGTTCACTCTCCCTAGACAGTCCACACAGGTCTGGGTCCAGGCATGAGCTAACATCTAATGAAGCTGGGAGTTTTTATAGAGGCCTTAAACGAACTGACAGGCTTCAGCTGGTCTCATCAACTCCCTGCCTGCACGACGCCCAGCCCTCTCCCTAGAGGTATGAGTCATCCATGAGCCCACTAGCCTCAGCTGGGCTTCATCAACTCCCTAGTTGTATAAGTCGGCATAAAGCCTGAATCTGGGAGAAATATATCTACCCCCCTGGATGCAACCAGGTGACTTTACCTTCCTGCTGTCACAATACATACTATTTTTCAGAAAAAAAAAAAAAAATGATAATTGGCATGTGCGTATGTATTCACCCCCGTTTGTTATGAAGCCCATAAAAAGCTCTGGTGCAACCAATTACCTTCAGAAGTCCCATCATTAGTGAAATGATGTCCACCTGTGTGCAATCTAAGTGTCACATGATCTGTCATTACATATACACACCTTTTTGAAAGGCCCCAGAGGCTGCAACACCTAAGCAAGAGGAACCACTAACCAAACACTGCCATGAAGACCAAGGAACTCTCCAAACAAGTAAGGGACAATGTTGTTGAGAAGTACAAGTCAGGGTTAGGTTATAAAAAAATATCCAAATCTTTGATGATCCCTAGGAGCACCATCAAATCTATCATAACCAAATGGAAAGAACATGGCACAACAGCAAACCTGCCAAGAGACTGCCACACACCAAAACTCACGGACTGGGCAAGGAGGGCATTAATCAGAGAGGCAGCACAGAGACCTAAGGTAAACCTGGAGGAGCTGCAGAGTTCCACAGCAGAGACTGGAGTATCTGTACATAGAATGACATAAAGCCGTACGCTCCATAGAGTTGAGCTTTATGGCAGAGTGGCCAGAAGTAAGCAATTACTTTCAGCAAAAAACAAAATGGCACGTTTTGAGTTTGCGAAAAGGCATGTGGGAGACTCCCAAAATGTATGGAGGAAGGTGCTCTGGTCTAATGAGACTAAAATTGAACTTTTTGTTCATCAAAGAAAACGGTATGTCTGGCGCAAACCCAACACATCACATCACCCAAAGAACACCATCCCCACAGTGAAACATGGTGGTGGCAGCATCATGCTGTGGGGATGTTTTTCAGCTGTTGGGACTGGGAAACTGGTCAGAGTTCAGGGAAAGATGGATGGTGCTAAATACAGGAATATTCTTGAGCAAAACCTGTACCACTCTGTGTGTGATTTTAGGTTAGGACGGAGGTTCCCCTTCCAGCAGGACAATGACCCCAAACACACTGCTAAAGCAACACTTGAGTGGTTTAAGGGGAAACATGTAAATGTGTTGGAATGGCCTAGTCAAAGCCCAGACCTCAATCCAATAGAAAATCTGTGGTCAGACTTAAAGATTGCTGGTCACAAGCACAAACCATCCAACTTGAAGGAGCTGGAGCAGTTTTGCAAGGAGGAATGGGCAAAAATCCCAGTGGTAAGATGTGGCAAGCTCATAGAGACTTATCCAAAGCGACTTGGAGCTGTGATAGCCGCAAAAGGTAGCTCTACAAAGTATTGATTTTAGGAGGGTGAATAGTTATGCACATTGACTTTTTCTGTTATATATATATCTTTAAAGTTTTGGGCATGTTCTGTAAATTAAATGATGCAAATCCTCAAACAATCCATGTTAATTCCAGGTTGTGAGGCAACAAAACATGAAAAATGCCAAGGAAGGTGAATACTTTTGCAAGACACTGTAGGTGCTTACAGCACACCAATCTATATAAGACGATCTATAAGTATTCCAAAATTCAGCTGCACAGCCGTTGTTTGCCTGCAGCTCCTCGCTCCACATGTGGTTGCTGCTGACTGCACCGTCCTCTTCCCTCCCCTACGCGTGTCGACACAGGGATCACGTGTCTTTCTCAGGAGATTTGCTCAATCCACATTTCAAGTAATAATTATAGCGTTTCTGTTTGCTTTCTTTTAGGAGAGACAGCGGATACTCTTCTTGCACTGCGTTACTGCAAAGAACGGGGAACCCTGACAGTAGGGATCACTAACACTGTTGGCAGCTCCATCTCCAGGGAGACAGACTGTGGTGTCCATATTAATGCTGGGCCTGAGATTGGTGTGGCCAGCACAAAGGTAAGCTCTAGTGTGACACAAAATAAGAGGGTGTAAAAGCTGGGATGATTAAAAAATATTGCACAATCTTCTCTTAATTTACCAACAGGTGGTACATGGTCCTGCTTGAACAATCTATTCAGTTTCTATCCAGTGTGGTTAGCCTACACACTGCATAATAACAATAGGGTGACTCAAAGACATGAATAAGATGGCATTTAGAGCTCAGTTAGTATCGCAGGTGATTTCCAGAGAATTAGTCATTTGTTTTTATCATTAGTATCATCTGTTTTATATCTTGTTATTCCCTCATTCACTGGATTAAACTCAAATGTCTGAGATAGAATAAAGAGACAACCCACAACAATGTCCCTTCATTCTGACTGATTTGGCAATTCTAGTTAACCTTGGGGAGGACCAATGACTTAAATAAGATGACTTTATGAGCCCAGTTGGTATCGAAGGTGATTGCCAGAGAATAAGTCATTTGTTTCATGTATTTGATATCTAGCTATTCCCATATACACAGGATGAAATCCAAATGTCTGAGACAGAATAGAAGATACAACCCACAACAATGTCCTTTCACTCTGACTGATTTGACAATACTAGTTGGAGTGTGAGTTTTGTTTCTTCTATGTAAAGATTTACAGGAGCATTTTTCTTTTAACAGGCATACACAAGCCAGTTTGTAACACTGGTCATGTTTGCACTCATGGTTTGTGATGACCATTTCTCTATGCAAGAGCGACGCAAGCAAATTATACACGGTCTGAAAATGCTGCCAGGTATAAATCATTAAATAATGCACCTGAATGTTACTTTTACCTCTATATGTATAGCCTCATCATGTTGATGTATGTGTACTGCTTCATTTATTTTGTAGAGTCCATTCTAGGCAGTAAAAAAGATCAGTCTGTGTACTGCTCCCTGATTGTGTCACAAAACTACACGTCATTTGTCATAACTTGCATTTGCCGGTATAACAGGAAAGGTCAGGGCTGGTAAATGCCAATTGTGAATAACTAGGAGTGCAGAGAGAGAGCAAGCACATAGAGGCTTAGCACACAGACCTCACATGCAGGGCGTTTATTGTGTTGTTTTTTTTCTTCAGGTAACATTTATGTTATAGAGGCTGCTAATTTTAATTTAAGATCTAACATTACGCATATACAGTATGCAATATGGCAATGCTTGCTTTGTCTATGACATTTTTTCCTTTTCTTTTCTATCTCAGATCACATTAAGGAAGTACTTAGCCTTGATGATGAGATTCAGAAGTTGGCAGCTGAACTGTACCAACAGAAATCAGTGTTAATCATGGGTCGTGGATATCACTATGCAACCTGCCTGGAAGGGGCCTTGGTAGGTTGAAGCCCCCCAGGCTTTCTGCTGTCATGAGTTTCTTGCCTGCTGAATTATTGGTGCAGCATCTGAAGCTGTACTTTGCTAAAATGATAACTGTGGTGTCTGGCTCAGAACAAATGTCATATACTCAAGACCTCTAACCTAATGGAAAAAAGAAATTTTTTTAATAGGGAACTGCTGACATCCCTAAATAATTAATGAACATTCTAGTTTTTTCTTAGAAATGTGGGTGCAGATCAGGTGCAGTCCAGGACCGTCAGGTGCAGACTTGTTGTCTGTGCCCACTCATCCCCTCAACATCAGAGCCTACCAAGGGCAAGTAGGGCAAATTCCTTTTACATTATGTCCTGAATCAGACCTGCCCTGCTGGGAGAAGATGAAGCCCTGTACACACGATAGGTTTAACCGATGAAAACAGTCCGATGGACTTTTTTCATCGGACAAACCGATCGTGTATGGGCCCCATCGGTCTTTTTTTCCATCGGTGTTTAAAAATAGAACATGTTTTAAATTAATCCGATGGTTAAAAAACCGATAGCAAATTACTATCGACTGTGGGGAACTCCATCGGATAAAAAACCCACGCATGCTCAGAATCAAGTCGACGCATGCTCAGAAGCATTAAACTTAATTTTTCTCGGCTCATCGGAGTGTTTTACGTCACGGCGTTTGGAACGGTCGTTTTTTTGACTGATGGTGTGTAGGCAAGACTGATGAAAGTCAGCTTCATCAGTTTTCCGATGGAAAAATCCATCGGTTAAAAAACCATAGGAAATCCGATCGTGTGTACAGGGCTTAAGGAGGAAAACTGGTCACACACCAGGGCATATATTACTATTCTTCCACATATGTTAGTGAGGACTTTATAAACAGTTTTCTTTACCACTAAAATCTGTTTTTATTCATGGTTTATTTATTTGTTTTTCGGAAAATTGCATTGGGGTTACATTTTGGGGCCTTATTAAACAGAGACCAGTTTTGAACAGTTGTTTAACTATTAGTAACAGTAACTTTTTTTTTTTCTTTGTAGAAAATTAAGGAAATCACCTATATGCATTCGGAAGGGATTATGGCTGGGGAGCTGAAGCATGGTCCGCTGGCCTTGGTAGACAAACTAATGCCGGTCATCATGATTATAATGAGGGATCATGCCCATACCAAGTGCCAGAATGCTCTGCAGCAAGTGATAACTAGACAGGTAGGTCAAAGACTAAAGCAAAGCTAAATAAGTTTTTATAGAAATGCTCTAGTTTCATCAACTCTGGTTACCATATTTATTTTCTAAATTGTAATAGGGGCGTCCAGTTGTGATCTGTGACAAGGAGGACACAGAAACAATTAACTCGATCAAACCTACAATTAAGGTTCCCCACACAGTGGACTGTCTTCAAGGAATACTGAGTGTGATCCCCCTGCAGCTCCTTGCCTTCCATCTTGCTGTTCTCAGAGGATTTGATGTAAGTTGTTGGCACCCATAGGTCAGCTTTCTAGCTGGGCATTTAACAAAGGGTTCTGGGTGTTCTATATCATCCTTGTTTGAGTGACCAATACCTTCTCTTATTTCCTCTCTCCATAGGTGGATTGTCCAAGAAACTTAGCCAAATCTGTGACCGAGTAGTAAAATTGGTGGGATCCGTAGACGACGTTATTTCAAATGTTTTTAAACCCAAGTTTTACTTTAATATTTATGTGTCTCATCTCCTTTGTTTAAATCTGGAAAACCAGAATATTGTAGAAATGTAAATTCTGTTGTAAAAAGACAGAGCCTTGTAGAATAGAATAACTTTCTTTGCAGACTACGCAATTTCTACCATTTCTATATCCCAATGTTTACGTTCCCTTCATCTCCTTTGTATTCAGTTCATTTGCAGCACCGGCCGCTGCATCTTATAAATCCTGGAAAACCAGAATATTGTACAAATGTAGTTTCTGTTGTACACAGACAGAGCCTTGTAGGATAGATACTATTAACTTTATTTGCAGTAATTTTGACACAAACCAAGTCTGTGAACTAGTTACAGCGATAAGGGGACTCTAACGCTGATATTTTTTCTCATTTTATTCTTGTATAGTTGTATATTTTATACCTGTCTAATGTAAATATATTAGGGAATATGTAGATCAAAATTAATATATAGAACGTTATTTGCTTCTTTGAAAGTTTGCTGACATGACTTTCAAGCCATTTTGAACAATTGTGGCTCGGTTTACATTGGTGCAATGTTAGACATCGCATGTGATTCACACCGCACTGCTGTACACATCACATGCACTGTCTGTGCGATGCAAATTCAGCCATACAGTTTATATGGCTGAATTTGCATCGCATTCAGACCAAAGTCGTGCAGGACCCTATTTTTGGTCCGCACCAGAATCTGACAGGAATCGGATCGCATGGGATCCGATTCCGGTCAGAATTGACAGTTCACACTGCGATATGCATACCGATCTGGGGGTGTCATTAACTTTGTATTACCACTCCCAGCTGTTCGCATAGGGCAGTGTGAACTGCCTGCGAGTCGGGTGCGATGCGGGAACCTGCATTGGATTCACAGGGTTCCCGCATCGCACCAGTGTGAACTGAGCCTTCATTGTGGTGTTTTTTTTCTACACATAACCCTACCCTGGTTGGTGCGTTCAGCCTTTTCAATAGGTTAGGGGAATGGGAGGAACATATGTGACATAGGGATTGACAATGACATCATTAGGGAATATCAAGTTCTTTTGAAATGAGCCTATCACAAAGAAAAGTGCATTCATATAAGTAGCAGTTCAGTAATTAGATAAAGTTATGTATTTGGATCAGTGAAACAATGTGACACAAAAATAAACACAAACAGCTCTCTTAAATAGTTTTCTCCATTGTGGAAACTTAAAGCTCATTAACGTGTTAATGTCTTGCCAGAAGCCTCTACATGACAATCCAGGGTGTTGACCTTTATATCCCAAGGAAGGAATGTCCACACATATGAGTAGAATTGCTGCACTGTACTGATGGTATTTAGGGAATGGCATAACAGTCACGTCACATCGACATACATTCTGCAGTCGCTTAAAAATCCATAGTTAGTCACATTTAGTGGACGGTTTGCAGCAATTACATGTGAAAGCATATGCAGCACTTTTGGCAGCCATCTCCCCCTAACAATCTCTCCTTTCACCTGGGATCATTAGTACTCACAAGACAGTGCTTTCTGTAGTCACATGTAGTACATCTCTCCTGGGACCCTCCAGGGAAGCAACATCACTCAGGGAACTCTTGGCCTAGCCTATAAGGCCTTTTGCAATCCACTCTAGCCCCTACCTCCAGGGTCAGAAAGTCTACAGTTAGCTTTTTATGAGGAAAGGTCTACTCCTCACTGGCCTCCTGCCCTATCCAGGGCCTACATGTGCTGGTTACATCCTTGCTGGTGTGGGGTGTTTAGCTCTCATGCCCTAAGTACACTAGGGCGCCTCTCGTCCTGGCTTTTAACTGGGCCCTCCCATGGGACTCACCCATGACATCACTACAGGTTGGGTCTAACTAAAAGGTGCCTAGCACCTGAAGACACTGTCTGCTGTAACCAGACACTATTATGATACAGAGCCACCTAGTGGCAGATTAGCTAGCTGTACCTGCCTACATGCTGACAGGTGGTAAAGAGGTAATATGTCTCCTTCTCAATGTCTGATTTAACCCTATTAATCCGGCACCACTGGGTCACAATCATGTACGTTGCATGTGGTTGTGGCACAGCCCAGTAGACATGCATGGGTCATATTCAGCTGTGGTAATTTCTGCCAAATGTGACATGCAATTTTATTTTTGCTGCGTCATGTGTACAGCCCTAAGTGGCTGTAAAAATGTCTGTCAGCTTGTTAGTGCTTACAGTTTTAAAACTGCCTGCAGTGGATGAGTACAGCAGCAGCCAGTTTTAAAAAGCTTCTTATTAGGCACAATCATGCTCATTGAGGATGCCAACAATTGAATAGCATCTCTGAAAACACTTTAATTGAATAATCTCAGAAATGATCTCCAAAACGGGATATGACATTGTACTTTCTGGACAGTATATAGCCTCTCAGCTGTGGGGCAACTACAATTTCCAGCCCTCTCACACAGCTTTAAAGAATTTACCCGCCTAGCAATTGAGCAGGGCTAGTACAACGATTTTTGACATCATAGGCAAAACCTAATTTTGCCGCTCCCCTTGGCTCCACCCCCTTTCCCCTGCCCATGTAAACCCCACCTTTTTAATAAAGCGCCCATCAAATGCAGCTTCACCAGAGCCCATCAAATGCAGCTTCACCAGAGCCCATCAAATGCAGCTTCACCAGCGCCCATCAATGCAGCATCACCAGTGCCCATCAATGCAGCCTCACCAGCGCCCATCAAATGCAGCCTCACCAGCGCCCATCAAATGTAGCCTATCAACATCCATCAAATGCAGCCTACCAGCGCCCATCAATGCAGATTACCAGCGCCCATCAATGAATGTTTGCGTGCTTCCATTTATTCGGGAGTCGGGACACAGACACAGTCCTTTCTCTCTGAGCCTCTGACACTATGTGTGAACAGAGCGGCGGCTGCCTGCTGATGCTGAGACTTAGTTGATTGCAGCAGAGAGAAGAAAGTAGGAACCCCAGTGGCTGGGTGCCCTAGGCAGCAGGGTGCCCTAGGCGGCTGCCTAGTTTGCCTAGTTTGACTAGTGGCAGCACCAGCTCTGCAGGTGAGGTAGCAAATCTGAGTGACAAAGAGAATAGTTTTTGGGGGGGGGGGTTAACCGTGGAGATGGCTGCCAAGGAGTGCCTATCACCTATTTCCAGAGACAGCTTACCTGAAAGTAAGATGCTGATGCAGCTTAAAAATGAATTCCTCTTAGTTCATTTTTTTTTGGACAGGTAGACTCCCTAACATAGGAATGAAGGCTTTTGAGACTTCCAGATGCACTACTTGCTGTGAAGATAAAAAAATGTGACATTTTATTTTTTTATACTTTCTCATTACCTTTATTTTCTGTGTGTATTTTTTGTATTTAATTCAAAATATTGGTTGTTTAATGTTGAAATATGTACAGTTTGCTATTTGCATTTTTTCTGTTTTAACTGTAAAAAATTACATTTTCTATTAAATGGAAAATTGCTGTTCTCCTGTTAATGCAAGGAAAATTTACAAAGGACCAAAAATATGTATAGTGCTTGTAAAATAAGGATAAAAAATGTACATACAAAAGTATGTGAAAAATAAACATTTGATATATGTACAGCCATTTATCTGCCTATGCTTTTCTTTTTCATTATGTGTGTGTTTATTTAGGTGAATTCAGGACATTTGTGGCTCGTTATGCACAGACCCTTACCCAGACCATTTGATCATGGGTGTACATACATTATTTGATCCCCTGCAGATTTTGCCCACTTACAAAGAAATTAAGGGTCTATAATTTTTTTATCATAGGTGTATTTTAAATAATAGAGACAGAATATCAACCAAAAATCCCCCCAAAAACACGATACAAATGTTATAAATTGAGTTCAGTGAGTAAAATAAGTATTTGATCCCCTACCAACCTACAATAATACAGACTGGCTACAGTATGTGTTCATGTGGTACACAGATTCGTCCTGTCAATTTAAGAAGTTGCTCTTTACAACAACTTGTTATGTGTATAAAAGACACCTGTCCACATAATCCCTTTCTTCCATTCAAACCTTACCCTCATGGGCAAGACTAAAGAGCTGTCAAAGGATACCAGGGACAAGATTGTAGACCTGCACAAGGCTGGGATGGGCTATAAGGCCATCAAAAAGAAGCTTGGTGAGAAGGAGACAACTGTTGGAGTGATTATTTGCAAATGGAAGAAATACTGAAGCCTGCTGTCAGCTGACGTCACAGAGCCGGTGCAGGCTCGGGCAAGATTGCGACAATAAAGTCAAGATTCGCCCACATGCCTGGACTGGTACCCCGGCTCAGCCTCTCAGTGAGCTGCTGAGAGGCTGAGCCGGCCACTCCTGCCCCCTCCACAGCTCAGTGCTCCAGTGAGTGTGGGGGGCAGACCAGAGAGTGGTGACTGACAGGGAGCCCTGAGAACCAGGCGTTCAGCGGTGTTTGATCACATGGTTCTCGGCCTTAGAGCCAACGGGGACAGATGCAGCATCGGACCGCTGCTGCATCCACCTAGGTAAGTATGAATCTGCACAAAAAAAAAGTCCATACTTCTCTCTTAATTATTACTGACCACCAATATGGGGGGAGGGGGGTTAGTTAATAAATACTGCCATAGAAAATTGAAGTGCAGAGGAAGGGCTAAAAACCACTGCCAATGATTAATAAAATACCAGAGTTACCGTGTACACAATGGGTAGGCTCAAGTGTTAAGCCCCTCTTACTATAAGTGCAATTTTGCCAAAACCAAAACTGCTGCAGAAATAAGGTGCAGGCATTTACATTGCTATTGGCCAGTGAGGCTGCTCATTATAGTGATGGGTCATTGGAATGATGGTGGGGGACTTAGTAGTAAGCTCCCACACTACCTAATAGTGTTGGATCTTTGCCTGTCAAAATGGCCTGTTTGCATGCACAATTCAACCATTGCCCCTTTGCACACAAATGCTAGTTATTACTCACAACACTGGCTATACAAATTGTCAGTTTCACAAACCTTGTAACTTGAAAGGGCACATTACAGTTGCTTAAGTTCCCACAGAGTTGGGAGCATGAAATTGTACAAAATTAACAATTTGGTATGCTGATTAGGGATGAGCCGAACACCCCCGGGTTCGGTTCGCACCAGAACCTTCGAACGGACCGAAAGTTCGCGCGAATTTTCGAACCCTATTCGTTATAATGGACGCGAACGTTCGAAATCAAAATTGCTAATTACAACGGCCAATATGCATGTTAATGTCATAAAACAGGTTTGGGGACCCGGGTCCTGCCCCAGGGGACATATATCAATGCAAAAAGAAATTTTAAAAACTAAAGTTTTTTCGGGAGCAGTCATTTTAATGATGCATAAAGTGAAAAAAAAAAAAGTGAAATTTTCCTTTAAATATGGTACCTGGGGGGTGTCTAAAGTATGCCTGTGAAGTGGCATGTGTTTCCCGTGTTTAGAACTGTCCTTGCACAAAATGACATTTGTAAAGGAAAAAAAGAAGCCATTTAAAACCACTTGCGGCTTTAATGTCATGTCTTGTCCTGGCCGCCATATGGCTGAAAATCCTTGAGAAAAATGGCATGGCTACCCCATCACCCCCCCCCACCCCAGCCCCTTTGGGTCTTGTATGGATACTAAGGGGGACCCCGCACCCAAAATAAAACCCTATACCTACAACCCTATATACTCTGAACAGCAGTATATAGGTGGTGCAAACAAGACATGGACTGTAGGTTTGTTCTTAAGTAGAATCTGAACAGGTACATTATGAAGTGTAGCTACATCCCAAAAAAATCAATTTTTAAGCTTTTTGGAGAACATAGGGAGGGGTTATCACCCCTGTAACATTTGCTGTCTTTGCACATCTGTTCAGAACATGTCACCTCACTTTCCGTCCCAATGACAAATGTTTTTGGAAAAGTGGGGTTTTAATTGAAACAAGGATTGGTGATAAAGCATCAGTAGAGAGGAGATACCTTTTTCCCAAATTAAATCTAACAGGATAGAATTTTCCTTCCTAGGGGTAGATTTCCTCTCACTTCCTGTTTTCTCTTGCCGTTTGCAAGTAGGAGTCGTTTGTAAGTTGGATGTTTGAAAGTAGGGGCCTGCCGTATATACTCTGCAGAAATTTGCCCTATTAGATGTTGGTGTAGCCACAAGACTGGTGGGCACAGGAATGGGCCCTGCTGTGAGTTAATAGATCAAGATTTGTACTTGCATGCACCTGATGAACCGGGCAGAAAAATTGGGCCTTTGGTGGTGGTGGTGGTGGTGGTGGACGGTGTTGCCACAAGACTGTAAGCCCTCACAGTTACTCTTGGTGGGTGCAGGAATGGGCCCTGCTGTGAGTTATTAGATCAAGATTTGTAATTGCATGCACCTGTTGAACAGGGCAGAAAAATTGGGCCTTTGGTGGTGGTGGTGGTGGTGGACGGTGTTGCCACAAGACTGTAGGCCCTCATAGTTACTCTTGGTGGGCGCAGGAATGGGCCCTGCTGTGAACTATTAGATCAAGATTTGTAATTACACGCCCCTGTTAAACAGGGGCTGAAAAATTGTGCCTTAGGCATTGGTGCTGGTGCCACAACACTGCAACCCCTCACAGATACTGTACTTGGAGCACAGCAGTCACACCTGTTGCGAAGCATCTTTTTAAAAAATTGTAATTACACGCCCCTGTTATACAGGGGCTGAAAAATTGTGCCTTAGGCACTGGTGCTGGTGCCACAACACTGCAACCCCTCACAGATACTGTACTCTGAGCACAGCAATGAGACCTGTTGCAAAGCATTGCCTAAAAATTGTAATTACACGCCCCAACAGGGGCTGAAAAATTGTGCCTTAGGCACTGGTGCTGGTGCCACAACACTGCAACCCCTCACAGATACTGTACTCTGAGCACAGCAGTCACACCTGTTGCGAAGCATCTTTTTAAAAAATTGTAATTACACACCCCTGTTATACAGGGGCTGAAAAATTGTGCCTTAGGCACTGGTGTGGTGGCATGGATCATTGAGGAGGAGGAAGAGGATAGTCAGTGAACATAACAGGACAGTCACTCAGCATCAGCATAGGCAGTCTTGAAGGGATGTGACATTATAAATTATTCCGTTATATCCGCTTCAGGTGTCTGGTAGCTGGTGGTGATCCAAGACTGATTCATTTTTATGAAGGTCAGTCGATCAACCGAGTCGGTGGACAGGCGCACCCTATGATCGGTGACAAATCCTCCAGCAGCACTGAATGTGCGTTCGGAAAGAACGCTGGATGCAGGACAGGCCAGTAGCTCAATTGCATACTGTGCAAGCTCTGGCCAGTGATCCATCCTCAGGACCCAGTAAGCCAGAGGATTTTCGGTGGGAAAGGTGTCCAAGTCTGACCTTGCCCCTAGGTATTCCTGCACCATGTATATCAGACGCTGGCGATGGTTGCTGGAACCGATCATACCTTGGGGCTGCGGACTAAAAAATTGTCTGAACGCATCGGTCAGACGTCCACCTTCCCCACCGCTCCTTCTGCTACTGACCGAAGCCTCAGCAACTCGTCGTCCAGGACCAGGAGTTTGTAACCTCCCAGTTTCTGGGAACGCGTTGCACAGACCTTTCTGCAAGGCCTCCCTGAGATGTCTCATCCTCTGCTCCCTCTGCGACGGCAAGATAAGGTCCGCAACCTTACCCTTGTACCGTGGATCAAGGAGAGTGGCCAGCCAGTAATGGTCACTCTCCTTGATCCGAAGAACACGAGGATCCTTCCGCAGGCTTTGCAGGATCAGGGAGGCCATGCAGCGTAGGTTAGCTGAGGCATTCGGTCCGGAGTCTTCTGGGTCACTGAGGATGACATGATCGCCAGCCACCTCCTCCCAGCCACGTACAAGTCCACTGGTTTGTTGGGACTGTACATCATGCCTAAAAGACTGCTGCTGCTGATGCTGAGTGCCAGGCTCCACCTCCATGCTCACACAATCCTCCTCCTCCTCCTCCTCCTCCTCCTCTTCCTGTGTGATGGGTGGGACAGAAGGAACATTGTCTGGATAAAGGGGGCCTTGAGAGACAAGGAAGTCCTCCTCTTCCTGCCTCTGTTCTGCCTCAAGTGCCCTGTCCATTATCCCACGCAGCGTATGCTCCAACAGGTGGACAAGAGGTACAGTGTCACTGATGCATGCACTGTCACTGCTCACCATCCTCGTGGCCTCCTCAAATGGTGAGAGGACAGTGCATGCATCCCTGATCATGCTCCACTGGCGTGGGGAAAAAAAGCCAAGCTCCCCTGACCCTGTCCTGGTGCCGTAGTCGCAAAGGTACTCATTGATGGCCCTCTGCTGCGTGTGCAGTCGCTGCAGCATGGCCAACGTTGAGTTCCACCTGGTGGGCATGTCACATATTAGGCGGTTCTTGGGCAGGTTCAGCTCCTTTTGCAGCTCAGTCAGCCGAGCACTGGCATTATAAGATCGGCGGAAATGCACACAGACTTTCCTGGCCTGCCTCAGGACATCCTGTAAGCCTGGGAACCTGCCCAAGAACCGCTGCACCACCAGGTTGAGGACGTGAGCCATACAGGGCACATGGGTGAGCTGCCCCTGTCGCAGGGCGGAGAGGAGGTTGGTGCCATTATCAGAAACGACCATTCCTGGCTTAAGCTGGCGTGGCGTCAACCACCTCTCGGCCTGCCCCTGCAGAGCTGCCAGAACCTCTGGCCCAGTGTGGCTCCTGTCCCCCAAACACACCAGCGCAAGCACGGCATGGCATCTTTTTGCCTGCGTACTCGCGTAGCCCCTTGTACGCCTACGGAGCACCGCTGGTTCCGAGGACAGAGCACTCGAAGAGGACATGGAGGAAGAAGAAGAGGAGGGGGTGGAGGAGAGAGGTGTGTCACAACCAGTAGTAGCATTTTGGAGGCGTGGTGGCGGAACAACCTCCAACACTACTGCACCTTGTCCTGCATCCCTCCCAGCTGCCAATAGAGTGACCCAATGGGCCGTGAAAGAAAGATAACGTCCCTGTCCATGCCTGCTGGACCATGAGTCAGCGGTAATATGCACCTTACCGCTGACCGCCCTGTCCAGCGAGGCATGGACATTGCCTTCCACATGCCAGTAGAGAGACGGAATCGCCTTCCGTGAGAAAAAGTGGCGTTTGGGAACCTGCCACTGAGGAACCGCACATTGAACAAACTCACGGAAGGGGGCCGAGTCTATCAACTGAAAAGGCAGCAGTTGAAGTGCTAGCAATTTAGCCAAGCTAGCATTCAACCGCTGGGCATGTGGATGGCTGGGAGTATACTTCTTTCGACGGTCCAGCAGCTGGGGCAGGGAAATTTGCCTGCTACAATCGGACGTCGGTGTACTGCAAGTACTTGGTTGTGACACACCTAATTCTACACCTTCAGTCCTCTCAGAGCAGCTTTCAGAGAGGACTGAAGATATAGTGGGGATGGAGATCCCAGCTGATGAGGAGCAAGGAGAGGTCCGCTTTGTTCTTTGGTGTGGGTCTTTTATGTGTGCTTGCCAACGAGCTGCATGGCAGGTCGACATATGTCTGCTCATGCTTGTGGTGCCCAAGCGGCTGATGTTTTGGCCACGCGAGATACGCTTGAGACAAATATTGCAAATAGCAGTGGTGCGATCTGATGCACTTGTCTCAAAAAAGGCCCACACCAAAGAACTTTTGTGATAACGTGCAGAGGCAGCGCCCTGCACAGGCGGAGCTCTGCGGTGTGGTACAGTTGCTGTGCTGGCCTCTAGCTGGCCTCCAGGGGGCATCCTGCCTCGTTGGACATGTGACGCTGCATCCTCCTCCTCCTCCTCCTCTCTCCCTTCAGGCACCCACGTGGAGTCAGTGACCTCATCATCCCCTCCCTCTTCACCACTAGAGCAAACCTGGCAGTAAGCTGCAGCTGGTGGAACACTACTGCCAGATTGCTGTCCTTCAGCATCCCCTCTCTCTGCGCGCACACTACTGACTTCCTCAAGCTGGGTATCATCATCCGAGCCTTCGAATCGTTGGGCATCCTCCTGGAGCATGTACCCAACACTGTGCTCAAACAGTTCGGGGGACTCCTCAGGAGGACATGGTGGGTCTAGGGAAGGGGTGGCTGATGATGCCATTGAGTACGCGTTGGCAGCTGCTCTGCCAGTACCCTGAGCCTGGGTGAGAGAGGATGAGGAGGATGAGGAGGGCTTGGTCATCCATTCTACCAAGCCTTCGGCATGATGCGGCTCCACATGTCCAGCTGCCGAAAACAAAGACAAGCGTGTCCCATGGCCACGTGCTGATGACGATGCACGACCACGTCCACGGCCAGCACTGTTGTCTCTAGAAACAGAGCCTGCCTGCCCTGTGTTCTTGCCTCGGCACGCTCTGCCTCTCCTTGGCGGTCTTCCAGCCATTGTAGTCGGTAGTGTATATAGTATAAAAAATAGAACTCCTATGTGTGCTCACAACACACTGTAGGTCCTATGGGTGCTGACACTAACACACTATAGGTACTATGTGTGCTGCTGACAAGAAAATATAGGAGCTCTGTTTGCTGCCACTAACACACTAGAAGTCCTATGGGTGCTGCTGAGAAGAAAATATAGGAGCTCTGTTTGCTGCCACCAACACACTAGAAGTCCTATGGGTGCTGCTGAGAAGAAAATATAGGAGCTCTGTGTGATGCCACTAACACACTAGAAGTCCTATGGGTGCTGCTGAGAAGAAAATATAGGAGCTCTGTTTGCTGCCACTAACACACTAGAAGTCCTATGGGTGCTGCTGAGAAGAAAATATAGGAGCTCTGTTTGCTGCCACTAACACACTAGAAGTCCTATGGGTGCTGCTGAGA
The DNA here is from genome assembly GCA_029206835.1 of Rana muscosa. NCBI lineage: Eukaryota > Metazoa > Chordata > Amphibia > Anura > Ranidae > Rana > Rana muscosa. The sequence goes on from CM055118.1 coordinate 213,953,985, forward strand.
AGAAAATATAGGAGCTCTGTGTGATGCCACTAACACACTAGAAGTCCTATGGGTGCTGCTGAGAAGAAAATATAGGAGCTCTGTTTGCTGCGACTAACACACTAGAAGTCCTATGGGTGCTGCTGAGAAGAAAATATAGGAGCTCTGTTTGCTGCCACTAACACACTAGAAGTCCTATGGGTGCTGCTGAGAAGAAAATATAGGAGCTCTGTGTGATGCCACTAACACACTAGAAGTCCTATGGGTGCTGCTGAGAAGAAAATATAGGAGCTCTGTTTGCTGCCACTAACACACTAGAAGTCCTATGGGTGCTGCTGAGAAGAAAATATAGGAGCTCTGTTTGCTGCCACTAACACACTAGAAGTCCTATGGGTGCTGCTGAGAAGAAAATATAGGAGCTCTGTGTGATGCCACTAACACACTAGAAGTCCTATGGGTGCTGCTGAGAAGAAAATATAGGAGCTCTGTTTGCTGCCACTAACACACTAGAAGTCCTATGGGTGCTGCTGAGAAGAAAATATAGGAGCTCTGTTTGCTGCCACTAACACACTAGAAGTCCTATGGGTGCTGCTGAGAAGAAAATATAGGAGCTCTGTTTGCTGCCACTAACACACTAGAAGTCCTATGGGTGCTGCTGAGAAGAAAATATAGGAGCTCTGTTTGCTGCCACTAACACACTAGAAGTCCTATGGGTGCTGCTGAGAAGAAAATATAGGAGCTCTGTGTGATGCCACTAACACACTAGAAGTCCTATGGGTGCTGCTGAGAAGAAAATATAGGAGCTCTGTTTGCTGCCACTAACACACTAGAAGTCCTATGGGTGCTGCTGAGAAGAAAATATAGGAGCTCTGTTTGCTGCCACTAACACACTAGAAGTCCTATGGGTGCTGCTGAGAAGAAAATATAGGAGCTCTGTTTGCTGCCACTAACACACTAGAAGTCCTATGGGTGCTGCTGAGAAGAAAATATAGGAGCTCTGTGTGATGCCACTAACACACTAGAAGTCCTATGGGTGCTGCTGAGAAGAAAATATAGGAGCTCTGTGTGATGCCACTAACACACTAGAAGTCCTATGGGTGCTTCTGAGATGAAAATATAGGAACTCTGTGTGATGCCACTAACACATTAGAAGTCCTATGGGTGCTGCTAAGAACAAAATATAGGAGCTCTGTGTGATGCCACTAACACACTAGAAGTCCTATGGGTGCTTCTGAGATGAAAATATAGGAACTCTGTGTGATGCCACTAACACATTAGAAGTCCTATGGGTGCTGCTAAGAACAAAATATAGGAGCTCTGTGTGATGCCACTAACACACTAGAAGTCCTATGGGTGCTGCTGAGAAGAAAATATAGGAGCTCTGTTTGCTGCCACTAACACACTAGAAGTCCTATGGGTGCTGCTGAGAAGAAAATATAGGAGCTCTGTTTGCTGCCACTAACACACTAGAAGTCCTATGGGTGCTGCTGAGAAGAAAATATAGGAGCTCTGTTTGCTGCCACTAACACACTAGAAGTCCTATGGGTGCTGCTGAGAAGAAAATATAGGAGCTCTGTGTGATGCCACTAACACACTAGAAGTCCTATGGGTGCTGCTGAGAAGAAAATATAGGAGCTCTGTTTGCTGCCACTAACACACTAGAAGTCCTATGGGTGCTGCTGAGAAGAAAATATAGGAGCTCTGTTTGCTGCCACTAACACACTAGAAGTCCTATGGGTGCTGCTGAGAAGAAAATATAGGAGCTCTGTGTGATGCCACTAACACACTAGAAGTCCTATGGGTGCTGCTGAGATGAAAATATAGGAACTCTGTGTGATGCCACTAACACATTAGAAGTTCTATGGGTGCTGCTGAGAAGAAAATATAGGAGCTCTGTTTGCTGCCACTAACACACTAGAAGTCCTATGGGTGCTGCTGAGAAGAAAATATAGGAGCTCTGTGTGATGCCACTAACACACTAGAAGTCCTATGGGTGCTGCTGAGAAGAAAATATAGGAGCTCTGTTTGCTGCCACTAACACACTAGAAGTCCTATGGGTGCTGCTGAGAAGAAAATATAGGAGCTCTGTGTGATGCCACTAACACACTAGAAGTCCTATGGGTGCTGCTGAGAAGAAAATATAGGAGCTCTGTTTGCTGCCACTAACACACTAGAAGTCCTATGGGTGCTGCTGAGAAGAAAATATAGGAGCTCTGTTTGCTGCCACTAACACACTAGAAGTCCTATGGGTGCTGCTGAGAAGAAAATATAGGAGCTCTGTTTGCTGCCACTAACACACTAGAAGTCCTATGGGTGCTGCTGAGAAGAAAATATAGGAGCTCTGTTTGCTGCCACTAACACACTAGAAGTCCTATGGGTGCTGCTGAGAAGAAAATATAGGAGCTCTGTGTGATGCCACTAACACACTAGAAGTCCTATGGGTGCTGCTGAGAAGAAAATATAGGAGCTCTGTTTGCTGCCACTAACACACTAGAAGTCCTATGGGTGCTGCTGAGAAGAAAATATAGGAGCTCTGTTTGCTGCCACTAACACACTAGAAGTCCTATGGGTGCTGCTGAGAAGAAAATATAGGAGCTCTGTGTGATGCCACTAACACACTAGAAGTCCTATGGGTGCTGCTGAGAAGAAAATATAGGAGCTCTGTTTGCTGCCACTAACACACTAGAAGTCCTATGGGTGCTGCTGAGAAGAAAATATAGGAGCTCTGTTTGCTGCCACTAACACACTAGAAGTCCTATGGGTGCTGCTGAGAAGAAAATATAGGAGCTCTGTTTGCTGCCACTAACACACTAGAAGTCCTATGGGTGCTGCTGAGAAGAAAATATAGGAGCTCTGTGTGATGCCACTAACACACTAGAAGTCCTATGGGTGCTGCTGAGAAGAAAATATAGGAGCTCTGTTTGCTGCCACTAACACACTAGAAGTCCTATGGGTGCTGCTGAGAAGAAAATATAGGAGCTCTGTTTGCTGCCACTAACACACTAGAAGTCCTATGGGTGCTGCTGAGAAGAAAATATAGGAGCTCTGTTTGCTGCCACTAACACACTAGAAGTCCTATGGGTGCTGCTGAGAAGAAAATATAGGAGCTCTGTGTGATGCCACTAACACACTAGAAGTCCTATGGGTGGTGCTGAGAAGAAAATATAGGAGCTCTGTTTGCTGCCACTAACACACTAGAAGTCCTATGGGTGCTGCTGAGAAGAAAATATAGGAGCTCTGTTTGCTGCCACTAACACACTAGAAGTCCAATGGGTGCTGTTGGGGTGCAATGCTGTGCTAACAGCACTGCGGTTGGTACTACTGCAATACTGTACTAACAGTAAGCACGCACCAGACTAATCCCCAGCAGCAGCTAATAACACACTAACTGTGCAATCAGCAGCAATGAACGATCAATGACTTAGGTAGCAATGGTTTAGCAAAGAAATAGCCAATGGTTTAGCAAAGAAGAGCAAATCTTTCAGTATCAAGCAAAGACAGAATCAGCAGACTAATCTCTCCTAAAGCCGGAACTCATGTGACCGGGGCCGATGGCGTGGCGGCCTTTTAAATGGTGGGGCGTGTACTAAAGCCCCTGAGCTGTAATTGGCTACAGGCGTCCTGCCTGTAGCCAATTATTGCTCTCCGAGTTTCGGGCGCTGTGATTGGCCAAGCATGCGGGGTCACAGTGCATGCTTGGCCAATCATCAGCCAGCAATGCACTGCGCCGGCCGCGCCGGCCGCAATGCATTGCGGGGCCGCTCGCATCACACGAATGTGATGCGAACGGCCCAAATAGTTCTGGGCTCGACGAGCGAGCGAACGCCCGATGCTCGATTCGAACATGGGTTCGAATCGAGCACCGGGCCCATCCCTAATGCTGATGCCTTAAGTGTTCCCTTCACTGGAACTAAGAGGCAAAGCCCAACCCCTGAAAAACAACCCCACACCATAATCCCCCCTCCACCAAATGATTTGGACCAGTGCACAAAGAGGTTCATAAAGACATGGATGAGCGAGTTTGGGGTGAAGGAACTTGACTGTCCTGACCTCAACCTCACCCAGGTTAATTCAGTTGGTAAGCAGACTGGTTGGTGAGTAGAGCTGGGAATTTTCTATGGTTTTGTCTTTCATCTGTTTGTTCTTTCATGTGCTCCTTGCTGTGAAGGCGGGGGCAAGGGCCATCTCTTTGTTACTGTTGTAAATTTGGTCAGGGGACACACTGGGCACCTTTGCTGCCATTGTGCTATGTGCTGGGTGTCCAATGTGCCCTTGTGCCTTTAAGGAGGATTGGGCTACCTCCAGGCCCACATGTCCCTTATGTAACCATTAGTTTGTATGTGCTTCCATTGTTGAGACCCTCATAAATTTAGAATGTTAGGACTGCGAGTGATACAGGGTGCCGTGAAGAGGCCTTGCAGCTTATGCATGTGTTTGCAAATGTGTGCTAACTAAACCCCTGTTTTTATACTTTTGGACAGGTTAATTTGGTTGGTAAGCAGACTGGTTGGTGATAAGAGCTGAGAATGTTCTCTGGTTTTGTCTTTCAACCTGATAGAACACCTTAGGGATGAATTAGAGCGGAGACTGCGAGCCAGGCCTTCTTGTCCACATCAGTGCCTGACCTCACAAATGCGCTTCTGGAACAATGGTCAAACTTTCCCATAGACACACTCCTAAACCTTGTGGACAACCTTTCCAAAAGAGTTGAAGCTGTTATAGCTGCAAAGGGTGAGCCAACTCAATATTAAACCCAAGGACTAAGACTGGGATGCGATTCAAGTTCATGTGTTCCAATACTTTTGGTAATATAGTGTATATGCATTTGCAGTTTACGTTCTCTGGTATAGCCACCAGCAAATGGGTGTTTTACATTGAATGTTAATTACTGGGTTTTGTGATTTGCTTGCATTCTATTATAGGTTCAAATACTGTATAATTGAATGTGGCTTAACAGGTAATGTAACATACAATTCAAAAATAAATTTTTACAGATGTAGGACCATTCCTCCAATAAGACAAGGTGAATATCTCTTGGGTAGAAAGGTAGGAACCTTACATCTGGGGCTCCCCACTTAAGTTTAAAGATCTACCCTCCCTTCACATTGGAGAAAAGAATGCTATGTATTCAGGTCATATTTGGGTTTTGCTGAGCAGGGCAAGGAACTTCAGGGGGTCAATGTGAACTCAATAGGATAGCTGAAATGACCTGATGGTAGACTGAAAATATGACTTTCTGTCCTGTTTTTGGTGCCGCCCCTGAAAGACCAAAATTCTCCTATAGCCCTCTGTTTTGTAGACAGCTGAAAAATTTACTTATTTATCTAGGTTTACACAGATAAAATAACTTGCTTGATGCTTTTAAAGCTGAAGTTTGGGTATGGCAATTGTTTGCAGTTACATTGGTTCAGCTTACATACAGTATGTATGTTTCGTACCTGTGGGATCCCCCTAAAAACTGGAAATCAATGTAGTAGGCACTCCTGACAGTATTCTTCGCTAGCTTCAAAGTTTTTGCTGATGAGAAAAGGTGTTTAGCAGTTTATATACCAGATATAGTGAATGCAGGGTCCTGGGTTTAGTAACACTTTAAGGACTGACATTATTTTGGAGTACAGTCTAGGATCCATTTTTGCTGCAAGTTGTACAAGAAGTTATCCTCCAAGTTGTTTCTGAACTCAGTTTTGGGCATTCCGTAACCCATTTCCCTATCTAAGTTTTATCCCCTCAATAAAACATTAAAACAATCCCAAGGACTGGTTTTCTGTGTCCGGATGCAAGCTTGAAAATGCGTGTTGCATGGCTGTGCAGGAATAGGGGAAACCAAAATCCAGTGGCCCTCTAGGGGAGACAAGGAGTTGCCTAATGTCGGGGCGTGTCTGGAAACAAAATTAATTCCCTCCTTCAGGAGATCAGCATATACCCGATCTTCAAAGAGGATTGGTAGATATCTATGTACAATGTTTCTGATCTCATTAAATTCCTTACTAAAGGGCGTACTGAGAGTGAGTCTCTTTTTATTGAATTCTTGCTTTTTGTTTTTTGCCCCTCCTTGTGTCCTGATCTTTTCAAAAGATCCTGTCTATTTTTGGAATTAGCGATAGACAAAGCTCTATCTAGCATATATCTTGGGTACCCCCATTGCCAAAATCTGGAAAATAAAGCTCGCACCTCTCTATCATAAGATTGTTGGTCACTACAAATTCTGCGCAATCTCAAAAATTGGCCAACGGGATACCCCTGATAGTATGTTGGGGATGGCCAGATTGGGCCATCAATAGAGTATTGCCAGATAAAGGTTTCCTAAATAGACTAGTATGAAGACTGGTGATCTGTGAGGATTATTGGCACCATATATGTGATGGCGTTCCCACCACCCCATATATAAATTAGCAAGCAAGGGTGAGAACTTGGCTCCAATGGCTGCTCTGCACTTTTGGAGAAACCATTCTCCATTAAAGGACTGAAGAACTTCCAGGATAAACAATCTGTGTTCAATGTTGAAATGGGTGTCTCGTTCCAGGTAAAGCGACTGCTTCCACTGTCCGAACATGTGGGATACAAGAATATAGATTTGAAACATCGCAGGTGATCCACATGGAGTTTGCTTCCCATCCAATACCATCTGAGATACTTATCGGTAATAAATGATTAGTGTCTTTCAAATGGCTGGGAAGACCGCACACCAAAGGTTGCAATACACCGTCCAACCACTGACCCAATTTTTCATTAAGGGAGCCGATTCCCGAAAAGATCGGTCTCCTATGTAGCAGATGAAGCCCCTTATGTGTCTTAGGGAGGTGGTGAAAAATAGGGGCCACAGGGTATTCAGGGATCAAACCAGAAATTATTTTTTCATCAAAAATACCCAAATTGACCCCTTCATTGACAAAACTGGTCAACAACATCTTACATTTCTTGGTGGGATCTCCCTTGAGTCTTGAATAGGTGTCCAAATGGGATAACTGTCTCTCTGCCTCACACTTACATTGATCTACACCCAGGATAACCACCAAACCCCCTTTATCAGAATTTCAAACTATAGATGTATCACTTTCTAAAGTTTTAAGGGCTTTCCTTTACTGACGTGAAATATTATCTCATTTGGTGCACATACCTGATGTTGATTGTATAGACAAAGTAGTGAGATCTCTTTCTACTACTTTCTTAAATGTATCCATTTCAGGGCAATGTGCACTGACAGGATAATAGTCTGAAAATTTAATTGAATCAATGGTTTGACATCTAAACCCACTTTCTTCACCAGTTCCCACTGTTCCCTCCCATGACAATTCCTCCAAATCACCCAATGCACACTGTTCTCTGAAAGAGAGCAACAAACCCTCATCTACAGCGCGGCGTGCAGTAGGGGACACACCTGAAACAACTCGATCATCAACACTATTATCATTATAATAATGCTTTTTAATAGCTATATTTCTAATAAATGTATTCATGTCAAGGATAGTTTCAAACATGTTAAAATATCTCTGAGGACAAAAATTTAGACCCCTTGAGAAGAGGGAAATCTCATCTGGAGAAAGAGTCCTGTCAGAAAGATTGAGAACATTGCTTGTACCTGTCAGATCCTGCGGGAGGAGTTCCGGAGTGCATAATGATTGCCACCCCCATTTTCATCCCTGTTTGTGTCCTCTTCTTGTTTTTTTATACCTTTGCTGCATTGTCTCCTGTGGGGCTTCCGTTTCTGTACCCCGTTTTTTGATAAATTGGATATATTGTGACCGCCAGCCCATCCTGTGCCTGGTGTATGTCCCATAACATTTTCTCTTTCTTAGTTTCAATAATATGTTTTTCTAATTTATTAAGTCTGTCATTGGGTAGTGTATCCAAATCAGTGAAATCGGCTGAACTTTGTAGTGGCTTGATATCCTCCTGTAGTATAGAAATTTTGTTTTGTAATTTTTCTATCTCCTTATTTTTGGATGAGATAATCATTTTCATGAGGGTAATAGAACACCCTGATAGTGTATCAGTCCATTTCTTTTTATGCCCTTCTTGATGGAGCTCACAGGTAGGACATTTTTTATACAGAGGCCCCATGGGACCCCTTCCGAAGCCACGTATTCAGACAGAGTACTTGAATCCCAAAATGCCCTTATCTCCTTACTCATTGCTTTTTCAAGCTTCCGGAATAGGAGTTTGGCGGCACCCAAACTCACGCAGTGCAGCACATCTCCTTCACATGAGTTGATCAGGTTGTTGTTTGTGGCCTGTGGAAATTCCTCTTCAATGACTGTGCGATGTTGCTGAGTATTGACAGGAACTGGAAAATGCTGTCGTATACGCCGATCCAGAGCATGTCCGGTGAGTATGCTGGCCATGCAAGAACTGGGATGTTTTCAGCTTCCAGGAATTGTGTACAGATCCTTGCAACATGAGGTGGTGCATTATCATGCTGCAACATGGAGGTGATGGTCGTGGATGAATAGCACAACAATGGGCCTCAAGATCTCAGCACGGTATCTCTGTGCATTCAAAATTCCATCAATAAAATGCACCTGTGTTCATTGTCCATAGCATATGCCTGCCCATACCATAACCCCACCGCCACCATAGGCCACACGATCCACAACGTTGGCATCAGTAAACCGCTCACCCACACAACGCCATAAACGTTGTCTGCAATCTGCCCATTACAGTGAAAACCGGGATTTATCCGTGAAGAGAACACCTCTCCAAAGTGCCAGACACCATAGAATGTGAGCATTTGCCCACTCAAGTTGGTTACAACGATGAACTGCAGTCAGGTCGAGACCCCGATGAGGACGACGAGCATGCAGATGAGCTTCCCTGAGACGGTTTCTGACAGTTTGTGCAGAAATTCTTTGGCTTTGCAAACCGATTGTTGCAGCAGCTGTCCGGGTGGCTGGTCTCAGACGATCTTGGAGGTGAAGATGCTGAATGTGGAGGCCCTGGGCTGCTGTGGTTACACGTGGTCTGCGGTTGTGAGGCCGGTTAGATGTACCGCCAAGTTCTCTGAAATGATTTTGGAGACGGCTTATGGTAGAGAAATGAACATTCAATTTAAGGGCAACAGCTCTGGTGGACATTCCTGCAGTCAGCGTGCCAATTGCACGCTCCCTCAAATCTAGTGACATCTGTGGCATTGTGCTGTGTGATAATCTGCACATTTTAGAGTGGCCTTTTATTGTGGCCAGCCTAAGGCACACCTGTGCAATAATCATGCTGTCTGTGAGGTGGATGGATTATCTTGGCATAGGAGAAGTGCTCACTAACACAGATTAAAGGCGGCCATACACGGTTCGAATTTTGAAAGAATTTTCGTACGAAAATCGTATCAAAGAATTTTCGGACGAATTTCGCACCGTTAGTAGAATGCAGCAACAGCCGATTTTCGTGCGGCAATCAAATTTGAGGAATCCGACATGTTGGAAATTTTTTGAAAAACGAACGATCTTCTGATCAATGATGGGAGAATCGTGCGAGAAATGTAATAGAAAAAAAATGTGCATGTGCAAGAAAAGAATATTCCCGGAGAGAAAAGAATATTCCCGGCAACATGAAGGTTTAGTCGGCCGAATTTCGAAAATCAATAGTGGCATCATCGAATCACAAAAAAAACGAACTTTCTGATTTTGAAAAGAAAATTTGTTCGAAATTCGACCGTGTATGGCCTGCTTTAGACAGATTTGTGAACAATATTTGTGTACATAGAAAAAGTCATAGATCTTTGCGTTCAGCTCATGATAAATAGGGACAAACACAAAAGTGTTGCTTTTATAATTTTGCTCTGTGTATGTACAGTGCCTTGAAAAAGTATTCATACCCCTTGATATTTTCCACATTTTATCACGTTACAACCAAAAATGTAAATGTATTTTATTGGGATTTTTCTCTCAATAAATTTTTATTGTTATAGTTAACAAGCTTACAAATATCAAACGAATGTAAGTGGTAAGAAGGTTCCAGGGGATGTGCCCCCGGAAAAGTATAGAGAAGTACATTCCAAGTGAATATGTCATATAATACTAATGTAACAGGAAAATAACGTGAGTGGACTGTTTTACCATCCCGCCGAAGCTTGATTTCATGGCATCACTTCATGGGTCAGTTCTCCGGACCAGCGAGGTCCCCCCCACCTCCGGCACCCCTTAAGGGATCATGCTGTGCCAGAGGCGCGGTCCCCCGCCACCTCCAGAGCCCCGACCCAATCACGACTAGCCAGATGGGATGTAATGAGTAGATGCCTGGTCTATTATATCATCAGACCTACAGTCTTAAGACATCTGAAAACTCAACAGAATCTCAAAAGAGATAGAACAACCTGTTTGTATAAAGGAGATAGAGAAAGAAGATATAGAAGGAAAAGGGAAGAAGGAGAGAGTAGGTGAGGGAGGGGAAGGTGTGTGGGGAAGATGAATGTCTAATACGAGGCTTAGGGATGGTGTACAACCGTGGGGATACCGGGAATAATAGAGATTCCGATAAATTGAGCCCAGGGTTCCCATATCTTTTGGAATTTGGCGGAGGAATCTGTCAGGATGCTGGATAGCTTTTCTTGTGTCATAATCCAGGATATTTTTTGTTTGACAGCTTGGAAGGATGGTTTTGGACGTTTCCATGCTTTAGCAATCAAAATTTTAGTTCCGAGTAGCATAAAATTGATTAAGGATTGTGTAGCCTTAGGAATTTGTGGGATATGTCTATTTAGTATGGCAACCTCTGGAGATCTAGGGACCTGGTAACCTGTCACTTTGTATATCATGTTAAAGATCAGTCTCCAAAATGTGCGAATCTTAGGGCATTCCCACCAAATGTGGGCCATGGAGCCCCTCAGCTGACAGCCTCTGAAGCATAGGGGATCAGAGGAAGGGTAAATGTTTTCTAGCCTGGTAGGGGTAAGATACCATCTGGTCAAAATTTTTATGCTAGCCTCCATTAGGGAGATATTTCGGATCCCCTTGCAGGATTTGGTGAAAGCTGTTTGCCAGGTCTCCAGCTCAAAGCTGCATTGGAAGTCTGCCTCCCACGCTACCATATAGGAGGTTTTTTCCTTCGGGTAAGTGAGTGCTGAGTAAACCACTGAGATACCACCCCTCTGCTCCATGGCTTGTCCACACCATATCTCGTAAGCCGTGAATTTAGGAGGTAAGGGTTTGTCCGTCCATAGTTTGTGAAGGAAGTGTGTTGTGTTACACTATGTGATTATTCTTGCTCTGTGTCTTTAAGATCTGTCCCCTTCTTTCTAGCTGAACTCTCTCTCTCACCGTAGTTCTTTATATATCGCCTCCACTTCCTGATTCTGGTCATTACTCCTGTATATCTTCCATGCTAAACATCTTACATGTGGCTTACAACTGCAACGTTTTTCTACCTATGAATATCCATCATTAAACGGAACATTCGAAAGGATTCATCGTCTGTCGTCCTAACTGTGAGTTTATTCATTGAGTTAAACTGCCTGTATCGATGCAAGGGATGAATATCAAACCAGCTTGTGTAAGGCCTACTTCAACCTGGAGATGAACTTTATCGCTTTGTAGTTGAGACAGAACAGTAGAAAAACGGAGTTCACAGCCTAATTACAAGATTTCTGCATGTCAGTACTGAAACAGACAAGATTTACTGCCCTCATAGCAAGACAGAAGGGACAGAGCAGCACATGGCAGCCTTATAGCCTGAGACAATCTGCACAGTGTCATATTTCAGCACACAGATCCTGCCTGCTTTCACAGTCAGTCTGCTATCATGAGTGATCAAGCTTCTCCATGTGAACTCACATCTACCTCCCCACAAGTTCCTGAAGAAACTGAGTTACCCAAACGCTCAGTTAAACCCACTTGGAAAGTAATGGAGAATTATGAAGCTTCAAGGACTGAATTGTCAAATAGCTTGGAATTAGTCTGGAAGAAAATCCTTGCTGAAGCCAATACAGTGTCTGTTGAACGTGAACCACTGACACTAGAGGGCGCCATTAAACAACTTTCTGCCTCATATGAGCTTTATCAGCTTACCAGCAGCAAATTCACTAATGTCTTGCAAAACATGAATACAGAAAGTGCGATGACACAATTAAAGCGCGTCAATGCTCTCAATATTGAAAGAGACAGTTTTATCCAGCAAACCAGATTAAAGGCAGAAGCAAAAATAAAGCTGTTACAGGACACTGCATCTCACAGATCTGTTTCCACCAGACGTTCTAAAAACTCATCAAGATCCCATAGTTCAAGATACTCAACACTCAGTGAGCGACTTATTAATGCCCGCGCTGAAGTGGAAGCCAGCAAAGTGCAGGTGGCATATGCAGAAAAAAGAGCAGAGTTGGAAGCTCAAAGGGCAGAGTTGGAAGCGCAGTCAGCACGTCAAAGAGCAACAATGGAAACCTTAAATAAACAGTGTAAACATGACGCAGCTATGGCAAAGCTAAGGGTCCTACAGCAAGCTATCAGTGCAGACGAAGGTGCAAGTGAGAAAGACAGCATTAACCTAAACATAGCAGATATGGAAGACCCCCTCAAACGCACTAAAGACTATGTCCTAAGCCACTGCAGTGCACACTCCATTGTCTCCAATGCTCCCGACTACATAGAGACTCCTTCACAGCTTCAAGTTAAAGAGGTTCCAGCAACTTCCTGCACTCAAAATCACTCCACTGCATTTCCTACCTGCCTACCTTGCCTGCCTTCATACGTCTCAGAGCATCAGCGCAAGCTTCAAGCAAGTCATCAATCTCCAGTCATCGGTACAGCCTTGAATCAACGTACCATTGGAACAACTGACTTCAAGCAAGCAACTCACCTGGATGCATCTGCTGCACCATATTTCCCCGTGTCCTTTAACAACAATGTCAAAGATAACGCAATCAGCACCATACAGCCAACAGCATCTCACATAAAGGCAGAGACAACTGAAACAGAAGAGTTTGTGAGGTACATGCTTCGCAGGGAGCTCACAAAGACTGGTCTTACAAGTTTTGATGACCAACCTGAGAACTACAGAAGTTGGAAATGTGCCTTCAGAACTACAATCAGCAATATTGGCATTACAGCTGATCAAGAATTGAATCTGCTGATCAAATGGCTTGGTCCTCTATCTGCTGCACGTGTTAAGCCATTAAGATCGGTTTTCATGGACAATCCTACTGCAGGCCTCACAGCTGCATGGGAGCGACTAGAGCAAAGTTATGGCAGTCCAGAAGCTATAGAAAATGCTTTGTTCATGCGTCTGGAAACTTTCCCAAAGATATCCGGTAAGGACAACAAGGAGTTCCAGAGACTGAGTGACCTTCTCCTTGAGCTTCAGCTAGCCAAGACAGACCCAAAACTACCTGGACTCAGTTACCTTGACACTCCAAGAGGGGTAAACCCAATTGTCTCCAAGCTCCCGTATGGTTTGCAAGAGAAATGGACTGCACTAGGGTCATCATACAAAAGAGAGAACAAGGTTTCCTTCCCTCCATTCTCTTTCTTCTGTGAATTCATCAGGGAAATTGCAGAGACCAAGAACGATCCAAGTTTTTCCTACGGTGAGTACAGTCTCTTCTCACCCTTTCCTAAGAGTACCAGTCTTCAGGGCAACTACAGAAACCATAGAGGCCCAGTGTCCGTGAAAAAGACTGACATCCTTCCCACTCCTACCACAGTTCTGGCCACGAACAAACAGAGTAGGAAGATTGAAAACCCTAACAGAGAGTGTCCCATACACAAGAAGCCACACCCCCTCAATAAATGTATCGGCTTTAGGAAAAAGCCTCTGGAAGAGCGCAAGGAGCTTTTAAAGACATTTAGGGTATGTTTCAGGTGCTGTGCTTCTACAGAACATTTTGCAAGGGACTGTAATGTGTCCATCAAGTGCATAGAGTGTGGCTCTGAAGAACATGTGCAAGCCCTCCATCCTCTTGAGCCCAGCTCTGCACAACCTGCCAACACTCCTCCCAGGTTAACGCATGACGGGGAGAATACAGACCAAGTGCCTAATTCTACCATCATTTCTTCATCCTGCACTGAAGTTTGTGGAGAAGACCGCTGTGGTAAGTCCTGTGCTAAGATATGCTTGGTGAACATATACCACAAGGATCAACCAGAAAAGTCTCTAAAGGCATATGCTATCTTAGACGATCAGAGCAATCGACCACTTGCAAAATCGGAATTGTTCAATCTATTTGAAATAAAAGGCGAAGCTCATCCTTACACCTTGGGTACCTGTAGTGGAACTATAGAGGTTTCTGGAAGAAGGGCTCATGGACTCATGGTATCTTCTCTCAAAGGTAACTTGCAATTACCCTTACCTACACTTGTTGAGTGCAATCAGATACCTGCCAACAGGGAAGAAATCCCTACTCCAGCTGCTGCTTTCCATCACCCTCACCTCAAGGTAATAGCAAATGAGATACCGCCGCTTGACAAAGATGCTCAGATCCTTCTTCTGTTAGGAAGAGACATTCTAAGAGTTCACAAGGTACACAGACAAGTCAGTGGACCCCAGATGCCCCATTTGCCCAGCGCACAGATCTAGGGTGGGTCATCATAGGCAATGTCTGCAAAGGCAAAATGAAAAGACCTACCAACATTTCGTCATTCAAGACAAATGTTCTGCCAAATGGCCGAAACACTTACTTTGAGCCATGCCCACATCACTACTGGGTGAAAGAGAAGATAGCCAGCCACGAATGGCAACATGGTATCTCAGGTGACACAAGCCCTTTCTCCTGCCATGATGGCGACTTCGGCTCTACAGTGTTTAATGCAACCAGTGAAGATGACATACTGGCTCCTTCAATGGAAGACAAAGAATTCATCAAGGTAATGGACAATGAGTTCTTTCAAGATGACTCCAATAACTGGGTAGCACCCCTACCCTTTCATCTCCCAAGAGAGAGATTGCCCAACAACTTACAGCAGGCCATCAGTAGATTCTCCTCCGTAAAGCGAAACTTAAGCAGGAAACCAGAGATGCAAAAGCACTTTGTGGACTTTATGCAAAATGTATTTGACAGAGATCATGCAGAGCCTGCTCCCCCACTAAAGGAGGGAGAAGAATGCTGGTACCTTCCATCCTTTGGCGTGTATCACCCAGGCAAACCAGACCAAATCAGAGTTGTCTTTGATTCCAGTGCTCAGCACGAAGGTGTTTCTCTTAACAACATGCTCCTTACGGGACCCAACTTGAACAACAGTCTAATAGGAGTCTTGATTCGTTTCAGACAAGAGCCTGTAGCAGTAATGGCCGACATTCAACAGATGTTTCACTGCTTCATCGTCAGAGAAGACAACAGAAACTACCTCAGGTTTCTATGGCACAAGGACAATGACCTCAACAAGGAAGTTATAGATTATCGCATGAAGGTACATGTCTTCGGTAACAGTCCTTCCCCAGCAGTGGCAACTTATGGGCTAAGGAGAACAGCTCAAACTGGAGAAGTTGAATATGGATCTGATGCCCGTCAATTTGTTGAAAGAAACTTCTATGTTGATGACGCACTTAAGTCCTTTCCAACTGCTAAAGAAGCAATTGATCTTCTCACCAGAACAAAGGAGATGCTGTCTGTAGCAAACCTTAGACTGCACAAGATTATATCCAACAGCCAGGAACTTATGAATGCCTTTCACTCTGAGGACTATGCCACTAGTCTAAAAAACCTTGACTTAGGTACAGATGTGCCTCCTGTACAGCGAAGTCTGGGTTTGTTGTGGAACATCAAGCAAGACAAATTCACCTTCCAAGTGTCAACTTGTGACAAACCCTTCACTAAGAGAGGAGTCCTGTCCGTGGTGAATAGCATCTATGACCCACTGGGTTTCCTTGCTCCAGTTACCATTCAAGGTAAGATTTTACTAAGACAGTTGTCTACTGAGAACATAGACTGGGATACTCCCTTGCCTAGTGAGAATCAACACAAGTGGGAAAGGTGGAGATATTCTTTGAAGTCACGAGAAAAACTTCAGATTCCCCGTTGCTATGTTCCAGGATCCACTTCAACTGCTAACCGGAGAGAGATTCATATTTTCTCTGATGCATCAGTTGAAGCTATTGCTGCAGTAGCCTATTTGAAGACCTCTGAACTGAATGGAGAATCACACTGTAGTTTTGTCCTAGGCAAGGCAAAACTCACACCCAAGCCTGCACATACCATACCATACCAAGACTTGAACTTTGTGCAGCCGTGCTAGCAGTAGAAATTGCTGAGGTCATACGAAGTGAAATGGACACTAGAATTGATTCTTTCACCTTCTATACAGACAGTAAGGTAGTACTTGGTTACATAAACAACCAAACAAAACAATTTTATGTGTACGTCAGCAACAGGGTTGAACGTATCAAGAGATTCTCTCTACCAAGTCAATGGCATCACGTTCCCACTGAACTCAACCCAGCTGACTGTGGGACCAGAGCCGTGTCACCTGCCGCTCTTCAGGACAGCTTATGGCTGTCACCTCCAAGGTTTCTGCGTGAGGACTCTTACTTACTCCCTATTGACACCACCTATGGGCTAGTAAACCCTGAAGATGATAAGAAAATAAGAACTGTGAACACCTCACTCCACACTTCTGTAAGTACAAAACAGAAGCTGCGGTCACACCATTACAGGCATCAATGGAAGCAGGTGCAGCATCTAGCCAATGTGTTCTGGCATCGCTGGAAGAAAAAGTATCTTCATCACCTTCAAGGTCGTAACAAATGGCAAGCATCTAAGCCGAATCTTAAGGTTGGAGACCTCATCCTTCTAAAAGACAAGGAAGTTTGTCGGAATGAGTGGCCTATGGGACTTATTACTAAAGTTATGCCCAGCGACGATAACAAAGTCCGGAAGGTAGAAGTCAAGGTAACCAAGGGAGGATCGACACGAACCTTTAGTCGACCAATTACAGAGTTAGTACTCCTTTTGCCAGGTGAGTGACTTGTGCAAGGACTAGCCATGCTGTCGGCACGGCGGGGAGTACATTGCTGCCATCTACAGGTTCTACTCAAAACTTTGGAATTATTTGAAGACATCATACTGTGACTTTATGTTCTTCATCCTGTTGAACTTACGTTTATTATTTGCTTGTTGCATGTTTTTCATTACAGGTTCCAGGACATCCGTCAGTATTGGACTTTTTGAAAATATATATTTTAGTTTAAGGTTATGAAATCTAAAGATTTCAGACGGGGAGTGTTGTGTTACACTATGTGATTATTCTTGCTCTGTGTCTTTAAGATCTGTCCCCTTCTTTCTAGCTGAACTCTCTCTCTCACCGTAGTTCTTTATATATCTCCTCCACTTCCTGATTCTGGTCATTACTCCTGTATATCTTCCATGCTAAACATCTTACATGTGGCTTACAACTGCAACGTTTTTCTACCTATGAATATCCATCATTAAAACGGAACATTCAAAAGGATTCATCGTCTGTCGTCCTAACTGTGAGTTTATTCATTGAGTTAAACTGCCTGTATCGATGCAAGGGATGAATATCAAACCAGCTTGTGTAAGGCCTACTTCAACCTGGAGATGAACTTTATCGCTTTGTAGTTGAGACAGAACAAAGTGGGAAATTTGTCTAAAGCGGAATCTTTCCGACACCGGGAGCTCTAAATTGTTGACACAATAGTCGAGAGAAATGGGTCCGCTGGAGGTAAAATAGTGCCCTATCCGGTATAGCCCCTTGTCCAGCCACCTCTTGAACTCCTTAATGTTTAAACCAGGCGGGAAATCAGGGTTGTGAAATAGGTGTGCTAGAGGACGTCCTGGGGAGACTAAAGATGGATTGTTCCTTAGGGTGTCCCATAGGGTGTATGAGTGAGATAAAACAGGTGAGAGTATAGGAGGGCGGTTCTTCGGAGGGCACCAGAGGAGGTAGTCTAGAGTGAAGGCAGGAGTGGCCTGTCTTTTGGTTGTCACCCAATCTGGTTTTTCATACCTAGAATAAATTGTGGAGAGCTGGGCCAGTCTAGCTGCAACAAAGTATTTGTAAAGGTTAGGAAGGCCCAGGCCTCCCTTACGTCTATGTATAAAGAGAGTACTCTGAGGTATGCGATATCCCGATGTTCCCCATGTGAATTTCAGTATTTTACTCTGAAGGGATCGAAAGTGATCCTTCCTAAGTGGGATGGGAAGGGCACGGAAGAAATAGAGGATCCTCGGGAGGAAGGTCATTTTAATTGAGTTGATTCTACCTAACCATGAGAGTCCATGTTTGGACCAGAGTTGGAGATCTGCCTCCAATCTCTTACATAATGGGGGATAATTGTGGTTGTAAAGGGTTTCCGTTTTAGCCGTGAGCGAGATGCCTAAGTAACTAATTGAGACATCATTCCAGGCAAACTTGAAGGACTGTTTCAGGAGTGACACCGTCTGGGGAGGAAGGGAAATATTGAGGGCTCGTGATTTGGAGTAGTTGACTTCAAAGCCCGAAATCTTAGCAAAGTCTTCCAGTATGTGGTAAAAGGTTAGGTAAAGAAGTGAGGGGGGAGGTGAGGAACAGCAAGACGTCATCCGCGAACAGGCCACACTTGTGGATCTGGTCTCCACAGGTGACCCCTTTGATGTCAGGGTTCTGCTGGATAGCGATAGCTAGGGTTTCTATCGCTATTGCGAATAGTAGTGGGGACAGTGGACATCTCTGTTTAGTACCCCTAGCTAGGTCTATAGGTTTGGAGTAGTACCCCTGTAATCTTATGAGAGCCTGCGGACGGGAGTAAAGGGCCCGCAAAAGTCCCTGAAAGCTTTCCCCGAACCCCCAGCGCTCCAAAAGGGAGAATATGTAAGGCCAGGAAACGGTGTCAAAGGCCTTCTGCAGGTCCAGTGATAGAATGAAACCCTGTTGTTTAGTCCCCCCTGTCCAATTTGTTTGTAAGATCGAAATCAGGTCTATTGCCCGTCGGATCTGGTCGGGGCCTTGTCTACCGGGTAAGAATCCGACTTGGTTTTTATGTATGTAGCGGCTGAGGAAAGAAGACAGTCTATTCGCTAAAATTTTGGTGAGAATTTTTAGGTCATTGTTTATTAGGGATATTGGGCGATAATTGCTGACATCTTCATGATTTTTATCTGGCTTGGGGATAATTGTGATATATGCCGTATTGAGATGAACATCCAGGGGATCGCCCTTAGTTTTCGAGTTGAAAAATTTGATCAGATGAGGTGTCAGAACGTCTGAGAAGGTTTTATAATAAGGAACGGACAAGCCATCCGGGCCTGGGGCTGATCCCTGTTTCAGGTTCTTAATGACCTCTGTCACCTCCTCCTCAGAGATGGGGGAGTCCATCCTATCCTTATGGGCAGCTGTCAGGGAAGGGATGGGGAGGTTTTCCATAAATCTGGAGATCGAGTCTGCGGTGGATTGATCGGTAGTGCTGTAAAGTTTCGAGTAGAAACCTTGGAAGGCGTCCAATATCTTTGTAGGATTGGTTGTGGGGGGTTGTCCTGCTATTCTAATTTTGGGCATATTGAGGAGCCGAGGGCGTGGGGAAAGTTTATTGGCTAGAAGAGGGCCAAATTTGTCTGCTTGGTCGTAGAATTTATGATCCCTCCATCTAATGGATTTTTTGGCCTGTGCTGTGAGTGCAAGATTGAGGGCCAGTCTAGCATTAGCAATTAGTCCTATCGGGAATTTGGAAGGGTTCTTTTTGTGCAGTGCTTTAAGGGTCGTGTATTCCTTATCTAGGCGTTCTATATCGGCCCTCCTTTCCCTGTGAACTTGGGAGGAGATCTGAATGAGTCTGCCCCTTATGAAGGTTTTATGTGCCGCCCAGAGCATTTCTGCGGAGGTATCCTCAGTGCTATTTAGAGAGAAGTACTCTTTAAAGGCTTTACTCAGTTCTGCTACTCTGATAGGATCAGAGAGCAAAGACTCATTTAGTCTCCAGTGTCCCGTGTCCCTCCCCGGGTCCCGATACGAAGAGATATGATCACTAAAGAGTGGTCCGAGAGTGCAGAGTCTCTGATATGTGCCTTTAGAACCATGGGTAGAAGGGAAGAAGGAGTAAGGATGTGGTCAATCCGTGTATACTTATTATGAGGGTGTGAGAAGTGGGTGTAATCCCTCTTGGATGGGTGGAGTTCTCTCCATGTGTCCACTAGCCCGCTCTCGTTTAAAATCTTTGCTATTTTTTTTTAATAATTATTTTTATTGAAGTTTTTCAACACATACAACACATACAGCTTAAGCACCTACAGTTATATAAAAAGAGCATGCACAGAAGATAATACAATTTGCAATGTGAACCCAGCGATATAACGCATAGCCATGAAAGGGTACAGCAGCACCACCCAAATAAAATCTAGGAGGGCATCCACTATGATAAAACCCACTAGTCAATAAAGATATATCAGAAGTCATCTGAGAAAAGGGAAGGTAGAAGAGCAAGGCAAGACATTGACACGATGACCTGGTTCACCCTCAACTCACTAAGCTGTTTCAGGCTCATCTAACCAATTGCGCCAGACCTTGTCATACTTCAGTGAGCAGCCCCGATTAGCATAAGTATCCTTGTATAATGGAAGGCTGCTGTTCACTAAGTGTTTCCATTGCGCCAAAGAGGGGGGGCAGGCTTCCTCCACTGCATAGCGATATTCTTACGGGCATAGAAGAGCAGCAAGGTAATTAGCGTGCGCTTGGCAGAGGACGGTACAATGGTCTCAATGAGCCCCAGAAGGCACACCAGTTGCTCAAAGGCCCTCTGTTTACCCCTATAGGACTCGAGTCGCGTGACCTCAGCCAGGTGTAACTACAGTTCCCTCCGAGCCGCCATCAGCAGGTCAAAGTAAACAGGGGTGGGGTCATCACTATACGTAGCAGTATGGTCATCAACAGCCTTCTGCAGCTCCATAGTTGCTGCCGATTGTTGTTTTTTAACGTTAGCAATAGAAGAAATATACTGTCCCGTCGTGAAAGCTTTAAAGGCATCCCAGACAAAGTCGGGAGAAGAGGAGTCTTTATTATTTTCCCAGAACTCAGACAGCAGGGGCGGCAGTTTGTCAGCAATGTCAGGATGAGAGACCCATTGTGTGCCCAACCTCCAGAGCGCAGCGCTCCGGGAAGCCGGGGAGCGAAGCACCACCACCAGGGGACTATGATCAGACAGCCCGCTAGACAGATAGGACGTCTCCAAAACATCCGCTAACAGTGCAGGGTTGGAGAAGGCCAGGTCTATCCGCGACGCAGTCTTATAGGATGCCGAAAAACATGAATAGGCCCTTGTGGTAGGGTGCTTCCACCTCCAGACCTCCACCAGCCCCACCGCCTGAGCCCAGGCAGAGAGGTCCATACACTGTTTCTTAGGCGGGGTAGGTCTATCTAGTTCAGGCAATAAAATGGCATTGAAGTCTCCCATGACCAGAACCCTCCCCGGGCAGAAAGGTGAAATCTTTTCTAGAACCTCATACAATAAAGCAAATGAAAACGGGGGAGGGATGTACACATTAATAACAATATATCTGACAGACCATAGCGTGAACACCACTATTGCAAATTTCCCCTGGGGATCAGTGCGGATCTCCTCAATGACACAGGGGAAATTCTTGTGAATAAGGACCGATACACCTCTGGCGTATGTGGAATATGTGGCATGTATCGCTCGCTGTATCCACGTTTTTTTGAGAGTCAAAATCTTACTGCCCATGAGGCGAGTCTCCTGGAGGAGAATAAGCTGGGGGGAGTGAGATTTTAAGTATTGGAATAAAAGGACTCGCTTGAATTTAGAGTTAAGACCCCTGACATTCCAGGAAAGGACGGTGAAGGAGTCAGCTAATTGACTAGCCATCGGGTGATGGGGAAAAATAATTGAAGAGATACTCTAAAGGGCATGTATGGGCGCACCCCATGAGCAGCAAGATCCTGGTCACAGTACAGAAAATACTGACAGTACTTAAGCATAACACAAAACAGAAATAGACAAATAAGAAATAAAAAAACATAAGAACAAAGGGACAGCTAAATCCCTAATCAAACTTCCCAGGCACAAGTGCCTATCCTACTATGTCCCAGCCTTCCCCCTAACAGGGGGGAGGGTCTGGGAATAGTTTTTACCCCCAAATTTAAAAAAAAAAATTGAATAAAGAGTGCTAGTTAACCCCTAAACTGGGGCCCTACACTTCTGGTAGTAGTTCATCCACTCTGGCGATGGGCAGTGTCTCTTCCGTCTCGTAAGAACAGGGAGCAGAGGGACGGGGGATATCGATCCCAAAAACCAGTACCAACAAAGTCAGCGAAGAACAAAGTCCGCGACTCAAGAAGCGACAAAAAAAACAAAGGGCAACAAAAACACGTGGGGGTCCCGTGTAAAGGTACATTTGAGGTAACTCCGGTGGTTGAATAAAGTATAGTAGGATAGAGCGAACAAGGATGTGGAAGATCCGTGCATCAGATGAATCAGTGAGAAGAACCCTTCAACACAAGTTGGTCAGCCAGTCGTCAGCGTCCGCTGGGTTGTCGAAGAAGCGGACCGCCCCATCATGTTGGACTCGCAAGCGGCTTGGATAAAGCATGCCATACTTAATGTTCTTATCTCTAAGACGTTTGCGGACATCATTAAAGGTTTTTCTCTTTCTCTGCAAATCCGCCGAAAAGTCAGGGAAAAGGAGGACAGAGGAGTTGCAATATTTGAGCGTGGGATGTTGGCGGGCTTCCGAGAGAATCCTGTCCCTGTCCCGATAGTTAAGGAAGCGGACTAAAAAAGGCCTGGGGGGTTTCCCCGGGATGGCTCGGCCCGTGGGTACCCGGTGGGCCCTTTCCACCACGTAAGTAGGGGGAACGTCGGTAAGGCCCAGGAGATTTTTAAAGAACTCCTCCGCAAATACAGCAGGGTGATCCCCCTCTTCTCCCTCAGGCAGACCCAGGACCCTGACATTATTGCGCCTCAGCCTGTTCTCGGGATCGTCCGACTTTGCGACAAGGGACTGTACTGTGCGCTGCAGCTCGGCAATAGAGGCGGCATGGGAGGCCGTAAGATCTTCGGTAACTGACACTCTGGACTCAGTTTCGGACATTCTACCCCTCATTTTGTCAAGGTCGTTTCGTATGAGGTTACACTCTTCAGCGAGGTGGTCGATGCGCACCAGCAGCGATGTCTTACTCTGCTCGATCGCAGCGAGGATCATAGCTGTACCATCCTGAGCCAGTGGGGCTGGCCCCTCTGCCAGCGGAGCTTCAAGGGGATCCATTTCTAAGTCAGCCAGCAAGGCCCGAAGCCAACCCACAAGTATGGGATCAGATTGTGGGGAAGATGGCGGCGGCAGCCGGAGTGGTGCGTTGGTCTTTGCGGCTTTAGAGGACCCCCTCCCTTTATTGGAGGAGGAGGGCATCTGACAGTCAACCAGGGGGGCCCACTATACAGGAGATTCGTCTGTGTTCAGATGAGCACCCAGGAGGCAGGTAAGGGGCGACCCAGGCCGACGGCAGGTGTTGAGTCTCAGGAGGGTATCTGCCAAACAGGCCGTCAGCATCCGCCAACAGCCCGGACTCCACAGCAGACACCAGGCAGAGACAGCCCACCGGCTGGACAGGCCATCAGTGGTTACCAGCAGCCCCCCACCCCACAGCAGACGAACAGGTAGGGACAAGGTGGTAAGGGTGTGAAGCTGGGACCAGGGCAGCAAGACTGAGGCAGAGGGGTGGCAGAGGACATGAGAAGTTGGGCTCCAGGAGCAACACTGCCGACTCAGATTTAGCAGTCCCAGTGTTGCAGCATCCCAGGTCCTGGCAGGGGTGACAGGGTGTGAGGAGACAGGTGATCCGCGCTGTAGCGCTCGTCGGTGTCGGCCGGGGTGCACCTCCGGCGGGACGGCAGTTCAGGAAACACTGGTGCTTCGCAGGCCACACTAGGCCGCATCAGGCCGCGTCCTCCACGGACCCCTCCAGCAGCCAGGCGGACCTCCGGATCGGGCCAGGAAGGTGGATGGGCAGGCAGACGTGGTCAGAGGACAGTCTCTTACCTCCAGGCAAGCCGGGATCGGGCCTCCCCAGAACAGCACAGGCCGGAAAGATGGCAGCGGCGGCCGCAGGTGTGTGGAAAGTCAGGCGTGTAGGCGATCCGGGCAGAGAGTCTCTGCAATGTTGGCCCAGGATGAGACAGGGGACACAGGGGAATAGACTGGCACGAGTATTTACTCGTTTTAGGCAATGTACATGCACGGATGGCAGAGGATTTAAGTCAGGATACCCGGAGCTCCTCAGATACACGTCCGCCGGCTCTCACATCAGGACACGCCCCCCTTAATCTTTGCTATTTTAAGGCTCTCTTTTGTTGGGCGAACCAATTGGGATCTCAGCGGTTTGGACTCGTCAAGCCCCTGATCGAAGGCGACATTTCAGTCAGCTCCGAAAACAATCGTTCCTTCAAGTTTAGAGGAGAGAGTGTTCAGTAGGGTGTTGAAAAATGAGTTTCTTGTAGCATAAGTATGTCTAGCTTGAGCGACTTATAGTAATCAAGCACCTTTCTCCGCTTAATCGGTGAGTTGAGGCCCTGGACATTGTGTGAGGCTATAAGAATTTTAGCATCAGGACCGTTAGCCATGGAGCAAAAGAGGCATACTGCAGCCTGATCCACCCTCACTCACCCTACAGAGTCTTGAGGCAAAGGTGGTGTCCTCAGCGTAGCCAGCATGTGAGGTCAAGATCTGAAAGCCCAGTTCCCAGTAATTGAGTTGCGGACCTGAAAAATATTCTGATATTAGGCACGTTTGCAATGAAACAGATAGGAGGGTTAAGGAGGGGGGAAGACAGAAAAGAATAGAAAAAAAAAGCTCTCCAAGAAGTGAAGAACGGAAGTCAAGGGGGGAGCGAATCCTTGGATTCCGTGAACAAAGGAAAAAACGTGTCTGTCCCAATAGGGCCCAGACTACCCAGCCCCCGGAGACCATCAGGTGTCCAAAGGTTGGGTGGAGGCGCAAGTGTTCCAACCCGGAACAGGGCACCCTAATTAAAAGTGTCTTGCAAATAATCAAAGTGTTGCACAGCTTAGTATGGGTTTGGATAGTGTGGAAAATCACATCACCGCTGTTCCCCTGAGTAACCCCCCCAAATATGGAGCAGGGGGGCCACCCAGGGGCCAACAAAATACTATGTCCCCAGGTGCTAGTTGGAAGTCAATCTTCTCCTCCCTCCCACTTCCCCCCACACAGTGTCCATAAGGGAAACAAAACAGAGTCCCGGCCGTATCTTGCAGAAAATAACCCTTCGGGGGAGCGGGATAAATTATGCGAGGATGGTCGGGTTGACCCGAACTGAGAAAAAGACTCGGAAAAATATTCTGGTCAACTCCGGAGATTGGAACAGAAAACAATAAACAGTAAATTCAATCAATAAGCGACGGAGAACCAGAGTCTCATGTCTCGGGCGGGAAAGAGTCCAAAACGGCGTGGTCAAAAAGTCCATGGGTCGAACTCTGGGTCCGGCAAAAGGAGGGATCAGTCCAAGATGGTAATTGTTTCAGGTGGGTCCATTATCTTTAACCTTCTTTGCTTTGCCTTTGGTCCACATGGGGGATTGAGGGCTGGTAGGGACTGGTCTTTTGTTAGAGCCATGTCCGGAGTTGGAGGTGTCCATTTCCGCCTCTTGGGAAATGATCTTCAGGTGTAGGAGTAATTTTTCTCCTTCCGGCAGGGAGGAAAAAGCATATTGTTTCCCTTTTTCCGTGAACTTAACCGCAAAAGGGAAGGCCCACCTGTATTTAATGTCCCTCTGGGAAAGAGCGTGGAGCAGCAGTTTCAGAGCCCTCCTCTTCTGTATCGTGGATGGGGAAAGGTCTGCAAAAACTTGCACCTGGTGGCCCTGGCACATTACCACCTGTGCAAATCTAGCCTGTCTCATTACTTCCTCTTTCACGGAATAATGATGGGGCTTGGCGATGATATCCCTTGGGGTGCCATCCTTTCTGGGGGGCCCAAGAGCCCTATGGGCTCTGTCGAGCTCAAGGCGGTGGGGAGGAATATTAGGGACCAGATTTTTAATTAAGTCCTGCACTGCTTCCTTCACGTTCAATATGTTTTCCGGGATTCCCCTGATCCTAACATTGTACCTCCTAGACCTATTCTCCAGGTCGTCGATGCGGGACATGGCCAGATCAAGTTGGTCCTGCACCGTGTATATATGCTTAGAGTTCTGGTTCGTCACGGCTATTGTTTCCTCCAGTTTGTTTTCGATTATGTCAATCCTAGTACCCAAATTGTGGAAATCTGCCTTTAAGTCTCCCGTTATTTTTGCGGCCGTCTGAGCCAGGCCTCTGTCTAGGAGAGTTGAGAATTTGTGGTAGAGGGTCTCCATCAGGTAAGCAGGGTCCTGTGTATGTGGGCTGTGGTGATTATATCCTGGCTGCACTACTGTATTATGCCCCATAGGTGAGGGGGATAAGTCTGCCATTGTACGTCCCAGCAGGGACACTGTGGAAGCTGGGGAAGGGGTGGAGGCTGGCAGGAGCTCCATCTGCTTTGCTGGGGTGAGGTGAGGTGGGATGTGGGGTGGCTCTGACCTGTAGTCCGTGCCACCCGCCATACTGAGATCCTGCATCTGAGGTGATGCTACGGCGGCCATCTTAGCCGCGATCTGTGCAGAGTGCTGTGGGTGCCGCTGTTGTGGGCTGTAGCGGTGCTCTCGGCTCAGGCGGCCATCTCCAGAGCCCCACGCATGCGCTCCCCTTTATTGGGATTTTATGTGATAGACCAACACAAAGTGGCACATTATTGTGAAGTGTAAGAAAAGTGATAAATGGTTTTCAACATTTTTACAAATAAATAAATAGATTTGTATTCAGCCCAGTCAATACTTTGTAGAACCACCTTTCGCTGCAATTACAGCTGCAAGTCTTTTTGGGTATGTCTCTACCAGCTTTGCACATCTAGAGAGTAATATTTTTGCCCATTCCTCTTTGCAAAATAGCTCAAGCTCTGCCAGATTGGATGGAGAGCGTCTGTGAGCAGCAATTTTTACGTTTTACTACAGATTCTCATTTGGATTTAGGTCTGGATTTTGACTGGGCCATTCTAACACATAATTATGCTTTGATCTAAACCATTCCATTGTAGCTCTGGTTGTATGTTTAGTACATATGAAATGCCCCAGGGATTTTATGGGTAGGAAATATATCAGGAAATGTGAAAACGAAGTACCAAAGGTATAAAAAGTACAACATTTTATTCCACATAGAAAAATACACATAAACATTAAAAACATTGATTGGAACAAAAAGCATGAAAATACAGCTGCTACTAATTGCTAACACAATCAACTTCTGGACATCAAGTCAAGTAAGAGTTGTGGTTACAATAGAACCCAACATGTTTCAGAGACACCAAAAAAGGTTTTGTTTCTGGTGTATTTATTTCCTTCTTCTTGGGTTTAATGTAGGAGCATGCTGATGTATTTCTATTAAGAAAGGGAGTATATATATATGAACAGATAAATCTTTGTGTAATGATAAACAGAGTAATATTACAAATACAGTAATTATTTTCAAAGTGGCTGAAACTGCATAGTGATAATCTATAGTGCTGGATACTCACATGTTCATTTAAGGCATAGTATTACACTCCATCATTGCAGATAGTTAGAGGGGATTCTCAGTCCTGCAGTTCACCAAGTTCCAGTGAGAATTTTGTCACGTATGACAAGATTGGGGTCTTATTCCTCCCACTCTATTTCTTGTCACACCTCAATGTGGTATATCCCAGTATTGAGAGGGTGGTAAAAAAGCGGGTCCGGTCATGTGGCTGTAGCAGCAGACTAAAGCTCGCAGGGGTCACCAGAGGGTACTGAGAGGCACAGATCTAATGGACATAAAAATTTGGTGTATGTTTAGGATAAATTGAATCGCCATAGAGATAATTGACCTCCAAAGGGAGGCAAACAGCTCCCAGGGAATTAAAGCGGACTGTGCACTGAAAAAGACACAGGAGGGGAAAAGGGGAAAGGGTAGTCAAAGCTTGAGCGTCTGCCAAACAAACTTACCTACAAAGCTCCTCTCAGGTTCATGCAGCTTCGAAAGGTGAACATAGCTGTGCAGCAAATGTATGCTGCACACCTTGATACTAAATACCTTAAGGGGTGTGTGTGGTCAAGGCCTGTTAGCCAATCCTACGGTCCGTTGGTGAGATTGAATCACTTGGTAAGTAAAATCAGGTATGGCACCTAGTGTAGATAGGTGTATCCAAACACCTGTGCATCATAATGTAGCGGCCTCACCCCCCACCCCCTTGTTAATAAAACGGCTGGCTTGTCTAGGGGTATTCGGGAGGAGGATGAGGTTCACTACGGCCTATGTCCTCTAATGTGCAGAGGTGAAAGCCAACACTTATTTTACCTTCGGGCCTGTGTTCTGGATGGAGCCTCTGCTTCTCCTGTGGAAGTTTGACTGTCAGAAATAGAGCCCCACACCATAAAAAGTCCAACACTCCTTTATTCTTCTTGACAAGTGAACAGCATCAGTTGAACTTTTGAATAAACAGACAGGGTGTGGATACGAGTAGGTCCAGGCACAATGAACTCTCCTATTCCTTCTAGTGCAAGTAGGCTTGGCGCACAGTCTCTGCCACCGACCGTGAGATGGTCGCTGCCACCGACCGGGTGAACTGTTGAGGCCCCTGCCACAGGCCTGAGAGCAGGTCTCTGCCACCGACCTGAGTTGATTAGATGGACCGCTGCCACCGGTCACAGAACATGAACCACCTTCCCTGATGAATTGGCCCTTGTTCGGGAAAGACATCTATCCGGACGGTCTCCAGAGGTCCACCCGGCACTGGCAATATGCTGTACCAGCTCTTCGGGAGGATCCCCTCTCTGGTCCCTTACGCCCTGAATTCAGGCGCCCGACACCCGGGGCACCTTAGGACGATCCCTCCCTCGCGGGACCCAGTGGAAGGTACTGGGCCCCAGGCCTCCAGTTGAGTACCTCACCCCAGACTGAAGGTGTCTGGGATGGAACACGAACTCCACGTGTACAGGCCAAGGGCGCCTGGACACCGATCACGGACAGCAGCTCTCAGGCTAAAGGTGCCTGGGACTCGGACCTCGTGGTGAAGATGTCTGCCCCCTTTATACCCTCCCCCAGCAAGCACAGCGGGTTCCCCGCCCCGCAGTACAGCTGCTGCGAGAGGTCACAAAGGGTACGGCACTGCAGTGATGGTTCAACCCCGGCCTAAAGCGACAGCGCCACCTACTGAGCCGCAGGGAACTGAACACCACTGATGTCCTCACACGAATAAAACACAGCCCTATTCTACCAATTAGTGCATCTGGGTCATACTACCACCCAGATGCTTCCCCTAAATAGTACATGCCCGCTACACTCTCCCCCCAGTAATTTGACACTGGTCCCCAGTGTCTGGAACAAGCCAATGCCCCAATGGGAGCCAACATAACCCGATCCAGAGACTGGCTAAGGGAAATTCAAAAGCAACAAATATTTTGAAAGAGAAAAAAAAAAACCCTGACACTGTGCCTGAACCTGACATGGAAGGGAAGGGAAACAAACACATAACAAATTATCAACACATCAACATTATTGACATTTTTCCCCCTCCCACGTCACTAACTAAGACCCACCCCATTCTCAGCGGTCTTGATGGACGTTCTCCTGCAGAGGGGAAACAAAAAAAAGATTAAGCACACAAATCCCTGACACATATGTTCGTGTGGGAACGAAAAAACTCCTCCTGAGAGGAATTCTTTCCTTCCAGAAGTGTGCGTGTGAAAAGTGAATGTCGTTGCGCAACACTGCCACCTGGTGACAGTGCCGCGGTAAAAGCACTTGTCGAATCCTGAGACAAAACTTCTCTGTGTCTTGGCCCTAACTACCCCAAAGTCCATGATTACTTTGCGGGATGGGAGAAAAGATAACAAACAACTGAAACAGTCTCCATTCCTCCGAAGAGCACAAACACCCCTTTAACTAGGGCATAGTCACTGATTTTCCAGAAAGAAAAAAAACACAGACTCCGGAAAGTTTCATCAACTTGGAAAAAAAGACAAAGGAAAGGAGTCTTTTTCTCCTACAGATAGAACCTGGGATGCGGCAGGACAAGGGGTTTCAAGTGTTGATCCAGGGTCTCGATCTGATACTCAGCGTCCTCCTTATCTTTCCGGCGGATCAGCACCTTATCCGCGTGGATGTGCCGACCCAGCATCCATTCTGCCTTGCAGTCCTTGAACCGTTGTGATGCCTTGGGAGAGCAGGCGAGGTACCTGCATGCGTGTGGCACTTTGATATGTGTCCACACGAAGTCATTGTTCCAACGTTCCGGGTAGGCTTCGACCTCATACAGCAGTTCTTTTGGCAAGTATGGGTATTCCCACCCATACTCGTGGACAACCTTCTGGCAGAATAAGCGCTGAAGCCTGGCCAAGGGAGGCATAGTAGCTTTGTTCCCCACGCCCGGCAAGACAATACAATCCGGATGGCGAGGTGCCTTGACCACCTCCATATTGGGCATAGGCGCCCGCAGCAACAGTCTCTGGCCCCCGATGTCTGATGCAGGTGGCACCGGGGATCGAAGGGCAGACATGGGACGGGACCCCTCCTCAGGCGTTGGTGCCTCCACCCGGGGTGTACTATCCCCTGCAGACAAGGGTGAGTCCCTTTTGGCACGGGACGAGGACAGAGGTATCTTGTCCCAGCCCTTCTGGCAGAAAATCTTATCGATCTCTGCATCGTCTCCAATGTCGGAGAGCGACTCCAGGTCGGAGGTGTCATACATTTCAGCAGGCAGGTAACCCCTTGTAGACTCGGAGTCACCCCCCTCAGCGGGCTCCACCAACTGTGGACTCCCGACACCTCCAACCACACCGACAGTCCCAACCCCTGGCTCATCTGGGCCTGTAGTAGTGTCACGATGTCCAGGGCTCTTCCCTCCGGATCCATCCAGGCCAGGCAAGCAGCGGGGCGAAGCTCCTCCACGGCCACAGGAAGCTTTGACCAGGCCGACCTTCCGTTTTGACGGTGGGAGCAAGGGCCCTGTGGTGACCGAGGCAGCATCCTCGGATTTCTCTTCTTTGATGGAGACCTCCTCCAAGTTCCCAGCAGTGCGCGTGGGGACGGTTGTCCAAGCAGTGATTCCTCCCTCTTGAGTAGATGGCTCTTGGCTTTTCAAAGGACACCTCGAATGTGAACCCTCCGCAGGCGTCGCAGCGGGCATTCTCCGAGTCACGCCCACGAACTGTGCAGGGAGGGTGTGCCTCGTGGCGTTTTGGCCAATATGGCCAACCTACTCGGAACTCCATTGGGCAGACACGCTCAAACTCCGTCAGCTTCGGCTCCATAACACGATCCCGGACGAGCCCCCACGTGTAGCGGCCTCACCCCCCGTCCCCTTGTTAATAAAACAGCTGGCTTGTCTAGGGGTATGCGGGAGGAGGATGAGGTTCATTATCATGATTCATTCATCACTTATTTTACCTTCGGGCCTGTGTTTTGGATGGAGCCTCTGCTTCTCCTGTGGAAGTTTGACTGGCAGTAATAGAGCCCCACACCATAAAAAGTCCAACACTCCTTTATTCTTCTTGACAAGTGAACAGCATCAGTCGAACTTTTGAATAAACAGACAGGGTGTGGATACGAGTAGGTCCAGGCACAGTGAACTCTCCTATTCCTTCTAGTGCAAATAGGCTTGGCGCACAGTCTCTGCCACCGACCGTGAGATTGGTCGCTGCCACCGACCAGGTGAACTGTTGAGGCCCCTGCCACAGGCCTGTGAGCAGGTCTCTGCCACTCTGCCTGAGTTGATTAGATGGACCACTGCCACCGGTCATAGAACATGAACCACCTTCCCTGATGAATTGGCCCTTGTTCGGGAAAGACATCCATCCAGACGGTCTCCAGAGGTCCACCCGGCACTGGCAATATGCTGTACCAGCTCTTCGGGAGGATCCCCTCTCTGGTCCCTTACGCCTTGGATTCAGGCGCCCGACACCTGGGGCACCTTAGGACGACCCCTCCCTCGCGGGACCCAGTGGAAGGTACTGGGCCCCAGGCCTCCAGTTGAGTACCTCACCCCAGACTGAAGGTGTCTGGGATGGAACACGAACTCCACGTGTACAGGCCAAGGGCGCCTGGACACCTACTGAGCCGCAGTGAACTGAACACCACTGATGTCCTCACACGAATAAATCACAGCCCTATTCTACCAATTAGTGCATCTGGGTCATACTACCACCCAGATGCTGCCCCTAAATAGTACATGCCCGCTACAATAACGTCCAGGCGGGAGTGCCCGCCCTCCGATGGCTCCTCGGCCAGCGCGGCTTCCGGCGTCACCGCGTCAGTGACGCGATGACGTCAGACGTCGACAAGGCCACAGACACAAAAAGTGGGCGGCAACTAATGGCAAAATGTGTTTAGGGTCATTGTCCTGCTGGAAGGTGAACCTCCGCCCAAGTCTCAGGTCTTTTAAAGCCTCGTACACACGGTCGGACTTCAAACAAACTTTTCCGTGGATTTTTGTCCGAAGGGAGTTGGCCGGGCACACCCATAGCATACACATGGCGGGACTTTTCTGCAAACTTTCCCAAAACGTTCAAAACATCACATGGTTTTTCTGCTCTTTTCCGCCACCCTTTGGTCAACTTCTGCTATTGTTGGTAGATTTTAACATTAGTTCTGGGCATGCGTATTTGTACTTTGGACAAAAGTCCGATGGATTTCTGTACACACTGTCGGACTTTGCACCATCGGACTTTTGTTGCCGAAAAGTTTGTCCGTTTGCAGAGTGAACTTTTGTCCGATGAAAACCGAAAAAGTTTGTCCGATGGAGCGTACACACGGTTGGATTTTTTGGAAAACTTGCTCATTTTGAAGTTTGTTGGCAAAAAGTCAGACCTTTACAGGTTTTCTTCCAAGATTGCTCTGTATTTGGCTCCATCCATCTTCCCATCAACTCTGGCCAGCTTCCTTGTCCCTGCTGAAGAAAAGCATCCCCACAACATGATTCTGCCACCACCATGTTTCACTGTAGGGATGGTGTGTTCAGAGTGATGTGCAGTTTTAGTTTTTTGCCACACATAGCGTTTTGCTTTTAAGCCAAAAAGTTCAATTTTAGTCTCATCTGACCAGAGCACCTTCTTCCACATGTTTTCTGTGTCCCCCACATGACTTCTAGCAAACAGTAAACAGGACTTCTTATGACTTTCTTTCAACAATAGCTTTCTTTTTGCCACTCTTCCATAAAGGCCAGATTTGTGGAGTGCACGACTAATAGTTGTCCTGTGGACAGATTCTCCCATCTGAGCTGTGGATCTCTGCAGCTCCTCAAGAGTTACCATGGGCCTCTTGGCTGCTTCTCTGATTAATCCTCTCCTTGCGTGACCTGTCAGTTTAGGTGGACGGCATGTCTTGTAGGTTTGCAGTTCTGCCATACTCTTTCCATTTTCGGATTAAACAGTGCTCTGTGAGATGTTCAAAGCTTGGGATATTTTTTATAACCTAACCCTGCTTTAAACTTCTCCACAACTTTCTCCTTGACATGTCTTGGTGTGTTCCTTGGCCTTCATGATGCTGTTTGTTCACAAAGGTTCTCTAACAAACCTCTGAGGGCTTCACAGAACAGCTGTATTTATACTGAGATTAAATTACACACAGGTGGACTCTATTTACTAATTATGTGACTTCTGAAGGCAATTGGTTCCACTATATTTTAGTTAGGAGTATCAGAGTAAAGGGGGCTGAATACAAATGCAAGCCACACTTTTCACATTATTATTTGTAAAACATTTTAAAAAACATTTATCATTTTCCTTCCACTTCATAATTATGTGTCACTTTGTGTTGGTCTATCATATAAAATCCCAATAAAATACATTTACGTTTTTTGTTGTAACATGACAAAATGTGGAACATTTCAAGGGGTATGAATACTTTTTCAAGGCACTGTATAACATGCTGATGCCTGGAATTATTTGTTGTCTGTAGCTTGTGTCAGCATATTCACCATACATGACATCCGTTACTTTTGTGCTTAGTTTTTGCATTGCAAGAATGAATATGGACAAAGCACTCATCGTGAAGATTGCTTTGTATCTCACTGTACTCGTTGCATGAAATGCTCTTTGTGTCCTACAGATGGCACAGTTGTTATTTCCATCAGCTTGATAACTATGACTGTTGGCACCAGGTTCTGCAAAGATTTTTTTATTGTATGCATCAAATACTGTATAAATGTAAATAATAATTTAGATTTTTCTGATTAGACTCGCCTTACTCTGAATAGCCTCCTAAGGTTTTTTTTTTTTTTTTTGTATAATGAGCTAGAAGAGTATCTGAGCATTGAAATTTATACAATTTATAAATACACTCCAGCAGCTGAGGGGGATTTTCTAATTGCTGACAAGGGTAGGATTGCTAATGCATGAAGTTGATTTTTATGTAATGGCTGATCCTTTGTCTGAAATGGCATGTTATGTGAGTCTTTGTTTCCTACTAAGGATATAGTTGCACTTGCAGTTGGGAACAGGGTTGATACGCATGTTTACCATCCCCCAACTGCCTATCCTTAAAGAGGACCTGCAGTCTGCTCACATCATTTGTAATAAAAACATCTTTGCCATTCTGAAGCTTCCCTCCAACCACTTTGCATATTATTTTACATATACTGTGATTCTGTAGTTGCCAAATATGCTGCAGAAATCTTTCTCTACTAAGTCTGGCTGCAACCATTTTAATTGTGGGCAGCTGAAGGTCCTGCCTTCTCACTTCCTGGATTTACACAGACACAGAGGCACACCTCCAGCTCTGCAGCCCTGCAGCTCTCATCCCCCCTCCCTTCCTGGCAAACGCTCACAAGAGTAAAGCTGGATACACACCATACAATTTTCCTGGTGCCTCCATGGCAGCATACCTGTGATAGAGCTCCGCCTCGACTCCCCCTTCAGGACTGGTGAATAACATTAATTAAAGGGATAGTCCCTCCCCCAACATTCTCCCTTTTTTCCACATACCTTCTTGTGCTGGTGAAGAGTAGCAGTATGTCCATACCTCTGCAGTTGGCAGCGTCCGCCGGGTTTAGCCTTTCCCGTGCGCAGTCCCTGTTCTTGGGCCGCTCACAGCGCTGATAAGACTGGGAACCCCTCTGTGGATCTATTGGGGTCATTTCGCAGAGTTTCCTCACAGGAACGCAGTCTGCTATTGTACACATGATGAATGCGGTAGGAGTCGTAAAAGGATCAGCTCCATCTTCCCAGGCTGGTGGTTTCCATTTTTATTACAGGCATTTGTTCTCTCCTTTCTTTTCCTCTCTCTTCCCCTCCCCTTTCCTTTACTTGTTAGGTTCCTTTAAAATGATTGTCTTACTTTTGTTTTTGTTCCTTTAAAACTGTGCAGCTGGATAGGGCAGGTGCCTCTGTGCAACAACATCGATGTGCTTATTTCCGGGTTCGGGGGGGCTACAGGTGCTCTGTACATCCCACCAGGTAGGAGAGTGTCACGGCGCGGCATCCTCGCCGCCGTCTGCGCATGCGCGATTCGGGAGCGATACAGAGCCATAGTTCTCGGCTCTCTGTACTGGGTGACGCCGGATCTTCTGCGCATTCGTTGTCGCTTGGATCAATGGCGGCCATCTTGAATTCTGGAAAAAAGGCTAGATTTGCCCTTTTTTCCAGAATCAATTCCCAATGGTGGTTTATGGGATTAGCCCACCCACCTTGAGCCTATTTAGGTTCAGATTCAGGGCTGGCTGTCAGAGTCTCCTCAGATGTGCCCTGCTGGGTTTCTCTGACGCTGCTCTGTGGTAGGTACCTTTTATTTTCCCAAAAAAAAAAAAAAAAAATGTTTGTAAAAAAAAAAAAAAAAAAAAAAAAAAAAAAGAGGACGATATAAAAATGTTTATGTTTAAAAAAAAAAAAAAAAAAAAGTAACGCCAAAAACTCCTGGTCCTTTTCCCTTTCTTACTATATTTCTGCAGCTGATCCTTATGCCCAACACCGCAATGAGTCATTCATCTCGCAGCAAAGATCCTCACACTTCTATTAGGTATGTGACCAACTATACGTGAGTATAAAAAAAAAAAAAGTGCGCTCACTGGTCTAACGTGAGTTCCTTACATCGTAGCCCTGCCCACTCCAAGAGGTCCAGAAAATCTTCAAGACACTGTGATGACGACAGCCCAGACCGCAGGTCTCGTTCTTCACGCCACCGGTCCCTCTAATCAGGGCGTAGGTCCCATTCTTCACGTCATAGATCAGAGAGGTCAAGATCCAGAGGACGTGATTGGTCCCCCTCTCCTAGGACCTATAGAAAGAAGAAATGCTGGACATGTGGGGCTACACCGCTACCAGACAGAGTGGTCTGTAAGGACTGTTTTATGGACTATGCGTCCAACCGCGAGCTAGCAAATCAGCATGCTGTAGATCTGCTCAAGACTCCTTCTCTGAGCTTTTGGCTTCGGTCCCCGCTCAACCACTTCAGCAGATATCCCAGGTTCAGGATACAGAACCTAATCTCCCTGGTCTGTCAGCAGTCAGTACACCTCTGCCACCGTCAGGCCGACCAGCTAGAGATTCACCACCTGAAGACTCTTCAGAGGAGTCAGAACCTTTGGGCTTCAGTCTCTCCTTGGTAAAGCCATTCATCCAGGCAGTCAAAACTGCAATCGCCTGGAAAGACGCAGAGTCTACGAGCTACTTCCCATTCCTCAAAAGGAAGCAGGTTCTCTTCCCGTTGATGGGCGAGATTAGTCAAGTCATTCAGAATGAATGGTCAAAGACTGATAAAAAACTTTCATTGGGCCGGTTCAATAAACTATACCCCTAACCAGAGTCGGGAACACAGTCACTAAATTCCATGCCAGTGGTAGACGCGTCGGTGGTGCGACTCGCAAAAAATATAACTTTGCCAATGGAGGATTCCGCTTTCTTCAAAGACCCTCTAGACAGGCGAATTGACCTGGAGCTGAAGAGGAGCTACTTAGCCATGGGAGCAGCGTGTAAACCAGCTATCGCCCTCACATCAGTATCAAATGCCATAAGATCTTGGACAGATAATATTGAGACGGCTTTGCGTCAGGATGTCCCCATGGAGGATATAATTAAGGCCTTGGAAGAACTTAGATTGTCGGCCGACTTTGTCGGGGTAGCGGCCATTGACACGATCAGGTGCTCGGCAAGATCCATGTTGCATTCAGTGATGGCGAAGAGGGCCTTGTGGCTGAAACCCTGGACGGCTGACTTATCCTCCAAACAAAATTGGTGCAAAATCCCATTTGATGGGAAAGCACTATTCGGAGACAAAATGGATAAAGCTATCTCCAGGCTGTCAGGAGGGAAGTCTGGTATGCTTCCACAGGACAGAAGGATGCGAAGATTCAGAGGTGATTCCTCTAGGTTCCGCCACTCAAACCCAAGGGATTTTAGGCAGTCGAGACAGCCCAGAGACAACAAAAGACCTTGGAAAGGTATTCAGGGATCCTTTTTTGAACAGGAGGATGAAAGCCCTTCCGGCTCCACAGGAGCAGAAGCAGTCTTTTTGACGCCAGAGTAACCCAGGCACTCCCGGTGGGAGCCAGGCTAAAGTTTTTTTGTCCCAGTCTGGGCCACCCGCTGCCGCGACCCCTGGGTTCTGTCAACAATTCAATATGGGGCACTTTTGGAATTTCTCTCACCCCCCACCTAGGAATTCTTTCAAAGGAACAGAGATTCCATCCTCTCCACTGAAGGCTCAAGCTCTAAAAAACTTCCTAACGTCACTCCAGCTTCAGGGGGCGGCTGTTCCGGTTCCCTTAGCAGAGTGCTTCGCAGGCTTCTACTCCACCCTATTTCTGGTCCCAAAGAGGACAGGTGGGTGGAGGCCTGTGATAGACCTAAAGAGGCTCAACCGATATATCCACCCTGAAAGCTTCAAAAGGGGAGTCCCTGCAGAAAATTATTCAGGCAGTCCAGCCAACAGATTGGATGATTTTGGTCGATCCATAGGATGCGTACCCACACGTTCCAATTTTACCTGCATTTCAAAAATATCTGAGATTTGCAGTGGGACGGACCCACCTACAGTTTCAAGCCCTGCCTTTCGGTCTGTGCACCTCTCCCAGGGTGTTCACCAAGATACTAATATCTGCTTTGGTTCCCCTTCGGGAGAGGGGCTTGAGGATATATCACTACTTGGATGATGATCTCCTCCTAGCAAGCAATCCGGATCAGTTGGTACGTCACCGGGAAATTCTTCTACAGACCCTAAAAGAGCTAGGGTGGCTGGCGAATTCCGTCAAGAGTCAACTAATGCCAACACAGCAGATGATCTAAATGGGCGCAATGTTCGACACTCAGGAGGGGACAGTGTCATTACCACCGCTGAAGGCAAGGATTGTCATTCAGAGAATGATCAAAGTCACCCGGAGCCCGTATCTAACAGCTTCACAATGCCTGAGCCTCATTGGTGCAATGTCTTCCTGTATACCCATGGTTCCTTGGGCCCATTGGCACTTGAGGTATTTTCAGACTGGTTTCTTGGCGCAGTGGAAGAAACAACGACTATCTCAGACGATCCTGCTGACGGGAAAAATGCGCAGGAGTCTTCACTGGTGGACCTCTCTAAGCCTCGTCACCTGGGCTCCCTTCCTTGGATCACAATTGCGTCCGAAACCAGAATACAGGGGAGATGGTCATGTTCCACCCAGGGAGTGGTATCCAACATCTTGGAGATGAGGGCAGCCTTCTTGGCACTGACCTCTTTGGCATCCCAAATCAGGGGCCAGAGAATACTTCTACACCTAGACAACAGGGCAGCTGTTGCTTATCTGCAGAGGCAGGGAGGCACTCGCAGCAGGTCACTCCTCAAGGAGGTAGAGCCGATCATGCTCTGGGCAGAGAAGAACCTCCTGGACCTCAGAGCGATGTATCTGCCGGGCAGGTTGAACACGGAAGCAGACACGTTATCCAGAAACTTCCTGGACAACAACGAGTGGGCTCTCCACCCCCACATCTTCCTTCAGATTGCCAACATATGGGATCCCCCTAAGGTAGACCTGTTCACCTCCCTGAAGAACGCCAAGCTGGACAGATTCTTCTCTCGGCTGCCACATCCACAAGCCGAGGCAGTGGATGCCCTGTCATGCCCCTGGAGGTTCACCACGACATATGCCAGGGAGTCAGTCCAGGTGGTGGCAGTACTTCCGTATTGGCTGAAGAGACCCTGGTTTCCTCTAGCCATGCGCCTCAGTGTGGGCTCTCCAATCAAGATCCCTCCTTTCCCTCAACTTCTGTCGCAGGGCAGTCTAGTTCATCCAAACCCCCAGAAGTTGAATCTTCGAATCTGGAGGTTGAGAGGCGAAGGTTCGAGTCTCTAGGGTGTTCCCCAGGAGTCATATTAACCCTTCTAAAAGCTAGGTAGCCTGCAACTAATGCCATATATTCAAGAATATGGGACAAGTTCTTGTCATTTGCTTCCGGAAATGGATTTGATCCAATCCTTCCCTCTACATCTCATGTTCTAGGATTCCTTCAGACAGGACTTGATCTGGGACTTGGTCTGAGCTCCCTCAAAGTGCAGGTAGCAGCAATCTCTGCTGCCACAAATAAGAGATGGGCGGAGGATCCTTTAATAGTCACTTTCCTCAGAGGTGTATTGAAGATTCGCCCTCCTGTCAGACGATCATTTCCTAAGTGGGATCTATCCCTGGTCCTTGAAGTTCTGTCTGACCATCCCTTTGCTCCAATGGAACAAGTGACAATATGGAACCTAACACTAAAGACAGCGTTTCTGCTAGCCATTCCATCTGGCAGAAGGATCTCGGAACTTCATAGGGATAGGTGACGACCACATATCCTTCTTCCCCGACAGAGTGGAACTTCGCCCCCTTCGGGGGTTCACACCAAAGGTCACTACTCCAAGCCACCTGTTGGAACCCTGGGCACTACCAGTGTTTAAAGACACGGATTCAGTCTTGTCATGAGCTGGACGTATCCAGAGTGCTTAGGGCCTACCTAGAAGCCACTGGCCCCTTTAGAAATTCTGAGAGACTTTTCATCGTACCGTTCGGTAGATACAGGGACAAAGAAGCTTCCATCAGAACTCTGGCATCTTGGGTTGAAAAGCTAATCCAGAAGGCCTACAGGGTGAAGAATATGGAGCCTCCATCCTGAGTGAATGCTCATTCTACAAGGGCAGTCTCAGCCTCCTGGGCAGCAAGGGCTAATGTTTCGTTGGAGACGGTGTGCAGGGCCGCCACCTGGTCTTCTCACCATACGTTTCTCAGACACTACCATATTGATCCAGGAGCGCTCGCGACTGTTGAGTTCGGAAGAAAGGCAGTTCAGGCTGCTATGTCCTCTTCTAATTAAACATTTATTGTTAAGCATTATCTCACCCGTGTCAGCTAGTTATTTATCACAGGTATGCTGCCATGGAGGCACCAGGAAAACGGAAAATTGTATCATACTTACCAGTAATTTTCCTTTCCTGGTGCCTATCCATGGCAGCATACGCTCCCACCCTCGGTATTCTATATTACCGAGAATGTTGGGGGAGGGACTATCCCTTTAATTTATGCTATTCACTAGTCCTGAAGGTGGAGTCGAGGCTCTATCACAGGTATGCTGCCATGGAGGCACCAGGAAAGGAAAATTACTGGTAAGTATGATACAATTTTCAGTTTTTGTTGTTAGATTTCCTTTAGATTTACCTTCAACTATGTAGTGCAAGGACCCGCCTGATTGCATACAAAGAAAGTGTTCAGGTTTGACCTCATATTATATGGTTTTGGTAAATCTAAAGGAAAAAATCTTCAGAGAATTGTATAGTGTGTATCCAGCTTATGAGGAAGAGCTGTGCATGATGTCATAAGCCTAGGCTTTTTACCAGAAAAGAAACAGGAAGTGGGCTGTATAAGGTATTTACTGTCAGAAAAAAAAAGTTTTACTATCCAAAGTTAAAACAACAATGGCCGAAGATTTAATAAATGGAAAGTTAAAAACATGACTGAAGTTCCGCATTAAAGTGTTACTCCTGAGCTGTGTGTGCTTATGGCTCCGCCCCCACTTCCTCTTTACAACATTTGACTGACAGCAGCAGGAGCAAATGGCCCATGCTGCTATTCGAGTTCCTGTGTGAAGAGGAATAGGAGAGAAGAGATCCAAAGCACTGGATCGATTGAGGACTCAGGTAAGTTTTTAGGGAGGTGGGGGAGGAAAACAAACTATAAAATGTTTTTTGCCTTAATGGAGGGTATGCATTAACATACCTCCCAACTTTTCAAAATTCAACTCCGGGACATTCATGCTTTTTTTTTTTCTGACATCAAAGTTGTTGAGCGAGGGGGGGGGGGGTGCTACGGCGGATTTTTTTTTTTACCTGACATCAAAGTTGTTGAGCGGGACGGTGAAACGCCCGACATTACAGTTATTACTAATGTATAAGCAGGGGGGGGGCAGGGTGGTATCTTCTTACCTCCTCCTCCCGTGCTGCCTCCACTGGCTCCTCTTCCTGTGCGGGAAAATTTCCTCTATCGCGGGACTGCGGGAAATAAGTGTCTATGCTGGAAAGTCCCGCAGAATCCGTGGGGGTTGGGAGGTATGCATTAAGGTAAAAAATGTTTTGGCTTTTTAACCACTTTAAGCTGCAAAGGCAGGAGCCGGAGGCACGCGCGCGCACCCGCTGCTCGCCCCCAGAGCCGATGCAAGTGTCTGGCGGGCGCGATGACCGCCGGGCACCCGCGATCGCTCCTGACAGAGCAAGAACCGGGAAGCTGTGTGTGTAAACACACAGCTCCCTTTCTTTCAGGGGAGAAATGACTGATCGTATGTTCATACAAAGTATGTAATTTCCCCTAGTAAGTCCCACCCCCCTTCAGTTAGAACACAGAGAGGGAACACACTTAACCCCTTGATCGCCTCCTAGTGTTTACCCCTTCCCTGCCAGTGGCATTTTTACAGTAATCAGTGTATTTTTATAGCACTAATCGGTGTGTCAAAAGTGTCCGATCTGTCCGCCATAATGTCGCAGTCCCGATAAAAATCACAGATCGCCGCGATTACTAGTAAAAAAAGATAAAAATAATAAAAATGCCATAATTCTATCCCCTATTTTGTAGACGCTTTAACTTTTGCGTAAACCAATCAATATACGCTTATTGCGATTTTTTTTTTACCAAAAATATGTAGAAGAATACATATCGGCCTAAACTGAGGAAAAAATTATTTTTTTTGAAAAAAAAATTGGAATATTTATTATAGCAAAAAGTACAATATATTGTGTTTTTTTTTCAAAATTGTCGCTGTTCTTTTGTTTATAGTGCAGAAAATAAAGACCGCAGAGGTGATCAAATACCACCAAAAGTAAGCTCTTTGTGGGAAAAAAAGGACGCAAACTTTGTTTAGGAGCATTGTCGCACAACCGCGCAATTGTCGGTTAAAGCAACGCAGTGCCGAATCGCAAAAAGTGCTCTGGTCATGAAGGGGGTAAAATCTTCTGGGGCTGAAGCGGTTAAAGTGTAAGGGCTCTTTCACACGGAGGTCCGTTCAGGTCCGCCTGTCAGTTTTTTAGGCGGACCTGAAACGGATCCTCCATGCACCCCTATGGAAGCACGGATGTCAGCGGAGACATGTCCGCTGACATCCGACCCGCTCCGCTCCGCCAAAGTGTGACGGAGGAAAACCCTATTTTTCCTTCCGTCGGCGGAGCGGATCGGATGACGACGGACTCTACGGTCCGTCGTCATCCGATTTCCCCATAGGGGAGAGCGGCGCTCTGACAGGGCGGTCCCTGCACAGTGTGCGGGGACCGCCCAGTCATCCATCGGCTCAGCGGGGATCAACGGAGCGATCCCCGCTGAGCAAGCGGAGCTTCACGGGGCGGATCTGCACGGATCCGCCCCGTGTGAAAGGGGCCTATCTCCACTTTTGTTGAGAAAAAAACATTCCCCTCTGGGTGATCTTTGTACATTGCAAGGATTGTAACAAACTTTGTTGCAGATTCCTACCTTTTGTTATTCTGAAGAAATCCCTCTGTGTTTGTCTGTGCCTCTGTTCTGAGCAGGTTTAATGGAAGTGGTTTCATAATTAACTGTCAGGTGTGGAGCTAATGGGCACTAATGAGGAAATCTGCTGGGCCTGCATCCCTTTAGACGTGTTCCTATTGAAAGTATGGCCTCGTACACACGACCGATTTTCTCGTTGTAAACAGTCAAGAAAAGTGCCGCGAGAGTTTTTTTGTCTAGAAAAACGTTCGTGTGTATGGTTTTACGACGAGAAACTTGACGAGAATCTCGACGAGAAAATAGAGAACCTGCTCTCTATTTTCTCGTCAGGAGTCCAGATTTCCTCGTCGTGTTTCTCGTCGGCCTGTTTTGTGACGAGAAAATGGTTCGTGTGTATGCTTTTACGACTCTTCCAAAAGTGCGCATGCTCACAAGCAACTATGAGACGGGAGCGCATCTTCTGGTAAAACAAGCCTTCATAATGGAGAGAGCACATTCGTCACGCTCATAAATATTTCATCGTTTAAATGTTCTGCATTGAATTCTTCGTTAGAATGTTACATTAATCAAAACGAGAGACCTTCTTTTGCTGCTGATATTCACACAGAGTTATGCCTTATTTTTAACCTTTTTCATGCTGCTCTTTATAAGATTTATGTGTATTATATCGTGCAAGTTTTTAGGAATAATTTAAATGGTTAGATTTTTCAAAATGATGTTAATTATAATTTCTCAATGTTTTGATAGCGATCTCCCATTTAATTTTCTAATCTATATTTTTAAAATTTCACACCATGTTTTTGAGCTAATCAGATTTAGTTATTCTTTTGGGGGGGTGATATCTGTGCCTTTTATTGTCAGTCAAATGTATCTGCTTACTCCAAAGCTTGTTTTTTTTTATTTAAAAATACACATAGTCAAGTATGAACTTAAACAAAAAACACATTTATTCATGTTTATAAATTAAATAAAGAGAAGGCAGCGCTGGAGAAGCTGCTGCCATTTGTGCATCCCAGGGACCCCAGAGCACACAGCAACCCTGTGTGGACACTAAAATTGGGAGCTTGAGAAGGCCCACATTTCAGAACACAATCTGATGCTGGCCTCCCAGAGGTCAGGAACAGCAGCAGGTGAGATATATGTCCCAAGTGTGTGGTACTACAACAGGCTGCCTTCTGTCCGACCAGTGCGACCACAATGAAGCAAGGCCATCACTTCCTCTTCTTCCTGGCAACCTTCCCTGCAGCCTTTACTGAAGCCTTCCTTCTTCGTTTAGCTGGAGGCTGGCCCACTGGAGGGGTACTCCTGTCAGGAGGAGGAGGTGGAGGTGTAGCAGAAGGGGGTGGGGCAGAAGAAGAAGGTGGAGGTGTAGCAGAAGGGGGTGGGGCAGAAGGTGGAGGTGTAGCAGAAGGGGGTGGGGCAGAAGGTGGAGGTGTAGCAGAAGGGGGTGGGGCAGAAGAAGAAGGTGGAGGTGTAGCAGAAGGGGGTGGGGCAGAAGGTGGAGGGGTAGCAGAAGGGGGTGGGGCAGAAGAGGAAGGTGGAGGTGGAGGTTGAGGTTGGGTCAGTTGGGCCACCTCACATATGGCGGTATTGGGGGTAATTTGCTCCATCACCCCCTTGTTGAGCAAGGTGATGAGCAGGGGTTCGCATAGGAGGCGTTGCTCCATGCTCATCACCTTGAACTTAGCCTCCACTAGGCCGGCAATGGCCTCTTCAGGGGATGTGGGCTCCTTGAGGGTGGCATGGGCCTCTTTAATAAGGGC
Organism: Rana muscosa; assembly: GCA_029206835.1. Lineage (NCBI taxonomy): Eukaryota > Metazoa > Chordata > Amphibia > Anura > Ranidae > Rana > Rana muscosa. The sequence continues at coordinate 213,998,571 of CM055118.1, forward strand.
CATTGCTGCCTCACTGGTGGTCCTGTCCCTCCTGCCTCTTTTGTGAAGCCTGATGGGAGGCACCTGGGATCTGGTGCTTCTCCTTTGCCCTGCCACCTCCTGTCTGCCACTGGGCCCTGCCACCTCCTGTCTGCCACTGGGCCCTGCCACCTCCTGGCTGCCACTGGGCCCTGCCACCTCCTGGCTGCCACTGGGCCCTGCCACCTCCTGGCTGCCACTGGGCCCTTCCTCCTCCTGCCTGACAGTTTCCAGACCCTCCTCCTGGCTGATTTCATCCTGTGTATGAAAAAGAAACATAGTTTAATATGTTGGTTTAATCTTTGCATCAAACTTTGTAATCCTGATGGAAGCAATTAGAATGTAAATGCATAAATCCTTGCTTTAAATTTACCACTACATCAGCTTGACTATTTACCACACAATTAAGTGCAGAATAATGTCTACAGATCATGATTTCACTTGTTGAATACAAAATAATGTATGTTTCTCATCCTGACATATTTGGGAAACATTAATTTTATCCCACTACATTTTCAGTTAATACTATACCTGGCTCCAGATGGCCAAATCAGGATCATCCAGGATGGCTGCCTCCTCTTGCTCCAGAGAAGGCTCAGGTTGGCTGCAGGGAAGTCTGGGGGGAAGAGTGGAGAGTGATGGCCTTGGCTCAATGTGGTCATCCAGGAAGGACATCCTGCTGTAGTACCACAAAACCGGGACATAAACATCATCTGCTGCTGCTCCTGACCTCTGAGAAGCCAGCACCTTAGAGCGTTCAGTCCTGTAGGTACCTCTCAAGCTCCCAATTTTAGTGTCCACTTGTTTTGCTGTGGCTGTGGGCACCTTGGTATGCACAAATGGGAGCAGCTTCTCCAGCGCTGCTTTTCTCACCCCTTTTTTTTTATGGATGGGGTTTTTGGTCTCCCACAGAGCCGGCAGCTCCCTTACCCGGTCAATAAATTCCGCCAGGAACTCTTTGTCGCTAATAAATACATTCATATTGTATCTGCAAGTAAAATAAATTATATTTAAATAATGTGAGGCAAACAGTCTAACCTCCTTCACATCCTAGTCACCATATATATCCTCCAACAATCTCAAGACAGTATAGGCCAACAATTTTAACAAGTCTCACAAAATCACATACCTTCGTTCGCACGTCCGTCACTTGAACTCCTCTCTCCGCACACCGAACGTACTATAGTCACATGTGTGTTTGCTATATACACACCACGCATGCGTCCAAATTCGAACACGTCGCTCCGCACACGTCGCCCGCCCATGACGTTCTAACTAACATCTTTTCCCCGCCCCTTCTCTTTCGGCGCGCAGACAGATATGGCGGAGTTACAGCAGGTGTCTGATAATTCCGCAACTAGCGAGGAGACAAGCCCGGAGACCGAGGACACGTCACGATCAAGGAGGAGATTCAAGGCATCGAATATGTCTTTGGCGGAGATGGCGGAGATGGTGGACATCTTGGTCAAGGCTGATTATGATGCCAAGCATGGGCCGTATAGCAAACCAAATAGAAGGAAGGCCAAAATCCTCACTAAAGTTGTGAAGAGTCTGAGGGCGAAGTTCGGGGTGAAACGCTCAAATGAGCAGCTCAGAAAGAGGTGGTCAGACCTCAAACTGAGGGAGCCAGACCAGTTGAGGAGCATAAAGAGGATGCTCGCTAAAAGTAAGTAAAATGACGACCTTTCTGCTATTAATCTTTTTAGAAACTGACTTTTTTTTTTTTTAAAGCATATTGGACTCCCTTCCAAAATGTATTATTTTGAACTAGGTTGGGCACAGTAATCGTTCGTTACGTTACCGACACTTCGTTCGGCCACTATCCGTGGTTTTGGCTTATTTAAGACCCCCAAAAGTAATTAGACATCTGCCATTTTTGATCAAGTATTGTGGATAATTTTTAAGTCTAGATGATGTGTTTGTAAGGAGAATGAAATGCAAACTTTAATCAGTGTAAAGGAGAGGACACTCAGCAGCTGCTTCCACATCTGTACTTTGGAGCACTATAGTGTGGGCCACCAGACCCGCCTTTTTTGGGTGTCCCACACAGGTGCATCAGAGTTTATTTGTGGTGCCTCCATGTCCAAAAAATTACATCCAAATGTGAATAATAAACATATTTGGGGTCATAAAGAATGCATTTTTCTTTAAATTCCGCACAAACACACACTTGTACCCCACTTCCAAACAATTTAGCCTGTTTTAAGTTTAAAAATGAGATTTTTACAGTGTGATAAATAGACCTTTGGTTTTATTCTCATAGGGGAGAGAAGACTGGGAGGAGGACACTCCAGGGAGCACATGCACCCCACAACTTCCAAGCAACCCCAAACTCCCAAAGATCCACAACCGAAAGATGTGCAGGAAGTTGAGGTGGAGGAAGGAGAAGTGCAGGAAGGAGAGGTGGATGACGTTGTGGATCTGGTCACCACAACAGGTCAGTATCTGACACCACAGCTTAAGGTAAGCGAGGTAGGCCTGCAGAGTTTTATTAATTTTTTTTTATGGTTTTTAGGGGATGGAAATGTTGTGAAGGATAGCACACCGTTCTCTGCTGACAGTGCCCTCCGCCTCATCCAGCAAGTGATGGAATGTAGCACGGAACTGGACCTAATTAAACAAAGAATCCATGTGATGGAACAAACATTTAAAGACATTCTCGATGTTTTGGGGAGAATTCAATAAGCCATCCAAACACATTTGTTTTTACATGTTTGTTTTTATATTTTTACTAATTTTTTGAGTAACAAAGCAGCCAAAAATTGAATATGCACACAGTGTGTGAACATGTGCTATCTGCCATCAGGGGATATCCATGTACGTCTTTTGTGGGTGCAACCCCTTCCTCGTATCAAAAGTCGGTGAACTGAGGAAGGGGATGCACCCCCAAAACACATCCATTGATCACCCCTGATGGCAGATAGCACATGTTGACAATAGGGATCAGGATTGTAAACTTCCTATTTGCAAAAAAGTAAAAATGTGTGCATATTGAATTTTTGGCTGGGCAAGGGGTGGCAGGACCCCATATTAGGACGGGCACATAGAGACATAGTTTGTGTAACTGAATGTCTCAGATTGCTCAGAGGTATCCAATGTTGTCATTTTAGAAATGCAAGTGGTATTTTTGTATTTTCATAAGCCAAAATTTGACGGGTTGTGGTCAGGCCAACCCCAAAGTAAAACAAAAAAAAATGTGCAGAGAGTAAAATATTTGACCACAAACAACGTGTAGCTTCTTTTTATAATACTCTCTAAGCTTATTTGGTTCTTTTGTAAGGTAACATAGTGAAATTGGTTGTTATTTACTAAAGTAAAATACACTTGCCACTACAAATGCACAAAGACAAACTAGGAGACAGGAAAGAACAAATAATTAAAGGTTTAAACAAGATTTTTATTGGGATACTTAGACATAGGCTGGCATAGGAATTGCCCCCCTACCCGTGAAATACTCCATGTATTTGTCCCGAACCACACGGGCATTTTGGGGGGGCAAGCCAAGACGGGCAGATTCCAGGCCCGGAAGGGGATTTGCAGGGGAAAGTCCAGCCTCTGGCAAAACTGAGGCCATATATGAATTCGCTTTGCGGCAAAGAAAATTGTGTAGCACACAGCAGCATAACACTACATAGTTTATTTTGTAGTCCGCCAAGTGGATGGAAGTCATAAAAAGGCGGAACCGGCTGGCCATTATGCCGAAGGCATTTTCAACGACTCTTCGGGCCCTGGCCAGCCGGTAATTGAACACACTCTTCTCTGGGGTCAGGGTCCTCTGTGGAAATGGCCTCATAAGATGCCGTCCGAGTCCGAAGGCTTCATCAGCCAAGAAAACAAAGGGGAGTCCTTCAATATTCCCTGCATCCGGTGGCAATGCAAGGTCGTCACTCTGGAGACGGAGGGCAAACTCCGTCTGGATGAAGGATCCCCCATCGGACATCCGGCCATTCTTCCCTACATCAACATAGAGGAATTCATACCGTGCTGACACCACCGCCATCAGCACAATGCTATGAAACCCCTTGTAGTTGTAGTAGTAGGATCCAGAACGGGGTGGCGGCACGATGCGGACGTGCTTCCCGTCTATGGCACCACCGCAGTTGGGGAAGTCCCACCGCGTGGCAAACTCCGATGCCACAGTCTGCCATTCCTGTGGCTTTGAAGGAAGCTGTGGAGTGAAACAAGATGAAATAATATTAGAAAAACAAAGGCATACATTACAAGCAAATTCAAGACCAAAAAATTAGAGACCAACATCAATCTAATTATACGTTTATTAAGGTGTGTAAAAAAAGTATAATGGAAGGCTCATTTATCATATTCATCACCCCCTCTGATGGGCCATTACTAAATTATTTTGGGGGGGGGGGAGATGTGTTTGGCCACAGGATAGCATTGCAGTGGCGGTGCGTCCAGAGTGGGCGCTGGAGCACTGTCCCCTCTCTCCTGTGCCCATCACTCAGAACAATACATAGGTTCATGCGTTGCATGAACCTATGTATTGTCTATGCCGCACACTATTCAGGTGGATGGCCTCTTGTAAAGCGACCGACATATGATTAATTGCGTCATTTAGGGGGTTAAAATTGCAGAGCAGAAACAGGTATTAAAAAAGTCTTGCAAATTACAACCTGAGGGATGTAATTGGCTTCCTCAAAGAAAAATCGGGGACGCAAGGAGGGGGCATTCCTTGTGTAAACACTGACAGGCAGCTCTGGCAATCATGTTCACCAAGTCTGTTTAATGGTAACATGATTGGCTGATGCAACATGAAGGGAAGGAGAAGACATCAAGGACAGAAGAAGGATGGCGCTGACCACAAGAAGGTAAGTGCAGGGCTGGGGGGAAACTGGCTGCAATAGAGGGGACTAAATGGCTGCATTGGAGGGGACAACTGGGGGCGTTTATTAGGCAACAGAGCAAAAAAGGAGGAAGTTTATTTCCGAAATTGGGGTTGTAACCCCCCAACATTTGGAGCAACAGGCGCCCCTGCTGGAAAAGTTAGTGAGGGGAAATATTTAGGGAGGATAAAAAAGGGGCATTTAAAAACTTCCAGCATGCATGGGGACAAAGGGGACATTCTCAGCATATTACAATCATGGTAATTAGGAAAGGATGAAAGAAATACAATACATTAGCATACATGTAATACATAAAATGTGATGTGAAGGGAGAAAACTTACCCTAATATAGTCCTCCTGCAGGACTTGTATAATAGCAGAACAGGTGTCTGGGATTATGAGGCCCAGAGCCTGGGGGGAGATGCCTGTGGTGAACTTCAAGTCCTGAAGACTTCTCCCTGTCGCCAGGTAACGCAACGTGGCGATGAGCCTCTGCTCAGCACTGATGGCTTCCCGCATAACGGTGTCCTTCCTGGTAATATAGGGGGACACCAAAGCCAACAGTTCCTGAAAAACGGGGTCAGACATCCTCAGAAAATTCCTGTAGTCCTCAGGATTATTCTCGACGATCTCCCGCAGCAGAGGCATGTGGCAGAATTGGTCCCGCTGGAGCAACCAATTCTTGGTCCATGAACTCCTCCTCACACCATTCATGGACTGGTCTTGGTCCAAAACAAGCAGACCAACACCAAGCGCACGCACAGCACGAACTCGACGACGAGAACGTCCAGGCGACATGGCTAGGAAACGGTCGTCTAATCAGAACGTACAGAACAGAACGCACTTTAGAACAGCAAGGCCTATGAATAACGAACTGAAATTCAGAAACGAACAGGCAAGAACGCACTGTAAAACAGATACGACCTGCCTAGACGCCCTGAAAGTCAAGATACGAACCCACAAGCACAAACTGAACGGCAGAAAACGATCTGAAAAGTACGAAGACTGAAAAGCGCGAATCGTCTCTTCCCAAACTTTTACTTCACACGCGGTAACACGAGATCAGCAAAAGCAGCCCAAGGGGTGGCGCCAAGAAAAAAGATCTTCCCCTTTATAGTGCCGTCGTACGTGCTGGACGTGAGCGCAGAGAACCACAAGGAAATTGGGAAATGACAGTGTGTACGCATAGAAAGCTTGACGAGAAAATCGACAAGCTTAACAAGAATCTCGTCGAAAAAAACGACGTGTTTTTTACGACGAGAAAATCGGTCGTGTGTACGAGGCCTATCTCTCAAAAAATGACATTTTTTTTGCAGGGGATACCTGAAATCTGACTTGTATCTTAGGCAAACTTCTGGGAAAATTGGTGAGCCAATCACACAAGCAGGAAATTATGTTTCTGTGGAGTGGTCAGTACACATTCTGTGTACAGAACAACTCCAGGTACATTGCAATGTATTCTCAGAAAATTACAGCAGCTGCAGATTGAAAAGGAAAGGTAATTTTTAATAACATTCAATTACAAAATGATTAGTGGCACAATCATATGCGCTATATTATTTTTTCTTTATTTGATATATATTTTTCCCACGAAAGTGGAGTTACCCTTTAAAGGTGTTAACCACTTAAGCCCCGGACCATTTTGTAGCTAAGGACCAGGCCACTTTTTGCGATTCGGCACTGCGTCGCTTTAACTGACAATTGCGCGGTCGTGCGATGTGGCTCCCAAACAAAATTGATGTCCTTTTTTTCCCACAAATAGAGCTTTCTTTTGGTGGTATTTGATCACCTCTACGGTTTTTATTTTTTGCGCTATAAACAAAAATAGAGCAACAATTTTGAAAAAAATTCTATATTTTTTACTTTTTGCTATAATAAATATCCCCAAAAAATATATATATTTTTTTCCTCAGTTTAGGCCTATACGTATTCTTCTACATATTTTTGGTAAAAAAAATTGCAATAAGCGTTTATTGATTGGTTTGCGCAACAGTTATAGCGTCTACAAAATAGGGGATAGTTTTATGGCATTTTTATAAATATTTTTTTTTTTTACTAGTAATGGCGGCGTTTAGCGATTTTTATCGTGACTGTGACATTATGGCGGACACTTTTGACACTATTTTGGGACCATTGTCATTTTTACAGCGATCAGTCCTATAAAAATGCACTTATTACTGTGAAAATGACACTGGCAGTGAATGGGTTAACCTGTAGGGGGCGCTGAAGGGGTTAAGTGTGACCTAATGTGTGATTCTTACTGTGTGGGGGCGTGGCTTGGCGAGTGACATCACTGATCGTCGTTCCCTATGAAAGGGAACAGACGATCAGTGACACTCTCACTAGGAAGAATGAGTAAAGGTTTGTTTACACTTACCTGTCCGCGTTCTTCAGCTCTGTGACCCGATCGCGGGACACCGGCGGCGATCCGGTCCACGGGTCCCGTGGGCGCAGTCACGGAGCTCAGGACCGGCGGCGCGTGCGCGACCCACGGCTGGGCATCTTTAAGAGGACATACCTGTACGTGCTTGTGCCCAGCTGTGCCATTCTGCTGACCTATATGTAAAGTCGGCGGTCCTTAAGTGGTTAAATATTAACTAAATCTGTGTTGAGTTGACTAAATACGACTATAACTAAATTGGATGACTAAAATGGGACTAAAACTAAAGTGGCATTTTAGTCAAAAGACTAGCCTTGTACACACGACTGGACTGTCCGTCGGAATAAAGTCAGACGGATTGTCCGACGGAGTTCCGATGGAATTCCGCTCAAGCTGTCTTGCATACACACGGTCACACAAAAGTCCAACCGTCAAAAACACGTACGACGAGCCGAGATTAATGAAGTTCAATAGGCAGTTTGGCTCTTCTGAGCATGCATGGTTTTTAGTCCGTTGGAATTGCATACAGACGAACGGACTTTCCAATATAAATTTTTGTCCGTCGGAAAATATCTGATGAAAATGGCCCGTCTGACCTTTTCCATTGGAAAATCCGGTCATGTGTACAAGGCATAATACTAAAACTAAATCGAAATTGCTGTGTGAGCCAGTGGAGAGACAGAGACCCAGGAGAACCACTGCGTTGATGCACATCGCTGGATTAAGATGGGGCTCAGGTAAGGTACATTTTGATCATAGACTTGCTCATACTGACCCAAAAAAATGTTTGTACATGCTTGCGAAGTTCATCACAATTCATACTCTAGAAGTAATGTTACATCACTTTTCTGCAGTTTGTAATATTTCAAGGACTCATTCAAGGATCTCATCTTGAGATGTATACACTCGAGTATTTTTTAATGCATTGTGAACTTTAAAGTTTTACTGCTCTTGGCTTTTTGGAATAAGGTAGTGTTAGCACATACTGAAAGAAGATAATGTAGTATAGGGAGCATCTTGTGATAAAATCCATGGTATTCATCACCACCCTGTTATTCCCCACTGTGGTTTACTTGGTTATCCCAATGCACCACAAAGCACAATGGCACATGTACAATGTATACAGGTAGGATTCACATAAGCACAGGAAACACATGGGCATCCAAAGTTATTCTTCAAATGTTCCAAAAGCTCTTCCTTTGGGGCAGGGATCTCCAATCTATGGCCCTCCAGCTGTTGCAGAACTACACGTCCCATGAGGCATTGTAAAACTGACATTCACAGAAATTACTAGGCATGATGGGAATTGTAGTTCCTGAACAACTGGAGGGCCATAGTTTGGAGACCCCTGCACAGGGCTGGACTGGGACCAAAATTTGGCCCTGGACTTCATCCAGACCGGCCCACTTTAATTCAATAAAATGCTGCCCCCCCACCGCCCCAAAAAATCACGCCCACCAAAAGGCCCCTACATCCATTACTGTATATCATGAGAGGGTGAGAGAGAGGGTGAGAGAGAGGGTGAGAGAGAGGGGGGGAGAGAGGGGGAGAGAGAGAGAGAGAGAGAGAGGTGGGTGAGAGAGGGGGGTGAGTGTAAAAGAGAGGGGGTAAGTGTAGGACCCCTTTTACACTGAGGCATTTTTCAGGCGCTTTTGGGCTAAAAATAGCGCCCAGTGTGAAAGTCCTCCAAGCAGCATCTTTGGGGCGGTGGAGGAGCGGTGTACACACTGCTCCTGCCCATTGAAATGAATGGCTGAGAGACAGAGGAGGGGTCTGAGAGACAGAGGAGGGGTCTGAGAGACAGAGGAGGGGTCTGAGAGACAGAGAGGGGGTCTGAGAGACAGAGGGGGAATTTGAGAGACAGGGGGAATCTGAGAGACAATGGGAGGGAGCTGAGAGACAATGGGAGGGAGCTGAGAGACAATGGGAGGGAGCTGAGAGACAATGGGAGGGAGCTGAGAGACAATGGGAGGGAGCTGAGAGACAATGGGAGGGAGCTGAGAGACAGATGGGGGGCTGAGAGACAGGGGGAGCTGAGAGACAGAGGGGGGGCTGAGAGACAGAGAGGGAGCTGAGAAACAGAGGGGGGCTGAGAGACAGTGGAGGTGTCTGAGAGACAGTGGGGGGGTCTGAGAGACAGAGGAGGAGAGCTGAGAGACAGAGGAGGAGAGCTGAGAGACAGAGGAGGAGAGCTGAGAGACAGAGGAGGAGAGCTGAGAGACAGAGGGGGGGCTGAGAGACAGAGGGGGGGGGGTCTGAGAGACAAAGGGGGATCTGAGAGATAGAGGGGAGCTGAGAGACAGAGGAGGGGCTAAAAGAGGGGGGACTGAGACACTGGAACTGAGAGACAGAGGGGGGGACTGAGAGACAGAGGGGGGACTGAGAGACAGAGGGGGGTCTGAGAGGCAGAGGGGGGTCTAAGAGACAGAGGGGGGTCTAAGAGACAGAGGGGGGAGCTGAGAGACAGAGGGGGAGAGCTGAGAGACAGAGGGGGAGAGCTGAGAGACAGAGGAGGGGTCTGAGAGACAGAGGAGGGGTCTGAGAGACAGAGGAGGGGTCTGAGAGACAGAGGAGGAGAGCTGAGAGACAGAGGAGGAGAGCTGAGAGACAGAGGAGGAGAGCTGAGAGACAGAGGAGGAGAGCTGAGAGACAGAGGAGGAGAGCTGAGAGACAGAGGAGGAGAGCTGAGAGACAGAGGAGGAGAGCTGAGAGATAGAGGAGGAGAACTGAGAGACAGAGGGGGTCTGAGAGACAGAGGGGGGGTCTGAGAGACAGAGGAGGGGTATGAGAGACAGAGGAGGGTCTGAGAGATAGTGGGGGGGCTGAGAGACAGAGGAGGGGGCTGAAAGAGGGGGGACTGAGAGACAGAGGGGGGGACTGAGAGACAGAGGGGAGGGCTGAGACAGACCACATAGCACTGTCCCTTTCTGCAGTCCCTCCTCTGCTCACCTCCCCGCTGTCTCAGTGTTCTGGCATGTTTGTGTAGGATGCCAGGTACCTGATGGCCAGCGGCGGCAGCGCCGAGTCTCCCTCTTAAACCGGGGGGTGCTCGCGCTGCTCTGCTCCTTACAGCGGCGCATGTTCTCTTCCTCCGGGCTCCCAGTCAGCGTGCCCTCCGGCCCAGGCCGCATGGTTCCTGGAGCAGAGAGGAGGTGGAGGAATCGAGATTCTGGGAGTGCCGGGGTGGCCGCGCTCGCTACTGTCCGCCTCTTCGGTGGTCAGGGAGGGGGTGTGGAGCTCTTCTCCCTCTGAATTTTACATCCAACTGCCCTCCTCGCTGGCCACCTTCCCCGAATCCCCGCCGCTGTTTGCTGCCACGCTCCGGCTGCCGCCGAACTGCATAAAAAAACGGCCCACAAAAAAAATTTTTTTTTTAAAAATGGCCCACTGAGCCATCGGCCCACGGGGAAACTCCCGGTAGTCCCTATAGCCAGTCCATCCCTGCCCCTGCAGTTTGGGGGAACCATGTAGATGGAATATCTCTGTAATAACTGTTGTCTGTGCGATAGAAAGAACATTCTGGCTGCATTGTATTACCCTTTAGCTCAGAGCTATACACCCCCTCTGTTGTTAATAAGGTCCATTTCAGGGGTCATACCCATCTGTTAAGTGCTTCCTCCAACATTAATGTGACCAGATTTTCCAAATGAAATTCAGGGACACCCTACCGACCAGGTCCACTTTTATGGAGGTGGGACAGAAGCGGAGCAGAGGGTGAGGATAATAATAGCATGCGAAGAGTCATACACCAAATGTTGGATGTGGCCAAATTGTGCTAAGGGGGGGGCTTGAGGAGCATGGTTTAATAACACCTGAGCCTACTTTGCTCTGGGTCAAGAGTGCAGGCCCAGGTATGCACTTCAGGTCACCATCACAAGCAAGGGCAACGCGATAAATTATTCACATACTTAACCCCCACAATGATGTCTTCACAACCCGAGACAAGAGGGACTGGAGAAAACAGGAGAACCACATAATTCTGGCACGTGACATCATCAAACACCCTAGACACTGTCAGGAGCAGATACACTCCTCCTTTCCCTCCTTCTGCTCCAGGCCAATCACAGAAATGTTGATAAGATGCAGCCAGCTGAGCTAAGGATGCCATTATTAAAAGAGAAGTTCGGGAGAAAAAAACCCATACATTTTTGCTCACCTAGGTGGATGCAGCATTGTTCCGATACTGCATATGTCCCCCTCTACACTGAGAACTAAGCAATCAAAGACCGCTGATCACTCAGTTCTCTTTCTTCAGTGAGCAGAGAGCAGGGGAATGTCAGTCCCCAGCTCTCTGCTCTGCCCCTCCAGCGCTCACTGGTGTGTCGAGCTGTGGAAGGGTGGGAGTGGCTGGCTCAAGCTCTCAGCATCTCTCTGAGAGGTGGAGCCAGCTGCTGGCCTAGCATCTGGGTGGATGCCGACATTAAAGTCAGCATCTCTCCAGAGTCTGGAGCAGCTAAATGATGCCATAATGGCAGGCTTTAGCCCTCAGTTGGCTAAATGCGGGTCACAGAAGAGCAGAGAGAAGTGCACCCTTGTGATCCCCAGGAGAAGTAAAGCTTTGTCCCTACTTCTCTTAGGGACATTTTTTTTCCCAGAGACAGCCCCATTAAAATCAGGAAATGTCTTGGGAATGTCTGGTCCCCCCTTCCAACACTCCTGGGATTTGAAACAACACCCTCAGTGATATTACAATGCATCCAGTGTTGTCATTCATACTTTACCTAATCAAATCTAATCTAATCAAGCCCTTAAAAAATATGTAAAGCCAATATTTCATATTCATGATATGTGCCTGCTGTACCATTTACTTGTTTGAGAAAGTATCCTGTTCTCTTTGTATTGCTTCTTTTGTGTAAAAATCCCTGGTGTTCCTGCCAGTCCCTCTGGCTACACTGACTACACTGGGGATGAGAACAAAGCGTGGTCAGTTCTCTAGCTGTGTTGTGAACTTAGCCTGCTCTCCTCGAATGATTAGACGTGTCCTGCCCCCCCCCCTGCAGAGCCATTCCCTGGGAAGATTAGTGTGCTGCTGTTTCTCTTCCCTCACACCTCTGTACAGCTGAGAACAGAGGCTATGCGATGAGTTATAAAAAAAAGGGGGGAAAGTATTTATAATGTTTTTTTTTATATCTATACAGAAATATTTTGCCTTTCATTTCTTCTTTAAACTGAATGGGTTGTTTCACAAGCTGAGGATATACAATCACTTTAACCTGTTATACTTAGTAGTAATCTGACTTTTTTTAATATGTAGCTGAAATGAAATAAAAAATGTCTCTATACATAATCCAGAAAATAATAGACTTTGCATGACACTGTGCTTAGAAAGCAGACTCACTAATACAGGCTCGTGAACTAGGTGAAGTCCTTGAAAAAGCAAGTGTTTTATACACTTTAATATTTTTACCAGAAAAGTTAAAAGGGGGGTTAAATATCCTTTAATATATTCAATGTGCCAGAGTGCCTTTTATTTGGTGTTGACAGGTCTGCGTTACACCGTAAAAGTGGAATGTGCTATTAAACATCTGATTCTGCAGATATCTCGTAGCAGACAGACTGCAGTAAATACCCCTTTCGCCTATACAAGTAATGTTCACCTTAATGTCCTGATATTACCTTTCAAGCTATAGGACTTCTTGGCTTCCTTTCCATGAATGGTAAATTGAAAAGATTTCCTGTGCTTAACCTGCTCTGCAGACTTGCACTGCATATAAATTAAAAGCCAGCTCAGGATTTATGTTCCGTGAGAATGGTGGGATGTTTAAGGCCACAGCTTGGAGGAAAGCTGTGAGATTTCTGGTAAAGATCCAAATTTCTCATCATTGAATACATTAATATTCTGGGTTACAAGTTATATGAGCAGAGGCAGCAAGGGAATTGTCTTTAACACCAAGTCAAACAAGGGAGCATTGTTCTGTGGCAGCAGAAGCTCGCAGAGCCTGGCCAGGGTTGAGTAACACAACTCTTGTAAAGTCTTATAGACTAGAAAATCATAAAATAAATGACCGATGTAAAGTTAAAGGGACAGTGTCATGACTTTCATGGTTTAGTAAAATCTAAAGAAACAATATCTGTAGTCAGTGGTGCAGGCGTGCAGCCATGCTGGTATTATTAAAAAATATGATGCCCTATTACAGTTGACTCTACTGAGGTCTCACTTGTTGATATAGCCACTATGATAACTACCTGAGCTCCACAAGGAGGGAGGAAAAAAACCTGAAAGTTGAACGTCAAGCAAACAACTAAACATTATGGGTTGTTGTTAGTTAGGAAGAATGGGCTGCCCGGGTGGGGAAGGGTTAACACTGGGTCTGCTGGTTTCCCGGGCTTTTTGTGTTCTGCTCTCCACCCTGTTCAGTCTATAAGTTAGGGGAAGTCCGGGCTCAGCGAGCGAGTGGGACCGCATGGGAAATGAGCGGAGGGTCCAGTAAGAAGATGTAGCAGAGTAACCCTTGATCGCCTTCGCCCTAAAGGAACCTACCTGCTTAAGGACTTTGCCACTAATGGACTTCTACCTGCAAAGGTATGCCTGGGCAGCTGAGAAATAGCTACTTAGGGACTTGTATATTCTTGGGCTGTATTGCCGCAGTCTTCAAGTAAAGTTTCGTTAACTGCATGAGCCTGGTCTGAAGTTGTTCAAAGGAGTTTGTGCATGGTGGTACATGGCGTATCAGAAGAACAGGGCCTGTAAAGCACAAACACGGGGTACAGGAGGAAAGTCACCACAAAGGATTAGCTGGACAGAAGAGACATAGAAGGAAAGTAGTTGCTACTGTGAACCGGTGAATATGTACAGCAGGAGCGGTAGTGAGGGGGTTGGAAATTCTGGCTCCCACAGCTCTGTCTAGCAGGGCAAAATACCTGATCTTTCTAGTGAAAGAAGAAGCAGCACATTGATGAGCTGTCACTCTGCTCTCTCTTCCTCTCCTCCTTGTTCTGTTTTTCTCTTTACTAGCGTGAGCTCTGCTGTACAGATACGGCAAGAGGGTACTACCAAATCAATTTTAGCAATTTAGGCCCCTTTCACACCGGTACCTCCTTGGACAGACTCCGCTTGCTCAGACCGCCTGTCCGTTTTCACTGGATCATATCCGATCCACCAGACGGATGGAAAATAGGCCTACCATCCGTCTGAATCACCGCTGACACTCGCTGCTCCATAGAAGAGACTGGAGGGTCCGATCAGGTCCACCTGAAAAACTGACAGGCGGACCTGATCGGACAGCTTGTGTGAAAGGGGTCTTACATTGTTTTAATTTAAAACATACATTTAATGATACATATATGATTATAAAGCTGCATTATTAATTTGTGCCTTTTATAGATGCCTGGAGTTCAAGTTCAAAACTTTTATATCTTATTATAAATGATTTATATAGCGCCAACAGCTTGCGCAGCGCTTACAGTTTTTTGTTTTGGAAGGAGTGATAAGAAATTAGATCCCCGTCACGTTTTTATTGCTGTCTGTGTCTGCTCTGAGGAGATTCACCCCCTCTCTTGGTGACCGCTAAGACTGAAATTGAGGTATAATCCAATTTTTTCAGTTGTCACAAGAGCACAGAAGTCTTCCAATAGGGACTTGTAGGCAACTTGCCTAACATGTTCATTTTAGCCAGGCTAGTGCGGCTTCCCAGGCTAGAGGGAAGGGGTTATTCTGCTTTGCATCCCCTGCTCACATTCACAGGCTTTTTTGAGGTCCAGCCTCTTGACCTGTGATATACTGTATAAAAGACAGAGGTTTGGGTTCCAAGGAAGCACGGGGTAGCGGGCTAGGAACAGGAACCTTGCAGGACTTGCTGAAACTTGTAGTTCTTCTATGAAGCACCAGCCTTTTGGAATGCATCCAAGCCATGAACTTGTCCAGTCGAGTGCAGGTACACTGGGGCAGCCGCTGTTAGAGGTAATTAGGGAAAGGATGTTTTGTCATGTTCTGTTTGCCATGCTGAACTTTCAGTAAAAGTTGTTTAACTGCACAAAGCCTGGTCTGAAGTTACTCAAGGAGTGCGTGTGAGGTCCTGGCTCATTAAATGGTCTGAGTCTACAACAGCACACTAGGGGTTCTGGTAATAATACAACAAAAGTTTAAATTCCTACCAGTCATTGGCATGCTACCTGGTTACTGTATGTGACAGGTTGTCCAGAAGCGAGGGGGCTCCCTCCCTGACGGTCCAACTCTGTTGGTCTCTGGGAGCAGATTAGTGTTCAGAGTTCTATGGCTTAATTACTAGGTTCAGAGAAGCAAGAGTTAAAGAGGAAGTAAACCCTGATGGGTGTTACTTCCTCTTTGTTTCCCTGCAAAGGTAAAGCATAATGGGCTAGTATGCATCGCATAGTAGCCCATTATGTGACACTGTATTGCTTTTGCGTCTATCTATTAAGTTCTTGTGGTAAAACCAAGGAAGCTTAAACTTCTGTAGTGTATCAATGCTTTACTAAACAAGGAAAAATCTGCACATACAACTGTAGGATGCACAACACAACACAATTCATAGCTTACAAAATATATGCCTACAAATATATAAGCATGTACAACATGTACACATTAAATAAACTAAATAATTACTCAACTTAGAGGTCAAGATGTAATGTCCTTAGTTCCTTGCTTGGTCCAACTCCCAAAAGCGTCTTCAAAGCTCTCCAGCTCCAGGCAGTCATATCTCCTTCATTTGTCCTCCCAAACACCAACTGTTGTTTAAACACATGTGTCTCCAAAAACCCTTTCCAAGCCCCTCCCACCCATTTCCTGTTTCCTGATCAATGGAGAGGGAGGGAAGGGGGCTCTGTACACATATCCTGTTACTATCTAAACTCTATATTACAATAAAGTCACTATAGAAATTGCCATAGCAACACATACCACCTCTTGACTTTATAGAATAATATAGAAAACTTCTTAAAGCCTTTTGTCCAGAAAAGGGCAAAAGAAACCCCCCCTAAATGGGAGGAAAAAAATCCCTTTTGACCCCCATCTGGGCGGTCAGACTTTTGTTTTGTCCCTGGAAAGCTGCAACATTACTTTTGAGCAGGGTTAATGTCTTTGGCAGTTTGTGTAAAGAAAGTCCCAGATGAAAGTCTCTTGTCCTCTTGGTCATAAGGAAATGCTCAGATAAAAGTCCACTCCAATTCAGCCACCTTTAGCAAATCATCCGCATCTTCATCAAGCTCTCTTCTGGTCTTCCTCCTCCCACCCAGCATGGTCGTCTGCTCTGTCTGCTCCACCTCTCGATGCGCAATACCTGAAAAGAGTAAGGGACAAAGCAGATTATTTGTTCATTTCCAACTGTGCCAAAAACATAGCTCACTGCTCACATTTCTCTATTTGCCCATTAGTAACTGCAAAACTATTGTAGGGTGCCCACTCTTGTCTTGCAACACTTTCACGGAAAGGCATTGACTTCAAACGTAACGAACAAACTTGCATGTCTCTCCGTGCCGTCCTTGGAAAAACAGAGGCCTGCTGCTTCACAGCATGGCACATTTTTGCAAAGTGCCCCATTTTATGGCAACAGAAACACTTAATGTGACTAAATCTACCATTCCCAACCATTTGCTTCCACTTCTTAACCACTTAACGACCGCTCACTGTATATATACGTCGGCAGAATGGCACCGACAGGCACAATCACGTAGAGCATACGTGATTGCCTTTGTACAGTTGGGGGGTCCAATCGGACCCCCCTTCTGTACAGTGAGCGGTGGCTAAGTGTCGGGAGCGTTCCGGGATGAGGGGGCAGCCATTCGTTTCTGGCCACCCCCTCGCGATCGCTCCCGGCGAATGGAAATGCCCCCTCTGTCTGTGTCAGACAGAGGGAGCAGGAGGAAGTGATGTCATCTCTGGTGCGGCGCTCACATATACCGAGCGCCGTACAAGAGAAGACATCAGGTCAGTGCACACAACACTACACTGACACCAGGACACATAGGGACATAAATCGCCCCCCCAGACACCCCAGATCACCCCCCAGATCACCCCCCCAGCCCCCAGTCACAGTGTCACTGATTGCAGTGACCATTTATTTAGTGATCACTGCAATCAGTTACATTTGTGACTGTAAAAGTGTCACCAAAGTTTAGTCTTAGGTCCAGTGTAGCCCCCTAACCCCCCCTAATAAAGGTTTAACCCCCTGATCACCCCCCAGATAACCCTTTCACCCCCTATCACCACTGTCACTAAGCGATCATTTTTCTGATCGCTGTCTTAGCGTCAGTGATGCCGATCGGCAGCCAGTAATGTTTTTAGGTTCACCGCATGTTTTTATCGCGTCAGGTACCCCAATATATTATCTAATAAAGGTTTAACCCCCTTGATCGCCCCCCAGGTAACCCTTTCACCCCCTATCACCATTGTCACTAAGCAATCGTTTTTCTAAACGCTGTCTTAGTGTCTGTGATGCAGATCGGTAGCCGGTAATTTTTTTTAGGTTCGCCGCAGGTTTTTATAGCGTCAGGTACCCCAATATATTATCTAATAAAGGTTTAACCCCCTTGATCGCCCCCCAGGTAACCCTTTCACCCCCTATCACCACTGTCACTAAGCAATTGTTTTTCTAAACGCTGTCTTAGTGTCGGTGATGCAGATCGGTAGCCAGTAATTTTTTTTAGGTTCGCCGCATGTTTTTATAGCGTCAGGTACCCCAATATATTATCTAATAAAGGTTTAACCCCCTTGATCGCCCCCCAGGTAACCCTTTCACCCCCATCACCACTGTCACTAAGCAATCGTTTTTCTAAACGCTGTCTTAGTGTTGGTGATGCAGATCGGTAGCTGGTAATTTTTTTTAGGTTCGCCGCAGGTTTTTATAGCGTCAGGTTCCCCTAATATATTATCTAATAAAGGTTTAACCCCCTTGATCACCCCCCAGGTAACCCTTTCACCCCCTATCACCACTGTCGCTAAGCAATCGTTTTTCTAAACGCTGTCTTAGTGTCGGTGATGCAGATCGGTAGCCAGTAATTTTTTTTAGGTTCGCCGCATGTTTTTATAGCGTCAGGTACCCCAATATATTATCTAATAAAGGTTTAACCCCCTTGATCGCCCCCCAGGTAACCCTTTCACCCCCATCACCACTGTCACTAAGCGATCGTTTTTCTAAACGCTGTCTTAGTGTCGGTGAAGCAGATCGGTAGCTGGTAATTTTTTTTAGGTTCGCCGCAGGTTTTTATAGCGTCAGGTACCCCCATATATTATCTAATAAAGGTTTTAACCCCCTGATTGCCCCTAGTTAACCCTTTCACCAGTGATCACCATATAAGTGTTACGGGTGACGCTGGTTAGTTCGTTTGCTTTTTATAGTGTCAGGGCACCCGCCGTGTATATAACCCAATAAAGGTTTAACCCCCTGATCACCCGGCGGGTGATATCAATTAGGTTTTAGCATCAGAGAGGGTCTGCGTCACACCCCAGGCAGCGTCAGGTTAGTGCCAGTAACGCTAACACCCACGCGTGAAGCATACACCCCCCTTAGTGGTATAGTATCTGAACAGATCAATATCTGATCTGATCAGATCTATACTAGCGTCCCCAGCAGTTTAGGGTTCCCAAAAACGCAGTGTTAGCGGGATCAGCCCAGATACCTGATGGCACCTGCGTTTTGCCCCTCCGTCCAGCCCAGGCCACCCAAGTGCAGTATCGATCGATCACTGTCACTTACAAAACAAAAACACACATAACTGCAGCGTTCGCAGAGACAGGCCTGATCCCTGCGACTCCAGTGCTGTAGGAGGTGATTTCACCACCACAGTTAAAAAAAAAAAGCAAATATGCCGAAGCATTGGGGCAGCAGGGGCGGAGGAGCGATTTTGCTCCTAATGCCGCGTACATACGGTCGAAATTCCGACGGAGGCTTGCCCGTGGAAAAGTCCGACCATGTGTGTGCGGCATAACTTTTTTGCGGGAGGATGCCGCCATGCTTCGGCATATATAAATGGTGCGTGTATGCCCATCATTGGAAGTGGGTGGATGAAGGGCGGTATTCTAATGGTGGGCATACCCACCGATCAATCTCTTTTTTCGTTCAGCCAACTGGCTGCATGAAAAAAAAAGATTACAATACATGTCCAACAAGGACCAGCAACGTACTGGCATGTTGCTGGACTTTGAATGTTTATACCAGAATGATGCCTGCGGGTTTAGGTATCATCTTGGTATCATTCTTTTCAGCCTGCGGCCGGCTTTCATGTAAAAGCAATCCTAGCGGCTAATTAGCCTCTGGACTGCTTTTACAAGCAGTGGGAGGGAATGCCCCCCCCGGATATAAAAAGCGCCATTGGGAAATTGGGAAAGCATTTTATCACACCGATCTTGGTGTGGTCAGATGCTTTGAGGGCAGAGGAAAAATCTAGGGTCTAGAAGACCCCAGTTTTTTCAAAAAAAGAGTACCTGTCACTACCTATTGCTATCATAGGGGATATTTACATTCCCTGAGATAACAATAAAAATGATAAAAAAAAAAAATACTTGGAAGGAACAATTTAAAAATAAAATAAAAAAGCAAAATTAATAATAAAAAAAAAAGAAAAAAAAAAAAAGCACCCCTGTCCTGCCCTGCTCTTGCCCAATGGCGAACGCAAGCGTCGGTCTGGCGTCATATGTAAACAGCAATTGCACCATGCATGTGAGGTATCACCGCGAAGGTCAGATCGAGGGCAATCATTTTAGCAGTAGACCTCCTCTGTAAATCTACTGGGGTAACCTGTAAAGGCTTTTAAAGGCTTTTAGAAATGTATGTAGTTTGTCGCCAATGCGCGTTTGTGTGAAATTTTAAAGCATGTCGTGTTTGGTATCTATGTACTCGGCCTAAGATCATCTTTTTTATTTCATCAAACATTTGGGCAATATAGTGTGTTTTAGTGCATTAAAATTAAAAAAGTGTATTTTTTAACCCAAAAAATGCGTTTGAAAAATCGCTGCGCAAATACTGTGTAGAAAAAAAATGCAACACCCACCATTTTAATCTGTAGGGCCTTTGCTTTAAAAATATATATAATGTTTGGGGGTTCAACATAATTTTCTTGCAAAAAAAAAAATGTTTCATGTAAACGAAAAGTGTCAAAAAGGGCTTTGTCTTCAAGTGGTTAGAAGAGTGGATGTAAGCTTCCTAATGTTGTGTATAAAATGCCAGAACAGTTCAAAACCCCCCCAAATGACCCCATTTTGGAAAGTAGACACCCCAAGCTATATACTGAGAGGCATGTCGAGTCCATGGAATATTTTATATGTTGACACAAGTTGCGGAAAAACGACAATTTTTTTTTTTTTTGCACAAAGTTGTCACTAAATGATATATTGCTCAAACATGTCATGGGCATATGTGGAATTACACCCCAAAATACATTCTGTTGCTTCTCCTGAGTACGGGGATACCACATGTGTGAGACTTTTTGGGAGCCTAGCCACGTACGGGACCCCAAAAACCAAGCACCGCCTTCAGGCTTTCTAAGGGTGTAAATTTTTGATTTCACTTCTCACTGCCTATCACAGTTTCGGAGGCCATGGAATGCCCAGATAGCACAAACCCCCCCCAAATGACCCCATTTTGGAAAGTAGACACCCCAAGCTATTTGCTGAGAGGTATTGTGAGTATTTTGCAGATCTCGCTTTTTGTCACAAAGTTTTGAAAATTGAAAAAAAAAATAATATATATATATATTTTCTTTCTTCATTTTCAAAAACAAATTAGAGCTGTAAAATACTCGCCATGCCTCTCAGCAAATAGCTTGGGGTGTCTATATTCCAAAATGGGGTCATTTGGGGGGGTTTTGTGCGATTTTGGCATTTTATGGCCTTCGAAACTGTGATAGGTAGTGAGGAGTGAAATCAAAAATTTGTGCCTAGAAATCCTGAAGGCGGTGCTTGGTTTTCGGGGTCCCGTACGCGGCTAGGCTCCTAAAAAGTCCCACACATGTGGTATTCCCGTACTCAGGAGAAGCAGAAAAATGTATTTTGGGGTGTAATTCCACATATAACCATGGCATGTGTGAGCAATATATCATTTAGTCACAACTTTTTTTAATTTTTTTTTTTTTTTGTCATTATTCAATCACTTGGGACAAAAAAAAATATATTCAATGGGCTCAACAGGCCTCTCAGCAATTTCCTTGGGGTGTCTACTTTCTAAAATGGGGTCATTTGGGGGGGTTTTGTGCTATTTTGGCATTTTATGGCCTTCGAAACTGTGATAGGTAGTGAGGAGTGAAATCAAAAATTTGCGCCCTTAGAAATCCTGAAGGCAGTGCTTGGTTTCCGGGGTCCCGTACGCGGCTAGGCTCCCAAAAAGTCCCACATATGTGGTAGCCCCGTACTCAGGAGAAGCAGCAAAATGTATTTTGGGGTGAAATTCCACATATAACCATGGCATGTGTGTGCAATATATCATTTAGTGACAACTTTTTGTAATTTTTTTTTTTTTTTGTTAGTCATTATTCAATCACTTGGGACAAAAAAATAAAAAATTCAATGGGCTCAACATGCCTCTCAGCAATTTCCTTGGGGTGTCTACTTTCCAAAATGGGGTCATTTGGGGGGTTTTTGTACTGCCCTGTCATTTTAGCACCTCAAGAAATGAGATAGGCAGTCATAAATTTAAAGCTGTGTAAATTTCAGAAAATGTACCCTAGTTTGTAAACTCTATAACTTTTGCGCAAACCAATAAATATACGCTTATTGACATTTTTTTTACTAAAAACATGTGGCTGAATACATTTTGGCCTAAATGTATGACTACAATTGAGTTTATTCGATTTTTCTTATAACAAAAAGTAGAAAATATCATTTTTTTTCAAAATTTTCGGTCTTTTTCCGTTTATATCGCAAAAAATTAAAATCGCAGAGGCAATCAAATACCATTAAAAGAAAGCTCTATTTGTGGGAAGAAAAGGACGCAAATTTCGTTTGGGTACAACATTGCATGTCCGCACAATTTACAGTTAAAGCAGCGCAGTGCAAAATTCTGAATTCACCTCTGGTCCTTTAGCTACCAAATGGTCCGGGGCTTAAGTGGTTAAACAATGCTGGTGTAGGAATCCCATCTATTTCCTCTCTAGGGACCCCCACCTTAAGTAAATCAATCCACATGTGTCTCCTGGAGATCATAGGCCTTGTCTTCCTTGTATCTGAATCAACATTATGGGTGGAACTGCATACAGATGTGCGTAGTTCAAAGTTAATCATTGGAGTTTGTTATAGACCACCCAATGTTAATGAGGAGTTAGAGACTCAGCTCCTTGCACAGATGGAAAGGGCTGCAAGGGCTGGGACGGTGATAATAATGGGGGATTTTAACTACCCAGAAATTGACTGGAGTAATGGAACTGCTGGGACAGTTAAAGGGCAAAAATTTATAAACCTATTGCAGGACAATTTTATGGTCCAGTTTATTGAGGCCCCAACTAGGAATGATGCTCTGTTGGACCTGGTAATCTCAAACCATGCAGAGCGTATTACTAATGTTCAGATAAAGGAACACCTGGGTAGCAGTGACCATAACATGATTTCATTTGATGTTAGTTGTAAGCAAAAATCACATACAGGAAAGATAAAAACACTTAATTTCAAGAGAGCAAATTTTCCAAGGATGAGTGCTGCTCTCCAGGACTTAGACTGGGAAGGAATATTGGCATCAATGGGCACAGAACAGAAATGGGAATTCTTCAAAAAGACTGTTTGTGAACTCACTGCAAAGTATATTCCCATGGGCAATAAGT
This sequence comes from Rana muscosa, assembly GCA_029206835.1. Classification (NCBI taxonomy): domain Eukaryota; kingdom Metazoa; phylum Chordata; class Amphibia; order Anura; family Ranidae; genus Rana; species Rana muscosa. The sequence continues at coordinate 214,021,512 of CM055118.1, forward strand.
TTAAAAGGCTAAAAATAAAACCTATGTGGCTCACTGCCAAAGTTAAAAAAGCTATAAACTATAAGAAAAGAGCTTTTAAAAAATATAAAAATGAGGGAACACTAGTGTCATTTAAATGTTACAAAGAATATAACAGGATATGTAAAAAGGAAATCAAGGATGCAAAAATTCAAAATGAACGACAGATTGCAAAAGATAGTAGGACAAACCCCAAAAAATTCTTCAAATATATTAATAGTAAAAAGGTCAAGTCTGAGCATGTAGGCCCTTTACAAAATAATCTAGAGTGGGTGACTGGGGACAAAGAGAAGGCTAATTTATTAAATACTTTCTTCAGTTCTGTGTATACAAAGGAGCATGGGGGAGCTCATGTCCAAAATGGGGGTGGTAGTGACACAGCCCCAAATCCACAATGGCTCAAAAGTTATTTGGTCCAGAAATATTTAGATGGAATAAAGGTGGATAAAGCACCTGGACCAGATGGCATACACCCACGGATCCTAAAAGAATTGAGCTCTGTAATTTCAAAGCCATTGTATTTAATTTTTAGGGACTCATTAATGACAGGAATAGTACCACTGGATTGGCGCAGGGCCAATGTGGTGCCTATATTTAAAAAGGGAATTAAGTGTTTACCAAGTAACTATAGACCTGTTAGTTTAACTTCTATAGTTGGGAAAATACTGGAGAGATTAATAAAAGACCACATAGATGAGTTCTTGCTGGAAAAAAACTATTTAAGCAACAGACAGCATGGATTCATGAAAGACAGAAGTTGTCAAACAAACCTGATTTCTTTTTATGAAGAGGTAAGTAAGACCTTGGACAGAGGGGTGGCAGTGGACGTGGTATACTTGGATTTTGCAAAAGCGTTCGATACAGTTCCCCACACACGGCTCATGTGTAAGGTAAAGTCTACAGGATTGGAAATATCAGTTTGTAAATGGATAGAAAACTGGCTAAAAGACAGAATTCAGAGAGTAGTGGTTAATGATTCTTACTCTGAATGGTCCAAGGTTATCAGTGGTGTACCCCAAGGTTCAGTGCTGGGACCCTTACTTTTTAATATGTTTATAAATGATATTGGGTCTGAGATCAAAAGTAACATTTCTGTCTTTGCAGATGACACCAAGCTATGCAGTGGAATAACGTCCTTACAGGATGTCGCCAATTTACAAGCCGACCTCAATGCTCTGTCTAATTGGGCGACTATGTGGCAGATGAGGTTTAATGTTGATAAATGTAAAGTTATGCACTTGGGGGCTAATAATATGAATGCATCATACATACTAGGGGGAGTACAACTGGGGGGATCCGTAGTGGAGAAGGATCTGGGGGTTTTGGTAGATCATAAGCTCAATAATGGCATGCAATGCCAAGCTGCGGTTTCCAAAGCGAGCAAGGTCCTTTCTTGTATTAAGAGAGGTATGGTCTCCAGAGAGAGAGATATCATTTTGCCCCTGTTCAAATCATTAGTAAGACCTCATCTGGAATATGCAGTTCAGTTTTGGGCCCCAGTTCTCAAAAAGGATATTGGGGAACTGGAGAAAGTGCAGAGAAGGGCAACCAAACTGATAAGAGGCATGGAGGAGCTCAGCTATGAGGAGAGATTAGAGGAACTGAATTTATTCTCTCTTGAGAAGAGGAGATTAAGGGGGGATATGATCAACATGTACAAATACATAAGGGGTCCATATAGTGAACTTGGTGTTCAGTTATTCACTTTACGGTCAACACAAAGGACAAGGGGGCACTCTTTGCGTCTAGAGGAAAAGAGATTTCACCTCCAAATACGGAAAGGTTTTTTCACAGTAAGAGCTGTGAAAATGTGGAATAGACTCCCTGCAGAGGTGGTTCTGGCCAGCTCAGTAGATTGCTTTAAGAAGGGCCTGGATTCTTTCTTAAATGTACAGAATATAACTGGGTACTGACATTTATAGGTAAAGTTGATCCAGGGAATATCCGATTGCCTCTCGGGGGATCAGGAAGGAATTTTTTCCCCTGCTGTAGCAAATTGGATCATGCTCTTCTGGGTTTTTTTTGCCTTCCTCTGGATCAACTGTGGGTATAGAATTGGGTATATGGGATTGTACGATATATGTTTATTTTTTTTATTTATTTTTTTATTTTACGGTTGAACTGGATGGACTTGTGTCTTTTTTCAACCTGACTAACTATGTAACTATGTAACTATGTAACTATGTAACTCTGTAATTTGAGCTGATCAAATCCTCTGCTTCCCGCTTATGGGAAGTAACAGTAGCACATGTCCTACTTCTGCTTACAGGCTTTGGGCCTTTGTCCTTTGTTAGAGCATCATTAGATTTATTCATGAGGGCTGCACACCGCTCATTCAAATCTTCAGCTCGGCCTACAGCGGATTGAACACTCTTCGAAGCCACTGCAGGTTTAACTTTGATTACCCTACTTTCTAAATCTTTTGCCTTGCTTGCAGTTTCTTCCAAACACTTGGATGCCACTGCAAGCTGCCCCTTAATTAAATCTCTTTCTAATTCTGCCTTTTCCCTCTTTTCAGATTCAATATGTAGAGCATGCAGGAAATGCAAACCAAACACAGCAACTGCCCGCATCTCTCCCTTACTGAACCCAAAACTTTTGAGGCTAAAATCTGAGGAAAGATCAGAGACTCCATCCCCCCAAGCTCTGTTCAAAGGAGAAGCATATCCAGCCAGCTCCTTTGCAACAGGCATCCACTGACTATTTCTGGCCCAGATAGGAAGGGTGCACGCCTTCAAGTCCTCCTGGACACCAGAAACCTTTGCAGCTTTACTCTTCCTAAACAGTGTACGCAGCATTTTCCCCCCAGCACAAGCAAAAAATACACACCACAGAAAACAGGTCAGCTTCTGTTGAAATTCTAGCACAAATTCCGGCCACGAGCCCCCTTACCTGCAGGAGAAGCCCACGATGTCCCCGTCTTCCTCGCTAGTAGCGAGCGTCTATTCTTCACCCCTCTTACTTCCGGGGCCGTGAACTCCGGCTCTGTGACTGGCCGGAGACGCGTGACGTCACTCCCACACATGCGCATGGGAGCCGCCTTTAACGGCATGACCCGAGATAGAAACGGCACAGCGTGCTCTTTCTAACTCCGGCGCATGCGCAGAAGAAATCGCCGTATGGCGATTTGCAAATATCTCCTAGACCGTGCAGGTCTGGGAGATATTTCAAGCACCTACATGTAAGCCTTAATCTAGGCTTACCTGTAGGTTAAAGTGTTTGTAAAGGGTTTACAACCAGTTTAAGTTGAGCACATATGAGGTCTGCGCTATGTGCTCGGCAGGATCCCATTCTGTTACAGGGAGTGAGGTACCAGAGGTATGCTGACTGGTGGACTGGGCAAAGGCTTTGCATGTCCCTACTAATTCAAGACACATACACCTGTTCAAGTGTGTAGGTCATGGGACACTATCTTTTGGAGGAACTCCACATACAACACTACACACAAGTGGCTCATCTATGAGTTGGAGGGTTGCCTTAATATGTGACTTTAACATGACTGCGACCATCACTTGGTCCCTCATTGATAAGCATGCCTTCGGGCAGGGTGTAACCCCCATGCTAGAATAGGTGACCCTGTTTATCGCCTGGCATAGCCCAGAAGAACCCACCCCGGAGTAGGCCTCCTGTATGACCCACACTTGGCGCCCAAAAGTTAATGGGGAACAAAGAGGAAGTGTCACCCCCCTGCCCTAAAAACTCTTATTTAGATGACAACTGTCTAAGATTCTGTCCCTCGGCTTGGTTGTGTCTCCCTCACTTGCTATTGTGTTTACAGGACAGGAGGTAAAGGAGAATTTCCCCAATATGACTCGAATGCATTGCCAATAAATGTGATATGGGTTTTAACCCTTCCTACTCTATCCAAAATGAAAACACGCTCTTGCTTTTAGATATTTCAGGTTCTCAGGATTTAATACTGAAGTTAAACCAATAAAATAAACAGGGCTTTATCTTTTTTTTTTCCCAACAAACCTGTGTTCCAAACAGGAAATAAAATGAGATTAGTGAATGGAGCTAGGCAAGAATAGTATGCTACCACTTTTATATCCATAATGAATGTACCAGCAGGTGCAGAATTAAATCTAAAGAACATACTGATATGGCAATAATACCATTTTAATGTATATATTACACTTTAGATATTTCTCCCAATTGGAGTGTATTTGAATTTAGGGGAAGCATCTGGGTGGTAGTGTAACCCAGATGCACTGATTGCTAGGGGATCTGAGGCCCTTTTAGGGTTCTTGGAGGACTCTGGTGGTGTGAGGTTCCCTGGGCCTATAGGTGGCGTTGTTGCCGGGGGCCGGAGGTGAACTCACACCGCAGGACTGTGCCTTTTTGTCCTCCCTTGGAGCTGGTACAGCGGGGCGGGGAACCCGCTGTGACGCGAAGGGAGAGGAGATAAAAGGGGCGGACGCCCTTACCACGGGGTTCAGAGTGCAGAGTCGGAGGATGTGGCTGCACCCAGGCACCTTCAGCTTGGGTGCTGGCGTCCCGGTGTTCCGGGCCCAGGTGTCTTTGACCTGGCCGGAGCGGAGATAGAGTCCATCTCAGGCACCTTTAGCCTGGGGTGAGGTACTATGGCGAATGCCTGGGGCTCAGTACCTTCGACTGAGTTTCGCGAGGGTGGAGGAATCCGAGGGGGCCCTAACTCCTTGGGTGCCCGTGTCTGAGTTTGTGAGGTCTGGTGTGCAGAACTTCTCTGGAGAGTCCGGCGCAGCATCGCTGGTAACAGAGAGGCCTCCGGTATCTCCCTTGGACGGATATCCTTCCCCTGACAGGGGCCGTGCTAGCGAAGGTAATTCATGTTCTATTTCACATAGTCAGTGGCAGTGACTATTCGCAGTGACTATTCGCCACTGGTGATACCACAGTGGCTGGCAAGAGAAGGGAAAGGATTGTGCCTCGACCTATTCCCGTTAAGACTAAGTTGTTGCAAAAGAATCCAAATTAACTGTGCTGTGTGTTTATTCGTTGAGAAAAATAAAACTGTATTGGACCTATTCACTGTTACTAGGAGCAAATGAGTCAGAGACGAAGTACAGGACTTGACTCTAGGACACCCACAGAAAGCCCGATCTTTCTGGCCTTCACCTCTTCACTATGGAGGACATGGGCCGTGGTGTATCTCATCCCTCCCCCCAGCACTAACACCCCTAGACAAAGAAAGACAAGCCGAGAATGAGAAGGGGTGAGAGGGGTGAGGTCGCTACAGGACAAAACACAAAGGGGTTGATTTACTAAAGGCAAATAGACTTCACTTTTCGAAGTGCAACTGCACCTTGCAAGTGCCGTTGCTCCAGAGCTTAGTAAATGAGATAAAGCTTCACTTTGCAAAGAATACCCAATCACATGCAAGGAAAATTTAAAAAAAGCATCTTCGCTTGCCCATGATTGGATGATGGAAGTCAGCAGACCTTCTGCTTATTTACTAAGCTCTGGAGCAACTGCTCTTACAGAGTGCACCTGCACTTTGCAAAGTGCACAGTCTATTTGCCTTTAGTAAATCAACTCCAAAATGTAATGTAACCACTTTTCCTTCAGCAGGAGTGTCTTTGAAATTTAGCATGGACTGGCTGTATCTGGCTAGTATGTATTTGATAGATGGTGCTGTTTCCTATGGTTTCCTAACTAGGAGTTAGGAGGAGAACTAGGAGTTCTGTAGACAGTGGTGCATAAGGGGGAGCATATAAATATTTGGGTAAACCTTGAGGAGGGGGTATTTTCCCCAGGCATAGGCCTGAGAGGCAGTGCTGTCAGTGCTGCTCTCCATCTAGGCCTCATGCCAAGGGAGGGTTACACCTGTGTTTGAAGGTCAGGCCTAGGTCAAGGTCTGCAGCTGTCCTGCCTAGAATGGAGCAAGCTATATACGCAAGCTGGAGTGCCAAAGGAAGAAACTCTGCTGGAGGAGACCTTCTGAATAGCTGTGATCAGCTGGAACCGTGCAGAGCCTTGGCACCAGCTTGGAGGGGCTGCAAGGAACTAGTCCAGTCCTGGCAGAGTAACTACACTTTTGTTGAGTAAAAAAAACATTCCCCTCAGGGTGATCTATGTCAATTGCAGGGATATTAACCACTTCCATACAGGGCACTTAAACACCTTCCCGCCCAGACCAATTTTCAGCTTTCAGTGCTCTCACGCTTTGATTGACAATTACTCAGTCATGCTACACTATATCCAAACAAAATTTTTATCATTTTTTTCTCACAAATAGAGCTTTCTTTTGGTGGTGTTTAATCACCGCTGGGGTTTTTATTTTTTGCGATATAAGCGGAAAAAGCGAAAATTTTGAAAAAAAAAACACTTTTTTTAGTTTCTATTGTAAAATTTTGCAAAGAAGTCATTTTTCTTCATAAATTTGGGCCAAAATTTATACTGCTACATATCTTTGGTAAAAATAACCCAAATTAGTGGATATTATTTAGTCTGTGTGAAAGTTATAGAGTCTACAAGTTAGGGTGCAAATCACTGAAAATTTATCACATCTGATCACACCTGATGTACTGAAGGCCTATCTCATTTCTTGATACAATAACAATCCAGGAAAGTACAAATACCCCCAAAATGTCCCCTTTTTGGAAAGTAGACAGTTCAAGGTATTTGGTAAGATGCATGGTGAGTTTTTTGAAGTTGTAATTTTTTCCCACAATTCTTGGGAAAATTAAGATTATTTTTTTTTTTTTTACACAAACTTATTGTATTGATAGGTTATTTCTTGAACACAGCATATGCATACTTGCAACTACACCCAAAAATACATTCTGCTACTCCTCCTGAGTATGGCAATACCACATGTGTGAGACTTTTACACAGCCTGGCCACATACAGAGGCCCAACATCCAAGTAGCCCCTCCAGGCATTTTAGGAGCAAAATTACACATATAATTTCATGATGACCTATCTCAATTTTGAAGGCCCTGGAGCACCAGGACAATGGAAACATCCACAAAATGACCCCATTTTGGAAAGCTAACACCCCAACGTATAATCTATGAGGCATAATGAGCCTTTTGAACGGTTCATTTTTTTCCAGAAGTTTTCGGAAATTGTGGGAAAAAAATGAACACGCATTTTTTTTACACAAAGTTGTCCATTTATAAAATATTTCCAACACATAGCATGTACATAGCAAAAATTACACCCCAAAATACATTCTGCTACTCCTCCTGAGTATAACAATACCACGTGTGAGACTTTTACACAGCCTGGCCATATACAGAGGCCCAACATCCAAATAGCACCTCCAGGCATTTTAGGAGCAAAATTACACATATAATTTCATGATGACCTATCTCAATTTTGAAGGCCCTGGAGCACCAGGACAATGGAAACATCCACAAAGTGACCCCATTTTGGAAAGCAAACACCCCAATGTATAATCTATGAGGCATAATGAGTCTTTTGAACAGTTCATTTTTTTCCAGAAGTTTTCGGAAAACGTGGGAAAAAAATGAACACACATTTTTTTTACACAAAGTTGTCCATTTATAAAATATTTCCAACACATAGCATGTACATAGCAAAAATTACACCCCAAAATACATTCTGCTACTCCTCCTGAGTAGAACAATACCACATGTGTGAGACTTTTACACAGCCTGGCCATATACAGAGGCCCAACATCCAAATAGCACCTCCAGGCATTCTAGCAGCATTAAATTACACATATAATTTTCTGACTACCGATCACATTTTTGAAGGCCCTTCATATTTCTAACACATAGCAGGTACATACAAAATAACAAAAGATTACCTGTGGTTTTAGTAGTGCAGTGGTCCACAGAGGAGAGCATCGGTCCAGGCAGCAGGCAGGAATAGACAGGCAGAGACACCTCACAGCCAAAGCACAGGTCCAGGCAGCAGGCAGAGATGTCCAGGCAGAAATACTGTCCATAGTCAGTAGAGGCAGCAGGCAGAGAAATGGTCAACACAGTATTGGTCCAGGCAGCAGAAAGAAACATAGTCCATAAAGTCCTGGGTCATTACAGGCAGCGATATGGTCAGCACAGCCAAAGTATTGGTCCAGGCAGCAGGAAGGACCATCAAGCTAAGAGCCAGGGGGACAGGGGTAGAGGCTTCTCCCACCCAAATCTCTTTGAAGCCTCCGGGCAACTGGAGCCTGGGAACACAGAAAAACAAAAACTGATTTTCTGTACTCAGAACGCTATTCTGGAGCCCCTCACATATGTGTGACCCCTGTGCTAAAGTAGAAGGGCAAAGATCAGTCCAAGTGGCAGGCAAAAACATGGTCGATTAACAGGCCGAGGTCGGTACACGTGGAAGTCAGAAACGTGGTTAAAACGGCAGGCAGAGGCATCGTCGGTAAACAGGCTGAGGTTGGTGCACGTGGAAGTCAGAAAGGTGTTAAAACGGCAGGCAAAGACATTGTCGGTAAACAGGCCAGGGTCAGTAGCAGGCAGGCACAGGTATTAGAAAGGGGGAAATGGCAGTCTGTTACTAATAAGGGGAACTAGTATCTGATAGATCGGTGATAATTTTTGAAGCAATCACCGATACACAGGCCAGGTTGGGAGGGACATTCGGGACAATGATAACTTGTATCTCTTCTAACTCCTCCTCTTGAGCATTAGGGATGAGCTCGGTGTTCGAGTCGAACATAAGTTCGACTCGAACATCGGCTGTTCGACCGTTCGGCGAACATCGAACGATTTGGGCCGTTCGCGCCAAATTCGAGTGACGCGAACGGCCCACAATACACTGCGCCATCGCAGTGCAATCCCGGCGCTGTGATTGGCCAAGCATGCACTGTGACCCCGCATGCTTAGCCAATCACAGTGCCGGCAGCTAGGAGAGCCATAATTGGCCACAGGCAGGTTGCCTGTGGCCAATTATAGCTCAGGGGTTTAGCACACGCCCCACACTATAAAAGGCCGCCAGCGCGGCGGCCTTGTGTAGTGTGTTCCGGCGCAGGGAAAGAGTTACATAGGCAGGGACAGTGTCCGTGCTATTTGTACCTCAAACTTGTGTGTAGGGAGAGAGAAGGATAGGCAGGGAGAGTGTCAGTGTCATATTCTTTGCTAAACCTTGTGTGCAGGGAGAGAGAAGGATAGGCAGGGGACAGTGTCAGTGTCACATTCTTTGCTAAACCTTGTGTGCAGGGAGAGAGAAGGATAGGCAGGGAGAGTGTCAGTGTCATATACTTTGATAAACCTTGTGTGCAGGGAGAGAGAAGGATAGGCAGGGGACAGTGTCAGTGTCATATTCTTTGCTAAACCTTGTGTGCAGGGAGAGAGAAGTATAGGCAGGGGACAGTGTCAGTGTCACATTCTTTGCTAAACCTTGTGTGCAGGGAGAGAGAAGGATAGGCAGGGAGAGTGTCAGTGTCATATACTTTGATAAACCTTGTGTGCAGGGAGAGAGAAGGATAGGCAGGGGACAGTGTCAGCGTCATATTCTTTGCTAAACCTTGTGTGCAGGGAGAGAGAAGGATAGGCAGGGAGAGTGTCAGTGTCATATACTTTGATAAACCTTGTGTGCAGGGAGAGAGAAGGATAGGCAGGGGACAGTGTCAGTGTCATATTCTTTGCTAAACCTTGTGTGCAGGGAGAGAGAAGGATAGACAGGGAGAGTGTCAGTGTCATATACTTTGATAAACCTTGTGTGCAGGGAGAGAGAAGGATAGGCAGGGGACAGTGTCAGTGTTATTGTTGCTAAGCCTCCTGCACATTATACACCTGAAGTTAGCCCGTATTGCTGCTTTCTCCTGGTGTGTTACACCAACAGGCATTTGCAGCACTTACAGCGGGCGGAGTGTGCCTCCTGATCATATTACACCTGAAGTTAGCCTGTATTGCTGCTTTTTCCTGGTGTGTTACACCAACAGGCATTTGCGGCACTTACAGTGGGCGGACATAAGTTCGACTCGAACATCGGCTGTTCGACCGTTCGGCGAACATCGAACGATTTGGGCCGTTCGCGCCAAATTCGAGTGACGCGAACGGCCCACAATACACTGCGCCATCGCAGTGCAATCCCGGCGCTGTGATTGGCCAAGCATGCACTGTGACCCCGCATGCTTAGCCAATCACAGTGCCGGCAGCTAGGAGAGCCATAATTGGCCACAGGCAGGTTGCCTGTGGCCAATTATAGCTCAGGGGTTTAGCACACGCCCCACACTATAAAAGGCCGCCAGCGCGGCGGCCTTGTGTAGTGTGTTCCGGCGCAGGGAAAGAGTTACATAGGCAGGGACAGTGTCCGTGCTATTTGTACCTCAAACTTGTGTGTAGGGAGAGAGAAGGATAGGCAGGGAGAGTGTCAGTGTCATATTCTTTGCTAAACCTTGTGTGCAGGGAGAGAGAAGGATAGGCAGGGGACAGTGTCAGTGTCACATTCTTTGCTAAACCTTGTGTGCAGGGAGAGAGAAGGATAGGCAGGGAGAGTGTCAGTGTCATATACTTTGATAAACCTTGTGTGCAGGGAGAGAGAAGGATAGGCAGGGGACAGTGTCAGTGTCATATTCTTTGCTAAACCTTGTGTGCAGGCAGAGAGAAGTATAGGCAGGGGACAGTGTCAGTGTCACATTCTTTGCTAAACCTTGTGTGCAGGGAGAGAGAAGGATAGGCAGGGAGAGTGTCAGTGTCATATACTTTGATAAACCTTGTGTGCAGGGAGAGAGAAGGATAGGCAGGGGACAGTGTCAGTGTCATATTCTTTGCTAAACCTTGTGTGCAGGGAGAGAGAAGGATAGACAGGGAGAGTGTCAGTGTCATATACTTTGATAAACCTTGTGTGCAGGGAGAGAGAAGGATAGGCAGGGGACAGTGTCAGTGTTATTGTTGCTAAGCCTCCTGCACATTATACACCTGAAGTTAGCCCGTATTGCTGCTTTCTCCTGGTGTGTTACACCAACAGGCATTTGCAGCACTTACAGCGGGCGGAGTGTGCCTCCTGATCATATTACACCTGAAGTTAGCCTGTATTGCTGCTTTTTCCTGGTGTGTTACACCAACAGGCATTTGCGGCACTTACAGTGGGCGGAGTGTGCCTCCTGATCATATTACACCTGAAGTTAGCCTGTATTGCTGCTTTTTCCTGGTGTGTTACACCAACAGGCATTTGCAGCACTTACAGCGGGCGGAGTGTGCCTCCTGATCATATTACACCTGAAGTTAGCCTGTATTGCTGTTTTTTCCTGGTGTGTTACACCAACAGGCATTTGCAGCACTTACAGCGGGCGGAGTGTGCCTACTGATCATATTACACCTGAAGTTAGCCTGTATTGCTGCTTTTTCCTGGTGTGTTACACCAACAGGCATTTGCGGCACTTACAGCGGGCGGAGTGTGCCTCCTGATCATATTACACCTGAAGTTAGCCTGTATTGCTGCTTTTTCCTGGTGTGTTACACCAACAAGCATTTGCAGCACTTACAGCGGGCGGAGTGTGCCTCCTGATCATATTACACCTGAAGTTAGCCTGTATTGCTGCTTTTTCCTGGTGTGTTACACCAACAGGCATTTGCAGCACTTACAGCGGGCGGAGTGTGCCTCCTGATCATATTACACCTGAAGTTAGCCTGTATTGCTGCTTTTTCCTGGTGTGTTACACCAACAGGAATTTGCAGCACTTACAGCGAGCGGAGTGTGCCTCCTGATCATATTACACCTGAAGTTAGCCTGTATTGCTGCTTTTTCCTGGTGTGTTACACCAACAGGCATTTGCGGCACTTACAGCGGGCGGAGTGTGCCTCCTGATCATATTACACCTGAAGTTAGCCTGTATTGCTGCTTTTTCCTGGTGTGTTACACCAACAGGCATTTGCGGCACTTACAGCAGGCGGAGTGTGCCTCCTGATCATATTACACCTGAAGTTAGCCTGTATTGCTGCTTTTTCCTGGTGTGTTACACCAACAGGCATTTGCAGCACCTACAGCAGGCGTAGTGTGATTCCTGCAAAATATACTCCTGAAGCTAGGCCTTATTGCTGGTTTTTCCATTTCCCTGCAGGCCATTAGAATGTCTGGAAGGCAAACAAGGAGAGGCAGACAGTCAGGAGCCAATAAAAGAGGGCAAGCAGGCTCTGTGTCTAGAGACAACAGTGCTGGTCGTGGACGCGGTGCATCGCCATCAGCACGTGGCCATGGGACACGCTTGTCCTTCTTTTCGGCAGCTGGACGTGTTGAGCCGTATCATGCCGAAGACTTGGTAGAGTGGATGACCAAGCCCTCCTCATCCTCTCTCACCCAGGCTCAGGGTACTGGCAAAGCAGCTGCCAAAGCGTCCTCTTCCCTGGTATCAATGTCATCATCAGTCACTCCTTCCCTAGACCAACCATGTCCTCCTGAGGAGTCCCCCGAACTGTTTGAGCACAGTGTTGGGTACATGCTCCAGGAGGATGCCCAGCGTTTCGAAGGGTCTGATGATGATACCCAGCTAGAGGAAGGCAGTAGCGTGAGAGCAAAGAGAGGGGATGCTCAAGAAGGACACCAATCTGGCAGTCATGTTCCAGCAGCTGCAGCATACTGCCAGATTGGCTCCAGTGATGAGGAGGGAGGGGATGGTGAGGTCACTGACTCCACGTGGGTGCCTAATAGGAGAGAGGAGGAGGAGGATGAGGAGGAGGCACATCTCCAACGAGGCAGGATGCCCTCGGGGGGCCAGCGTAAGGGCAGCACACCGACGGAATCACACCGCAGAGCTCCGCCTGTGCAGGGCGCTGCCTCTGCCCGTTATTCAAAAAGTTCTTTGGTGTGGGCCTTTTTTGAGTCGAGTGCATCAGATCGCACAGCTGCTGTTTGCAACATATGTCTCAAGCGTATATCGCGTGGCCAAAACATCACCCGCTTGGGCACCACATGCTTGACCAGACATATGTTGACCTGCCATGCAGCTCGTTGGCAAGCCTACCTTAAAGACCCACACCAAAGAACAAAGCGGACCTCTCCTTGCACCGCATCAGCTGGGATCTCCAACCCCACTATACCTTCAGTCCTCTCTGAAACCTGCACTGAGAGGAATGAAGGTGTAGAATTAGGTGTGTCACAGCCAAGTACTTGCGGGCACTCTGCTAGCAGTACACCGACGTCCGATTCTAGCAGGCAAGTTTCCCTGCCCCAGCTGCTGGACCGTCGAAAGAAGTTCACTCCCAGCCATCCACATGCCCAGCGGTTGAACGCTAGCTTGGCTAAATTGCTAGCGCTTCAACTGCTGCCTTTTCAGTTGGTAGACTCGACCCCCTTCCGTGAGTTTGTGCAATGTGCGGTTCCTCAGTGGCAGGTTCCCAAACGCCACTTTTTCTCACGGAAGGCGATTCCGGCTCTCTACCGGCATGTGGAAGGCAATGTCTTGGCCTCGCTGGACAGGGCGGTCAGCGGTAAGGTGCATATTACCGCTAACTCATGGTCCAGCAGGCATGGACAGGGACATTACCTTTCTTTCACGGCCCATTGGGTCACTCTTTTGGCAGCTGGGAAGGATGCAGGACAAGGTGCAGTAGTGTTGGAGGTTATTCCACCGCCACGCCTCCAAAATGCTACTACTGGTTGTGACACACCTCTGTCCTCTACCCCCTCCTCTTCTTCTTCCTCCATGGCCTCTTCCTGTGCTTTGTCCTCAGAACCAGCGGTGCTCTGTAGGCAATCAAGGGGCTACGCAAGTACGCAGGCAAAAAGATGCCATGCCGTGCTTGCGCTGGTGTGTTTGGGGGACAGGAGCCACACTGGGGCAGAGGTTCTGTCTTCTCTGCAGGGGCAGGCCGAGAGGTGGTTGACGCCACGCCAGCTTAAGCCAGGAATGGTAGTTTGCGACAATGGCACCAACCTCCTCTCCGCTCTCCGACAGGGACGACTGACCCATGTGCCCTGTGTGGCTCACGTCCTTAACCTGGTGGTGCAGCGGTTCTTGGGCAGGTACCCGGGCTTACAGGATGTCCTGAGGCAGGCCAGGAAAGTCTGTGTGCATTTCCGCAGATCTTATAATGCCAATGCTCGCCTGGCTGAGCTGCAAAAGGAGTTGAACCTGCCCAAGAACCGCCTTATATGTGACATGCCCACCAGGTGGAACTCAACGTTGGCCATGCTGCAGCGGCTGCACACGCAGCAGAGGGCCATCAATGAGTACCTGTGCGACTACGGCACCAGGACAGGGTCAGGGGAGCTCAGATTTTTTTCACCACACCAGTGGGGCATGATCAGGGATGCATGCACTGTCCTGGCACCATTTGAGGAGGCCACGAGGATAGTGAGCAGTGACCGTGCATGCATCAGTGACACTGTACCTCTTGTCCACCTGTTGGAACATACGCTGCGTGGAATAATGGACAGGGCACTTGAGGCAGAACAGAGGCAGGAAGAGGAGGACTTCCTTGCCTCTCAAGGCCCCCTTTACCCAGACAGTGTTCCTTCTGTCCCACCCATCGCATAGGAAGAAGAGGAGGAGGAGGAGGAGGATTGTGTCAGCATGGAGGTGGAGCCTGGCACTCAGCATCATCAGCAGCAGTCTTTTAGGGATGATTTACAGTCCCAAGAAACCAGTGGACTTGTACGTGGCTGGGAGGAGGTGGCTGCGGATCATGTCGTCCTTAGTGACCCAGAGGACTCCGGACTGAATGCCTCAGCTAACCTACGCTGCATGGCCTCCCTGATCCTGCAAAGTCTGCGGAAGAATCCTCGTATTCTTCGGATCAAGGAGATGGGCCATTACTGGCTGGCCGTTCTCCTTGATCCACGGTACAAGGGTAAGGTTGCGGACCTTATCTTACCGTCGCAGAGGGAGCAGAGGATAAGACAACTCCGGGAGGCCTTGCAGAAAGGTCTGTGCAACGCGTTCCCAGAGACTGGGAGGTTACAAACTCCTGGTCCTGGACAACGAGTTGCTGAGGCTTCGGTCAGTCAAAGAAGGAGCAGTGGGGAAGGTGGCCGTCTGACCTATGCGTTCAGACAATTCTTTAGTCCGCAGCCCCAAGGTATGATCGGTTCCAGCAACCATCGCCAGCGTCTGATATACATGGTGCAGGAATACCTAGGGGCAAGGTCAGACTTGGACACCTTCCCCACCGAAAATCCTCTGGCTTACTGGGTCTTGAGGATGGATCACTGGCCAGAGCTTGCACAGTATGCAATTGAGCTACTGGCCTGTCCTGCATCCAGCGTTCTTTCAGAACGCACATTCAGTACTGCTGGAGGATTTGTCACGGATCACAGGCTGCGCCTGTCCACCGACTCTGTTGATCGACTGACCTTTATAAAGATGAACCAGTCTTGGATCACCACCAGCTACCAAACACCTGAAGCTGATATAAAAGACTAATTTATTTTCAAATGTCACATCCCTTCAAAACTGATGCTGATGCTGAGAGACTGTCCTGTTATGTTGACTGACTATCCTCCTCCTCCTCAATGATCCGATTGATGATGATAGCTTGGAAGAACATTTTTGTTTCTGGGTGCCGCCACCAGTGGCTAAGGCCCAATTTTTCAGCCCCTGTTTAACAGGGGCATGTAATTACAATTTTTTATGCAATGCTTTGCAGCATGGCTCATTCCTGCACTCCAACTAGAGTATCTGGGAGAGGTTGCAGTGTCGTGGCACCAGCACCAGTGGCTAAGGCCCAATTTTTCAGCCCCTGTTTAACAGGGGCGTGTTATTACAATTTTTTATGCAATGCTTTGCAGCAGGGCTCATTCCTGCTCTCCAACTAGAGTATCTGGGAGAGGTTGCAGTGTCGTGGCACCAGCACCAGTGGCTAAGGCCCAATTTTTCAGCCCCTGTTTAACAGGGGAGTGTAATTAAAATTTTTGATGCAATACTTTGCAACAGGGCTCATTGCTGTGCTCCAAGTACAGTATCTGTGAGGGGTTGCAGTGTTGTGGCACCAGTGCCTAAGGTCCAATTTTTCTGCCCCTGTTTAACAGGGGCATGTAATTACAGTTCTTGATCTAATAATTCACTGCAGGGCCCATTCCTGCGCCCACCAAGAGTAACTGTGAGGCCCTACAGTGTTGTGTCAACACCACCACCACCACCACCAAAGGCCCAATTTTTCAGCCCCTGTTCAACAGGGGCATGCAATTACAATTCTTTTTTTTTTTAATTCGCTTTATTAAAGTTTTCTGCGTTATTGAGATACAAAACATGGCCGTTGGGGCATACCCCGGCCTAACCTTGCACATTACCACGTGCACATCGAAGAAAGAAGAAAGAACACACAAAAAAAAAGGGGGGGGAGGGAAAAAGAAAAAAAAAAGGGGGGGAACACCCCCAAAAACGCAAGGGGACATAAAGAAAAAGAAAACAAAAAACAGAAGACAACTTATCACATCTTAACGCTAAATATATCTAACTAACATAACAGGGACACCTCTCGGGATACACATGGTAGGATTACAACAGGAGTTGTTATTCCTTGCGGGACCACTACTCGTTCCTAGATGTCTGGGTTGGGCTTATCAGGAGCATGCAGGGGTAGGTGCTATGAATTTGAGCTATGCTTACACTTCCATTCATTTATTCAGAGTACGGACCTTAGCTCCTATCAGGACTGATGAGTGCGGAGGAGATCTGATGAATTACTCCTCTTGGGGTCGGTCATCTGTTGTGGACTCCGAATCAGTCCACAGATGTCAGACTTTTTCATATTTTCTGGGACATCCACGAGACAGATACGTCGCTTTATAGAGAGGGACCACTGTATTGACTAGATGCTTCCATGAGGTCAGGGTGGGGGGGGGGGGGGTGGCTGACTTCCACTTTAGTACTATGGCTTTCCTTGCGTAAAACAGGAGGATACCTATTAGGGTACGTGGGGCTTTGGCAAGTGCCAGTGGCTCCACCAGGCCAAGGAGGCATACACTAATTGTCAGGGGAATAGAAATGGTAGTTAGGTTATGGATGAATTGTGTTACCTCCCGCCAATATTCCCGAATCTGTAGGCAATCCCAGAATATGTGTGTGAAATCTGCAGGAGTATCAGAGCATCTCCAGCAGTTAGCTGTCAGGGCCGGGTATATGCGGTGGAGGCGTTGGGGTGTGTAATAGATCCTGTGGAGGATCTTGAATTGGATCAGTTTGTCCCTGGTAGCCACCAGCGGCTGAAATGGGTAGTCCCACATATCTTCCCAGTCTTCGCTGTCCAGCTCCTGCACCTCCGCCCGCCACGAATCACGCAGACCATCCAGACCCTCCTGGATGGACGGCAGGAGTGCTCGATAGATTCGGGACAGGGGCTTTGAGAGCTCGGCATCGTCCAGGAGAATCTCCAAGGTATCAAGCTCCAGCCGGAGCTGAACCGACTTGAACTGCGAGCTGAAGGCGTGGCGGAGCTGCAGGAACCTGAAAAAGAAAGAGTTCGGAAGCTGGAATTTATTCTTTAACCTATCAAATGTAAATAGCCCCAGCTCGTTGCAGATATCCCTCAAATACTTGATGCCCTTGCCGGCCCACAGACCCGGATCCTGCAAAGAGTGGAACTCCCTGAGCCTCGGATTGCACCAAAGTGGTGTGTTAGGGGACCACCTGGCCTTCGCCAAATTAGGTTTAATCACTACCGTGAACCATGCCTTAATGATCGCTTTCATAGCTAGGGTCGAGGGTACCGCAGAGCCCCCTGACCCCCTATAGAGTGCATTACGAAGGGCCTCGAAAGATCCTAGGTGTGCCGCCTCCAGGACAACTGACGCATTGGTGTCGTCCGAAACCAGCCAGTTATGTGCATGGGTGAGCATTGCTGCTAAGTAGTAGGTGTGGAAGTCCGGGCAGGCAAGTCCCCTCTGTGTCCATGGTCTACACAAAATATTTTTACTAAATCTGGCCGGGTGTGATTGCCACAAGAAAGAAGCCACTGAGGAGTCTAGTTGCCGGAGAAGAGACTTGGGGATCCATACCGGAGAGTGCCGTAAGGTATACAGCAAGACCGGGAGTAATTTCATTTTTATTAAGTTAATTCTCCCTATTAGAGATAATGGGAGGTTTGACCAAGCCTTCAGTTTTAGTTTACACCACTGCAGCACCGGGGACAGGTTAAGTTTGAAAAAGTCTTTAGTATTGGACAAGATATTTATCCCTAAGTATCTGATGGTATCTGCCCATTGTAGAGGCGAAGTAGGATCACTCAGCCTCCTTGCCCCGGGGTCTATAGGTAGAATTAGTGATTTGCTCCAGTTGGTTCTGAGGCCAGAGAGAGTCGCGAAACGGTCCAGAAGCCGAAGCGCCCCGGCGAGCGAGGGACCGGGGTCCCCGAGGAAGGGAATCAAATCATCGGCATACAATGCCAGCTTCTCGGTCACCGAGCCGACCCGTACTCCAGACACCTCCCCCGACCTCCGCAGGGCCTCGGCCAGAGGCTCCATTACCAGGGCGAACAATGCAGGTGATAGAGGACACCCCCGTCTTGTTCCCCTCCTAATCGGGAAAGAGGGCGAGAGACTACCATTCAGTTTGATACGAGCGGTGGGTGCCCTATATAGTAGGCCGATCCATTTCCGGAAAGTTGGGCCGAAGCCAAAACCCTCCAGAACCTGCATCATATAGGACCATCTGACTGTATCGAAAGCCTTTTCGATGTCGAGGGATACCAGTACCCAGGAGGCATTCTCTTCAGATGGGAGCTGGAGATGGGTAAAGACTCGCCTAAGATTAATGTCCGTGGACTTGCCCGGCATAAAGCCTGTCTGATCTATGTTGACTAGGGATGGTAAAACCTTCATGAGTCTATTGGCTAGTACTTTCGTGAGTATCTTAAGGTCATAGTTCAGCAACGAGATGGGTCTGTAGGATGAGCAACAGGTGGGGTCCTTCCCTGGTTTGGGCAGCAGCACTATATGCGCCTGGTACATGCTGTCTGGAAGCCTGTCGGATTCCAGGCAGTCTGTGTATAACTGATTTAGTTTAGGAACCAGTAAAGTAGCGTTAGTTTTATACCAATCTCCAGGTAGACCATCTGGGCCCGGGGATTTATTGTTGGGCAGGGAGTATATTGCGGCCTCTATTTCCAGACGTGTTAATGGCTTATCTAGCGCTATCCTGTCCTCCTCAGAGAGGAGAGGCAAAGTATTTCCCCCCATTTCCTCCAGCCCAGCAGCAGCTGAGCCAGAGAATGGGTCGGCATACAGGTTGCTATAGAAGAGATGGAATTCCCGCAGTATACCTTCGGGGTCCGTAACCTGGCAACCAGTGGAAGTCTGAAGTCTAGGGATTACTGTTTGGAGCGTAGGTTCTGCTACTAGGTTGGCCAGTAGTTTGCCGTTCTTGTCCCCTGACTCGAAAAGATTGGCTACAAGCTTTCGCGCATCTGAGTGTACCAGCGAGGTGTAGTGAAGCTTCAGGTCTCTCCTCGTTTGGGCTAGGGTAGAATAATTTTCAGGCGTTGGATGCCTCGTGAAAAGATCCAAAGCCGCCCCTTCACTTTGTTCCAGTTGAGCGGTCTGTAACGCAAAGCCGGATCTCACTGCCTTGATAGAGGAGATGTATTCTCCTCTGGCATGAGCCTTGCCCGCCTCCCAGACCACGTCAAGGGAAGCCGATCCCTTGTTTGTCTGCCAGTATTCCTCAAGCCTGGGCCCCACCAGCTCCTGGACCTGTGGGTCGGCTATCCAATGGGATGCCAACTTCCAGCATCCCGGCTCGCGGGGGGTACCCAGACCCAAGCCAAGCTCTAGCGGTGAGTGATCCGAAAGACCAGCCGGTAGGTAGGAGACCGTTCTGACTTGAGACAGTGCAGAAGCCGACCCGAACATGAGGTCTATGCAGGACCCAGACCTATGTGCTGCTGAGATATGTGAATATGTCCTTTCCTCCGGATGCTTCCACCGCCAGAGCTCCTGGAGACCAAAGGTGTCTGCCCAGAGATCCAAATCAGGGGGGGCAAGTCTAAGGGGGTTAGTAGTATCTTTGTTGTGGTCTAGGATGGCATTAAAATCCCCTCCAACTAGAATATTATGGACCCGAAGGGGAGCTATTTTTGTAAGGACCGTGTACAGGATGGAGGAGTTAAATGGAGGAGGGACATACACATTAATTATTGCCCAGCGTTGGGCAAACATTTCGAAGATAAGGATGACGTACCTTCCCCCAGGATCCGTGAAGACCTGTTCCACTGTGCAGGGGAGTGACTTGTTCAACAGAACAGTCACGCCCCTCGCGTAGGAGGAATATGTGGCATGAAACCCTTGTTTGACCCATGCCCGCCTGAGTGTTAGGATTTTGCTACCCGTCAGGTGGGTTTCCTGGAGAAACAAGATGTGAGGTTTGTGGGACTGCAGAAATTTAAATACTAATGATCTTTTTACCTTGTCATTCAAACCCCTAACATTCCAAGATATCAGCCTTAAATCTATACCCATTTGAAATAGAGAAGTTCAATAACATAAGGATCATAGAAGACCCATACCCAGTTATGTCCCGGCCATGGGCCCTCTGCAGAGGTAGTCCATAGGGTATAGCAATCCAGTAGAACTAGAGAGAACATAAAGTGAATACACAGGAGATAATATGTGAACCAGAGAAGTAGCAAAATTAAGACAACATAGTCCAGCAAGAAAAATAGTGTGGAACCCGAGCAGGTGTGATAACTTATAAACAGCACATATAACGCCCTACCGCCTGGCATATCCCCAACTTTCGCCAAGGCAGTTTCTTACCCTTAACTTGATTGTAGATGTCGCCTTCTGGAGGCTCAAAGTCTCTGAGGCAACCTCAGCGTGAGTTCAACCTAGAACAGTAGGCGAGAGAGAGGGAACTTGCATCCCATTACAGTGGGAGGAGACCGGCCCTCCGGAGCAGCAGGGCAGACCCTTCAAGTCGCGAGCTGCCCCAAGTAGAGACAAGTCACCTGGTCCCTCACGTGGGAGTAAACAACGAAACCAAACAAAACAGGGGGGGTCGACTGCGTTTCACTTGTAGAGGTACACTTGGGGTAACTCCGGTGTTTGCAGGAAGTTAAGTAGGATAGAGCAAACCAGGATGTGAAAGAATCGTGCATCTAATAGATCAGTGGAAGGAATCTTTCATTGCAGGAGGGTCAGCCAGTTATCAGCATCCGCAGGGTTGTCGAAGAAGCGGACCTCTCCACCATGTTGGACACGCAGGCGGCTGGGGTATAGCATGCCGTATTTAATGTTCTTGTCTCTGAGCCGCCTGCGGACATCATTGAAGGTCTTTCTCTTCCTCTGCAGCTCTGCCGAGAAGTCGGGAAAAAAAGAACTGAGGCGTTGCCGTATTTGAGTGTGGCGTGACTGCGGGCCTCAGAGAGGATCCTGTCCCTGTCCCGGTAATTGAGGAAGCGGACCAGGAAAGGTCTGGGGATATTCCCCGGGATGGCTCTGCCCGTAGGCACTCGGTGGGCCCTTTCAACAACGTAGGTAGGGGGAACATCCGTCAGGTCAAGTAAATTTTTAAAGAACTCCTCCGCAAATACAGCAGGGTGGTCCCCCTCTTCTCCCTCAGGCAGACCGAGGACTCTGACATTGTTGCGTCGCAGCCTATTTTCTGCGTCGTCCGACTTTGCGACCAGGGACTGCACTGTGCGTTGTAGCTCAGCAATGGAGGTGGAGTGATTGGCCGTTAGATCCTCCGTGGCCGACACTCTTGACTCTGTCTCAGACATCCTCCCCCTTATCTTGTCTAGATCATTCCGTATGAAATTGCACTCCGCAGCAAGGTGGTCGATGCGTACCAGGAGCGAAGTCTTACTCCGCTCGATCGCAGCAAGGATTGTGGCCGTGTTATCATGAGAAGGCGGGGCCGCCCCCTCTACCTCCGGGGCCTCACCGGGGTCCATGTCCAGGCCGGCTAGCAAGGCCCGGATTCGCCCGACCAGGACGGGATCCGTGTGCAGGGAAGATGGCGGTGGTACCCGGGGGGGTGTGTGGGCCCTTGTGGCTTTAGAGCTCCCTTTGCCCTTCTTAGAGGAGGGCATCTGGCAGGTTACACAGGGGTAGGATTTGCAGCCGTGCTCAGAGGAGGCTTTAGAGAACAGTGAGAGCCCAGCCAGGCTTGCCGCAGCGATCGGAACACAGGGGGGTCTCCAAGCACCCGTCGTTCAGCAGCCAACACCCGGCTGGCAGGTAGGGAGGATGTGAGGCTGGAGGTACAGGGGTGAGGGTGACTCAGAGCGGTGTATCATAGGCAGGCAGGCAACAGAGGACTCTAGGATCAATCATCCAGGCCACCCCAGCAGCAGGCACAGATCTTGCAGGGCAGCACACTAGGCCAAGGCAGCGGTGGGCAGAGAGGACAGGGCGGAGGAATGGAAGCCAAGGATCCGAGTTCCGGAAGCACTCGCGGGGGGCGCGGCTCAGGAAACAGCGGTGCTTTGCAGGCCGCACTAGGCCGCACTCGGCCGGACGAAACCGCGGCCTCCACGGACGTCCCCGACGGCCAGACAGGTCCCCGGGTCCCGCTAGATGGGCGGATGGGCAGGCAGGGGAGAGTGGATGGCCCTCCTTACCTTCAGGTAGGCCTGAATTCGTACGTCCAGGAAGGCCGGAACGGCAAGATGGCGGCGGCCGCGGACGAGAGGATCAGTGCTGGGCAGGCGTCCCCCGGCAGAGCTGCTGCTCGATACTGGCCCAGGATGCTCCAGAGGACCGAGAGGGACCCGCTGGCAGGCAGGTAGATGCTTGTTTAGCTGTAGATTGTAAGGATGGCAGCGGATGGAATGTAGGATTCCCGGAGCTCCTCTCTGGCACGTCCGCCGCTGATCACATCAGGACACGCCCCCCATGCAATTACAGTTCTTGATCTAATAATTCACAGCAGGGCCCATTCCTGCGCCCACCAAGACTAACTGTGAGGCCTTACAGTGTTGTGTCAACACCACCACCACCAAAGGCCCAATTTTTCAGCCCCTGTTCAACAGGGGCATGCAATTACAATTCTTGATCTAATAATTCACAGCAGGGCCCATTCATGCGCCCACCAAGAGTAACTGTGAGGGCTCACAGTGTTGTGGCAACACCAACATGTAAGGGGCAAATTTCAGCTGAGTATATACGGCAGGCCCCTACTTTCAAACATCCAACTTACAAACGACTCCTCCTTGCAAACGGAAGGATACAACAGGAAGTGAGAGGAAATCTACCCCTAGGAAGGCAAATTCTCTCCTGTAAGGCCTCGTACACACGGCCGAGATTCTCGTTGAAAAAAACATGTCGTTTTTTTCGACGAGATTCTTGGACAAGAAACTTGTCCCGGCCGAGTGTACACACGCTCGTTTCAAAGAACCCGCGGTTCTTTGAAAGGAGTGTACGCGGTGACGTCATCGACTACGTCGAGCATGCGCTCGTCACATTCGATGCCGTCGCCGCCATCTTGGTATACCCTACGTATGCCTAGGAAGCTACCGCGCATGCGTCGAATTCATTTCGAACATGCGCGGGCTTCCCGGCGGACAGGTAAGTGTACACACACTCACTTTTCTCGTCGAGAAACATGCCGAGGAGAATCTCGATGAGAAAATAGAGAGCAGGTTCTCTATTTTCTCGTCGAGGTTTCTTGTCGTTTTTCTCGATGAGAAACCCGATAGCAGCGTACACACGACCGATTTACTCGGCAAGACCTCTCTGCCAGCAAGTTTCTTGCTGGTTCTTGCCGAGAAAATCGGTCGTGTGTACGAGGCCTAAGAGTTAATATGGGAAAAAAAGTGTCTCCTCTCCACTGATGCTTTATCACCAATTCTTGTTTCAATAAAAACCCCAAATTTTCAAAAAACATTTGTCATTAGGACGGAAAGTGAGGTGAACTGTTCTGAACAGGTGCACACTGCACAGACAGCAAAACAAATGTTACAGGGGTGATAACCCTTCCCTATGTTTTCCAAAAAGCTTAAAAATAGATTTTTTGGCTGGAGCTACACTTAAACAATGTACCTGTTCAAAATTACAAACAGATTCTACATAAGAACAAACCTAAAGTCCCTGTCTTGTATGCACCGCCTGTATACGGCTGTTCAGAGTATATAGGGCCTTTTTTATTTTGTGTGCGGGGTTCCCGTTAATATCCATACAAGACCCAAAGGGGCTGGTATTGGGCTGGGGTGGGGTGGGGGGGGAGGGGTTTGTGATGTGGTAGCTATGCCATTTTTCTTAAAGATTTACATCCATATTACCGGGACCAGACATTACATTAAAGCCGCAAGCAGTTTTAAATGGCTTTTTTTCCTTTAGAAATTTAATTTTGTGCAGGGACAGTTCTAAACACGGGAAACACGTGGCACTTCACAGGCATACTTTAGACACCCCCCAGGTACGATATTTAAAGGAATATTTGACTTTTTTTTTTTCACTTTATGCATCATTAAAATGACTGCTCCCGAAAAACGGCAGTTTTTAAAACTTTTTTTTGGATTGATACATGTTCCCTGGTGCAGAACCCAGATTCTCAAACCCTTTTTAGGACAATAACATGCATAATAGTCGTTATAATTAGCACTTTAGATTTCGAACGTTCGCATCCATTGTATTTAATAGGGTTCTAAAGTTCGTGCGAACTTTCGGTCCGTTCGCGGGTTCTGGTGCGAACCGAACCCGGGGGTGTTCGGCTCATCACTATTGAGCATACACGACATCTCTTTTGGCGTCTTCTTCCGGATTCTGCGGGGGGAATGCTATAGGGCAAATGTGGCTCATGCAGCCGACTCACACTATCAGAGCGAATGCTTCCTGGGGCGGGTCCTTGCTGGTAAATCAGGGCAGTGACAATGTCTTCCAAATATTTGAGGTAGGAGGTGGGTTGGTTTTCGGATGATTTTTGATAGCAGACAAATGAATTGAACAGGGCCATGTGAAAGAGATGAAATGCTACTTTTTTATTCCAATAATTTGACTTTCGGGTTGATAAATAGGGTTGTAGCATCTGATCGTTTAAATCCACCCCCCCCCCCCCATGTACATATTGTAGTCATGAACACATTCAGGCTTTACTACGGGGCCACGTCTTCTCTGAACTTCCACCAAGTTGTCATCGTGGATTGTAGACATCATATGAACATCCTTCTTGTCCCGCCACTTTATGGCCAACACCTCCTCATTCCTCATGAATGCGGCTTCCCCCTTTTGTAGCTGTTTTGAAAGCAAATTCTGTGGGAACCCCTTCCTATTTTTTCAGAAGGTACCACAGGCCAGGGTTTGTTCACGATACAGGTGACGGAAAAGGGGCAAGCTGCTGTAGTAATTATCTACATATATGTGGTATCCTTTTTTGAACAAGGGGTATGCAAGGTCCCAGACAATTTTACCACTGGTTCCTACATATGTGGGGCAATCACGGGGCTGGAGCTGGGAATCTTTGCCTTCGTAAATACGAAATTTGTGCACGTATCCAGTGTCTCGATCGCACAATTTGGTCAATTTTACTCCGTACCTGGCTCTTTTACTTGGGATGTACTGCTTGAACTGCAGCCGGCCAGTAAAGTGGATAAGGGATTCGTCTACACAAATATTTTTGTCGGGGATAAACACTTCAGAAAACCGTTGGGAAAAATAATTTATTAGGGGGCGAAGCTTATATAATTTGTCATGGTTGGGGTGATCTCGGGGAGGGCACTGCGAATTGTCATTAAAATGAAGAAAGCGCATTATCATATCGTACCGTGTCCTGGACATGACAGCAGAAAATATGGGCATGTGGTGGATGGGGCGGGTGGACCAGTAGGCATGCAGTTCGCTTTTCTTTGTAAGCCCCATATTAAAACTAAGGCCCAAAAACAATTTGAATTCCTCTAGTGTGAGACGTCGCCAATTAAACATACGGGCGTAGGATGAATTGGGGTTGGCAGCAATAAATTGCTCTGCGTAAAGATTTGTTTGGTCCACCATGTACTGCAACAAATCTTCGGGGAAAAACAAATAAAAATAGTCCAATTGGGAAGAATTTGACGTGTTGGGCTGCACACCTGGCTGTGCGGTGAAAGGGGGGATTGTAGCGGATCCTGAGTTGGCAGGCAACCATAAGGGCAGGCATCAGGAAGGTAGGACTGGGCCCGGATTCTTTGGGCTGGATGAGTAATTCCAGTACTGGTATTCGGCTCCTCTTCCTGGGGTCTGGCACTGCTGGTGGTAGGCAGGTCTTCTGATCTAGGTCCTGATCTCCTTACTCTTTTAGGAGGGGCGGTTTCTTCCGCTGACTCGGACTCCGATCCACTACCCTCCACTGGCTCGTATTCCGAACCAGAATCGGATAATGGGAGATCCCCGTTGCTCTCATCATCCGACATGGCGAGGATGTTATATGCCTCCTCAGGTGTGTACATTCTTTGAGACATGGCGGTACTGGTGGTGCTACTGACAGCTCACTGACGGCAGGCCTGTGTGAGGGTAATGACAGGTTACTGATGACCTGTGTGATGGTACTTATGGCGGGACTGTGCGGCGGTAGTGATAGCGGTACCGAGGGCGGTACTGATGGCTACCTGTGTGACAGATGGGCTGTGACAGATGGGCTGTCAGATCCTGGCGGTACTAATGGCGGTACCGTTGGTGGCCTGTGTGACAGATGGGCTGTGACAGATGGGCTGTCAGATCCAGATGGTACCGATGGCGGTACTAATGGCGGTACCGTTGGTGGCCTGTGTGACAGATGGGCTGTGACAGATGGGCTGTCAGATCCAGATGGTACCGATGGCGGTACTGATGGTGCTACTGATGGCGGTAACGTTGGTGGCCTGTGTGACAGATGGGCTGTCAGATTCAGATGGTACCGATGGCGGTACCGTTGGTGGCCTGTGTGACAGATGGGCTGTCAGATCCAGATGGTACTGATGGCGGTACTGATGGTGGGCTGTGACAGGTTCAGATGGGCTGTGACAGGTCCAGATGGGCTGTGACAGGTCCAGATGGGCTGTGACAGGTTCTCTTTATTGGGGGGGGTGGGGGGGCGTGTAGTGCAGACAGTATTTTTTATAATTACAAAATTACAAAAACTCACAGATCTCTCCTCTCTCCTCACACAATCGGTGTGTGAGAGAGAGAAGTAGAGATCCCTGGAAACCGCCACACTGTTTATACTTGTGATCGGCTGTGATTGGTCACAGCCGATCACGTGGGTAAACAACCAATTTTATTGGCAGTTTACCCTGATCGAGGATGGGCTATGTCTGAGGGACACGCGCCATCCCCGATCGGCGCACCGTGCGCTCCCGGCGGCGCGAATTAGGCGCGCCTCCGATTTGTTTCGACATGTGACCGGCTGTGATTTGGCACAGCCGATCACATGGTAAATAGCCAATGAAATTGTCTGTTTACCCTGATCGGGTATGCGCTGTGTCCGGGGGACAAGCGGCATTTCCGATCGGTGCAGTGCGCGCCCCCGGGGGCGCGCAATAACACTGAATCCTGGCGGACGTCATATGACGTCCAGTCAGGATTTTAAAACCACTTTGCCGATGTCAATCAGCTATAGGGCGGGCGGCAAGTGGTTAATAAACTTTGTTGCAGATTTCAACCTTTTATTATTCTTATAATAGCTGTTTGTTTGTCTGTGTCCATGTGCAAATCATTTGTGAATATGATTGATTTTATAATAATCAATCAGCTGCTGCACTTGCAGGGTTCGAAGGAGGAAAGTGGCAGGGTTTGCATCCTTTTTGATGTGATTTCCCTTTGTGAGTATCTCACCAAAAATGACAAATTTGTTGAAGGGGATGCCCAAAATCTGACCTATGTTAGAGGAGACTTCTAGGAAAATCAGTGAGCCAATCACACAAGCAGGAAACACCTCCAGGTTGCCATATTGCATTGCATTTTACAGACAATTACAATGTCACAGATTAAAAACAAAAGATAATCTTTAATACCATTCAAACACAATATGTAGCAATTGTATATGTTTAATACATTTTTAATTAGCTATTTTTTCCCCATGAAAGTGGAATTACCCTTTAAACTTACACTAATTTTGTAAGCAGAGAGCAAAGAGCAGAGATTGAGTCTGTGTGCAGAACTTTGCTTTGGGTATATGATGCCTTAAAGTAGTATTAAAAAATTAATTTGTCCCCCTCCCCCCCAAAAAATAAATAAATACTCATCTAGGTGGATGCAGCATCGATCCACTGCTGCATCTGTCCCCCGCAGCCTCTACACTGTGAGCTGAGTGATCAAACACCGCTAATCGCTCAGTTCTCTCCTCTGCTCTGAGCTGAGACCTGGGACTGTAAGTCACCAGCACTCTGCTCTGCCCTTCCAGTGCTCACTGAAGTGCTGGGCTGTGGAGAGGGCGGGAGCAGCTGGCTCAGTCCCCAGTGGCCCGCTGAGAGGCTGAGCAAGCTGCCGGTCCAGGCAGGTGGGTGGATCCTGACTGTAAAGTTGGGATCAATCCAGCACCTGAACCGTGACGTCAGCATACAGCAGGCTTAAGCCCACTGTCTGCTGAAAACAGGTCACAGGAGTGCGGAACAAACTGCACTATTGTGATCCATAGGAGAAGTAGGGCCAAAAGGCTCTCACCATACTTCTCCTTTAAACCTAGTAACCTAGCAGAACTATGCTTTGAGTATCCAATGCCCTTAAAGTAGTATTAAACCTCTAGTATTATTACCATTGCATGTATACCCATTTGCACTGATAACATTTTTTTATTTATGTTTCTCAAACCAATTTTTAAAGATTTTATCATACCTTTATAAAATGTCCCCCACTCTGTTCACTGGTGCAGCACTCTCTGCCACTTCCATTCCAGGAGCACAACAAACTGCCTAGAAAGTGCTGCTGGTGGAACACTGAGGTTGATTTACTAAAACTGGAGAGTGCAAAATCTGGTGCAGCTGTGCAAGGTAGCCAATCAGCTTCTAAAATCAGCTTGTTCAGTTAATCTTTGACAATAAAATCTGGAAGCTAATGGGTTTCTATGCAGAGCTGCACCAGATTTTGCAGTCTCCAATTTTAGTAAATCAACCCCTATGTGTACCCCGAGTATCTACAGCCACCCTAATAGTACATGTTGAACTCATTAATTTTCTGTTCTGTCTCCAGCCTCTGAACCGCTTGTGTATGTTGGCACACAGAGCAATGATACGCATATCTGTAATACTTTTATCAGGGATGCACACTAAGGTGGCTCCATAGGGGCACTGCTATTGATGGCAGCCACTGCACAAAAGGAAGAAGAGTTAGAAAAGAAAAACAATGTTGCGTTGGACAGAAGGGAACAACATGCATTATGAGAATTTAACTAATGTGTGTGTAGTTAACTAGTGTGGTAATCCTCATGTCGGTTAATAACACATTAACCCTGTCTCCTTTTGATCAGTTGTTGCCAAATAAATACCATTTATTTGTCAAAGCGATTGGCGCCCGATGTCGCACTCAGCCCTGAGGTGAAATGCTAGTCCACCCTGTCTCTGGGGATTCCTGATATGGGGCCATGTGACTGGTTATTTATCCATGCTTTTGGCACTGGAATTTTTGACTGCAATAAGAAAAAATATTTTCTGTAACATAAGTAATCCACAAATCCAATTAATGCAAACAGGCCCTAATTGTATGTCCTGTTTGTATGCATTGTAGTACAACACATTGGATTATTACTATCCAAGCTGAAGGATTTTGTTAAAGGATTTCTATACCGAAAGAAACCCGTAGAACACTCCTATCCGAAAACACTAGATTTCTTTGATTTCAATACTGCAGAGTAAATATGAAGAAAGAGCACTGATTTTTCCTGTATTATAGCAGACATAGAGGAAATCCTCTATGATAATAATGTTCCATCTCTAGATGCTGGATGCTATACAATCATCTGCTCTGTATTCTATCTCCTGTCCCTCTTTCTGACTGTTGTGTTTCCTGTTACTGCGTGTAGATAAGTGTTACAATTTATATACTGGAAGTATCCCAGCCCCAGCTTCTCATACATGCCAAAGTATAAGCAATCAGCAGCGGTATGTCAGCAATATCATTCTGTCTTTTAAATGTGTGAATTTTATTTAAGAAAATCAAGGGCAGAAATAATTCATATTTTTCATAGTTTCATATGTTAAAGCTGAGGTTCTGCGGTCCATACATTTTTTTTAGGCATTCTATGCAAAAATGTATGCATTTTAATAACTCACGTCTCCGGCGCTTTAAAACATCCCCCGTCCGTTTTGCGATAAAAAAAGAGTTTATAAAACTCTTCCTGTTATTCCCATTTTGCTTGTGGGCATCTTGAAGCCCACAAGCATATTCTTCCGGGTAGCGATGAATGCTTGTCTCCCGGCATTCATCGCTGTATCTGGCGCATGCGCAGTGTTGACGGCGAGCAGCGCCGTCAACACTTGCTGGTTGCCATCACAACGGGCAAAATACACCTGCGTGCCCTTATTTAAAATGGCGGACTTAGATCCGCCCTCGTCACGTGACCGGGTAGACGAGTCACGTGCCAATTAAATTATCGTGATATTTGCAAGGAAGGCGTTACTATATTACTCCTGGGAAGCAGGCCGGTTTGCTCCTAGGAGACATTGCAGCACTAATGCACAGCAAAGGACAGACCTACTCCCGTGGTAGGAAATCCCGGAAGTAGGAACGAAGAAATAAGAATAAATGAAAACTGCACATAACAAAAAAAAGGTTAGTCTTTTATTTATCTTCATGGTAATAGGGACTGTTGACAGCAAACTTTCAAATGAGGGTGAACCTCCGCTTTAAAGTGATACTAAAGGCTATAGTTTTTTTATATATATATAAAAAAGAGCTCATACCTACCTACTCTAATGAACCTACGCTAAGGAAGGAGCTGTGCATGCATGCTCCCGAGCCAGGCTGTGTGCATCCACAGACACACACAGCACCGGTCAGCCACGCCCCCCCCACACCCTCCTTACAGGAGTTTGACTGAGAGCAGCAGCAGCCAATGGCTCCGCTGCCCTCAGTGTCTCCTGTAAGATCAGGAAGTAAGGAGAGCGGTGCTGAGCTGGGACTGACGAGGTTGGGTAGGACAGGTAGTAGGGGTGTTTTTTACCTTAATGCAGAGAAGACATTAAGTGAAAAACTTTAGACTTTAGAACTACTTTAAGATCAGACTATATGACTGGACTTGGGCTAAAGCTTAGGTGGTTGTATCAATATAGTGAACCTGTCCGTATTGAGTTTTTCAGACCACAGCTACAGACCAAGTCTCACTATTTTAAGGTATGTGTTACATTTAAAGTGTATACCCAAACTTTTTTTTTTTTTTTTTTGATAGAGTGGGGATGGATTAGAACTCATGTAAGCTTTTGCCCCCATTGGAGGCTCTGAGATTCCTTCACTTTTTGTCGGGTAAAAAGGGGAAGTCATGAATTAAATACATTTTTTTTCAGCTGTAGAGCCGCCCAATCACTTGTAATGTGAAGGCTTAAAGACTAAAGCCTCGTACACACGATCGACTTTTATCCGACTTTTCCATGGATTTTGGTCTGAAGAGCATTGGCCGTGAACTTGTTCTGCATACACACGGCACAACATTTTCAGCCAACATTCACCAAACCACGTGGTTTTTCAGCTCTTCTGTTATTAGCATTGGTTCCGAGCATGCGTGTTTGTACTTTGGATTTTAGTTGGACGGACTTGCGTACACACGATCGGATAAACCGACGTAACAGATTTATTTCCCAACAGTTGGTGAGCATGAACAGCCAACTTTTGTTGTCGTTAATTCAGCCAATAATTGTTTGATGGAGCATACACACGGTCAGATTATCCGACACAACACGTCCATCAGACAATTATGGCCATAAAATTGGATCGTGTGTACGAGGCTTAAG
Source organism: Rana muscosa (assembly GCA_029206835.1). Taxonomy (NCBI): domain Eukaryota; kingdom Metazoa; phylum Chordata; class Amphibia; order Anura; family Ranidae; genus Rana; species Rana muscosa. Next base: position 214,053,203 of record CM055118.1, read on the forward strand.
TTAGCCTTTGATACGTGTTACATGTTGCACCCCATATTTCAGATGTACCATGCTCCAGCACCCCCTCTCATTCCCTGTGCACCTCCCCACCCGTGACAGCAGGCAGGATAGACTACAAGTCCCATCTTCCACTGCATCAGATAGCTTGTAGTTCTCAATGGACTGTGAGGGAGCTGATCAGTGCATTCATAGTCCATTGACACTTCTACCAGCTTTCTAAAGGAAAGCTCTTACAGAGGTACAGGCAGACAACTGGGGGACCTGTCTGCAGGAGCCAGACGTTGCACCCACACTCCACTGATTGTGGGTGCAATGTTTTGCAGACTCCTGTGAGGAAAATTATTAAATGCTGAAGTTACACTTTGCAGAGCTCAGTAAGGAGAGCTCTGAGAGCTGATTGGAGGGAAGGGACACAACCCTTTCACACAGTACACAGGAACAGAGCTGAGGCTGTCAATCCCTCCCCTGTCCCTCCCCTGTCATCATTTTCTCTTGGTGTCAGGAAATCTTGTCAGAAGTGACTCATGCTGAAAGCAGAGAAATGAAGCGGCAGACGAAAGGGATACTTAGTGCTCCTAATTGAGACAAGTACACACTATAGAAGGATATGCTTTGTTCATATTTCATGTATGAGGAATACAACCATTGAGTCTTTTATGCTCAAATGCAGAAGGACCACAGAATGCAGTCCATTAAAGTGAGGGGCCACTATTGAGTGGCCACCCTATTGGACCTGATACAAGGATAAAATGCCCAATCTACTGCAACCATCCCAAAGGGACCCCAAAATACTACACATCAAACCGTTGGGCAAACTACTGCACTTCAAACAATTGAAGTAAGAACCTTTTCACTGCATTTCCTGAAAGTACAATTTTTTTAAAAACAGCGCCCGAAACACATGATTGCTGGTTGGATCGTGTCAGGGGCTGATGCAAACACTCTCAGAAGTAAGGATCCCATGGACTATTGGGTGTCCAGGCATTTTTACATTATTTGTGGCTATGGTCTCTCAAATAATACTAATAATCTAATTTATGTTTCAAGATAAGACCTGCCTCATATCTTCCTCTTAGACATTGTGACCTTCATGCTGTCAAGCCATTTTACATTTTTTGTGGTTATTGTTCCTCAAATAATACACTTTAATTTCTTTTTTAGGATAAAACTTGCCTTGTCTTTCTTATATTAGGGCCGAACCAAGCTGCTCACCTACTGTCCAGCCACTGAACAATATTTGTATCTATAGTCCCTGAACTGATACACTCCAATGTTTATTTCAAGATAAAACCTGCCTTTTTTCTCCCTTTTACATTGCGCACTTACTAAGCTGCTTACATACTTTCTGGCCAGTGTATAAACAGTAAACTCTACACCACATTCACATTAGCACTCCTGCCTTTAGTTTTTCTCAACACAGGAGAATCAATCTGAGAAGTGTAAACAACTTTTATGTTTACTAGTTCCCTTTTTCCTGCGTTGTTTTGTTCTTGTTCTCAAGCAGATTTGGGCACATTAGATGCATGTTCATTCATTTAGTGGCTTTTAGAGTTTCTCTCTCTCTCTCTTATATATGAGACCTTAATAAGCTGTTAACATACCATCCAGACGCTGTACAATATTTATAGCTACTGTTTCTCATATAATACACTCAAATATTTTTCCCAAAAAGGTTTTAGTGAGTTTATTTTTCTTGGTATAGAAGACAGCAAATAATAGCATAAATCACAATTACAATTATTTCAGTCCAGTGGAAAAGTATGCAGAAATATAAAATACAAAGAATACGGTACATAAAAGAAACACAATGACATTGCAGCTCCAGATGACTCTATGCATATTAAAGGAGTTGTAAAGGCAGAAGGCTTTTTTTATCTTAATGAATTCCATGCATTAAGATAAAACACCTTCTGTGTGTAGCAGCCCCCTAATACTTACCTAAGCCCCATCTCTTTCCAGTGATGTCCACGAGCCCCTCGGCCGTCCAGGACTCAGCTGCTGCGCCATTGGCTCCCACCAAATGTCAATCAAAGTCAGTTAGCCAATCAGGAGAAAGAGAGGGGGTGGGGCTGGACAGCAACTCCGTGTCCAAATGGACACATGAAGCTGCAGCTCGGCTCAAGTGCCCTCATAGCAAGTTGCTTGCTGTGGGGGCACTCGACAGGAGGGCGGATTCAGAAGCAGCGAAGAGGGACCTGAGAAGAGGAGTATCCAGGCTGCCCTATGCAAAACCACTGCACAGGGCAGGTAAGTAAAACATGTCTGTTATTTAAAAAAAAACAAGTTCACCTTTTCGGGCAGAATTTCACTCTCACTTGCCTTATCTATAGCAGCTTTGATATTTCATCTGTCTTATCGAGTTTTTAAAAAATGCTTTCTGCTTCCATCACTTCCTGTAGATCATGTGACATCCAGGAATTTTTGAATCACTCTGGACCACATTTTCTTCATTACTATACCGCCTTGTTTTATTTCCACCCACTTTCTGTACAATGTGATTGTACAATCTCCTTTAGATCTACCATCAACTATGTAGAGCAAGAGCCTGTCTGATTTGATACAAATTGAATAGATTGCTCAGGTGGGCCCTCCTATTCCATAGTTTTGTTAAATCTAAAGAAAATTGTACAGAGACTGTACAATCAGGTTTCATAGTGTACATCCAGCAGAAGGGGGGGTTGGAGTTTTGTCACAGGGTGTGTGTTAATGAGGTCAGCCAGTAAACTCTTTCCTGTGTCCTAACAGTTTTGCCAAATTAAGGGCCACCCAGGAAGTAATAGAGAAGTTTTTTTATACAACAAACTGGACACCAAAGTAACGCTTGGTCTAGGACAAATAGAAATCTTTTTATTTTCTGCAAAAGAGGCACATTAATGCTATGTTGGTACCATAGGTGTTTGCACAGGGTGTGCTAGGTGTGCAAATGATAGTGTAATCAAGTATATGAAAAATACTTTTAAAAAGCAAGATGAATGTTCCACACAGCCGCGGCTTAGCCTGCAGGCTGGTACGTAGTGACGTCACACAAAACGGCTCCACCCGTAAGAGGCTTTGACTGGGAACGGGGATGTTACTACGTACCAGCCTGCAGGCTAAGCCGCGGCTGTGTGGAACATTCATCTCGCTTTTTAAACGTCTTTTTCATGTAAGTACAGTGGAGCTTTTTTAAATAAATGTTGCCTTTACGTACTGCACCATAAAGTCTCTTTTCTGTTGTCCTCCACGTATGAGAGTGTATGCAGCGGGTGTACTGCTAAGGGCCAACAGTTGCTCGGAATATTCATATAGGAAGGAAGTGCCTAGAATATAACTGATGAGTGAAACATCTCTGTCGGCTGGTAATATATGTGCAAAGCGAATATGATCTCTATAACTTGAGATCCAACTTTTCTGGTAAGCAGCGTGTAATGATTTGAGGAGAGCACCTGCTGGAGCACTTTGGATTTATGCATCACCTGTCACAAATTGAGCACAGATATTTGCTAGTAGTCTAGCAGACACATACAAATCTCAGCACAATGATTTTTTTTTTAAATAAACTCTTTCATTATATACGGTATGTTTTTTTGGACACAACTTACATTAAATAAGAATCTCTTTAAAACAGTCAGGGATTACTTAGAAACCAGCAACTGGTGAGAGAATAAGCACTTCGGTCAGGAAAAAAGGGCTCTTCCTGGTGGGCTCCACAGGCAAGCTGGATGAACAACAGTAAAGGCTATTCATATTGCAGAAAATTAAGCTTTTCTGGCAAAATATTTTTCATCTTCACCCAGACTTACTTAGCAGCTCATTTCAATTTTTGTGACAAAGAACCCTGAAAATAATTACAACACTGAACATTACAATCCTTGTGATCAAATGGGCTCAATGGCACATTTCAACCCTTTCAATAGAGATTTCTCCAACAGTGACTTGCCACTCTATTCGACCAGGAGGACATACTACAAATGCAAGCCTGGCCAGTTTATGGACACACTGCCTATAAGTTATGACGCAGGGTTGCTGAAACTTAGATCAAGCTGAATACAATGGAACTCAAGGCAGCATTTTATGCCCTTCGGATCATCACCCAGAATGAATCAAGGATCAGGTCATCTCCCTATAACAGAGCATCAGTAGTGTTTGTTAGGAAGCAGGGAGGAACTCACAGCAAGACATTGTTGAGTGAAGTGACTCCTATAACTGCAGTAAGTATACACAGTCCAATCTGAGCCAAATCTCAGCCATGTATATAGCAGGATCAGAGAACACCTAGGCCGATACATCTTACCATACCTTGAGCAACATTGAATGGTCCTTACTTTGATGATAATGAGGTTTGACGTTTCTAAACTGTGTGGAGAGAATTGTTTCATGTGGCACATAGCCACCCTAATTTTTCCCAAAATGAAAGGTCACATTTAAATCTCATGGCTGTTCTATGCAACCAGAAAGGTACACATTCAGAGAAGAAAACTGTCTAGTTTAGGATATATTGACACAGAGCAGAGAGATAACCCAGAAGTATCAGCCAACAGTATGATAAAAATCCCACGAAAACAATCCAGCCAGGAGCAAAGTAGGATGTGGTAATCATCCACTAGCAGAGACTCCTAAATGTTTTTTAAACCAGTTGTAAAACAATCTATAACTAATACACATCTGTATGACTGCCAGGGGAGGGCTGGCGGCCTTAGGCCTGGGGGGCAAGTCCAGTCAAGTGACCCATTGAACCGCCAAATCAGCTCACCATCCATGGCCCACCTGGTTTTTCAATGCAGCCTCACCAGTGCCCATCAGTGCAGCCAACTCCAGTGCCCATCAATGCAGCCTGATCACTGGGGCAGGTTACATAGGGTGTATGTGGGGGGAAATGGGGGGTCAGCTAGGGGTGTCAGGGTCTCTCACCTCAGCGATCTTAGCTCAGCAGGTCCTTGCACGCCACGGTCTCCTGGGATGGGTAACGCTCCTGATCCTGGGGTCAAGTTGCAGCCGGCGCCCAGCCCTGCAGCCCTGCACGCCCTGCCTCTGCCTGCTTCCAAGAATCCGGTCCCAGGGAGTTGTAGTTTCCTCTGCGCTGCTGTGTTTTCCACCCACCAAAAGCTTGAGTGTGGACTACAACTCCCGGAATGCAACAGCTAGTGGTCGGTCGCCATGGTCATGCCCCCGGCCCGACTTCCTAGACCAGAATAAAAAAGAAAATGGTAGAGGGCAGCAGCTGCCGGCCATTTTGAACATAAGTTAGGGCGGCTTGGGAGGCAATTCCCACCCTGCCCCCTGGCCCAGCCCTCTCCTGGTGACTGCTTTAGTTTGAAGTGAAAGTGAAAATAAGTTAGACACCAAACACACCTAAGTTCAACAGGCTAATGGAATACATTAAATCTCCAAAGTGATACATACATCTAATTAATATATTTGGTTTCTGACAAATCTATCTTCATTCTGAGCAATATTAGGAAAACCCTGTCCTATGTAAATATAGATGCATTAGAAAAGTTAGCATTAAGGGAGTGTCTGCTGCGCGTCATTAAGTCCCTTTAGCATACCCCTCAGACTCTTTCATTGGTTATGTTAGTTCTGTAACTGTCCTCTTCAGGGACCTGAATAGATGGCTGCATTTGGCACCTACAGCTATTGCTTTTCATCAGAACTAGGGAGGAGGGAATGCTAAGAAACATTTATGAGAGCCAGTGACTCTGATACATCAGATTAGACTTACTCTGAGGCAAACTCATTGCCGCTATTTCTCTGTTTTGTAATATATTTTCTGTAAATAATTTCTTGCACTGTTTTTCTTTTCTTTTTTTTTGTAAATTCTTTATTTAAGAGAAAAGGACATGCGGATACACAGAGAGCACACTGATGCGTATCAAAAAAACAGCAAACATTCCCCCCCACCTCATGAGTAGATATTACAGTAGAGATATAGAGCCCGTTGTCAGAGGGGGGGATCACAACAAGTGTCAGGCTTACAGGAGCTCTCCGCCCCCCGCATGGCCGTATTTTTGTGGCAAAAGCCGATTTAGATAAAAATAGAAACGTCAAGCCCGTGAGAAACAGGCTTGCACAGGCCAACACTCTAGTGTTGGTAATACAGAAAAAGCAGGGAAAGTAAGAGAAAAGAAAGCAAGGAGTGCAAGAATACAAGAGGGGGAGGGGAGGGATGGGAAGGAAAAAAAAAAAAACACCCCCACCCGGGCGGTGGGGAACAGGGTGCCTCCAGCCACAGCCACCCCGCCTGGGGAGCAGTCAAATTCGATCCTCTCAGGTGGATCGAGCCATTAGGAGCCCGCATTCCTCCGAGAAGTAAAATTCGTGCCAGAAGTACCATGTTTTGGAAAATTTCTCACTTAGGCCTCTTTCCGTTGCTACCAAGTCCTCCATGTCATGGACATCCTTCACTCTGCCCAGCCAGCCCGCCACCGATGGGGGCTGAGTCTGCTTCCAATTCAGCGGGATGCATCCCTTTGCCGCATTGATCAGAAGCGGCAAAATGGACTTTCTATACCCCTTAGTTGGGATATTGTGGTGGTGCAGAAGGAAGAGCTCAGGCGACAACGGCAACTCTCTGTCCGTAAACTTTTGGACGATGCGGTGTACCTCAGACCAAAATGATTGTAAGATGCGGCATGACCAAAAGACGTGGAGGAGCGTACCAACCTCCTCCCCGCACCTCCAGCACATATCCGTGCTCTGAGGGAACATCTTGTGTATCTTTTCCGGAGTGTAGTACCAACGGGACAGAAGCTTATATTCCATCTCCTGGTGCCTTGCGCTGATAGAAGTTGTTTGAGCGAAGAGAAGGATTCGGTCAACCTGTTTCCCCGTAAGTTGTAGGCCCAGCTCCCGTTCCCACTTGGTAACATAAGGCGGCCTAAAGTCCGGAGGGGGAGAAACTAGGATTTGGTATATCAGGGATATTGCATGTCTCAACGGGGACAGGTCCAGGCATAGCAACTCAAAAGGTGTCAGCTGCCGCCCATAAGTATTCGGAGAAGGCAAAGTGTGGATGAAGTGGGACAGCTGGACTTTTTGCCAGAATGAGAGCCCAGTCAGGGCAGGGTCCTCTAGGATTTGTCGTCGAGTATGCCATTGGTCGTTTGTGAGAAAGTGTCGCACTTGAGACCCTTCTACCGGTTTCAACGCCAGGAAGCTAGGGTCGTTGAGACCCGGACTAAAAGCCGGGTTGCCCACAATTGGGGTGAGAGGGGACGGGAGCGGTGCGATCGAATGATCACGGAAGGCCTTCCAAGCTGTCCTTATCGTCACCCCTACTGTAGGGTGATCAGAAATCTCCTTTGGCAAGGGAGGTTGGCACCAGGGCAACGAGTCCAAGTGGGCCCCAGTCAAGGATCGTTCAATCTGCACCCACTGTTTCAGAAGGCCGTGACGGCACCAATCCAAGGCACGCGTTAAATGACATGCCTTGTGATAGAGAGTAACGTCCGGTAGGGCTACCCCACCCTTCAACTTTGGCAGCCGGAGAATTCTCTGCGCTAACCGCGGGGGCTTCTGGGCCCACACAAACCGAATTAGCGTTCTGTTAACCGCTCTCAGGAAGGACGCCGGCACCCGTATGGGTAATGCCTGAAAGTGGTATAACAGTCTAGGTAAGACATTCAGCTTCACAATGCTGCAACGGCCAAACCAGGAAAAAAGGCCATGCTGCCACTCTTGCAGGTCTTTTTTTACGGCCGTCAAAAGGGGAGGAAAGTTGAGGGGGAAAATCTCTTCCGTCCTGCTGGGTAACAAGATACCCAGATATTTGATATGGGACATAGCCCATTTTAAAGGAAAATCAACCCGGAGCAGGTCAGTTAAAGGAGGAGGTAAGGCGACCCCAAGTGCCTCCGATTTCTGGTAGTTAATGCGAAACATTGACACCTCCTCGTATAGCTTCAGTTCCTTGAGCAAGTTCGGAGTGGATACAAGGGGGTTGGTCAGAAAGAAGAGCAGATCGTCTGCGAAAGCCGAGATCTTGGGGGACAGGGTGGCGTCCAGGCGTGGTCCCGTAATGTCCGGGTTGTCTCTGATGATACGCAGGAAAGGTTCTAGCGTGAGGACGAATATCAGGGGCGACAAAGGGCACCCCTGTCTCGTCCCATTCGCAATCTGAAATGGTGAAGAAAGGTGGCCATTCACCTTGACCTGGGCCGATGGGCAGGAATAGATTGCCAACATCCAATTCATCATGCGTTCCTGCAGGCCAACCCAGCAGAGAGTTTCAAACAGGAAAGGCCAGCTCACCCTGTCGAACGCCTTTTCGGCGTCCGTCGAGAGGAGCAGCATAGGGGTTTTACGCGTCCTTGCAGCGTGGATCATGTTGATTGCCTTAGTCGTGTTGTCACGCGCCTCTCTAGTAGGAACAAAACCGACCTGGTCGGAATGGATTAGTTGTGGCATTAAGTCAAGCAAACGCATGGAAAGCGCTTTCGTGAATATCTTGAGATCCACATTGAGCAGCGAGATCGGTCTATAGTTTTGGCATCGTAGTGGATCTTTTCCCTCCTTCGGGATCACGGCAATGTGTGCTCTCAAGGCGTCCGCCGGGAGGGGCGTCCCCTCCCCTGTGGCATTATACGCAGAGAGAAAATGCGGAAGCAGTACTTCTCCAAAGGTCTTGTAATAGAGAAGGGAATATCCGTCCGGTCCCGGCGCCTTCCCCAAATGCATGCGCGACATCGCCACAGTCACCTCCTCCACTGAAAGAGGCCTGTCAAGCTCGGTCAGGTCCTCCTCCGAAATCCGGGGGAGACCAGACCTCCTCAAATAGTCCCCGATCTTCCTCCCTTCAGTCGACAGACCCTCCACAGATGTTGGACTAGGGAGATTATACAAAGTAGTATAGTATTCCCGGAACATTTCCGCGATACCTTCCGTGGTGTGAACCCTGTTGTGAGAGTCACTAATCAATTCAGGAATGAATGTACGAGCCCTCTGAGCTCTCAGAGCCCTCGCCAGCATCCTACCACATTTGTTGCTATGCTCGTAAAAAGAACGGCGGCACTTCGAGATCACTGCTTTGGCTCTAAACAGGGCCAAGGAGCGCAGCTGGTTTCGCAGGGCTGTCAACTCAAGAAGGATCTGGGAAGCGAAGGATTGTTTATGAGCCGATTCCAAGACCCTGATTTAATCTAAAATGTCCACTATTTGTTTCGCTCTCTCCTTCTTGATGCGTGATCCCATTCTGATCAAGAGGCCACGAATGTAACTTTTATGGGCTTCCCATACCATTGTCGGGGCCACCTCCGAGTCAGCATTCGTGGCGAAGTACTGTCTCAGTTCTCTAGAGTCCTCCTCCTCCACCTCGGGCATCTGAATCAACGAGTCGTTAAGCTTCCACGACCATTGTTTCTCTGCGGGGCAAAGCAAATCGATGTCTATAAAGACTGGGGCATGGTCCGAAAAGGTAATAGAACCAATCGAGGCTGAGGAAACCCTGGACAGAATCGCCTGAGGCACCATGAACATATCAATTCTGGTATACGAGTCGTGGGGGTGCGAATAGAACGTGAAGTCTTTGTGGCTTGGATGAAGGATACGCCATACATCCACCAAGTGGAGAGCATGAAAGTTTTTCTTAAGGCGCTTAAGTGAGGCGTAAGAGACCTGGGAAACACCCCTAGATGAGTCCAGGATAGGGTCCATGACAAAGTTCATGTCTCCACCCATAATCACCATCCCTTCGGCAAAGTCAACCAATTTGGTCATAATTGGCTCCAGGAAGGCAATCTGGTTAGCATTTGGGAGGTATAGATTGACCAAAGTCACCAGGGACCTCCCAAGCGTCCCCCTCACAAATAAAGCTCTCCCCTCTGCATCCCCCCACTGGTCCTTCAGTTGCCATGGGGTATCACCCCGAATCAGGGTACTCACCCCTTTTGACTTAGAATCAGAGGAGCAACCGTGGTACACTGTCGGGAAAAAGCGGTCATGTAGTCTTGGCAGCTTATCAGCACGGAAATGTGTCTCCTGCAGGAAGCACACATGGGCCTTCATATGTTTTAGATTGGTTAGCACCATGGAACGTTTCTCAGGGGTATTCAGCCCCTTCACATTTATAGAAACGAGACGAACAGGCTCTGTTTTACCCGTGGGCATGACTGCGGCCAGAAGAGGCAGGCACAAAAACAAAAACAAAAAAAAGGGGGGGGGAGGAGGGAGGCTAGGAGGGAAAGGACAGAAGAGAGCAGAAGAGGAGAGAACAAAGAAACCTAGTACGCCTCAAGCGTAAGGGAGACCTAGTCTCAGTGCACCCCAGTAACCCTAGAGCAGGAGTCACTTGACGGGTGCGACCCTATGTGGGGAAAGTGTTTGAACACAACAGGGGTCGGAGGCTCCCTAACCCGACCCACCTCAGATGCTACAGAGAGCCGGATGGTTCTCAGGACAAAGTGGCCTGATGAGGATGGCCCAGCAGCCCGGCAACGCCGGCCCCGGCCCCCAACATGGGGCGCCCGAGCCCCGGCGCAGCCCGCCCCCCAGGCCAAACCCCAACCAGGACAAAACAGTAGCACAGTAACCCATCACATGGCCCTAATACATGAAATGAACATTTAAACATTTTAGTGCAAAACAAAGAACAAAACCCAAGTAATTATAACCAGAAGGCCCAGCAAGAGAACTTATAAATGGCGACATATAAACCAAAAAGGGGGCCCAGGGGAAGATGCACACACTAGAACCGAAAGCTAGGCTTTGGCGCCCCCGCACGCCCAGGACGGAGGAGGCTCGACCAGAAGAACGGGGACTGCAAGATCAAAACGGCCTAGGAGGGGGGTCCCCCCAAGGAGGAACCCCCCACCGCAGCCCCAGCATGGGTCCCACCCCGGACCCCAAAACCCACCCCCCTGGCCCCCCTAAAATCGATAAAGAAGCAGGCCGCCGTAGTAGCCCTCCCCGCCCCGGCGCACGGGCCAGGGAAGCCACCAGAGTATACAGGGGGAACAGGTGCCCGCTCCTTCAGGTGGCGTATCCCGGATCTGTCCAGGGGGCAGCCCACGGCACCAAGGATGGAGACAGTGGGTAAAGCCAAAATCCGGGGGACAGAGGAGAAAAAGGAAGGTATACAGGGGGGAAGGGGAGGGGAAGATAGAGGAAGGGGGAAGAGGGGGAGAAAGAGGAGGGGGGGGGAAGGAGGAGGGAGAGGGGGAAGGTGAGGGAGGGGGAAGGGGGAGGGGAGGAGGAGAGGGGGAAGAGAGGAAGGTTGAAGAGCGGGGAGGGGAGAAAGGAGGGAGGGAAGGGAGGAGGGTGGAGAAGGGAGGAGGGGGGAGAGAGGGGGGGAGAGAGGGGGGGAGAGAGGGGGGTAAGAAAAGGGGGAGAGAGGGAGGGAAAGAGGGGGGGAGAGAAGAGGGGGGGAGAGGGGGGTGAGGAGGGGGAGAGAGGGAGGAGGGGAGGGGGAGAGGGGAGGGGGGAGAGATGGGGGAGAGGGGGGAGGAGGAGGAGAGAGTATGGGAGGGAATGAGGAGGGGGGAAGGGAGTGAGGAGGGGGGAGGGGGGGGAACGAGGAAGGGGGGAGACAAGGAAGGGGGGACGAGGAAGGGGGGGGACGAGGAAGGGGAACACACATCAGTAGGCAGCATCCCCATATCCACGACGCCCGACCACAGAGCACCCCACCCATCCACCCCCAGCCCAGGCATTTCAAACGGCACAATATGACAGCTCTCCCCTCCCCCCCCACACCCAACCCCCCCAAAGTCCGGACCCATCCCCCAAAAAAAAACAAAAACAAAAAAACACCCCTATATAAAAACACCTGCCATCCAATCAAGCGACAGTCTATGGCTCCCTTTTATAGCTTGTCCTCAGGTGGGCTCCGAGAGCGGGGCGCAAAACAAAAGTCAGCAGGTGGGGGAGAGAGGGGGACGGCCCCGGGACGGCCCTACTGAGGAGCGGCTCACAGTCACACATAGCCTGGAGGGTGAGAGGGGGAGCCGGGTGAAGATGTCTCTGCCGGGATGGGGTAAAACAGTCACCGAGGCTTGGCCGCGAGCAGCAATCACCAGGGGGGGGAGGGGGAGGGCAAACCCGGTCAGGCGACTCCTGCCAGAGCGGGGGTGATCCCATAGGGCCAACCCGACCAAGAGCAGCATACAGGGGGGGAGGGGGGAACGGCACAGGGCAGCTGTCCAAAGAGCGGGACCAAAAAGTCCATAGCATGAACTTGTAAAGAAATAATAAAATAAAAATAAAAAAATAAAATCAGTTCACAGTGTGTGCCACCCCGTAACAGAAAAACTCACAGTAGCAGGACTGGCCGGTCAGGCTTCGTTATCCTGGGCTCTAGCCGGCAGCTGATCGCCTCCCCTTCGCCTGGTGGAACGGCGCGGCAGACCCGGTCCCGGCGCCCTGGGAGCTTGACGAGGATCTCTAGCTGAGAGCGGCTTCAGCCAATCAGCCAGGTGGAAGGGTTCCATGCCCAGAAAAAGGAACAAGTCTGGGAGATCTGCATGGCGCCTCAGCGTGAAGGAATTTCCCCCCTTCCTGAGCGATAGCTGGAGTGGAAAGCCCCATCTATATGGCACCGCAGCTCGCCGCAGACGCTCCAGAAGGGGTTTCAACATAGCCCGTCTTTGTAGTGTTGCTCTGGACACATCTGAGTAGATCGACAGCTCCGCTCCATCAAAGTCGATCCGGTCCTTGGTCCATGCCGCCCTGAGAACTTGCTCCTTGTGTGCGTAGCGGTGCAGGCGGCAGATGACATCTACTGTTTTTCTTTTCAGTAAAAGGCAACAGCAAAGTCATTGCCAAACACAATCCTGCCTTACTACTGTGTAGATTTTGCCACACTTACTACTGTTTAATTTGTTCAAAAATGTTATGTCTGCTGCTTCTAAGAAAGATGAAAGAGTATTGTATCCCACCCACTTTGTGGTAGCTGATTCCTATGTGTGATGCCATGGAGGTTTCAGGAAAACAGAATATTGATTATGAATACTTGCCTTCATTTTCCTTTCCTGATCTATCTGCAAAGCATCACATGAGCTCATCTGGATAAGAGCTATGAAACGACTCTGCTAGGGTGGGACACATATTTATAACCAATCATCGTAAGTTGACGGAGTGCCGAGTTAGCCCATGTATAATGTCATGGAGATAGGTCAGAAAATGAAAATTATGGTAAGTGTTGCTGATCAATTTTCAGTTCTTCTTTTAAATAAGCGAATGATTGAACTTCTGACAGCTTTTTTTATTGGTCTGTTTTTTTCTGTTTCAGATTTACTTCCTGTTAAAACTATGTCCCAGAACAGAAGGTGAAGGGAAATCTCTCTAATGGAGCGATGGACCTGACAGTAAAGCCCTGTACACACGATCGGATTTCCGATGGAATCAAATCCGATGGATTTTTCCATCGGAATTCCGATGAAGCTGACTTCCATCAGTCTTGCCTACACACCATCAGACAAAATTCCGACTGTCCCAAACGCTGTGACGTACAACACGTATGACGGCACTATAAATGGGAAGTTCAAATCCAATGGCGCCACCCTTTGGGCTGCTTTTGCTGATTTCATGTTACCGCATGTTAGTAAAAGTTTGGTGAGAGCCGATTCGCGATTTTCAGTCTCCGTGCTTTTCAGTCCGTTACAGCATGACGAATGTGCTATCTCCATTACGAACACTAGTTTTACCAGAACAAGCGCTCCCGTCTCCTAATTCAGTATGAGCATGCGTGTTTTTTTTCTCCGATGGAGTTCCACAGACGATCGGAATTTCCTATTGTTTTCTTTTCCATCGGAAAAAGTTAAAACATGTTCTATTTTTTTTCACCGATGGAAATAAGTCAGATGGGGCCCACACACGATTGGTTTGTCCAATGAAAACAGTCCATCGGACTGTTTTCATTGGTAAAACCGATCGTGTGTACAGGGCTTAATTATAATCTTTCCCCATTTGATCCAAAACTGAGCTAAATTAAACTAACTGGTATTGATTGTTTGGAAGATACAAGTGTAGCGTGGTCTCCTTTAAGGCCCCGGGACTACGTTACCCAGAACCCTGTTCGGCACCCAGAGTGCAGTTAGCCACAGCAGAGACTCATGGGAGGGGTTATTTAAGAAGGAGGCGAGGCGGAGCTCGGCCTCTTTGGACACCGCGCTGCAAGCAAGAGTTTCTTCCTGTGCGGATCTGCTGCAGTGCAAGGCCTGAAGCCTGGGCCTTGCGCGACTTCCAAAGAGCCTTCCACCCCACTGCGGAGCCTGGGTGGCATCTGACTTGTCGAGTGAGGACATCAGTTGGATCGGGGACCCGATCGTTGCAGACGCTGTGTGCGGAGACACAGCAGGTGGAAGTCCCGGGCTGGGATCGCGCCCGGAGTGGTGAGCGAGCACTTGCCCAATCAAATAGACTTTACAGATTCTAGGCCTATAGACTGCCGTGGCTCACCGATCGTTTGCTTGTTGTTCCACTGGGGGGACCGGTAGCAGGACAGAGTTGAAGTTTCCCCCCAGCATAGTGTTCTTAGTGATTGCCAGTTTGTGGATTACAAATACCATTCATCAAGTGCACCACCAAAAGTTTGCATGCGAAGAAATCGCTATAGGAAGGACTGAGATTTATTCTGGGTAAGGCCTGGCCAGGGTGGGGATATAGGATATTGTTTAGTGCGTCACAGGGCGTGTATACCATAATAGCTACACGTGGTGAATTACCGCGCAGCGCCATTATTGTGTGCTATATTGATTGCTGCAGGGCTCTGCAAGCCAGTTGTGTGTATTATATTCTATTTAAGCCTTTTTTTTACAACCAAAGTAAACTGTTATACTTAATCTTTAACATTTGTGTGTTGTCTTACTGTAAGGAGGGTGCCTTTACCATACCCATTGATTATGATAAAAATATAACCCCTAGACTAGCTGTGCCAGAGTGGGTCTAGCAGATTGCCGGGGGTTGGTGGTGCTGTACACAGGGCCCGAAAACAAATCCAGCGGCTCTCTTAAGTGGGGGTAGCACTACACGTGGGGGCTCTCGAGTCCGGGATCCTGTTGCAGCAAGTAACACGGCAAAAGTACCAGCATGGACCCACTAGAAGTAGGACAGTGGTGTAAAGCGGTCGGCACAGATCCAGCCGGGGTAGTAGTCACAGAACTCCCAGGGATCTGGCAAGAAGAAGCGGTGAAGCAGCTAGTGATGTCACTCTCACCGTATCAGAAAGCATGGGTGGTGGATGTCAGGATGAATTCCTCACTGACCCACGCATTAATAGAGTGGAAGGAGGGAGTCCCAGAACATTTCAAGAACCCAAGTGTAGAAGCTATAGATGATAAGACTTATAGCCTAATACACGCGCTGCCGCTCAAGCCAGGAGGACGGTTTCAGACACCGAAACTATCTCCATTACCCACCCCACAAGCAGAAAAACAGGTGAAAAGGGAAAGTCCCGGGTCGCCATCTGCCACCCTCGGCGCAGAGTTGTGCGCGGTCCTGGGGGAACTTGTGGCCCAGTGTAAGAAATATCCTACAGATTACTCAGGCCCTAGAAAAATGGGAAGTCCCAGACCACAGAAAGAAGCAGAGAATTGCTGAGAGCTTGAAGGGGCCTGCTCTAGAGGCCATACGCAACCTCAAGATGAGTAAGACAGACTGTGATGCACAGGACTATCTGGACATTCTGCAGAATGTGTTCAGTGGAACAGAGAAAATCACTGAGCTCACCTATCAGCTGGAGCACTGCTACCAGAAGACAGGAGAGAAACTGTCAGAGTTCATGAGGCGCCTGGACAAGATCCTGCATAAGATGATTCTTAATAGTGATGAGCCGAACACCCCCGGGTTCGGTTCGCACCAGAACCCGCGAACGGACCGAAAGTTCGAACGAACATTAGAACCCTATTAAATACAATGGATGCGAACGTTCGAATTCTAAAGTGCTAATTATAACAACTATTATGCATGTTATTGTCCTAAAAAGGGTTTGGGAACCCGGGTTCTGCACCAGGGGACATGTATCAATGCAAAAAGAAGTTTTAAAAACGGTCGTTTTTCGGGAGCAGTCATTTTAATGATGCATAAAGTGAAAAAAAAAAAGTCAAATATTCCTTTAAATATCGTACCTGGGGGGTGTCTAAAGTATGCCTGTGAAGTGCCACGTGTTTCCCGTGTTTAGAACTGTCCCTGCACAAAATGACACTTCTAAAGGAAAAAAAAGCCATTTAAAACTGCTTGCGGCTTTAATGTAATGTCTGGTCCCGGTAATATGGATGAAATTCTTTAAGAAAAATGGCATAGCTACCCCATGACCCCCCCCCTACCCCAGCCCATTACCAGCCCCTTTGGGTCTTGTATGGATATTAAGGGGAACCCCGCACATAAAATAAAAAAGGCCCTATATACTCTGAACAGCCCTATACAGGCGGTGCATACAAGACAGGGACTGTAGGTTTGTTCTTATGTAGAGTCTGTTTGTAATTTTGAACAGGTACATTGTTGAAGTGTAGCTCCAGACCAAAAATCTATTTTTAAACTTTTTGGAAAACATAGGTAAGGGTTATCACCCCTGTAACATTTGTTTTGCTGTCTGTGCCCCTGTTCAGAACATTTCACCTCACTTTCCGTCCCAATGACAACTCTTTTTGAAATGTGGTCTTTTTCTTGAAACAAGGATTGCTGATAAAGCATCAGTACAGAGGAGACACCTTTCTCCCATATTTATTCTTACAGGAGAGAATTTTCCTTCCTAGTGGTAGATTTCCTCTCACTTCCTGTTGTCTTCTTGCGTTTGCAAGTAGGAGTCGTTTGTAAGTTGGATGTTTGAAAGTAGGGACCTGCCGTATATACTCTGCAGAAATAGGCCCCTTAGTTGTTGGTGTTGGCACAACACTGTAAGCACTCACAGTTACTCTTGGTTGGTGCTGGAACGCCCTGCTGTCAACTATTATATCAGGAATTTTAATTACATATAATTGTTGAACAGTGGTAGTAAAAATTGGGCCTTTGATGGTGGTGCTGGTGCCACAACACTGTAAGCCCTGACAGTTACTCTTGGTGGGTGCAGCAATGGGCCCTGCTGTGAATTATTAGATCAAGAATTGTAATTACATGCCCCTGTTGAACAGGGGCTGAAAAATTGGGCCTTAGGCACTGGTGGCACAACACTGCAACCCCTCACAGATACTGTACTTGGAGCACAGCAATGAGCCCTGTTGCAAAGTATTGCTTCAAAAATTGTAATGACACGCCCCTGTTAAACAGGGGCTGAAAAATTGGGCCTTAGGCACTGGTGGCACAACACTGCAACTCCTCACAGATACTGTACTTGGAGCACAGCAATGAGCCCTGTTGCAAAGTATTGCTTCAAAAATTGTAATGACACGCCCCTGTTAAACAGGGGCTGAAAAATTGGGCCTTAGGCACTGGTGGCACAACACTGCAACTCCTCACAGATACTGTACTTGGAGCACAGCAATGAGCCCTGTTGCAAAGTATTGCTTCAAAAATTGTAATTACACGCCCCTGTTAAACAGGGGCTGAAAAATTGGGCGTTAGGCACTGGTGGCGGCACCCATAAACAAAAATGATCTTACAAGCTATCATCATCAATCGTATCATTGAGGACTCGGAGGAGGAGGATAGCCAGTCAACATAACAGCACAGGCACTCAGCATCAGCATCAGTCTTGAAGGGATGTGACATGTTAAAATCAATTAGTCTGTTATATCAGCATCAGGTGTGTGGTAGCTGGTGGTGATCCAAGACTGGTTCATCTTGATGAAAGTCAGTCGATCAACCGAGTCGGTGGACAGGCGCACCCTGTGATCCGTGACAAATCCTCCAGCAGCACTGAATGTGCGTTCCGAAAGAACGCTGGATGCAGGACAGGCCAGTAGCTCAATTGCATACTGTGCAAGCTCTGGCCAGTGATCCATCCTCAAGACCCAGTAAGCCAGAGGATTTTCGGTGGGGAAGGTGTCCAAGTCTGACCTTGCCCCTAGATATTCCTGCACCATGTTTATCAGATGCTGGCGATGGTTGCTGGAACCGATCATACTTTGGGGCTGCGGACTAAAGAATTGTCTGAACGCATCGGTCAGACGGCCACCTTCCCCACCGCTCCTTCTTTGACTGGCCGAAGCCTCAGCAACTCGTTGTCCAGGACCAGGAGTTTGCAACCTCCCAGTCTCTGGGAACGCGTTGCACAGACCTTTCTGCAAGGCCTCCCGGAGTTGTCTCATCCTCTGCTCCCTCTGCGACGGTAACATAAGGTCCGCAACCTTACCCTTGTACCGTGGATCAAGGAGAGTGGCCAGCCAGTAATGGTCCCTCTCCTTGATCCGAAGAATACGAGGATCCTTCCGCAGACTTTGCAGGATCAGGGAGGCCATGCAGCGTAGGTTTGCTGAGGCATTCGCTCCGGAGTCCTCTGGGTCACTAAGGACGACATGATCCGCAGCCACCTCCTCCCAGCCACGTACAAGTCCACTGGTTTCTTGGGACTGTAAATCATCCCTAAAAGACTGCTGCTGATGATGCTGAGTGCCAGCCTCCACCTCCATGCTGACACAATCCTCCTCCTCCTCCTCCTCCTCCTCCTCCTCTTCCTGTGCGATGGGTGGGACAGAAGGAACACTGTCTGGGTAAAGGGGGCCTTGAGAGGCAAGGAAGTCCTCCTCTTCCTGCCTCTGTTCTGCCTCAAGTGCCCTGTCCATTATTCCACGCAGCGTGTGCTCCAACAGGTGGACAAGAGGTACAGTGTCACTGATGCATGCACTGTCACTGCTCACCATCCTCGTGGCCTCCTCAAATGGTGCCAGGACAGTGCATGCATCCCTGATCATGCCCCACTGGCGTGGAGAAAAAAAACCAAGCTCCCCTGACCCTGTCCTGGTGCCGTAGTCGCACAGGTACTCATTGATGGCCCTCTGCTGCGTGTGCAGCCGCTGCAGCATGGCCAACGTTGAGTTCCACCTGGTGGGCATGTCACATATAAGGCGGTTCTTGGGCAGGTTCAACTCCTTTTGCAGCTCAGCCAGGCGAGCACTGGCATTATAAGATCTGCGGAAATGCACACAGACTTTCCTGGCCTGCCTCAGGACATCCTGTAAGCCCGGGTACCTGCCCAAGAAGCGCTGCACCACCAGGTTAAGGACGTGAGCCACACAGGGCACATGTGTCAGTTGTCCCTGTCGGAGGGCGGAGAGGAGGTTGGTGCCATTGTCGCAAACCACCATTCCTGGCTTAAGCTGGCGTGGCGTCAACCACCTCTCGGCCTGGCCCTGCAGAGCAGACAGGACCTCTGCCCCAGTGTGGCTTCTGTCCCCCAAACACACCAGCGCAAGCACGGCATGGCATCTTTTTGCCTGCGTACTTGCGTAGCCCCGTGAACGGCTACGGAGCACCGCTGGTTCATAGGACAAACCACAGGAAGAGGCCATGGAGGAAGAAGAAGAGGAGGGGGTGGAGGAGAGAGGTGTGTCACAACCAGTAGTAGCATTTTGGAGGCGTGGCGGTGGGACAACCTCCAACACTACTGCACCTTGTCCTGAATCCTTCCCAGCTGCCAAAAGAGTGACCCAATGGGCCGTGAAAGAAAGGTAACGTCCCTGTCCATGCCTGCTGGACCATGAGTCAGCGGTAATATGCACCTTACCGCTGACCGCCCTGTCCAGCGAGGCCAAGACATTGCCTTCCACATGCCGGTAGAGAGCCGGAATAGCCTTCCGTGAGAAAAAGTGGCGTTTGGGAACCTGCCACTGAGGAACCGCACATTGCACAAACTCACGGAAGGGGGCCGAGTCTACCAACTGAAAAGGCAGCAGTTGAAGCGCTAGCAATTTAGCCAAGCTAGCATTCAACCGCTGGGCATGTGGATGGCTGGGAGTGAACTTCTTTCGACGGTCCAGCAGCTGGGGCAGGGAAATTTGCCTGCTAGAATCGGACGTCGGTGTACTGCTAGCAGAGTGGGCGCAAGTACTTGGCTGTGACACACCTAATTCTACACCTTCATTCCTCTCAGTGCATGTTTCAGAGAGGACTGAAGTTATAGTGGGGTTGGAGATCCCAGCTGATGCGGTGCAAGGAGAGGTCCGCTTTGTTCTTTGGTGTGGGTCTTTGAGGTAGGCTTGCCAACGAGCTGCATGGCAGGTCAACATATGTCTGGTCAGGCATGTGGTACCCAAGCGGCTGATGTTTTGGCCACGCGATATACGCTTGAGACATATGTTGCAAACAGCAGCTGTGCGATCTGATGCACTAGCCTCAAAAAAGGCCCACACCAAAGAACTTTTTGAATGACGGGCAGAGGCAGCGCCCTGCACAGGCGGAGCTCTGCGGTGTGATTCCGTCGGTGTACTGCCCTTACGCTGGCCACCAAAGGGCATCCTGCCTCGTTGGAGATGTGCCTCCTCCTCATCCTCCTCCTCCTCCTCTCTCCTATTAGGCACCCACGTGGAGTCAGTGACCTCATCATCCCCTCCCTCCTCATCACTGGAGCCAATCTGGCAGTATGCTGCAGCTGCTGGAACATGACTGCCAGATTGGTGTCCTTCTTGAGCATCCCCTCTGTCTGCTCTCACGCTACTGCCTTCCTCTAGCTGGGTTTCATCATCAGACCCTTCGAAACGCTGGGCATCCTCCTGGAGCATGTACCCAACACTGTGCTGAAACAGTTCGGGGGACTCCTCAGGAGGAGGACATGGTGGGTCTAGGGAAGGAGTGACTGATGATTTGTCTGACATTGATACCAGGGAAGACGACGCTTTGGCAGCTGCTTTTCCAGTACCCTGAGCCTGGGTGAGAGAGGATGAGGAGGAGGAGGAGGGCTTGGTCATCCACTCTACCAAGTCTTCGGCATGATGTGGCTCAACATGTCCAGCTGCCGAAAAGAAGGACAAGCGTGTCCCATGGCCATGTGCTGATGACAATGCACCGCGTCCACGACCAGCACTGTTGCCCCCAGACACAGAGCCTGCTTGCCCTCTTTTATTGCCTCCTGACTGTCTGCCTCTCCTTGTTTGCCTTCCAGACATTCTAATAGATGGCCTGCAGGGAGATGGGAAAAAAGCAATAAGGGCTACCTTCAGGTGTCCTTCTCTGTCCCTTGAAACAAGGACTTTCACAGTGAAAGAAACTGACACTCTCCCTACCTACAGTTTTCTGTCCCTAGAAAAAATATTTTTTTTAAGCACAATATAGCACAAGGACAATTCACTCACTGTCCTTACAGGTCCCTGGAAACAAGGACTTGCAGAGTGAAAGAAAAAAAACACTCTCCCTACCTACAGTTTTCTGTCCCTAGAAAAAATGTTTTTTTTAATCACAATATAGCACAAGGACAATTCACTCACTGTCCTTACAGGTCCCTGGAAACAAGGACTTGCAGAGTGAAATAAACTGACACTCTCCCTACCTACAGTTTTCTGTCCCTAGAATAAATGTTTTTTTTAAGCACAATATAGCACAAGGACAATTCACTCACTGTCCTTACAGGTCCCTGGAAACAAGGACTTGCAGAGTGAAAGAAAAAAAACACTCTCCCTACCTACAGTTTTCTGTCCCTAGAAAAAATGTTTTTTTTAATCACAATATAGCACAAGGACAATTCACTCACTGTCCTTACAGGTCCCTGGAAACAAGGACTTGCAGAGTGAAATAAACTGACACTCTCCCTACCTACAGTTTTCTGTCCCTAGAATAAATGTTTTTTTTTAAGCACAATATAGCACAAGGACAATTCACTCACTGTCCTTACAGGTCCCTGGAAACAAGGACTTGCAGAGTGAAAGAAAAAAAACACTCTCCCTACCTACAGTTTTCTGTCCCTAGAAAAAATGTTTTTTTTAATCACAATATAGCACAAGGACAATTCACTCACTGTCCTTACAGGTCCCTGGAAACAAGGACTTGCAGAGTGAAATAAACTGACACTCTCCCTACCTACAGTTTTCTGTCCCTAGAATAAATGTTTTTTTTAAGCACAATATAGCACAAGGACAATTCACTCACTGTCCTTACAGGTCCCTGGAAACAAGGACTTGCAGAGTGAAAGAAAAAAAAACACTCTCCCTACCTACAGTTTTCTGTCCCTAGAAAAAATGTTTTTTTTAATCACAATATAGCACAAGGACAATTCACTCACTGTCCTTACAGGTCCCTGGAAACAAGGACTTGCAGAGTGAAATAAACTGACACTCTCCCTACCTACAGTTTTCTGTCCCTAGAATAAATGTTTTTTTTTAAGCACAATATAGCACAAGGACAATTCACTCACTGTCCTTACAGGTCCCTGGAAACAAGGACTTGCAGAGTGAAAGAAAAAAAACACTCTCCCTACCTACAGTTTTCTGTCCCTAGAAAATTTTTTTTTTTAATCACAATATAGCACAAGGACAATTCACTCACTGTCCTTACAGGTCCCTGGAAACAAGGACTTGCAGAGTGAAATAAACTGACACTCTCCCTACCTACAGTTTTCTGTCCCTAGAATAAATGTTTTTTTTAAGCACAATATAGCACAAGGAGAATTCACTCACTGTCCTTCCAGGTCCCTGGAAACAAGGACTTGCAGAGTGAAAGAAAAAAAACACTCTCCCTACCTACAGTTTTCTGTCCCTAGAAAAAATGTTTTTTTTAATCACAATATAGCACAAGGACAATTCACTCACTGTCCTTACAGGTCCCTGGAAACAAGGACTTGCAGAGTGAAATAAACTGACACTCTCCCTACCTACAGTTTTCTGTCCCTAGAATAAATGTTTTTTTTTAAGCACAATATAGCACAAGGACAATTCACTCACTGTCCTTACAGGTCCCTGGAAACAAGGACTTGCAGAGTGAAAGAAAAAAAACACTCTCCCTACCTACAGTTTTCTGTCCCTAGAAAAAATGTTTTTTTTAATCACAATATAGCACAAGGACAATTCACTCACTGTCCTTACAGGTCCCTGGAAACAAGGACTTGCAGAGTGAAATAAACTGACACTCTCCCTACCTACAGTTTTCTGTCCCTAGAATAAATGTTTTTTTTAAGCACAATATAGCACAAGGAGAATTCACTCACTGTCCTTCCAGGTCCCTGGAAACAAGGACTTGCAGAGTGAAAGAAAAAAAACACTCTCCCTACCTACAGTTTTCTGTCCCTAGAAAAAATGTTTTTTTTAATCACAATATAGCACAAGGACAATTCACTCACTGTCCTTACAGGTCCCTGGAAACAAGGACTTGCAGAGTGAAAGAAACTGACACTCTCCCTACCTACAGTTTTCTGTCCCTAGAATAAATGTTTTTTTAAGCACAATATAGCACAAGGACAATTCACTCACTGTCCTTCCAGGTCCCTGGAAACAAGGACTTGCAGAGTGAAAGAAACTGACACTGTCCCTACCTACAGTTTTCTGTCCCTAGAATAAATGTTTTTTTTAAGCACACTATAGCACAAGGACAATTCATTCACTGTCCTTACAGGTCCCTGGAAACAAGGACTTGCAGAGTGAAATAAACTGACACTCTCCCTACCTACAGTTTTCTGTCCCTAGAATAAATGTTTTTTTTAAGCACAATATAGCACAAGGAGAATTCACTCACTGTCCTTCCAGGTCCCTGGAAACAAGGACTTGCAGAGTGAAAGAAAAAAAACACTCTCCCTACCTACAGTTTTCTGTCCCTAGAAAAAATGTTTTTTTTAATCACAATATAGCACAAGGACAATTCACTCACTGTCCTTACAGGTCCCTGGAAACAAGGACTTGCAGAGTGAAATAAACTGACACTCTCCCTACCTACAGTTTTCTGTCCCTAGAATAAATGTTTTTTTTAAGCACAATATAGCACAAGGACAATTCACTCACTGTCCTTACAGGTCCCTGGAAACAAGGACTTGCAGAGTGAAAGAAAAAAAACACTCTCCCTACCTACAGTTTTCTGTCCCTAGAAAAAATGTTTTTTTTAATCACAATATAGCACAAGGACAATTCACTCACTGTCCTTACAGGTCCCTGGAAACAAGGACTTGCAGAGTGAAATAAACTGACACTCTCCCTACCTACAGTTTTCTGTCCCTAGAATAAATGTTTTTTTTAAGCACAATATAGCACAAGGAGAATTCACTCACTGTCCTTCCAGGTCCCTGGAAACAAGGACTTGCAGAGTGAAAGAAAAAAAACACTCTCCCTACCTACAGTTTTCTGTCCCTAGAAAAAATGTTTTTTTAAATCACAATATAGCACAAGGACAATTCACTCACTGTCCTTACAGGTCCCTGGAAACAAGGACTTGCAGAGTGAAAGAAACTGACACTCTCCCTACCTACAGTTTTCTGTCCCTAGAATAAATGTTTTTTTAAGCACAATATAGCACAAGGACAATTCACTCACTGTCCTTCCAGGTCCCTGGAAACAAGGACTTGCAGAGTGAAAGAAACTGACACTGTCCCTACCTACAGTTTTCTGTCCCTAGAATAAATGTTTTTTTTAAGCACACTATAGCACAAGGACAATTCACTCACTGTCCTTACAGGTCCCTGGAAACAAGGACTTGCAGAGTGAAATAAACTGACACTCTCCCTACCTACAGTTTTCTGTCCCTAGAATAAATGTTTTTTTTAAGCACAATATAGCACAAGGAGAATTCACTCACTGTCCTTCCAGGTCCCTGGAAACAAGGACTTGCAGAGTGAAAGAAAAAAAACACTCTCCCTACCTACAGTTTTCTGTCCCTAGAAAAAATGTTTTTTTTAATCACAATATAGCACAAGGACAATTCACTCACTGTCCTTCCAGGTCCCTGGAAACAAGGACTTGCAGAGTGAAATAAACTGACACTCTCCCTACCTACAGTTTTCTGTCCCTAGAATAAATGTTTTTTTTAAGCACAATATAGCACAAGGACAATTCACTCACTGTCCTTACAGGTCCCTGGAAACAAGGACTTGCAGAGTGAAAGAAAAAAACACTCTCCCTACCTACAGTTTTCTGTCCCTAGAAAAAATGTTTTTTTTAATCACAATATAGCACAAGGACAATTCACTCACTGTCCTTACAGGTCCCTGGAAACAAGGACTTGCAGAGTGAAATAAACTGACACTCTCCCTACCTACAGTTTTCTGTCCCTAGAATAAATGTTTTTTTTAAGCACAATATAGCACAAGGAGAATTCACTCACTGTCCTTCCAGGTCCCTGGAAACAAGGACTTGCAGAGTGAAAGAAAAAAAACACTCTCCCTACCTACAGTTTTCTGTCCCTAGAAAAAATGTTTTTTTTAATCACAATATAGCACAAGGACAATTCACTCACTGTCCTTCCAGGTCCCTGGAAACAAGGACTTGCAGAGTGAAATAAACTGACACTCTCCCTACCTACAGTTTTCTGTCCCTAGAATAAATGTTTTTTTTAAGCACAATATAGCACAAGGACAATTCACTCACTGTCCTTACAGGTCCCTGGAAACAAGGACTTGCAGAGTGAAAGAAAAAAACACTCTCCCTACCTACAGTTTTCTGTCCCTAGAAAAAATGTTTTTTTTAATCACAATATAGCACAAGGACAATTCACTCACTGTCCTTCCAGGTCCCTGGAAACAAGGACTTGCAGAGTGAAATAAACTGACACTCTCCCTACCTACAGTTTTCTGTCCCTAGAATAAATGTTTTTTTAAGCACAATATAGCACAAGGACAATTCACTCACTGTCCTTAGAGGTCCCTGGAAACAAGGACTTGCAGAGTGAAAGAAAATAAACACTCTCCCTACCTACAGTTTTCTGTCCCTAGAAAAAATGTTTTTTTTTAAGCACAATATAGCACAAGGACAATTCACTCACTGTCCTTCCAGGTCCCTGGAAACAAGGACTTGCAGAGTGAAAGAAAAAAAACACTCTCCCTACCTACAGTTTTCTGTCCCTAGAAAAAATGTTTTTTTTAATCACAATATAGCACAAGGACAATTCACTCACTGTCCTTCCAGGTCCCTGGAAACAAGGACTTGCAGAGTGAAATAAACTGACACTCTCCCTACCTACAGTTTTCTGTCCCTAGAATAAATGTTTTTTTTAAGCACAATATAGCACAAGGACAATTCACTCACTGTCCTTAGAGGTCCCTGGAAACAAGGACTTGCAGAGTGAAAGAAAATAAACACTCTCCCTACCTACAGTTTTCTGTCCCTAGAAAAAATGTTTTTTTTTAAGCACAATATAGCACAAGGACAATTCACTCACTGTCCTTCCAGGTCCCTGGAAACAAGGACTTGCAGAGTGAAAGAAAAAAAACACTCTCCCTACCTACAGTTTTCTGTCCCTAGAAAAAATGTTTTTTTTAATCACAATATAGCACAAGGACAATTCACTCACTGTCCTTACAGGTCCCTGGAAACAAGGACTTGCAGAGTGAAAGAAACTGACACTCTCCCTACCTACAGTTTTCTGTCCCTAGAATAAATGTTTTTTTAAGCACAATATAGCACAAGGACAATTCACTCACTGTCCTTCCAGGTCCCTGGAAACAAGGACTTGCAGAGTGAAAGAAAGTGACACTGTCCCTACCTACAGTTTTCTGTCCCTAGAATAAATGTTTTTTTTAAGCACACTATAGCACAAGCACAAAACACACTGACACTCTCCCTACCTATCCTTCTCTTTCCCTAAACTAAAGGAATCCAGGTTAAGCAAGAAAGAAATAACAGTCACTGTCCCTGCCTATGCTGCTCTATCCCTGCTCCGGAACACACTACACTAGGCCGCCGTGCTGGCGGCCTTTTATAGTGTGGGGCGTGTACTAAACACCCTCAGCAATAATTGGCCACAGGCATCCTGCCTGTGGCCAATCATTGCTCTCCTCGCTGCCGGCGCTGTGATTGGCCAAGCATGCGGGGTCACAGTGCATGCTTGGCCAATCACAGCGCCTGGATGACACTGCGATGGCGTAGTGCATTGTGGGCCGTTCGCGTCACTCGAATTTGGCGCGAACGGCCCAAATCGTTCGATCTTCGTCGAACGATCGAACAGCCGATGTTCGAGTCGAACGTATGTTCGACTCGAACACGAAGCTCATCCCTAATTCTTAAGAAGGGGATTGACCCACGGAAGGTGGATGAGGCCCGTGTTCAACAGGTGATGAGAGGATCTCAGCCCTTGGACCCCATCGCATTGGCGCTACGCACAAGACAGGACGGGAAGAGCCTGGAGTACCCTGACTTGATTTGAGTGGTCAGAGAGGAAGAAGCTATGCTGGAGGAGAAGAAGAGGAGCCTACCAGTTGAGTCGGTAAATCCTCCTCCAGTGATGGTCAGGACGGCCATGACCCTGGAAAGAGACTCAGAGGTGGATACTTTGAAGTCACAGATGTCCCAAGTATTGGGGATGCTGACCTCCCTGATGGAAAAGAAGTCAAGGGAACCAGAGAGGGAAAGTCCGAGGAAGGAGCTGTTTCCCAACACCTCAGCGCCCGCATCCCTGGAAGATTGGGGGGATGTGATTTGTTTCAATTGTGGAGGAGCTGCCCATTTTGCCAAAGTGTGTGCCAGCCCAAAGAAAAAAAAGATGAATAACCGCAAGCCGCCGGAAAACTTCAGCGGGCCCCGGTGAAGGAGTCAACCGGGTGCCCATCATCTCCAGTGAGCTCCAAACTGAATGAGAAGCACATGAAAAGAGTGGAGAAGACCCCTCAGAAGAAACGCAAGGTTCCTCAGAAGGAACGCACCCCAAAGAAAGAGAGTAGTGTCCCTCAGCGGGTAGTTACACCCATCAAAAGGAGGGAGATCAATGCATACCAGGCCCAAGAGAGACTTAAGTCCAAAGAGAAATGGAAGAAAGAAAGTCAAAGGGGAAAATGCAAAGATCAAAAGAAAGAGACCCCCTTGAAGCGATATCCAGAGAAGCTGGTGGGTCCCTCCCCGATAGTACCAGTTCAAGTGGAGGGAGTCTACACAAGAGCCATATTGGATACTGGGGCGCAAGTGACCCTGTTGTACCGGGACTTTTATGACAAGCATTTAAGTCACCTACCCATCCAGAAGATTGAAGAGTTGGAGATATGGGGAATTGGGACAGAGAGTTTCCCTTATGATGGCTATCTGCCTATAAAACTGACTTTTGACCCATCCATAGCTGGGAAGGCTGAAGTGTTTGATACCTTAGCTGTGGTATGCCCCCGACCGCCTGGAGCTAACAAGAGTTCCTTAATAATAGGGACCAACACGGATCTGGTCCGAAGACTTCTGAAGGAAGGAAAGACCTCACAGTCACTGAGATCCACCCAATGTTGAAGACAGCCTACCAACGGCTGATCTTGGAACAGAAGGCCCCGGAAGAGGGGGTAGGGAAGGTCTGGAGGCTGGGGAGAAGGGGAATAGTGCTGCAGCCCGGTGAAGTAACCTGCTTGAAAGCCACAGTGAAACTCACTTGGGAGCAGCCTGGCCCTTTTGTCATGTTGGAACCCGACCCAAGGGAAGAACATTCGGGCTTAGAAGTAGTCCCAGAAGTGGTCCCGGTGAGGGCCCTGAAGAAGGCTCATTGTAAAGTGCCTGTAAGCGTCAGAAATACAACGGATGGCCCCATGGAAAACCCAGCCAGGCTGTTACTGGGCTGGGTGAGCCCAGCTATCCCAGTTGCGTCATCAGATGTGGAGAAGACAGATGGAGAAAGTACTGTGTGGGAGAAACTTTCCATGGAGAATCCAAACCTGCCCAGGGCTTGGAAAGAGCGAGCCAAGGCCCAGTTGACCAGGTGGGAAAGGATCTTTTCCCAAGATGAATTTGATGTGGGGTGTGCTAGGAGTGCCACCCATCGAATCCGCCTCTAGGAAGACAAGCCCTTCAGGGAGAAGATTAGGCGGGTTCCGTTAGCAGACCTCGAAGACTTGAGGGAGCAGCTCGCCGAGCTCAAGCGAACAGGGGTGATTCGAGGATCTAGAAGTCCCTATGCCTCCCCTATAGTGGTGGTCCGGAAGAAGAATCGGTCACTGAGGCTGTGCATAGACTATAGGACCCTCAACAGGAGAACCATACCGGACCAGTATACCACTCCGAGGATAGAGGATGCCCTACAGAGCTTGTCTGGAGCCAAGTGGTTCAGTGTTATGGACCTAAAGAGCGGGTACTATCAGATCCCGATGCATCCAGAAGACAAAGAGAAGACGGCTTTCATAACCCCAGTAGGGTTCTTTGAATTTGATCGGATGCCTCAAGGTCTGTCTGGAGCCCCAGCTACCTTCCAACGTCTTATGGAGAAGACTGTAGGAGACATGAACCTCATCAAAGTCTTAGTATACTTGGATGACATCATTGTCTTCGGAAGAACCTTGGAGGAACATGAAGAGAGGCTGGAGAAAGTTTTAAAGAGACTGAGTGAGGAAGGACTCAAGCTCTCACCTGAAAAATGCCAATTCTATCAGTCATCAGTCAACTATCTGGGGCACATAGTGTCTGAAGATGGGGTAGCCACAGACCCCGAAAAATTGGAGGCAGTCACCTCCTGGCCCAGACCCACCACTGTGACAGAGCTCAGATCCTTTCTGGGGTTCTGTTCCTATTACAGGAGGTTTGTGGAGGGGTTTGCTCGGATAGCCAGGCCTCTGAATGAGCTGCTTAAGATGGAGGGGGAAGAGGACGACACAGATCCCAGAAAGCCAGGGGAGTCAGTCAAGGACCAGTGGAACGAGAAGTGTGAGGATGCCTTTCAGATGTTGAAGAAGACATTAACCACTGCCCCTGTCCTGGCCTACGCAGACCCTAAGAAGCCTTATGAACTTCATGTAGATGCCAGTCATGATGGTTTGGGAGTGCTGTACCAGGAGCATGAAGAGCGACTGAGGCCTGTTGCGTATGTGAGCAGAAGTCTGACTCCCTCCGAGAAGAACTACCCCACCCATAAGTTGGAGTTCCTGGCCCTTAAGTGGGCGGTAGTTGAAAAACTCAGAGACTATTTGTATGGGGCGGAATTCACAGTGAAAGCCGACAACAACCCCCTCACCTATCTTTTCACCACAGCAAAGTTGGATGCCACAGGACATAGATGGCTGTCTGCCTTCAATTTCAGCCTGAAATACAGACCTGGGGCTGGAAACCGAGATGCAGACGCTTTGTCTAGAAGATCTCACGTCCCCACTTGCAGTACAGAAGACTGGACCCAAGTGGCACCCGACGGGGTGCGGGCCCTCTGTCAAGGGGCTGAACTCCAAGCCAGTGGCGGCTCAAGAGCAGAAGAGATAGGGGTTACCCTAGTAGGAGTCCCCAAGCAATACTGTGGAGTAACCCAACTAGGGGAAGATAACTTGCCAAAATTGTCAAAAAAAGAGTTGAGATCTGACCAATTGGAAGACCCCATGGGGAGATTGGTCTTGGAGGCCCTAGAGAATCAGGAACCGAATAGACTCTTACGCCACCCTTCAAAGGAGGCTCGCCTATTGAAGAAGGAGTGGGACAGGTTGCAGGTGCATCAGGGAGTGGTCTACCGAAGGGGCCCCTCTGATGACCTAGAAGACAAATTGCAATTGTTCTTGCCTGAGAAGTACCGAGAGACAGTCCTGGTTGCTCTGGACGACAACCATGGCCACCTAGGGGCGGAAAGGACCTTCCAACTCATTAGGGACCGTTTCTATTGGCCCTGCATGAGGACTGAAGTTGAGGAATACTGCCACTCATGTGCACGATGCATCCAGAGAAAGACTTTACCTCATCAAGCTGCCCCAATGGGCCATCTGCAAAGTCAAAGCCCACTTGATCTGGTATGCATTGATTTTCTCTGCCTCGAACCCGACCTGAGTGGACTAGGAAATGTTCTGGTAGTAACCGACCATTTCACCCGGTATGCCCAGGCCTTTCCAACCAAGGACCAGAAGGCTTCCACCGTGGCCAAAGTGCTGATGGAGAAATACTTCGTACACTATGGGCTACCACAACGGCTCCATTCAGATCAGGGAAGGGATTTTGAAAGTCGATTGATCCGGAAACTCCTGGATTCTTTGGGGATCAAGAAGACAAGAACTACCCCCTATCATCCACAAGGTGATGCTCAGCCGGAGAGGTTCAACCGAACCCTGCTTAACATGCTGGGGACCCTAAGCAGTGAAAAGAAGCAGCATTGGAGCAACCACATAGCAGCAGTTGTGCATGCATACAACAGCACCACCAGTGACGCTACAGGGTACTCACCCTATCGACTTATGTTCAGGAGAGAAGCAAGACTACCCATAGATCTGGCCTTTGGCACTTCCATAGATCATTGTTCTGCTGCTTCCCACAAGGGATATGTCGATAGGCTCAGACGCAATTTGAAATTGGCCTATGAACCAGGTGGCCTCGGAGCAAAGGGGGGCCCGCAACAAGAAAAATTTTGACCTGAAAGTTAGGATTCAGGATTTGCAACCAGGAGACAGAGTGTTGCTACGGAACTTGGGGGTCCCTGGAAAACACAAGCTTGCAGATAGATGGAGACCTGAACCTTATGTTGTTTGCAAGAGGCTACCGGGCCTGCCAGTTTACAGACTTAAACCAGAAGGGAAGGTGGGACCTTTAAAGACCTGGCATCGGAACCACCTACTCCCACTAGCGGAGGCAGTTCGGATACCCCCTGTGACGGATTCCCATGGGCCAACTTCCATCCTGGATACTCCCAGACCGAACACTCGGTCCCAGACCCCTCAGATTGGGGATACAGAGACCTTGGAGATGAGTGAAGATGAGGGAGAAGAACTTGACTGGCTTTGGCCTTCACAGGCCCCAGGAACCTCTGCTATTGATCTTCCACCTGAAGAAGACACCATAGATCAGACGCTGAATGCAGAAGCTACTGAGTTCATTCCGTCCAGTCCTTGGTCAGATTCTTGGGAGAGGGCCTGTGACTTACTCCCAGAAGAAGATCCAAGGGAGTCACTGTACCTCCCTGCTCCGGAGTCCAGTGCTCCCGAACCAGAGGAAATTCCTGAGTTGGTTCCAGAGGAGGAGCCTGTTCTAACAGAGAGCCCAAGAGGACAGAGGAAGCGAAGAGCCATAAAGCCAGAAGGAGTACGGAAGACCCTGACCCTCCCTCTGTTCATTTAGTGGGGGACAACCCCAGCTCACTCTCTGGCACAGTTAGGCAGGACACTAGTGATAGTGTCACCTGTGGGCAGGGGAGTTCACTGCCTCGGTTTTGGTGGGAATTCTGCCAACATCATACGAAACTTTGATTGATGTTGTACGTTCTGTGATTTAAGTTTATGTTATCTTTGGGGACCAAAGAGTTTAAGTGGGGGGAGTGTGTAGCGGGGTCTCCTTTAAGGCCCGGGACTACGTTACCCAGAACCCTGTTCGGCACCCAGAGTGCAGTTAGCCACCGCAGAGACTCATGGGAGGGGTTATTTAAGGAGGAGGCGAGGCGGAGCTCGGCCTCTTTGGACACCGCGCTGCAAGCAAGAGTTTCTTCCTGTGCGGATCTGCTGCAGTGCAAGGCCTGAAGCCTGGGCCTTGCGTGACTTCCAAAGAGCCTTCCACCCCACTGCGGAGCCTGGGTGGCATCTGACTTGTCGAGTAAGGACATCAGTTGGATCGGGGACCCGATCGTTGCAGACGCTGTGTGCGGAGACACAGCAGGTGGAAGGCCCGGGCTGGGATCGCGCCCGGAGTGGTGAGCGAGCACTTGCTCAATCAAATAGACTTTACAGATTCTAGGCCTATAGACTGCCGTGGCTCACCGATCGTTTGCTTGTTGTTCCACTGGGGGGACTGGAAGCAGGACAGAGTTGAAGTGTCCCCCCAGCATAGTGTTCTTAGTGATTGCCAGTTTGTGGATTACAAATACCATTCATCAAGTGCACCACCGAAAGTTTGCATGCAAAGAAATCCCTATAGGAAGGACTGAGATTTATTCTGGGTCAGGCCTGGCCAGGGTGGGGATATAGGATATTGTTTAGTGCGCCACAGGGCGTGTATACCATAATAGCTACGCGTGGTGGATTACCGTGCAGCGCCATTATTGTGTGCTATATTGATTGCTGCAGGGCTCTGCAAACCAGTTGTGTGTATTATATTCTGTTTAAGCCTTTTTTTTTACAACCAAAGTAAACTGTTATACTTAATCTTTAACATTTGTGTGTTGTCTTACTGTAAGGAGGGTGCCTTTACCATACCCATTGATTATGATAAAAATATAACCCCTAGACTAGCTGTGCCAGAGTGGGTCGAGCAGATTGCCGGGGGTTGGTGGTGCTGTACACAGGGTCCGAAAACAAATCCAGCGGCTCTCTTAAGTGGGGGTAGCGCTACGCAAGAATTTAGGCACAGTGTTTTATTTTGAAATATTTTGGGCACAGAATAATCTGCTTTAAATAATTGTAAGAGGTAATTAGTTTCATTTACTTTTCAATGTTATTAGCTATTTTGGTGTCTTTTGGGTGTGAAATTTGTTGACAGCAGCAGCAGGTATGTCCACAAATACCATGACTAAAATTTAGTGATGAAGACAAATCAAACACCTTTTACCGCCGGCTGAATAATTCTTCTGTTCCAAACACCGTTCTGCAAGTTAAGGCCAGTTTACATCGGTGTAATGCGTTTTAGATGCATTACCATTGAACTCTATATAATGTTTTTCATGAAAAAGCATCAAACATGCAGCAAGCAGGATTTTTTTTTATCACACTGCATCTGAAACTCACATAAAACACACAGGTGTGAATGGGACCTTACTTTTATTCTGGGTGCAAGCTTTTGTCCAAAAGCCAACTTTTTCTGTTATAGAAATATATAAAAAGGTCAGACTGTACTTCTTTTGCCTCCACAATAGCCTGTGTTACTGCAGATGGCAACACTTGTTCACATGAAATTTATCCAGGCTTGGGGCAGCCAAATAGTTTTTATAAGTGGAAAAGCCTATTTAAAATTACATTACAATTATACCACACAGATTACAATTACATCCTTTCACAATGTAATTTGGATAATATTCTGTGATTTATGCTATGCTGTTCCATTCATAAAACTAGAGTGGTTAAACCAATGTACTTCAGTCTTTTCTCTTGGTTTACCTAGATACCACCCACATGTTTTCAGATTTTTAATTATTTTCAACAATACTGACAATGTTTTGCATGTTTTATATTAAAGAATACACAATAAAACATCCATCCAAAACTCATATTTCAATTAAGGGTAGACTTTGGAGGGCTGGATTGCCATCTGTTTTTTTTTAGACGTCTTGTATTATAAATAACTGCTGCAGTTGAGCTTTTCATTCCTGTAAAAAGTTGTAAATTATAGATGTAAAGTCCACACCTTGACAGACAAATGATGGGTAATGCTTTTACTTACTTTATGGTGGCCCTGACTCCAGGATTGTGACTCAAAAAACCCCAAAGCCAGAAGCTTTGCATGACAGCCAGGCAACTAACGTTTTCAGGTCAGTGCAAAAGAAAAGGCAGTAAAAAAAGTAATCTAAAAAAATTAAAGCAACAGTACAAAACAAATGATACAAACAAAAAAAAGGGAAACATATCACCAACTAAAATTTGGGCTGATTCACACCTATGGGTATTGATGCATGTGCAAAAGGATCAGAAACTTAAGACACACATACAGTATCCCACAAAAGTGAGTACACCCCTCACATTTTTGGAAATATTTTAGTTTATCTTTTCATGTGACAACACTGGAGAAATTACACTGTGCTACAATGTAGCTTGTACAACAGTGTACATTTGTTGTCCCCTAAAAATAACTCAACACACAACCATTAATGTCTAAACCGCTGGCAACAAAAGTGAGTAATCCCCTAAGTGAAAATTACCAAATTGGGCCCAAAGTGTCAATATTTTGTGTGGCCACCATTATTTTCCAGCACTGCCTTAACCCTCTTGGGCATGGAGTTCTCCAAAGCTTCACAGGTTGCCACTGGAGTCCTCTTCCACTCCTCCATGACGACATCACAAAGCTGGTGGATGTTAGAGACCTTGAGCTCCTCCACCTTCCATTTGAGGATGCCCCACAGATGCTCAATAGTTTTTAGGTCTGGAGACATACTTGGCCAGTCTATCGCCTTGACCATCAGCTTCTTTAGCAGTGGTCAGTGAAACCATGCAAGACGTGAACATCAGGTAGGACTGCAACTCAGGTTGCCCCCAATCAATAAATAAAGGTCAATAAATCAATATATGAGTGGAGTGGAGAAGGAGGAAAAAGATTATCTGTACCATGTAATTTTGCCTCAAACCCCCCCCCCCCACTCCATAATCCTCTAACTAAAATGGTGCTTGACCTCCACAAACGGTAAGAAAGAAGACTTTCATGCTCTATTATAACCCTTTTGTCATTAGTTTGCCTGGGGAGGAAAACAGGAACTGAAGAAATGTTCTGCTTAGTCAAATGCCAATCTCAGCCTAATGGTCCAAATTAAAGGCCTGTTAATAGCATGTAAGAATGGCCGAAAATACGTTTACTAGAAGAAAACTTTGAGTAGAGGAAAAGTTGTTGCTGTTGTAGGCCAAAAAACAAGTAGGAAGACTTGAAAAAAGTAAACAACTCTTTTGGGGGTGAGAGCTACACATGGGGCATCATCCGGGAGACTACTAGCTGTCTTCAAGGTGATTGGTGAACATCTTATACTGCACTATCCAGTAGCAATTGACTGTGGGACCAAGGAATTCTGTCTAGGAGCACTTGAAAAACATCCAGCAGTTCTTTAGGGCTTGAATGCCACATCTACTTTTCTGTTTCAATTGTTTTATTATTGAAATCCTTTAAAGAAAATAAGCAATATGAACAATGTGCAGAGCAGCAAACAATCCTTGCATGCTCTGTATAAACAGGAAGAGATGGTACATAGGTAGGAGGAAAACAAGGTTACAGAATCTCTCGGCAATTGAGTGATGTCTTCTTTAAATTTACAGGTGAGCACCTAGTCACCAACCAATAAAAGCAGGAATAATATGTTTTCTGCTATAACATGAATGTAGAAATGACCAGAACCTTATAGCCACTGTGGGGTGGTCTCCACACTATCCCCCCTGAGTCATAATGTCGATCAATAAACTCGTGATTTTGAGGTAAAGCTCAATCTCTGGGAGTAGGCCCTCCATGTAGAGAAGCCCAACCCCAGAGATCACGGTCCACTAAGGATCACTCATCACCAAGCATTATTACAATCCCACAAGTGCATCGAGTCCCCAAATGTAGACATCACTATCTTGAATAAGAAAGAAAAATAAATAAATAGAGAAAAATAAAAAGGGGGGGAATAAAATTTGGGCTAAGATAACATGAAGCCAAGGCTGGCCGGAATCAAGAAATCTATGGAAGAAATAAGAAAGGAAAAAGAGAAGAAGAAAAGGAAAGGGGGTCCCCGTCCGACGATCCTACATCATCCTATTCAAACAGCCAGATTCATGCACCCGGGACCTGCAGGTAAGCTAGCCAAGGGGACCATATTTTATAAAAGATGGATTGTTTATCACGTAGGACACTCACAATTTTTTAATTTAACATGATCCATGTGAGTTTTTGTTTAACTATTGCAATATCTATGACAGGGCTTTGTGCACGCGGTTGCTATAGCAATCTTGGCAGCTAGAACTATTAAGTAAATTAAGGTCTGTGTATGTTGTGGAACATTATCAACAGGTTTATTTAGTAGGGCAATACTGCCACATCTACTTTTACCTGACTTCAAATCCTGCTGTACTTGCTCCTGTATTCTAACTGGATTTCACAGATATAGAACACAGCTCCTCTGTGTGCAAGTGTTCTTATTAACACAATTCCAACCTCTGGATCTTCTCCGGCCATTATTTCTTGCTTTAGCCTAGTCAGCCTGGGCTCACAGGACCCATGCAGAGCCTATTCAAGACTCACGGATATCTTCCCTTATTTCCTAACCTGCTCGACTGCCAAACCAAAGGAATACTCCAGGTCTGAGTACTCATTTACTGCATTGGCTAGTAGATTAATAAATATAATAGTTATCTATCAGGCAGTATGCTTCAGCTATGCATTCCTTCTTATGCTCTGCCCCTTTTCCTCCTTCTGCACTATTTGCAGTACTGTATTTAGGAGTTTTAAGCATGCGTTGGTTAACCAGGCACAACAATTCGACTCCACGTCTGCAAATTTCATCTAAAAATTCCATATTTTTGGCAGTCTGCAAGTTAGAGAAAATGCCAGGAAATAAACTATATGGAGCTGGGCGTTGGCTGTAAGAAATATATAGCAATGTTGCTATGGATCCTTGTTTTGGATAAACAGAAAAAGTCACTACTTAGAAATGCGCTTTGCTTATATTCCTTATAGTTGAACAGCAGGTGTGATGAGAGTAATAAAATTGGTATTTCAATGCTGTCCTGCCCATAAAACTTTATTTTCACTCCCTGGAAGAAAACGAAGGCTTTTCTACAGAGAAAAAAGGTCAGCATAACAATAAATGTCCAGTATTGACAGTTGAGTACCTGTCTAGATGTCATTGTATCATACATAAGAACATTCTCTCATGTGTCATTGATAGATCATATAGGTCACACCTGCACAGCTGACGTCTAACA
This sequence comes from Rana muscosa, assembly GCA_029206835.1. Classification (NCBI taxonomy): domain Eukaryota; kingdom Metazoa; phylum Chordata; class Amphibia; order Anura; family Ranidae; genus Rana; species Rana muscosa. The sequence goes on from CM055118.1 coordinate 214,090,617, forward strand.
GTACGACAAGTGGGCAGAAGAGCATCAAAGACGTAGTGTCCCATGATGATCACTTGACCATCCCTTTGGTATCGTGATGTGTCTATTTCAAAGATAAAGAATGTGAAATTTGATACCAGGTGTAATGCTGAGTAAACAGTCTAGAACCATGTTAGACCTGTCACACCTGTATACTCCCATGATGATCTCTCAGTCAGAAGTAGCCTGAGGGAAACCATTATCCTTTCACTGTAAGAGGGGAATACTAATGCACAAACCAATAAATATACACTAGCAAAGTAGCTGCCAACATAAAAGGTGTTCACACACTAAAGATAAATGATAATAAAAAGGAATGTGGCGCTTACTAAATGAATATTGGATCCTCATAAATAATTAAATAATTAATTTTCACCTAAATGTAAAATTCATATAAAAAGTGCAAGAATGTTCAAATACTGAATAAATAACCTAAAACATCAAAGTGCCAATATTAATTAATTCCAAAAAACGTGCAAATAATGACAATGGTGCAAAATAACAATCAGATGTACAAATATCAAAATAGTTTCCAAGAAAAAAATGAGCAAAATATTGTGCCCAAATTTTTTTTTTATATATGAAAATTGTCCCATACACAGTGCAACAGTAGTCCAAGTATAACAATGAATCCAAATCGTGCAGCAAAGTTCATCAAAGGTAAAGTGCAGAGTGCAAGTGCCACCATCCAGAAAGTATCCACCATCCAATGTGTGTAACACCGTTTGCCCCAGCCTCTCACCTCATATACAGTGGGGCAAAAAAGTATTTAGTCAGCCACCAATTGTGCAAGTTCTCCCACTTAAAAAGATGAGAGAGGCCTGTTATTGTCATCATAGGTATACCTCAACTATGAGAGACAAAATGTGGAAACAAATCCAGACAATCACATTGTCTGATTTGGAAAGAATTTTTTTTGCAAATTATGGTGGGAAATAAGTATTTGGTCACCTACAAACAAGCAAGATTTCTGGCTCTCGCATACCTGTATCTTCTTCTTGAGAAGGCTCCTCTGTCTTCCACTCATTACCTGTATTAATGGCACCTGTTTGAACTTGTTATCAGTATAAAAGACACCTGTCCACAACCTCAAACAGTCACACTCCAAAACTCCACTATGGTGAAGACCAAAGAGCTGTCGAAGGACACCAGAAACAAAATTGTAGACCTGCACCAGGCTGGGAAGACTGAATCTGCAATAGGCAAGCAGCTTGGTGTAAAGAAATCAACTGTGGGAGCAATAATTTGAAAATGGAAGACATACAAGACCACTGATAATCTCCCTCGATCTGGAGCTCCACGCAAGATCTCACCCCGTGGGGTCAAAATGATCACAAGAACAGTGAGCAAAAATCCCAGAACCACACGGGGGGACCTAGTGAATGACCTGCAGAGAGCTGGGACCAACGTAACAAAGGCTACCATCAGTAACACACTACGCCGCCAGGGACTCAGATCCTCCAGTGCCAGACGTGTCCCCCTGCTTAAGCCAGTACAAGTCTGGACCCATCTGAGGTTTGCTAGAGAGCATTTGGATGATCCAGAAGAGGATTGGGAGAATGTCATATGGTCAGATGAAACCAAAGTAGAACTGTTTGGTAGAAACACAACTCGTTGTGTTTGGAGGAGAGAGAATGCTGAGTTGCAACCAAAGAACACCATACCTACTGTGAAGCATGGGGGTGGCAACATCATGCTTTGGGGCTGTTTCTCTGCAAAGGGAACAGGACGACTGATCCGTGTACATGAAAGAATGAATGGGGCCACGTATCGTGAGATTCTGAGTGCAAACCTCCTCCCATCAGCAAGGGCATTGAAGATGAAACGTGGCTGGGTCTTTCAGCATGAAAATTATCCCAAACACACAGCTTAGGCAACGAAGGAGTGGCTTCGTAAGAAGCATTTCAAGGTCCTGGAGTGGCCTAGCCAGTCTCCAGATCTCTACCCCATAGAAAACCTTTGGAGGGAGTTGAAAGTCTGTGTTGCCCAGCGACCGCCCCAAAACATCACTGCTCTAGAGGAGATCTGCATGGAGGAATGGGCCAACATACCAGCAACAGTGTGTGACAATCTTGTGAAGACTTACAGAAAACGTTTGACCTCTGTCATTGCCAACAAAGGATATATAACAAAGTATTGAGATGAACTTTTGATATTGACCAAATACTTATTTTCCACCATAATTTGAAAAAAAAAATCTTTCCAAATCAGACAATGTGATTGTCTGGATTTGTTTCCACATTTTGTCTCTCATAGTTGAGGTATACCTATGATGACAATTACAGGCCTCTCTCATCTTTTTAAGTGGGATAACTTGCACAATTGGTGGCTGACTAAATACTTTTTTGCCCCACTGTATCAAACCAATAGGCCTCTCTGATATTTCCACACTGGCCGATCGATATCCAGGGCGTTCACAGTGGAGTCACAATCACAGGGTAATATAGCTCATTCTCATGTAAAAGAAGAGGAGGGCTCCATAGTGCAGTCATTTAAAAAAATTGTTTAATTAAAACGTAGTAACTTACAGTTTAAGATATATGCAGACAGCGTGATAAACATAGGAACTTCCGGTCTCTGCCGCAAACCGGAAGTGACGTCACCCGGCTCTTTCCCTGATCAATTAATATTGGCACTTTGATGTTTTAGGTTATTTATTCAGTATTTGAACTTTCTTGCACTTTCATATGAATTTTACATTTAGGTGAAATTTAATTATTTAATTATTTATGAGGATCCAATATTCATTTAGTAAGCGCCACATTCCTTTTTATTATCATTATACTTTTTACTGGCAGTCAGTGGAGATCAAAGAGTGTTGTAGACAGTTTTTAGAATTCCATTGCTCCTAAGCATGGCAAATGCTGGTGTGGATGACAGATTCATGTAACTGTTGGGATCAAGTACATGAATCTGTGGCATGGAAAGGTGGGCACTGAGTCTGGAGAGTTCATACCGAGGACACCTGTCCTCATTGCATGTTCAACTCCTTGCTAGCTAGGCCCCCATTCAGCTGTTGACCCTGGCTTACATTATTCAGCAACTATGACCATTGCCATATTTGGGTAATGACATCAGCTAGAATCCCCACCCCTTTGTTTATTTTCATCTGTTGGCTGGGAAGTCTCTTGGCTGGCAGCTGAATGGGGCTAGGGATGAGTCATTGGTTACTATGACGTCGGTGGCCCCTTCTTCATAGCAACCAGGCAAGCCTATGGGGGAAGCTGTCATATTTATCTTGGAATTGGTCTTAACTACCACCAGTTTTCTTATATGGGAATCAATGGTAAATCTTTTTGCCGCAGACATAGCATCACATAATAAAAGGAACACATGTAAGTACTACCAAAAGTTGTTCCAAGAGCCTGTAATTAAAATGTTATTATCTCATTGCTTTCTTGAAGGACTTTTTTTTATAAGGGAATACTGCCAGAAAGGTGGCACAATTGCTTTAGGCTGGGTTCACACTGTTGTGAATTGGATGCGGGTTTCCCCGCATCCATATCACATAGCAAGAGATTGTGACCGACTTTCTATGGAGCTGGTTCACACATCTCCACAGCGGCTCCGGTGCGAATTGCACAGGAAGCCTGTGCATCTTTTGGTCCATTTCAGGTCCGAATTCAGCCCAAAATGTGGGCTCAAACTGGACCTGAAAGAGTGAATGAGGATGCACCGGACTCCTACTGTGAGCCTGCTGCAGTGTGAACCCAGCCTTATTAAATTTCTTACCAGTATTTATTAATAAAAGTTTCATAACAGACAAGTGTAGTTCAAAAATACATTTCTCTAGACATTTGAAAATCAAGCCCTGGAGCAAAGAGTACATTCTAAACCCTAACATGTTGCTGTAAACATGCTTGGAATTTAAAGCGGAGTTCAGGCGAAAAAAATAAATAAATATAAGTCAGCAGCTACAAATACTGCAGCTGCTGACTTTTAATATATAGACACTTACCTGTCCAGGGCGCCCTCGATGATGGCACCCGAAGCCGATCTGTCCCTCGGCGCTCGGGTGGAGGCGCCGCCATCTTCGGTAAGGGAATCAGGAAATTAAGCATTGCGGCTTCACTTCCTGGTTCCCTACTGCGCATGCGCAAGTTTTTTGCCTCGACCTTCTTTAAGAACCTTAGCCACTCTGACACACTAGGCTGAGTGTACAAACATACAATATTACCGGAAATCACTGACAGTAATACTTAGTACCCAATATTAGTGCTACATCATAGAAAACAGGCACTAAACAAGGTAGTAAAGGTAAACTTAATACATTGTCACTCAATATGGTTGATAACTAGGCAAGCATAAAATGAATTAACAATGGTAATAACACAATTTAGCATACAACATGATTAACAGTGAGAATTAGGCATAAGATGACATTTGGCATCTAGGTCAGTATAAACAGTAGCAAAGCCACCTCAACTGCAGCAGTGAGCAGTAGTAAAGTTTAATCTACAGAGTGCTGGAACTGTACTGCCAGAGGGCATTAATAACAGGGATGTTAGTTATAAACCAACTGGGTATGGGCTGTCCAAAAGAAAAGGAGGATGGCAGCAGAGAGGGAAAGGGAACAAAGGGGGATTGCAGAATAATTATTATAGGAGGGGCAGTCCTCTGAGTTGTTCTTCTGCCAGCTATTGTCGGGGCCCTTTAAGAGCATTGGTGCACCAAACGGCAGTCCCAGTTAACCAGCATGTAGTATAGGTATGGTATAGTCATGGCACAGGCACAAGGAAGATTTGGTTCAGATGCAGTAAAGGTTCAGCATAATGCAGTATATGCAGTCAAGGTTTTAAATAATTGCGTTATAGAGTGCAGTATGGGTGCGGTATGGATTGGGTACATTTGGTGTCATGCTCTTAGTGGCTTAGTCCCTGCTAGCAGTATCAGCAATCCCTGTGATGCTGTGGTGACCTCTCGCTGTAGAAGGGGGGCCCCCTTGGTCTCTACTTGAAAGCCTCCAGTGATCAGCAGAGGGGTGAGTGAAAGCTCCAGTCTCCCTGTTGCTGCAGCAGTGAAGGTGCTGTGAGGTGGGTGGTGCTACGCTGCCCCCTGGTGTCCTCACTCCCAATCTCAGGCTTGGATCTAGCCTGGTATGGTTTCTCGCTGACAGATGAATATCCATACAGAGGTGCTCCCTCTCCAACTCCCTTGGTGCCAAGAGGAAGAGCTTTACCAGGCAGTTTAATAAAAATCATCTTTTCGCTCCTTCTACTGCACAGTGCCTATTGGGATTTGTATTGTAAAGAGTCCATTCATCCCATTATATGGCTGCTGCCTCAAACTTCAACTCCCAGGATTCTTAGCACTCTGCATAGAAGTTTATGGGTTTGCTTAGCTTTAGCTCTCCCTATGCTGGCCAGAGGAGAATGGTGCAACATAGCATCAGTATCTCAGTAGAGGAAGAGAAGAGTAAAAAGCAATGTCTACTACTCCATATTACTGTAGACTCACACCTGGCTACAGTTTTATTCTTAAAGTTCAGCTGGATAAATAGTGAGCATTGATCTCCAAAATGGGGACACAGACAGTAATAAAATAAAACCTGAGAGAGGTTCTAATTAAGGATGAGCCAGAAGCAAAGGAAAAGTGTCACATAATAGCAGGCCACCTGTAGGGTAGGTGGGTGACACTCCCTCCATGTTTCCCTCCTCGTTAGGCACCAAGTGTGGGTCACATGGAAGGCCTACCTTGGGGTGGGTTCTTCTGGGCTGCACTAGGCACTTTGAATAGGGTCACTGTCTTACACATCGGGTACCTTTACTTGCTCAGACGACTAAACTCTAGTTGACTATCTTGATGTTAATATGGGCCACCACGGTCACTGTTACATTTAAGAGGGACACACAGAGCCAATGCCCTCTCCACCTATCCAGTGTGTTTCTGCTACCTCACTCCCAGTAACTGAATGGGGTCCCGCCGTGCACCTAGCATGGACTCCATGCATGCACTCACTTAACTCTTCCTCTTCTGTACCTGTGCACCGGCTGAGGACTTCTGCAGTGCTGATCTGCTTCCGTTGCTATGGGAAATGGACCTGCTTATGGAGAAAGTACCAACAACAACTCCTCCTGCAAGAGGCTATCCCACCTGTCACATGTACTTGCTTATGACATGCTGCTAGAGAAACCTTTATTACTCTTGGAAACCACTTGTATCTCCACATGGAATTAAGTCTTACACTGCTGTTTTCATACCCCAATATGCTTAGCTGACCCGAGCTATAAGCTATGTGTGCAGGTTACTTGCATTACACACCTTGAGTAACTTCAGACCAGGCAAAGACAACGTTTCAAAAGCTTTACTTAAATAACTTGGCATGACAGTCAACCAAAGGCAACAGTCTTTCCCTAAACTAATACCTAACTCCTGCTTGTGGCTATGCCAGTAGTGTCCAGGATTGGCATCTTCAGGGCGGACTGCCTGAGCCTGTAGAAGGCTCTTAAAGCCTGATGTTCAGTAGCAGGCACTCCGGTCTAGGCACACTTCAGTAGGCTGGCGGGACAGATTTCAGTAACGATACCACGGACAAGAGCAATGAACAGCCAACAACAGTGACCGCACACCCTCTCGGGTCTAGAGCCCTGCCTCTTATATAATACACAGGACTAGTGGGTCAAACCTAAAAAAGCCTGTCAAAAAAGAACCGGGAAACACAATAACACTAACCCTCCCTGACGCCTTCTGCACTTTTATTGCATGTTTTATCGAGCTTTTGATCTCTGCACTTTGTGTGCAATGCGTTGCTGACCTTTGGTGCAGTGGGCGCATAGTGTATTTTGGATTTTTTATTTTGTGTGTTATACACCCTAGATCTATGCACATTGTTTACTGTTCACTATTGATCACTGCACTTTGTGGTCTTTGTGCACTTAAGATATTTGCATTTTGTGTGTTTGGTACTACTGGTCCCGACACCGTGTATATGGTTCACCCTTGGTTTTTGTGTTTTATGTTTATTTATTTTTTGATTACGGTGTTTTGTGAAGTGTTCACTTTTGGCCTAGTGATTTGAGAGTTGATACTTTCTGATTTGTGCACTTGGTGTATTGTTCACTTTGAAGCCTTTTTGATCCTTTTTCACTTTACAGACCCCCCCCCCCTTTTTTAGATATAGGTATAATGGTTACTCTTCAAGTAAGTCATACCATATAGATATTACGAGTTAAATTTGGAGTTAAGGTGGTTGGATTGGTTAGGTTTTTAGCTTTGGTTCTTATTGGTATCAGTTTAATCCTATATATCAAGGTGCTATATGTTTTCATGAGGTAATAGCAACAGGAAAAATTAAAGATAGAAGGATCCCTTAGTTATGGTTTTCGCTCCCTGTTTCCTTTTTTATTTTATTTTTATTTCTTCCCTATTTCTTTTTCTTTCGTATTTTGAATAAAATATTTTGAGATGTTTATACAAAAAAAACAGTGCCAACTTGATAATACAGAGGTGCCAAAATAGAAAATCCCTGACAATACATGTGTTACATAGTACAATTATTATTTTTAGAATACAGAGGGCAACAAATGGACAATTATGGCAACACCCAGGCAATGGCAATAACAGGGACAGTGGTAACAATGTCACTTATCCACACTGGCTTTTTAGAAATAAATATTACTATTCTGTCATTTGGCAATTAACCTGGACCATCATAAGACTAAACCAAATTATACAGGTATACACAACATAAATAAAGAACAGCATAAACCATGAAAAGTATAAATGGCACAAAGAAAAGTCTCACTGTAACCCTCAGCAATAACTGGTCAAAAAGTGTCCCAGAGTGCACCCTGTGATTATACCCCAGAATATGGGTATATGTAGCTGTTCCTAAATGGGGAAACCCTGGAAGGAAGTTGTTTAATACCTGGCTTCTAAATTTGTAATTCTAAGCCAGCTAACATTGTGGCCCAATCTGTACGTTGGTGCACTTGTTGCTGTTTCTTTAGGACTGCATGCAGACTGTTGGGCTGCTAAGTAATGGGCATTCTCTATGGGCATTAAACTGCTGATAGTGGTGGGATAAAGCACAGTTGATTCTGTTCACCAATCCTGACACACAGCGAATCTTGTCCAGAGTGCTTGACGGTCTGCTGTCCTCAGGAATCCAGTCCCTGGTGGCTCAGTCCTCATGATCAGGTCCTCACAAGGCTCTGTTCTCTTCTCTGGTCCTCACTAGCTCTATCCTCTCTGGTGTAAGCAGACTGCTAAAAGGTATGCACAGCTCTGGTCTCAGTACACAGTGACATCAGTGGCCCAGTCCCTCAGCTCTCTGGGTACACAGAACACAGTAACAGGTCCGTACCCTTTCTGGGTCCCACAGATGTTTCCTCTAAGTGGCACCAGTCTGTACTCTCTAGTCCTCTGAACACCATAACCAAACCTCTACTCAATTTCCAGGAAAGCTTTGTTTTCTCTTCACCCATGAGTGCAGGGATTTGTGGGGGTTTATTTTTTTTCTAGCTGCATTTACTTATGGTTTCACAGGACTTTATTTCCCCTGATTCCTTTTGACTGACTGCCTCATTCAGGAGAGATGAGGGAAGGAGGAGTAGACAAGTGGATTACACCCAGCCTGTTCCTCCTCATCTGGGCCACAGGCGGGGGGGGGGGGGAGGAAATGGTCAGAAAGACACACACACAGACCCCTTTAGCAGCAGAATGGTGGTGAGGGAAGAGAAGGACAGCGGACACAGAGCACACAGCCTGCTCCTCCAGCCGGCCACGCACCCCGCTACACACCCAACAGCCCAAAAAATTACCCTTGAGAACTTTACAGTAATTAATACCAACAGGCATCTGGGCAGAAAACATTCACGTAGGCCTACGTGTGCTTGGCATTTGATTCATAAGGCTTTTCATGATCAACAGAAGTGTCCCCCCCAAACGGTATTAGAGACAGCAATAAAACCCTTACAGATGTTCTAATCTCTCTTAAAGAGGAGCTCCACCCAAAAGGGGAAGCTCCACTTGTTTGCCTCCTCCCCCCCTCCGCTGCCACATTTGGCACCTTTTGGGGGGGAAGCGGGTACCTGGTTTTGATTGGTACCCGCTCAAACTTATGGCTGATCTGAGCTGAATGTTTGGGCCCCTACTCCTTCCCCCGCCGCCGGGCCATTCACAAAGCACAGCACGCTTCATGCATGCGCAGTAGGGAACCGGCTGTGAAGCTGCAAGGCTTTACTGGCAGTTTCCCTTAGTGGAGATGGCAGCGGCAGCACCCGACAGCCAATTGAGAAATCAGCTGGGGTGAAGACAACGCTGGATTCCTGGACAGGTAAGTGTCCTAATATATGAAATATCAAAAGTCAGCAGCTAAAGTATTTGTAGCTGCTGACTTAAAAAAATTTCTGAAGGAGCCTGGAGCTCTGCTTTAAGTGAAAAAAATTGAGACTGGTCTTGTCTTGTTTGTAGTTTTCTACAAGCAGCCTGTAGTGGATGGGGCCTGCTGGGACCCTCCCACAGCTGTGCTCTCTCTTCACAGGCTATGTATAGCACAGTGGTGATGTCACTGCTAAGTTTATATGGTAATATCTGGGTGTGGGTCTGTAGTTCAGCTTTAATCTTACAGAGCCAAATCTTTTACTCGAAGCTGAAAAAAAAACCACACACACATGTATTGTTTTGCATGATCATTGCAGCCATAAAGTTAAAAAGTAGAAGTGATTGTGATGCCAAGTGCATTTTGTTAAACATTTTTTACGAACATTTTCAAGCATGCACCATTGTTGAAATCCATGTGCTGTCGCATGCGTGAAGCCGCCTGAGGTAGTCATGTCTACCTGAGCGCTCCGCACTGACCACGACACAAACGGCCAATAATCCGGGTCTAAGCTGGTAATATACATAAATTGGTGACAGGTATACTACTAATACTCTTGGGCACCTTTTGAAATGATGCATAGCGGGAGGAAAACTAAACCTAAGGCAGGGAAAGCACAAGAAGTGCTGACTAAATCTACATCTAAAATGGCCGTGCCACTTCCCTCACAAATCCTCTCACAGAAACAGCTGCAGTCTCTAGCCTCCTCACAGCACTCAGAGACAGAATATGACATAGGGATATTTACAAACTCCCTACAACAAACATCACCTAATATTGACTTAATTAATCAATTTGAAAAGGTCCTACATAAAGCTCTTCAGAATACATCTGATAGCATTACAGAAAAGCTGACTAGAGAAATTCGTGAGGTGGGTAGACGCACCTCAGTTCTAGAACAGAGAACAGATGAACTTGATGCTGCAATCTCTAACTATGCTGATGAATTAGACTGCCTTAAAGAAGATTATTATTCCCTCCAAAATAGACTTGAAGATTTTGAGAACAGGAATAGGAGATCTAATCTCCGCATCAGAGGACTCCCTGAGAGTATAGAGGATCTCCATTCTACAGCCACAGCATTATTTCAAGAACTGGCACCCTCTATCCCACTGGAAAGACTTGAAATGGACAGAATACACAGATCATTAACACCAAAAAAGGACAAGGGTCCTCCCAGGGATATAATAATCAAATTTCATTATTTCCGTACAAAGGAACAACTATTAGAAGCAGCTTGCAAAAAAAGGCTCACTATCATTCCAAGGTCATCAATACCAAATATACCAAGACCTCTCTCAACAGACACTGATGAAAAGGAAGGAGATTAAACCCCATCTACAGGTCCTCCAATATAATCACATCACATACCGCTGGACTTTCCCCTTTGCCATCCGCTTTACATACAAAGGAACTACCTATATCTGTAAATCTGCAGATGATTTGCTTTCTACTATTCTAGATCTTCGCCTGTCAACTCCAGAAACCACAACAGAAGGAACCAAAAGGCGGACACACTCTGGTTCCCCCTCACAACACGAACAAGACATTTCAGATCAACCTGCCTCTTCTAGTACCCATAAGAGAAGTCGTTTTGCTTCACCTAGTCCAGACACTGCACCAATGACATGAAGTGATTTGATTCAATATATAGGCCAATACTTATTAACACATATATTATACTGATCCTAGAAAACACACCCCTTAGATGAGACAGTATATATATATAGAATACTTAGATTAATGTTATGAGTCAAAACTGATATTGTTGCTTTACTCTGTTTTTATATTTCATCTTCTTACCATATTATTAAGATCCCAATCTTGCTTAGATGAAATATGACTATTGCAGGTACTTAGTTAATATTATACATTTTTTTTATAAGAAAAACACGCCATTTTCCCCCCTTTTTTTATTTCTTCATGAGGAAAAGAATGGTTTATTCCCCTCTCTTCTCCTGTGGTATGAATTAATAACTAATTATTATTTGTTTTTAACTATTGATTCTGATCCAAAATTAAAAAGTTTAACATAAGCAACTCTATATACACTAAACAAAAGAAATGGTTTTTAGCATAATATTGAATCAAAATATGTATTCACGTACTTATATGCTATAATAGGTGGCATGCTCACAAGGCGGTATGAATACAAATAATACTGTCTTGCAATGTACACCCCAAAATATAGTAGACCTTACTGGTCTATATATTTTTTTTTTAGTTTTACTGTACTCATTTTGTTTATATTTCTATAAAACGATATATCTTAGCTTATTTTTTCATTTAGGCTCTAGAAGATCTAGATCTCTATGGCGTAGACATAATATTGAACTAATGTAGTTTATTCAACTTTTATTTGTATTTCTTCTATTTAATTTACTATTTTTATTCATACTCTAACTAGCCTTTATAATGTAATACATCTCATAATAGAAAGTAGAGTGGTTTATCCCCGCTCTATTTCCTATGATATAAAAACTTATTTTCAGCATCTTTACCATATCTAGAATGTTGATTTTGTCTCAAATTCTGGTATGACTGTAACTCTGTTGAATTTTGATATACATAGTTACCGATTTAAAATACACTATTCGTCGGCTTAGACTTGGAGTTTATATTCTTATTGCATTTTTTCTTGATGGTCTTTGTAGTCCCGGAGATAGCCACTGTGTCTCCAACATATCCTCGAGTGCCCGCCAAATAGTTTGGACACTCTTTGGATACAGAGTACCCATAGATCGGTATTTTATACCAATCTTTGGATCCTTGCTCCTTTTGGGAGCTAATTGCTCTTTTTACATTTTATTTTTTGAACACAAAAGAAAGCTTCTTGATTTATTGTTTATATACTATTTACAGAGTAATAACTAACCCAATAACGGATCTTATTTTTTCAGGCCCTTTTTTCTCCCCTTTTTCTTTCCCCCATACCTCCAAACATAGTCCCTATTACAATATCCACCAGAGAAATATTGCTATAGTTAATTCTTAACGCTCCTCCCCTTTCCTATTCACATATAATGGCACCTCTAAATATAATAACGCTGAATGTACAGGGTCTAAATTCACCACCTAAAAGAACAAAAGCTTTTCGTTCCTTTTGTAAACTAAAGGCACATGTGGTCTGCCTTCAAGAGACGCATTTTGCCTCCCATTCTTGTCCTAAATTCTTTAGCCGTAAATTCCCTCAAGTTTATACCGCATCAGCAGCTACCAAACAAAGAGGTGTCCTAGTCGCGTTTCACTATACAGCATAATTTACACTACAAACTGAACTTAAAGACCCTGAAGGTCGCTACATAATATTGACTGGCCTTTTACAAGACACCGAAGTCACCATAGTTTCATACTATGCCCCAAATAAAAACCCATTGTCCTTCTTATCTCACTTATTCTCTGTTATAGAAAATCATAAACGAGGTACACTTATACTTGGTGGAGATTCTAATCAGGTAATATATCAATTTTTAGATAAATATCCGACCCCGATACAAACCCAACGCTGCTCATACCAACAACTTCTTAATCAATATTCTTTAATAGACACATGGAGGGAGCAACATCCAGCTAGACGACAATATACCCATTATTCACATCCACATAAACAATTTTCCAGCATTGACCATCTTCTCATTAATATCAACATCTCAGCTTATATCTTAGACTCAAACATTATACCGTGTACATGGTCTGACCATAACATAGTTCTGACAACACTTTCCTCACTTATACCACGACCGAATCATAAAACTTGGTATATAAATGATGGTTTATTAGCACAGCCTTCATATGGAAAGGTCATTGAGAAAGCTATCACAGATTATATTGCAAATAATAAAATTACTGATACAAATCCTTTAACTTACTGGGAAGCCCTTAAACCTTGTATCAGAGGTGTCTGTATAAGCCAGGCGTCTCACTATCATAAGCAAAAACGGCAGCTTCACAATGAGTTAGAAAAAGCTTTCTATGATGCTTCGGAGAAATTCCAAACTGATCCAAACCCATCTACAAAAATACAATATGATAAAGCACGTTTGGAACTAGATTTACTTTTGACGGAATCAGAGGAAAAGATTCTCCGAAAATCCAAGCACACCTTTTATATGAAGGCTAATAAACCTGACACTTTCTTAGCACTTGCTCTAAGAAAGAAAGTTTATACTCCAAAACCAATAAGACTAAAATTAACCAAAGATAACTTCACTAGTAACCCACTTAAAATACTACAAGAATTTCAAAAAAGATTGTCAGAACTATATAAAGATCCTCATAATTTTGACCAAAATAGACTAAATAATCTCCTATCTACAATCACTTTACCATCACTCTCCATCTCACAACAAGAAAACCTAGACAAACCGATCACAGTTTTAGAAATACAAAACGCGATCAAGTTCCTAAAACCACCTAAACGCCCAGGTATTGATGGTTTTTCAGCCACATATTATAAAAAATTTGCTAACCTACTAACACCCTCATGGTTGATGCCTTTAATTCCCTTCTCTCTGACCACTCATTCCGTCCAGAATCCCTCCTGGCCTCCATTTTTATGATACCAAAACCAAATACGGATGATACATCTTGGTCTAACTACAGACCTATATCAATACTTAACATTGATATAAAATTATTAGCTAAACTTCTCTCAAATAGACTCAACCCTATAATAGGTACTCTAATACACCGAGACCAAACAGGATTTATTCCTTGTAGACAAGTGGGAGATAACATACGTCGGGCGGTGATTTTGACCCACACAGCTCGTACCAGGAACATCCCTACCTGTTTCCTCTCGCTGGATATAAGAAAGGCATTTGACTCCTTATCTTGGCCCTATCTAAATTCAATTCTACATAAATGGGGATTCGGTACCCACTTCATGAGATGGATATCCGCTCTATATCAAAATCCTAAAGCCTTTATATCCTATTCTGGATTCCGCTCAAATTCCTTTGATATTGAGAGAGGAACTCGTCAGGGATGTCCCCTATCCCCACTTCTCTTCGCTTTAGCGATAGAACCCCTGGCCCAACTCATCCGATCCAACACTGATATCAAGGGACTAGAACTAGGTGGCTATCATCACAAAATCTGTTTATTTGCAGATGATGTCCTAATTTTTCTCACTAATCCCTTGCTCTGAGCACCAATTCTCCTTAAAACCCTCAACGAATTCGGACATATTTCTGGTCTAGCAGTTAATATACAAAAATCTAAAGCATTGAATATATCATTATCTCCTGAACTTCAATCGCAATTACAATGTTCGCTTCCTTTCACTTGGTCGATGTCTCACATTGCTTATCTAGGTATTAATTTGACCTTCACCTCCAACTAGATGAACACGACTGGGCCCAAATATGGCAAGCAACTAAATCAGCCAGTCCCAACTGTCAGGGCCCGGACTGGCGGCTAGTGAGGACACAGGAGATGGATCCTCTGTGCCAGAGAGGCGAAGGCACGGGTCGCACTGGAGGACCGGTTCTAAGCAGCTACCGGTTTTCACCAGAGCCCGCTGCAAGGCGGGATGGACTTGCTGCGGCGGTAGCAACCAGGTCGTGTCCCCCAGTAGCGGCTCGACTTCTCTGGCAGCTGAGATAGGCACGGTACACTGGGACTAGGCAGAGGCAAGGTCAGACGTAGCGGAAGGTCAGGGCAGGCGGCAATGGTACGTAGTCAGGGGCAACGGCAGAAGGTCAGATACACTGGAAAGGCAAGTACAAAACGCTTTCTCAGGGCACTAAGGCAACAAGATCCGGCAAGGACAGGAAGGGGGAGTGGGTTTTTAAGTGTTTTAGAGTGTGACACAGTAATTGGACCAGGCACCAATCAATGGTGCACTGGCCCTTTAAATTTAAGAAGACCGGCGCGCGCGCGCCCTAGAGAGCAGCGGGGAACGCGCACGCCGGGATGGAGCAGGAGGAGGAGGCCGGTGAGCAGGATGGGATGCGATCCGCGGGCGGACAGGTGCCGCCGCATGGATCGCATCCCCGCCAGCATCAGAGCAGCGCTCATGGTCAGAGGAGCCGACCGGAGCGCTGCAGGGGGACAGACGCCGCGGGCGCTCCGGGATGGATGGGACACCCGGAGCGCTCAGCGTTACAGTACCCCCCCTTAGGTCTCCCCCTCTTCTTGGAACCCAAGAATCTTCGGATGAGCTCTTTATCTAAAATGTTGGCCTCAGGTTCCCAGGACCTTTCCTCAGGACCACAGTTCTCCCAATCCACTAAAAAACATTTTTTACCTCGGATGACCTTGGAGGCGAGGATCTCTTTCACCGAGAAGACATCAGAAGAACCAGAGACAGGAGCAGGAGCAGTGACCTTAGGGGAAAATCGGTTAAGAATGAGGGGTTTAAGAAGAGACACATGAAAAGAGTTGGGAATACGAAGAGAAGGAGGAAGGTGGAGCTTGTAAGAAACAGAATTGATTTGGTTTTTGATTTTAAATTGCCCGAGGTAACGAGGGCCCAGCTTGTAGCTAGGTACCCGAAACCGAACATATTTGGAGGAGAACCACACTTTGTCACCAGGGGCATAGACAGGAGGGATTCTTCTTTTTTTATCTGCATGTCTCTTCATGCGGGCAGAGGCCAGTGAGAGCGACTTTTGAGTCTCTTTCCAGATAGAGGCAAAGTCCTGAGTAAATTCATCCACAGCCGGAACTCCAGAATTCATCCACAGCCGGAACTCCAGAAGACGTGGGAATGGGGAGGGGGGGGGCAATGGGTGACGGCCGTAGACCACAAAGAAAGGCGACTTGGAGGAAGATTCAGAGTTCTTGAAATTGTATGAGAATTCTGCCCAGGGCAATAGGTCGACCCAATCGTCTTGACGGGCGGAGACAAAATGTCGTAGGAAGTCGCCAAGGACCTGGTTAACTCTCTCCACCTGTCCATTGGACTGCGGGTGATAAGCGGAAGAAAAATTCAACTTAATTTTTAGTTGAGTACAGAGAGCTCTCCAAAATTTTGAGATGAATTGAACACCTCTATCCGAGATGATATGTGAGGGCAGCCCATGGAGGCGGAAAATTTGAAGAAAAAAATGCTTCGCCAACTGAGGTGCAGTAGGCAGACCAGGGAGCGGGACAAAATGAGCCATTTTAGAAAAGCGGTCAACGACCACCCAGATGACAGTGTTACTACGAGACAAAGGGAGGTCCGTGATAAAATCCATGGCGATGTGAGACCATGGTTGTTCAGGCACAGGTAGGGGAAGGAGAAGACCTGCAGGCTTCTGGCGAGGAGTCTTGTCACGTGCACAGATAGTGCAGGCCCGTACAAAGTCAGTCACATCTTCCTCCTGGGTAGGCCACCAATAGTGTCTGGCAATCAATTGTATGGATTTTTTGATTCCAGCGTGACCGGCTAGATGAGAGGAATGGCCCCACTTGAGTATCTGAAGCCGAAGGCGTGGAGGAACGAAAGTCTTTCCTGGAGGAATTGGCATGAGAGAAGCGGGAGCAGAGGAAATCAGACACTCAGGGGGTATGATGTGTTGAGGAGGAGTCTCGGTTTCAGAGGTATCGGAGAGACGGGACAAAGCATCAGCCCTGACATTTTTGTCTGCGGGCCGAAAATGGATCTGGAAGTTGAAGCGGGCAAAGAACAATGACCACCTGGCCTGGCGAGGATTTAGGCGCTGAGCGGACTGAAGGTAGGACAAATTTTTATGGTCAGTGTAGATGGAGATAGGGTGAAGGGATCCTTCCAGGAGATGTCTCCACTCTTCTAATGCCAACTTGATGGCCAACAGTTCACGGTCACCTATGGAATAGTTTTTTTCCGGAGGGGAGAAAGTTTTAGAGAAAAAACCACAAGTGACGTTTTTCCCTTTAGCGTTTTTTTGAAGAAGCATAGCTCCGGCTCCTACCGAGGAGGCATCGACTTCAAGGAAGAACGGCTTTAGAGGATCTGGCCGAGACAGGACAGGTGCAGAGGAGAAGGCGGTCTTAAGGCGAGTAAAGGCTTCCTCCGCTTGAGGCGGCCAGGACCTAGGATTCGCGTCTTTTTTGGTCAGTGCCCCTATAGGAGTAACGATGGTTTAGAAGTGGGGTATGAACTGACGATAGTAGTTGGCGAAACCAAGGAAGCGTTGGATAGCACGAAGTCCAGAGGGGCGTGGCCAACCCAAGACTGCGGAGAGTTTGTCAGGGTCCATTTGAAGACCTTGTCCAGAGACCAGATAACCTAGGAAAGGAAGACTGCTGCGCTCAAAAAGGCATTTTTCAAATTTAGCGTAAAGATGATTTACGCGGAGGTGCTGGAGCACTTGACGGACATGGAGCCGATGTTCCTTAAGGTTGGCAGAGAAGATTAGGATGTCATCAAGATAGACAACCACACAGGTATATAGTAGGTCCCGGAAGATTTTGTTGACAAAATCTTGAAAGACTGCAGGGGCGTTGCAAAGTCCGAAGGGCATGACGAGATATTCAAAGTGACCGTCTCTGGTGTTAAATGCGGTTTTCCATTCATCTCCTTTACGGATTCTGATGAGGTTATAAGCGCCCCTGAGGTCCAATTTAGAAAAAACTTTTGCTCCGCGCAGACGGTCAAAGAGCTCCGAGATGAGAGGCAGAGGGTAGCGGTTTTTAATAGTGATTTTATTGAGACCACGATAGTCTATGCAAGGGCGTAGAGATCCGTCCTTCTTGGCCACGAAGAAGAAGAAGCCCGCTCCGGCTGGAGAAGATGATTTGCTAATAAAACCTCTCTTGAGGTTCTCCTGAATGTATTCAGTCATGGCCTTGGTTTCAGGAGAGGAGAGAGGGTAAATTCTGCCACGGGGTGGTGTAGTACCTGGGAGCAAGTCAATGGGGCAGTCGTAGGGTCTATGTGGTGGTAAGACCTCTGCCTGTTTTTTGCAAAAGACATCAGAAAAGTCCTGATAGGCCTTTGGAAGGCCAGGCAAAGGAGTAGAGATGGGGACTTGACAGGTCGGTACAGACTTAAGACAATGCTTGTGACAGGAGTCACCCCAGGATTTGATGTCCCCAGTGGTCCAGTCGAGGGTAGGAGTGTGACGCTGGAGCCAGGGTAGGCCAAGAAGGATGTCAGAAGTACAGTTCGGCAAAACAAAGAATTCAATCTTTTCTTGGTGAAGAACACCAATGGTCATGAGCAGGGGTTCGGTGCGGTAACGCACGGTACAATCCAAATTCTCTCCATTTACAGAGGAAATGAAGAAGGGTTTGATGAGACGGGTAACAGGAATGTTGAACCTGTTGATGAAAGAGGCTTCAATAAAGTTTCCTGCAGAACCAGAGTCCAGGAAGGCCACCGCAGGGAAGAGGGAGCCAGCAGAAGGAGAAATCCGCACAGGAATAGTCAGACGTGGAGAGGAAGAATTCACACCTAGTAACGCCTCTCCCACGTTCACTAGGTGCAAGCGTTTCCCTGACGCGGAGGACGAATAGGGCAGTCTTTTAGGAAGTGATCAGAGCTCGCACAATAAAGGCATAAGTTCTCGTTCCTACGGCGAGACCTCTCTAGTAGGGTCAGGCGAGACCGGTCCACTTGCATGGCCTCCTCGGCGGGAGGCACGGTAACAGGATGCATTGGATTCAGAAAGAGAGGAGCCAGGCGCGGATAACGCCTGGTGCGAACGAGATCTTTCTCCTGGCGAAGCTCTTGGCGTCTTTCGACGTAACGCATATCGATGCGGGTAGCTAAATGGATGAGTTCCATCAAGGAAGAGGGTATCTCTCGTGCGGCCAGACAATCCTTGATGTGGCCGGATAAACCCTTCTTGAAGGTCGCGCAGAGCGCCTCATTATTCCAAGCTAACTCTGAGGCCAGTGTGCGGAACTGTATGGCATATTCGCCCACAGAAGAGTTTCCTTGGACAAGGTTAAGCAGGGCGGTTTCAGCGGATGAGGCTCGGGCTGGTTCCTCAAAAACGCTGCGAAGCTCAGCAAAGAAGGACTGAACGGTGGCTGTAGCAGGGTCGTTGTGGTCCCAGAGTGGCGTGGCCCAGGCCAAGGCCTTTCCAGACAACAGAGAGACCACGAATGCCACTTTAGACCATTCTGTGGAAAACTGGTCAGACATCATCTCAAGATGCAGGGAACATTGGGACAAGAATCCCCGGCACATCCTAGAATCCCCGTCAAATTTCTCCGGAAGAGACAGGCGAATTCTCGAGGTAGTAGCGGCAGCTCGGAGAGGGGAAGATGCTGGAGGCTGCGGCGGCAGAAGCTGCTGGACCATGGCGGTCAACTGCGACAGCTGCTGTCCTTGTTGGGCGATCTGTTGCGACTGCTGGGCAACCACGGTAGTGAGGTCAGCGAGATTTGGCAGCGGTACCTCAGCGGGATCCATGGCCGGATCTACTGTCGGGGCCTGGACTGGCGGCTAGTGAGGACACAGGAGGTGGATCCTCTGTGCCAGAGAGGCGAAGGCACGGGTCGCACTGGAGGACCGGTTCTAAGCAGCTACCGGTTTTCACCAGAGCCCGCCGCAAGGCGGGATGGACTTGCTGCGGCGGTAGCAACCAGGTCGTGTCCCCCAGTAGCGGCTCGACTTCTCTGGCAGCTGAGATAGGCACGGTACACTGGGACTAGGCAGAGGCAAGGTCAGACGTAGCGGAAGGTCAGGGCAGGCGGCAATGGTACGTAGTCAGGGGCAACGGCAGAAGGTCAGATACACTGGAAAGGCAAGTACAAAACGCTTTCTCAGGGCACTAAGGCAACAAGATCCGGCAAGGACAGGAAGGGGGAGTGGGTTTTTAAGTGTTTTAGAGTGTGACACAGTAATTGGACCAGGCACCAATCAATGGTGCACTGGCCCTTTAAATTTAAGAAGACCGGCGCGCGCACGCCCTAGAGAGCAGCGGGACCGCGCGCGCCGGGACGGAGAAGGAGGAGGAGGCCGGTGAGCAGGATGGGATGCGATCCGCGGGCGGACAGGTGCCGCCGCATGGATCGCATCCCCGCCAGCATCAGAGCAGCGCTCACGGTCAGAGGAGCCGACCGGAGCGCTGCAGGGGGACAGACGCCGCGGGCGCTCCGGGATGGATGGGACACCCGGAGCGCTCGGCGTTACACCAACATTGTAGCTCTTGAGACTAATTACAAAGTCCTTACTAGATGGTACTTAGTACCTTCCTGTCTATCTAAATTTAACCATCAATACCCTGCCAATTGTTTTAGAGGCTGTACAGACCAAGGCACATACATACACACATGGTGGGAGTGTCCTATAGCTAACTCATTCTGGAAGGAAGTTTTTAAAATTCTCTCAACAATTTTTAAAACAACCTTACTGCCTGACCCAAAGATTGCTTTATTAAACTACAAACCCCAATGCTTGACCCTTTGCCAATTCAAACTATCCTTATTTGTTACAACAGCGGCTAAACAATCCATAGCCAAAGCATGGAAAACCAATTCCCTCTGCATACAAACTGTTAAACAGAGAGTGACGCAAGCCATGGTACATGCTAAAACTGAAGCAATTTACTTGGACAGAATCCATAAATTTGAAACTGTATGGCAACCATGGATTGACCACTATCTTCCACCAGATACAAATATATCATTGATATAAACTTAAAAAATATAATATAATTCTCTGAATGCTGCTTCCTTTTTCCCCTCTCCTTACAACTCTCCCTTTTCTTTTCCCTCCCCCCCTCCCCACAAAAGTTAGAATACGAGATAAGGGTAGGAAAATTATTAATTTAGTCTTTCAGGATACGCCAGGCCACACAGCCAGACCCTGGCCCTGATTAAGTACTGATATACCCCTTAACTCCATCAAATTCTAAAATGCTATTCTATCTCAACCCCCTATCTTTTCTCGTTTTATATATGGTTCAAAACTTTCATATTCTATTTTGGCTGATTTACTCAATGTTTATTACTCACTTCATTTATTACTCTGATGCCGCGTATACACGATCATTTTTCCCGTCGGGAAAAATGAAATTTTTTTTTTTCGCCGAGAAAAACGATCGTCTGTGGGCTTTATGCCGTTTTTCTCGTTGAGAAAAACGGCAGGAAAAACGACGAGAAAAATTAGAACATGTTCTAAATTTTCTCATCGTTTTTTCCATCATTTTTTTCCGCGGCAGTTTTCCCATAGGGAGACACTGCCGCGGAGCCCACAGACGGTCGTTTTTCTCGTCAAAGAAAAAAATGACGGGAAAAACGGTCGTGTGTGGGGGAACATGCCGTTCCCTCGTTTTTCATTTTTTTTCATGCCGTGATTCACGGCGGTGTTTTCACCGCCGTGAATCACGATCGTGTGTACGCGGCATTAATGTCTTATTTTACTTTACGCTATTTAGAAATACTCTAATATGTAAAATTTCTGACATTTTGTTTTATGTAGTAGAATGTTTAAAAATCAATACTATAATCGATTAACTTAAATTTTCATGAGAAGCTCTCCTGTTTATGTTTAATTTTATGCTTGAAACTTGTTTATTACGATAAATATTATTGTAATTTGTTGTATCTTACAAAATATAATATAATAAAATATTTAAAGAGAAATCCATGTGCCATTAAAGATTTTAGTGGCAATGAGAGCTTGTTATTTCTCTACCCTATGTATATATTGGTAATAATGTCTTCAATAATCACGTCGCTAGGGGAGCTAGTATAATATGTGGCCAGCCTAATACAAAGCTATTTGGCTTATTAATAGGATACAAAACACACAGAAAGCAAGCAAAAACTATAATATGCTAGTATGAATAATGCATGGTGAAATCTGAGATGGTTACTATGTGCTATTGCACATCACCATTGCCTATTGCATTGCTATTTTCAATATTCCTGCACAGTATTTGGCATTGTGGATGCTTTTTTGGCAGCTGTAAGAAGTTATATGTTTAGCAGACACAAGCTGAAAATATGCAAAGCACAATCGAGCTGTAATTTGATGTCCTTGGATAGCAGAAAATTTTGTATTAGGAATATATAATTATTAACATATTATATATCATGTATTTCTGTCCTCATATGTGTTACAAATTAGAGTGTGACTTGTTAAATAGGGGCGATCACTAGCTCAAACCCATTAAACATTTAAATAGACTCGTGGCATCATTTCCTTAGCATTTAACAGGCTTTGTACAGCTGGGCTCTGCTGCCCCTACATCCATTCTTGGCTTCTCATCCATTTTTTTTGGCTCCTGTCTTCAGTCTGATATTACTGGGACATTGAAATTGTTCTAATGTCTGATTGCTTGGAAAGTCACACTGGTGTTAGCATATCCCCTCCTCAACCCTCTCCCATGCTTATGGCTGAGAGTGTGCAGCCAAGACCTTCAACAGTCAGTAAAGTGGAACATTTTGCCGAGTCAGATCATTGGACAGTGACGGACAATCATTTTCTTAGAAGAACATGCCCATTTCTTGTACAGAAAAGTGGAAAGCCATAGTATATGCAAGAAAAACACTAATGGTGACATTTTTGGCAATGGTAAATCTTTTGCTTAATTTTTTTCACTGAATATAGCCTTCAACATTGTTAAATTATATATTTTTTTGTATGTAGCAATGGTTTACCGCTGCTCTGTGACTAGGGTTGCCACCTTTTTTTCGAGTCAAACCCGAACATTTTTCCAGCGCACAGCAATTTTTTTTTAGTATACTCTATAGTATTGTAAAAGACCTTGGACACCTTTGGGTCCCCCAAGGCCAGTAGTAATGTGGCGTGTGTAGCAGCGAACATTGGGTGTGGCCAAATTGACAGTAGGAGGCTGCATATTTAAGTAAAACAAAAGCATTCTTTTAACCATAAAATATGCTTTGATTGCTGTGCCATAAGTAAGAGTCTCACAGACTCAGCACATTTATTTTTGCATTACTTCATGCACAAAAGCTAGTCATCCTGACACACACGATCAGGCCGGCTGCTGTAAGCTGAGCTGTGCATGCGCAGCTCAGCTTACATTTCATGGATTGCTGTGAGCAAGCAGGTAGGTGTATTTTATTGTAGCAGAGAAATTGCATGTCTCTTCTGCAAAAAAAAAAAAAAGCCTGCCTACTTGCAGCATATAATGACAGAACTTTTGTTCCACTTTAAGACACACAAACTTTGGGACAAACAATTACCGTATTTATTAGCGTATAACACGCACCCTAACTTTAAGAGGGAAGTTTCAGGGAAAAAACTTTTCATAGCCCCCCTGCGTTATAACATGCAGGCACAGTTTACTCTCTATTTTCAGGGTAAAAAAGTGAGTGTTATACGCCAATAAATACAGTATTTAAAAAACGCAATGTAACTTATACTTTTCTGCAACCCAAAAGCTAATTTGCATTTGGAAGAGAAGGGGGAGGAGGAAGCTGAAAGTCTGCTTTAATATTCAACAAGCTTTTTTGCAAGTAGTGCAAACTCACAAAGCCAGAATGTAGGAACAGACCCTCTCCTACTCCTTTAATGTGCTTCTCCCCGACAGGGGCTTAAAGTGGCCATACACTACACAATCTGATTGTACAATCTTTAAATCAAATATGCAGGCCCTTACACTATATAATTGTTGGCAGATCAAAAGCTGATTGTACAAGAAGATTGTGTAGTGTATGGTCACCTTAAGGCTGCTTTCACACTGAGGCGCTTTGCAGGCGCTATAGCGCTAAAAATAGCGCCTGTAAAGAGCCTCTCCTCTCACTTCAATTTGAAAGTCCGAGACCTTTCACACTGGAGCGGTGCGCTGGCAGGACGGTAAAAAAAAGTCCTGCAAGCCACATCTTTGAGGCGCAGTAGGAGCGCTGTATACACTGCTCCTAAAGTGCCCCTGCCCATTGAAATCAATGGGCAGTGCCGCCGAACCGCTGGCAAAGTGGTGATTTGTGTGCGATTTAACCCTTTTTCAGCTGCTAGCGGGGATAAAAGCGCCCTGCTAGCGGTTGAAAAGTGCCGCAAAAAATAAAGTAAAGCGCTTCTAACAATAGGGGCGCTTTACCGCCGACGCCCCCAATGCTTCGGTGTGAAAGTAGCCATTGTCCTGACCTGTGAGCTTGAAACACTTTCATTACAATTTGTTGCCCATTGCAGTCGGTTTGCATCTATAGTGAGCCCAGTGACTGTTGTCAGAGTAAAATATCAGTAACTAAAAAAAAAAAAACATTGCTGTAACTAAGTAAATCCGATTGTTGGTGTCAGATCATCCTCTCCCTGCAGTCTTCCATTCAAAGCTGACCACATTGATGGGGGCTAAGAGGCTGTATCACTATGGAGTCTGTATACAGAAGGGGGATGATGTGTATCACTGCACATAATGCCACAAAACTACACCTATGCAGACACATAGCAATACAGATCCCCAGACATTCCCATGCAGCCACCCCTCTTCTCCCCCTTCACATTAGGCATTTGCATAACCACACATGGAAACAAACCTGCTGAACTTCCATGCAGACTCTGGTTATTCTCTGCTACACACAGGGAAGGGGGCGTGGCTGAGCTGAGGCTGAAGGGGGAGTGTCCCTCTTTCTTCAGTGAGTACAGACACAAGGGAGGAGTGTTCAGGGGACCCCCAGCGGCGGTGAGCAGCTCCACGGACTCCAGCGATCTTTTGCTATTTATGGGCTGCCGATGTACAATAATGTGTCCGGGTTTCTGATAGGTTGGAATCCGGACAGATGATTAAAAAACCGGACTGTCCGGGTGAAAAACGGACAGGTGGCAACCCTATCTGTGACACTTACAATTTGCACTAGAAATAAAATACTGTATCTCAGTGGGGCATCAGCTGTCACTTTATATGTATGCTGTGATCAACTGCCACTTAAAATAGGTTGTGTAATCCTATAAAATGCAAATTAGTCATATTTTACCTCGAAACTTATCCAAGTCCCTCACATTAAAGGAGTTCAAGTGTTGACAATGACAAGCGACAGGGCAGGTCAGGTTATAATACAAGACTGCAGATAACAATAGTAAACTTGCCTTTGAGATCTAGAGTAGCACTTATTTAAAGTGGTTGTAAACCTCTATAATGAAAAACGCAAGGCATATCCCTCTATAGTGTGTACTTGCTTCAATTCAAAGCACATTGGGGGTTATTTACTAAAGGCAAATACACTTTGCACTACAAGTGCAAACTACAAGTGCAAAGTGCATTTGAAATTGCACTGAAAGTGCACTTGGAAGTGCAGTCGCTGTAGATCTGAGGGGGACATGCAAGGAAAATAAAAAACAGCATTTTAGCTTGCACATGATTGGATGATAAAATCAGCAGAGCTTCCCCTCATTTCAGATCCACCCCTCAGATTTACAGCGACTGCACTTTTAGTGCAATTTCAAGTGCACTTGTAGTGCAAAGTGGATTTGCCTTTCGTAAATAACCCCCATAGTGTGGTTCCTATCTGCTCTTTCTTCCCTCTGCTATCTGCCTGAGTCACTTGTGACAGGTTATACTGACAGAGAATCTCAGGGGATGACCCCACCTCTCCTCTAGCACACAGAAGGTGATTGACAGCCTCAGCTGTGCATGTTTCCCTTTGAGACTGTTTGGAGGGTGTGTGTGTCCCTTTGCTCCACTCAGGTCTCATATTACACTCAACTCTTCTTTCTATGCTGTGCAGTGTTTGACGTCAGATCCCCGATCCCTGCTTTCAGGATCTCAGAGATGCTGTGTAAAATTAGTGCTTTAGGAGACTGTAGAGGCGAGAGCGCTGCAGATAAAGAGGAGGATTTGTTACATTGCTGTGTATCACCTGATGCTACTCACTTCACTTCACTATATGTAAGGCCCCTTTCACACGGAGGTCCGTTCAGGTCCGCCTGTCAGTTTTTTAGGCGGACCTGAAACGGATCCTCCATGTACCCCTATGGAGGCACGGATGTCAGCGGAGACATGTCCGCTGACATCCGCTCCGCTCCGCTCCGCCAAAGTGTGACGGAGGAAAACCCTATTTTTCCTTCCGTCGGCGGAGCGGATCGGATGACAACGGACTCTACGGTCCGTCGTCATCCGATTCCCCATAGGGGAGAGCGGCGCTCTGACAGGGCGGTCCCTGCACAGTGTGCGGGGACCGCCCAGTCATCCGTCGGCTCAGCGGGGATCAACGGAGCGATCCCCGCTGAGCAAGCGGAGCTTCACGGGGCGGATCTGCACGGATCCGCCCCGTGTGAAAGGACCCTAAGGGTTTACAACCACTTTAAAACTGAAGTTCAGGTATGGCAATTTTTCCAGCTTGGACCAATGTTAGTATGTATGTGCCATACCTGTGGATCCCCTAGCTTTGGGTCCCATGTCGAGAGTCGCTGCTGCTTACTGAACACAGAAGGTTGCTCAGCACTGCTGCCATTGAGGGAACACTTTGCATGTTCTCAATGAATGCAAAATGTTTACTGATTGAATGAGGTGGCAAGGTGGGATGTAACATCACAATGCCCATCTGGTCCATTCAGTGAACACTTTGGGGCTTATTTACAAAAGGCAAATCCACTTTGCACTACAAGTGCAAACTACAAGTGCAAAGTGCACTTGAAATTGCACTGAAAGTGCACTTGGAAGTGCAGTCTCTGTAAATCTGAGGGGTAGATCTGAAATGAGGGGAAGCTCTGCTGATTTTATCATCCAATCATGCGCAAGCTAAAATGTTGTTTTTTATTTTCCTTGCATGTCCCACTCAGATCTACAGCGACTGCACTTCCAAGTGCGCTTTCAGTGCAATTTCAAGTGCTCTTTGCACTTGTAGTTTGCACTTGTAGTGCAAAGTGGATTTGCCTTTCGTAAAAACCCCCTTTGCATTCACTGAGAAAATTCAAAGTGTTCCTTGAATGCAGCCCATGTTGACCTCCTTTATTCAGTAAGCAGCAAGGCAGCCACTTGATATGGGACCCAGAAGCTAGAAACAATAACTGTAGTAGCAATGCCTACAACAGGGATATTTAGCTTCCATGTGGTTCTTCCAGGTTCCACAACCTGGACCAATATAATTGTATAATGTAAAAATGGCCATAACTAAACTTTAGCTCTAAGAACGTGAGCAATTCCCTTTAATACTGCACCTGTGGCAGTCAGCACAGATCCTATATGCATCCATTGGTTGTTCGGGACTGAGAGAAGTGTCCATTAGTACCAAATGCTTGTGTCTAACAGAGGCATCAATTGCCTTTACAACTCAAGGTTAACACATATTCAACTCTTCAGTTAATATTTATACATGATAAACTTTTGTTTTTAGGTCTTAGATTAATTTTTAGCATTGGGAGAGCAAATGAATAAAACTAGAACTGTACAAAACAGTTGTACAATGTTCTTATGAAAACCTATTAGACTAACCAATTCTAGGCCATTCTGAAGGTTCACGCAAGACACAAGTGACATACCATTGGCTGTTTTCATTTGATACTACGGAACCTCATTCCTTTTATGCAATTGTAGCACCACCTTGTGACAGGCTGTGGCAACAGAACAGCTGGGACCTAGAAAATAAAGGCGTCAAATTTTACACAATTATTGATATATTCTATTTTTCCTATAAACAGAGCCAGTTTTTAATCACACACACTCTTGGTCTTTATTAACTATGTATTAATTATGCCTCCAAATCTTCGTACCTTGGCAAAATTTTGTACATGCCAGAAAATCTAAAAACCATGAATAATGATGTGTAGAAAATGGAAACTCACCCTTAGCAACTACATTAGATAGGCTGACATGGAAGGTGCATGGCTGTACTTCTCTTACAGTGTAGACAGAACTGATCATTATGTAACATAGTCTCAATTTTTGGCAAAACCATTTGTCGCCATTGGAAGATTAATACTTTGGGGACAACCCCAATAATACTTGGGTGACAACTCCATTAATACTTGGGGGACAACCCAAATTTTGGATTTTGTTTCACCTTCACGTTTGGTGATAACGGACGGTAAAGAAGACAAAAAGAGAGGGTGAATCTCCCTAATGGGGACACAGACAGTAGAACAAACCTCACAGGGGTTCTAATCCTTCTCCACTCTATCCAAAACTAAAGAACAAGTTTTGCCTTTAATTATATTATAAAGTACCGTATATCCTTTTTTTTAGCTTTAGCTAAAGTGGTGAGAGGTTAGAAATGGGATTTTATTTTCTGTCCGGGTCCCTGCTGGGAAGATATACTCTATTTACCCTGTTATTACTTTCACTGGGACTAAGTAAGAGAAAATCCCACATTTTGAGTTGTCATCAAAACAGAAATAGGGGACACTTGTTTGCAGTGATTTAACTTTGTATAGCGTTTCTGTTGAGTCTACAAGATATATATAGAAAGGAAATCTCTGAAATGGCACAAAGATGGCAAACAAAAACTTTGCAGGATCTTTAACCATCCCCAAAGGTAAAAAAAAACATAAAAATCTGTTTTTAGACAGATTATTAAAAACATGGGAGTGGAGCCATAGGTGTGTGAAGCCTATTGCATTAGGGTGTGCACCCCAAAACTCAAACACACATTAATAAAATTTCCCCGGAACCTCAGCACGGGGCAGTGAATAAATGGGAAGTGCTCTGTGCTGAGCGGCTTTCTGTTCATTCACAAACTGAAGCATAATAAAACACAGTTTATTATGCTTCAGTTATGAATAGACACAGTGAGCGAGTGTGTTCACTGTGTTCATTTAGAAAAGGAACTATTTACAAGCCCCTTCCCCTGCTCTCCATCCTGAAACACCTCCTGCAGCAGCCGGGGGGAGAATGGAGGAGGGAAGCCAGCAGCACTTCAGGGAGGGGGGGCAACAAGGGTGGTGGAGCCTTGGAAGTAGGGGGAATCAGCAACGCACATAGTGATTGGGGTGTGCCCAGGCACACCTGGCACACCCCCTGCGCACGTCTATGAGTGGCGCTATTATGCTATAGGATTGTGTATCAGTCAGTGGAACAGGAAACGTTGGACATATATAACAACTAAGCATCAACAATTCATTAAAAAACTGAGTTTAGACCCCCAACATCATCTACTTCAACCGCTTGCCGACCGCCGCACGCCGATGTACGTCGGCAGAATGGCACGGCTGGGAATATTTGCGAACAGGTACGTCCCCTTTAATATGCACAGCCGTAGGTCGCAAGCGCGCCGCCGGCGGCACGCTCACGACCCGGTCGGGTACTCCGTGAACGTGCTCACGGGACCCGGTGTCTCGTGATCGGGTCACAGAGCTGAAGAACGGGGAGAGGTAAGTGTAAACAAACCTCTCTCCTTATATGCAGTCTTCATAAATTAATCCACGTGCTGAACAAAATGTGCATTCCAAAACAATTGTGATTCACCACCACCATCCAGTCTATGCGCTTACCAGAAAGCGCTAACAAAAGAGGCTGTGTAATGTCTTTATCCCTTTGGTTCTCTAAGCAGACGATCAGATACAGTGCCTTGAAAAAGTATTCATACTCCTTTTCCTACATTTTATCATGTTACAACCAAAAATGTAAATGTATTTTATTGTGATTTTATATGGTAGACCAACACAAAGTGGCACATAATTGTCAAGTGGAAGGAAAATGATAAATGTTTTTCAAAATAAATATCTGAAAATTGTGGTGTGCATTTGTATTCAGCCCCCCTGAGTCAATACTTTGTAGAACCACCTTTCACTGCGATTACAGCTGCAAGTCTTTTTGGGTATGTCTCTACCAGCTTTGCACATCTAGAGAGTGACATTTTTGCCCATTCTTCTTTGCAAAATAGCTCAAGCTCTATCAGATTGGATGGAGAGCGTCTGTGAACATCAATTTTCAAGTCTTGCCACAGATTCTCAATTGAATTTAGGTCTGGAATTTGACTGGGCCATTCTAACACATGAATGTGCTTTGATATAAACCATTCCATGTAGCTCTGGCTGAATGTTTAGGGTCGTTGTCCTGCTGGAAGGTGAACCAGGTTTTCTTCTAACATTGCCCTGTATTTGGCTCCATCCATCTTCTCATCAACTCTGATCAGAGTCCCTGTCCCTGCTAAAGAAAAGCATCCCCACAACATGATGCTGCCACCACCATGTTCAGGGTGATGTGCAGTGTTAGTTTTCAGCCACACATAGTGTTTTGCTTTTAGACCAAAAAGGTAAATTTTGGTCCCATCTGACCAGAGCACCTTCTTCCACATGTTTTCTGTGTCCCCCACATGGCTTCTCACAAACTGTAGACAGGACTTCTTATGGCTTTCTTTCAACAATGCCTTTCTTCTTGCCACTCTTCCATAAGTGCCTGATTTGTGGAGTGCACGACTAATAGTTGTCATGTGGACAGATTCTCCCACCTGAGCTGTGGATCTCTGCAGCTCCTCCAGAGTTACCATGGACCTCTTGGCTCCTTCTCTGATTAATTAGTCAGTTTAGGTGGGTGGCCATATTTTGGTAGTTTGCAGTTGTGTCCTACTCTTTCCATTTTCAGATGATTGATTGAACAGTGCTCTGTAAAATGTTCAAAGCATGGGGTATTTTTTTATAACCTAACCCTGCTTTAAACTTCTCCACAACTTTATCCCTGACCTGGCTGGTGTGTTCCTTGGCCATTATGATGCTGTTTGTTCACTAAGGTTCTCTAACAAACCTATGAGGGCTTCACAGAACAGCTGTATCTATACTGAGATTAAATTACACACAGGTGGACTCTATTTATGAATTAGGTGACTTCTGAAAGCAATTGGTTCCATTCAATTTTAGTTAGGGGTATCATAGTCAAGGCTTGCTGAATACAAATGCATGCCACATTTTTCAGATATCTATTTGTAAAGAAAATTTAAAACTATTTATCATTTTTCTTCCACTTCACAATTATGTGCCATTTTGTGTTGGTCTATCCCAATAAAATTTACATTTTTGGTTGTAACATGACAAAATGTGGAAAATTTCAAAGGGGAATGAATACTTTTTCAAGGCACTGTAAATATCCACCAGATAAATACTATTTTCTTATGCTTCTCCAATAAGTATGGTCGGAGAGCTTCCTAATGACGCATATTTCATGTGCAACGTGTTGAGGCTAGTTGTGTGACGCTGATGTCATTTCCTGCCAATGAACCACACTGACACTGAGACTTGAACCGCACGCCGGCTCCCTGTATACACTACAACCATCACAGGACATTACTGGAACGCTGGATAGACTCAGTGCCAGTCTGAAGCCTCATACATACGATCGGACTTCCATCGGACAAATTGGTGGATTTTTGTCCAAAGGGCGTTGTCCGTGAACTTGTTCTGCATACAGACGGCAGAACATCTTCAGCCAACATTCACCAAACTACGTGTTTTTTCAGCTCTTTAGCGCCACCCTTTGGGCAACTTCTGCTAATGTTGTCTGATGGTTAGCATTGGTTCGGAGCATGCGTGTTTGTACTTTTGGATTTTAGTCGGATGGACTTGTGTACACACGATCGGATAATCCGACGGAACACATTTGTTGTCGGACAATTTGAGAGCATGACCATCCAACATTTGTTGTCGGAATTTCCGACAACAATTGTCCGATGGATCATACAGACGGTCGGATTATCCGACAAAACACGTCCATTGGACAATTGTTGCCGGAATATCCGATCGTGTGTACGGGCCTTAAGGCACATATACATGTGAGTGCAGTGGCGGTGCGTCCATAGAGGGCGCCAGAGCGCCGCCCCCTCTCGCTCCCGCACCGCCACTGAAAGACAATACACAGATTCATGCATTGCATGAATCTATGTATTGTCACCACTGCCGCGCTGCCCACTATTCATATGGCCGGCCACATGGTGAGCACCGGCCATATGAATTAGAGCGGTGGCCGGCGGTGGGTGTGTTCTGGAAGTGTCTATCAGAGCCAGCGGCTCTGATAGGCTTTCCAAATACAGCTCTCACGCTGTAATCGGCTTCCAAAAACTCCTCCTAGGTATGCACGGGGGTGCGTTCCTTGGAGAAGACTGTGGGGGTTTCAGCCAATCAGGTTCACCGGATCTGGTTACCGGTAACCTGACTGGCTGAAGCGACATCGAGGGCGGGAGAAGACATCGAGGATGGCGCGGACCGAGGAAGGTAAGTGCAGCGCTGGGGGGGGGGACAGGCTGTATATGGGGGACACACTGGCTGTATATGGGGGACACACTGGCTGTATATGGGGGACACACTGGCTGTATATGGGGGACACACTGGCTGTATATGGGGACACACTGGCTGCATTTGGGGGACACACTGGCTATATATGGGGACACACTGGCTGTATATGGGGGACACACTGGCTATATATATATGGGGGCACACTGGCTGTATATGGGGGACACACTGGCTGTATATGGGGGACACACTGGCTGTATATGGGGGACACACTGGCTGTATATGAGGACACACTGGCTGTATATGAGGACACACTGGCTGTATACGGGGACACACTGGCTGTATACGGGGACACACTGGCTGTATATGGGAACAAATTGGCTGTATATGGGGGACACACTGGCTGTATATGGGGGACACACTGGCTGTATATGGGGACACACTGGCTGTATATGGGAACAAACTGGCTGTATATGGGGACAAACTGCCTGTATATGGGGGACACACTGGCTGTATATGGGGGACACACTGGCTGTATATGGGGACACACTGGCTGTATATGGGGACACACTGGCTGTATATGGGGGACACACTGGCTGTATATGGGGACACACTGGCTGTATATGGGAACAAACTGGCTTTATATGGGGACAAACTGCCTGTATATGGGGGACACACTGGCTGTATATGGGAACACACTGGCTGTATATGGGGACACACTGGCTGTATATGGGGGACACACTGGCTGTATATGGGGACACACTGGCTGTATATGGGAACAAACTGCCTGTATATGGGAACAAACTGCCTGTATATGGGGGACACACTGGCTGCATATGGGGACACACTGGCTGTATATGGGGGACACACTGGCTGTATATGGGGGACACACTGGCTGTATATGGGGACACACTGGCTGTATATGGGAACAAACTGCCTGTATATGGGGACAAACTGCCTGTATATGGGGGACACACTGGCTGTATATGGGGACACACTGGCTGCATTTGGGGGACACACTGGCTATATATGGGGACACACTGGCTGTATATGGGGGACACACTGGCTGTATATGGGGACACACTGGCTGTATATGGGGGACATACTGGCTGTATATGGGGGACACACTGGCTGTATATGGGGGAGACACTGGCTGTATATGGGGACACACTGGCTGTATATGGGAACAAACTGCCTGTATATGGGAACAAACTGGCTGTATATGGGGACAAACTGGCTGTATATGGGGACAAACTGGCTGCATTTGGGGACAAACTGGCTGCATTTGAGGGGACAAACTGGTGGCGTTTGGGCACCGTGGCTGCGTTTAATGGGCACAGTGGTGGCAATTGATGTTTTTTTTTTCAGTTTGTTTGCGCCCCCCCAAAAATTTTGAGCACCAGCCGCCACTGTGTGAGTGTAAACTTTTTTAATGATCTTTTAACAATTAAAATGTGGAATTTTGCGCAATGATGGCTGTTTGGTTTTCTATGAGAATTTGAGAACCATACTTATTGGAGAAACATAAGAGAATAGTATTTATCTGGTGCATATTTATCTGATTGCTTAGAGAACCAAAAGGGATAAAGGCATTACATAGGCTCTTTTGTTACCGCTTTCTGGATGGTGGTGGTGAATCACGAATCATGATTGTTTTGGAATGCACATTTTGTTCAGCACGGTGGCTTAATTTATGAAGAATGCATATATTGGGACTTTTTATATATAATTTGCAAGCATTTCTAATGTTGATGGAAATCACTATTGCATATTAGATTTTTTATGGTATATTCTGACACACATGCACTTTTGATTTGATGATATACACATTTGTTTAATTAAAGGGACAGCGCAGCTACACAAACAAAATGTTCACATATTTCCACTGACACTAGTGGTGTATACTAGCTGCAGCATAACCCTTATAATACGGTAAATCATACTTGGTTTTTGTTTTGCGCACACATTACACAAAGGTAAATAGTAATTGTACATATTATACTTTTAAGAAACAAGCACTGTTTCTTCCCTTCAAAGGTTGTGATACAGTATCTCCTTTTCACTGGGAAACTCAAGTAATTTGACCAAGGGTGTCCACGTTTTTACATACAACTAGCAGCTAGTTTTAGGTTATTCTGTGTCTACAATTCAGCTGACCAATTTTAAAATGAGCCTGTGAGGATAGAACATGGGCACTGCATTTCCTGCCTCCTTCTGAAAATGCTTAGTACCTGGCTATCCTGGCTTCAATGGTTATCTGAGTTACAGACTTGGAAAATGCTTACAGCACATGAGTCAGATCTGAATTGCACGTAAATCAGTGGGGCAGCCTGTAGGCAGGTTGCCAACTGTGTTCATTTTAGCCAGGCTGGTGTGGCTGCCCAGCTTAAGGGGAAAGGGGTTAATTCTGCTTTGCATTCCCTGCTCACATTCACAGGCTTTTTTGGGGTTCAGCCTCCTGGCTTGTGACATTTAAAAGGCAGAGGTTTAGGTCCCAAGAGAGCATGGGATAGCGGGCTAAGGCCAGGAACCTTGCAGGACTTTGTCTATGGAGCACCGGCCTTTTGGAATACACCCAAGCCATGGACTTCTCCAATAGAGTCGTGCCAGCTACGGACTTCACCTATAAGGACTTTACCTTTTCAGGTACACTGGGGCAGCCACTTTTAGAGTTGGTTAGGGAAAGGAAATTTTGCCATGGTATGTTTGCCATGCTGAACTTTCAGTAAAAGTTGTTTAACCACACAAACCCTCGTCTGAAGTTACTCAAGGGGTGCATGTGGGTGTCCTGGCGCTCATAAAAGGGCCTGAGTCTACAACAGCACACAAATGGTTCAGGTAACATCACAAGAGAGGGTTAAACTGCAACCAGTCATTACAGTAATTTATGGTCTGATCACTAGGTATGGAGGAACGAGAGTTAAGTTATACATGTATGAAGTCCGTGCTATGTGCTCAGTGGGACCCCATTCCTTTACAGGGAGTGAGGTAACAGAGGTACCCTGATTGGTGGAGTGAGCTTAGGCTCTACATGTCCCTCTTAATGCAATACAAGCATCTGTTCAAGTGTGGAGGACATGGGTCTTTTAGAGGAACTCCGCATATACTGCTACACACAAGTGGCTCATCTCTGAGTTAGAGGACTGCCTTAATGTTTGACTTTCACATGACCGTGGCCCTCGCCTGGGCCCAGCATTGATGAGAATGTCTTTGGGCAAGGTGTAACCCCTGTGCTATAATGAATAACCCTGTTCATTGCCTGGCATAGCCCAGAAGAACCCACCCGGGGTAGGCCTCCTTGGCGCCCAATGAGTTAATGAGGAACATATGCAACACATATATTGCAACACAAGTCATACCCTTACAAGCCTAATAGCCATGCAACTAGCATTTTTAGAAGGAGATCATAAAAGGCAGGTCCCATATTTCTGTCAAAGCAGATTTCCATTAGATTGTAGTCTCAATTTTTCTGGCACATTTACTGGCAGTGCAAACAGGATGATTTATGGTCTATCCTCATTACAAGCATTCTTCTCAGTGGAGTCCATAGTAATTCTGGTAACATAGGTGAACTTCTGGAGAAATCCAAGGCCCAAAGACAAAAGGTGACCCACTGGAGCTGGAATACTCTGGTAGCAAATGGGGATGGATTCCTCATAATATCTGCGTCTTCTGGAGATGCTATGTGCTATTAGGCTCCTCTTTGACTACCCACATGTCTGCTCTGACAGTGGGGAGCCTTTCATCTGGCTACCGATCACTTGCCTAGCTACCTTTGCTTCATCACGTGTGGCCTCTATGAGCTGCTGAGGGAGGAAAGCTGATGAACCAGGAACCCAGGGAGTTGTTGTATGGGAAGTTAAATGGGCCTAAGCCTAGCATCTGAGCATAGTGAGTAAATGGGCATTCTGATACTATACATTCATTTGAATTTGTTGACCATTCAAATTTATCCTGCAAAAAGGTGGAGGTGGTTCCCAAAGCATGGTGAGTAAAAGGGCTCACTGCTACAGCAGTATCCTGCACTAATTATAATAGCCTTTTCTGCTAGACCTACATAACATTATGGTAGTTCAGCTGGAAGGATATGGATGGTAATTCGTGTAACGATACCCCCTAGAGGGCTGCTGAATAAATTTTGGGACCTGCCGTTACCCCCAGTACCAAGAGTCTATAACTATAATGAGAGATGCAGAATAGATGCGAGCAACAGTCACTTCAGTCTTTTTCCGATGCTTTATTAAAATAGCTTGCAATAGTAAAAGGATAGAGGGTTAAGGGAAGTTGCAGAGGGTATGAAAAAAACTCTAAAATTGGGATTATGTAGGCAACAAAAATAATTTATACAAAAAATAAATATATATTTTTCAAATACAAAAAATTCATGGTATACAGTACATATGTTGCGTTGATACCATTAAGCCCTGTACACACGATCGGATTTCCTATGGATTTAAAACCGATGGATTTTTCCATCGGAAATCCGATGAAGCTGACTTCCATCAGTCTTGCCTACACACCATCAGTCAAAAAACCGATCGTCCCAAACACCGTGACGTAAAACACTCCGACAAGCCAAGAAAAATTAAGTTCTATGCTTCTGAGCATGCGTCGACTTGATTCTGAGCATGCATGGGTTTTTTATCCAATGGAGTTCCCCACAGACGATAGTAATTTGCTATCATTTTTTTTCCATCGGATAAATTTAAAACATGTTCTATTTTTTAACACCGATGGAGAAAAGGCCGATGGGGCCCATACACGATCGGTTTGTCCGATGAAAAAAGTCCATCGGACTGTTTTCATCGGTTAAACCGATCGTGTGTACAGGGCTTAAAAATCTGAAACATGAATAAGAAACAAGTGATACAATAGCCAGAATGAAAGAACCTCCAGATGCTCTGGAGACAATCAAATAAGGCTTTAACCAACGCGTTTCAAACAATCTTTACAAAATAGTTCTTCATCAGGGGTATTCAGCTTGTATCCTTGTCTATAATGAATCATAAAAATGTATTTAGTACAACACAGTTATCTGTGTTGTACTAAATACATTTTTATGATACGGTGGGACTCCTGGATAATCCTCTCTCACAGGACTTTGTAGTCAGCAGTTAGTTAGTTGTAGAACAGCTGCACAGTACCAGAACCTTTAAGCCATCCGGCAGTACTGTGAGGGTAGGTTAGCTTAGGTGCGTCCTCCAAACGAGTTACCAGGCCCTTCCTGAGAAACCAGCCTTCGAACAGGGCACTAAATTCGTATTTGTAGGTCTTCAGGGGAAATAAAGCGCATGATTATTACTATATTTCTTAGGAAAGAACAGCAATTGTTTCAGACTCCATCTTCAAACAGTTACAAGCCATCCAGTTTTCCTCAAGTCAAACTTTGACAGCTAATGATGGGTCCTATAGGTCTGATTTAGAGGATTGGCACTGTTGTGCATTGTGTACATATCAATGGTATCCTAAAAGAGCTGGACTAACATATACATTGCAACACAGTAATGGTAAATGTTCTCAACACTGTGGGACATCGTTGCAAATACTGAAGGTGGACATGAACCAACTACTGTGCTGAGTCTTCCAGACTGCAATGTTGTTACAGAGTGGCCCTTTAATGTTTCTTCTATTTATTTGTATAGGCAAGTAGTCCAAAAACCTTATTTGCTATAGTGAAAGCAGCCAAATCATTCGGGGAATCTTTGTCCAGAACCACCTATTCTGTCAGAGTATCTCTGAAGACTTGTCACAGCTCAGGTACATGATGTTCTGTCTATAACACATGTGGCTCTGTCACCTATTACAACGTGAATTGGCTATACTGTATATGTAGTCCAGTGTTCAGAACACATTCCACACATGAATTCATTGTGGGCTGCCCAATGTAAATACATAGCAAGCTGTTCTATTTGTTCCCTCAATATTAGTATGTGATATAAACATAGGCACACAAAGGCAGCTTTATTTGTACAAATGTCTAATTACTTCAGAACCCTGATAAACTGTAAGCACATCTGTCTGTCCTATTGTCTCGTAAAGCGTACAATCAACTAATATAAGGTCAACTTCTTAGATGTAATAACATGCCCATTTTTTGTTTCTTTTTAGGCTCAGAAGGGCAAAAATACAAGAAAGTTTACCACCACAAAACATTTTTATTTTTTGTGATTGGTAAATTACAATCTAGAAAAAAACGGAAACCTCTAATGAGAGAATCACAGTCAACCTCTCTTTCTGGTAATGCCGGTTACCTGGCTAACCCTCCGGTTTCAATAATTTAAAGCATTTGTAATACAAAACCAATGAATGCTGCTATGTATTTATTAAAAATGATTGAACATAGTGGAAGCCTCCAGGTCCCAAAGGCGGCTTCTTGCCTTCATATTTATATCAGCAAAAATAACCATAGCCAGGAATTGGAGGTCCGCTGCCCTACCGTTTGAACAGCTTAAAGGCAAATTGTCGTGGCTTATGTGAAATGAAAGGTTGACAGCATTGGTGCAGGACAAGATGAAGTTTTTTCACAAAGTATGGGACCCGCAGATTGGATATCTCACAAATGACCCCAGGACGCTAGCTACCTAGATCCATTATAACTACCTTATATACTCGAGTATAAGCCAAGTTTTTCAGCACTTTTTTTGTGCTGAAAATGCCCCCCGGCTTATACTTGAGTCACATTTTTGTGCCTGATCTCCCGGAATTTGGGGACCGGGTACCGGCCAGGTGTAGGTCCTCTGGACCCCAAACTTGGCACACATATAGCCCTACTCTTCCTCTACAAGTGTGATAAGTTTGTTGTCCGGGGGACCTACGGCCGGGGAGCACCGATTTTTCAAAGCCGGGCACTCCTTCCATAGACTACCATGTTAAACAGTAATTTCTCTGGTGACTTTGGGGACCCGGTACCGGCTGGTCGTAGGTCCCGTGAATCCGAAACTTGCCACACATGTAGCCCCATTTCTCCTCTACAAGTGTGCAAAGTTTGTTGTCTGGGGGACCTACGGCCGGGGAGCATAGATTTTTCAAAACCGGGCACCCCTTCCATAGACTCAGAAGTTAAACGTCAGTCTAGTCATGGACACAGTGAGGCATGGGCACAGTGAGGCATGGGCACAGTGAGGCATGTACATGGGCACAGTGAGGCATGGGCACAGTGAGGTATGCACATGGACACAGTGAGGCAAAGTGAGGCACAGTGAGGCATGCAGATGGACACCCTAGGCTTATACTCGAGTCAATACGTTTTCCCAGTTTTTTGTGGTAAAATTAGGTGCCTTGGCTTATATTCGGGTTGGCTTATACTCGAGTATATACGGTAGATTGATTTCTGGGCGCGGAGCCGTGGTTCCTCCCCCCCCCCCAACCCTTCCTTCTCTACTTTGTTCCCCCCCATTTCTTTTCTCCTTTTCTTTTTATAACTACTCACTATTGGGTCTTTAAGTAGACCTTACAGTTACGGTTAACTCTATTGTTCACCCTCAGCAGACCATTGTTCACTTGGGCAGTTTGGGGCTATGTCCGCGCGATCAGAGGAATTGGGCCCTCCTCGATAGATGAATGGGAAGCTGACTCTTCCTAGCGGGTATATTGCCCGATAGGGCCTGGGATAGGATACGAGCTTGGGGCCCCCGACACAGTGGGCCCATATGTGGTTTATTGTTGTGCTATTGTATTTTAGCCCACATCGGGGGGTCATATTGGATATTTTACGCAATGCTAATGGGACTCACCAATGTTATGGACTTATCTATTCATGATTCCCTGGATATGTTAAATACTGTATAATGAAAAGCTGAGATTTTCTTTTTCTATTTTATATGTAAAACTTTAATAAAAAACTATTGAAACATAAAAATGATGGAACAACTATACATCTAATGGCGAGAAACCTAAAAGCTCCTTCACTTAATTAGTGAGAAACATAGTAGAGCCTACTTAAAGTAGGAGACCAACCAGCATGAAACAGCTGTATAAAGTTTGGAATAAATGACTACATAATATAAGGATGTATCTCTACTAGAAACCAGCCATTTAGATTTGGTCACAGTGGCATAAAGGAATAATTTGCTTGGCTCTGCTCACTATCCTAAAATAGAGAAATACCGTATCCTCTTTTTTTTTTGGATCTGCCATGAAAGTAAGGCAAGTAAATACTTTCTGTTTTAAGAAGGCTCTCCTGCGTTTCTCATTAAAAATTATAAAATGTACCGTATTTTATATGTGCACTTAATATAAGTACTTGAATCTCCATAGACAGCAACCTCTCCTTCTGAGAGCCTATCGGGTTGCTATGGGTCCTAGCTGCTAAAAATTGGCATTCTCTATTGAACATGGATGATGGTGTGGTACTTTTTAACTAGATTTCTTTACCAACAGTTTTGTGGAGTAGACATTTAAACTTAAAGTGATAATAACAGAGGTAATACTTTAACATCCATTACATGAAACTGGTGGCTGGGAAATTGTTGTGGTGAAGTATATCTAATGGCACAACTTTTTTTTGGTTTTGGATAGAGTGTAGAAAGTTTTTATTGCTGTCTGTGCCCTGTTAGGGGGATTTACCCTCTCTATTTATCCCAATTCCTGTTTTAACAAACAGAAAAAGTGAAGGAAAATCAAAAATTTTTGGTTGTCACCAGAACAGGGGAATCTTCCAATGGGGGATTCTGTAGGCCCTGGTGACAACTAGAGATTCCCTCACTTTGGAGGGATTTACTCTCAGTTACTGTTTTGGGTATGGGACAAGAAGTGAAGAAAAGTCTCTCCAATGGAACAAAAAAAAACAAAAAAAAAAACGGTTAGGGTTTATAATTGTCCTGTACTCAATCCAAAATGAAAAACAATGTTTTGCGTTTAGTTTTACTTTAAAAAAATTCGCTCAACTTGCCAATTCAGGTGAAGAGTTCCTTCGTAGCCTACTCACCAAAAATGTACTCAGCTTCAACTCTCTCCATTGCTTCTTCCTCCATGATACTTCTGGGTATGGGAGAGCATGAGACTTCATGATTGCAGTGTTTGGGCCTGAACAGTCAACTGTCAACACAACACTGCCACATAATAGAGGGAGTGACACCATTAACACTGTGTAAGCACCGAAAACATCCAACATTAAACTTATATGGGTTATTATGTGGGGAATGTGATCGATAAATAAGTCGTGGGGACCCCTGTAAAGATAAGTATAAGTGGGCAAAGTGACAGAGTCTCCTAAAATAGTTCATAGCAGGTGGAATTTGCTAATTCAGTCCTCATCTTTTTGGAG
This sequence comes from Rana muscosa, assembly GCA_029206835.1. Lineage (NCBI taxonomy): Eukaryota > Metazoa > Chordata > Amphibia > Anura > Ranidae > Rana > Rana muscosa. The sequence continues at coordinate 214,132,206 of CM055118.1, forward strand.
GATGTCTTCACTCATTTTTTTCTATCAAGAACTACAGCTCGGTTAAATTCATGATACTATAAGTATCATGCATATCAAGTACATATTTACTGTATACACACACATGCACACAATATATGACAAAACATTTGTGACACCTGGCCATCACACCTATATAAGCTTGTTGGACATCCCATGAAAAAACCATGAGCAATAAAATGGCGTACTCCCCCTTCTCTTATACAGCTTTAATAGTCTCTACTCTTCTAGAAAGGCTTTAAGCAAGATTTTGGAGTAGGTCTGTGGGAATTTATGTCCATTCAGCCAAAATAGCATTTGTCAGGTCAGATACTGATTACAATCTGCATCAAAATTCATTCCAGGCGTTCAGTGGGGTTGAGGTCAGTTCTCTGTTCCTCCACACCAAATTTCTAAAGCAATGCCGTTATGGATGTTGTGCAGCTCAGCTCAACAATTTGGAGGAGTTTCCACATACTTTTTGCCATATAGTGTACATGACTACTACTTTACCCAGCCTAAATGTATATTTTTTTGTACATATTTCACTAAGACAAGTTGGAAATAAGTTGAAAAATTAGGTTATAAGGAGTGCCCCACTTTCTCTACTTCCATGTATTGACTTAAGCCCAATGTTGGACACATAGGGGCTGATTTACGAACCGCTATTCCCCATTTACTAAAGTGTTCTCGGCGCACAGGAGGAGGCGATCAGTGCGCCACTCTGGACCTGGCGCACGGCATCTTCAAATCAAAGTTAAAAGAAGCTGGAAGTGCCAATATTATGGGGTGATGTGGGGCGATGTGAGGAAGTATAGTAACAACTGCCCAAGTAACAAATATGCCCAAAATAGAATGAGAAAGTAACTTTTTCAGAACAAGCCTGCTGCGCCTGCAAGTACGTTTAGAACTGCGTGAGGTCTATTTGTGCACTGCGCATGCGCAAGCAGCATTTGCGCCCGTTCAAATGCGTTGGTTCACTGCGTCGGCAAAATCTTAGTAAATGTCAAGTAACGGAAATGCATTTGCGTGGGTTGAACAGCACCTCTAAACTGGACTTTTTTTTTAACGCTGGTTCACTTTTATGTCTTTTTTTAAGGATATTTGCACACAGGTCATGTTAACGTGTTACGTTGTTAACATGTTACATGTACCTTGTTTAAATTATGGAAAAAGGCTCTTGCTGCTCTAGCTCCTCATAAAGGGGCATTTAACCTTCCCCCTCTAATGCATATGTTATCTTTGGGCTAGTTTTTGCTTTTAAAGGGGAACTCTACACTCCACTCCATTCTCCAAAGGCGGTGAGCTGCCTTTTACCAATCCAAACCACTTTTGGGGTGCCTGAGCCCCTCCTGCCCCCAAGCATATACCCTCTTTCATTAGCTGGCTTGCTGTGTTTGGCTAGGGGTTTGTTAGTGCGTGGGAGGGGGTAGTTTTTTATGTGGGGGTTCTCATTTTACACCTTTCCAGACCCAAGTGGCCTTGTATGTATTGGGGGGCAGTTTTTTTTTTTTAGTTAAAATCTTGCAGCTGCAATGTCGATTTGTAAGTTTCCTGTAAAGCCGTACATCTTTGAAGCAGCATTTTAGATACATGCTAAAGATGCACCACTTTACAGGCAGAGTAACCCCCCCCCCAAGTTAATAGCTTTAGGGCAGGTTAACTCTATAGAAACGCAGTCCAGATGCTTTTCCGCATGTGCGTTTGGATGCATTCCTGTGCGTTTATGATGCGTTTTTTTGCGTTTTACAGCGTTCCAGTACAGTCCAGTGCAGGAAAAATGCAGCATGTTCTACTTTATTTTCTGTAACTGGAACGCACTGAAACTGCAAGCAATGGTGTGAAATATGCCATTGAAAAACATATAACCTACTTTCCATGCGTTTTTGAGGCATAGAAAAACGCACTGGCTGCATGTGGTGTGAAATGGTCCTTACGCAATTTGGCATATTTAAAAGCACTTCTCCTTGTTTCGTTTTTGGGGTTCTCCAAATTGGTGACATTGATATATGCCCCTTAGGGTGGGACCTGGGCCCTCATACCCATTTTAAGGCCAATAAATAGAAGATAAGCCAGCCAAGTGGGGACTAGCAAAATTAACAAGTCAGTTCCCATAGACTGCAATTGTATTTGTTGTCTAACTTTTGCCCATGTTAGGCTCTTTGTTTGCCCCCCTGGACCATCTCTAATTTAGTAGCATGCTGGATGATGTGCTTAATTTTGGACAGGGGGTGGCTTATTTTGTGCTAGCTGCATTTGGGTTGGTCTGGGCATGCTCAGGGACTTTGCTTTTTTCATGTGCCTTTTGGTGTGTGAAATGCATTTGGGTTGGTCTGAGCATGCTCAGGGACTTTGCTTTTTTTGCTGCTTTTTGTGTGTGAACTAAACTTGGAGGTTTCTGGGCATGATCATAGAGCGTGTTTTTTGGGTTTGTAATTTAAGGACATCCTTAACAGGTGTACCCACTTTGAAGTTCATTCTCTAGATTGGGTGAACTTGCGTTTTGTGTGTTTCATGGACTGTGCATGTGTTTTCAATTGCCTCATTAGCACACAAACCTATGTTATATAAAGCTTGCAGATAGCATTCTCTACCTTGCCCTGAAAAGAGGCAATATTGTGTGTGTGTGTGGCCGGCCAGCATAAGAGTACATTTTGGTGTCCTTATCGAGTTTATAACACATGTATTTTCGCTTTGCATTCTGTTTGTTATTTCTTTGCAAAACAGATGTTTTTTTTTACTTTGGTTTATTGTATTTTTTAGGGTGGGGGATATTTTCTCCTGAAATATTTTTGATGTTGTTAATGTGTGTCGTTTGTTCACTTTGTTTTAATTGTCTGTGCTGCATTATTTTGCAAAATCTTTCTCAAGATGCTGTGACTAATGTTTCAAATTAACATACATGTTTTTTTTCGCTTTCCTTGCTCTTTTCCAAGTCCTGTTTTATTGACCAATAAAATTTGATGCAAATTTTGATGTTTGTTTTTGTTATTTTCCATGCAACAAATTTCACAGCTGCAGCTTAACTAGGCTGATTGGCATGTCAAAACAAAACAGGTGTGATTTGTCTAAAAGTTACTTTCCTGGTGCCTTCATGTTAGCATATGCATGGATTGTGTGCTGCTATGGATAGTCACCAGGAAAGGGAAAATACAGAGCGGTAAGTATTCAATTTTCCTTTTTACTGCAGTGGTTCTCAGCCTCAGTCCTCAAGTACCCCAAACAGGACATGTTTTGTGAATTTATCTTATCTAGAATTGCTGTCCAAAATACCAAGCCATTGACTGTGATTTAAAGCACATGTGCAAGATGAAGGAAAACCTGCAAACATAGCCTGTTGGGGGTACTTGAGAAGCACTGATTTAGAGCACTGTGCTAAAATCTAGCTCGAGGCAATACTATTCTAATTGTGGGCATTTGAGGGAAACCAAGTGAGTGTTAGAACCCCTGCTTGTCTTTTTTAGGTTGGGCTTTGTGTCCCCTTTTCTAAAAATTGGCTTCACTTCCTGTCACACAGCCAAACAGAAAGTGAAGGTAAAACGCTACCAATGTCTTTTCTTGGGGACACACAGATCAATCTAACTAGTGTCCCCATTAAGCAAATTGCACTCTAGCACTTTGTTGTGTACACCACAAATCATTAGGTAGTTTGGGGTTTAGTAATAGAAAATCCACTCTGCAGTACAAGTGTAGTTGCTGAAAATCTGAGGGGAAGCACTGGTGATTTTAACATCCAATCATGTAGAAGCAAAGCTGGTGTTTTTTAATTTCCTTTCATGTCCCCCTCGGATATCCAGCAAGTGTACTTGTAGTGCAAAGTGGATTTGCCTTTAGTAAATAAACCCCAAAGTCCAAGATATCTAATAATTTGGGGTGTACACAGCAAAATACTGGAGTGCAATTTACATAATGGGGAAACTATTTAGACTGACCTGTGTGTCCTCAAGGAAAGACATTGGTAGGGATTTACCCTCACTTCCTGTTTGGCTATGTGACAGGTAGTGAATAAATTTGAAGGATATAGTGGCAACATTTGGGAGTTGTCTCCACCCTATCAGGGGTTCAGACATCCCCAAAAACTGAGCAGACTTCTAATCCCTCTGCACTCTATCCCCAATCAAAAATAAGAAAGGATTTCATTTAGTTTAACTTTGCAAAGACGCATTCCTAAGTACAACTGTGATGCATGTCAATGGCCCATTTAGCCCTTGTTTAATAGAAAACACCAGTTGCCTTTCACTAGAAACATTTGTTAGTCCAGTCCTGGACATCTGCATCTGATTTACTATTAATTTCCATAAAAATTGAGTTCCTGCAGCTAGATGCGGCAAATGCATGTAGATGCGCGACCGCTGTGTATATGAGATGCGCAACTGCTGTGTGCGCACAGGTATACGCATATGTGGTTCTCAGGAAGCGGTGGCCAGCACACAGGAATGACATCACGCCCCTACAGGAAGTTGCTTGTACTGCTGCTAAGTTCTCTGAGGAAGAGATGATACTTATTTGCAAATGAAGAAAAAAATTGTTTTTAACATGGGGTGGTGTTTGTGTGGGTCCCTTCCACACATTCATACATATTAGGGCCAATTTAGACAGTGTGTTTTTAGATTGTGGGAGGAAACCGGAGTACCCGGAGGAAACCCACGCAGGCACAGGGAGAACATGCAAACTCCAGGCAGATGGTGTCACGGCCGGGATTCAAACCAGAGACCCTTTTTGCTGCTAGGTGAAAGTACTAACCACTACACCACAGTGCTGCAAAAATATGTATCTAGAGATGTAGGTTCTTGTGTCCACTTGTGAAAATACAAGTGGGTCATGGCACATCTACATTCCAAATTTGGCACTTAAGATGGTCATGCACTATGCAATCTGATTGGCCAATCTCTGTACAACTCGAGATTTCGGCAAAATAGGTAATAGGAATACGCACTTGAACAAATAATTCAAATTTTTGGAAATCAAATAGGCTCATGCCTAATCTAAATTTAATTTTTTTTGTAAGATTGCAGTGTATGGTCACCTTTAAAGATCAAGATCTGAAAATATTAATTTATTGGGTTTAGAAACACTTTTCTGTTCTTTGTAATGTATTGAAATATTTGTGTGAAAATAGAAAAACATTTTTTTTTCAAAGATATATTATAAGTAAAAGGAATGAGATTAGCATCACAAGGGTTAATTAAGTGAGAACACCTACTAATTGCCTAACAAGACTCATCCAATGAGATGGGCGTGCGCTATTATCAATGAGAAAACAGCAGTTACCCTGGCACCAATTGCCGTTTACATATGTATTATCACGCTGCGCGCCTGCGCGCCGATTCGCACGCCCAATCAATGATTTATCTGGCGCACCAATTAAGGTATGAACCGGCGCAGCGCATTGTTCTTAGTAAATCAGCCCCATACTATCTGTGTTTGGAGTATACATCTGTGTGCGTGCAGTTTTAAGCAATCCCTGGCATAAAACCGCACACAACAGTATTTTCTAATTTAAAATACAAAACACTTCTGTACTCACCTATCAAATAAAAGATAACAATTTACAAACACCAAAAAACGTGGCTGCAGCACATAAAGTTTCCAACTTTACAACATTAAAAGTATACCATCACATGGGTAGCGCACAAAATAGTGAAAAAAAATATGTGAAATTAATTTTACCATAGGTGACAATACATTTGAAATCACCTGTGAACAGTGTATAAACATTTTAAACCATATAAAGTATAATAAACGTGTTTGTATCTCAAACAAATGTCCTTGATTGTGTTCTTAATCACCTTAAAGGATAACTCCACTTTTGTGGGTGAAAGAAATAACAAACAAAGAAAAAATAATATAGCGTATACAATTGCGACACAAGTCATATTGTAATTGAATGTTATTAAAAATGTAATTACCTTTCCTTTTCAATCTGCAGTGCTGTAATTTTCTGAAAATGCAATGCAATATGGATACTTGGAGGTGTTCTGTACACAGAATGTGCACAGAATATGTACAGAAAAGCCCCCCAGAAACATAATTTCCTGCTTGTATGATTGGCTCACTGATTTTCCCAGAAGTCTGCACAAAGATAGAAGTCAGATTTCAGGCATTTTTTCTCAATAAAAGTGGAGTTATGCTTAAAAAAATAGTCATAGACCTTTAACTGTAATTTTAAAAGTCTATGTTTAAGGTGAGCTGCTAATCTGTGTGGTGGTGGTCCCTTTCCTAGCAGGTTTTGGGGGTGATTGATCCTATTTAAATTTCAAGATGTTTTAAATCCACTTCAGGACCATCTATAGTTCAAGGTGTTGGAACCTTAATATACTCACATGTATACTTTAATTTGCATATATAATTAAAGTGGTATAAAAGGTTTGGCTTTTAAAAAAAAATAATAACAGACATGTTATAATTACCTGCTCTGTGCAGTGGTTTTGAACAGAGCAGTACTGATCCTCCTCTCCTTGGGTCCCCCTGCTGATGCTCCTGGCTCCTCCCCCTTAACCAGTGCCCCCAATTGCACACTGCTTGCTATGAGGGCACTGGTGCATGCTCGCTTCCGAGCCCTGCTCTATTTGTCCATAAGACGCATAAAGCCATGGCTCGGCCCCGCCCCCGCTCCCTCCTCACTGGCTCCCGTTGTTGTCTCAGCCAATAAGGAGATTGAGTCCCAGGACAGCTGAGGCTCTTGGGTACATCGCTGGATCAAGAGGGGGCTCAGATGAGTATTAGGAGGGCCGTGGGGGGAGCAGCGCACAGAAGGATTTTAACATTAATGCGTTCTATGCAGCCTTTACAACCACTTTCTGAACAAAATCAAGGACATTTATTTGAGATACAAACATGTTTATCATACTTTATATCATTTATAAAGTTTGTACACTGTTCACAGGTTCCAAATGTATTGTCACATATTGTAAAATAAAATGTATTATTTTTTTCACTATTTTGTGCACAGCACATCTAATGGTCATAGGTGTGCGCAGCCTATTACATTAGGGTGTGCACCCCAAAGCTCAAACACACAGCGTGTGTGTGTATGTGTATATATATTTATATACAGTATATATCAGTACGACAATGGACAGTGTCAGTAAGGCAGAGATTAGTGTTAGGAGTTTATTTATTTTTATTATCATTTTTTCCATTTTTTAATTTTTTTATTTTTACAATCATTATTTATTCTTTTTTTACAATTTTTTAGGAGCCCCATTGGGGTCTTTGTTGAAATATTAGGGGTCCAAACAGACCCCTGATGTTTCACTATTGGGACAGAGAGAGGGACTGTGGACAAAGATTCCCCAGTCCCTTTCTCTGCAGCCAAGCAGCAGGGGAAATCTGTGCAACACAAGGTGATTAAGGTGTGCCCTATGGTAATGGTATATTTTGTATCCTCTAATTTATCTCATTGGGTGGCTGTATGTGGCAGGTTCAGGTCACAGGAGAGTGATTACGCAAGCTCTGCATGCTGTACAGCTCCTGTATGACCGTGTACATGGAGGCTTGCTAACAAGATACAGCATGGAATGGAGCTAAAGAGTGTCACTAAGTTGTTGGCTAGAAGGGCACACTTACATGAGAACTTACATTAACCACTTGCTTACTGGGCACTTAAACCCCCTTCGTACCCAGACCAATTTTCAGCTTTCAGCGCTGACACACTTTGAATGAAAATTGCGCGGTCATACAACGCTGTACCCAAATTATATTTTTAGCATTTTTTTTCCTCACAAATAGAGCTTTCTTTTGGTGGTATTTGATCATCTCTGCGGTTTTTATTTTTTGCGCTATAAACAAAAAAAGACAGAAAATTTAGAAAAAAACACAATATTTTTTTACTTTTTACTATAATAATATCCCAATTTTTTTTAAAAAACTATTTTTTTTCTCAGTTTAGGCCGATACGTATTCTTTTATATATTTTTGCTAAAAAAAATTGCAATTAGCGTATAGTGATTGGTTTGCGCAAAACTTATAGCGCCTACAAAATAGGGGATAGATTTATGACATTTTTATTATATATTTATTTTTTTACTAGTAATGGCGGTTATCTGCGATTTTTGTCAGGCCTGCGATATTGCGGCGGACATATCGGACACTTTTGACACTATTTTGGGACCATTCACATTTATACAGCGAACAGTGATATAAATATGTATTGATTACTGTATAAATGTGACTAGCAGGGAAGGGGTTAACACTAGGGGGCGATCAAGGGGTTAAATATGTTCCCTGGAAGTGATTCTTGCTGTGTGGGGGAGGGGACTGACTGGGGGAGGTGACCGATCTGTGTCCCTATGTACAAGGGACACAGCATCGGTCTCCTCTCTCCCTGACAGGACGTGGATCTCTGTGTTTACACACAGAGATCTGCGTCCTGCCTCTGTAACAGCCGATCACGTGTACCTGGTGGACATCGCGGCCGCCAGGCACGCGCATCGGCATCACGTGACACAGCAGGCACATCTGTTCCCCGCCGCGCGCCCTCGGTGGCGTGCGGGGGGATATAAACAGCAGGATGTCCATGGGACGTCCACCCGGGACATGAGAGCCGCGCTGCAGATGTCTTTCGTCTATAGCGCGGGTCTCAAGTAGTTAAATACCTCATTGTCCCTTTTCAGAATGAACAAAGCATGAAACAAACCAACCTTAAGAAAGGTCTAGTGCGTTCCAGCATGAGAAGACTAGTGTTGATGCATGTGCCTGTTTCTGTGCATAGTCCATACCAGATGTATATTAACACACACACGTGGCTGTTTTAGCGTGCTTGCTAAGCAGCATGTGCATAGGTGCACGTGTACACTCAGAACTAGTATTGGTGAAAAGGCTGAAGCGTATCATGGACAGATTGCCAAGTGGTCTTTAGATTTGTTTCTGATTTATCTGTGACCTGACTTGCTACTTCAGACCCGGCATGCCTTTGACCTGTCTCTGGATCCTTGTCTGCCTGTTGTGACCTTGGCTTGTATTTTAGACTCTTTGTCTTCAAAGTTAGCACCCTACTGCTTGCCTGTTAACGGTCCTCTGCTTGTATCCAGACACTGCTGTTGCTGCCCGACTGTTGATGACCTTTGGCTTGTGTCCTGGCAATGAGGTATGCACAAGAGGTTCAAAAGAAGCCCCCCCTTCAGCTCAATCTTCAGCAAGGTGTGTGACACCAACACGTGGGCTCCTGCCTCCAGTAGGACCACGTATCAGCCACTGTTAGCTGCTAAAACACAAGCAAGGTGACTGCAACACTGGTGCCTGCCTGGACCCTTCTCTCAGTGAAGATGTATATTGGTCTTTAGATACTTTTGACATATCTTTTTACAACAGTGCAGGCTTTTGAAGAAACTTTTGAGTAAAAATAAAAAAGTACTCTTTAACCACTTGACGACAAGGTGATTGGTGAACATCTTATGCTGCAGTAACCAGTAGCAATTGACTGTGGGACCAAGGAATTCTGTCTAGGAGCACTTGAAAACATCCAGCAGTTCTTTAGTGCTTGAATGTCACATCTACTTTTCTGTTTCAATTGTTTTATTATTGAGCTCCTTTAGAGAAAATAAGCAATATGAACATTGTGCAGAGCAGCAAACAATCTCTACGTGCTCTGTATAAACAGGAAGAGATGGTACATAGGTAGGGGGAAAACAAGGTTACAGAATCTCTTGGCAATTGAGTGATGTCTTCTTTAACCACTTAAGGACCGCCGCATGACGATATACGTCGACAAAATGGCACGGCTGGGCATAAGCGCGTACAGGTACGTCCCCTTTAAGATTCCAGACGTGGGTAGCGTGCACGCCGTCGGCGGTATGCGTGCGACCCGGTCGGGAGTTCCATGACTGCGCCCGCAGGACCCGCGGACCCGATCGCTGCCGATGTCCCACGATCGGGTCACAGAGCTGAAGAACGGGGAGAGGTAAGTGTAAACAAACATCTCCCCTGTCATCGGGAACAGCGATCAGTGATGTGTCACGCCAAGCCACGCCCCCTAACAGTTACAAGCACTCCCTATGACACACTTAACCCCTTCAGCGCCCCCTACAGGTTAACCCCTTCACCAGTGTCATTTTTACAGTAATCAGTGCATTTTTATAGCACTGATCGCTGTAAAAATGACAATGGTCCCAAAATGGTGTTAAAAGTGTCTGATGTGTCCGCCATAATGTCGCAGTCACGATAAAAATTGCTGATTGCCGCCATTACTAGTAAAAAAAAAAATATTTTATAAAAATACCATATTACTATGCCCTATTTTGTAGATGCTATAACGTTTGCGCAAACCAATCAATAAACGCTTATTGCGATTTTTTTTAACAAAATCATGTAGAAGAATATGTATCAGCCTAAACTGAGGAAAAAAAATGCTTTTTAGATATTTTTGGGGGATATTTATTATAGCAAAAAGTAAAAAATATAGAATTTTTTTCAAAATTGTTGCTCTATTTTTGTTTATACCGCAAAAAATAAAAACCGCAGAGGTGATCAAATACCACCAAAAGAAAGCCCTATTTGTGGGAAAAAAAGGACATCAATTTTGTTTGGGAGCCACGTCGCACGACCGCGCAATTGTCAGTTAAAGCGACGCAGCGCTGAATCACAAAAAGTGGCCTGGTCTTTCACCAGTGAAATGGTCCGGGGCTGAAGTGGTAAAGCAGATTTAGCCTTTTTAACATTCTTCAATGGACAGTACAGAGAGGTTGAAAAAATATTTAAAAAACATTGGCCCATTCTTATGAAAGACAAGGACCTAAAAAAAGTCCTACCAACCAAACCACAGTTTACATACAAGTGAGCTCCAGGATTATGGAACAAAATCGTACCCAATATCCCAAACCCGCCCCCCCAAACAATTTCCACGTTCCACATTGCAAAACCTCCAAAAGAACAAAAAGAAAAATTGACAGTTTCCAATCAATAGTCACAAAACACAAATTGAAAATTAAATCACAGGGACCAAGGAGTCAACTCCGCAATCAGTGGACAATTAGGCCAGGATAACCCAAAAAATAACTCTGAACATGTCACATATGTATAAGAGTGCCCATGTCCCAAGAAATACGTAGGTAGAACTACACGTAAATTGCGCACAAGAATAAACAAGCTAATAGCCAACATTAAAAGTGTCTTTACGAAGAACAGCGTGTCAAACTATTTTAGGCAATTTCACAACAGGGATCCTACATTGCTCACGTTTTACGGAATAGACAAAGTAAAAAAACATTGGAGAGGGACCCACCTTAAAAAAGTGGTATCACAAAACGAAACTAAATGGTTATATAACTTGGACACCTTACAACCTGCTGGCTTAAATATGGATGTAGATCTTAATTGTTTTTTAACAAACGATTGAGGTCCTTTTTTGAATTTCCATTCAGTTTACAATGTGGAGCACGCATGCATCTATGCGTGGTCGCACATCTTTATGTAAAATCAAAAAGGTTGGGCATAGACACTGTAGTAGTACAACATTTAGAATTGGCGATGGAAAACCATCTGCCAATTAGATATTGATTTTGGTAAAATTCATTAATAATTTTTAATTATATGTAATAATATTTTTATTAATTAATTAATTTAATTAATTTCTTTATATTTACTTATAAAAATTATTACCTGTATTTTCCATTATCTATTGATTAATTTCTTTGATGTATTTATTTGACTGTAATCTGCTTTTTGTGGCTCACCAGAGAGACTATGGGATTAGCTGTGCCTGTTCATTCTATGGTTGTAGTTATCTAAATATTCCATTAGATGGTGCTTATTTCCCACTGGTTAAACAGTGTTAGGGCAAAACAGGCTTCACCAATCACATTAGACCTGGGGAAATAAAAATGTAATCTGCCTAGTGACCGGGATGCTTCCTGATGACGTTGTGAAGACGAAACATACGTTGAGGCACATCCAGGTCACGTTTTACTTCCGGCCACTTCTGTTTCTGTTTCTAGTAAAAATCTCCAAATTATTTTAAAAGGTGAATATCATTTTCACTGAAGTAAAAGTAGATCATGGACAGTAATGTAATGACCTTCTAGCATCTACGCATTTCAATAGTAAATAAGCAAGTCAAAAATATATTTTCAATAAGAAAAAGGCCTAATCTCACAGAAAATCTAGTAAAAATCTCCAAGTTATTTGAAAAGGTGAATATCATTTTCACTAAAGTAAAAGTAGATCAGGGCCAGTGATGTATTGACCGTCTGCAATCTACGCGTTTCAAAGATAAATAAGCAAGTCAAAAATATATTTTCAATAAGGAAAAGGCCTAATGTCACAGAAAATCTAGTAAAAATCTCCAAATTATGTGAAAGGTGAATATCATTTTCACTGAAGTAAAAGTAGATCATGCCAGTGATGTATTAAACCTTCCAGCATCTACACGTTTTAAAGATAAATAAGCAAGTCAAAAATATATTTTCAATAAGGAAAAGGCCTAACGTCACAGAAAATCTTTTCCATCCAGGACACACAATTAATAATATTCCAGTTGGACAATTCCTTAGGCTTAGGAGAATCTGCAGAAAAGAGTCAGACTTTGATCAAGAGGCTGAATCCATGGCAGCTAGGTTTGAGGAGAGAGGATACCCGAGACCAGTAGTTAACAGAGGTTTATCTATAGAAAAGGGAGCATCCCTAGATTCCATTCTTTTTAAAAAATCTGGTAAAACCTCTAGACGGGGATTCCCGAACAACAGCAAATCTATTCCAACTTTCTCTACTCCGTACAGTACAGAATTCCACAGAGTACAGAGAATTGTCACTAAATATCTTCCAGTGTTGTCACACGATCCAACATATGCTGAAATCTTAAAGACAGGGATCCGTACTGTATCCAGAAGGGCACCATCTCTGGGCAACCTATTGTCACCCAGTCTTTTTTCTAGCACAAAGACCAGTGCCAATTGGTTATCTTTCAAGGGCACTTTCAAATGTGGTGGCCGTAGCTGCATCTATTGCTCCTTTATCCAGAGAGGTGACACTGTGACCTCTATGTCTACAGAAAAATCACATAAATTAAACTCTTTTATTAATTGCAACACACTTTATGTCATATGTAGCACACAGACCCTTTTCTCCTGCCTACCTTCTCCTTGCAGGGATAAAGGCACACCGTGCCACATGCCCGGATCCTCCTGGTTTAAAAGGTTGAGCGGTGTTCTTTTTTTTGGGTCCTGCAGCGATTTACCTCCCGTTCACTGGTTCTCGTCCCTAGAATGTAGGGAAAAGTCTGTGTTCTCTCCCCAAGAAACTCAATGTCCAAACAGTGTTCAAACTCCAAACAGCCGAGTTTATTTTTATCTTGCTCAAACAGATTTGGGAACAGGTTGAAGATAGTGACAAAAGAGGTAGGGAGATAGGTTCAGGCACGCGGCACCCAGTTACCCTATTCTTCACTCAAGCCTGAGTATGAATTTTGCTCACCCGGATAGATCCCTCTCACAGCTCTAGCAGCCGGAGTGAAGCACAAACAGTTGCTACTTGAATTTAGTCCCCTTCACGGACAAGTCCTAGAGATCCTCTGCCACGGAATCCCTAATGATTAAATTATGACTTCTGAACAAAACCCCGTAGATTAGTAGAGACCATATGTGTCAGTGGGAAACACTACAGGGGCTATACTGCAACTCACGAATCCTTCCTCTGATAGGTAACCAGGCCTCTCCTTCATTGTGAACTCCGTCACCGATCCATCGGACAGGTCCTCCCCCGGTTTCCTCTCCTTCAGAGCAGGCCACCCTCACACGGGCTCCCTGGGACTCCAGTGTGTTGGCTGTAGACCCAGTTGAAGGTATTGGGCCTACCTGGAACGTTGTATCCTCGGGCTAAAGGTGCCTGAGACTCCTCGGCCAGTTCACGCACCCCCCGACCAGCAGGGCCAAAGGGCGCGACTTCGCCACCAGAGGTCCTCCTTGCACACCACCAGCACACCACCAGATCATGGCATCTGCCCTTTATGTACCCTCTCCCGGCATGCACAGCAGGCAAAACCCTGCCCACCACGCGGTATCCGAGAGAGGACACCCAATCACACTACAATGCTACCCGTATTTCAACCCGAGACCTGGGCAACAGCGCCACCACAGGAAAAGGGGAACTATACACCAGGCAACACCACAGCAGAACAGAGTCCATGCCTAGCAAAATTAGAGAACCTGAGCCAACTATGGCTCATACTACCCCTAAATTTAGAACATAGCGACTCCCAAATTTGGGGGGTCCGCTACACATATATGACATGTTCAACACAATATGTAGGTAGAACCACCAGAAGATTAAAAGATCGGTTATATGATCATCTTTATGACATTGAAAAGGACCACATGACAAATGTCGCACGACACTGGAATGAAGTTCATCAGAAAGACACTTCCAGTTTAGTTATCCAGGGAATAGAAAAAATTGTAAGACCACCCAGAGGTGGAGATAAGTTCAATATATTATGCAAACAGGAAGTTCAGTGGATCTTTGTTTTAAATACTAGATGCCCATCAGGGCTCAATTTTGAGTGGGGTGTATCAAATTTTTTTTGATAGTGATTCAATTTATATTCACAGTTTGAAAACTACATGTAGATTTATATGTGGTTTTTCTTCCCCACTCATCATTGACCACCTTTAGGGATGGTTTTCCTGCAAGATTTCCTGCAGGTCCAGATGCATTTTCTGTCACAGATACATGGTAGTACATTATACCCTTGATTGCACTATATAGTCATGTGCAGTCTTTCTATAACGTTCTGCAACAGAATGAGTGAGACTTTCAGTCTCACAACGCATCCAATAACTATCCAGGCTTTACACCACTAGTATCTTGCTATTTCCCTTAAAGTTCTGCATCAGGATGAGTCTTTTTGTCTCGCCACGTATCCAATAATCATTTGGGTTTTATACTCCAGCATTCCGCTATTTCCTTCATTTAAGTAATTGAATTTCGACAGGATTGTCATTATAATATGAAGTCTTAAGCCGTGTACACACGATAGGTTTTACCGATGAAAACAGTCCGATGGACTTTTTTCATCGGACAAACCGATCGTGTATGGGCCCCATCGGTCTTTTTTACATCAGTGTTTAAAAATAGAACATGTTTTAAATTTATCCGATGGTTAAAAAAACGATAGAAAATTACTATCGTCTGTGGGGTCAAGTCGACGCATGCTCAGAAGCATTGAACTTCATTTTTCTCGGCTCATCGGAGTGTGTCAGGAAGATCCTGCCAGTAACAGGCACTCTGAACTTCCTGGTGCGTGACCGCGGATGCCATTGCGCATGCGCGTGCGCACCATTGCGCATGCGCACGCGGGAATACGCGCGCGCGCGCCCCATTAGCACCAGGCGGGCTATTTAAACCAGACTGACACACTGGGATCTTGCTGTCTGATCTACAGCGTTACGTGTGTCCTGACCTCTGAAACCTGTTCCAGTTCACTCCAGTATCTGATCCGGCTTGCTTCTGACTAACCCAGCTATCTGCCTGCATCTGACTCTTGCCTGTCTGACCATCCTTCTGCCTGCTCCTCTGGTCCTGCTGCTGTCCGCCTGATATCCGACCCGGCTCGTTTGACCCATCCAGTTACAGTCTGCTGCATCTGCCTGCCGATCCAGCCTGTTCCAGGTTCCTGTCTACGGTCCTTCCAGTCAGCTGACCAGTTCCAGTCTGCTGCATCTGCCTGCCGTTCAGCTTGTTCCTGGTTCCTGCCTCTGCCCAGTCGCACCTGCGATTCCTCTGTACAGCTCCACCTGGACTTCAGACCAACCTCCTGCTGTTGATCCTGCCAGGCACTCGTGCCACTCCTGACTCCTGTGCTTCCTGTTCACCCTACCAGGGGCCACGAGTCGGAGCCACAAGAGAGGCCATCCCCTGCAATCTGGGCTCGTCCATTCGGTATGTGACAGAGTGTTTTACGTCACCGCGTTTGGAACGGTCGGTTTTTTGACTGATGGTGTGTAGGCAAGACTGATGAAAGTCAGCTTCATCGGTTTTCCGATGGAAAAATCCATCGGTTAAAAAACCATAGGAAATCTGATCGTGTGTACAGGGCGTTATAGTAGGGACAGTGAGACCTTATGCTTGATTATAAACCTATTAATGATTCATAGTTTCACTTCTAGAAATTCGAAAGTTTTTTACTTTTTTTGATACAGGTGACCCGACTGTTGCATTTTGCAGCAGACAGGGTGAGACTACAATATACTGCATTTTTAAATACAACTTTTGTTATGTTTTGTTTTTCATTTTTCAGAGTCTCTGCCTGCCTTTTGTTTGAGATAAGTGCTCTGGACATTATACTATATTCTATTAACATAAATGCCCTGTGCATATCCATACGGACATAGCTGCAACGGGTATAGGTGCCGTGTGCACTTCCATACGGATACAGCCACGGCGGTTAGAACTACTGTTCCATTGCTTTTTTGTGCTTTGATTTTTGTTTTTTGTATTTTTGTATTTCAAATCTTTTTTGATTGATATAATACATATAATTGATCAGGGCAATTGTTTTTCGTTGAGTTCTCGAGGGGTTCGGCTCCCCTTACATTTTTATCATGCGCATCCTTTTCTTTTTTCTCTTTCCTTTTTCCTTTTAGAAATATTTGACTAAATTTAGCGGTATCTACTGCATTCACAAGAAGAATATCGAAATAGATACTTGCTATTGACCATGGATGCGGAGAATAACAATGTTATCATCAGTAATGTAACAACAACATTTACTTATAAGATATTTTAATATTACATTGTGTTTTTATACAATTTCATGCAATGATGGTTCTTTTTTGTTTATGCAGGTGTCTAGTTTTTCACATATTATGATCTTCGAGGTCTTTTAAAAAAAAAACGTATTAATATATACACCTTAATTGTTTTCACTATCGTATGTGTGATTACATCAACACTATCACCAGTTAATTCATTTTCTCCTCTAATAGGCACTTGGCAGTTTTTGTCACATTTTTGTCACATTTTTGTGACATTTATGCTGCATTTTTGCCAAGCATTCAGATTTAAAACATTCATGTAATTCTTTAATAATTGCACAATTTCATTATTTTTATTTTTAATTTTATGCAATGTTTATACACATCGCATTGTTGTTTAATTTCTGTACTCGCAGATGTGCACTGAGCTCAATATTACTCCACATTCCACAACGATTAACATTAACAATTCAATATGTTCACGTCTTTGTTTTAGACACCTCTTTTTGATGCTTTCAATTTATTTATCTTGTGTTTTGTGATTTCCAGCTTTAGATTGCTCATTATACAGGTGCACTCTGCTATTTAGGGCCTGCCGAGTCCAATTATGTGTTTGATGGTTTAGCGCTGTGACTGACAGCTCTTGATTGGTGGAGAGCTTTCTCATGCCCCCCCTTTTAAACACGACTTGGTTCCTGCAGACCCCAGCTATGAATAAGCATCTTGTAATGGTGTAAAACGCGTTAGCTATCAGCCCTGCATGTCCACTGTTCTGTTATTGACTGCATTTTGGATTTCTTTTGGAGTGTATTCTGGATTTAAACTTTTGAATTTTGAAATAAAGACGCCTTAAACAGAGTGCGGCAGTCCAGGACGTTTTATTTTCGTCACAGAAAATCTAGTAAAAATCTCCAATTTATGTGAAAAGGTAAATATAATTTTCACTAAAGTAAAAGAAGATCATGGCCAGTGATGTATTGACCTTCTAGTATCTACGTGTTTCAAAGATAAATAAGCAAGTCAAAAATATATTTTCAATAAGGAAAAGGTCTAATGTCACAGAAAATCTAGTAAAAATCTTCACATTTTTTGAAAAGGTGAATATCATTTTCACTGAAGTAAAAGTAGATCATGGCCAGTGATGTATTGACCTTCTAGCATCTACGCGTTTCAATGATAAATAAGCAAGTCAAAAATATATTTTCATTAAGGAAAAGGCCTAATGTCACAGAAAATCTAGTAAAAATCTCCAAATTATGTAAAAAGGTAAATATAATTTTCACTGAAGTAAAAGTAGATTATGGCCAGTGATGTATTGCCCTTCTAGTATCTACGTGTTTCAATAGTAAATAAGCAAGTCAAAAATATACTTTTAACCACTTCAGATCCGCGCTATGGCCAAAAGACAGACCTGAACTGCCGGGAGGGCTTCCCTGGATGTCCTTGTGTTTACTTACACAATGCGCTCCCCTGGTGGCACGCATCGCGGAAGAGCTATAGCTATGCTATGCGATATCCGCCATGTACTCGCGATCGGCAGTCACAGAGACAGGGATATGGATCTCTGTGTGTAAACACAGAGATCCACGTCCTGTTAGGGAGAGGAGGCCGATGGTGTGTCCCTTGTACATAGGCACAACCATCGGTCACCTCCCCCAGTCAGTCCCCTCCCCCCACAGTAAGAATCCCTCATGAGTAGGGTTGTCCCGATACCGATACTAGTATCGGTATTGGTACTGATACCAAGCATTTCCCGAGTACTTGTACTCCGATGCTTCACCTGATACTTGGGCAGTTAGGGATGATCGGTGCGGCCGGGGGAGTTACAAGCATCAATCTCCCTGTATAGATTTCAATACAGCCTGACAGCTTCTCCCCCGATCCCCCTCTTTTCAGCTGTTTTAGTGAAATCTATACAGCGGTGATCGGTGCTTGTAACTCCCCCCAAAGCCGCACGGATCACCGCTGACTGTCCCTGCATCCTCCTCCAGTTCCCCCATCCGTGCTGCTCTCCCCCCTCCGAGCTCTGTGTCCCCACTCTGTGCTGCTACTGTTCTCCTCCGTTATTCTGCTCTCCCCCACGCTCCGTGTCCCCCCTCCGTGCTGCTACTGTCCTCCTCCGGCAGTCACAGAGACAGGGACGTGGATCTGTGTGTGTAAACACAGAGATCCACGTCCTGTTAGGGAGAGGAGGCCGATGGTGTGTTTCTTGTACATAGGGACAACCATCGGTCACCTCCCCCAGTCAGTCCCCTCCCCCCACAGTAAGAATCACTCATGAGTAGGGTCGGTACCAATACCAAGCATTTCCCGAGTACTTGTACTCGGGGAAAATGCTCCGATGCTTCACCCAATACTTGGGCAGTTAGGGATGATCGGTGCGTCGGGGGGAGTTACAAGCATCGATCTCCCGGTATAGATTTCAATACAGCCTGACAGCTTCTCCCCCGACCCCCCCTCTTTTCAGCTGTTTTAGTGAAATCTATACAGCGGTGATCGGTGCTTGTAACTCCCCCCAAATCCGCACCGATCACCGCTGACTGTCCCTGTATCCTCCTCCAGTTCCCCCATCCGTGCTGCTCTCCCCCCTCTGCGCTCCGTGTCCCCCCTCCGTGCTGCTACTGTCCTCCTCCGTTATTCTACTCTCCCCCCTCTGCGCTCCGTGTCCCCCCTCCATGCTGCTACTGTCCTCCTCCGTTATTCTGCTCTCCCCCATGCTCCGTGTCCCCCCTCCGTGCTGCTGCTGTCCTCCTCCGTTATTCTGCTCTCCCCCTCTGCGCTCCGTGTCCCCCCTCCGTGCTGATGCTGTCCTCCTCCGTTATTCTGCTCTCCCCCCTCTGCGCTCCATGTCCCCCCTCCGTGCTGCTACTGTCCTCCTCCGTTATTCTACTCTCCCCCCTCTGCGCTCCGTGTCCCCCCTCCATGCTGCTACTGTCCTCCTCCGTTATTCTGCTCTCCCCCCATGCTCCGTGTCCCCCCTCCGTGCTGCTGCTGTCCTCCTCCGTTATTCTGCTCTCCCCCTCTGCGCTCTGTGTCCCCCCTCCGTGCTGATGCTGTCCTCCTCCGTTATTCTGCTCTCCCCCCTCTGCGCTCCGTGTCCCCCCTCCGTGCTGATGCTGTCCTCCTCCGTTATTCTGCTCTCCCCCTCTGCGCTCCGTGTCCCCCCTCCGTGCTGATGCTGTCCTCCTCCGTTATTCTGCTCTCCCCCCTCTGCGCTCCGTGTCCCCCCTCCGTGCTGATGCTGTCCTCCTCCGTTATTCTGCTCTCCCCCTCCGCGCTGCTGCTGTCCCCCGCTTTGTGTCACCCTCCATGTCCCCCTCTGCGCTCCCTGTCACCCTCCATGTCCCCCTCTGTGCTCCGTGTCACCCTCCATGTCCCCCTCTGCGCTCCGTGTCACCCTCCATATCCTCCTCCGCTCCCCTCTGTCAGGATGGAGAGCAGAGGTAGGAGCCACTAAACCTGGCTCCTACCTTTTCTGAATGAACAGAGTCAGTGATCACTGACTCTGTCCATTCATATAACTGAAACATTGTAACCTGTGTTTACGATGCTTCAGTTTATAAATGGAGAGGAGCCATTGTCTCCTCTCCATCCATTTTCAGTGCAGCTGTCCTCAGTCCCTTTCTCTGTCTCAAAAGGGAGATGTCAGAGGTCTGTTAAGACCCCTGAAATCTCACCAAAGCCCCCCAACAGTGCTAAAAATAAAAAACTTAATTGCAATAAATAATTTAAAAAAAATAATTGTAAAAAATAATAAAAATTTAAATAAAAAAAACACACTGACACAATCCACTCCCCCCTAAGAAAGCATTCTAAAAAATCATAACAAAAAATAGTAAAAAAAAAAATACTGACACATGTGCCACTGTCACATGACATTGAAAAAGTATTGGTATTCGGTATCGGCGAGTACTTGGAAAAAAGTATCGGTACTTGTACTCGGTCTTAAAAAAGTGGTATTGGGACAACCCTGCCCATGAGGGAACACGTTTAACCCCTTGATCACCCCCTAGTCTTAACCCCTTCCCTGCCAGTCACATTTATACAGTAATCAGTGCAATTTTATAGCACTGTTCGCTGTATAAATGTGAATGGTCCCAAAATAGTGTCAAAAGTGTCCGATGTGTCCGCCGCAATATCGCAGTCCTAACAAAAATCGCAGATAACCGACATTACTAGTAAAAAAATAAAGAATAAAAAAAATGTCATAAATCTATCCCCTATTTTGTAGACGCTATAAATTTTGTGCAAACCAATCAATAAACGCTTATTGCGATTTTTTTTACCAAAGATATGTAGAAGAATACGTATCAGTCTAAACTGAGGACATTTTTTTTTAAATTGGGATATTTATTATAGCAAAAAGTAAAAAATTAGTTTTTTTTCAAAATTGTTGGTCTTCTTTTCTTTATAGTGCAACAAATAAAAACCGCAGAGGTGATCAAATACCACCAAAAGAAAGCTCTATTTGTGAGGGAAAAATTATAAAAATTTAATTTGGATACAGCGTTGTATGATCGTGCAATTGTCATTCAAAGTGCGTCAGTGCTAAAAGCTGAAAATTGGTCTGGGCAGGAGGGGGGTTTAAGTGCCAAGTAAGGAAGTGGTTAATAAGAAAAAGGCCTAATGCCACAGAAAATCGAGAAAAAATCTCCACAATATATGAAAAGATGAATATCATTTTCACTGAAGTAAAAGAAGATCATGACCAGTGATGTATTGACCTTCTAGGACTTACGCGTTTCAATAAAAAAATAAGCAAGTCAAAAAATAGGATTTTTTACTCACCGTAAAATCCTTTTCTCTGAGTCCATGGACCGACACAGCTTCTCTATTGACAAAGTGGGTATTATCCGTTAATTAGGAGTGACTAGGCAGAAAAACGTGTAAAAAGTGTTGCATCACACCTTCTTCAGTACCGCCCAGGGGGCGGACCCTCTGGGTATACCCTCTCAGTCTGCATCTTCGCAGATCAGTTCGTCAAAAAGCAGTACAAACTTAAAAGGAGGGGTGGGTGCTGTGTCGGTCCATGGACTCAGAGAAAAGGATTTTACGGTGAGTAAAAAATCCTATTTAGGCCCCTTTCACACGGGGCGGATCCGTGCAGATCCGCCCCGTGAAGCTCCCCTTGCTCAGCGGGGATCGCTCCGTTGATCCCCGCTGAGCCGACGGATGACTGGGCGGTCCCCGCACACTGTGCAGGGACCGCCCTGTCAGAGCGCCGCTCTCCCCTATGGGGAATCGGATGACGACGGACCGTAGAGTCCGTTGTCATCCGATCCGCTCCGCCGACGGAAGGAAAAATAGGGTTTTCCTCCGTCACACTTTGGCGGAGCGGAGCGGAGCGGATGTCAGCGGACATGTCTCCGCTGACATCCGTGCCTCCATAGGGCTACATGGAGGATCCGTTTCAGGTCCGCCTAAAAAACTGACAGGCGGACCTGAACGGACCTCCGTGTGAAAGGGGCCTTACTCTTTCGTCCATGGACCGACACAGCTTCTCTATTGACAACGTGGGACGTCCTAAAGCAGTGTCAGAGAAAAAAACGAGGGGTGGTAACAGCATAAAAACAAACTTCACCCCCAAAACACAAAAACAGCACTCCTCCAACGGAGGAGTTGCAACTCTAAACAGCCGCTTGCAAAACCTTGCGGCCGAAAGAGGCATCCGAAGATGCACCTACATCAACCTTGTAGAATTTTGTGAAAGTGTGAGCGGACGACCAAGTCGCCGCTTTACATAGTTGGGAAACAGACGCTTGATGTCGGAAAGCCCAAGAGGCACCTATTGCCCTGGTCGAATGCGCCGTGACAGGAAAGGGGGGCGCCTGACCCTTTAAGGCGTAAGCCTGGATTACTATCTGTCGGATCCACCTAGAGATGGTGGCCGATGAGACTGCTTGGCCCTTCTTGGGACCAGCCACCGAAACAAACAGTGAGTCTGACTTCCGGAACAGGGAAGTAGCAGATAGGTATACTCTCAAAGCTCGGACAACGTCCAAGGAATGCAACGCCGACTCCTTAGGATTCGACGGCTGAGGACACAAGGATGGAAGTACAATGTCTTAGTTGAGATGAAAAGCCGAAACGACTTTCGGAAGAAAGGAAGGCTGCGGCCGCAGCACCACCTTATCCTCGTGGAAAATCAAATAGGGAGCCTTACAGGACAAGGCTGCCAGCTCAGAGACTCGTCTAACCGACGTAACAGCCACCAAAAAGACCACTTTCTGAGAAAGTGTCAACAGGAGAATATCTCTAATATTCTCAAACGGTGCCTTCTGAAGCACCGAGAGGACCAGGTTCAAGTCCCACGGAGGTAACGGGGGACGGACCGTAGGGGCCACATGTCGGACCCCCTGCACAAATGTACTCACGAGAGAGTGAGTCGCCAGGGGTCGCTGAAAAAAGACAGCCAGGGCAGATATCTGTCCCTTAATCGTACTTAGGGCAAGCCTTTGGTCCACCCCATGCTGTAAAAACAGCAGGATTCTGGAAACCAAATAGGTACGCGGATGCCATTTCATTTCCTCACACATGGAGATGTAGGCCCTCCAAGTGCGGTGATAGACCTTCCTAGAGGACGGTTTTCGAGCACTTCTCATAGTAGAGATTACCGAGTCTGACAGGCCCCGGTCTCTCAGTACCTGGTTCTCAACAGCCATGCCGTTAAAGCCAATGACTGTAAAGCAGGATGGAATATGGGACCTTGCGATAGCAGGTCCTTCCGTAGTGGTAGGCGCCAGGGGACGTCTGCTACCAGACGTACTAGATCGGCGTACCAAGGACGCTGAGGCCAATCTGGAGCGATTAGGATCATTGGAATTCCCTCTGCCTCCACTCTGCGGAGCAGAAGAGGAAGAAGCCTTAAGGGAGGGAAGGCATAGATTAGCCGATACTGACCCCACGATGCTACCAACGCGTCCGTTGCGTCTGCCCATGGGTCTCTTGACCGGGCCACAAATCTCAATACCTTCCGATTGAGTCGGGAAGCCAGAAGATCTACGTCTGGTGTGCCCCATCTTTGGCAGAGGAGTTGGAACACCTCCGGGTGTAAGGACCATTCTCCCTGGTCCAGCATCTGGCGGCTCAGGTAGTCCGCCTGCCACACCCGGAATGTACATGGCCGACAGTGCCGGTACGCTCCTCTCTGCCCACTTCAGGATGCGAGCGATCTCCGATGCTGCAGCTGAGCTTCTTGTTCCTCGATGATTGACATATGCCACTGCTGTGGCGTTGTCTGACTGGATCCTGACTGGACGCCCTTGCAGTCTCTGAGACCATTTGAAGAGGCACAGCTTGATCGCCCGGATCTCCAGGACATTGATCGGCAGGAGGGCTTCCTCTGGGGTCCAGCGACCCTGCGCCGACTGGACACCCCAGACTCCCCCCCCAACCTGTAAGGCTGGCGTCCGTCGTGATCACTATCCAGTAAACCGGAAGAAATGACTTCCCGGCCATTAGAGCCGGTGCTGTCAGCCACCATACCAGGGATCTCCTGACTAGGTGGCTCACTCGGATTTGATAATCCAGAGATGAAGGGCATCTGTTCCATCTGGACAGAACTTCCTTCTGTAACACTCGAGTGTGGTATTGAGCATATGGGACCGCCTTGAAGGAGGCTACCATGAGGCCTAACACTCGCATGCAAAAATGGAGTGACGACCAATTCTTGGAAGTCAGCTGCCGTACTGCAGCCCGGAGGGTCTGCAACTTCTCCACAGGGAGGAATACCTTTGCCTCTGAGGAATCCAGAATCAACCCCAGGTACACTAGGCGTTGAGTGGGCACCAATACTGACTTTTGCGTGTTTAGTATCCAACCACAGTCTCGAAGAGTCTGACAGGTAATGGACACGCTTACCTCTAATTCTGAGCTTGAAGGGGCCTTCAGCAGAAGGTCGTCCAAGTAACCTGTGATAGCGATACCCCGCTGTCTTAGAAGTGCCAGAATCGGAGCGAGCACCTTGGTGAACGTCCTGGGTGCTGAGGCAAGGCCAAACAGGAGGGCCACAAACTGGTAGTGGTTCTTCCCGATAGCAAATCGCAGAAACCTCTGGTGTCTGGAGTATATGGGGACATGCAGGTATGCGTCCTTGATGTCCAAGGAGGCCAGAAAGTCCCCCGGATGGAGAGCCGTGACTACAGATCGAACCGACTCCATCCGAAATCTTTGTACCTTCATAAAGCAATTGAGGGCTCTGAGATCCAAGATTGGACGAACCCCCTCCTTCTTCGGCACAATGAACAGATTTGAGTAAAAACCCTGACCCCGTTCCTGTTCTGGAACTGGAATAACTACCCCGCGTTCCAGTAGACCCTGGACCGCCCCATACAGGGCCTCCCGACGGGTCGGTAGTAGCTGGAGATTGGAGGTGATGAATCTGTCTGGTGGACAACAGAGAAATTCTATCTTGTAGCCTGAGGAGATTACTTCGCAAACCCACCTGTCGGAGACTAGAGCAGTCCACTGAGTTGCGAATTTGCGAAGACGTCCCCCCACCCGAGAGCTGGGTGGGGGCGGACCTTCATGTGGATGCAGATTTGTCCGCAGGCTTGTTGGGTCTGCGGGACCAAGGACGCTTCTGTCCTTGGGCAGGCGCTTTATCGGCCTGGGGTCTTTTCCCTGTCGCCTTAAGGGGGCGAAAAAAACGCTTACGTGCAGTAAAGGAGGGCCCTTGCCCTTGGCGTGGTCCCTTACCCTTGCTAGTTTGGGGAAGCAAAGTGCTCTTACCTCCTGTGGCATCCTTGATGATGTCATCCAGAGAAGCCCCAAAAAGTCTGTCGCCCTTAAAAGGCAGATCCAATAGGGCTTTCTTGGAAGTCTGGTCCGCAGACCAGCCCTTTAGCCAGATCAGGCGGCGTATTGCTACTGCATAAACCGAAGCTCTTGACAGCAGGGAAATAGTATCCATGTCTGACTCGCAGACAAACTTAAGGCCCTGGACCAACTGGTCAGCCAAAGTTATCTCATTAGGAGGAGCATCTCGCTCCTTTAACCCCTGGAGTAGCAATTTTGCCCATTCAGTAAGTGTCTGAGACACTAGGGCCCCCGCCAATGCCGGGCGTACTGCCGAGCCTACCACTGAGTATAGGTAGCGAGCGAGTGCTTCAGCCTTCTTATCCACAGGGTCCTTGAAAACAGGAGCTCCTTCTACTGGAATAGTGGTGGCTCTATTAAGTCTGGACACCGGAGGGTCCACTATAGGGGGAGAGGTCCATATCTTCAGAAAACTCTCCTCAAAGGGGTACCGTACTACAAACCTCTTTGGGGCTGTAAAGACCCTCAGTGGGTTCTCCCATTCCTTGTATAAGAGTTTGTCAAAATAAGACACACAAGGGAACACCTTAGCAGTGCGGGCAGGTTTACGAAACCCAAAGGGGACTGGAGTATCTGCTACTTCTGCAGTCTTTTCCAACTTTAGCGTATCCCGCACTGCAGTAATAAGGTCAGATACCAAAGCCGTCTCGCGTACTGACCTGGACTTGGAGTCCTCCTCACTGTCCGATCGGTCACGGTCTGCAGTCTCTGATGCATCAGAATCTGGGCCATGAGCCGTAGCTGGACCTGGTTCTGCATCAGAAATATCCCCAGAAGATTGCAGGGGACGGGGGCGTTTATTACCCCCTGTATTCCCGTGTGCTGCTTCCACCCTGGCAGCAAACGCCTCTAGGATTGCCGACATAGCGTCCATAGACACCTCAGGGACACCAGCTGCTAAATCTGGTGTTTCAGGGGAGAAGACATCTGGCTCAGATGCCATGCTGACCACACGCTGACACCCACAGGGCTCCAGGCAAGATATCAATAGGCCACCCTCCTGTGCTGCAGAGAGGCTGGGTCACCCAGAGGACTCACCACCCTGGATAGGTACTGCTATGCTGCGCCTGTGATGCTGTCCCCTGCTGCTGTGTCAGTCTGCTTCTTTTATCAGCATTTCCTGTGTGAATTTTCGCGCCAGTGTAATGCACCCTAGAGGCCGGAGGCTCTCGCAAAATGGTTGCCAAAAACGTCTGTATGGAAGATAATGTGGGCTCTAAGAAAATGGCCGCCGACAGAAGATAGAGGTCAAGCAGCCATAGCCCACAAAAAGATGGCCGCCGAACGGCAATATCTGCATACAGGGTGGACAAACATGGCCGCCGATCAGCTGATAGGGGCCAGTGGGTGTGGCCGAACCACAGGAAGATGGCCGCCGGGCAGTCACAAGAGGCCAAACTTGGCATGGACCACCTCAAAATGGCCGCCGACAGCATGGAGGAGGAAGGACACAAACACAGGTAAGAAAAAATGACATTTCTTTTAAATGTTAGTTACAGCCAGCCCCGCTCCAGTGGGACCCCCTAGGTGACCCCCAGCACCCAGCAACCTTTAGCTAGAAGCCCAGGGAGGAGGGAAAGGCAGGGAGAGAGGGAAGAAAGGGGCCACAACCACTTACTTGATCTCTCCAGGAATGTCCAGCTAAATCACCCAGCCGAGGCAGGGGAGTTTTACTTACCTATCCTGCATGTAAGACCTATCTGCTGGAAGACATTCCAAACAGATCATCGTCCGCGCACGGAAGGTGAATGTTGGCCAGGCATGCTGTGATTGGACCCAGAAGGGACGATCATATGTATGCCCTGGAGCATGACGCTCACCGGACAGGCTTCTGCGACTCGGCCGTAAGGTCAGCCCAAGCTGAGCGGTCCGATGCAGGCCCTGGAGCGTAAGCTCACCGGCCACCCGTGGAGCGACGGGCATGTCGTGAAAAACCCAGCGCGTAGCTAGGGTCGGCACACGCTCGATGGCCGAAACTGGGGAGACTACAAGGATCGAGGATCCAGCCTGTCACCCAGTCGGCAGTTGATCGAAGATCGCAGGAAACAACAAATGTAGCAAAAAAAAAAAAAAAAATATATATATATATCTTTTTTCCCCGGACCAATGGGCCCGAAGGGAGCCATGTCCTACTCCTTGCTAGACAGAAAAAAACTGATCTGCGAAGATGCAGACTGAGAGGTTATACCCAGAGGGTCCGCCCCCTGGGCGGTACTGTAGAGGGTGTGATGCAACACTTTTTACACGTTTTTCTGCCTAGTCACTCCTAATTAACGGATAATACCCACTTTGTCAATAGAGAAGCTGTGTCGGTCCATGGACGAAAGAGTAATATATTTTCAATAAGAAAAGGGCCTAATGTCACAGAAAATCGAGAAAAAATCTCCACAATATGTGAAAAGATGAATATCATTTTCACTGAAGTAAAAGAAGATCATGGGCAGTGATGTATTGACCTTCTAAGACTTACGCGTTTCAATAAAAAATAAGCAAGTCAAAAATATATTTTCAATAAAGAAAAGGCCTAATGTCACAGAAAATCTAGAAAAAATCTCCACAATATGTGAAAAGATGAATATAATTTTCACTGAAGTAAAGGAAGATCATGGCCAGTGATGTATTGACCTTCTAGCATCTACGCGTTTCAAAGAAAAAAAGGCGAGTCAAAACATATTTTCAATAAGGAAAAGGCCTAATGCCACAGTAAATCGTGAAATAATTTCCACAATATATGAAAAGGTGAATATAATTTTCACTGAAGTAAAAGAAGATCATGGGCAGTGATGTATTGACCTTCTAGCATCTACGCGTTTCAAAGATAAAAAGGCGAGTCAAAAATATATTTTCAATGAGGAAAAGGCCTAATGTCACAGAAAATCGAGAAAAAATCTCCACAATATGTGAAAAGATGAATATCATTTTCACTGAAGTAAAAGAAGATCATGGGCAGTGATGTATTGACCTTCTAGGAACTACGCGTTTCAATAAAAAAATAAGCAAGTCAAAAATATATTTTCAATAAGGAAAAGGCCTAATGTCACAGAAAATCGAGAAAAAATCTCCACAATATGTGAAAAGATGAATATCATTTTCACTGAAGTAAAAGAAGATCATGGGCAGTGATGTATTGACCTTCTAGGATCTACGCGTTTCAATAGTAAAAAAGCAAGTTAAAAATATATTTTCAATAAGAAAAAGGCCAAATGTCACAGAAAATCTAGTAAAAAATCTCTAAAATTTTGAAAAGGTGAATATCATTTTCACTGAAGTAAAAGAAGATCATGGCCAGTGATGTATTGACCTTCGAGGAACTACGCGTTTCAATAGTAAATAAGCAAGTCAAAAATATATTTTCAATAAAGAAAAGTGTCAGGGTCACCTGTGGCCAGGTGACAGATGCACACCGTAGGGGGACAGGAGTGCACCGCGAGGTAGTGAACCCTATGGCTGGCTTCTGTGGATAGGAAACTGGGTGGTTGTGGAAAGCGGGACCAGAGGAGCACAACCGGGATCCCAACGGAAGCGAGAGCCAAGATTCCCCAGGGCGCGGAGTCTAAGACCCAGCTGGTCTTCTCCAGGGCCTCTAGTGGTGAGGATGTTACGCTGCAGGCTGGGACCAGGTCGCGGCCCCTGGAGTTTCCTAGCTCACGCCCCGTAGGATAAGGGGAAGCAGCAGCACACGATAGAGAGAACCGAATAACAAGCCGAAGGTCAGGGGCCACAAGCAGACAAGGATAACGAAGAACGAGCCGAAGGTCAAGGGTCACGAGCAGACAGGGATGGTCGGGGACAAGCCAATAACGTAACAGAGAGACAGACGTAGCACACGGCAGGCAGGAACCCAAACACACAATGCCTAACAAACACGTTGATCAGCCAAGCAGGCTTGCAGTGCACAGGTTAATATAGTGTTCTGTGATAGGGCCTGGGGTGGAGTCAGGCTGGGAGGAGATTATAAAGGAAGCCAGGTGAAAGGGCTCAGGCCTCTAAGATGAACACATGGGAAGGAAGGTAAGCTGACAGACAAACACTGCTGCATATCCATGACAGTACCCTCCCTCTTATGGGCCCTCCCCCGCCTGGACCCAGGCTTAAAGGGAAATCTCTGATGAAACCTTCTCAACAGATGAGGTGCAGCGACATCAGATGCAGCAATCCAAGACGCCTCCTCAGGACCAAAACCTCTCCAATGCACAAGGTACTGAAGAATGCCTCTGCAGAGCCGAGAATCCAGAACTTGTCTAACCTCATACTTAAGATTATCCTCAGAGACCGAAAATGAGGTAGGGAGATGACAAGAAGATCTATTGAGGACCAAAGGCTCTCTAGGAATAAGCAAGGGCATGAGAGGATCAACAGGAATCTGAGGGGGGTCCCCTAGACCCTTAAAGGGGAACTGGTCATCTTGCACAGGACCATCAGACTGGGCAGATGTCAGTGGAACCCTGAAGTCAGGTTGGTTAGAAGGTGACATGTCGCAGGAGTCAAGCTGAATAGCTGAAGGACAAGCAGAATGTCCCGAACAAGAAAAAGTAGGAGGCTCACTGGGCATGGGCTGGACTGGCATAACTAGTACAGAGGCAGAGTGAATAGCTGAGTCAGGTGTAGCGACTACCTGAATCGCATCGCAAGACGTAGCGACTGCAGGACTTGTAGACAAGCTAGCCTGGCTGTGCGTCCAAGGGTGGTTAGGGACAGAGAAATGTAAATGGTTATGCAACCTGGAATGAATGACCGGCTCAGATTCACAGGGGGCAACCTTGGGTAGGCAGGACGAGGAACAGGAGGGACCCCAAGCCAGGATCTGTCCAGTAGTCCAGTCCACATGAGGAGAATGGAGCTGTAACCATGGGAGACCCAAAATTATAGGCGTTGAGGCCTTGGGTAAGATAAGGAAGGATATCCACTCCTGGTGGAGTGTCCCTACCGACATCTTAACAGGGAGGGTCTGGAAGCGGATAGGTCCCCCTGGGAGAACAGTACCATCAATCGCCAAGACCACCAATGGCGTGGTGAGGGGCAAAAGAGTAAGTCTCATGGACGATGCGATTTCCCAGTCCATGAAATTACCAGCGGCTCCGGAATCCAGATATGCTGAGACCGAATGAGAAGAAGCACCAACATGAAGGAACACAGAAAGCAGAAGACGAGAAGGGGAAGGTGATATTTCTGGGTCCAATACTCCACTTTCCAGATGAAGTGGACCCAAACGTTTTTCTGGACAAAGAGAGCAAGTGTCACGAAAATGACCTTTGCCCCCACAGTAGAGACACAGGCCTAGATTTCTGCGCCTAGCACGTTCCTCTGGGGATAGCCTGGTCCTGCCCAGCTGCATGGGTTCCTCAGCTGGCAGGAGATGCTCCACGGGTCGAGGAGAGGGGAGCTCAGGCTGACTAAGGACCAAGGAGTGCTGGCGCCGCTTTTCTAGGGTCCTTTCCTGAAAGCGAATATCGATCTGGTTACACAAGGAGATAACTCCGTCCAGATCAGTGGGGATGGTTCTTCCTGCTAATTCATCCTTCACTCTATCAGAAAGGCCATGCAAAAAGGTTGCGACTAAGGCCTCATTGTTCCAGCTCAACTCAGCCGACAGTATGCGGAAATTAAGGGCGTACTGTCCCACTGAAGCAG
Source organism: Rana muscosa (assembly GCA_029206835.1). NCBI lineage: Eukaryota > Metazoa > Chordata > Amphibia > Anura > Ranidae > Rana > Rana muscosa. The sequence continues at coordinate 214,163,336 of CM055118.1, forward strand.
ACTCTTGGCGGAGACGTAGAAGGGCGCTGGCCGCTGAAGAGACACGAGCCGGTTCTTCAAAGATATTCCGAAAAAGTTTCAAGAAGCCAGACAGGCTAGAAACCACTGGATCATTCAGTTCCCACAGAGGGGCTGCCCAGGCTAAAGCTTCACCGGAGAGGAGGGAAATGATATAGGCTACCTTTGCCCTATCAGACAGAAAGTTTTGAGGCTGAAGCTCAAAATGAATCGTGCATTGGCTAAGAAACCCTCTGCAGGCCTTGGAGTCCCCAGAGAAACGGAACGGAGCTGGCAGTATTAGTGAGTGTGTGGCTGCGACTGGTGCGATAGGTACCACCGCTGGTTGTACTTGAGGTTGCGGATTCGGGGTTCCCAAGGAGGCCTGAAGCTGCTCGAAGCGAGAAGCCAGATCCTGGAGGAATCGCATCACCTGAGTCTGATTCGATTCCTGGGTTTCAAGTCTGCAAACTATGCCCTGCAATGGATCATCCGCGGGTAGCGGGATGTCAGCCGGGTTCATGGCTGATCAAACTGTCAGGGTCACCTGTGGCCAGGTGACAGATGCACACCGTAGGGGGACAGGAGTGCACCGCGAGGTAGTGAACCCTATGGCTGGCTTCTGTGGATAGGAAACTGGGTGGTTGTGGAAAGCGGGACCAGAGGAGCACAACCGGGATCCCAACGGAAGCGAGAGCCAAGATTCCCCAGGGCGCGGAGTCTAAGACCCAGCTGGTCTTCTCCAGGGCCTCTAGTGGTGAGGATGTTACGCTGCAGGCTGGGACCAGGTCGCGGCCCCTGGAGTTTCCTAGCTCACGCCCCGTAGGATAAGGGGAAGCAGCAGCACACGATAGAGAGAACCGAATAACAAGCCGAAGGTCAGGGGCCACAAGCAGACAAGGATAACGAAGAACGAGCCGAAGGTCAAGGGTCACGAGCAGACAGGGATGGTCGGGGACAAGCCAATAACGTAACAGAGAGACAGACGTAGCACACGGCAGGCAGGAACCCAAACACACAATGCCTAACAAACACGTTGATCAGCCAAGCAGGCTTGCAGTGCACAGGTTAATATAGTGTTCTGTGATAGGGCCTGGGGTGGAGTCAGGCTGGGAGGAGATTATAAAGGAAGCCAGGTGAAAGGGCTCAGGCCTCTAAGATGAACACATGGGAAGGAAGGTAAGCTGACAGACAAACACTGCTGCATATCCATGACAAAAAGGCATAATGTCACAGAAAATCGAGAAAAAATCTACACAATATGTGAAAAGGTGAATATCATTTTCACTGAAGTAAAAGAAGATCATGGTCAGTGATGTACTGACCTTCTAGCATCTACGCGTTTCAAAGATAAAAAGGGGAGTCAAAACATATTTTCAATAAGGAAAAGGCCTAATGCCACAGTAAATCGTGAAATAATTTCCACAATATATGAAAAGGTGAATATCATTTTCACTGAAGTCAAAGAAGATCATGGCCCGTGATGTATTGACCTTCTAGCATCTACGCGTTTCAAAGATAAAAAGGCGAGTCAAAAATATATTTTCAATAAGGAAAAGGCCTAATGTCACAGAAAATCGAGAAAAAATCTCCACAATATGTGAAAAGATGAATATCATTTTTACTGAAGTAAAAAAAGATCATGGCCAGTGATGTATTGACCTTCTAGGAACTACGCGTTTCAATAAAAAAATAAGCAAGTCAAAAATATATTTTCAATAAAGAAAAGGCCCAATGTCACAGAAAATCTAGAAAAAATCTCCACAATATGTGAAAAGATGAATATCATTTTCACTGAAGTAAAAGAAGATCATGGGCAGTGATGTATTGACCTTCTAGGATCTACGCGTTTCAATAGTAAAAAAGCAAGTTAAAAATATATTTTCAATAAAGAAAAGGCCCAATGTCACAGAAAATCGAGAAAAAATCTCCACAATAAGTGAAAAGATGAATATCATTTTCACTGAAGTAAAAGAAGATCATGGGCAGTGATGTATTGACCTTCTAGGATCTACGCGTTTCAATAGTAAAAAAGCAAGTTAAAAATATATTTTCAATAAGAAAAAGGCCTAATGTCACAGAAAATCTAGTAAAAAATCTCTAAAATTTTGAAAAGGTGAATATCATTTTCACTGAAGTAAAAGAAGATCATGGCCAATGATGTATTGACCTTCTAGCATCTACGCGTTTCAAAGATGAAAAGGAGAGACAAAAATATATTTTCAATAAGGAAAAGGCCTAATGTCACAGAAAATCTAGAAAAAATCTCCACAATATGTGAAAAGATAAATATCATTTTCACTGAAGTAAAAGAAGATCATGGCCAGTAATGTATTGACCTTCTAGCACCTACGCGTTTCAATAGTAAATAAGCAAGTCAAAAATATATTTTCAATAAAGAAAAGGATTAATGTCACAGAAAATCTAGAAAAAATCTCCACAATATGTGAAAAGATGAATATTATTATCACTGAAGTAAAAGAACATTATGGCCAGTGATGTATTGACCTTCTAGGACCTACGCGTTTCAAAGGTGAAAAGGCGAGTCAAAAATATATTTTCAATAAGGAAAAGGTCTAATGCCACAGAAAATCGAGAAAAAATCTCCACAATATGTGAAAAGATGAATATCATTTTCACTGAAATAAAAGAAGATCATGGCCAGTGATATATTGTCCTTCTAGCATCTACGCGTTTTAAAGATAAAAAGGCGAGTCAAAAATATATTTTCAATAAGGAAAAGGTCTAATGTCACAGAAAATCGAGAAAAAATCTCCACAATATGTGAAAAGGTGAATATAATTTTCACTGAAGTAAATGAAGATCATGGCCAGTGATGTATTGACCGAGGATCTACGTGTTTCAATAGTAAATAAGCAAGTCAAAAATATATTTTCAATGAGGAAAAGGCTTAATGTCACAGAAAATCTAGTAAAAATCTCAAAATTATTTGAAAAGGTGAATATCATTTTCACTGAAGTAAAAGAAGATCATGGCCAGTGATGTATTGACCTTCTAGTGTCTACGCGTTTCAAACATAAAAAGGCGAGTCAAAAATATATTTTCAATGAGGAAAAGGCCTAATGTCACAGAAAATCGAGAAAAAATCTCCACAATATGTGAAAAGATGAATATAATTTTCACTGAAGTAAAAGAAGATCATGGCCAGTGATGTATTGACCTTCTAGGACCTACGCGTTTCAACAGAAAATAAGCAAGTCAAAAATATATTTTCAATAAGAAAAAGGCCTAATGCCACTGAAAATCTAGTAAAAAATCTCTAAAATTTTGAAAAGATGAATATCATTTTCACTGAAGTAAAAGAAGATCATGGCCAGTGATGTATTGACCTTCTAGGACCTACGCGTTTCAACAGAAAATAAGCAAGTCAAAAATATATTTTCAATGAGGAAAAGGCCTAATGTCACAGAAAATCGAGAAAAAATCTCCACAATATGTGAAAACATGAATATCATTTTCACTGAAGTAAAAGAAGATCATGGCCAGTGATGTATTGACCTTCTAGCATCTACGCGTTTCAATAATAAATAAGCAAGTCAAAAATATATTTTCAATAAGGAAAAGGCTTAATGTCACAGAAAATCTAGTAAAAATCTCAAAATTATTTGAAAAGGTGAATATCATTTTCACTGAAGTAAAAGAAGATCATGGCCAGTGATGTATTGACCTTCTAGTATCTACGCGTTTCAAAGATGAAAAGGCGAGTCAAAAATATATTTTCAATAAGGAAAAGGCCTAATGTCACAGAAAATCTAGAAAAAATCTCCACAATATGTGAAAAGATGAATATAATTTTCACTGAAGTAAAAGAAGATCATGGCCAGTGATGTATTGACCTTCTAGGACCTACGCGTTTCAACAGAAAATAAGCAAGTCAAAAATATATTTTCAATAAGAAAAAGGCCTAATGCCACTGAAAATCTAGTAAAAAATCTCTAAAATTTTGAAAAGATGAATATCATTTTCACTGAAGTAAAAGAAGATCATGGCCAGTGATGTATTGACCTTCTAGGACCTACGCGTTTCAACAGAAAATAAGCAAGTCAAAAATATATTTTCAATAAGAAAAAGACCTAATGTCATAGAAAATCGAGAAAAAATCTCCACAATATGTGAAAAGATGAATATCATTTTCACTGAAGTAAAAGAAGATCATGGCCAGTGATGTATTGACCTTCTAGAATCTACGCGTTTCAAAAGTAAATAAGCAAGTCAAAAATATATTTTCAATAAGAAAAGGGCCTAATGTCACAGAAAATCTAGTAAAAAATCTCAAAAATTTTGAAAAGGTGAATATCATTTTCACTGAAGTAAAAGAAGGTCATGGCCAGTGATGTATTGACCTTCTAGCATCTACGCGTTTCAAAGATAAAAAGGCGAGTCAAAAATATATTTTCAATAAAGAAAAGGCCTAATGCCACTGAAAATCTAGAAAAAATCTCCACAATATGTGAAAAGTTGAATATAATTTTCACTGAAGTAAAAGAAGATCATGGCCAGTGATGTATTGACCTTCTAGTGTCTACGCGTTTCAAACATAAAAAGGCGAGTCAAAAATATATTTTCAATGAGGAAAAGGCCTAATGTCACAGAAAATCGAGAAAAAATCTCCACAATATGTGAAAAGATGAATATCATTTTCACTGAAGTAAAAGAAGATCATGGCCAGTGATGTATTGACCTTCCAGCATCTACGCGTTTCAATAGTAAATAAGCAAGTCAAAAATATATTTTCAATAAGGAAAAGGCTTAATGTCACAGAAAATCTAGTAAAAATCTCAAAATTATTTGAAAAGGTAAATATCATTTTCACTGAAGTAAAAGAAGATCATGGCCAGTGATGTATTGACCTTCCATAGATTTCCACGTTTCACTAGTAAATAAGCAAGTCAAAAATATATTTTCAATAAGAAAAAGGCCTAATGTCACAGAAAATCTAGAAAAAATCTCCACAATATGTGTAAAGGTAAATATCGTTTTTCACTGAAGTAAAAGAAGTTAATGGACCTTCTAGGACCTACGCGTTTCAATAGTAAATAAGCAAGTCAAAAATATATTTTCAATAAAGAAAAGGCCTAATGTCACAGAAAATCTAGAAAAAATCTCCACAATATGTGAAAAGGTGAATATCATTTTCACTGAAGTAAAAGAAGATCATGGCCAGTGATGTATTGACCTTCTAGCATCAACGCATTTCAAAGATAAACAGGCGAGTCAAAAATATATTTTCAATAAAGAAAAGGCCTAATGCCACTGAAAATCTAGAAAAATCTCCACAATATGTGAAAAGTTGAATATCATTTTCACTGAAGTAAAAGAAGATCATGGCCAGTGATGTATTGACCTTCTAGTGTCTACGCGTTTCAAACATAAAAAGGCGAGTCAAAAATATATTTTCAATAAGGAAAAGGCTTAATGTCACAGAAAATCTAGTAAAAATCTCAAAATTATTTGAAAAGGTGAATATCATTTTCACTGAAGTAAAAGAAGATTATGGCCAGTGATGTATTGACCTTCTAGCATCTACGCGTTTCAAAGGTAAATAGACGAGTCAAAAACATTTTTTCAATAAGGAAAAGGCATAATTTCACAAAAAAATCGAGTAAAAATCTCCATATTATGTAAAAAGGTGAATAGAATTTTCACTTAAGTAAAAGTAGATCATGGCCACTGGTGTATTGATCTTCTAGTATTTACGCGTTTCAAATAAAAATAAGCATGTCAAAAATATATTTTCAATAAGGAAAGGGCCTAATGTCACAGAAAATCTAGTAAAAGTCTCCAAAATACTTGAAAAGGTGAATATAATTTACACTGAAGTAAAAGTAGATTATGGCCAGTGATGTATTGATCTTCTATTATCTACGCATTTCAAAGGTAAATAGGCAAGTCAAAAATAATTTCAATAAGGAAAAGGCCTAATGTCACAGAAAATCGAGAAAAAATATCCACAATATGTGAAAAGATGAATATAATTTCACTGAAGTAAAAGAGATCATGGCCAGTGATGTATTGACCTTCTATTATCTACGCATTTCAATAGTAAGTAAGCAAGTAAAAAAATAGGATTTTTGTACTCACCGTAAAATCCTTTTCTCTGAGTCCATGGACCGACACAGCTTCTCTATTGACAAAGTGGGTATTATCCGTTAATTAGGAGTGACTAGGCAGAAAAACTTGTAAAAAGTGTTGCATCACACCTTCTACAGTACCGCCCAGGGGGCGGACCCTCTGGGTATACCCTCTCAGTCTGCATCTTCGCAGATCAGTTCGTCAAAAAGCAGTACAAACTTAAAAGGAGGGGTGGGTGCTGTGTCGGTCCATGGACTCAGAGAAAAGGATTTTACGGTGAGTAAAAAATCCTATTTACTCTTTCGTCCATGGACCGACACAGCTTCTCTATTGACAAAGTGGGACGTCCCAAAGCAGTGTCAGAGAAAAAACGAGGGGTGGTAACAGCATAAAAATAAACTTCACCCCAAACACAAAACAGCACTCCTCCAACGGAGGAGCTGCAACTCTAAACAGCCGCTTGCAAAACCTTGCGGCCGAAAGAGGCATCCGAAGATGCACCTACATCAACCTTGTAGAATTTTGTGAAAGTGTGAGCGGACGACCAAGTCGCCGCTTTACATAATTGGGAAACAGACGCTTGATGTCGGAAAGCCCAAGAGGCACCTATTGCCCTGGTCGAATGCGCCGTGACAGGAAAGGGGGGCGCCTGACCCTTTAACCACTTAACGACCGCTCACTGTATATATACGTCGGCAGAATGGCACGGACAGGCACAATCACGTACCTGTACGTGCCTGTCTTCGTATGGGTGGGGGGTCCCCTCCGGTACAGTGAGCGGCCGGGATCGCTTCGGGAGCAATCCGTGATAAGGGGGACGCCATTCGATTCTGGCCACCCCCTCGTGATCGCTCCCGGCGAATCAAATGCTTCCTTTGCCTGTGTAGTGTTTACACAGGCAGGAGGAAGTGATGTCATCTCTCATGCAGCGCTCACATATACCGAGCGCCGCATGAGAGAAGACACAGAGGTTAGTGCACATAACAGCACACTGACACCACACACATAGGCACACGATCGCCCCCCCAGGGCCCCACAGATCACCCCCCAGATCACCCCCCCAGCCCCCAGTCACAGTGTCACTCATTTGCTTGACCATTTATTTACTGATCACTGCAATCAGTGACATTTGTGACTGTAAAAGTGTCAGAGCAGAGTGTTTTAGGTCCAGTGTAGCCCCCTAACCCCCCTAATAAAGGTTTAACCCCTTGATCGCCCCCCAGGTAACCCTTTCACCCCCTAGCACCGCTGTCACTAAGCAATCGTTTTTCTGATCGCTGTCTTAGTGTCGGTGATGCCGATAGGTAGCCAGTTATTTTTTTTAGGTTCGCCGCAGGTTTTTATAGCGTCAGGTACCCCCATATATTATCTAATAAAGGTTTTAACCCCCTAATTGCCCCTAGTTAACCCTTTCACCAGTGATCACCGTATAAGTGTTACTGGTGACACTGGTTAGCCAGTTAGTTATTTTGTTATTTAGGTTCCCCGTCAGGTTTTTATATAGCGTCAGGTACCCCCATATATTACCTAATAAAGGTTTAACCCCCTGATTGCTCCTAGTTAACCCTTTCACCAGTGATCACCATATAAGTGTTAAGGGTGACGCTGGTTAGTTAGTTTGCTTTTTATAGTGTCAGGGCACCCGCCGTATATAACCCAATAAAGGTTTAACCCCCTGATCGCCCGGCGGGTGATATCAATTAGGTTTTAGCGTCAGAGAGGGTCTGCGTCACACCCCAGGCAGCGTCAGGTTAGTGCCAGTAACGCTAACACCCACGCGTGAATCATACACCTCCCTTAGTATCTGAACAGATCAATATCTGATCTGATCAGATCTATACTAGCGTCCCCAGCAGTTTAGGGTTCCCAAAAATGCAGTGTTAGCGAGATCAGCCCAGATACCTGCTAGCACCTGCGTTTTGCCCCTCCGTCCAGCCCAGGCCACCCAAGTGCAGTATCGATCGATCACTGTCACTTACAAAACACAACACACATAACTGCAGCGTTCGCAGAGACAGGCCTGATCCTTGCGACTCCAGTGCTGTAGGAGGTGATTTCACCACCACAGTTAAAAAAAAAAAAAGCATATATGCCGAAGCATTGGGGCAGCAGGGGCGGAGGAGTGATTTTGCTCCTAATGCCGCGTACATACAGTCGAAATTCCGACGGAGGCTTGCCCGTGGAAAAGTCTGACCATGTGTACGCGGCATAACTTTTACGGGAGGATGCCCCCATGCTTCGGCATATATAAATAGTGCATTCATGCCCATCATTAGAAGTGGGTGAATGAAGGGAGGTATTCTAATGGTGGGCATACCCACCGATCAATCTCTTTTTTTCGTTCAGCCAACAGGCTGCATGAAAAAAAAGATTACAATACATGTCCAACAAGGACCAGCAACGTACTGGTATGTTGCTGGACTTCGGTTATACCAGATTGATGCCTGCGGGTTTAGGTATCATCTTGGTATCATTCTTTTCAGCCAGCGGCCGACTTTCATGTAAAAGCAATCCTAGCGGCTAATTAGCCTCTGGACTGCTTTTACAAGCAGTGGGAGGGAATGTCCCCCCCCGGATATAAAAAGCGCCATTGGGAAATTGGGAAAGCATTTTATCACACCGATCTTGGTGTGGTCAGATGCTTTGAGGGCAGAGGAAAGATCTAGGGTCCAATAGACCCCAGTTTTTTTTAAAAAGAGTACCTGTCATATTGCTATCATAGGGGATATTTACATTCCCTGAGATAACAATAAAAATGATAAAAAGAAATATGGAAAGAACAGTTTAAAAATAAAATAAAAAAGCAAAATTAATAATAAAAAAATAAAATAAAGCACCCCTGTCCCGCCCTGCTCTTGCGCAATGGCGAACACAAGTGTCGATCTGGCGTCGTATGTAAACAGCAATTGCATCATGCATGTGAGGTATCACCGCAAAGGTCAGATCGAGGGCAGTCATTTTAGCAGTAGACCTCCTCTGTAAATCTAACGTGGTACCCTGTAAAGGCTTTTAAAGGCTTTTAAAAATGTATGTAGTTTGTCGCCACTGCGCGTTTGTGCGAAATTTTAAAGCATGCCGTGTTTGGTATCTATGTACTCACCTAAGATCATCTTTTTATCAAACATTTGGGCAATATAGTGTGTTTTAGTGCATTAAAATTAAAAAAAGTGTATTTTTTCCCCCAAAAATGCGTTTGAAAAATCGCTGCGCAAATACTGTGTGGAAAAAAAATGCAACACCCACCATTTTAATCTGTTGGGCCTTTGCTTTAAAAAAATATATAATGTTTGGGGGTTCAACATAATTTTCTTGCAAAAAAAAAATGTTTTCATGTAAACAAAGTATCAGAAAGTGCTTTGTCTTCAAGTGGTTAGAAGAGTGGATGTAAGCTTCCTAATGTTGTGTATAAAATGCCAGGACAGTTCAAAACCCCCCCAAATGACCCCATTTTGGAAAGCAGACACCCCAAGCTATATACTGAGAGGCATGTTGAGTCCATGGAATATTTTATATGTTGACACAAGTTGCGGAAAAAATACAATTTTTTTTTTTTTTTGCACAAAGTTGTCACTAAATGATATATTGCTCAAACATGCCATGGTTATATGTGGAATTGCACCCCAAAATACATTCTGTTGCTTCTCCTGAGTACGGGGATAACACATGTGTGAGACTTTTTGGGAGCCTAGCCGCGCACGGGACCCCAAAAACCAAGCACCACCTTCAGGCTTTCTAAGGGTATAAATTTTTGATTTCACTCCTCACTGCCTATCACAGTTTCCATGGAATGACCAGATGGCACAACCCCCCCCCCCCAAATGACCCCATTTTGGAAAGTAGACACCCCAAGCTATTTGCTGAGAGGTATGGTGAGTATTTTGCAGATCTCGCCTTTTGTCACAAAGTTTTGAAAATTGAAAAAAAAAAAATATTTTATTTCTTCATTTTCAAAAACAAATGAGAGCTGTAAAATACTCACCATGCCTCTCAGCAAATATCTTGGGGTGTCTACTTTTCAAAATGGGGTCATTTTGGGGGGGTTTTGTGCTATTTTGGCATTTTATGGCCTTCGAAACTGTGATAGGTAGTGAGGAGTGAAATCAAAAATTTGTGCCCTTAGAAATCCTTAAGGCGGTGCTTGGTTTTCGGGGTCCCGTACGCGGCTAGGCTCCTAAAAAGTCCCACACATGTGGTATCCCCGTACTCAGGAGAAGCAGAAAAATTTATTTTGGGGTGGCATGTGTGAGCAATATATCATTTAGTGACAACTTTTTGTAATAATTTTTTTTTGTCATTATTCAATCACTTGGGACAAAAAAAAATATTCAATGGGCTCAACATGCCTCTCAGCAATTTCCTTGGGGTGTCTAATTTCTAAAATGGGGTCATTTGGGGGGGTTTTGTGCTATTTTGGCATTTTATGGCCTTCGAAACTGTGATAGGTAGTGAGGAGTGAAATCAAAAATTTGCGCCCTTAGAAATCCCGAAGGCGGTGCTTGGTTTTCGGGGGCCCGTACGCGGCTAGGCTCCCAAAAAGTCCCACACATGTGGTATTCCCGTAGTCAGGAGAAGCAGCAAAATGTATTTTGGGGTGCAATTCAACATATAACCATGGCATGTGTGAGCAATATATCATTTAGTGACAACTTTTTTTTTTTGTCATTATTCAATCACTTGGGACAAAAAAAATATTCAATGGGCTCAACATGCCTCTCAGCAATTTCCTTGGGGTGTCTACTTTCCAAAATGGCGTCATTTGGGGGGGTTTTGTACTTCCCTGCCATTTTAGCACCTCAAGAAATGAGATAGGCAGTCATAAATTAAAAGCTGTGTAAATTCCAGAAAATGAACCCTAGTTTGTAGACGCTATAACTTTTGCGCAAACCAATAAATATACGCTTATTGACATTTTTTTTACTAAAGACATGTGGCTGAATACATTTTGGCCTAAATGTATGACTAAAATTGAGTTTATTCGATTTTTCTTATAACAAAAAGTAGAAAATATCATTTTTTTTCAAAATTTTCAGTCTTTTTCCGTTTATATCGCAAAAAAAAATAATCGCAGAGGCAATCAAATACCATTAAAAGAAAGCTCTATTTGTGGTAACAAAAGCAGCGCAGTGCCAAATTGTGAAATCACCTCTGGTCATTATGGTCCGTATTGGTCCGGGGCTTAAGTGGTTAAGGCGTAAGCCTGGATTACTATCTGTCGGATCCACCTAGAGATGGTGGCCGACGAGACTGCTTGGCCCTTCTTGGGACCAGCCACCGAAACAAACAGTGAGGCTGACTTCCGGAACAGGGAAGTAGCAGATAGGTATACTCTCAAAGCTCGGACAACGTCCAAGGAATGCAACGCCGACTCCTTAGGATTCGACGGATGAGGACACAAGGATGGAAGTACAATGTCTTCGTTGAGATGAAAAGCCAAAACGACTTTCGGAAGAAAGGAAGGCTGCGGCCGCAGCACCACCTTATCCTTGTGGAAAATCAAATAGGGAGCCTTGCAGGACTAGGCTGCCAGCTCAGAGACTCTTCTAACTGACGTAACAGCCACCAAAAGGACCACTTTCTGAGAAAGTGTCAACAGGGGAATATCTCTAATATTCTCAAACGGTGCCTTCTGAAGCACCGAGAGGACCAGGTTCAAGTCCCACGGAGGTTGTGGGGGATGGACTGGAGGGGCCACATGTCGAACCCCCTGCACAAATGTACTCACGAGAGAGTGAGCCGCCAGGTCGCTGAAAAAAGACAGCCAGGGCAGATATCTGTCCCTTAATCGTACTTAAGGCAAGCTTTGGTCCACCCCATGCTGTAAAAACAGCAGGATTCTGGAAACCAAATAAGTACGCGGATGCCATTTCATTTCCTCACACATGGAGATGTAGGCCTTCCAAGTGCGGTGATAAACCTTCCTAGAGGACGGTTTCCGAGCACTTCTCATAGTAGAGATTACTGAATCTGACAGGCTCCGGTCTCTCAGTACCTGGTTCTCAACAGCCATGCCGTTAAAGCCAGTGACCGTAAAGCAGGATGGAGTATGGGACCTTGCGATAGCAGGTCCTTCCGTAGTGGTAGGCGCCAGGGGACGTCTGCTACCAGACGTACTAGATCGGCGTACCAAGGACGCTGAGGCCAATCTGGAGCGATTAGGATCATTGGAATTCCCTCTGCCTCCACTCTGCGGAGCAGAAGAGGAAGAAGCCTTAAGGGAGGGAAGGCATAGATTAGCCAATACTGACCCCACAATGCCACCAACGCGTCCGTTGTGTCTGCCCATGGGTCTCTTGACCGGCCACAAACCTCAATACCTTCCGATTGAGTCGGGAAGCCAGAAGATCTATGTCTGGTGTGCCCCATCTTTGGCAGAGGAGTTGGAACACCTCCGGGTGTAAGGACCATTCTCCCTGGTCCAGCATCTGGCGGTTCAGGTAGTCCGCCTGCCAGTTTTCCACACCCAGAATGTACACGGCCGACAGTGCCGGTACGCTCTTCTCTGCCCACTTCAGGATGCGAGCGACCTCCGATGCTGCAGCTGAGCTTCTTGTTCCTTCTTGATGATTGACATATGCCACTGCTGTGGTGTTGTCTGACTGGATCCTGACTGGACGCCCTTGCAGCCTCTGAGACCATTTGAAGAGGCACAGCCTGATCACCCGGATTTCCAGGACATTGATCGGCAGGAGGGCTTCCTCTGGGGTCCAGCGACCTTGCACCGACTGAACACCCCAGACTCCCCCCAACCTGTAAGGCTGGCGTCCGTCGTGATCACTATCCAGTAAACCGGAAGAAATGACTTCCCGGCCATTAGAGCCGGTGCTGTCAGCCACCATACCAGGGATCTCCTGACTAGGTGGCTCACTCGGATTTGATAATCCAGAGATGATGGACATTTGTTCCATCTGGACAGAACTTTCTTCTGTAACACTCGAGTGTGATATTGAGCATATGGGACCGCCTTGAAGGAGGCTACCATGAGGCCTAACACTCGCATGCAAAAATGGAGTGACGACCAATTCCTGGAAGTCAGCTGCCGTACTGCAGCCCGGAGGGTCTGCAACTTCTCCACAGGGAGGAATACCTTTGCCTCTGAGGAATCCAGAATCAACCCCAGGTACACTAGGCGTTGAGTGGGCACCAATACTGACTTTTGCGTGTTTAGTATCCAACCACAGTCTCGAAGAGTCTGACAGGTAATGGACACGCTTACCTCTAATTCTGAGCTTGCAGGGGCCTTCAGCAGAAGGTCGTCCAAGTAGCCCATGATAGCGATACCCCGCTGTCTTAGAAGTGCCAGAATCGGAGCGAGCACCTTGGTGAACGTCCTGGGTGCTGAGGCAAGGCCAAACAGGAGGGCCACAAACTGGTAGTGGCTCTTCCTGATAGCAAATCGCAGAAACCTCTGGTGTCTGGAGTATATGGGGACATGCAGGTATGCATCCTTGATGTCCAAGGAGGCCAGAAAGTCCCCCGGATGGAGAGCCGTGACTACAGATCGAACCGACTCCATCCGAATTCTTTGTACCTTCACAAAGCAATTGAGGGCTCTGAGATCCAAGATTGGATGAACCCCGTCCTTCTTCGGCACAATGAACAGATTTGAGTAAAAACTCTGACCCCGTTCCTGTTCTGGAACTGGAATAACTACTCCGCGTTCCAGTAAACCCTGGACCGCCCCATACAGGGAATCCCGACGGGTCGGTAGTAGCTGGAGATTGGAGGTGACGAATCTGTCCGGTGGACAAGAGAGAAATTCTATCTTGTAGCCAGAGGAGATAACTTCGCAAACCCACCTGTCGGAGACTAGAGCTGTCCACTGAGTCGCGAATTTGCGAAGACGTCCCCCCACCCGAGAGCTGGATGGGGGCAGACCTTCATGCGGACGCAGATTTGTCCGCAGGCTTGTTGGGTCTGCGGGACCAAGGACGCTTTTGTCCTTGGGCAGGTGCCTTGTCGGTCTGGGGTCTTTTCCCTGTCGCCCTAGGGGGACGAAAAAAACGCTTGCGTGCAGTAAAGGAGGGCCCTTGCCCTTGGCGTGGCCCCTTACCCTTGCTAGTTTGGGGAACCAAAGTGCTTTTACCTCCTGTGGCATCCTTGATGATGTCATCCAGAGAAGCCCCAAAAAGTCTGTTGCCCATAAAAGGCAGATCCAATAGGGCTTTCTTGGAAGTCTGGTCCGCAGACCAGCCCTTTAGCCAGATCAGGCGGCGTATTGCTACTGCATAAACCAAAGCTTTTGACAGCAGGGGAATAGTATCCATGTCTGACTCGCAGACAAACTTAAGGCCCTGGACCAACTGGTCGGCCAAAGTTATCTCATCAGGAGGAGCATCTCGCTCCTTTAACCCCTGGAGTAGCAATTTTGCCCATTCAGTAAGTGTCTGAGACACTAGGGCCCCCGCCAATGCCGGGCGTACTGCCGAGCCTACCACTGAGTATAGGTAGTGAGCGAGTGCTTAAGCCTTCTTATCCACAGGGTCCTTGAAAACAGGAGCCCCTTCTACTGGAATAGTGGTAGCTCTATTAAGTCTGGACACCGGAGGGTCCACTATAGGGGGAGAGGTCCATTTTTTCAGAAAACTCTCCTCAAAGGGGTACCGTACCGCAAACCTCTTTGGGGCTGTAAAGACCCTCAGTGGGTTCTCCCATTCCTTGTATAAGAGTTTATCAAAATAAGACACACAAGGGAACACCTTAGCAGTGCGGGCAGGTTTACGAAACCCAAAGGGGACCGGAGTCTCTGCTGCTTCTGCAGTATTTTCCAACTTTAGCGTATCCCGCACTGCAGTAATAAGGTCAGATACCAAAGCCGTCTCGCGTACTGACCTGGACTTGGAGTCATCCTCACTGTCCGATCGGTCACAGTCTACAGTCTCTGATGCGTCAGAATGTGGGCCATGAGCCGTAGCTGGACCTGGTTCTGCATCAGAATTATCCCCAGAAGATTGCAGGGGACGGGGGCGTTTATTACCCCCTGTATTCCCGTGTGCTGCTTCCACCCTGGCAGCAAACGCCTCTAGGATTGCCGACATAGCGTCCATAGACACCTCAGGGGCACCAGCTGCTAAATCTGGTGTTTCAGGGGAGAAGACATTTGGCTCAGATGCCATGCTGACCACACGCTGAAACCCACAGGGCTCCAGGCAAGATATCAATAGGCCACCCTCCTGCGCTGCAGAGATGCTGGGTCACCCAGAGGACTCACCACCCTGGACCGGTACTGCTATGCTGCCGTGTGCTGCGCCTGTGATGCTGTCCCACTGCTGCTGTGTCAGTCTGCTTCTTTTATCAGAGCCTCCTGTGTGAATTTTCGCGCCAGTGTAATGCACCCTAGAGGCCCGGAGACTCTCGCAAAATGACCGCCAAAACGTCTGTATGGAAGATAATGTGGGTTTTAAGAAAATGGCCGCCGAGCCGAAGATAGAGGCCAAAGCAGCCGTAGACCACAAAAAGATGGCCGCCGAATGGCAATATATACATACAGCGTGGATCATTATAAACATGGCCTCCGATTAGTCGATAGAGGCCAGTGGGTGTGGAACTACAAGAAAATGTCGCCGAAACCACAGGAAGATGGCCGCCGGGCAGTAACTAGAGGCCGAACCCGGCATGGACCACCACAAAATGGCCGCAGACAGCATGGAGGAGGAAGCACATACAGGTAAGCAGAAATGACATTTGTTTTAAATGTTAGTTACAGCCAGCCCCGCTCCAGTGGAACCCCTTAGGTGACCCCCAGCACCCAGCAACCTTTAGCTAGAAGCCCAGGGAGGAGGGAAAGGCAGGGAGAGAGGGAAGAAAGGGGCCACAACCACTTACTTGATCTCTCCAGGAATGTCCAGCCAAATCACCCAGCCGAGGCAGGAGAGTTTACTTACCTATCCTGCATGTATTATGCTGGAAGACATTCCAAACAGATCATCGTCCGCGCACGGAAGGTGACTGTTGGCCAGGCATGCTGTGATTGGATCCAAGGGGACGATCATATGTATGCCCTGGAGCGCGACGCTCACCGGACAGGCTGCTGCGACTCGGCTGTAAGGTCAGCCGAAGCTGAGCGGTCTGATGCAAGCCTTGGAGCGTAAGCTCACTGGCCAGGCTGCTGCGACTCGGCCGTAAGGTCAGCCGAAGCTGAGTGGTCCGATGCAGGCCCTGGAGCGTAGGCTCACCGGCCACCCGTGGAGCGACGGGCATGTCGTGGAAAACCCAGCGCATAGCTAGGGTCGGCACACGCTCAATGGCCGAAACTGGGGAGACTACAAGGATCGAGGATCCAGCCTGTCACCCAGTTGGCAATTGATCGAAGATCGCAGGAAACAAAAAAATGTAGCAAAAAATATATCTTTTTCCCCCGGACCAATGGGCCCGAAGGGAGCCATGTCCTACTCCTTGCTAGACATAAAAAAACTGATCTGCGAGATGCAGACTGAGGGGATATACCCAGAGGGTCCGCCCCCTGGGCGGTACTGTAGAAGGTGTGATGCAACACTTTTTGCAAGTTTTCTGCCTAGTCACTCCTAATTAGCGGATAATAGCCACTTTGTCAGTAGAGAAGCTGTGTCGGTCCATGGACGAAAGAGTAATATATTTTCAATAAGGAAATGGCCTAATGTCACAGAAAATCTAGTAATATTTCCAAATTATTTGAAAATGTGAATATTATTTTCACTGAATTCAAAGAAGATCATGGCCAGTGATGTATTGTTGCCATTGGTGATGGTGTAAAGATTGAAGTTGCATCACAAAAGATTTATGGACATTTTTTGTTTTTGTGTTTTGGTTTTTGATTAATTATTTGTTTTTGATGAAACACTTAAAAACACTGTGATTTCAACACTGGATTATTAATTAATCATTAAATATCATTTAATTGAGCACCACACACTTTACTTGTATATGCACTAAATTTAACATCATTTGATAATGTTATAGCGCCCCCTATTACTACACTCCCCAAACAGTGCAGGCTTGCATGTCAGGAGGAAAGAACGGTATACAGAGGTGGCCTGGGAGTAATGCATTGTGAGTGGCTTGTACGTGTGTTTATGGTTATTATTTATGTTTTTGGCTATTTTTACTTTAATATTAATAGATAGATAGATAGATGGATAGATAGATAGATAGATAGAGAATGTAGTTAATTTCCCAGCGCATCTGCCTCCTGTCGCAGATTTCACAAAAACCTGGAAAACGGTAACTAAGCATTTAACAGGAAAATCTCTAGAATCATTCAGCTAAGCTAATGAGAGGAGCCAAAATTTGCTTCTGGCCCCATTACAGCATTGTAGAAATGAGCAGCCGTGGAAATATATTTAAGCCATGGTTCAAAGTCCACAGAATTCTTGGAAAATAGAAATGTCTAATTCATTTTTCCTTTCAGCATTGCAGAGGGACAATTGAAGCGTGCAGCTTTCTCATAGTGATGCCAAATCATTGGCCATGAACTTTATGCATCAAAAGTAGCAGGGGAGATTAAGGTGCTGCCTATAGCTACCAGTCTGTTTTCATTGGTTTACCAGAGATAAACACATTTCCTGACTTCCACCTATTTTAATAAATAGAGCCATGTATCAATGGATTTATAATCTTCAAGGAAACAGTTTGGGCTGTTTGTGTCATTTATATTGAGTTAGATAGAGCAGGCAGGCGAGTCAGTCAGCTGCAGTTACAGTGTGTAGAGGATATATATGCATCCTAGGTGTTGTATATATATTTATACACCGTATTCAGTTTAGTTAGATCCGTTCCTGTTATTCTCTATACTGTGACAGGCAGGCAGGTGATTGTGCTAGCTGCAGTCAGTGTTTCACTTAGTGTACTGTGTGCTTTGCATAGCGTTCACCTAAAGCTTACCTGAATACAGTTAGTGACCAGGGATGAGCCGAACACCCCCCTGTTCGGGTCGCACCAGAACCTGCGAACAGACAAAATGTTTGTGTAAACTTTAGAACCCTATTAAATACAATGGACTCGAACGTTCGAAATCTAAAGTGTTAATTATAAAGGCTAATATGCAAGTTATTGTCCTAAAAAGTGTTTGGGGACCTGGGTCCTGCCCCAGGGGACATGTATCAATGCAAAAAGAAGTTTTAAAAACGGCCGTTTTTTCGGGGGCAGTGATTTTAATAATGCTTAAAATGAAAAAATAAAAGTGAAATATTCCTTTAAATTTCGTACCTGGGGGGTGTGTATGATATGCATGTAAAGTGGCGCATGTTTCCCGTGCTTAGAACTGTCCCTGCAAAAAATGTCATTTTTGAAAGAAAAAAATGCATTTAAAACTGACTCGCGGCTATTAATGAATTGTCGGCTCCCGGCAATACATACAAAAGTCATTGATAAAAAATAAAAAAAAGCGTGGGGGTTCCCCAGAATTCAATTACCAGGCCCTTCAGGTCTGGAATGGATATTAAGGGGAACCCCGCCGCAAATTTAAAAAAAAATTGACGTGGGGTTCCCCCAAATATCCATTCCAGGCCCTTCAGATCTGGCATGGATTTTAAGGGGAACTCCACCCCAAATTTAAAAAAAAATGGCGTGGAGTCCCCCTAAAAATCCATACCAGACCCCTTATCCGAGCACGCAACCTGGCCGGCCGCAGGGGAAAAGGGGGGGACGAGAGAGCGGCCCCCCCTCCCTCCTGAACCGTACCAAGCCACATGCCCTCAACATGGGGAGGATGTCCCCATGTTGATGGGGACAAGGGCCTCATCCCCACAACCCTTGCCCGGTGGTTGTGGGGGTCTGCGGGCGGGGGGCTTATCGGAATCTGGAAGACCCCTTTAACAAAGGGGACCCCCAGATCCCGGCCCCCCCTATGTGAATTGGTAAGGGGTACATTGTACCCCTACCATTTCACGAAGAAAGCGTAAAAAAATGTTTAAAAAAACACACAAACACCTTGAAAAAGTCCTTTATTTAAAAAAAAAACAAAAACATTCCAGCGGTGAAATCCAGTGTCCCGCGGCGATCCCGATGTCCAGCGCTGTCCTTCATTGGTTGTGCCTGAGCGGACCTGATGGGGAACTCCCTCTCAGTATTTTAAATGTATAGACCCGCCCCTTCTAAAGTTCCCTATCAGGTCCGCTCAGCGGACCAGATGCGGAACATGAGAAGGGGCGGGTCTATACATGTATTACCAAAGTGAGAGCAGTTCCCCATCAGGTCCGCCCCCTCGGTATGTCGGACCCGCCTACGTCATTGGCTTGAGCGGGGAACTTCCTTCACTATGTAAATTTAAATTACACAGTGAAGGAAGTTCCCCGCTCAAGCCAATGACGTAGGCGGGTCCGACATACCGAGGGGGCGGACCTGATGGGGAACTGCTCTCACTTTGGTAATACATGTATAGACCCGCCCCTTCTCATGTTCCGCATCTGGTCCGCTGAGCGGACCTGATGGGGAACTTTAGAAGGGGCGGGTCTATACATTTAAAATACTGAGAGGGAGTTCCCCATCAGGTCCGCTCAGGCACAACCAATGAAGGACAGCGCTGGACATCGGGATCGCCGCGGGACACTGGATTTCACCGCTGGAATGGTTTTTTTTTTTTTTTAAATAAAGGACTTTTTCAAGGTGTTTGTGTGTTTTTTTAAACATTTTTTTACGCTTTCTTCGTGAAATGGTAGGGGTACAATGTACCCCTTACCAATTCACATGGGGGGGGCCGGGATCTGGGGGTCCCCTTTGTTAAAGGGGTCTTCCAGATTCCGATAACCCCCCCGCCCGCAGACCCCCACAACCACCGGGCAAGGGTTGTGGGGATGAGGCCCTTGTCCCCATCAACATGGGGACATCCTCCCCATGTTGAGGGCATGTGGCTTGGTACGGTTCAGGAGGGAGGGGGGCCGCTCTCTCGTCCCCCCCTTTTCCCCTGCGGCCGGCCAGGTTGCGTGCTCGGATAAGGGGTCTGGTATGGATTTTTAGGGGGACTCCACGCCATTTTTTTTAAAAATTTGGGGTGGAGTTCCCCTTAAAATCCATGCCAGATCTGAAGGGCCTGGAATGGATATTTGGGGGAACCCCACGTCAATTTTTTTTTAAATTTGCGGCGGGGTTCCCCTTAATATCCATTCCAGACCTGAAGGGCCTGGTAATTGAATTCTGGGGAACCCCCACGCTTTTTTTTTTATTTTTTATCAATGACTTTTGTATGTATTGCCGGGAGCCGACAATTCATTAATAGCCGCGAATGAGTTTTAAATGACTTTTTTTCTTTCAAAAATGACATTTTTTGCAGGGACAGTTCTAAGCACGGGAAACATGCGCCACTTTACATGCATATCATACACACCCCCCAGGTATGAAATTTAAAGGAATATTTCACTTTTATTTTTTCATTTTAAGCATTATTAAAATCACTGCTCCCGAAAAAACGGCCGTTTTTAAAACTTCTTTTTGCATTGATACATGTCCCCTGGGGCAGGACCCCGGTCCCCAAACACTTTTTAGGACAATAACTTGCATATAAGCCTTTATAATTAGCACTTTAGATTTCTCCCATAGATTTTTCGAATTTGCCGCGAACACCCCAATTTGTTCGCTGTTCGGCGAACGGGCGAACAGGCAATGTTCGAGTCGAACATGAGTTCGACTCGAACTCGAAGCTCATCCCTATTAGTGACTAATAGTGGTGTTCTCATAATAAAAACAAACAATCTCCTGTGCTCTCAGTGTACAGTCAGGGTACGGGTAGTGTGGTTCCGTCTAAAAGCAAAGTCTAAAGTCTTGCACATGGCTAGAAAAAAGAAAAGAGAAAGGAGGGCGCACCAACCTCGTGCATTACCACTTAAAAGTTTTATTAAAATATAAATAAAAAGCAATGGTCCTACTCACAGACGGAGCTTAAGTGCAAGCTTATCGGACAATTAGGCTGGAAATTCTTGGCACCCACCGACCGAACTTGATGACAGAGAGGGTCCGGCAGCACCTCAAACATCTATATAGCTGACGCGTTTCAGGGGCGCACCCCTTTCATCTTAGCTCTGAGGAAAGGGGTGCGCCCCTTCCCCCTGTGTGTGTGTGGGGGGGGGGGGGTGGCGGGCGACTACATGGCCCTCCGGATTGCTCCACAGTTTCCTGACATTCCTGGCTATGCAACTGTCTTTTTAAGCGGTAACTATATCGCCATACCATACTTGTACTGTGATGTATGATTATATATTTTTCCAATATTTGAAGTTATTTTATATGTCTCTTTGAGTCAACGATCCCCCTAAAGATGACCACCGAATGGTCGAAACGCGTCAGGATTTACACCCACATACATTTGTTATGCAATCTTGTTTCACATTTTGCATGTATGGTAAAATTGGAATATGCAGGAATTTATCTGGCCTGACATTTTACGTGTTTTATTTATTGTAATCTAACTGTGTCTTTTGACAACTTTCAAATAAATATGTTTTATACTTTCATTCGACATACAATTTTTGATCACATTTATATTGCTGTCCAAAGCCCCATTGGGGAAAAATGTCCATTATCATATATACCGGGGTTTGCAGCGCTTACATCTCATGTGTGTTTCCATTTTCTTAAGCGTATCTCGTGTGGCCAAAACATCAGCCGCATGGGCACCACGTGCTTGACCAGACATATGTCGACCTGCCATGCAGTTCGTTGGCAAGCGCTTACATCTCTCCCATGTGTGTTTCCATTTTCTTAAGCGTATCTCGTGTGGCCAAAACATCAGCCGCATGGGCATCACGTGCTTGACCAGACATATGTCGACATGCCATGCAGTTCGTTGGCAAGCTTACCTAAAAGACCCACACCAAAGAACAAAGCTGACCTCTCTTTGCTCCTCATCAGCTGGGATCTCCAACCCCACTATACCTTCAGTCCTCTCTGAAACCTGCACTGAGAGGAATGAAGGTGTAGAATTAGGTGTGTCACAGCCAAGTACTTGCGGGCAATCTGCTATTGGTACACCGATGTCAGATTGTACCAGGCAAATTTCCCTGCCCCAGTTGCTTCACCGCCGAAAGAAGTTCGCTCCCAGCCATCCACATGCCCAATGGTTGAATGCTAGCTTGGCTAAATTGCTAGCACTTCAACTGCTGCCTTTTCAGTTGGTAGAATCTGCCCCCTTCCGTGAGTTTGTGGAATGTGCGGTTCCTCAGTGGCAGGTTCCCAAACACTTTTTCTCACAGAAGGCGATTCCGGCTCTTTACCGGCATGTGGAAGGCAATGTCTTGGCCTCGCTGGACAGGGCAGTCAGCGGTAAGGTGCATATTACCGCTGACACATGATCCAGCAGGCATGGACAGGAACGTTACCTATCTTTCACGGCGCATTGGGTGACTCTGCTGGCAGCTGGGAAGGATGCAGGACAAGGTGCAGTAGTGTTGGAGGTTGTTCCGCCACCACGCCTCCAAAATGTTACTACTGGTGATTCTGACACACCTCTCTCCTCCACCCCCTCCTCTTCTTCTTCCTCCATGGCCTCTACCTGTGCTTTGTCCTCGGAACCAGCGGTGCTACCTAGTAGGGTTGAGTGGACACCTGGATGTTTGGGTTCGACGGGTTCGGCCAAACTTCAGAAAAAAGTTTGAGTTCGGGACCCGAACTTGACCCCGAACCCCATTGAAGTCAATGGGGACCTGAACTTTTGAGGACTAAAATGGCTCTAAAAAAGTAATTTTATAGGGCTAGAGGTCTGCAAATGGCAGCAAAATGTTGTCACGAGCATGGCAAGTGCTCTGCAAACAAATGTGGATAGGGAAATAACTTAAAATAACATAAAATACATAAAAATAAAAAATAATAATCTTGACCTAGGAGGACGAGGTCCATATGAACTAGGAGGTTGAGGTGGCGGTGGATGTGGCGGTGTAGGTAGAAGCGGCGGTGGAGGAGGATGAGGTAGCCAACACTGGTTTTTGTTTTAAATTTTTTTGTTTTAAATTAGGATACACCCCAAAAAAAGTGAGAGAGATCAAAAATACAACAGTGGCTGGGTAAGGCCGGTATACATGTCTATTCTGCACAAGGTACGGACAAGTCCTGTGGGATCCATGCCTGGTTTATTTTAATGAATGTGAGCTTGTCCACATTGGCTCTGGACAGGCGGCTGCGCTTGTCTGTGATAACGCCCCCTGCCATGCTAAATACACGCTCAGATAATACACTGGCTGCAGGGCAGGCCAGCACCTCCAAGGCATAAAGGGCAAGCTCAGGCCATGTGCCCAATTTGGAAACCCAGAAGTTGAAGGGGGCAGACCCATCATTCAGTACGTGTAGGCCTGTGCACACATACTGCTCCACCATGTTGGTGAAATGCTGCCTCCTGTTCCATGTCAGCTGGTGGTGCTGGTTGTTGGTGGCGTACTGACAAAGCTTTTCCACATTTCGGCCATGCTAACCCTGTCTTCTGAGGTGCTGGCGGTGCCCCGGCTGCGTTGGCGACCTCTTCCTCCTCCTCTGCTTTCGCCTTTGTGCTTCCACTGTGCCCCCGCTGTCAGGTGGGAATGCCACGAGCAGCGCGTCTACCAGCGTGCGCTTGTACTTGCACATCTTACAATCATGCTCCAGTGAGGGAATTAAGGACGGTACGTTGTCCTTGTAACGGGGATCCAGCAGCGTGGCCACCCAGTAATCAGAACCTGTTAGAATGTGGGCAACTCGGCGGTCGTTGCGGAGACACAGCAGCATGTAATTGCTCATGTGTGCCAGGCTGCCCAGAGGCAATGAAAAGCTGTCCTCTGTGGGAGGTGTATCGTCTGTATCCCCCCAGCCACGCACCAGTGATGGCCAAGAGCTGGTCTGGGTGCCACCCTGCTGTGAACATGGTTCCTCCTCCTCCATCTCCTCCTCCTCATCCTCCACCTCATCATCCTCCAGAACTGTGCCCTTGCTGGACAATTGTGTACCTGGCGTTTGTTGGTCCAGGAACCCACCCACGGAGCCACTTGTGAATGACTGCCCTGAAAGCCTTGGAAATGATCCCTCTTCCTCCTCCTCCTCCTCCTGTGCCACATCCTCTTCCATCATCGCCCGAAGTGTTTTTTCAAGGAGGCATAGAACTGGGATAGTAACGATGCGAACGGCGTCATCGGCACTGGCCATGTTGGTGGAGTACTCGAAACAGCGCAACAAGGCACACAAGTCTCACATGGAGGCCCAGTTATTGGTGGTGAAGTGGTGCTGCAATCCTCGGTGGTGGAAGGACATGCGCCAAACTTCTATCCGCCTCAGGCCCAGCCGCCACTGCATTTACCCAGTGTGCTGTTAGGGAGATATAACGTCCCTGACCGTGCTTACTGGTCCACGTATCCGTAGCTAGGTGGACCTTGCCACAGATGGCGTTGCGCAGTGCACACCTGATTTTGTCCCCCACTTGGTTGTGCAGGGAAGGAATGGCTCACCTGGAAAAGTAGTGGCGGCTGGGCACGACGTACTGTGGGACAGCCAATGTCATCAGGCTTTTAAAACTCTGCGTCTCCACCAGACGGAATGACAGCATTTTAAAGGCCAGGAATTTTGCAAAGCTGGGATTCAGGGCCAGGGATCGCGGGTGGGTAGGGGGGTACCTACTTCCTCTTCCGCTCCAGTGTTTGGGAGATAGAGAGCTGAACGCTTCCATGGGACATTGTGGAGATGGTTGGTGACCCAGGTGGTAGTGTTGCTGGCAGATCCTCTGTTTGCAGGGTGGCAGGTGCCACTGTCACTACAGAGGTGGATGAAGAGGCCGAGACTGCAGCAGAAGAGGAAGCAGGAGGAGCCAGAGACCTTTCTTGGTTTTTGAGGTGTCTACTGCAGCTCGTGCTTTGCACTTAGACACCTGGTCATGCAGGTTGTGCTCAGGTTGAGAACGTTTATGCCTCGCTTCAGGCTCTGATTGCACAGCGTGCAAACCACTCGTGTCTTGTCATCAACACACTGTGTGAAGAACTGCCACGCTAGGGAACTCCTTGGACCTGGCTTTGGTGTGCTCGGTCCCTTGCTGCGTTGGGCAGTAGCAGGCGTACTGTCTAGGGGACGGACACTCTGTTTTTGCACCCTGCTCCCTCTTTTGCTGTGCTGGTGGCTCTCTGCGACCACCGCCTCTTCCTCCGAACTGCACAGGTCACCTGCATGACGTTGATTTTATGTGGGGTCAAGGACCTCATCGTCCTCCACATCATCTTCCACCCAGTCTTCACCCCTGCCCTCCTTGTCGGTCTGCACAATTTCGAAAGCAGCAGCAGTTGACACCTGTGTTTCTTCATCATCCGAGATGTGCTGCAGTTGTCCTCCCATGTACTCATCTTGAAACATAAGTGGTTGGGCATCGGTGTACTCAATCTCTTCCACTTCTGGGGCAGGGCTAGGTGGATGGCCCTGGGAAACCCTGCTAACAGAGTCATCAAAAAGCAGAAGAGACTGCTGCATGACTTGGGGCTCAGACTGCTTGGCTGAATTGCAAGGGGGTGAGGTGAAAGACTGATGGACATCGGCTGCAGGTGCCAACTCTGATCTTTCAGCAGTAGACTGGGTGGGAGACAATGTGAAGGAACTGGAGGCACTGTCAGCAACCCAATCTACTATCGCCTGTACTTCTCCTGGCCTCAACATTCGTAGACCCGCATTAGGCCCGACCAAATACCGCTGCAGACTCTGTCGCCTACTCGCACCTGAGGAAGGTGTTTCACTTGTGCGTGTAGCTGGCACAGATTGACTACGTCCTCTCCCTGCAACAGGAGCTCCACCAGCAGCACCACGACTGGGGCCACGTCCCTTATTTGATGGTCTCCTCATTTTTCTGAAATTTAGGATCTTGCCCTAAATGGGTGTTTTTTGAATAGCAGAATAGAGCAACAGTATCTAAAGGGTGTATTTCACAGGTACAGATATGCAGAAAACGCACCAATTTTTTTTTTTTACCCTAAATTATTATTTTTTTGAAGCGCAGAATAGGAGAACAGTATCTAAAGTGTGTATCTCACACGTACAGATATGCAGAAAATGCACCCAAAAAGATTTTTTGGCCAGAAAACACACCAAAAATTTTTTTTTTGCCTTAAATTATTATTTTTCTGAAGAACAGAATAGGAGAACAGTATCTAAAGTGTGTATCTCACATGTACAGATATGCAGAAAATGAACCCAAAACATTTTTTGGGGCAGAAAACGCACCAAATTTTTTTTTGCCCTAATTTTTTTTTTTTTGAAGAGCAGAATAGGAGAACAGTATCTAAAGCAGCCTCCTCTCAGCCCTCCGACAGGGACAACTGACCCACATGCCCTGTTTAGCTCACGTCCTTAACTTGGCTGTCCAGCGGTTCTTGGGCAGATACCCGGGCTTACAGGAGGTCCTGAAGCAGGCCAGGAAACTCTGCGGGCATTTCCGCCGGTCATATAATGCCAGTGCTTGCCTGGCTGAGCTGCAAAAGGATTACCACCTGCCCAATAACCGCCTAATCTGTGACATGCCCACCAGGTGGAACTCTACGTTGGCCATGCTGCAGCGGCTGCACATGCAGCAGAGGGCCATCAATGAGTATCTGTTGCAATATGGCACCAGGACACTGTCAGGGGAGCTTGGATTTTTTTCCCCACACCATTGGGCCATGATCAGGGATGCATGCACTGTCCTGGCACCATTTGAGGAGGCCACAAGGATGGTGAGCAGTGACAGTGCATGCATCAGTGACACTGTCCCTCTTGTCCACCTGTTGGAGCACACGCTGCGTGGAATAATGGACAGGGCACTTCCTTACCTCTCAAAGCCCCCTTTATCCAGACAGTGTTCCTGCTGGCCCAGCTATCACACAGGAAGAGGAGGAGGAGGAGGATTTTTGTGTCAGCATGGAGGTGCAGCCTAGCACTCAGCATCAGCAGAAGTCTTCAAGGGATCAATTACAGTCCCTAGACACCCATGGACTTGTACGTGGCTGGGAGGAGGTGGCTGCGGATCATGTCGTCCTGAGTAACCCAGAGGACTCTGCACCGAATGCCTCAGCAAACCTACGCTGCATGGCCTCCCAGATCCTGCAAAGCCTGTGGAAGGATCCTCGTATTCGTGCGATCAAGGAGAGGAATCATTACTGACTGGCAACCCTCCTTGATCCACGTTACAAGGGTAAGGTTGCAGACCTTATCTTGCCGTCGCAGAGGGAGCAGAGGATGAAGCATCTTCGAGAGGCCTTGCAGAAAGGTCTGTGCAATGCGTTTCCAGAGACTGGGAGGTTACAAATTCCTGGTCCTGGACAACGTGTTGCTGAGGCTTCGGTCAGTCAAAGAAGGAGCGGTGGAGAAGGTGGCAGTCTGACCGATGCGTTCAGACAATTTTTTAGTACGCAGCCCCAAGGTATGATCGGTTACAGCAACCATTGCCAGCGTCTGGTTTACATGGTACAGGAATACCTAGGGGCAAGCTCAGACTTGGACACCTTTCCCACCGAAAATCCTCTGGGTTACTGGGTCTTGAGGATGGATCACTGGCCAGAGCTTGTACAGTATGCAATTGAGCTACTGGCCTGTCCTGCATCCAGCGTTCTTTCGGAACGCACATTCAGTGCTGCTGGAGGATTTGTAACCGATCACAGGGTGCGCCTGTCCACCGACTCGGTCGATCAACTGACCTTCATAAAAATGAATCAGTCTTGGATCACTACCAGCTACCAAGCACCCAATGCTGATGTAACCAAATTTTTTTTTTAAATGTCAGATCCCTTCAAGACTGCCTATGCTGATGCTGAGTGACTATCCTGTTATGCTGAGTGACTATCCTCTTCCTCCTCAATGATCATGCTGATAGCTTGTAAGAACATTTTTGGTTCTGGGCACCGCCACCAGTGGCTAAGGCCCAATTTTTCAGCCCCTGTTTAACAGGGGTGTGTATTTACAATTTTTGATGCAATACTTTGCAGCAGGGCTCATTGCTGTGCTCCAGCTACAGTATCTGTGAGGGGTTGCAGTGTTGTGGCACCAGCACCAGTGCCTAAGGCCCAATTTTTCAGCCCCTGTTTAACAGGGGCGTGTAAATACAATTTTTGATGCAATACTTTGCAGCAGGGCTCATTTCTGCACTCCTAATAGAGTATAGAGTCTTAATAGAGTATAGAGTCCTAATAGAGTGTTTAACAGGGGTGTGTATTTACAATTTTTGATGCAATACTTTGCAGCAGGGCTCATTGCTGCGCTCCAACTACAGTATCTGTGAGAGGTTGCAGTGTTGTGGCACCAGCACCAGTGCCTAAGGCCCAATTTTTCTGCCCCTTTTTAACAGGGGCGTGTAATTACAATTTTTGATGCAACACTTTGCAGCAGGGCTCATTGCTGCGCTCCAAGTACAGTATCTGTGAGGGGTTGCAGTGTTGTGGCACCAGTGCCTAAGGCCTAAGTTTTCTGCCCCTGTTCAACAGGGGCATGTAATTACAATTCTTGATCTAATAATTCACAGCAGGGCCCATTCCTGCGCCCACCAAGAGTAACTGTGAGGGCTTAAGGTGTTGTGGCAACACCACCACCACCACCACCAAAGGCCCAATTTTTCTGTCCCTGTTCAACAGGGGCATGTAATTACAATTCTTTATCTAATATTTCACAGCTGGGCCCATTCCTGCGCCCACCAAGAGTAACTGTGAGGACTTACAGTGTTGTGGCACCAGCACCACCACCAAAGGCCCAATTTTTTCTACCACTGTTCAACAATGGCATGTAATTACAATTCTTGATATAATAGTTCACAGCAGGGCGTTCCAGCGCCCACCAAATGTTACAGGGGTGATAACCCTTCCTTATGTTTTCCAAAAAGCTTAAAAATAGATTTTTTGTCTGGAGCTACACTTAAAAAATTTACCTGTTCCAAATTACAAACAGATTCTACTTAAGAACAAACCTACAGTCCCTGTCTTGTTTTCACCGCCTGTAAACTGCTGTTCAGAGTATCTGTGAGGGGTTGCAGTGTTGTGGCACCAGTGCTTAAGGCCCAATTTTTCTGCCCCTGTTCAACAGGGGCATGTAATTACAATTCTTGTTCTAATATTTCACAGCTGGGCCCATTCCTGCGCCCACCAAGAGTAACTGTGAGGACTTACAGTGTTGTGGCACCAGCACCACCACCAAAGGCCCAATTTTTCTGCCCCTGTTCAACAGGGGCATGTAATTACAATTCTTGTTCTAATATTTTACAGCTGGGCCCATTCCTGCGCCCACCAAGAGTAAAGCCCTGTACACATGATCGGTTTTACCGATGAAAACAGTCCGATGGACGTTTTTCATCGGACAAACTGATCGTGTATGGGCCCCATCGGTATTTTTTCCATCGGTGTTAAATAAATAGAACATGTTTTAAATTTATCCGATGGAAAAAAAAACGATAGCAAATTACTATCATCTGTGGGGAACTCCATCGGATAAAAAACCCACGCATGCTCAGAATCAAGTCGACGCATGCTCAGAAGCATAGAACTTAATTTTTCTTGGCTCATCTCAATCTCTTCCACTTCTGGGGCAGGGCTAGGTGGATGGCCCTGGGAAACCCTGCTAACAGAGTCATCAAAAAGCAGAAGAGACTGCTGCATGACTTCGGGCTCAGACTGCTTGGCTGAATTGCAAGGGGGTGAGGTGAAAGACTGATGGACATCGGCTGCAGGTGCCCAACTCTGATCTTTCAGCAGTAGACTGGGTGGGAGACAATGTGAAGGAACTGGAGGCACTGTCAGCAACCCAATCTACTATCGCCTGTACTTCTCCTGGCCTCAACATTCGTAGAGCCGCATTAGGCCCGACCAAATACCGCTGCAGACTCTGTCGCCTACTCGCACCTGAGGAAGGTGTTTCACTTGTGCGTGTAGCTGGCACAGATCGACTACGTCCTCTCCCTGCAACAGGAGCTCCACCAGCAGCACCACGACCGGGGCCACGTCCCTTATTTGATGGTCTCCTCATTTTTCTGAAATTTAGGATCTTGCCCTAAATGGGTGTTTTTTGAATAGCTAAATAGAGCAACAGTATCTAATGGGTGTATTTCACAGGTACAGATATGCAGAAAACGCACCAATTTTTTTTTTACCCTAAATTATTATTTTTTTGAAGCGCAGAATAGGAGAACAGTATCTAAAGTGTGTATCTCACACGTACAGATATGCAGAAAATGCACCCCAAAAGATTTTTTGGCCAGAAAACACACCAAATTTTTTTTTTTTGCCTTAAATTTTTTTTCTTTTTGAAGAACAGAATAGGAGAACAGTATCTAAAGTGTGTATCTCACGTGTACAGATATGCAGAAAATGAACCCAAAACATTTTTTGGGGCAGAAAACGCACCAAATTTTTTTTTGCCCTAAATTATAATTTTTTTGAAGAGCAGAATAGGAGAACAGTATCTAAAGCAGCCTCCTCTCAGCCCTCCGACAGGGACAACTGACCCACATGCCCTGTTTAGCTCACGTCCTTAACTTGGCTGTCCAGCGGTTCTTGGGCAGGTACCCGGGCTTACAGGAGGTCCTGAAGCAGGCCAGGAAACTCTGCGGGCATTTCAACCGGTCATATAATGCCAGTGCTTGCCTGGCTGAGCTGCAAAAGGATTACCACCTGCCCAATAACCGCCTAATCTGTGACATGCCCACCAGGTGGAACTCTACGTTGGCCATGCTGCAGCGGCTGCACATGCAGCAGAGGGCCATCAATGAGTATCTGTTGCAATATGGCACCAGGACAGTGTCAGGGGAGCTTGGATTTTTTCCCCACACCATTGGGCCATGATCAGGGATGCATGCACTGTCCTGGCACCATTTGAGGAGGCCACGAGGATGGTAAGCAGTGACAGTGCATGCATCAGTGACACTGTACCTCTTGTCCACCTGTTGGAGCACACGCTGCGTGGAATAATGGACAGGGCACTTCTTTACCTCTCAAAGCCCCCTTTATCCAGACAGTGTTCCTGCTGGCCCAGCTATCACACAGGAAGAGGAGGAGGAGGAGGATTATTGTGTCAGCATGGAGGTGGAGCCTAGCACTCAGCATCAGCAGAAGTCTTCAAGGGATCAATTACAGTCCCAAGACACCCATGGACTTGTACGTGGCTGGGAGGAGGTGGCTGCGGATCATGTCGTCCTGAGTGACCCAGAGGACTCTGCACCGAATGCCTCAGCAAACCTACGCTGCATGGCCTCCCAGATCCTGCAAAGCCTGCGAAAGGATCCTCGTATTCGTGCGATCAAGGAGAGGAATCATTACTGACTGGCAACCCTCCTTGATCCACGTTACAAGGGTAAGGTTGCGGACCTTATCTTGCCGTCGCAGAGGGAGCAGAGGATGAAGCATCTTCGGGAGGCCTTGCAGAAAGGTCTGTGCAATGCGTTTCCA
Organism: Rana muscosa; assembly: GCA_029206835.1. NCBI lineage: Eukaryota > Metazoa > Chordata > Amphibia > Anura > Ranidae > Rana > Rana muscosa. The sequence goes on from CM055118.1 coordinate 214,194,724, forward strand.
GAGACTGGGAGGTTACAAATTCCTGGTCCTGGACAACGTGTTGCTGAGGCTTCGGTCAGTCAAAGAAGGAGCGGTGGAGAAGGTGGCAGTCTGACCGATGCGTTCAGACAATTTTTTAGTACGCACCCCCAAGGTATGATCGGTTCCAGCAACCATTGCCAGCGTCTGGTTTACATGGTGCAGGAATACCTAGGAGCAAGATCAGACTTGGACACCTTTCCCACCGAAAATCCTCTGGGTTACTGGGTCTTGAGGATGGATCACTGGCTAGAGCTTGTACAGTATGCAATTGAGCTACTGGCCTGTCCTGCATCCAGCGTTCTTTCGGAACGCACATTCAGTGCTGCTGGAGGATTTGTAACCGATCACAGGGTGCGCCTGTCCACCGACTCGGTCGATCAACTGACCTTCATAAAAATGAATCAGTCTTGGATCACTACCAGCTACCAAGCACCCAATGCTGATGTAACCAAATTTTTTTTTTTAAATGTCAGATCCCTTCAAGACTGCCTATGCTGATGCTGAGTGACTATCCTGTTATGCTGAGTGACTATCCTCTTCCTCCTCAATGATCATGCTGATAGCTTGTAAGAACATTTTTGGTTCTGGGCACCGCCACCAGTGGCTAAGGCCCAATTTTTCAGCCCCTGTTTAACAGGGGTGTGTATTTACAATTTTTGATGCAATACTTTGCAGCAGGGCTCATTGCTGTGCTCCAGCTACAGTATCTGTGAGGGGTTGCAGTGTTGTGGCACCAGCACCAGTGCCTAAGGCCCAATTTTTCAGCCCCTGTTTAACAGGGGCGTGTAAATACAATTTTTGATGCAATACTTTGCAGCAGGGCTCATTTCTGCACTCCTAATAGAGTATAGAGTCTTAATAGAGTATAGAGTCCTAATAGAGTGTTTAACAGGGGCGTGTATTTACAATTTTGGATGCAATACTTTTCAGCAGGGCTCATTGCTGCGCTCCAACTACAGTATCTGTGAGGGGTTGCAGTGTTGTGGCACCAGCACCAGTGCCTAAGGCCCAATTTTTCTGCCCCTGTTTAACAGGGGTGTGTATTTACAATTTTTGATGCAATACTTTGCAGCAGGGCTCATTGCTGTGCTCCAACTACAGTATCTGTAAGGGGTTGCAGTGTTGTGGCACCAGCACCAGTGCCTAAGGCCCAATTTTTCAGCCCCTGTTTAACTGGGGCGTGTAAATACAATTTTTGATGCAATACTTTGCAGCAGGGCTCATTTCTGCACTCCTAATAGAGTATAGAGTCTTAATAGAGTATAGAGTCCTAATAGAGTGTTTAACAGGGGAGTGTATTTACAATTTTGGATGCAATACTTTTCAGCAGGGCTCATTGCTGCGCTCCAACTACAGTATCTGTGAGGGGTTGCAGTGTTGTGGCACCAGCACCAGTGCCTAAGGCCCAATTTTTCTGCCCCTGTTTAACAGGGGCGTGTAATTACAATTTTTGATGCAATACTTTGCAGCAGGGCTCATTGCTGCGCTCCAAGTACAGTATCTGTGAGGGGTTGCAGTGTTGTGGCACCAGTGCCTACGGCCCAAGTTTTCTGCCCCTGTTCAACAGGGGCATGTAATTACAATTCTTGATCTAATAATTCACAGCAGGGCCCATTCCTGCGCCCACCAAGAGTAACTGTGAGGGCTTAAGGTGTTGTGGCAACACCACCACCACCACCACCACCACCAAAGGCCCAATTTTTCTGTCCCTGTTCAACAGGGGCATGTAATTACAATTCTTTATCTAATATTTCACAGCTGGGCCCATTCCTGCGCCCACCAAGAGTAACTGTGAGGACTTACAGTGTTGTGGTACCAGCACCACCACCAAAGGCCTAATTTCTTCTACCACTGTTCAACAATGGCATGTAATTACAATTCTTGATATAATAGTTCACAGCAGGGCGTTCCAGCGCCCACCAAATGTTACAGGGGTGATAACCCCTCCCTATGTTTTCCAAAAAGCTTAAAAATAGATTTTTTGGCTGGAGCTACACTTAAAAAATTTACCTGTTCCAAATTACAAACAGATTCTACTTAAGAACAAACCTATAGTCTCTGTCTTGTTTGCACCGCCTGTAAACTGCTGTTCAGAGTATCTGTGAGGGGTTGCAGTGTTGTGGCACCAGTGCTTAAGGCCCAATTTTTCTGCCCCTGTTCAACAGGGGCATGTAATTACAATTCTTGTTCTAATATTTCACAGCTGGGCCCATTCCTGCGCCCACCAAGAGTAACTGTGAGGACTTACAGTGTTGTGGCACCAGCACCACCACCAAAGGCCCAATTTTTCTGCCCCTGTTCAACAGGAGCATGTAATTACAATTCTTGTTCTAATATTTCACAGCTGGGCCCATTCCTGCGCCCACCAAGAATAAAGTTCTGTACACACGATCGGTTTTACCGATGAAAACAGTCCGATGGACTTTTTTCATCGGACAAACTGATCGTGTATGGGCCCCATCGGTATTTTTTCCATCGGTGTTAAAAAATAGAACATGTTTTAAATTTATCCGATGGAAAAAAAAACGATTGCAAATTACTATCGTCTGTGGGGAACTCCATCGGATAAAAAACCCACGCATGCTCAGAATCAAGTCGACGCATGCTCAGAAGCATAGAACTTCATTTTTCTTGGCTCATCTGAGTATTTTACGTCGCAGCGTTTGGGACGATCGGTTTTTTGACTGATGGTGTGTAGGCAAGACTGATGGAAGTCAGCTTCATCCGATTTCCGATGGAAAAATCCATCGGTTTAAAATCCATAGGAAATCCGATCGTGTGTACAGGGCTTAACTGTGAGGGCTTACAGTGTTGTGGCAACACCAACACCTAAGGGCCAAATTTCTGCAGAGGATATACGGCAGGCCCCTACTTTCAAACATCCAACTTACAAACGACTCCTACTTGCAAACGGAAGGAGACAACAGGAAGTGAGAGGAAATCTACCCCTAGGAAGGGAAATTCTCTCCTGTAAGAGTTAATATGGGAAAAAGGTGTCTCCTCTCCACTGATGCTTTATCACCAATCCTTGTTTCAATAAAAACCCCAAATTTTCAAAAAACATTTGTCATTGGGACGGAAAGTGAGGTGAAATGTTCTGAACAGGTGCACAGACAGAAAAACAAATGTTACAGGGGTGATAACCCTTCCCTATGTTTTCCAAAAAGCTTAAAAATAGATTTTTTTGGCTGGAGCTACATTTAAAAAATTTACCAGTTCAAAATTACAAACAGATTCTAGAACAAACCTACAGTCCCTGTCTTGTTTGCACTGCCTGTATACTGCTGTTCAGAGTATATAGGGCCTTTTTTTTATTTGGGTGCAGGGTTCCCCTTAATATCCATACAAGACCCAAAGGGGCTGGTAGTGGGCTGGGGGGTGGTACCCATGCCATTTTTCTCAATGATATTCATGCATATTGCCGGGACCAGACATTACATTAAATCCGCAAGCAGTTTTAAATGACTTTTTTTCCTTTAGAAATGTCATTTTCTGCAGGGACAGTTCTAAACATGGGAAACACGTGCCACTTCACAGGCATACTTTAGACACCCCCCAGGTACGATATTTAAAGGAATATTTCACTTTTTTTTCACTTTAAGCATCATTAAAATCGCTGCTCCCGAAAAAACTTGAGTTTTTAAAACTTTTTTTTTTGCATTGATACATGTCCCCTGGGGCAGAACCCGGGTCCCCAAACCCTTTTTAGGACAATAACTTGCATATTAGCCATTATAATTAGCACTTTTGATTTAGAACGTTCGAGTCCATTGTATTTAATAGGGTTCTAAAGTTTGCGCGAACTTTCGGTCTGTTCGCAGGTTCTGGGGGGTGTTCGGCTCATCCCTACTCGTTACTGACCTTTAGCTTGTTTACTGACTACACTTCTCTTTAAACTTTACCTGCTTATCTGATACTGAACCCTGGCTTGCTCAACTCCTAGTGGGGCCGTCCCTGCACAAAATGAAATTTCTAAAGGAAAAAAAGTCATCTAAAACTACTCGCGGCTATAATGAATTGTTGGGTCCCGGCAATACAGATAAAAGTAATTGAAAAAAACAACATGGGTTCCCCCCCAGTCTATTACCAGGCCCTTTGGGTCTGGTATGAATATTAAGGGGAACCCCGAACCAAAAAAAAATGCATGGGGGTTCCCCCTAAATTCCATTACCAGGCCCTTCAGGTCAGGTATGGATATTAAGGGGAACCCTGCGCCAACTTTAAAAAAAATATGGCATGGGGTTCCCCCAAAAATCAATACCAGACCCTTATCTGAGCACGCAACCTGGCAGGCCGCAGAAAAAGAGGGGGGGCGAGAGAGCGCCCCCCTCCTGAACCATACCAGGCCACATGCCCTCAACATGGGAAGTATGTCACCCGTACACATCACTGGGTAACCCCCGGCATTTCCCCGTTGAGTCAGAGGGGGGCAGGGTCACCCACGCAAGTGACAGGTGGCCCCGCCCTCAGCTATAAAAGAGCTGTCACGGTGAGAGAGCGTCCTTCCGTGGGTGCCTCCCATGGAGGCAGGATCGAGTCGGCTTTTTTTTTTCCCCGTATCGCTCGAGAGAGGATTACATCGTTGGAACTTTTTTTGCTTTTTTTTTCTTGCTTTTTAATAAAGGACTTGTCCCAAGCTGTGTACTGTGGTTTTTAACATTTTTGACACATTTTTTTTGTGAAATGGTAGGGGTATAACGTTATCAATTCACATGGGGGTGCGGAACCTGGGGTCCCCTTTGTTAAAGGGGGCTTCCAGATTCCGATAGGCCCCCCGCCCGCAGATCCCCCACAACCACCGAGCAAGGGTTTTGGGGATGAGGCCCTTGTCCCCATTAACATGGGGACATCCTCCCCATGTTGAGGGCATGTGGCCTGTTACGGTTCAGGAGGGGGGGCGCTCTCTAGTCCCCCCTCTTTTCCTGCGGCCTGCCAGGTTGCGTGCTCGGAAAAGGGTCTGGTATGGATTTTTGGGGGGAACCCCATGCCATTTTCTTAAAATTTTGGTGTGGGGTTCCCCTTAAAATCCATACCAGACCTGAAGGGTCTGGTATGGATTTTTGGGGGGAACCCCACGCCATTTTTTTTTACATTTGGCGCAGGGTTCCCCTTAATATTCATACCAGACCCAAAGGGCCTGGTAATGGACTGGGGGGGAACCCCTGCCGTTTTTTTCAATGACTTTTATCTGTACTGACGGGACCTGACAATTCACGCGCTACTTTACAGGCATACTATAGACACCCCCCAGGTACGAAATTTAAAGGAATATTTCACTTTTATTGTTTCACTTTAAGCATTATTAAAATCACTGCTCCCGAAAAAACGGCCGTTTTTAAAACTTTTGTTTGCATTGATACATGTCCCCTGGGGCAGGACCCGGGTCCCCAAACACTTTTTATGACAATAACTTGAATATTAACCTTTAAAATTCACACTTTTTGCCTGTTCGCATGTTCTGCAGCGAACCGAACCGGGGGGTGTTCGGCTCATCCCTATAAAGCAGTATTTTCTATATATCTTGTGAATATCTGGGTGCTCATGTCATTGATATTATGTATATATCTTATATTTGGAATGTATTGATTTTACGCTTCTAAGACTATACCATATCTGGAAAACAATGGTTATCGATCTATTCTGAAACTGTTCCACCATGGAATTGTGCCCTTGCCTTTATATGTGGAAAACCTGTTACTGCTAAATACACTTACACTATATTGTCAACAGTATTGGGACTCCTGCCTTTACATGCACATGAATTTTAATGGCATCCCAGTCTTAGTCCACGGACCAAATCATTTGATGGAGGGGGGATTATGGTGTGGGGTTGTTTTTCAGGGGTTGGGCTTGGCCCCCTAGTTCCAGAGAAGGGAACTCTTAAGGCGTCAGCATACCAAGACATTTTGGACAATTTTATGCTCCCAACTTTGTGGGAACAGCCTCTTCCTGTTCCAACATGACTGCGCACCAGTGCACAAACAAGGTCCATAAAGGCATAGATGAGCAAGTTTGGGGTACAGGAACTTGACTGGCCTGCACAGAGTCCTGACCTCAACCTAGATAGATAGAACACCTTTGGGATAAATTAGAGCGGAGACTGTGAGTCAGGCCTTTTCGTCCAACAATAGTGCCTGACCTCACAAATGCGCTTCTAAAAGAATGGTCAAACATTCCCATAGACACACACCTAAACCTTGTGAACAGCCTTCCCAGAAGAGTTGAAGCTGTTATAGCTTCAAAGGGTGGGCCAACACAATATTGAACCCTACGGACTAAGACTGGGATGCCATTAAATTTCATGTGCGTGTAAAGGCAGGTGTCCCAATACTTTTGACAATATAGTGTATCTTACAGTAAGGTAGATCATTTACTCCCTTATAGTAATAGGTGGAGAATATGGGTTCCCTGCCCACACAAGTCCATTCAGAAAATTCCCTGGAAGTAGCCATGGTTATCACATTGGGACATTTACCTTTGTTCATCTCAATTACATAGGCGATAAAGAGTATGAAGTATTTTAAAAAAGTGTTTTGCTATTTTGTCGGCCTGATAATTTCTTTCCACGTGTAGGGCTACAGAAAATCATTTTTTTTCTTTGTTCATAGGGTATTTAAATCACGTTTTAACAGAATCAGCTTGTGTTTTAGATTTTGTGTTCCTTAAAAATAATTATAGCACAAAAAAAAGATTTGCTACTGTGAATCATTACAACAATAAATATAATAAAATATTCCCATCCTCATATTTCTGTCTGTCAGATCTGTTCATGCTTCCCAGTTCAGGATGCTTCACTGCCAGCAGTTTTTTGATCACACTGATTAATTGAATACACACAATGGAGTCAACTGGCTTTAAACTCCATGGGAAAAAAATCAGATTTTGCTTTCTAGGGATGCCGCCACGCAGCCTGCTTCAAGTATGTCATGGCTAAAAATGAACATGCTGTGTCACTAGCGACTGATGGATTGTTTTTTGCTGTTCTACTGACTTATGCGGTGTACACACGATAGGAATTTCCGATGAAAAAAGTCAGAGTGAGTGAGTTTTTTCAAATAGAACCTGTTCTATTTTTTTCTGATGAAATTCCGTTGGAAATTCCGATGGGAGTTTGGTCGGAAAAATGTCCGATCTGTTACCTCAGCACGTAGTTGTTCGGAGTGGACAGCTATGGACTCCGGGGAAACTACACCCAGGGTGGAAACCCCGGAGCTCCCCGTCCTGGGTAACACACATGAGTCTGGTGATTTATTTACCATAGACTTGGCAGGTTTAGACAACATCTCTTTAACAGGCAAAGTCCTGTTAAAGAGATGTTGTCTAAACCTGCCAAGTCTATGGTAAATACATCACCAGACTCATGTGTGTTACCCAGGACGGGGAGCTCCCGATCGCTACCTAGTCTCGCCCGTCTACAGAGAGTGCTTATTAAACGGGTCGCCACGAAGTACGGCCTGGAATTCCCCTATGTCCCAAGGGAGATAATGCAGGAGATTGAGGCAAACAGGGAGCAGTGGTATGGTGAGGCCATTTGGGACTATTTGTCCGTGCCAAAGCCATTTAGAAAGTTGGACTACTCTTTCATTATGGCAGAACGCTTTAAAGGATGTTGGCTGCACTGGAGCTAAGGCCGACACATCCACGCTGATCGGGTGACTATTTGCAGACCAGGGAAAGATGACATTGTATATTTTATTACTACCCTGGACAAGCAAGGAAAACCACTGACTCTGCCGGATCCCAGGTTCTACCTATGATCATTCAAAGTGACCATTTGTCTTTGTTTCTATTTTCTTCTTTTCATAAAAGAAAGAAGATTTTCAACCTAGAGGAGGATTTTTGTCTATATTCTCATCTTTTGCTGTGCTAACTGGACTCTGGGGAAATTAGTCAGTTAGGATTAGGGTTTCTGAGGATGTCGGGATCAAGATGTCATCTGTTTCAGCCCCTGCTTTAAAGACCTCTTGTGTGCTACCTCTGACACTAGGTGGTCAGTAGAGTAGGGAAAGACATTCTAAGTTATATATAGGGTCTTTAAACGTTAGGAAGGAAAGCTCCACCTCTTTGGAGGTGTAGCTCTGCTTCTATAGAAGTATTTTAACCACTTGCCGCCCGCCCTATTGCAAAATTACGGCGGCAAAGTGGTTTCAATATCCTGACTGGACGTCATATGACGTCTTCAGGATATTGAGCCGCTGCATCCCGGCGATCATTGTTGCAGGATGTCAGTCTGACACCTCGCAACACCGATCTAGGTAAAGAGTCTCCGACGGAGACTCTTTACCACGTGATCAACCGTGTCCAATCACGGCTGATCACGATTTAAACAGGAAAAGCCGGTGATCGGCTTTTCCTCACTCGCGTCTGTCAGACGCGAGTAGAGGAGAGCCGATCGGCTGCTCCTCTGACAGGGGGGGTTTGTGCTGATCGATTATCAGCGCAGCCCCCCCCCCGAGGATGCCCACACTGGACCACCAGACCACTAGAGATGCCCACCATAAGGTATGCCGCCCTAGACCACCAGGGATGCCAATTAGAAATGCCTAATGGATGCCAATCAGTGCCCACAATGGATGCCAATCAGTGCCCACAATGGGCACCACTGATTGGCAGGCATTATTGTTTGGCACTGATTGGCATCCATTAGTACAACACATTACAGTACAGTGCCCATCCATGCCACCTATCAGTGCCCATCCATGCCCATCCGTGCCACCTATCAGTGCCCATCCATGCTGCCTATCAGTGCCCATCCGTGTCGCCTATCTGTGCCCATCCGTGCCGCCTATCTGTGCCCATCCATGCCGCCTATCTGTGCCCATCCATGCCGCCTATCTGTGCCCACCCGTGCCGCCTACCAGTGCCCATCCGTGCCACCTATCAGTGCCCATCCGTGCTGCCTATCGGTGCCCATCAGTGCCCATCAGTGCCACCTCATCGGTGCCCATCAGTGCCACCTTATCAGTGCCCATCAGTGAAGGAGAAAACTTACTTATTTACAAAGTTTTGTAGCTGAAACAAAAAAAAAGTTTTTTTTTCAAAATTTTCAGTCTTATTTTTTATTTTTTTTGCAGAAAATAAAAATCACAGAGGTGATTGAATACCACCAAAAGAAAGCTCTATTTGTGGGAACAAAATGATAACAATTTAGTTTGGGTACAGTGTAGCATGACCGCGAATTGTCATTCAAAGTGCAACAGCGCAGAAAGCTGAAAATTGGTCTGGGCAGGAAGGTGTATAAGTGCCCTGTATGGAAGTGGTTAATGTGAATAAGTTATTGTGCTGTATATTTCTGTTTTCTTTTAGGTAACCAGATCTTCTGTCAAGACCTCCAGAGAATGGGGAGGGCTAGATAGTTAGTGAAGGGTGGTGATGTTAATGTGTAATTTGCTGCTGTTTTATTGAATTTGTGATGTTGTTATATCTTTGTCCCTTTCCTTCCCTTCCCTTCCCCATCCAAGTTTTTTTGGTTCAGGTACCAAATCCTCAGGACTGAGGGCCAAGTTTTTTTTCTCCAGACACTGGGGACAGTGTCTTATTGTAGCGGGGGGAGTATGTAGCGCCCTGCTCCTGATGACCAGGCGCTATGTTCAAATTTAGTGGGAGTCTGAGCTGGTAGTTAGCTCAGACTTGTAAAATTAAGGCTAGATCAGTCTCTATTCTGGCTATGGCTGTGTTTGGGAGGATTTCCCACTGTTTGCCTGTAGGTGGCGTTACCACCCCAGGCCAGTGTTGGAACACAAACAGGCCAAAGTGCATTGGGTGTCTTTCCCTGGGAACAGTTTAGTGGGAGTGGTTTTCCCGCTGAGCATGCTGGGGAAGAATACTTAAGGGGCAGACGCCATTTCTTGGGGCTCTTCTTCGCCTTGTGGCCCTCCTGGCTCGAGGCATGTGTTACTGGAATTTCAGCCACGGAGCCATGTTGGCCTGGGGCTGCATCTCTGCCAGGTAGGCCCAGTTGTCCTGACTGGGGCCTGCACTTTGAAGGTGATCCTGTGCTGTCCGTCTTGCGGGAGGAAGCCACTCAATGGAGGAAACCAGGGGAGGACCTGTCCTGGAGAGGACCAAGCAGTAGGCTGGTATCTCGGGAGAGGCCTGGTAACTTTATTGGAGGATGCACCATAGCCTAAGTTAGCTTACAGTCTGCCGGGATTGGCTTAAAGGCTCTAAGACTGTAAGGCTGGATATTCAAGTACTGAATCCTGTGGCAGAGAATCATTGAACAAGTTCATCTTTAATTCAGAGAATCCTGTGGCAGAGGATCATTGAACAAGTTCATCTTTAATTCAGAGAGTCTGTGGCAGAGACTGTTAACCTGTTTTTGACTGTGCATCATCCCGGCTGCTAGGCCAGGTGAGAGAGGCCTATCCGGGTGAGCAATACCCACTAGAAGTAAAGTGGTGAGTGTGACTTTGAAACTTAGAAACTCCCCAGTGATCTGCACTGCGTGCCTGAACCTTCCCCTAACCCTCCGTCCCTCTGCTTATGCAAGTTGTTGTGGAATAAAGCCTAAAAAGAAAGGATTATAACTTGTATGGACATTGAAGTTTCTATAGACTCTCATCTCATCCCCTAGACAACGAAAGGTGAGGTAACGTGCAAGGCCAAAACTTAAACCAGCAGCTCCTACGGGGATACCGCTACATAAGTAAAATTTAAAGAGCTGTGAAATGCAGTAGTCCAGGGCTAAGCCAAGGGCTTGTGTACACTATTGTACAATGTGTCCCATCCTTTCAGACCTGATGGATCTCCCTCATCCTGACCGGCATATTTACTACGTAAAACATTCTGGCAGGGGAGCCAGGAAGGTGTGACAAGAGATGCAACTAAATACCGGACAAACTTCATCTCCTATTGACTTAATATGGGACTTAACAGTTTTCTATGAGATTCTGGATGATATTATATGGGATGAGTTGCAACCCTATACAGAATGCAAATGCAACTCTAAGCAGCATGAAGCAGCTTAGGAAGTCATTGCTGGTCACAAACGGCAAAAAGTACTTCCAAAAGAACTCAGAAGCCTCTCAAATTGAGTTTAAATGCAAGCTGAATACACCTAATGCCGCGTACACACGATCATTTTTCCCGTCGGGAAAAATTACATTTTTTTTTTTCGCCGAGAAAAACGATCGTCTGTGGGCTTTATGCCGTTTTTCTCGTTGAGAAAAACGTCAGGAAAAACGACGAGAAAAATTAGAACATGTTCTAAATTTTCTCATCGTTTTTTCCATCATTTTTTTCCGCGGCAGTTTTCCCATAGGGAGACACTGCCGCGGAGCCCACAGACGGTCGTTTTTCTCATCAAAGAAAAAAATGACGGGAAAAACGGTCGTGTGTGGGGGAACATGCCGTTCCCTCGTTTTTCATTTTTTTTCATGCCGTGATTCACGGCGGTGTTTTCACCGCCGTGAATCACGATCGTGTGTACGCGGCATTAGAACACGCATGATTTTCCCATCTATGCAAGCAGTTATGGTAATGAGCTGAAATGTGCTCATTTCAGACGTTCAATCATTTTTGCTAGGCCATAAAAGCCACAGCCTGGGGTAGCACACATATTACACACATACTATACATTGTGCTTCTAACATTCAATAATGCGTTGTTATGTTTAATTAATTTCCAGTGTCATGACTGTTGCCCCATTCTTGCTGTCCCGGTAAATCATGCACACTATGAAGTTTGAGCGCAAACCTAATCAATCCAAAGGAGTCCAACACATTTGGTGAGTGTGAATTATTACACTACCCCAGCTGGTGGAAGCATTGGCATTGTTGGACACACGGAGCACTACAGCACTTTCCCTTTATTTGCACTATTGAGGACTTTATTGCACTTATAACACTTTATGCACTTTAATTATTGTCACTTTATATTCATGTTTATATTCATATCTATATGAATGCAATTTTACTGTTGTCACTTAATTATATTTGGTGTATACTAGCATGTACAAAAGTATACAAAGTTAATCTATTGAGATATTTATGCATCCAAGGTTATTGACACAAGAATTAATACGGATGTAGCCCAATAGTAATTAGCATATGGAAGGCGCTGTCTATTTGTTATTCAATTTTTATTTGCCCTACTAGCGGGGATTATATTGGACAGCAGCAGCCCAATCATACCATTTATCAGTACCAAGGTGCGGGTGTTTTATTATAACATTTTTTAATCAATCCTCATGCAATATTCACCAGCCTGTTAGCATTAACTATGCTAAACAGCAGCATTCACAAAGCATGTCCTGCATCGAGGGTTTCAAATTGCATCTTGAAAAGTAGCTCTTTTATTATAATCTGGCAGCAATAGAGCATAGATAACTTCAGTGTTACATAGCTGCCTTGAAAAAGCAGAGCAGCACTCAAGGCGGACACTGGAAGCCACCATAAGTATGGCTCTCCTTTAGGAAATAATGGGGCTGTGACTCGTCTGGTAACTAAGATAAGGACCAGCAGGAAGTTCTTTGGATGAATGGCTGTGTTGCTTCATTATGGGCCACACAGTAAATTTTGTTGATTTGGGGATGAAGGTAAGTGTTCATCGATGTGGGCTGAATTCAGGGTGTGCAGGCAAGTATCTAAAGGATAACTGTACCAAAGGTACAGTTGATCTTTAATGGTAGGTAATTTCAGACTGACATCAGACTGGATCCATACTGTCAACAGAATTAAAAAATAATCATATTGCAATTAGTAGCAAGAATGTTGTATAAAAAAACTAAAGTAAAGACAAGATCAAAACAACTCATTCGGCACCACCAAAATCAGGAAGAAAAATGGCGCATAACATATTTATTAGAATCCACTTGGAATTGGGCACAATAAATTCCAACCCATAAAATCATCTTAAATCCAGAACACCCTACAATACAACAAGCATTTCTTATTCACCATTTTCATTTTGTTCATATGACATGAGCAATATGACAATATGCAATAAATGTGCAAATAGAATTGCTTAGCCCAAATGTGGTATTTAAAAAAGATCACAACCACACGAGACCCAGGTCTTTATCTGTAAACTATATAGTGAACACAACAATAAAAAGTCACAAATGTATTAATAGTAAAAAGATCCCTGATTTTAGAAAGAATGATAATTAAATGGGCATCACAATGGGGTTGATTTACTAATGGCAAATCCACTCTGCACTACAAGTGCCCTGCAAATCAGGGGAAGCTCTGCTGATTTTATCATCCAATCTTGTACAAGCAAAAATTTATTTTCCTTGAATGCCCCCCTCGGATCTACAGCAACTACATTTTTAAGTGTACTTTCAAGTGCACTTGTTGTGCAAAGTGGATTTGCCTTTAGTAAATAAACCCCATTGGGGTTGCTTTGTCAGTGCTCCAGTACAGTATCTATTACTGTGTTCACTATAGAGTTTGCAGTTACAGATCTTTGTCTTTGAGTAGTGGTGATATTTTGCAGATATCACAGTTATGCCGCGTACACACGCTCGGAATTTCTGACAACAAATGTTCGATGGGAGCTTGTTGTCGGAAATTCCGACCGTGTGTAGTCTCCATCGGACATTTGCTTTCCGACAACAAAAATTTGAGAGCTGGTTCTCAAATTTTCCGACAACAAAACTTGTTGTCGGAAATTCCGGGCATGTGTACACAATTCTGACGCACAAAATTCCACGCATGCTCGGAATCAAGCAGAAGAGCCGCACTGGCTATTGAACTTCATTTTTCTCGGCTCGTCGTACGTGTTGTACGTCACCGCGTTCTTGACGTTCGCAATTTCCGACAACATTTGTGTGACTGTGTGTATGCAAGACAAGTTTGAACCAACATTCGTTGGAAAAAAATCCATGGTTTTGTTGTCGGAATGTCCGATCGTCTGTACGCGGCATTAGACTGTATACTATAATATGCACATTTATGTACTCTTTTGATATCAATTATGCCATGTGAAATGGGAGCAATTTGTTGTACTGTGGGTTTCTATATTTTAGGTGATTTTATAGGTTAGGGTTTGCTGTGTCCAAAGTGGGTTCTAATAATTAGTATATTTATAATACGCCTTTTTTTACTGATTTGGTGGTGGGGTATGTTTAATTATGATCCTGTCTTTCCTTTTGAGATTCTGTGCAATGTTTTCAGGGTCCAGTAGTGCATGACATACATTTTTATTAGGACTGCAAGAACATGTCTTCCTTTCTGATAAAATAGATCCATCGTTGTGACATATTAAATTGGAACAATACTAACTAAGTTCTTATGCCTCGTACACATGACCGGGTTTTCCGAAGGGAAAAAGTCAGTCGGGAATCCCGACGGGAAAAAAGAGAGCCAGTTCTCTTTTTTTTGCCGGACGTTTTTGGCAGTTTTTCCCGTCGGAAAAACTCAGATGGAGCATACACACGACCGGGATTCCCGGTCAAAAGCTCTCATTGGAGTTCTCCCGTCGGAAAACCCGGTCATGTGTACGAGGCTTCAAACCTTGTGTATGTCTGACAGAACAAAAGAATTAATGGATACTATTTACAATCAGTGGCGGCTGGTAAGGGAGGATTTTGGGGGGGTGCGGGCGGGGTCCTCCAGGTCCGCACTCATTCTACAGGCGGAGCCCTCCAGCTGCGTTGACCCGGACTTCTTTCTGGGTTCTGGGTCTTTGACCTCCTGTCCTGATTGGCCGGGGCAGCAAGCCAGAAGCCAAATGTTCATTCGCTGGTATCGCAGGGTGGCAGGCCACTGTTTGCAATCCTATTGAACTGCCCCAGGCATTTATGGCAGAACTAGTTTTCACCCTATACATGTCTATAGAAGGCAAAATCAACTAGAAAGAGCTTAAACAGAAACAGGTTAGAAGGAACTTAACAGCAGAGCAGACATCAGAAAATAAGCAGAGGGAAAAACGAACTTGAACGGATAGGAATCCTTTCTTGTTATTGAAGAAAAATAGGAAATACTATATGCAGAATATGTAGGGGGCACACGATTCATTTTGGGGAGGCATTGGAGCCTAATATTCCCTATGATGCTGACTCGGCTCAGAAAGAAATTAGAAATGTATATTGAATGCATTTAAAAATATGCTTCATTTGTCTTAAAACAAACAAAATGTCAAAAGATGTACTTAATTAAAGTTTAACATAAAGCACAAAATACTTAGATTGAACCCATACACAGTCTCAAATGTACTCTTCACAAAGGTCCTTAACAATTCATACAACTGCGCACAAATTTGTAAAATTCTTTAATATGAAAAATGTCCAGAAAATTACAAAACAGTCTTGAGATTTAAAAAGTGACAACATGATGCAGCACAGAACTTATTAAGAGTTCCAACTATGTCATGGGAGGAATTAGCCATATATTATCTAGTATCTTGTGGAATGAGCTCGGAAACTTTCTACAAATAAAGGCATATGTACAGTTCTAAAGGAGACTGAACTTGTAATGCAACCTATAACAGAAAGTTTGGTTGCAAATGCTTTGGCGTTCACTGTAAGGTTAACAAGCCATGCTTCTGCCATAATTATGTTCTAGCCCCGTTGACATCAGTGGGGAAATCATACATCCAGCAGCAGCATGTACAGAGAGTGGAGAAGAATGCAGAAGGAACTTGATGAGGCCTAATCATTCAATCTTGGCTGGAAGTGGAAGTATAACTGTGCAAATTTACTGACCTGGTTCGTTCTTTCTGAAAACATAATTCATAGAGTGGTGCTCTTTAAAGGTTGATTGGAAAAAAAAGGAGAAAGACATGTGCTTATCCCCCAATCTGCATTTTTAAATAGAAGCCAGTCATTGCATTAAATATGTATATGGAGAACCAAAAAGGGGTTGGGTTGGGACTTTGAGTGAGGCCTGTGGGTGTTAGTAATAATAGGTTCGTAGCATGAAAATAACCTGAGTGTCACAAGCCCCTAGGAGTGATTCATGGTAGTGATATAAGTAAACATATATGAGCAATATAATCAGGCATTTATGATGTAAATATACCCCCCTTACCCATTGCATTGAATAGTTGCAATATTGATTGGTTGGTGGTTGGACGACTCTCTCTTCTCATTGTGACTTGAGCTGCACTCACTCCACATCATGTGAAACACTCTGCTTTGTCTTCTTCTCAATGACAATTAACAATATCCAGTCAGAAGCACAAAGATGTCCTCAAACCTCTGTTGCGTGTATGTAGAAAAGGAGCTGAGTCGGGGGGGGGGGGCACTTGTAAATGTTTTGATGTACAGCAGTTCATACAGATCACAATGAGATTTGTAGATATGTATGTGTATACATGTAATGCAACTTAGCTGATCTCCTAAATCAGACGCTGAAAATAATTTGCTGTCTATGCCTATCATGCTTTTAAATGGCTACATCTCCCAAAGAGACATCCACTATTGACAGCCTGGACACTCTGAAGAGGAGTGGTCACACACAGCTTACAACTTTTTGAACTCTTTAATATATGCCTGACCGTTAGAGATGCAGGTAATTAAAAACAATAAGTACTTTTTTTAGTTCTCTGAGGTTCCCACCATTTCTTCTGTAAACAGTACACATTGCGAGCAACCTGATCTGGCATGACCAGCACCCCAGGGCCCTCTTCCAACCCTATACTGACCTTGATAGCAGCAGACCGCACTGTGACCCCAGTGCATAGGGCCATTCTATTTGAGACTAGAATCAGAAGATGAGAAATAGGGTCCAACCCATTACCAATAGAAAGAGAGGTCCAGAACCCCTCTGCACCCCCCCCCACAGGGAAAATACAAATAGTCCCATTTGTAAAAGGTTAAACTTCTACAGTTTTCCCTCTAAAGGAGAAGATACATGGTGCCAGTGCTTCCCCTCTATGGTGCTCTGAGCATCAATCCACATACAGAGTAAAACTGATCATGCTGTCACACTACATAGGAGATCCTCAATAGTACTACTCCCCGAAGGCCCCTTGCCTTCCTATATTATCTGTTTTCCAAGGTCCCATTCACATCTTGTGGCCAGAGTGGTGAACCACACCTGATGCCTTTGCCTACACTGCTTTTCTGAAAATTACACTGAAGTTATGTACAGTAACATCATATGATGCTTTTAATAATTGTAGTCTGACTCCCCCGTTTGATTTAGTATGGAGCACCATAGACTATTTTGTATGCTTAATGTAAAACCAAACACCCATTCAGTATCTACAGTTTGTTAAGTAATAAAGAATTCTCTTAAGCAAGGCTGTCACTGATTTAGTAGATATATTCAGCATTTTTCCTCTTTGGTGTGGTTTGGAAAAATAAAATATTAGGATTATGGCAGTCACACTGAGAGCATATGGCTAACAAAGGGTCAGAGGATTATAGGATTAGCATATGCCTTTCATCGTGGAAGGGCAGTACACAGATATGAGTGATATTGGATGAGATGGAAAAATTATATAGCTATTTGTTGGTATATGTGGAGGAGCAATAAAAGTGTGACAAAACTAGGGGGATATCATGTACATTCGCTAACATCTTTTATTAAGACCTAAACTGCTCTTTGAGAACAGTCCTAGTAATACAGGTTAAGGCCCTCACATTTTCTTTGGCCAAGGGCAATTACAGCTCTTTAGTTTATACACGGTATGTATGTTGGTTCCATTTGGTGAGGTCAAAAGTCTGAATTTATACTGTTGCAATTTGGATAACATTAATATTGTTGTAACTTTGTACTTTGGTACCATGTCACAGTTCTGGCTTCTGTAACACGCCTCCTTTGGTAAAATTGTATATAGGATGGTTTTAACTGCAATATCATAGTTGGTATTACTTGGGTTTTGTAGCACAGATTTAGCTGTAAAAATGCCACTAATTATTGTTATGGTACAATTGACAAGCTAATTGTTAATGGACAAGGCCTAATGTGTTTGGTTTGCACTTGGCTCTGTGATGTAAAGGAGGAATGCCCCAGTAGCATTGCACATCTCCATATAGTTATAGAGTCCCCCTCAGTCTATTTAATCAATACTTAGATAAATATATATTATATAATGGTATAACTACTCGTAGCAGTAATTGCTACTCCAGCATCTAGGATACTGTACAAAGGAAGGGGCCCTCTGTGCTTATTCCTGGAGGGGCAAAAGCAGATAAGGTATTTGCATGTAAAATTTGAAAATGGAAAAGTAAAAATTTAAATCCTATTTGTAAGTGGAAATGGTTATTTTAATTTCTTTAGTATTTCCCCTGCAGTGAGATTTATTGCTGGGCAAATTGGGGAATTCTCTCACTTCTTTCCCCTTGGACCTTAATCTGCATGTTTGAAAAACTTTGGCATGACTATCCTGAGAGTTCAACTGCTTCTTTCACTACAGACTTGTTTTATAGCAGTGATTCTTTCTAATTTCTTAGGAAAGCCCATTTTTTTACCTATTCAAGCTGTCTCTACAAATGAACATAAAGTGATTTTAAACCCAAGAACAAAAAAATTATTTTAACAGTTTACTAGTCCTTAAATATCGTGACTGCATTTGTTTTCAATTTTTTTACGTTTTTTTCCTTTTTTTTTCACCTTGCACCAGTGACACGTCTTCTGTTATAGAATAACAATGCTTACTCGCTGTACTGTGTCTATGAAGGAGCAGCGCTGTCACATACAAGGACAGGAAGTTTTCTAGAACTACAGAACATCTCCATTTTCATTAACTTTATAATATAGTGGGGAGGTGTTCTTTATTGCCTGATAGCTCAGAACAAATTACTGTACCCACTATTTCTAATATTAATGAATATACAGTATCTGCCTCCCATTTATGTTCTAACTTATATCTGTTATACTAATTCATAAATTTTTTTCATCTTCCTTTGCCAAAGGACTCCAAAGCCTGGGGATGATAGATGGAAATTGATTTTTTTTTAGGGATTCTTGGTAAATGGAATGAAGTATTCTAAACAATTGCAAATCTCCACATGGCACACTCAGGGATACAAAGTACAAAATATTTAGTGCTTTAATCAGGAATTGTGTAAAATGAAGCAATGGAGGCAGAAATGTGTGACTGTGTGAGGAGACTGAACAGAGAAAGATTAAACTCACCATCACCAAAGATAATAAAGGTAAAAAAAAACCTTCAGCCTTTACAACTACTTTAAGAAAACAATACCATTATGCATTCATTAAATGATCATTAAATATATTTTTTTTATGAAAATAGTGTAAATCTCTTAATTTGTCTGGACATCAGCCTCCTGCAATTCCCTGCATAGTAGAGCCAGAAGAGGGAGGCACAACATTAGGAGCAATGAGATGTTGTGAATATACATGGGCTGAAGAGGAATGACAGAAAATGTGAGAAGAGAGATGACCTCATTAGTATTCTACTGCTTCTTTGCTGTCCAGTCACAGGTTGGGACAGGGAGGTAACCATGCTGCATTGCTCTACTCCAGATGAAAAACAGGTCACCAACCTGACGATGATATCTGGCTGGGGTGTATAAATCTCGTAGCTTGATAAACAAAAATACAAATTCTTAGGCAGATAAAATAGCTCCCATGTATATATTTCAGTGTTGTATTTAGCTGTGTGCCTGGAGTTTGAATTAAAGTAGAACTGTAGGCAAATCCATTTTTCAGTTTGGATAGAGTAAGGGAGGGTTATAATCCATCAGATTTTTTTTTCACCATCTGTGCCCCATTTGGGGAGATTTCCCTTCACTTTCTGTCCCATAGCCAAACAGGAAGTGAGAGGATATCCCTGAAAATTATAGGGAATTCCTTGGGGACCCCCAGGTTGCCAATAACTAGTGTCCCCGTTGGAAAATTTCCCCTCTATTACTTTTCTGGGGACAACCCAAAATTTGGGATTTTCTTTTACTTTCACTTTCAATGATATTGGTAAACAGGACAGTTCGAGAGGTTGAATCTCCCCAACTGGGACACAGACAGCAATAAAAACTGTCAGGTCTTCTAATCCCTCTCTACTCTATCCAAATCTAAAAAACAACTTTTGCCTTTAGTTATACTGTAAGGTTTCATACACTGGGGGAGTAGGCTGAAAATCAAAACTCCACAGTTATGTCCCCATTTTTGTTTTATTAGTATTTAAGGTCAAACTCAACAAGAATGAAACATTTGGACATATCTCCAGTATCATAAAAAAGCTATAAAAGCAAGTTAAGGCATCATAACTTTTAACAGTTTAATATGTATAGACACGTTTGAAGATGAGTGAATACACTCATTGACTGCTTCTTTTAATAGTGAAACACTTGTATGACAATGGTCTAAGTCCTGCTTGGATCTGGTAATAACTTACAACTAGACTATTCCAAACATATATCCCATGTACAATCACTTAAAAGTATATATACATCACAGCAGGGAGAAAGGGAAGGCAAGCTGCACAATGTCTCAAAACATTATATAAGTTCAAGATAAAACAAATGCAACACTACTGTTTACAAACAGTTTACTGGGATATCCTGCTTCTTCATGGGAAGGCCAGCAAAGCAGTTCTGATTTTTAGAAATTATGTCTGGTACTTAGATAAAACGGGCAGCTAAAGGATTTTTCAGCACAGTGTTGGTTTATCAGATCTCTGTCTTTTTTCCAGTTGCACCATTACATTTGTGACAACTACAGGAAATCTTGTAATTTTGCCATGTAAACTGAGAAATGAGGAGGGTCTCTTATTACCAAACATGGAACTGGTAAGAAAAGATTAGGCAAGAGTTGGACAGAGAGACAATATCTTTGAGATGTGCTCAAGGTAAATAACAGTCCAAAATATCTGATTTAGATAAGTGAGATCCCTCCACTTAGATTGTTTATGGCATTGTAGTAGTGGCATATAAAAAAGACACTGAATTTGAAAAATATATTTAAGAAATACATCACAAGTCTTAAAATGATATATTCCAACATTCTTCTGTGAAATAAAAGTATACACTATCTCAGAGATGATAGTCCTACTATGTGTTTTTTCAATGACAATGCAACTTCTTCCATCTAAAGGATGCCATGCTGGAGTCATCAGATATTCTTCACATACAGGATTATAGCACATCATGCTTTTGCCATTTAATTTCAAGATATCCTGATTATTCAAAAAATTTATAACAGCTTATTTTTCTATGTTTTTTAAATTGTTAGTTGGTTCTTAAAAACTGAATTACACATTCAGGCAACACAGGTCTTTTCCTCAACAGTATCCATATCAAAATCTCCCAATCTCGGATTTAGCAGACTTTTAGGACAAAGCCAGTAACTCACAGTTCACAATCTGAAAATAAATCATGGTTTGACAACAGTTCCATGAAATCTTATTATAATGGAACACTGCCAGGCATGCAATCACCTCCTGCCAGACTTCCATACCCTGAAGTTTTACTTCAAATCTCTAAAATCACCAAATGTATAATTGTATTGAAATAAAGCAGTTTCATAGCAAAGAATGAAGAACAGCCCAGACATGAAGTAACTCAGAGGTATGGATGTTTGGATAGTGGTGGTGTTTATATGCTCAGCTGATAAATATTGGAGTACAGCCTTACATGGAAGAAATGGAAGACCTCACCTTATCTTCACAAGACAGAGATGAAAAGAATAAATACGCATGGCTAACCTGTAAAGATTTAGTATCATGTGATACATACATTATATACTCAGTATCCATAAAAGTCTGGTGAATCTCATTCTAACATACATTTCAACTGCCAAACCTCTCAAAGATAGCTTCATCTTTGAAGTTCCATGCCGATTGTTCACCTCAGGAACTAGCGGCATGGACAATGACAACCCTCCTAGCCAGAGGCTGGGGTACCTGCCTTTAGCTTAAACTATGATATCCCTCTACCCTTTCATTTCTATCCCTTGCTTGCTGCCTTCCTCCAATGTTTCTTCTATTTCATCTCCTTCACAAAAGGTGTACAAATGAGAATCAGCACTAATTTCATATGTACAGTATGTAGTTGAAAACCATAACTGAGTCTAAGGTTACTTCAACTTTCTCACCCCTCCTATAGAGAAACATCAATAATAACACCATGGTAATATAACCTTAAAGCTATATTTTCTTTATCATTATAAAAAAATCCAGTATTTTTGTCCCACCCATTTAAAGCCAATGTGGCAATGCGTCAATGTCACTGGCATTCTGTTACAAATGGTCTCAAGACACCATTTTGCAGGGGTGGCCTACGGGTGGCTGGGCACCACAGTGAACAGGTGGTGAGGGGATATATAAGGGTGGACAATTTCTCTGGTGTTCATTTCTTTCTAATGAGCAGGGGGCACACCTGAACTGAAACATTTTAAGAGCACCATAATATCTGAGTTTTTTTACATCAAAGAATATAGTGAAGTGGTTAAAGGGAGTTATCTGCTACAGTTCAGACATCAGGGGCCTCAGAATTTAAGGAAGTACACATATTTTTTGGGCTATAATTGTAGTGGCAGCCATGCCTATGATCCACCTCACACACTTGAGCATTAAAGACACTAACTCACTTGAGATTGCTGATTTGGAGAATATCCAATTGCTTTCTGGGGGATCAGGAAGGAATTTATTTGTCCCTCCGCTGAAGCAAACTGGATATCGTTTTAAATGGGTATTTTTTTTCTTCCTCTGGATCAACTGTGGGTATAGGATTCTGAGATTTTCCCATTTATTCTATTTACCGTATTTATCGGAGTATAACACGCACCTTTTCCCCCTGAAAATCTGCGTGTTATACGCTGTTATTTTCATTGGGCTGCCTTGGAGGGGAGGGGGGGGGGAGCGCCACCATATTACAGAGAGCGGGGATCTCCCGTTTACTCGGCAGCCTCTGTACTACAAAGTCCCACCTCCTGGACCGGCTCCTATGATAGACGTCACATGTCCCAGCATTGGACCGGTGTTCTATCTATCATAGGAGCAGGTCCAGGTGAGACTGCAGATGGGCACTGATCAGGCTGCAATGTTGAGGCTGCAGATGGGCACTGCTCAGGCTGCATTGATGGGCATTGGTGAGGCTGCAGATAGGCACTGATCAGGCTGCATTGATGGGAAATGGTGAGGCTGCAGATGGGCACTGATAAGGTTGCATGGATGGGCACTGATCCTTATTTTGCTTCAAAGTTCTTTATTCAAAATAAAAAAAAAATCCTAAAATCCTGTTAAAATTAAGGTGCGTGTTATACACCGATAAATACAGTATTTATTTTATTTTGCTATTGGCTGAACTAGATGAACGTGGGTCTTCTTTCAACCTGGGTAACTATTCAACCTGAGTAACTATGCAACTTTCCAGGGTCCCCCTATATTCCTTATGGATCTGCCTCCTGGTCTAGGATACATGGGGGGGGTGCTTGCTCAAAGGTGATGCATTTGACCGTATTTTAAGCAACTGATTCCAATAGTACTTTTTTATGTATGTCCATCAATCTTTCTCCTTAAGTTCATGAAATGTGTGAAAAACCCAGAACAGCTTAAAGTGGAACTAAATGCAGAGATCCTCACCTTTCCAATGGTCCCTCTGGCGGCAGCATCTTTTCCTGTGTGCTGGTTTTTGGGGCCTTAATTGGCTGGCATGGGGCCATGTGCATGCACAGGAGCTAGTAATACTGGCACAATGGATTGGTCTGCCTGCTGTAAACTGAGAAGCACATGTGCAGCAATCCAGTAACACTTTTTTTCTAGTTGGTGCGTCTACCATCTGACCCATAAAATTGTCCTGCAAGACATTTAGGAACTGGCGAGCCTTGGATGAATGCGCGGTTCCCTCCACCCAATCTATGTCTGGATAATTAAAATCCCCCATTATGATAACACTTCCCATTCTTGCTGCTAATCCAAATTGTGATAGGAGATCTGTTTCCCCCTCCTCTCTCAGGCTATGGGGACCTATAGCATACTCCTAGTATTATTTTCCCCTTAGCTTCATTCCTTTGGAGCTCTACCCATAAGGATTCCACCTCCTCCCTAGCTCCCTTAGTGATGTCATCTCTCACATTCACTTGTACATTATTCTTGATATATAGGCATACCCCTCCCCCTTTTTTACCCTCTCCATCCTTGCGATAAAGGGTATACCCCTGAAAGGTTGCCAGCCAATCATGAGAGCTGTTGAACCACAAAATCCAAATCCTCCTCGTACAACAGTATCTCTAGTTCACCCATCTTATCCGCCAGGCTCCTAGCATTGGTGAACATGCCACGTAGTTTAGACCGGTCGCATACTATCCTCTTGCTACTATACTTACCTTGGCTTTATGTGCTTTGGTTACCCTACCACTAATGCCCACAATACTACCCCCTTGAATATGTTCCGCGCTGACTATCTCTACCTCTGGACCCTCCCCCCCGTTGCCTAGTTTAAAAACCCCTCTAACTCTAACCCCTTTTGTAGTATGGATTTACTTTACACCCCCCTAACTTTTTACTCAAATAATAATGTGATTTGATAAATACTGGCATATAGCTTACTGATTCATGTGTATATTTTAATAATATGTGATCATTTCTCTCCATAACACAGTAAATATGTCCACAATGTTTATATCCCCAATACCACATTGGCTATGCCCTCGTGCGTAAACATGGATATGTTCATTTGGCACAGACATAATAGAACATATGGCCTGTATAGAGGTTGGAAAAAACTTGTAGAATTGTCCTATTATTGAGTATCAGTGTAAATGAATTTTCATGTATACTGTACATACACATTATACCTTCCAATAATCAATAAAAACTTGTTCCAGGATTTCCAGTCCAATTAACGGCAACAAAAAAAAAAAACACCTTTACAGTGGCCATAAATTGTAGATTAAAAATGTTTTTCCCACAAAGTACCAGACATCTTAGTTAGCAACAAAAATCACAACTGCTATGCATGGATATGAATATAAACCTATAGAGAGCATCTTTCTAAACAATGATTTACATTTATAAGTTATGGAACAAATGAAGGATTGCTAAGAATTTCCTACAGTATACTGTCACTATGTCACTGTGTTTCCATCTGTTTTACATTCAATTTTCCTTTCCACTTTTTGTACTCTGTACTCAAACTCTTTATTGCACACACTGTGCAATAACTAAGACAAAAAGTAATTTCTGTGTTATACAATTAAACTTGCTATACACAAGAGGATCAATTGGGCTCTTTTCATATGGTCATATCTTTAGAACATTATTTGCTCAACCAACATGTATAACAAGCCAATGAATAGCGGTGTCATCTTTGCTGTATAAGCAGGGAACAATGGTAAACTGGCTAAAATGTGCCAACATGTTGTACTTTCATTGGCAATGGCAGCTCCTCAGGGTTTCCCACTGTGGTTGTTTCAACCCCATAGGCAGTTATTATAAAGCCATTCTAGGACTGTTAGTATCCTCACTTTAACCCCTTGTATGCCCACTGCTTCTGTTTTACTGTGCTTGCTTGTTCAAACAAGGTCGATACATTTTCCTACAAAATACTAAAATTCCCACTATCTTGAAAAGGTCATTATTCCATGCCATATCATCTTTAGCTCATTAAAGCCAAAATCTATGCAATTTAATCCAATGTTAAATTGAAATGTCATTAAACATATTTGTACATACAACTAGCATAGATACCTGAACTTGTCACCCATACGCTTATACTAGAAAAGGGGAGCATCAAAATTCTTTGACATTTAACATATTTTTATTTACTGTTGCCCAAAGTTGTGTATCTGGTTTCCCAAAGTTCAGTGTGAAACTGCAAGGAAAAGATGAGCATTATTTGAAGTCTATTCCTGGCTCATTCATCAACCCTTATAAAATGAACAGGTTGCTAGGGAAGCATATTGGGCATAGATTCTCCCTATGGTCTATAAGGATCTATATTTCCCAACCTTTTCTACCAACCAATCCATTTCAAAACAGCTGATAAACCACGAACGCTGATTTTCAATGAAAGCCAATGAGCCAGATGCTGCAGAACACTGAATCCTCCCATATCCTTCAAAAACACTTGGACAATCTCTCCTTATATAGCAATACTTATATTGCCACGATAACAGCAAAAGTGCAATAGTGGCAAAAAAGTTATCCACAGAAGAGACACATCATAAACATGAATTAACCTCCCTTTAAGCAATGCCCCAGTGCCCCAAATAATATACTACAATAAGTGATTTAATCTACATAATAGCTACTTAAAAAGACAATGCAAGTGTATACATGCTATAGACTATCCCAAGTTTCCTCTTTGACAGAGGGTCCAGCAACGCATTGCGAAGCTCATATTTTATCTGTTATAGAATCTGCCATGGCAGTTTTTTTTTTGCAAAGGTCCAGCCTTCTACTATTCAAAAGTCTTACATAAAATGGAATCCCCTTCTGTGGAAATTATATAAGTCATCATTTTATTTGTCCCTCTTGGTCAACTGTCTCTCTGAAGGCATATACTGAGGGAACAATTCCTATTTGTTTGCCAGAGTTTAAATCTTCATTGTAGTCAACATTTTGTTCTTTATATATCCATGAGATTCAGATGTAAATAATTTGAGAAAAAATCTCTATTTCCTCAAGTCAGCCATAGGCATCAAAATTTGTTCTTTCTTTCAATTTTTTTTTGCCTAGGTGTGCAAAACATAATGTAAAACATCAAATAAAAGAACCTGGATAGACAAGGAAAACGAATGTTTCATCCGATCCTAGTGATCATCCATCAACCTAATGTGTTATTCAAAAAAGGTTGTCCATTTAATCTCTGAAAGACGATAAGGCCACGTGGTCAATAAGATTCTTCTAGGAATTTCACAAGCTAATTAGTTTTCTTCTCTGTTGATGCTCTCTTGACCTTGTTTCTTGTCATAATGGTAAATAACTTTCTAATACTGTATTATAAAAAAGAATGGAAGCAACGTTTAAAGTAAAACTAACTATTTAGCGGATGACCACCAAAGATGACATTTTTTATCACTAGTGTTCGTTTTGCTTGTCGTCAATAACTGATTTAAAATAACTCAATATGCTTCTCCTGGCATTTGTGGAAGAATATATAATTCATATTCTCTGTATAATTCTATCCAGCTTTGTTGATAAAGCAGTCATAAGAGTTGTTTCATATATAACCAGATGTGTTGAGATGGTATCCAGTAACTTACAGAATCATCCGAAAGTATATAAATCCGCAAGGCAACTTCACTTAGTTTTAGTAAAAGTGGTTAAAAGAGTGGTTTTGGTCAATAGCTGTTCTGTCCAATTGTTGAATATGATATCCATCCAAGAAAGAAGAACTTCTCAAAATGCATCACCAGCCGAACTGGAGATGGAACTTTGTACACAGAACTCTAAACTGAAGGACGTGGTGGTGGTCTGTTGGGGGGCGGAGCTCTCATTGGAGGTGAGGCTAAGGGTGGTGGAGGAAGTGAATTGGTTGGGGATGGTGTTGGAGGTGGATAGTTACTTGATGGAGGAGGTGGAGTTGCTGGAGGAGGAGGAGTATATATTGGACTCTGGGGTGGAGTATAGATTGGACTGGATGGTGGTGTCAAAAGAGGAGCATTGTTTAATGGATATCTTGGTGGCATTGGCTTATTTTCTCTTGTAAAATTGATGCATCTCCCCTAGAATCATAGCAAAAATTGTCAAAATTAACATTTTAATACTTTAAAAGAAAACACAATTCAAATTGGCCAAAATTAAAAACACATGTATTGTGATAGATGAAAGAAACTTCCTGGTTATAAATGAAGAAATTGTTTTAAAATGACACACTTTAACAAATCACACATAGGCAAACCCCAAACCTGAAGAACTATAAAGACTACTTTAAAGTATATATACAGCCAAACCTGTTTTTTTTTTACTTTTGGATTTTGCGGGGAAGAGTTAAAGAGGAGGTCCAGCCTCCCCACTAAAAATTTAAAGTCAGCAGCTACAAATATTGCAGTTGCTGATTTTTAATATATGGACACTTACCTGTCCATGGAGCCCGCAATGTCGGCACCCCAGCTGATCTTCAGATGGGCTGTCAGGTGCAGCCGCTGCCATTTCTGTTAAGGGTACCCGGCAGTGAAGCCTTTCGGCTTCACAGTTGGTTCCCTACTGTGCATGCGCGAAGTGCACTGCGCTTTCTAATTGGTCTGGCGGCGGAGGCAGGAGGAGGGGGGCCGAACTTCGGAGAGACCGAGCCAGGACCCCATCTCCTGGAAGTGGGAAAACAGTACCTGTCAAAAACAGATACCCATTTCCCCCTCCCCCTGAAAGGTGCCAAATGTGGAACCGGAGGGGGGTAGGAGACAGATAAGCGGAAGTTTCACTTTTGAGTGGAACTCTGCTTTAAGAACATCAGTCAAATTTACTCTCTTGATTTGTCCTGATGTTCACTTTCACTTGATAATGAAGTTGAGGGAATATCCAAAATTTTAAGTTGTTACCAGAATGTCTTATAATGGGGACCTTTTTTCCATTGACAACTCTGGAAGAGGGCATTTTCTTCCCTTGGAGAAAATTCCTCTCACTTCCTAGGAGAAAAAAATCCTACTGTGTCTACAGAACAGTATATAAAGGTAAATCTCTCCAGTTGGACACAGATGGCAAAACAAAAAGTGTTTTCAATCATTCACTCTTATTAAAATAGAGAAACAAGTTTAAGCTTTAGATACCCTTTAAGGATATTAGCCAAAAAAAAAAAAAATCCGCCAGTGCGGGGCTTTTCCTTATGGTAGGCAATTATATTTGTTATTTATTAGTTTTAAAGAATGACACAGAGTGTTTTTTCATTTGTTTTAAGATGTATTCAACTATAAAGTGTTTAGAAGGAGAGGTGTTCACCTACAGAAGTCAAGATTAGGATCTGTGTACATATATCTGATATTTTGTGGCAAAGTGACAAAACAAGCCATATTTTAGAACATAAGGTGATCCAATTTTTCTTAAAATATAATAAAGTAATTTCAACTCTGCATTTTAGATAAAATTATGCTTAGTATTTCTTTGAAGGAGGTATCCTGAGGACATGTTGAGCTGAGCTTATGTTATTAGTAAGATGAAAACGAAATTAGGTTTGCTGCAATATGAACAATATTGACTGTCAGCAGACAAAGGGTTATCCCCCTGGAAAGCCGGACATGCCTTTTAGCTGCGTTCCAGAAATGACACAACTGCCTCGCACACTTAAACCAGCTGCTGGAACAGAGCAAGCTAAGCAGAGCCCAAATAAATTGCACTGAGATTTGAAAATATGAGAAATATATGGCAGATTGTTTGGCTGCACTTAGTATGGAAATCTGACAGTCAGCTGAGGTTCATGTAAGGATATTAACTCGCTGTAGCAAGTTCTGAAGCTCGTTGTCTGGCTGTATCCTATTCTAGTATGGAAATATATTAAAGTATTGACATATATAGATTTCACATGCAGGCACTATAAATCTATGTAAGAACCTAGTAAATGTATGATGAAGGTTACTTTATATATCAGTCCCAGTAATGCTCAGTCATGGTTCAAAAACATGGTAAGTGCTCGATCATTTTTTTAGTGAACCACAAATGTGCACAATGTGTAAGGGGGGGGGGGGGTGGGGAGTCTTTACTATATACATAGAGGGACGTTTTCCAGTGCTCATTTCTGATAGCCAACATAAGATAACTAATAAAACCTATTTCTAATATTTTGATAAAAGCATAAATCTCAGTCTGCACCAAGAGCAGAAGGGTAAACATCTATACAGTTTGGTGCCTTCTCCAGATTTCTGTTTCTGGTATTGCAAGAAATACCTGTTTTCACAACATTTTCACAGAACGCCTTCAAATTTCACTTAAACATCAATGATAAAATATTGGGTTAAAGTTGGGTGATTCTTGGGAATTATTGATTAGAAGACCCCTAGTGTTTGCATGTTCTTTTAAATCGGAATTCTAGGCAGTTTTTTTTAATCCCATTTAGGGGTCCATTTATTAACATTTTGATCCAAGTTGTTTACAATTTTCACCCATCTACAAAAGCTTCAAATAGAAAAGGTCTGAATCTTGGTGAAAGTTGTCTGAATCTTGGATGAAAACCTTGATAAATAGTTTTAATTTAAAATGAAATAAATATATTTCACATAAACCTAGCATTTGCATCTGAATCTGTCTTGATATTAGCCTACTGTAATTCATTGCAGAGCAGAACTGAGACCAAGGGAAGAATGGTCAACACAGAGCCATCAAGGTTCCGTGATTTACAAGGTGCTGGTGAGCCTAAAACTCAACATGCTTAAATCTGAACTCCAATGCATGTGTATTCTTACTTAAAGTGTTTGTTACCCTTAAAAAAAAAAAAAAAACAGATCCTGTTTCCATTAAGCATGATATACTGCACAGTGTTGTGCTGTGTAATTTGGCCCCTTCTATCACCTAAAAAACCTGGC
Source organism: Rana muscosa (assembly GCA_029206835.1). Lineage (NCBI taxonomy): Eukaryota > Metazoa > Chordata > Amphibia > Anura > Ranidae > Rana > Rana muscosa. The sequence continues at coordinate 214,225,053 of CM055118.1, forward strand.
TGATCCTGCTTGGTTATACCCCCCCCGTAAATTAACCACGGATTATCATGGCTGCTGAGCCCTGACATCGTGGTCAGTTTCTGTGCCTTCGTCATCCGCAGCCCTGCTCTGTCCTTCTCTGTTCTCTCCCCCCTGCCTATCTGTTATGTGTCAGTGCCTGCCCACCCCCTCCCCTCTTGCTGCAATCATAATTAAAATGAAAACCTCCCATCCCCTCTGTAACATAACATGTGCCCCCTGTGTGTGTGTTATATCAAAAATCTGCCGATCTGTACTTATATCAAAGCGCCTCCCGTCATTTACATGACTCATCGGTTCTCTCTCCTCCTCCCCGGATGACATCACCGGCAGTGCTCAGTTCCTCCCACTATAGCTGTCAGCCGAGCAGAGGAGAGAGCCGAGGAGTCGCTCTGATATAGGTACAGATCGGCAGCTTTTTTCTATAACACAGGCACAGGGGCACATATCGTTATGCTACAGAGGGGATGGGAGGATTTTATTCTACTGAGGTAACAACAACTTTAAATACTGGTGTGCTTTGCATATTTCTTCTAGATCTGTGCAGTAACCAAGTGTGAATGTTTGCCTGTGTGGATGATATTCCTGTAATAAGGACTGGTCACTGCTGTTTTCTCTCCTTGTGCAGGGTAACTGGTCTTGTCTCTGCCCCGTCCTGTAGTTTTCTGCAAGCAGTCTGTAGTGGGTGGGGCCTACTGGGTCCCTCCCACAGCTCTGCTCTTTGCACAGCTTATGTATAGCACAGTGATGATGTCGTTGCTGTTTTGAAATGATAATATCTTGGTTTAGAAAGGTGTTTTGTGCATACACAGATAGTAATAGATTTGTATTGCCTGTAGCTATTTAAATGAAGGTGTTTGTGCCCAGAGTTTAGCTTTAAAGGACTATTAAACCCAAAACCCAAAAATATAATATATTGCAACTTAAAAAACCTTTAGATGTGGTGGTTGCATTTGTTTTCTATTTATAGGCTTTTGTCCCCTCTGTATTCACCTGGTGATCAGGTCAGTAACATACTTGCTCCATTAGAGTGCCTACATTCTGGATGAAGGAGCAAAAGAGATGCCTCTGAAAAGCAGCACTGTTAAACTGGGGAGAGGGGAGTGTTAGGTGTATTAGCAGATTTAGATGCACTAACAAATTAATTCTGAACTCCAGCTAACACATTATAAGCAGTTACAAGTCCCATTCTTGCTCCGGTTTCCTCTGATGCGAAACGCGTTGGGTGGGGCCATGAACGTTTGATGTCATTGCGTCTGTCGATGCCAGTTGTCGGTGAGGCCATCCTCTATTTGATTGCCTTGTATCAGCCTAACTATTGTGAGTACCTTTTGTGATTTTAATAATAACCCTTTCATGACTAAGCCTATTTCTGACATTTGGTGTTTACAAGTTAAAATCTGCATTTTTTGCTAGAATATTACTTAGAACCCCCAAACATTATATATATATATATATATTTTTAGCAGAGAATCTAGAGAATAAAATGGCAATTGTTGCAATATTTTATGTCACACGGTATTTGTGCAGCGGTGTTTTAAACGCAACTTTTTGGGAAAAAGACACTTTCATGAATTAAAAAAAAAACAAAACAGTAAAGTTAGCCCATTTTTTTTGTATAATGTGAAAGATGATGTTACGCCGAGTAAATAGATACCAAGCATGTCAGGCTTTATAATTGCACGCACTTTTGGAATGGCGACAAACTACGGTACCTAAAAATCTCCATAGGCGACGCTTTAATTTTTTTGTTGCGGTTACCAGGTTAGAGTTACAGAGCAGGTCTAGTCCTATAATTTTTGCTCTCGCTCTGACAATCGCGGTGATACCTCACATGTGTGATTTGAACACCGTTTACATATGCGGGCGCGACTTCCATATGCGTTTTCTTTTCTGCGCGAGCTCGTGGGGACGGAGGAGCTTTAAAAAAAAAAATTCTTATTTATTTTATTTATTTTTATAACATTAAATTGTGTTTTAAAAATAAATAAAAATTTGATCACTTTTATTGCTGTCACAAGGAATGTAAACATCCCTTGTGACAGTAATAGGGGGTGACAGGTACTCTTTATGGAGGGATCGGGGGTCTAAAAGACCCCAAATCCCTCCTTTGCACTTCAAAGTATTCAGATCGCTGAAAACGGTGATCCTGAATACTATATATTTTTTAAAATCCGGCGCCATTGGCAGCCGAGTAAACCGGAAGCGGCGTTGTGACGTCACTTCTGTGTTTACCTTGAGGAGACTGGATCAAAGCCATTTACAGCTTTGTTGCAGTGTGTGGCTAGGCGCCAGAGGTGGCGGTTCGTGGATCGGGTCTCCTGGTGGGACGGGAGGCCCGGTCAGAGCAGCGGAGGCGGCGGGAGGGGGGATGTCCCCTCCCGCTCCTCCGGGATAACAACCGAGCGTCTTTTAGCCACATCGGTTGTTATCCCTGGAAAGCCAATCACCGGCTCTACAAAACGGTACCGGGATGATGCCTTCAGCTGCGGCATCATCCTGGTATAACCCCCGAAACCCGAGGCTGCATATGTGCGTACACTCGGCGGCAAGAGGATAAAGATGTACTAGCGGTTTTGATGCTATGTGAGTCTTTTATTTTATTTTTCCTGTATGATGGCTATCTGAATTCACTTTGCAGTTGTGGCGATTACTAAGTGATGCTTTTATACTGAGACCCTGCTGACCATACTTAACTGATTTGGAGACTCTGGCTGAGGATTTGAGGCTCCCTATGCACTGTTGATCTCTGTAATTGGGGATCACATCTGTCTGGTAAGAAGCTTTACGGTGGTGGTGGGCACACATGTAAGGTCCTTATATGCCTACATGTAGGTTTACTAGTCTCTTCACTCGGCTCATTTTTGGTGGGTTCTCTGTGAGAAGATCTGCCTCAATTTATTCACAAAGATGTTTCATCACAGTTGTTCTATTACAATATGGACTGACCACTCTTTAACCCATGACATTTATGAACATGTAATGGTTGTTTTGATTACAGTGGCTGTAAACCCACTTTTCGAAAATAAAATAAAAAATGACACCTGCAAGAAAAAGACATAATGAGCTAGTATGCTATGCATACTTGCTCATTATGTGGCACTTACCTCAGATCGAAGCCTCGTCCCCCTCCGCCGCTGCCGCCATGTCCGCTCCGACCGTCTTCCTGTTATCGCCACTCCGGCGCTGTGATTGGCCAGAGCGGCGATGACGTCACATGCATGTGCGCGGGGCCGGCTTTCTCCATTGAGAAAACCGGCAACGCTCAGTGCGCCTGCGCCGTTGTCTACGGCGCGCATGCGCCGTACACATCGGTGCAGGGTTTTCTGAAAATATCTCCTTAACCGTGTAGGTTAAAGAGATATTTCTTGCACCTACAGGTAAGCCTTAATCTAGGCTTACCTGTAGGTGCAAGTTGTGTGGTTGGGTTTACAACCACTTTAATGTATATACACATAGGACACATAATTATATTGAGTATACCATAAGAAGCGCACAATTTTTTGCATGTGTAAGCGGTTACACCAACAGTTTTTTTCCTTTTTGGGATAAAGGTTTTACATAAATAAATGAAAGCTGACCATTGTAAGCACCCCTGTCAGTGTTAAATGGTCTATCTCAACCCTCTAAGTTCTAAACTTGAAGGACAGCTTGTTCTGTTGAAAAGCAGCAGATTTACTGGCTTGACCAACAGGTAAAAATAAAGGAAAGAAAGTTTAAAAAAAGAAAACCAATGCAGCTTCACATCTAATGCCGCGTACACACGACCGTTATTCATATCATGCAAAAAAACTATGTTTTTCTCGTTGTGATTCCTCTCAAGCCTGCCTTGCATACACATGTTCATGAAAAAGACGCTCGAGCAAAGCGTGGTGACGTACAACATGTACAACGGCACTATAAAGGGGAAGTTCCTTCGAATGGCACCACCCTTTGGGCTGCATTTGCTGATCCTCCTGTTAGTAAAGTTTGGTGAGAGACGATTCGCGCTTTTCAGCCTCGTGCTCTTCAGTCCGTTACAGCGTGACGAATGTGCTATCTCCATTCTGAACGCTAGTTTTACCAGAATGAGCGCTCCCGTCTCATACTTGATTCTGAGCATGCACATTTTTTTTCCCCTCGTAAAAGCGTACACATGACCGTTTTTCACAACGTGAAAAAGAACGACGTGATAAACGACGAGAAAAAATAGAGCAGGTTCTAATTTGTTTTTGGGCAGTTTTCTCGGCGCGAAAAAATGCTATGGAGTCTAAAAAACGGCATTTTTCTCATCATGAAAAACGGTCGTGTGTACGCAGCATAAGAGTTGGTAAGATGCAGTATATTAAATGTTTGTTTTTGGGTTTAATACTATTTTAAAGTGTATGTGAAGTCAAAACTTAAAAAAAAAAACATTTTAGACAGAGCAGGGCTGGATTAGCACTCTTGTTGGGTTTATACATCTATTGTAGGACTCCATTAGAGAGATCTGCTCTTACTACTATCTGCCAGTTTCTATCCAGAAACTGTCATTCTATGCTGCATTCCCTAGGGTAACACTTTCTTATCCAGTCAGGAATAGGTACTGAAAGAAGACCCAGCCTAGTAAAGCCCCCAGAATGGATACCAGAATGGATACCCACATTACACACAGAACTGTCAGTGATCAGTGATAGTGTATTCCAGGCCCTAGCACTGCTCTTAGCTTTTCACAAGAAAAGCTCTAATCCCCAGCTTCTGCAATGGTGCCAAATTCTGCACTCGAATGTCTGTCTTGCAAGTGAGAGCCAAGCAATGCCTTTGGGGAGAAGTAAGACATTTCTCTGGCTTTGCAAAGTCGAAAGCAGTGCTTGAGAGTTTGAGACATTTATCTTTTTTCTTCAAATTCAATACATTTGCAAAGATTTAAAATCATCATAAGTAGCTACTAATACTTTAATATACTAATACAGCAAATTTTTGTTATTTTAGACAAGTCAGGTTAAATTTTTAGCTATTGTGACAAACAAATTTGGCTTCACATTAATACATTTCACAAATGTTGCATATGCTTACTGAATTATTATAATAAAGTAAATATTACTATATACACGTGGCATATGATATTTGCTGTACAGCAAAGTACAACTTATTTTAGTAGTAGTTTTAGTCTTTGGCTGTAGGGGACCATAAACACAATTTGGCAAATACAGTCTGCTTTTGCTGACTTCCTGAAAATTAAATTTTCCTTGCTATCTCTGGCTTCAATATTTTTATTCTCTGACCTGAAACAAATATGCAATAAGTTAAGTCAGTGACTCAGCTTCTGAAGCCAAGCATCTAGAATCTTCCAGAGAGGACTCCTGCCTCAATTGGGTCCACTTTAAATGCAACGTTTAGATAATGAGATTAATCCCAGATAAAAAGCAATTGAGTCATGTGACTCATTAGTGTTACAAGGTCTCAGGTGTGAATGGGGAGCAGGTGTGTTAAATTTGGTGTTATTGCTCTCACTCTCTCATACTGGTCACTGGAATTTCAACATGGCACCTCATGGCAAAGAACTCTCAGAGGATCTGAAAAAACGAATTGTTGCTCTACATAAAGATGACATAGGCTATAAGAAGATTGCCAAGACCCTGAAACTGAGCTGCAGCACCATGGCCAAGACTATACAGCCATTTAACAGGACAGGCTCCACTCAGAACAGGCTTCGCCATGGTTTACCAAGGAAGTTGAGTGAACGTGCTCAGTGTCATATCTAAAGGTTGTCTTTGGGAAATAGGGGAATGAGTGCTGCCAGTATTGCTGCAGAGGTTGAAGAGGTGGGGGGTCAGCCTGACAGTGCTCAGACCATACGCCGCACACTGCATCAAATTGGTCTGAATGGCTGTCATCCCAGAAGGAAGCCTCTTCTAAAGATGATCCACAAGAAAGCCCGTAAACAGTTTGTTGAAGACAAGCAGACTAAAGACATGGATTACTAGAACCATGTCCTGTGGTCTGATGAGACCAAGATAAACTTATTTGGTTCAGATGGTGTCAAGGGTGTGTGGGGGCAACCAGGTAAGGAGTACAAAGACAAGTGTGTCTTGCCTACAGTCAAGCATGGTGGTGGGAGTGTCATGTCTGGGGCTGCATGAGTGCTGCCAACACTGGGGAGCTATAGTTCATTACGGGAACCATTATTAGGCTATACCAGTGTTTCTCAACTCCAGTCCTCAAGGCGCCCCAACAGGTCATGTTTTCAGGCTCTCCATTGTTTTGCACAGGTTATTTGATCAGTTTAACTGCTTTAGTAATTCCCACAGCTGTTTCATCTGAGGGAAATCCTGAAAACATGACCTGTTGGGGCGCCTTGAGGACTGGAGTTGAGAAACACTGGGCTATACAATGCCATACAAGCTGTACACTCACTACTTTACATTGTAGCAAAGTATCATTTCTTTAGTGTTGTCACATGAAAAGATATAAAAAAATATTTTCAAAAATCTGAGGGGTGTACTCACTTTTGTGAGGTACTGTATATGTATTTTTTTTGCATTGCAAACATCATTTTGTATATCCTCTTTTTCCTAAATGTCATTATCCCTAAAAAATAATCTAATAGTTACAGGCTGTTGTGTCTGTTGTTCCATCATTTGCCTGAGTTTACTTTTGATATGCAGCATATTAAATCAAGGACGACCAGCATATTTTCATTGCTTACTCATGTTTTGCCCCTTGAGCAAAATGCTATATCTTATTAACATTCAGCCAGCAGAGTGTTTTACTGTACAATTGTGCCAAAACCACAAGATCACAATCAGAGTTTTATTAAGGAGATTCTCCCTGTAACCTTACAGAAGGTTAGCAATAAATGCTATCAGAAAAAAGCCTGTGATCCAAATGTACTTTTGCCAGAGTTAGTGTCAGGGAAGTTACAGCTGGAATGAAGGTTCCCAACCCTCTTATGTGCATCCCCAGATTAACTTTATCATTTACTATCAAATGTTTGGAAACCATTACTTAGAAAATATGTAATTATGAGAATTGTGGAATTACAAGAAAGTTAGAAAATTAAATGAGGAGCTTTAACCACTTCAATACCATGCACTTACGCCCCTTCCTGCCCAGGACAATTTTCAGCTTTCAGTGCTGTCACACTTTGAATGACAATTGCGCGGTCATACAACGCTGTACCCAAACTAAATTTTTATAATTTTCTTCCCACAAATAGAGCTTTCTTTTGGTGTTATTTGATCACCTCTGCGGTTTTAATTTTTTGCTAAACAAACTAAAAAAGACCAACATTTTTGAAAAAAAAAAGTTTTTTTTTAGTTTCTGTCATAAAACGTTGTTTTCCCCTTCACTGACAGGCACTGATGAGGCGGCACTGATGGGCACTGATGAGTTGGCACTGATAAAGTGGCACTGATGGGCACTGATGAGGAGGCACTGATATGTAGAATTAATGGGCACTGATAGGCGGCACTGATATGCAGCACTGATGGGCACCAATAGGCGTCACTGATATGCAGCACTGATGGGCATTGATAGGCACCACTGATCGGCACTGATAGGTGGAACTGATGGGCATTGACAGGCGGCACTGATGGGCACTGATGGACACTGACAGGCGGCTGTGATGGGCACTGACAGGTGGCTGTGATGGGCACTGACAGGCAGCACTGATTGGCACTCATAGGCTGTACTGATTGGCACTGACAGGTGGCACTGACAGATGGCACTGATGGTCAGCACTGATGATGAGGTACTGGCAGGTGTTACTGCTGGGCAGTGATTGGCACTGTGATGGGCAGTGATTGGCAATGTGGTGGACAGTGATTGGCACTGGTGGGCAGTGATTTGCACTGTGGTGGGCAGGGATTGGCACTGTGGTGGGCACTGGCATCCTTTATTGTGGGGGAACTAGTTGGCAGGTGATCTTTTCACTTTTGAGGGGGCTGTGCTGATAATCAATGTGCTGATTATCAGCACAGACCCCCCCCTCCCTCTGACAGGGAGAGCCGCCGATCGGCTCTCCCTGTCAGCGTGAACTGAGAAATGCCGTTTACCGGCACTTCCTGGTTCACGCGATGATCAGCTGTGATTGGTCACAGCTGATCACATGGTAAGAAGCCTCTGACAGAGGCTTCTTATCACGATCGGAGATGCGGGGTGTTAGACTGACACGCCGCACTCGCGATCGCCGCGATGCGCGCCCCCATGGGCGCGCGCCGGCATGTTATCCCAGTCAGGATAACAGAACCACTTCCCGGACGTCAATTCCCTATTGACCGGGCGGGAAGTGGTTAAATAATGGCCAATCGCAAAGCACAGGAAAATCTGAAGGTGTCTATAGTTTTCATTTCCATAACTAATCCAAAAAATAGATTATTCCTCATTTGAGGGTAGAGGGCGTAAATTATCCATTTGTTTATACCCTTGGGTCAGCTGACTTTCAAAACCCTTAGTTTATTCCACATATACAGAATAATACTAAATATATACTTATTCCAAACTCCATACAGCTGGAGTTCTTGACTATCATCAGTGCAGCGCATGAAAACAACGCCTCTTATGGAGTAAGACCATAAGATAAGTCATCAAATGTAATGTTATTCTATAATAATGTGTTATATTTCATTTTAACCACTTCAACTCCGAAAGGTTTTACTTCATGACCAGGCCATTTTTTGCTATTCAGCACTGTGCTAATTTAACTGATAATTGTGGGGTCTTGCAATGCTGTACCCAAACAAAATTTATATCATTTTTTTTACACAATAGAGCTCTCTTTTGGTGGTATTTGATCACCTCTGGGTTTTTTATTTTTTATTATATCAATGAAAAAAAACTGTCAATTTTGAAAAACAAAAACCAATATTTTTTACTTTCTGCTATAAAAAAATAAAATAAAAAATAAATTCTCTTAATAAATGTTGGCCAAAATGTTTTCTGCTACATGTCTTTGATAAAAAAAATCCCAACAACTAACTAACTGCCACTGACATCACCAGTGCCATTATTACAGTGATCAGTGCTAAACATTAGGGATGAGCTTCATGTTCGAATCGAACCCATGTTCGACTCGAACATCGTCTGTTCGGCCGTTCGCCAAATTGCGAACATTATGGGCCGTTCGCGACATATTTGAGTGGTGCGTCACGGCCCATAATTCACTGCGGCATCGCAGTGCATTGCTGGCTGATGATTGGCCAAGCATGCACTATGACCCCCATGTTTTGCCAATCACGGCGCGCAAAAAACGGAGAGCCATAATTGGCCAAAGCCAGGGTATCTACCCGCACTGTCGCAGTTAAGCTACAGCATGTGGTTAAAGCACAACTATACTCATCTCCACTTCAGTGCTGTGGAGTCCTAGAGCTCCCTCACTAGGCAGTCTTCTGGGTTCTGATCTTTGCCCATTTTGATTGGCTAGGCTGCGGTGACTGCATGGGAGTTCATTCATCTTGGCAGATGCTGAAATTGTACACTGAGCTGTGTGTGCACAGCTCAGTGTACAGTGCAGGAAGGTAGGTGAGAAACTTTAATGCAGAAGAGATATAGTGGAAGGGAAGTCTAAGGCTGGTCCATGTTGAGGGTATTACTCTCAATGCCAATATAGTAAAACAACATTAGACATTTAGAATACCAAATCAATTTAACAAAGGGTAAGTAAACTCTGAGCCCACATGCATAATATACCCCCACAATATCTCCACGCTATATACACCGCATGCTTATATTTTTCAGCATACTGTGCAATGTAAACAATAGAACAATTTAATTCTTGCTTCTGTTTTTCCCCACTCAATCAGAGCTGCAGGCTATAGCCTGGTTGAATGAAAAAAAAAAAAAACGACAAATCTATGGGCTGCTTAAGAGACTGAAGACATGAGAATACCCGCGGACTAATAGAGGTCAAGATTATTTCAGCCATAACCATAAACCAGGCCTAAGTACAGTTGTTTTACACCTTTGTGTCCAGATTTAAAAAGACGTTTGATATGTGATACCAAGCTGGGTAAGTATGAGGAGAGAAGAGGCCGTGACCAGGAATCACACATAGGTTTCAATTTAATAAACCGTGATAAGCCAAGATCATGATGATCACCGCTTATCTCAGAGCATTGCCGGTTTAATAAGCTGAGACAAGGAGCAGAGAACATGTTCTCCGCTTCTCATCACAGCACATGACCGTTTTGTCACAAACGGCCAGTTTAATAAAGTGAGATCTGAAGATCTCACAGCCGTTCCACTGAAATATCTCCCTTCCAGATACACCAGCTCAGAGGTGGAGAATCTGGGAGAGAAGCTGGTGTGATTAGAGGAAGAAGGCTTATTTCTTCCTAATATCAGCACCAGTGGGTTAAAAATTAATATTAACAACAATATATATATATATATATATATATATATATATATATACACATACATACTATATACAAGTATATACAGTCAGGTCCATAAATATTGGGACATCGACACAATTCTAATCTTTTTGGCTCTATACACCACCACAATGGATTTTAAATGAAACAAACAAGATGTGCTTTAACTGCAGACTTTCAGCTTTAATTTGAGGGTATTTACATCCAAATCAGGTGAACGATGTAGGAATTACAACAGTTTGTATATGTGCCTCCCACTTTTTAAAGGGACCAAAAGTAATGGGACAGATTAACAATCATCAATCAAACTTTCACTTTTTAATACTTGGTTGCAAATCCTTTGCAGTCAATTACAGCCTGAAGTCTGGAATGTATAGACATCACCAGACGCTGGGTTTCATCCCTGGTGATGCTCTGCCAGGCCTCTACTGCAACTGTTTCAGTTCCTGCTTGTTCTTGGGGCATTTTCCCTTCAGTTTTGTCTTCAGCAAGTGAAATGCATGCTCAATCGGATTCAGGTCAGGTGATTGACTTGGCCATTGCAAAACATTGCAAAACATTCCACTTCTTTTCCTTAAAAAACTCTTTGGTTGCTTTCGCAGTATGCTTCAGGTCATTTTCCATCTGCACTGTGAAGCGCCGTCCAATGAGTTCTGAAGTATTTGGCTGAATATGAGCAGATAATATCGCCCGAAACACTTTAGAATTCATCCTGCTGCTTTTGTCAGCAGTCACATCATCAATAAATACAAGAGAACCAGTTCCATTGGCATACATGCCCACACCATGACACTACCACCACCATGCTTCACTGATGAGGTGGTATGCTTTGGATCATGAGCAGTTCCTTTCCTTCTCCATACTCTTCTCTTCCCATCACTCTGGTACAAGTTGATCTTGGTCTCATCTGTCCATAGGATGTTGTTCCAGAACTGTAAAGGCTTTTTTAGATGTTGTTTGGCTAACTCTAATCTGGCCTTCCTGTTTTTGAGGCTCACCAATGGTTTACATCTTGTTGTGAACCCTCTGTATTCACTCTGGTGAAGTCGTCTCTTGATTATTGACTTTGACACACATACACCTACCTCCTGGAGAGTGTTCTTGATCTGGCCAACTGTTGTGAAGGGTGTTTTCTTCACCAGGGAAAGAATTCTTCGGTCATCCACCACAGTTGTTTTCCGTGGTCTTCCGGGTCTTTTGGTGTTGCTGAGCTCAGCGGTGCGTTCTTTCTTTTTAAGGATGTTCCAAACAGTTGATTTGGCCACACCTAATGTTTTTGATATCTCTTTGAAGGCTTTGTTTTGTTTTTTCAGCCTAATGATGGCTTGCTTCACTGATAGTAACAGCTCTTTGGATCTCATATTGAGAGTTGACAGCAACAGATTCCAAATGCAAATAGCACACTTTAAATGAACTCTGGACCTTTTATCTGCTCCTTGCAAATGGGATAATGAGGGAATAACACACACCTGGCCATGGAACAGCTGAGCAGCCAATTGTCCCATTACTTTTGGTCCCTTAAAAAGTGGGAGGCACATATACAAAACTGTTGTAATTCCTACACCGCTCACTTGATTTGGATGTAAATATCCTCAAATTAAAGCTGAAAGTCTGCAGTTAAAGCGCATCTTGTTAGTTTCATTTCAAATCCATTGTGGTGGTGTATAGAGCCCAAAAGATTAGAATTGTGTAGATGTCCCAATATTTATGGACCTGACTGTATATATACAGGGCTTTTTTTCAGTGGGAACGCAGTTCCGGCACCTCCAGCACTGAATGTATATAATGGCAAGGTGTACTGGGTTGTGCTACAGTGTCCATTAATGCTGGTTGCTGGGGGATCTATTGTTGCTGGAGGGGATCTATTTTTGCAGGGGGGTGTTATTGTTGCTGGGGAGGTCTATTGTTCTATTGTTGCTGCTGGGGAACCTATTGTCTCTGGATGGGATCTATTTTTGCTGGGGGTGGGTCTTATGTTGCTGGGGGGTCAGTTGCTGGGAAGGGTTTACTGTCGAGGGAGCAGCCTATGGTATCTGGTTGCTGGAGGGTCTATTGATGCTGTCTGTGGCGAGAATCCGTTGTTGCTGCCGGGGTCTATTGTTGCTGTGGGGGGTATTTTGTTTGGGGGGTTCATTGTTGCTGTAGAGCTATATGGTTGCGGGAGGGGGGAACGTCTATTGTTTGCTGCATGGGATCTATTTTACTGCTTTTCTTGTCATCATTAACAAATTCCATAGAAATGACTTAGTACCACAAATGTTACTTAGTTATGTATTCTCTAAAAGGGGTGGTACTGGGAGGTGGGTAGTGGGTGGAACCAAGGGACGGTGCTCGGAGGTGGGCAGAGACAAGGGATAACTCCAAAGGAGGGAGTTCCTGCACCTATTCTCTAAGAAAAAAAAGCCATATATATATATGTAGCGGGGTCTTCAAAGTTAGTGGGATACACCTGGGGGTAGAGAGACCCAGGTGTGTAATTATGTCAGGGATTAGACCCCTTTTTGTTATTCGTGGAGGATTGGGTGGTGCAATATTCTCCTTGGCCTGTGGGTGGCGGGGTACCTACAGGCTCGAGGTAGAATCACTACCACAGTGTTACCCTTTTTGTCCCTTCCTGGAGATGGTACGGCTGGGGCGGGGAACCCGCCGTGGTGTCGATGGGAGGAGATAAAAGGGGGAGACGCCCTCGCCACGAGGTCTTTTGGGGGATCATCTCTTGACGTACCCAGGCGCCCTCGGCCTGGGTACGGGCGGTTCAAGGTTCCGGCCTGGGCACCCTAGGCCTGGCCGGAATGAAGCTGGAGTTGGAGTCCATCCCAGGCACCTTCAGCCTGGGGTGAGGTACTTTGTAGAAGGCCTGGGACCTGGTGACTTCGACCGGGTCCCGCGAGGGTGAAGGGATTCCAGGGTGCCCCTTGCGAGGGGACCCGCATCTGAGGTGAGGAGGCTGGGGAGGTCACCCGTCTGAAGACTCCGGAGCAGCGTCAACCCGGTGACGGACGGGCCTCCGGTAACTCCCTTGGAGGGTCGTCTTCCCCTGATAGGGGCCGCAGCGCAGCGAAGTTGTTCTAATCAAGACTCCTGCAACCCCTGGTCATAGCACAGGGGGTGTAGGGACTACAATCCGGATAGTGCCTCGGCCTGCTCATCCCACCGTATCCTGCCATATATTGTTTGTTATGGAGCTACGAAATAAAACTAACAGTTGGACTGTGATCGGTGTATGGACTCTGTTGATGGGAGCAAAGGGAGATTCCAGCATAACAGGGCTAAGTTCCGCAACCCAATGCACATTTGGCCCGAGGAAGATGTTGATACTGGCTTTCACCTCACCCACAGCCATGGGGAGGACATGGGCCGTAGCGCACCTCACTCTCGAAACCCAGGTACCCCTAGACAAGAGCTTTCGGACAACCGATAAACATGTGAAGGGGGTGAGGCCGCTACACGTGGGGGCTCGTGAGTCCGGGATGAAATGTGTGTTGACCCTGAGGTTTGGAACGGCTGTGTTTGAACTTTGCTGCCCGGAGGAGGTCCGAGCAGGTCGGCCATGTGATTGGCCAAAGTGCGTCCCTGTGCTCGAAGTCGTGGAAATTTCTCTGAAAAACCGGGAGAGGCCCATGCAGAAAGAGCGGGAAGAGGGAGGAGTCCAGCCGTGTGACGAACTACATGTGGGGACTTTTGCTGCACTGCGCCACGAGGCACCCCGTGACTGTACAATTCGTGGGCGGAGACTGAAGGAAGCCCGCGAAAATGTGCAAGTCGTGGGAGGAGTCTGGCCACGTGTGGAGATACACGTGGAGACTCCGGCGCGAGGTGAGCGCGTGATGGAACAGCAGGTGGTCGGGATGGCCTCAAGCTCCCCGTGGATGCCGGTACCTAACCACACGAAAATGACTGCATTTGCTGCGCCCATTACAGACACAGAGATCCAGGCCTTTGCGGAGGTCCCCGTGCGCGCTGACCAGGGCGATGGGACTGCCCAATCAGAGACTGAGAGAGGAAAATCCGAGGACGCTGCTTCGGTCACTACAGACTGCCTGCTCCCACCTCCGAAGAGGAAAGTCGGCCTGGTACAGGCATCCTATGGTCGTGGTCGAGCTTCACCCCGCCGCTTGCCTGGCCTGGATGGCGCCGGTAGAGAAGAGAGTCCCGGACATCCCAGTTCTTCAGAAGGTCCAGGTGAGCCAGGGGCTGGGACTGTGGTGTTGGTTGGAGGTGTCGGGGGTCCACAGTCGGTGGAGCCCGCAAGGGAGGGTAGCCTTCCATCTACTAGAGACTACCTTCCCGCTGAGATGTATGACACCTCCGACCTAGAGTCATTGTCAGACTGTGGGGATGCAGCGTGCTTCGTTGCGGGCACCAAAGACAAAGCAACCCGAGATGCTGAAGGTACCTCGGCACCCGGAGGCCATCGTGCAGCCAGGAGAAGGTGAGCGAGATGTGATGCCGCCTCTAGCCAGGTTGCAGAGACTTTTCTCCCAGAGAGTCGCCCGTGAATATGGGTGGGAGTACCCCTACTTGCCTCGGGACTTATTGTATGAAGTCGAGGTCCTGCGACCAAGGTGGTATGACGAGTTTGTATGGGAAAAGCTTAAAGTACCCCATGCCAGGCGATACCTGTCATGTTCGCCGCCTGTGTCTAAAAAGTTCAAGGACTGCAGAGCTGATTGGAGACTTGGGCGCCATATTCTTGCCGATAAGGTGCTCATCTGCAGGAAAGAAGGAGATTATGTCGAGTATTCGGTGGAAGTGTTTGACGGGCACCTGAAGCCCCTGTTTCTGCCGGATCCAAGGTTCTACTTATAGGAGAAGTGAGCTCCTATCTTGTTGCTGTTGAAACTTTCTGGAAGAGACATTCCCAGACGCCTAGAACTGTGCCCTACTTTTGTTTTGATTTGGGCTTTTCTTTTACTCACTGGAGACTTGGGAGCTGTTGTTTTTTTTCTCCCTTTTCTTCATGTGCTAAAGGCAGAGACTTTTGGGGTAGAGTCAGAGTAGGAAAGCAGGAAGAATGAAGATCTCACCAGGTGGCAGTGTTGTGCAACGGTTGTTTGAAATGTTCCACATGCATTACTTACTTATTGGAGTGAGTGGGTCTCTCGGCTGACGGACCCACTCATGCCAAATTAACACAGAGTGTTAGGATGTGTTTTTTTGTTTCCCTTTTGCAGGAGATTCGTCGGTCAAGACTACTGAGTATGGGGTGGTTCTTAGACAGTGACGGGAGGGATTGTATATGTGTACATGACAGATGTTTTATACAAAAGTTTTAATGTTTTATAGTTCCCTTTCCCTGGAGCAGGTCTTGGCACACACAGTATCCAAAATTTGAGGGATAGCCTCTGGGGCCCACTTCATGTCACCACTTCTTGGGAGACATGGGTGTGCACTTGACGCTGGGGACCAGCGTCAAATCACAAGGGGGAGTGTGTAGCGGGGTCTTCAAAGTTAGTGGGATACACCTGGGGGTAGAGAGACCCAGGTGTGTAATTATGTCAGGGATTAGACCCCTTTTTGTTATTCGTGGAGGATTGGGTGGTGCAATATTCTCCTTGGCCTGTGGGTGGCGGGGTACCTACAGGCTCGAGGTAGAATCACTACCACAGTGTTACCCTTTTTGTCCCTTCCTGGAGATGGTACGGCTGGGGCGGGGAACCCGCCGTGGTGTCGATGGGAGGAGATAAAAGGGGGAGACGCCCTCGCCACGAGGTCTTTTGGGGGATCATCTCTTGACGTACCCAGGCGCCCTCGGCCTGGGTACGGGCGGTTCAAGGTTCCGGCCTGGGCACCCTAGGCCTGCCCGGAATGAAGCTGGAGTTGGAGTCCATCCCAGGCACCTTCAGCCTGGGGTGAGGTACTTTGTAGAAGGCCTGGGACCTGGTGACTTCGACCGGGTCCCGCGAGGGTGAAGGGATTCCAGGGTGCCCCTTGCGAGGGGACCCGCATCTGAGGTGAGGAGGCTGGGGAGGTCACCCGTCTGAAGACTCCGGAGCAGCGTCAACCCGGTGACGGACGGGCCTCCGGTAACTCCCTTGGAGGGTCGTCTTCCCCTGATAGGGGCCGCAGCGCAGCGAAGTTGTTCTAATCAAGACTCCTGCAACCCCTGGTCATAGCACAGGGGGTGTAGGGACTACAATCCGGATAGTGCCTCGGCCTGCTCATCCCACCGTATCCTGCCATATATTGTTTGTTATGGAGCTACGAAATAAAACTAACAGTTGGACTGTGATCGGTGTATGGACTCTGTTGATGGGAGCAAAGGGAGATTCCAGCATAACAGGGCTAAGTTCCGCAACCCAATGCACATTTGGCCCGAGGAAGATGTTGATACTGGCTTTCACCTTACCCACAGCCATGGGGAGGACATGGGCCGTAGCGCACCTCACTCTCGAAACCCAGGTACCCCTAGACAAGAGCTTTCGGACAACCGATAAACATGTGAAGGGGGTGAGGCCGCTACATATATATATATATATATATATATACACACACATATATATATACAGTATTTACCGTATATACTCGAGTATAAGCCAACCCGAGTATAAGCCGAGGTACCTAATTTTACCCCAAAAACTGGGAAAACGTATTGACTCGAGTATAAGCCTAGGGGGGGGAAATGCAGCAGCTACTGTAAGCGGAAAAGAGGGTCAACAATGCCCATTTGCACGCCTCACTGTGCCCATTGCAACCTTACTATGCCCAACCTCACTGTGCCCAACCTCACTGTGCCCAACCTCACTGTTCCTATTTCCACCTCACTGTGCCCAACCTCACTGTGCCCAACCTCACTGTGCCCATTGCAACCTCACTGTGCCCAACCTCACTCTTCCCATTGCCACCTCACTGTGCCCATTGCCACCTCACTGTGCCAGAGTCAGTGTACCTGAAGTACTTGACAGGCTGCGGGCGTCCATTCATTGTTTAGGAGATGGGCAAGCCTTGCTCAGGGTTGGTGAGCTCCATAAAGCCATCTTCTTCATCACTAATGTTGTGGCTTGGTGAGACTGAGAGCCGAGAGGGGAGAGAGGCAGGCGCTGCAGCCACGGCGCCATCTTGAATTTGTCCGGAGGCTGGCTGGGTCAAATAGGCTATTATTTTCTGGGGGTGTCTGTCCCCCTTTTGTTTGGCAGACATCATGCCACGCTGCAGGGGGGTGAGAAGGGTCCCTGGATGCCATTCCGGTCCAAAAACGAGGTCCCGTTGCGCTGGTATGTGTCGCTGAATCTCGGGCTGCCACAGAGCTCAGAGGAGAATGTCCATGCCGCTCGGATGTTTAAATGACGCAGACTTCTCCTGGTTCCGTGATAGGCATCTCCCAGCAGCCTATTACGGACTTCTTCTCATATTCGGACTCAGTTTGCCAGCAGACACTGGGAAACTGAGTCTGAGGATGAGAGGACATCCGTGATAGGCTGCTGGGAGGCCACAGGAGGTGGGGTACATGTCTCACTCCTCCGACTCTGACAGGGACCACCCCACCAACCACCCCAACTCTATCGCGTCTGCCCCTTAAGTACCCTCTCCCGGCATGCACAGCAGGCTGACCAAGAGAGGACACCCCAAGGCGTAGCAATGCCACCCCTGGCTCAACCCTGACTGGATGTGACAGTGCCACCTACAGGCCGCAGGAAACCACACACCAGGCAGCATCACATAGGCAGAAGCAATACCTAGCAATGAGAATGGTCTGAGCCGGGCTAATACTGTAGCTCAGACCAGCCCCTAAATTTAGGCACATAACACCCCTAAAAAGTAAAGACCCGCTACATATATAAATACTGTATATATATATATTTGTGTGTTTGTGTGTGTGTATATATATATATATATATATATATATATATATATATATAAATACTGTATATATGTGTGTGTATACATATATATATATATGTAGCGCACAGACCCCCCCTTTTACCTGTCTTTGGCTCCTCGCAGGTAGAGAGGGCACACCACGCCACAAGCCCGTACCCTCCCATGTGAGGAGGTTGAGCGGTGTTGTTGATGGGTCTCCACAGTCAGAAAGTCAGAGAATGTTTCTCACCTCTATGAATGACAGAGATAAGTCCTTGTTTTCCCCAGTAACTTGAATGTCCACACCAGCTGCAACTCCAACGCAGAGTTTATTTTCTCTTTAGTAAAATAACAGTCTCTGATAGGAAAAAGGTTGGAGTAAAGACAGGACAGCACAAGATGTTGAAGAGGTCCAGGCACAAACACAATCACTTCACTGCTCGGCTTCTCAAGCAGTCTCAGCCCAGATGGATAGTCTCCCTAGGAAGGGACTAGCAGCCAAATGGCACTCAAACTTAGACTCACAGTCTCTGCCACAGACTGGGTTGAACTTGGTCTCTGCCACAGACCTGGTGAACTTGGTGCTTCAAAACTTGGCCTCTATGTGAGGAGAAGACATCCCTCCAGAGAGCCACCAGGGCCCTTCCTTCACCGTGACTTCTGACCGGTCCCTCGGAACAGTTCCTCCCTCGGCCTCCTCGTCTAAGATACGGGTCCCCTCGCAAGGCGGCACCCTGGGATTCCGCGATCCTTGCTGGGCCCCAGCCGAAGGTGCTGGGCCCAAAGCCTTTGCTGCAGCCCCAGGACTAAAGGTGCCTGGGACTGATTCACCGACCTCCGCCCCTGGGCCAAAGGTGCCCAGGGCGGACAGGAACACACTCCTGGGGTAGGACCCCCGACCACGACAGAACGGACAGAACCCCGAACAGGCAGCGTCTGCCGCTTTTATATCCTCTCCCAGCATGCACAGCAGGCCTGCCACACCCACGGTACGGCTGCTGAGAGGGGAAACACAAGGCACAGCACTGTATCAGCGGTTCAACCCTGGCCTACTATGGCAGCGCCACCTGCAGGCCACAGGGAACTACACACCGATACTCTCCCTGTGGATAAAATGGTTGACAGAATCCTGACAATTGGGGTGTTTGAGCACAACTACCACTCAAACACTTCCCCTAAATTTATGACCCCGCTACACATATATATATATATATATATATATATATATATAAATACTGTATATATATACAGTTGCAATAAAAAGTATGTGAATCCTTTTGGAATGATATGGATTTCTGCACAAATTGGTCATAAAATGTGATCTGATCTTCATCTAAGTCACAACAATAGACAATCACAGTCTGCTTAAACTAATAACACAAAAATAATTAAATGTTACCATGTTTTTATTGAACACACCATGTAAACATTCACAGTGTCAGCCAACTGGAGTCCAATCAATGAGATGAGATTGGAGGTGTTGGTTACAGCTGCCCTGCCCTCTAAAAAACACACACCAGTTCAGGGTTTGCTTTTCACAAGAAGCATTGCCTGATGTGAATGATGCCTTGCACAAAAGAGCTCTCAGAAGACCTACGATTAAGAATTGTTGACTTGCATTAAGCCGGAAAGGGTTATAAAGGGTTATAAAAGTATCTCCAAAAGGCTTGCTGTTCATCAGTCCACGATAAGAAAAATTGTCTATAAATGGAGAAAGTTCAGCACTGCTGCTACTCTCCCTAGGAGTGGGCGTCCTAGTGGGCGTCCTGTAAAGATGACTGCAAGAGCACAGCGCAGACCGCTCAATGAGGTGAAGAAGAATCCTAGAGTGTCAGCTAAAGACTTACAAAAGTCTCTGGCATATGCTAACATCCCTGTTAGCGAATCTACGATATGTAAAACAATAAACAAGAATGGATTTCATGGGAGGATACCACAGTGGAAGCCACTGCTGTCCAAAAAAAACATTGCTGCACATTTACAGTTTGCACAAGAGCACCTGGGTGTTCCACAGCAGTACTGAAAAAATATTCTGTGGACAGATGAAACCAAAGTTGAGTTGTTTGGAAGAAACAAACAACACTATGTGTGGAGAAAAAGAGGCACAGCACACCAACATCAAAACCTCATCCCAACTGTGAAGTATGGTGGTGGGGCATCATGGTTTGGGGCTGCTTTGCTGCATCAGGGCCTGGACGGATTGCTATCATCGAAGGAAAAATAAATTCCCAAGTTTATCAAGATATTTTGCAGGAGAACTTAAGGCCATCTGTCCACCAGCTGAAGCTCAACAGAAGATGGGTGTTGCAACAGGACAACGACCCAAAGCATAAAAGTAAATCAACAACAGAATGGCTTAAACAGAAGAAAATACGCCTTCTGGAGTGGCCCAGTTAGAGTCCTGACCTCAACCCGATTGAGATGCTGTGGCATGACCTCAAGAAAGTGATTCACACTAGACATCCCAAGAATATTGCTGAACTGAAACAGTTCTGTAAAGAGGAATGGTCAAGAAATACTCCTGACCGTTATGCACGTCTGATCTGCAACTACAGGAAACATTTGGTTGAAGTTATTGCTGCCAAAGGAGGTTCAACCAGTTATTAAATACAAGGGTTCACATACTTTTTCCACCTGCACTGTGAATGTTTACATGGTGTGTTCAATAAAAACATGGTAACATTTAATTCTTTGTGTGTTATTAGTTTAAGCAGATTGTAATTGTCTATTGTTGTGACTTAGATAAAGATCAGATCACATTTTATGACCAATTTGTGCAGAAATCCATATCATTCCAAAAGGATTCACATACTTTTTATTGCAACTGTATGTGTGTATACATTTATATATAAAATACTGTATATGTATGTGTGTGTGTATATAGTTATCACATGTCTCCTAAACATGTAATTACATGTTCTTTTAAACTTTAGTTTCACTTTTTGAACTCGGCTGCACCATAATCTCACAATATCTCATGAGATTACAGGCAGCCCACCCACTTTTACACTGATCTCGGCAGTTTTCAGAGATAACACTTCTCTGTTCTCCCTCTGAGAACTGAAGTTCTCAGTTTAATAAACCGGCTGCAGAGGAGATAATTTTCCTCTGAGAACTGCCGAGAACTGAACTGAGAAAAATCTTCTCAGTTTATTAAACGGACACCTAAACCTGAGGTTTGCTAAATCTTGTTTATGGTACTTGGCTTCCTGTGTATTAAAGCAGAGGTTCACCCTAAATTACAACACTATATCATGCTGATCATCGCACCACATACATCTACATAAGCCAAAAGATTTTTTACTATGTGTTTACATTACCTTGAATTCGCAGTTTAAAGTTGGACTTCTGGGGTTCTCTCCCGCGGGAGTAGGCGTATCCACTCTTCCCCAGCGCCGCAATGTCTCCTGGGAGGACGGTGTCCTGACGGTGTCATGCTTCCCAGGAGACAATGCGGAACGCCGTCCAGCGAATGCTATCACAACGGGGCGTGTACTTTCAATGGCGTCGACCGTTGTGATGGCAACCATTCACCGCTTCCAGGAAGTCAGTGCTTGTGGGCTTCACAATGCCCACAAGCAAAATGGGAAATGGCAGCATCGGGTTTTATAACTTTATGTTATCTAAGAAAATGGAAGGGGGATGCTTTTTGGAACTGTACAAGTGAGTACTTACTTGTAATCTAAAAGCCCATTGTATGCAAACAAAAAAAATAAACGATTGGCCGCGGAACCTCTGCTTTAAGGATTTACTTCTAGAAGAAATTAGGAAATTTAGCATGACATGTAATCTATGCAATCAGCATTTAGCGGACTCTGTTGCAGTGTAGTTTAAGGGAGACACCACTCACCAAAAGCACTGTGGACAGGACCCTTGTTATTGTATAGTGTGGAAAGAACTCCAGTTGAAAACTTTTATGGGTAAAAAATTCTTCTTATACAACAACCATGAACCAAGAAACAAGTAGACAAAAAAATACCAATGATTCTGAGTATGTCTAAAATACCCAGCATAAATTAGAAACACTGAAAGGATGACATCATCAGGTTCTGGGGAAAGAGAAGCTTAGTTCTGGAGGTAATGACAAAAATAATTTTCTTGTATAGACAGGAAAGGCAAAACATGTTTAATGTATTAACACAAAGAAGTAATATGACGCTACTCAATATCTGCTTTACCAATGGCAGGCATACTTTGCCTTAAGTTCCAGGAATAAGTTGCTGACCACAATAAAAACTCTCTTCCCCCAAGTAAAAATCCAATTTAATAGTGCTCTAGAAGTGAGCTTGGCAGTTGTGCTCTGATCACATTCACTGGACCTCTCTGCAGCTGCTCATAAATGGGAATTTTTTCCCCTAAAAGTCAAACCATGTAGGTTACACTTTACGCACCTGTTCCTTTTGTTTAACTCATTTGAGGTTGTTTGGTCAGGAAGACATATGGGGAACAGGGTAAATGAAGATGTAGTTCTTTAAAAGTGGCTGGATAGCAGATTTATTTCTCAAAGATGCACAAAGCAACATTAAAGCGGTTGTATATCCGGCTTTCACATTTTTACCTACAGGTAAGCCTATAATAAGGCTTACCTGTAGGTAAAATTAATATCTTCTAAACCTGTACGGTTAAGGAGATATTCACCTTTAATGCAGCTGCTGACATCAGCGACGAATACGCTCTGAAGGTCTGGCAGATGCTGCCGAAAAATCAGAGCTCCTTGCTGGAAAGAGGACTCCCGCGCGCATGGTCACTCACAGCGCCCCAGCCGTGAACCCGGAAGAAACGCCAAGGCAACATGTCAGCTCCCTTATCGGTGACTGAGAGGCAATACTGACGCTTCGTTCTAAGGTAAGTATTTCATAATGAGCTAGCATGCGGTGCATACTAGCTCATTATGCCTTTGCCTTACAGGTTTTATTTTTTTTGCGGGCATACAACAGCTTTAATGTGCCATTTATAGTGCCCAACAATAACCAGATTGAAGTTTCATATGAATCCTGACTGCTTGCTTTGGGTTGCTTTACTTTGAAGATTGCTATTTTCTTTATTATATAAGCCCATAGCCTGCTAAAACATATGTCATATCTGGCTTAAACCCACTGCATACATATTATAAACAATGATGTATCTGGCTGAAAAAACTGTTCAAAACACATTGAGACTTTTAGCGGTCCTTGTCTATTTTAACAAATATTATCCCACATCATAAATTATATGGTTCGTCTGCATAATTTTTAAGTTAAATACTTTGAAAATGTTTTCTGGTACTTAACTAACTCATAAAATATCTGTAGCCCATTGAAGAAGTTATCTTACTTAATTTGACACTCTCTGAGTTTTGCAAGCTTGCTTTAAGGATTCCTTTTAAACTGGTTAAAAGCCATGGACAGCCCACCAAATGAATATATCAGATCCATTTTACATGCTAGTGTACCAAATTACTTATCATTACTAATGTAACCTGTATAAGCCAGTGCCTAAGGAAGCTGCACTAGGCATTTACCGTACCACAAAGCAGAAAAAACACTTCATCCCTGAGAATTGTAAAGAGATTGAAGACTGTCAAAAATGATACTGAATGTCCCTTTTGGCCTTCTGTGGGTTCAAATCTTACTGTAAGTACTATGTCTGCCTTGAGCAGAGGCATTTTTAATGAATGTTAGCATATATTCAAACCCCCCCCGTTCGGTCAGTCAGTCAAACCCCCTACACCACCCGTCGCTGGGTCGATCGGCAAACCACCCATCACCACCGTCGTTTGCCCGCCAGCCCCACACTTACCCCATCTAGGTTGCGGGCAGCTTTGGCGTCTTCCTTGTGCGTCTCTTCCTCGGTGGCTTCCCCCTGCGTCTCCTCCTCAGCGGCTAATATGGTCGCTTCTCCTCTCAGCCAAAATGGTCTTAAGACCGGCTTCCTGATTGGCCGGGAAGAGAAGCAGGAAGACAACAGCGAATATAGCACCCCAAACCCTTCTTTTTGAAGCCTCAGGCTCTAATCTAATGGAGAGGCCGTCACTGATTTGAATAGATCTGGAGCTGCTTTTGGGCTGCTTCTGAGTTGCTACTGAGCTGCTTCCCTATTCACATCAACTTGTATGAAAAAGGACCGAATTCTGAAAAAAAATGCCCATGTACACAAGGAATGCTCCTAAAAATACAATTTTTTTTTTTACACACATTAGTATGAATGGGCCCTTAGCTTTTCTGCCTGCAGCACATTTTTTTTTACAGGATGTTGTGCAACCACAAGTCACCAGAGCTAATTTAACTGTGTATTAATGGTTGAGGTATTTTTTCTAACTGTTTTCCTTCTTTGAATAGTTATTGCCACATGCACTGCAATAAACATGTTGTTCACTTATGAACAACCAGTACGTTGCAAGAGCTTTATAAAAATGTGCTTGTGGATAGTTTCATTATTTTTATGAGGAAACTCATGAATTTGCTTGGCCAAGCTTGCTACTCATTTGTCACATGCAAGCCATGTGTCTCACAAATCCGGCTTATTTTGCTTGGTCACTATACAAGAAGTTTTTTAAATGTTTCATGATCCTTAAACCCTCATGCTACCATATATATGCATTTTGTATAATACAATCAACTTTTGTGAAAGTCATTAGCTGACCACAAGTTTGCAATTTCACCAATTACACTTATGGCCCGTACACACGATCAGAATATCGTACGACAGATCGTATGACTTTTTCGCTTAAAGTCGCAAGTAGAAATTGAATAGGTTACAAGAGTCACGAAAAATCTCGTACGACAGAAAAAAAATTGGAAGTGATGTCATGTGTTGTAATGTATTTGTATTGTATTTTCGGACGACAACTATACTGACTAAAAGAAAATCGTACGATCTGGTATCGTACGAGGAAAATTTTCATGCTTGTCCGATCGAATAATATCGGATGAACTTTCGTGATCGGCTCTCGAAAGTGGTGTACACACGATCCGAAAATCGTACGATTCTTCCTCGGACGACCGCTTTCGTCCGATATTCGGATCGTGTGTACGAGCCATTCGTTTTATTGGAGGCCTCTTGAAGCTTTTTAAGCCTGTTCAGACACCATACAAATGGATCAATATCCTAACTGGGCAAAGAAACAGATACTGGATGATGGGTATTTTTATTTATGAATACCCTGAAGATGGACAACAGTCAAATATGAGAGATAACTTCCATTTAATTAATATGTATTTTCGCAGAACTATTGAAAAGAGGATTTTTAAATTGTGACAGTGCGACAAAGTGTGACCTTTATGCGTACGTTATATTAAATTCACATCATTACCTACACACCAGATGAAGCATAAAATAAAGGGCACAGATAAAGTAACATGTTGTCTTCCCCAACTGCAGCTTGAATGCAGCCATATTACATTTATTGGAGTGCTGATAAGTGCTTATAAAACATAGAAATATATACAGGTGAAACTCAAAAAATTAGAATATAGTGCAAAAGTTCATTTATTTCACGAATGCAACTTAAAAGGTGAAACTAATATATGAGATAGACTCATTACATGCAAAGCAAGATAGTTCAAGCCGTGATTTGTCATAATTGTGATGATTATGGCTTACAGCTAGGGATGAGCTTCGTGTTCGAGTCGAACATACGTTCGACTCGAACATCGGCTGTTCGATCGTTCGACGAAGATCGAACAATTTGGGCCGTTCGCGCCAAATTCGAGTGACGCGAACGGCCCACAATGCACTACGCCATCGCAGTGTCATCCAGGCGCTGTGATTGGCCAAGCATGCACTGTGACCCCGCATGCTTGGCCAATCACAGCGCCGGCAGCGAGGAGAGCAATGATTGGCCACAGGCAGGATGCCTGTGGCCAATTATTGCTATGGGGGTTTAGTACACGCCCCACACTATAAAAGGCCGCCAGCGCGGCGGCCTTGTGTAGTGTGTTCTGGAGCAGGGAAAGAGAAGCATAGGCAGGGACAGTGTCATTTTTTTCCTTTACTAATCCTGGATTCCTTGTGTTTAGGGACAGAGAAGGATAGGTAGGGAGAGTGTCAGTGTGTCATTCTGTGCTAAACCTTGTTTGTAGGGACAGAGAAGGACAGTGAGGGAAAGTGTCAGTGTGCTATTCTGTGCTAAACCTTGTTTGTAGGGACAGAGAAGGACAGTGAGGGAAAGTGTCAGTGTGCTATTCTGTGCTAATCCTTGTTTGTAGGGACAGAGAAGGACAGTGAGGGAAACTGTCAGTGTGCTATTCTGTTCTAAACCAATCTTGCTGAACCGTATTTGAAATCCTTGAATTTAGGGACAGAGAAGGACACTCGTGGAAACTATCAGTGTGCTATTCTGTGCTAAATCTTGTTTGTAGGGACAGAGAAGGACAGTGAGGGAAACTGTCAGTGTGCTATTCTGTTCTAAACCAATCTTGCTGAACCGTATTTGAAATCCTTGAGTTTAGGGACAGAGAAGGACACTCGTGGAAACTATCAGTGTGCTATTCTGTGCTAAATCTTGTTTGTAGGGACAGAGAAGGACAGTGAGGGAAACTATCAGTGTGCTATTCTGTGCTAAACCAATCTTGCTGAACCATATTTGAAATCCTTGAGTTTAGGGACAGAGAAGGACACTCGGGGAAACTATCAGTGTGCTATTCTGTGCTAAATCTTGTTTGTAGGGACAGAGAAGGACAGTGAGGGAAACTATCAGTGTGCTATTCTGTGCTAAACCAATCTTGCTGAACCATATTTGAAATCCTTGAGTTTAGGGACAGAGAAGGACACTCGGGGAAACTATCAGTGTGCTATTCTGTGCTAAATCTTGTTTGTAGGGACAGAGAAGGACAGTGAGGGAAACTATCAGTGTGCTATTCTGTGCTAAACCAATCTTGCTGAAGCATATTGCAAATCCTTGTGTTTAGGGACAGAGGAGGATAGGCAGGGGACAGTGTCAGTGTCTTTGTTGCTAAGCCTCCTGCACAGTATACACCTGAAGGTAGCCCTTATTGCTGTTTTTCCCATCTCCCTGCAGGCCATCCATTAAAATGTCTGGAAGGCAAACAAGGAGAGGCAGACAGTCAGGAGGCAAAAAAAGAGGGCAAGCAGGCTCTGTGTCTGGGGGCAACAGTGCTGGTCGTGGACGCGGTGCATTGTCATCAGCACGTGGCCATGGGACACGCTTGTCCTTCTTTTCGGCAGCTGGACATGTTGAGCCACATCATGCCGAAGACTTGGTAGAGTGGATGACCAAGCCCACCTCATCCTCCTCATCCTCTCTCACCCAGGCTCAGGGTACTGGCAAAGCAGCTGCCAAAGCGTCCTCTTCTCTGGTATCAATGTCATCATTAGTCACTCCTTCCCTAGACCCACCATGTCCTCCTCCTGAGGAGTCCCCCGAACTGTTTGAGCACAGTGTTGGGTACATGCTCCAGGAGGATGCCAAGCGTTTCGAAGGATCTGATGATGATACCCAGCTAGAGGAAGGCAGTAGCGTGAGAGCAGAGAGAGGGGATGCTCAAGAAGGACACCAATCTGGCAGTCATGCTCCAGCAGCTGCAGCATACTGCCAGATTGGCTCCAGTGATGAGGAGGGAGGGGATGATGAGGTCACTGACTCCACGTGGGTGCCTAATAGGAGAGAGGAGGAGGAGGAGGATGAGGAGGAGGCACATCTCCAACGAGGCAGGATGCCCTTGGGTGGCCAGCGTATGGGCAGCACACCGACGGAATCACGCCGCAGAGCTCCGCCTGTGCAGGGCGCTGCCTCTGCCCGTCATTCAAAAAGTTCTTTGGTGTGGGCCTTTTTTGAGGCGAGTGCATCAGATCGCACAGCTGCTGTTTGCAACATATGTCTCAAGCGTATATCGCGTGGCCAAAACATCAGCCGCTTGGGCACCACATGCTTGATCAGACATATGTTGACCTGCCATGCAGCTTGTTGGCAAGCCTACCTTAAAGACCCACACCAAAGAACAAAGCGGACCTCTCCTTGCACCGCATCAGCTGGGATCTCCAACCCCACTATACCATCAGTCCTCTCTGAAACCTGCACTGAGAGGAATGAAGGTGTAGAATTAGGTGTGTCACAGCCAAGTACTTGCGGCCACTCTGCTAGCAGTACACCGACGTCCGATTCTAGCAGGCAAATTTCCCTGCCCCAGCTGCTGGACCGTCGAAAGAAGTTCACTCCCAGCCATCCACATGCCCAGCGGTTGAATGCTAGCTTGGCTAAATTGCTAGCGCTTCAACTGCTGCCTTTTCAGTTGGTAGACTCGGCCCCCTTCCGTGAGTTTGTGCAATGTGCGGTTCCTCAGTGGCAGGTTCCCAAACGCCACTTTTTCGCACGGAAGGCGATTCCGGCTCTCTACAGGCATGTGGAAGGCAATGTCTTGGCCTCGCTGGACAGGGCGGTCAGCGGTAAGGTGCATATTACCGCTGACTCATGGTCCAGCAGGCATGGACAGGGACGTTACCTTTCTTTCACGGCCCATTGGGTCACTCTTTTGGCAGCTGGGAAGGATGCAGGACAAGGTGCAGTAGTGTTGGAGGTTGTTCCACCGCCACGCCTCCAAAATGCTACTACTGGTTGTGACACACCTCTCTCCTCCACCCCCTCCTCTTCTTCTTCCTCCATGGCCTCTTCCTGTGGTTTGTCCTCGGAACCAGCGGTGCTCCGTAGGCGTTCAAGGGGCTACGCAAGTACGCAGGCAAAAAGATGCCATGCCGTGCTTGCGCTGGTGTGTTTGGGGGACAGGAGCCACACTGGGGCAGAGGTCCTGTCTGCTCTGCAGGGGCAGGCCGAGAGGTGGTTGACGCCACGCCAGCTTAAGCCAGGAATGGTGGTTTGCGACAATGGCACCAACCTCCTCTCCGCCCTCCGACAGGGACAACTGACCCATGTGCCCTGTATGGCTCACGTCCTTAACCTGGTGGTGCAGCGGTTCTTGGGCAGGTACCCGGGCTTACAGGATGTCCTGAGGCAGGCCAGGAAAGTCTGTGTGCATTTCCGCAGATCTTATAATGCCAGTGCTCGCCTGGCTGAGCTGCAAAAGGAGTTGAACCTGCCCAAGAACCGCCTTATATGTGACATGCCCACCAGGTGGAACTCAACGTTGGCCATGCTGCAGCGGCTGCACACGCAGCAGAGGGCCATCAATGAGTACCTGTGCGACTATGGCACCAGGACAGGGTCAGGGGAGCTCGGGTTTTTTTCACCACGCCAGTGGGGCATGATCAGGGATGCATGCACTGTCCTGGCACCATTTGAGGAGGCCACGAGGATGGTGAGCAGTGACAGTGCATGCATCAGTGACACTGTACCTCTTGTCCACCTGTTGGAGCACACGCTGCATGGAATAATGGACAGGGCACTTGAGGCAGAACAGAGGCAGGAAGAGGAGGACTTCCTTGCCTCTCAAGGCCCCCTTTACCCAGACAGTGTTCCTTCTGTCCCACCCATCGCACAGGAAAAGGAGGAGGAGGAGGAGGATTGTGTCAGCATGGAGGTGGAGGCTGGCACTCAGCATCATCAGCAGCAGTCTTTTAGGGATGATTTACAGTCCCAAGAAACCAGTGGACTTGTACGTGGCTGGGAGGAGGTGGCTGCGGATCATGTCGTCCTTAGTGACCCAGAGGACTCCGGACTGAATGCCTCAGCTAACCTACGCTGCATGGCCTCCCTGATCCTGCAAAGTCTGTGGAAGGATCCTTGTATTCTTCGAATCAAGGAGAGGGACCATTACTGGCTGGCCACTCTCCTTGATCCACGGTACAAGGGTAAGGTTGCAGACCTTATGTTACCGTCGCAGAGGGAGCAGAGGATGAGACAACTCCGGGAGGCCTTGCAGAAAGGTCTGTGCAACGCGTTCCCAGAGACTGGGAGGTTACAAACTCCTGGTCCTGGACAACGAGTTGCTGAGGCTTCGGGCAGTCAAAGAAGGAGCGGTGGGGAAGGTGGCCGTCTGACCGATGCGTTCAGACAATTCTTTAGTCCGCAGCCCCAAAGTATGATCGGTTCCAGCAACCATCGCCAGCGTCTGATATACATGGTGCAGGAATACCTAGGGGCAAGGTCAGACTTGGACACCTTCCCCACCGAAAATCCTCTGGCTTACTGGGTCTTGAGGATGGATCACTGGCCAGAGCTTGCACAGTATGCAATTGAGCTACTGGCCTGTCCTGCATCCAGCGTTCTTTCAGAACGCACATTCAGTGCTGCTGGAGGATTTGTCACGGATCACAGGGTGCGCCTGTCCACCGACTCGGTTGATCGACTGACTTTCATCAAGATGAACCAGTCTTGGATCACCACCAGCTACCACACACCTGATGCTGATATAACAGACTAATTGATTTTAAAATGTCACATCCCTTCAAAACTGATGCTGATGCTGAGTGCCTGTGCTGTTATGTTGACTGGCTATCCTCCTCCTCCTCCTCAATGATCCGATTAATGATGATAGCTTGGAAGATCATTTTGGTTTATGGGTGCCGCCACCAGTGGCTAAGGCCCAATTTTTCAGCCCCTGTTTAACAGGGGCGTGTAATTACAATTTTTGATGCAATACTTTGCAACAGGCCTCATTGCTGTGCTCCAAGTACAGTATCTGTGAGGGGTTGCAGTGTTGTGCCACCAGTGCCTAAGGCCCAATTTTTCAGCCCCTGTTCAACAGGGGCATGCAATTATAATTATTGATCTAATAATTCACAGCAGGGCCCATCGCTGCGCCCACCAAGAGTAACTGTCAGGCCTTACAGTGTTGTGTCAACACCACCACCACCACCACCACCACCAAAGGCCCAATTTTTCAGCCCCTGTTCAACAGGGGCATGCAATTATAATTATTGATCTAATAATTCACAGCAGGGCCCATTGCTGCGCCCACCAAGAGTAACTGTCAGGCCTTACAGTGTTGTGGCACCAGCACCACCATCAAAGGCCCAATTTTTACTACCACTGTTCAACAATTATATGTTATTACAATTCCTGATATAATAGTTGACAGCAGGGCGTTCCAGCACCCACCAAGAGTAACTGTGAGTGCTTACAGTGTTGTGCCAACACCAACACCTAAGGGGCCAATTTCTGCAGAGTATATACGGCAGGTCCCTACTTTCAAACATCCAACTTACAAACGACTACTACTTGCAAACGGAAGAAGACAACAGGAAGTGAGAGGAAATCTACCCCTTGGAAGGAAAATTCTCTCCTGTAAGAATTAATATGGGAGAAAGGTGTCTCCTCTCTACTGATGCTTTATCACCAATCCTTGTTTCAATAAAAACACCACATTTCAAAAACAGTTGTCATTGGGACGCAAAGTGATAACCCTTCCCTATGTTTTCCAAAAAGCTTAAAAATAGATTTTTTGGCTGGAGCTACACTTAAACAATGTACCTGTTCAAAATTACAAACAGATTCTACATAAGAACAAACCTACAGTCCCTGTCTTGTATGCACCGCCTGTATACGGCTGTTCAGAGTATATAGGGCCTTTTTTATTTTGTGTGCGGGGTTCCCCTTAATATCCATACAAGACCCAAAGGGGCTGGTAATGGGCTGGGGTAGGGGGGGGGGTGATGGGGTAGCTATGCCATTTTTCTTAAAGATTTTCATCCATATTACCGGGACCAGACATTACATTAAAGCCGCAAGCAGTTTTAAATGGCTTTTTTTTCCTTTAGAAATGTAATTTTGTGCAGGGACAGTTCTAAACACGGGAAACACGTGGCACTTCACAGGCATACTTTAGACACCTCCCAGGTACAATATTTAAAGGAATATTTGACTTTTTTTTTTTCACTTTATGCATCATTAAAATGACTGCTCCCGAAAAACGGCAGTTTTTAAAACTTCTTTTTGCATTGATACATGTCCCCTGGTGGAGAACCCGGGTTCCCAAACTCTGTTTAGGACAATAACATGGATAATAGTCGTTATAATTAGCACTTTAGAATTCGAACGTTCGCATCCATTGTATTTAATAGGGTTCTAATGTTCGTGCGAACTTTCGGTCCGTTCGCGGGTTCTGGTGCGAACCGAACTCGGGGGTGTTCGGCTCATCACTACTTACAGCTCATGAAAACCCCAAATCCACAATCTCAGAAAATTTGAATATTGTGAAAAGGTGCAATATTCTAGGCTCAAAGTGTCCCACTCTAATCAGCTAATTAAGCCATAACACCTGCAAAGGGTTCCTGAGCCTTTAAATGGTCTCTCAGTCTGGTTCAGTAGGAATCACAATCATGGGAAAGACTGCTGACCTGACAGTTGTGCAGAAAACCATCATTGACACCCTCCATAAGGAGGGAAAGCCTCAAAAGGTAATTGCAAAAGAAGTTGGATGTTCCTAAAGTGCTGTATCAAAGCACATTAATAGAGAGTTATGTGGAAGGGAAAAGTGTGGAAGAAAAAGGTGCACAAGCAGCAGGGATGACCGCAGCCTGGAGAGGATTGTCAGGAAAAGGCCATTCAAAAGTGTTGGGGACTTTCACAAGGAGTGGACTGAGGCTGGAGTCAGTGCATCAAGAGCCACCACACACAGACGGATCCTGGACATGGGCTTCGAATATCGTATTCCTCTTGTCAAGCCACTCCTGAACAACAAACAACGTCAGAAGCATCTTACCTGGGCTAAAGGAAAACAGACCTGGTTTGTCGCTCAGTGGTCCAAAGTCCTCTTTTCTGATGAGAGCAAATTTTGCATCTCATTTGGAAACCAAGGACCCAGAGTATGGAGGAAGAATGAAGAGGCACACACTGCAAGATGCTTGAAGTCCAGTGTGAAGTTTCCACAGTCTGTGTTGATTTGGGGAGCCATGTCACCTGCTGGTGTTGGTCCACTGTGCTTCATTAAGTCCAGGGACAACACAGCCGTCTACCAGATTTTGGAGCACTTCATGCTTCCTTCCGCAGACAAGCTCTATGGGAATGCTGACTTCATTTTCCAGCAGGACTTGGCACCTGCCCACACTGCCAAAAGCACCAAAACCTGGTTCAATGACTGAGATTACTGTGCTTGATTGGCCAGCAAACTCGCCTGACCTGAACCCCATAGAGAATTTATGGAGCATTGCCAAGAGAAAGATGAGAGACATGAGACTGAACAATGCAGAAGAGCTGAAGGCCGCTATTGAAGCATCCTGGTCTTCCATAACACCTCAGCAGTGCCACAGGCTGATGGCTTCCATGCCACGCCGCATTGAGGAAGTAATTGCTGCAAAAGAGGCCCAAACCAAGTACTGAGTACATATGCATGCTTATCCTTTTCAGAGGTCCGATATTGTTCTATGTACAATCCTTGTTTTAGTAATTGCATGTAATATTCAAACTTTCTGAGATTGTGGATTTGTTTTCTTTTGTTGATTTTAGCGCTGTTTAATGTTCATGACAGCATAGGCTCAGTCATGACTATATGCAAACAGTATCCTTGCCCAAAGGTGACACAGAGGCTATTTAAGTTGGGAAAAGGCAAAGACACAGCTTTGTTCAAATGTAGCAACAACAACTTAACCAGGTCCAGTCACAAGTATACTGTGAGTAGTGTACATATGAACAATAACCTGACATAGTTTAAGATGCTTGTTCTTACCATCAGTGCCAGAGAGGCATTAGACTGACCCAAAATTCAACTTGAGGAAATAGCCCATTAAAGTGGTTGTAAAGCCTTTACAACAACTTTATGCTACAGGTAAGCCTATATTAAGGCTTACCTGTAGCTACCCAGGATATCTCCTAAACCTGAACAGTTTAGGCGATATCCCCTGTCTCCTGCATGTGCCGATGTAATTGGCACATGCGCACTGGGGCAAACTGAAGCAATTGCACCTATGTGACATTGCTTCAGTCCGTGTGCCGTTACCGTGGGAGTGACGTCATTGCGGCTCCGGCCAATCACAGCACCGGAGCCGCGATGCCCGGAAGTAAGCCCCGGGCGACATGTCGGTGGCCGGAGGGGGAGACGAGGACCGCTGCGGGGGCTTCGATCTGAGGCAAGTAATACATAATAAGCTAGTATGCTATGTATATTAGCTCATTATGCCTTTGTCTTGCAGGGTTTTTTCATTTTTTTCATTTGGGTTTACAACCACTTTAAGGTAGTGTTAACTGCTGGCAAAATCAAACAGCCAAAAAGCTGCGATAAACATCTCAGACGGGCGGGTGGGCTGGCAAATCTTCTGAATGCTAAAGTTCCTCGGGGTCAGTAGAACGTGCCTCAACATAGCTTTTTTCTAGAATTCAAGGTCTGCTCCATCACCCCACATCTTTGTAGCCCATCCCGATGGAGCCACTTAAATCCTCTGTGTTATGTTAACGCTCACTTATAAGGCTATGCTATCATCAGTCAAGTCTCCCTTTCCTTTATTTTCTTCTTACTTGAGTGTCTACATAGGAAACATACAGTATATCATGACTACAGTCTACTATGTCTTGGTTGCTTAGGTTGGCCATCAATGAATTAAAATTTGGCTGGTTCAGCAGGGCTGATTGTGCCCAAGTTGATTAATCAATCAACAGCCTATCAGATTTTTCGTTCGATTATTGCCAGCAGGTATAGCCGCTAGCAATAGACACTGTGTGCTCCCCTGGTGAGGACAGCCCGTTTTAGGTGTCTGGGGTAAAATTAGGATAATAAAATTATAACATGAGCTATTCATGTGTCTCTCCTGTAACTAAGCAAATAAACTCTATGTAGCGGGGTCCCAAATTTAGGGGGCTGCTATATTAAATTTAGGGGTGATTCGAGTGGTAGTTGGCTCGGATTTTCCAATCTTTTGGACTCTGCCTTGCTGCTGTTTTCACCTGACGTGCAGTTCCCCTTAGAAGTGTGTGTGGCGCTGTCACTTGTACTCAGGGTTGAACCACGGTGATGGAGTGGCGATTGGGTGTTCTCTCTCGGCAGCCGTGCAGTGGGAGTGGTCGGCCTGCTGTGCATGCCGGGAGAGGGTACAAAAGGGGCAGACGCCATTAGATAGAAAGCAATTCCCGGGGCCCAAGCCCGGAGGATGGAGCAATTCCCGGGGGCCATGCCCGGAGGGGGAACCTACGGTTCTGGAGTTCAAGTTCAAGTGCATGGCCCTCCAGGCCATGGGGCCGCGTGCGCCTCAGTCTCAGGCACCTTTAATCCTGGGACTGCAACTTCAGCCCTGGGCCCAGCACCTTTAGCTGGAGCCCACTTCGGGGAGGAAGAATCTCAGGGTGCCGCCTTGCGAGGATACCCACATCTGGAAGAGGAGGCTGGGGGAGGACCGTTGCGAAGGACTGGTGAGAGATCACAGTGAAGGAAGGGGCCCAGTAACTCTCTGGAGGGATGTCATCCATTCGAAAAGGGATCTAACAACGTAACCATTAAGAGGTTCGGGACACTATAGATTCTGTGGCAGGGGATCTCCCGATCGCATCTATCAAGGGAATCTGATTGACTATTTGAGCTACATGCCGGCTGCTAGTGCCATTGGGTGACTATCCGGGTGAGCTATACCCACTCGGGATCGAGTGGCGAAGAAGCCAGGAGTGTCTGAATCCGATCTGCCCTTTCTAACACCTTTCTCTCTTCTCAACTTTGTGGTTATTCATGCATAAGGAAAATAAACTCTACGTTGGAGTTGCTACTGGTGTGGAGTTTCTTGGGGATTAGTGATGAGCCGAACACCCCCGGGTTCGGTTCGCACCAGAACCCGCGAACGGACCGAAAGTTCGCACGAACATTAGAACCCTATTAAATACAATGGATGCGAACGTTCGGATTCTAAAGTGCTAATTATAACGACTATTATCCATGTTATTGTCCGAAACAGAGTTTGGGAACCCGGCTTCTGCACCAGGGGACATGTATCAATGCAAAAATAAGTTTTAAAAACGGACGTTTTCCGGGAGCAGTCATTTTAATGATGCATAAAGTGAAAAAAAAAAAAGTCAAATATTCCTTTAAATATTGTACCTGGGGGGTGTCTAAAGTATGCCTGTGAAGTGCCACGTGTTTCCCGTGTTTAGAACTGTCCCTGCACAAAATAACATTTCTAAAGGGAAAAAAGTCATTTAAAACTGCTTGCGGCTTTAATGCAATGTGTGGTCCCGGTAATATGGATGAAAATCTTTAGGAAAAATGGCATAGCTACCCCATCAACCCCCCCCCCCCCCTACCCCAGCCCATTACCAGCCCCTTTGGGTCTTGTATGGATATTAAGGGGAACCCCGCACACAAAATAAAAAAGGACCTATATACTCTGAACAGCCGTATACAGGCGGTGCATACAAGACAGGGACTGTAGGTTTGTTCTTATGTAGAATCTGTTTATAATTTTGAACAGCTGCATTGTTTAAGTGGAGCTCCATGGCAAATTCCTTTTTTTTAGTTTTTTGTAAAACATAGGGAACGGTTATCACCCCTGTCACATTTTTTTTGCTGTCTGTGCCCCTGTTCAGAACATTTCACCTCACTTTGCGTCCCAATGACAACTGTTTTTGAAATGTGGTGTTTTTATTGAAACAAGGATTGGTGATAAAGCATCAGTAGAGAGGAGACACCTTTCTCCCATATTAATTCTTACAGGAGAGAATTTTCCTTCCAAGGGGTAGATTTCCTCTCACTTCCTGTTGTCTTCTTCCGTTTGCAAGTAGTAGTCGTTTGTAAGTTGGATGTTTGAAAGTAGGGACCTGCCGTATATACTCTGCAGAAATTGGCCCCTTAGGTGTTGGTGTTGGCACAACACTGTAAGCACTCACAGTTACTCTTGGTGGGTGCTGGAACGCCCTGCTGTCAACTATTATATCAGGAATTGTAATAACATATAATTGTTGATCAGTGGTAGTAAAAATTGGGCCTTTGATGGTGGTGCTGGTGCCCCAACACTGTAAGGCCTGACAGTTACTCTTGGTGGGCGCAGCAATGGGCCCTGCTGTGAATTATTAGATCAAGAATTGTAATTGCATGCCCCTGTTGAACAGGGGCTGAAAAATTAGGCCTTTGGTGGTGGTGGTGGTGGTGATGGTGGTGCTGGTGCCACAACACTGTAAGGCCTGACAGTTACTTTTGGTGGGCGCAGCAATGGTCCCTGCTGTGAATTATTAGATCAATAATTATAATTGCATGCCCCTGTTGAACAGGGGCTTAAAAATTGGGCCTTTGGTGGTGGTGGTGGTGGTGATGGTGGTGCTAGTGCCACAACACTGTAAGGCCTGACAGTTACTCTTGGTGGGCGCAGCAATGGGCCCTGCTGTGAATTATTAGATCAATAATTATAATTGCATGCCCCTGTTGAACAGGGGCTGAAAAATTGGGCCTTAGGCACTGGTGGCACAACACTGCAACCCCTCACAGATACTGTACTTGGAGCACAGCAATGAGGCCTGTTGCAAAGTATTGCATCAAAAATTTTAATTACACGCCCCTGTTAAACAGGGGCTGAAAAAATTGGGCCTTAGCCACTGGTGGCGTCACCCATAAACCAAAATGATCTTCCAAGCTATCATCGTTAATCGTATCATTGAGGAGGAGGAGGAGGATAGCCAGTCAACATAACAGCACAGGCACTCAGCATCAGCATCAGTCTTGAAGGGATGTGACATTTTAAAATCAATTAGTCTGTTATATCAGCATCTGGTGTGTGGTAGCTGGTGGTGATCCAAGACTGGTTCATCTTGATGAAAGTCAGTCGATCAACCGAGTCGGTGGACAGGCGCACCCTGTGATCCGTGACAAATCCTCCAGCAGCACTGAATGTGCGTTCTGAAAGAACGCTGGATGCAGGACAGGCCAGTAGCTCAATTGCATACTGTGCAAGCTCTGGCCAGTGATCCATCCTCAAGACCCAGTAAGCCAGAGGATTTTCGGTGGGGAAGGTGTCCAAGTCTGACCTTGCCCCTAGGTATTCCTGCACCATGTATATCAGACGCTGGCGATGGTTGCTGGAACCGATCATACTTTGGGGCTGCGGACTAAAGAATTGTCTGAACGCATCGGTCAGACGGCCACCTTCCCCACCGCTCCTTCTTTGACTGCCCGAAGCCTCAGCAACTCGTTGTCCAGGACCAGGAGTTTGTAACCTCCCAGTCTCTGGGAACGCGTTGCACAGACCTTTCTGCAAGGCCTCCCGGAGTTGTCTCATCCTCTGCTCCCTCTGCGACGGTACGATAAGGTCCGCAACCTTACCCTTGTACCGTGAATCAAGGAGAGTGGCCAGCCAGTAATGGTCCCTCTCCTTGATCCGAAGAATACGAGGATCCTTCCGCAGACTTTGCAGGATCAGGGAGGCCATGCAGCGTAGGTTAGCTGAGGCATTCAGTCCGGAGTCCTCTGGGTCACTAAGGACGACATGATCCGCAGCCACCTCCTCCCAGCCACGTACAAGTCCACTGGTTTCTTGGGACTGTAAATCATCCCTAAAAGACTGCTGCTGATGATGCTGAGTGCCAGCCTCCACCTCCATGCTGACACAATCCTCCTCCTCCTCCTCCTCCTCCTCCTCCTCCTCTTCCTGTGCGATAGGTGGGACATAAGGAACACTGTCTGGGTAAAGGGGGCCTTGAGAGGCAAGGAAGTCCTCCTCTTCCTGCCTCTGTTCTGCCTCAAGTGCCCTGTCCATTATTCCACGCAGCGTGTGCTCCAACAGGTGGACAAGAGGTACAGTGTCACTGATGCACTGATGCATGCACTGTCACTGCTCACCATCCTCGTGGCCTCCTCAAATGGTGCCAGGACAGTGCATGCATCCCTGATCATGCCCCACTGGCGTGGTGAAAAAAAAAAAGAGCTCCCCTGACCCTGTCCTGGTGCCGTAGTCGCACAGGTACTCATTGATGGCCCTCTGCTGCGTGTGCAGCCGCTGCAGAATGGCCAACGTTGAGTTCCACCTGGTGGGCATGTCACATATAAGGCGGTTCTTGGGCAGGTTCAACTCCTTTTGAAGCTCAGCCAGGTGAGCACTGGCATTATAAGATTTGTGGAAATGCACACAGACTTTCCTGGCCTGCCTCAGGACATCCTGTAAGCCCGGGTACCTGCCCAAGAACCGCTGCACCACCAGGTTAAGGACGTGAGCCATACAGGGCACATGGGTCAGTTGTCCCTGTCGGAGGGCGGAGAGGAGGTTGGTGCCATTGTCGCAAACCACCATTCCTGGCTTAAGCTGGCATGGCGTCAACCACCTCTCGGCCTGCCCCTGCAGAGCAGACAGGACCTCTGCCCCAGTGTGGCTCCTGTCCCCCAAACACACCAGCGCAAGCACGGCATGGCATCTTTTTGCCTGCGTACTTGCGTAGCCCCTTGAATGCCTACGGAGCACCGCTGGTTCCAAGGACAAACCACAGGAAGAGGCCATGGAGGAAGAAGGAGAGGAGGGGGTGGAGGAGAGAGGTGTGTCACAACCAGTAGTAGCATTTTGGAGGCGTGGCGGTGGAACAACCTCCAACACTACTGCACCTTGTCCTGCATCCTTCCCAGCTGCCAAAAGATTGACCCAATGGGCCGTGAAAGAAAGGTAACGTCCCTGTCCATGCCTGCTGGACCATGAGTCAGCGGTAATATGCACCTTACCGCTGACCGCCCTGTCCAGCGAGGCCAAGACATTGCCTTCCACATGCCTGTAGAGAGCCGGAATAGCCTTCCGTGCGAAAAAGTGTCGTTTGGGAACCTGCCACTGAGGAACCGCACATTGCACAAACTCAAGGGGGCCGAGTCTACCAACTGAAAAGGCAGCAGTTGAAGCGCTAGCAATTTAGCCAAGCTAGCATTCAACCGCTGGGCATGTGGATGGCTGGGAGTGAACTTCTTTCGACGGTCCAGCAGCTGGGGCAGGGAAATTTGCCTGCTAGAATCGGACGTTGGTGTACTGCTAGCAGAGTGCCCGCAAGTACTTGCCTGTGACACACCTAATTCTACACCTTCATTCCTCTCAGAGCAGGTTTCAGAGAGGAGTGAAGTTATAGTGGGGTTGGAGATCCCAGCTGATGCGGTGCAAGAAGAGGTCAGCTTTGTTCTTTGGTGTGGGTCTTTAAGGTAGGCTTGCCAACGAGCTGCATGGCAGGTCAACAGATGTCTGATCAAGCATGTGGTGCCCAAGCGGCTGATGTTTTGGCCACGCGATATACGCTTGAGACATATGTTGCAAACAGCAGCTGTGCGATCTGATGCACTCGCCTCAAAAAAGGCCCACACCAAAGAACTTTTTGCATGACGGGCAGAGGCAGCGCCCTGCACAGGCGGAGCTCTGCGGTGTGATTCCGTCGGTGTGCTGCCCATACGCTGGCCACTCAAGGGCATCCTGCCTCGTTGGAGATGTGCCTCCTCCTCATCCTCCTCCTCCTCCTCTCTCCTATTAGGCACCCACGTGGAGTCAGTGACCTCATCATCCCCTCCCTCCTCATCACTGGAGCCAATCTGGCAATATGCTGCAGCTGCTGGAGCATGACTGCCAGATTGGTGTCCTTCTTGAGCATCCCCTCTCTCTGCTCTCACGCTGCTGCCTTCCTCTAGCTGGGTATCATCATCAGATCCTTCCAAACGCTGGGCATCCTCCTGGAGCATGTACCCAACACTGTGCTCAAACAGTTCGGGGGACTCCTCAGGAGGAGGGCATGGTGGGTCTAGGGAAGGATTGACTAATGAAGATAATGATACCAGAGAAGAGGACGCTTTGGCAGCTGCTTTGCCAGTACCCTGAGCCTGGGTGAGAGAGGATGAGGAGGATGAGGTGGGCTTGGTCATCCACTCTACCAAGTCTTCGGCATGATGTGGCTCAACATGTCCAGCTGCCGAAAACAAGGACAAGCGTGTCCCATGGCCATGTGCTGATGACAATGCACCGCGTACACGACCAGCACTGTTGCCCCCATACACAGAGCCTGCTTGCCCTCTTTTTTTGCCTCCTGACTGTCTGCCTCTCCTTGGTTGCCTTCCAGACATTTTAATGGATGGCCTGCAGGGAGATGGGAAAAACAGCAATAAGGGCTACCTTCAGGTGTATACTGTGCAGGAGGCTTAGCAACAATGACACTGACACTGTCCCCTGCCTATCCTTCTCTGTCCCTAAACACAAGGATTGAAAATATGGTTCAGCAAAATAGTTTTAGAACAGAATAGCACACTGACACTTTCCCTCACTGTCCTACTCTGTCCCTCCCTACAAACAAGATTTAGCACAGAATAGCACACTGATAATTTCTACGAGTGTCCTTCTCTGTCCCTAAACTCAAGGATTGAAAATATGGAACAGCAAATTTGGTTTAGAACAGAACAGCACACTGTCAGTTTCACTCACTGTACCTCTCTGTCCCTCAACTCAAGGATTGAAAATATGGAACAGCAAATTTGGTTTAGAACAGAACAGCACACTGTCAGTTTCACTCACTGTACCTCTCTGTCCCTCAACTCAAGGATTGAAAATATGGTTCAGCAAAATAATTTTAGAACAGAATAGCACACTGACACTTTCCCTCACTGTACCTCTCTGTCCCTCAACTCAAGGATTGAAAATATGGAACAGCAAATTTGGTTTAGAACAGAACAGCACACTGTCAGTTTCACTCACTGTACCTCTCTGTCCCTCAACTCAAGGATTGAAAATATGGTTCAGCAAAATAATTTTAGAACAGAATAGCACACTGACACTTTCCCTCACTGTACCTCTCTGTCCCTCAACTCAAGGATTGAAAATATGGAACAGCAAATTTGGTTTAGAACAGAACAGCACACTGTCAGTTTCACTCACTGTACCTCTCTGTCCCTCAACTCAAGGATTGAAAATATGGTTCAGCAAAATA
Source organism: Rana muscosa (assembly GCA_029206835.1). Lineage (NCBI taxonomy): Eukaryota > Metazoa > Chordata > Amphibia > Anura > Ranidae > Rana > Rana muscosa. The sequence goes on from CM055118.1 coordinate 214,266,930, forward strand.
ATTTTAGAACAGAATAGCACACTGACACTTTCCCTCACTGTACCTCTCTGTCCCTCAACTCAAGGATTGAAAATATGGAACAGCAAATTTGGTTTAGAACAGAACAGCACACTGTCAGTTTCACTCACTGTACCTCTCTGTCCCTCAACTCAAGGATTGAAAATATGGTTCAGCAAAATAATTTTAGAACAGAATAGCACACTGACACTTTCCCTCACTGTACCTCTCTGTCCCTCAACTCAAGGATTGAAAATATGGAACAGCAAATTTGGTTTAGAACAGAACAGCACACTGTCAGTTTCACTCACTGTACTTCTCTGTCCCTCAACTCAAGGATTGAAAATATGGTTCAGCAAAATAGTTTTAGAACAGAATAGCACACTGACACTTTCCCTCACTGTACCTCTCTGTCCCTCAACTCAAGGATTGAAAATATGGAAGAGCAAAATTGGTTTAGAACAGAATAGCACACTGTCACTTTCACTCACTGTACCTCTCTGTCCCTCAACTCAAGGATTGAAAATATGGTTCAGCAAAATAGTTTTAGAACAGAATAGCACACTGACACTTTCCCTCACTGTACCTCTCTGTCCCTCAACTCAAGGATTGAAAATATGGAACAGCAAATTTGGTTTAGAACAGAACAGCACACTGTCAGTTTCACTCACTGTACCTCTCTGTCCCTCAACTCAAGGATTGAAAATATGGTTCAGCAAAATAGTTTTAGAACAGAATAGCACACTGACACTTTCCCTCACTGTACCTCTCTGTCCCTCAACTCAAGGATTGAAAATATGGAACAGGAAATTTGGTTTAGAACAGAACAGCACACTGTCAGTTTCACTCACTGTACCTCTCTGTCCCTCAACTCAAGGATTGAAAATATGGTTCAGCAAAATAGTTTTAGAACAGAATAGCACACTGACACTTTCCCTCACTGTACCTCTCTGTCCCTCAACTCAAGGATTCAAAATATGGAACAGCAAATTTGGTTTAGAACAGAACAGCACACTGTCAGTTTCACTCACTGTACCTCTCTGTCCCTCAACTCAAGGATTGAAAATATGGTTCAGCAATATAGTTTTAGAACAGAATAGCACACTGACACTTTCCCTCACTGTACCTCTCTGTCCCTCAACTCAAGGATTGAAAATATGGAACAGCAAATTTGGTTTAGAACAGAACAGCACACTGTCAGTTTCACTCACTGTACCTCTCTGTCCCTCAACTCAAGGATTAAAAATATAGAACAGCAAATTTGGTTTAGAACAGAACAGCACACTGTCAGTTTCACTCACTGTACCTCTCTGTCCCTCAACTCAAGGATTGAAAATATGGAACAGCAAAATTGGTTTAGAACAGAATAGCACACTGTCAGTTTCACTCACTGTACCTCTCTGTCCCTCAACTCAAGGATTGAAAATATGGTTCAGCAAAATAGTTTTAGAACAGAATAGCACACTGACACTTTCCCTCACTGTACCTCTCTGTCCCTCAACTCAAGGATTGAAAATATGGAACAGCAAATTTGGTTTAGAACAGAACAGCACACTGTCAGTTTCACTCACTGTACCTCTCTGTCCCTCAACTCAAGGATTGAAAATATGGTTCAGCAAAATAGTTTTAGAACAGAATAGCACACTGACACTTTCCCTCACTGTACCTCTCTGTCCCTCAACTCAAGGATTGAAAATATGGAAGAGCAAAATTGGTTTAGAACAGAATAGCACACTGTCAGTTTCACTCACTGTACCTCTCTGTCCCTCAACTCAAGGATTGAAAATATGGAACAGCAAATTTGGTTTAGAACAGAACAGCACACTGTCAGTTTCACTCACTGTACCTCTCTGTCCCTCAACCCAAGGATTGAAAATATGGTTCAGCAAAATAGTTTTAGAACAGAATAGCACACTGACACTTTCCCTCACTGTACCTCTCTGTCCCTCAACTCAAGGATTGAAAATATGGAACAGCAAATTTGGTTTAGAACAGAACAGCACACTGTCAGTTTCACTCACTGTACCTCTCTGTCCCTCAACTCAAGGATTGAAAATATGGTTCAGCAAAATAGTTTTAGAACAGAATAGCACACTGACACTTTCCCTCACTGTACCTCTCTGTCCCTCAACTCAAGGATTGAAAATATGGAACAGCAAATTTGGTTTAGAACAGAACAGCACACTGTCAGTTTCACTCACTGTACCTCTCTGCCCCTCAACTCAAGGATTGAAAATATGGTTCAGCAAAATAGTTTTAGAACAGAATAGCACACTGACACTTTCCCTCACTGTACCTCTCTGTCCCTCAACTCAAGGATTGAAAATATGGAACAGCAAATTTGGTTTAGAACAGAACAGCACACTGTCAGTTTCACTCACTGTACCTCTCTGTCCCTCAACTCAAGGATTGAAAATATGGTTCAGCAAAATAGTTTTAGAACAGAATAGCACACTGACACTTTCCCTCACTGTACCTCTCTGTCCCTCAACTCAAGGATTCAAAATATGGAACAGCAAATTTGGTTTAGAACAGAACAGCACACTGTCAGTTTCACTCACTGTACCTCTCTGTCCCTCAACTCAAGGATTGAAAATATGGTTCAGCAAAATAGTTTTAGAACAGAATAGCACACTGACACTTTCCCTCACTGTACCTCTCTGTCCCTCAACTCAAGGATTGAAAATATGGAACAGCAAATTTGGTTTAGAACAGAACAGCACACTGTCAGTTTCACTCACTGTACCTCTCTGTCCCTCAACTCAAGGATTGAAAATATGGTTCAGCAAAATAGTTTTAGAACAGAATAGCACACTGACACTTTCCCTCACTGTACCTCTCTGTCCCTCAACTCAAGGATTCAAAATATGGAACAGCAAATTTGGTTTAGAACAGAACAGCACACTGTCAGTTTCACTCACTGTACCTCTCTGTCCCTCAACTCAAGGATTGAAAATATGGTTCAGCAATATAGTTTTAGAACAGAATAGCACACTGACACTTTCCCTCACTGTACCTCTCTGTCCCTCAACTCAAGGATTGAAAATATGGAACAGCAAATTTGGTTTAGAACAGAACAGCACACTGTCAGTTTCACTCACTGTACCTCTCTGTCCCTCAACTCAAGGATTAAAAATATAGAACAGCAAATTTGGTTTAGAACAGAACAGCACACTGTCAGTTTCACTCACTGTACCTCTCTGTCCCTCAACTCAAGGATTGAAAATATGGAACAGCAAAATTGGTTTAGAACAGAATAGCACACTGTCAGTTTCACTCACTGTACCTCTCTGTCCCTCAACTCAAGGATTGAAAATATGGTTCAGCAAAATAGTTTTAGAACAGAATAGCACACTGACACTTTCCCTCACTGTACCTCTCTGTCCCTCAACTCAAGGATTGAAAATATGGAACAGCAAATTTGGTTTAGAACAGAACAGCACACTGTCAGTTTCACTCACTGTACCTCTCTGTCCCTCAACTCAAGGATTGAAAATATGGTTCAGCAAAATAGTTTTAGAACAGAATAGCACACTGACACTTTCCCTCACTGTACCTCTCTGTCCCTCAACTCAAGGATTGAAAATATGGAAGAGCAAAATTGGTTTAGAACAGAATAGCACACTGTCAGTTTCACTCACTGTACCTCTCTGTCCCTCAACTCAAGGATTGAAAATATGGAACAGCAAATTTGGTTTAGAACAGAACAGCACACTGTCAGTTTCACTCACTGTACCTCTCTGTCCCTCAACCCAAGGATTGAAAATATGGTTCAGCAAAATAGTTTTAGAACAGAATAGCACACTGACACTTTCCCTCACTGTACCTCTCTGTCCCTCAACTCAAGGATTGAAAATATGGAACAGCAAATTTGGTTTAGAACAGAACAGCACACTGTCAGTTTCACTCACTGTACCTCTCTGTCCCTCAACTCAAGGATTGAAAATATGGTTCAGCAAAATAGTTTTAGAACAGAATAGCACACTGACACTTTCCCTCACTGTACCTCTCTGTCCCTCAACTCAAGGATTGAAAATATGGAACAGCAAATTTGGTTTAGAACAGAACAGCACACTGTCAGTTTCACTCACTGTACCTCTCTGCCCCTCAACTCAAGGATTGAAAATATGGTTCAGCAAAATAGTTTTAGAACAGAATAGCACACTGACACTTTCCCTCACTGTACCTCTCTGTCCCTCAACTCAAGGATTGAAAATATGGAACAGCAAATTTGGTTTAGAACAGAACAGCACACTGTCAGTTTCACTCACTGTACCTCTCTGTCCCTCAACTCAAGGATTGAAAATATGGTTCAGCAAAATAGTTTTAGAACAGAATAGCACACTGACACTTTCCCTCACTGTACCTCTCTGTCCCTCAACTCAAGGATTCAAAATATGGAACAGCAAATTTGGTTTAGAACAGAACAGCACACTGTCAGTTTCACTCACTGTACCTCTCTGTCCCTCAACTCAAGGATTGAAAATATGGTTCAGCAAAATAGTTTTAGAACAGAATAGCACACTGACACTTTCCCTCACTGTACCTCTCTGTCCCTCAACTCAAGGATTGAAAATATGGAACAGCAAATTTGGTTTAGAACAGAACAGCACACTGTCAGTTTCACTCACTGTACCTCTCTGTCCCTCAACTCAAGGATTGAAAATATGGAACAGCAAATTTGGTTTAGAACAGAACAGCACACTGTCAGTTTCACTCACTGTACCTCTCTGTCCCTCAACTCAAGGATTGAAAATATGGAACAGCAAAATTGGTTTAGAACAGAATAGCACACTGTCAGTTTCACTCACTGTACCTCTCTGTCCCTCAACTCAAGGATTGAAAATATGGTTCAGCAAAATAGTTTTAGAACAGAATAGCACACTGACACTTTCCCTCACTGTCCTACTCTGTCCCTCCCTACAAACAAGATTAAGCACAGAATAGCACACTGATAATTTCTGCGAGTGTCCTTCTCTGTCCCTAAACTCAAGGATTGAAAATATGGAACAGCAAAATAGTTTTAGAACAGAATAGCACACTGACACTTTCCCTCACTGTACCTCTCTGTCCCTCAACTCAAGGATTGAAAATATGGAACAGCAAATTTGGTTTAGAACAGAACAGCACACTGTCAGTTTCACTCACTGTACCTCTCTGTCCCTCAACTCAAGGATTGAAAATATGGTTCAGCAAAATAGTTTTAGAACAGAATAGCACACTGACACTTTCCCTCACTGTACCTCTCTGTCCCTCAACTCAAGGATTCAAAATATGGAACAGCAAATTTGGTTTAGAACAGAACAGCACACTGTCAGTTTCACTCACTGTACCTCTCTGTCCCTCAACTCAAGGATTGAAAATATGGTTCAGCAAAATAGTTTTAGAACAGAATAGCACACTGACACTTTCCCTCACTGTACCTCTCTGTCCCTCAACTCAAGGATTGAAAATATGGAACAGCAAATTTGGTTTAGAACAGAACAGCACACTGTCAGTTTCACTCACTGTACCTCTCTGTCCCTCAACTCAAGGATTGAAAATATGGAACAGCAAATTTGGTTTAGAACAGAACAGCACACTGTCAGTTTCACTCACTGTACCTCTCTGTCCCTCAACTCAAGGATTGAAAATATGGAACAGCAAAATTGGTTTAGAACAGAATAGCACACTGTCAGTTTCACTCACTGTACCTCTCTGTCCCTCAACTCAAGGATTGAAAATATGGTTCAGCAAAATAGTTTTAGAACAGAATAGCACACTGACACTTTCCCTCACTGTCCTACTCTGTCCCTCCCTACAAACAAGATTAAGCACAGAATAGCACACTGATAATTTCTGCGAGTGTCCTTCTCTGTCCCTAAACTCAAGGATTGAAAATATGGAACAGCAAAATTGGTTTCGAACAGAATAGCACACTGACACTTTCCCTCACTGTACCTCTCTGTCCCTACAAACAAGATTTAGCACAAAATAGCACACTGACACTTTCCCTCACTGTACCTCTCTGTCCCTACAAACAAGATTTAGCACAAAATAGCACACTGACACTTTCCCTCACTGTACCTCTCTGTCCCTACAAACAAGGCTTAGCACAGAATAGCACACTGTCACTGACACTCTCCCTACCTATCCTTATCTGTCCCTAAACACAAGGAATCCAGGATTATGTAAAGGAAAAATAATTACACTGTCCCTGCCTATGCTTCTCTTTCCCTACTCCGGTCCGGAACACACTACACAAGGCCGCCGCGCTGGCGGCCTTTTATAGTGTGGGGCGTGTACTAAACCCCCTCAGCAATAATTGGCCACAGGCATCCTGCCTGTGGCCAATCATTGCTCTCCTCGCTGCCGGCGCTGTGATTGGCCAAGCATGCGGGGTCACAGTGCATGCTTGGCCAATCACAGCGCCTGGATGACACTGCGATGGCGTAGTGCATTGTGGGCCGTTCGCGTCACTCGAATTTGGCGCGAACGGCCCAAATCGTTCGATCTTCGTCGAACGATCGAACAGCCAATGTTCGAGTCGAACGTATGTTCGACTCGAACACGAAGCTCATCCCTATTGGGGATATAGAGACTTGTCCTTTACATTCTAGGGGACGAGAACCAACTTTGAGGAGAACCTTGCTGCAAGACCCGTAAGTTACAAGTGTGCTTAACCTCTGCAAACCAGAGGGTACGGGCATGGTGGTATGGTGTGCCTTTTCCTCCTGTGAGTGAGCCAAAGACGGGAGTAAAAGGGCCGTGTGCTACATTTATAAATACCCAAATGCATGCCTGAATACACAAAGAAAAATGTCATTGTGTTACAAACAACCACCAATGTGTATTTAATTTATAATCCCGAAAACCAACAGATTACCGTATTTTTGCAAGCGAGATTCATGTTGTTTTTTTAAACTGTTTTGTTGTAGCCAATCTATGTAAACACGATAAGTAACCCTTTGTAGTTATGACATGTCCCGGTTTTCTGCTTTGCAGCTAAAGCACTGTAAAATTACTCCATTAATGACGATAGGAATGGAGAATGTTGAGCTTCCGAACATGTGAGAAAACCACAGGAATCCCCATGTGACCTGCGCTCAGATTGTTATTGGAAGCAGCTGTGACTGATAGTGACCTGCCCCCCTCCTTTCATCCTCTTTACTGCAGGCAGGCAGAAAATTATGGAAAAGGTCTTTGCTTTTTTTCGGCTGCGATGACCACCTCTTTCCACCAGGGAGCAATACCAACATAAAACAACAACAAAAAAGAAGATGTTTGCATCAGATTTTGTAATGAGTAGCATCTTCTAAAAGCACAGCTATACCTTTTTTTTTTTTATTGAATTTTTTTACTAAAGTTACAAACATTTAAACAGATTTAACAGTCAGCACTATCATACACCAGCACCAGTGAACAATGCAGCTCCAGACCATACCAGTGACTGACCAGTTTCTTGTATAGAGGTAAATAAGGAAAATAAAGCACACATTTGCAGAGTCAAATCGCATCACTACTGGGATATCAACAGGTATTGGGTCAGGTGCTCACCAAGGCCTGCATATAGTTAGCATTTTGCCCACAGTATAAACTTTTAACCAATGAGTAGTTAATCTAAAGCGGTAGAACTATCATTCATCTAACTGCCCCACACCTTTTCAAATTTAATTGGTACCCCTCTACTAGGATCCGTAGCTTTTTACAGCGGTAAGGTATTATTTATTAACGTCTTCCAAGCCACAATGGTAGGGGCCACCAGTTTCTTTCATGACAGAATGATAATTTTACGTGCATAATACAAGAGCAGGGTAAGTAGCGTACGGATCACCTTTTTGGGTGCCAACGAGTCCACCAGTCCAAACAAACAGACTGCTATGGAAGGTCTGATGGTAATCATTGTACAGCTATACCTTTTTACTAAAAACGTTCAGTAACACCCCCCATCCCCCCCAAACCTAAACCACACTAACCACCCCCTCCGTAGCTGTTTACTTAGTACCAGAACTGCAGCTCGCTCCTGTGTTTGCATTATTGGTAGTGATAATTTTTCCAGAGCTGGTCTACCTAAAGCAAGGGTCTCAAACTGGTGGCCCTCCAGCTGTTGCGAAACTACAAGTCCCATCATGCCTCTGCCTGTGGGAATCATGCTTCTAACTGCCAGCCTTGCAATGCCTCATGGGACTTGTAGTTTCGCAACAGCTGGAGGGCCACCAGTTTGAGACCCCTGACCTAAAGGCTTTAATGGGCCATATATGGAGACTGTATATAGCCTAATTTCAAGAATATAGGGATTAAGTGCACTGATCTGGCCAATGATGGAGAAAATGTTTCCGGCAAAGTGTCAAAAGTAGGCCATGGCCCATGACAATTGACTTAGGATAAGTAAACAGTTGGGGGGGGGGGGGGTAACCATAGTTTAGTAAAAGATACACCAGTCCTTTAAAGCAGAGCTGAAGTCCCCCTCCAATAATATTGCCATCAGGGATTATTTTGGCAAAATACTGCTTCTTTGCTGAAATTTTTTTTTTTACCTGTCTACTTTTATATATATGTTTTGCATACCACTTGTGGTGCATGCGCAGTGCAATGTATACTACTACCAGAGAGTGCAGTCTAGTGTTGGAACCATGTACCGTAACTACCACCTGCATGCATAGCATTTACATTATCAGTGCCAATCAATGCAAAAAAAATATCTGGTCTAGAGAAAGGTGGCAGCAATGCTTGACACCCCTTAATTTGAAACCTATCAGCTTAAAAATTCACCTACAGCCAGTCTGATGTTTGGGTGTTTTGGTAGTTGGTGGGTCCAGCTGTCAAAATAAGATAGGCACAGCAGGAGATTCGTCTATCCACTAATTAGAGCGTGGATGGAAGAATCTGTTAGTGGAAGAATCTATCAGTGTGTGGCCAGTAGGGATGAGCTTTGAGTTCGAGTCAAACTCATGTTCGACTCGAACATTGCCTGTTCGCCCGTTGGCCGAACAGCGAACAATTTGGGGTGTTCGCAGCAAATTCGAAAAGCCGCGGAACACCCTGCAAAAGTCTATGGGAGAAATCTAAAGTGCTAATTTTAAAGGCTTATATGCAAGTTATTTTCATAAAAAGTGTTTGGGGACCCGGGTCCTGCCCCAGGGGACATGTATCAATGCAAAAAATAGTTTTAAAAACTGCAGTTTTTTCGGGAGCAGTAATTTTAATAATGCTTAAAGTGAAAGAATAAAAGTGAAATATTCCTTTAAATTTCGTACCTGGGGGGTGTGTATAGTATGCCTGTAAAGTAGAGCTTGTTTCCCGTGCTTAGAACTGTCCCTGCACAAAATGTAATTTCAGAAAGAAAAAAAGTCATTTAAAAGTACTCGCTACTGTAATGAATTACAGAGAAAAGTCATTGAAAGTCATTGATTAAAAAAAAAAAAAAATGCGTGGGGGTCCCCCTAAATACAATTATCAGGCCCTTCAGGTCTGGTATGGATATTAAGGGGAACCCTGTACCAAATAAAAAAAAAATGACGTGGGGTTCCCCCCAAATATCCATACCAGACCCTTCAGGTCTGGTATGGATTTTAAGGGGAACTCTGCATCAAATTTAAAAAAAAATGGCGTGGAGTTCCTATACCAGACCCTTATCCGAGCACGCAACCTGGCAGGCCGCAGGAAAAGAGGGGGGACGAGAGAGCGCCCCCCCTCCAGAACCATACCAGGCCACATGACCTTAACATGGGGAGGATGCTTTGGGGTCTGGACCCCAAAGCACCATGTCAACATGTTGATGGGGACAAGGGTCTCATCCCCACAAAACTTGCCCGGGTGGTTATGGGGGTCTGCGGGCGGGGGGCTTATCGGAATCTGGAAGACTCCTTTAACAAAGGGGACCCCCAGATCCCCCCCTATGTGAATTGGTAAGGGGTACATTGTACCCCTACCATTTCACAAAGAAAGTGTAAAAAGTTGTAAAAAAAACACACAGACACAGTTGGGATAAGTCCTTTATTATAAATAAAAAAAATAAAAAAAAAAGATTCCAGCGGTGGTAATCCACTCTCGATCTCCACTCCAGTGATGTCGGTATCCAGCGACGGATGATCTGCAGGCTCCAGCGATGATGTCCAGCGAGGAACAGCACACGGTCCGGTCTCCACCGAAGACACCCCAGGAATGACGTCGCGGCAGCCTGACAGGTCTTATGTAGCTGAGGATGGGGCCACTCGTCACGTGACCACGTCCCCCTCTGACGCAAGGGGAAACCCGGGATTTCCCAGTGACGTGCGGGTGACCTCACCCCCTCTGATATAATTCAGGTTTCCTGTTGCATGAGAGGGGGCGGGGTCACCCGCACGTCACTGGGAAATCCCGGGTTTCCCCTTGCGTCAGAGGGGGACGGGGTCACGTGACAGGTGGCCCCGTCTTCAGCTACATAAGACCTGTCAGGCTGCCGCAACGTCAATCCCGGGGTGTCTCCGGTGGAGACAGGACCGTGTGCTGTTCCTCGCTGGACATCATCGCTGGAGCCTGCAGATCATCCGTCGCTGGATACCGACATTACTGGAGTGAAGATCGAGAGTGGATTACCACCGCTGGAATCTTTTTTTTATTTTTTATTTTTAATAAAAGGACTTATCTCAACTGTCTGTCTGTCTTTTACAATTTCTTACACTTTCTTTGTGAAATGGTAGGGGTACAATGTACCCCTCACCAATTCACAAGGGGGGGCGGGATCTGGGGGTTCCCATTTGCTAAAGGGGTCTACCAGATTCCGATAAGCCCCCCGCCCGCAGACCCCCACAACCACCGGGCAAGGGCTGTGGGGGTGAGGCCCTTGTCCCCATCAACATGGGGGCATGATGCTTTGGGGTCCAGACCCCAAAGCATCCTCCCCATGTTGAGGGCATGTGGCCTGGTATGGTTCAGGAGGGGGGCGCTCTCTCGTCCCCCCCTCTTTTCCTGTGGCCTGCCAGGTTGCGTGCTCGGATAAGAGTCTGGTATGGATTTTTGGGGGGAACTCCACGCCATTTTTTTTTATTTGGCGCGGAGTTCCCCTTTAAATCCATACCAGACCTGAAGGGTCTGGTATGGATATTTGGGGGAACCCCACATGATTTGATTTTTAATTTGGAGTAGGGTTCCCCTTAATATCGATACCAGACCTGAAGGGCCTGGTAATTGAATTTGGGGGGACCCCCACACATTTTTTTTTTTTTTTTTTTATCAATGACTTTCAATGACTTTTCTCTGTATTGCCGGGAGACGACAATTCATTACAGCCGTGAGTACTTTTAAATGACTTTTTTTCCTTTAGAAATAAAATTTTGTGCAGGGACAGTTTTAAGTACGAGAAACAAGCGCTACTTTACAGGCATACTATACACCCCCCCAGGTACGAAGTTTAAAGGAATATTTCACTTTTATTGTTTCACTTTAAGCATTATTAAAATCACTGCTCCCGAAAAAATGCCAATTTGTAAAACTTTTTTTTGCATTGATACATGTCCTCTGGGGCAGGACCCGGGTCCCCAAATACTTTTTATGACAATAACTTGCATATAAGACTTTAAAATTAGCACTTTAGATTTTTCATTTTCGTGTCCCATAGACTTTAACGGTGTTCGGATATTCAAACAAATGTATTGCCTGTTCGCATGTCCTGATGCAAACCGAACTGGGGGGTGTTCGGCTCATCCCTAGTGGCCAGTTTAAAGAACAACAAATCTTATCTTTACTGTGTAAACTACTAGTTCCATCAATTCACCAGGTATTGAAAGCCCAGCACACATGTGAGGGCTTCCATTTTATTGAACATCAATCAAATAGACTATAAGGGCAACAAATTTTAACTCTTAACCTCAAGTACCAGTAATTCTGACCTTAGAACAGTCTAATCTGATAAACAGGCAGAATAATTCCATTAGATGGTCTTTTTTGATCATCTCACACTTTACATCAGTAATTGAAGGGAGAACATAATAGCGGTATGGCTAACCGAGGGTGCTATTAGCTAGGTAAGGAGATAAGGGTGGGCAGTTTAGAATAAGCTAAATTAAAGATTGTATTTCAGAGATATATAAGGGGGAGTTTGGGACTTTAGCTGAGGCAAATGACAAAAACTTAGTACAAAATATCTTGCTATAGCACACTGCAGTTGGTATATACATGTGGAATAATAATTTCATATATATACATGCCATCAATATATTGTAATTCATACATACATAAATAACTTAGCAGCACATTGCAGTTACCAATATGTAAGATGAACATAGATGTGCAATATTCCATATAATGTGAATAGTAAAAATGACAAGAAATTCATAGTATGGTCTAAGTGAAAGATGGGTCATATATTAAAAACATGGATGCATCCTACAGTGCTCAACACATTTCGTGAATTTCCACTTCCTCAGGAGTGGATGCATAAACATGTCTGCAAAAGACATAAATGCCATTATGATCTAGTATTTGACTCAAAACATCAGAAGGAGGATAAATAGGGGAGGAAAAGGGGTTCCAGTCCTAGATACTTACATAGGGCTATGGGTCAAAAACATGCAGTACTGCGAGATGAGGGTCGCTGGGGATTGTCTGTCCATTTATGATAGATATTCATATTTATTCACTTTATAGATATTCTTGGAGCTTTTACTAAGTACAACATGGAGATCTTAATTTTACTGGGGACATTTTATATGCACCCGATTCACACACAGATTTATACTACCTCAGCTCCTGGGACAGACAATCCCCCCTTATATTTACAGAAACAGGGATGGAGGCACATGAATACATGTGCTTTATTTAAAGTCCCAATTACCCCTTTACCTCAAGAATTACAGCAATATGCTGTGGTAAGATACAAACAAGGATAATAGGTCAAAGAGAGGGCCAAATCTAAAAACCCTTAGGAGTCAAAAGTTTTTTTCTCATCTGGTTATTTCAAGCAGAGCAAATGACAGCCAGGCATTTCAGGTGCCACACAATCCCCCTTAATCAGAGATGGAGGAAAAGTTTAAAATAAGTATTCTAAAGGGTAAGTTCACCTTTTAAAAAAAAATGCACATCTTTTTGCAGGTAAAAACTGTGCCTTTAATTTTATTTGCAATGCTGGAAGCCATTGCACCCATGATCAGCAGATCGTGGGTGCAATGCAGGGCTCTTGCAGACTCTGTGTAAGCTAAATACACATGTACGCTAGCACACCATAGACCTTGAATTACAGTCCAAAACTTTTATTGCAAAAAGATCACATCACAACAAAATAAGTGCAATGTTTCGGAGCCATGTGCTAAAAAATAAGAAAAAAACTCCCTTTATATTAAAAATCATTGTGCAAACTGTTTGTGCTATATGAATCTTGTATAATAATAAAAATATTCATAAAAGAGGCACTATGGAGGTCAAGTTAAAGTCAAAAATTGGTGCTCAAAGTAAATTCACAGGAGTTATTTATATAATATAGTGTTAAAGAACTATGGGGTTGATTTACTAAAAGTGGAGCACCCAGAACCTGGTGCAGCTGTGCATGGTAGCCAATCATTTTCTAACTTCAGATTGTTTAATTAAGCTTTGGCAATAAAACCTGGAAGATGATTGGTTTCTATGCATAGCAGCACTCTCCAGTTTTAGTAAATAACCCCCACTGTGTTACTCAGTTCCCAGTAAGCCATTGTCCCATTATAGCTACTTGTACTACGATGTACAGTCCATCTTTATTATTCAAGTTACTGCAAAATAACCAGTACTTAGATATTTCACTGTCTATTGGCAACAGAAGAATGGCATTTAAAATCACACTGGTTGTCTCTGGTACTAGTATGGGTGTTGTTTTGCAATTGTTTCCATTTATGAACGTTTTAACATACAAGTGATAGATTTTACATTATATACAGGTCCTTCTCAAAAAATTAGCATATTGTGATAAAGTTCATTATTTTCTGTAATGTACTGATAAACATTAGACTTTCATATATTTTAGATTCGTTAAACACAACTTGAAGTAGTTCAAGCCTTTTCTTGTTTTAATATTGATGATTTTGGCATACAGCTCATGACAACCCAAAATTCCTATCTCAAAAAATTAGCATATCATGAAAAGGTTCTCTAAACGAGCTATTAACCTAATCATCTGAATCAACTAATTAACTCTAAACACCTGCAAAAGATTCCTGAGGCTTTTAAAAACTCCCAGCCTGGTTCATTACTCAAAACCGCAATCATGGGTAAGACTGCCGACCTGACTGCTGTCCAGAAGGCCATCATTGACACCCTCAAGCAAGAGGGTAAGACACAGAAAGAAATTTCTGAACGAATAGGCTGTTCCCAGAGTGCTGTATCAAGGCACCTCAGTGGGAAGTCTGTGGGAAGGAAAAAGTGTGACAGAAAACGCTGCACAATGAGAAGAGGTGACCGGACCCTGAAGAAGATTGTGGAGAAGGACCGATTCCAGACCTTGGAGGACCTGCGGAAGCAGTGGACTGAGTCTGGAGTAGAAACATCCAGAGCCACTGTGAACAGGCGTGTGCAGGAAATGGGCTACAGGTGCCGCATTCCCCAGGTCAAGCCACTTTTGAACCAGAAACAGCGGCAGAAGCGCCTGACCTGGGCTACAGAGAAGCAGCACTGGACTGTTGCTCAGTGGTCCAAAGTACATTCAGAAATCAAGGTGCCAGAGTCTGGAGGAAGACTGGGGAGAGGGAAATGCCAAAATGCCTGAAGTCCAGTGTCAAGTACCCACAGTCAGTGATGGTCTGGGGTGCCATGTCAGCTGCTGGTGTTGGTCCACTGTGTTTTATCAAGGGCAGGGTCAATGCAGCTAGCTATCAGGAGATTTTGGAGCACTTCATGCTTCCATCTGCTGAAAAGCTTTATGGAGATGAAGATTTCATTTTTCAGCACGACCTGGCACCTGCTCACAGTGCCAAAACCACTGGTAAATGGTTTACTGACCATGGTATTACTGTGCTCAATTGGCCTGCCAACTCTCCTGACCTGAACCCCATAGAGAATCTGTGGGATATTGGGAAGAGAAAGTTGAGAGACGCAAGACCCAACACTCTGGATGAGCTTAAGGCCGCTATCGAAGCATCCTGGGCCTCCATAACACCTCAGCAGTGCCACAGGCTGGTTGCCTCCATGCCACGCCGCATTGAAGCAGTCATTTCTGCAAAAGGATTCCCGACCAAGTATTGAGTGCATAACTGAACATAATTATTTGAAGGTTGACTTTTTTTGTATTAAAAACACTTTTCTTTTATTGGTCGGATGAAATATGCTAATTTTTTGAGATAGGATTTTTGGGTTTTCATGAGCTGTATGCCAAAATCATCAATATTAAAACAAGAAAAGGCTTGAACTACTTCAGTTGTGTGTAATGAATCTAAAATATATGAAAGTCTAATGTTTATCAGTACATTACAGAAAATAATGAACTTTATCACAATATGCTAATTTTTTGAGAAGGACCTGTACAGTATCTCACAGAAGTGAGTACACACCTCACATTTTTGTAAATATTTTATAATATCTTTTCAAGTGACAACACTGAAGAAATTACACTTTGCTACTAGGGGCGGCAATGAGGCAATTGCCCACCCACAAGAAATGAGTGTGCGAGCGGCTCGGTGGGTGAGCGAGCGGGCGGGCAGCTGGGCGGCTCGGTGGGTGAGCTGGCGGATGGCCAATCAGCGGGCCAGCGGGCGGGGGCCCTGCAGTTTCGCCCTCAATGTGCAGGCAGCTGTGAGCAGCAGAGAGATTACATCATCTCTCTGCTGCCTGACTTCACTCTGGGACACAGCAAGTGATAATCCCCACCATAGCAGGAAAGTTACACAGCAAGTGACAATTGTAGCAGGCAAGTGGAAATCCACAACGTGTGGCAGGTGACGTGACAAGGGACAATCTGCAACTTGTGGCAGGTGATGTGGCAAGTGAAAATCTGCAACTTGTGGCAAGTGACAATCCGCAGCATGTGGCAGGTGACGTGGCAAGGGACAATCTGAATCTGGTGACAGGCGACATGGCAAGTGACAATCCGCAACGTGTGGCAGGTGACGTGGCAAGTGACAACCCGCAACTTCTGGCAGGTGACGTGAAAAGTGACAATCCGCATCTGGTGGCAGGCGACGGTGGCAAGTGACACGCCCAGGGCTCCCACTGATTCTACATTATGGTGAGTTGAACTATTTAATTTTATATAACAATGTAGTAATAGAAATAATGCATTTAAATCATCCTGACACCATAACAACCATGGTGTCGTGATGATTGAAGAGCCAACACCAGCCATTTCCCTGATAAATTGCCCGCAGTGCCCCTCCCAAGACTAGACTCTGGATCTGCCCCTGTTTGCTACAGTGTAAAGTAGTGTGTGTACAGCTTGTATAACAGTGTAAATTTACTGTTCCCTCAAAATAACTCAACACACAGCCATTAAAGGGGTTGTAAAGGTTTGTTTTGTTTTTTTAAATAACAAACATGTTATACTTACCTCCTCTGTGCTAGGGTTTTGCACAGAGTGGCCCCGACCCTCCTGTTTTGGGGTCCCTCAGCGGCGCTCCTGGCGCCTCCCCGCATCGAGTGCCCCCTCGGACAACAGCATTCCAAGGGGACACTCGTGCGGGAGCACTCCCAAGTCCTGCTGCTGCGTCCATTGACACAGACAGCAGGACTCAGCCCCGCCCCGGCTCCCGTGTCACTGGATATGATTGACAGCAGCGGGAGCCAATGGCTGCGCTGCTATTAATCTATCCAATGAGGACCCAAAACACTCTCATTCTCTCATACTGGTCACTGGAAGTTCAACATGGCACCTCATGGCAAAGAACTCTCTGAGGATCTGAAAAAAATTATTGTTGCTCTACATAAAGATGGCCTAGGCCAGTGATGGCGAACCTTGGCACCCCAGATGTTTTGGAACTACATTACCCATGATGCTCAACTACAGTGCAGAGTGCACGAGCATCATGGGAAATGTAGTTCTAAAACATCTGGGGTGCCAAGGTTCGCCATCACTGGCCTAGGCTATAAGAAGATTGCCAAGACCCTGAAACTGAGCTGCAGCATGGTGGCCAAGACCATACAGCGGTTTAACAGGACAGGTTCCATTCATAACAGGCCTCACCATGGTCGACCAAAGAAGTTGAGTGCACATGCTCAGCGTCATATCCAGAGGTTGTCTTTGGGAAATAGACGTATGAGTGCTGCCACCTTTGCTGCAGAGGTTGAAGGGGGTGGGGGGGTCTGTCTGTCAGTGCCCAGACCATATGTCGTACACTGCATCAAATTGGTCTGCATTGCTGTCATATCAGAAGAAGCCTCTTCTAAAGATGATGCACAAGAAAGCCCGCAAACAGTTTGCTCAAGACAAGCAGACTAAGGACATAGATTACTGGAACCATGTCCTATGGTCTGATGAGAACAAGATAAACTTATTGGTTCAGATGGTGTCAAGCATGTGTGACTGCAACCAGGTGAGGAGTAGGGATGAGCCGAACACCCCCGGTTCGGTTCGCACCAGAACCTGCGAACGGATCGAAAGGTCGCGCAAACTTTAGAACCCTATTAAATACAATGGATGCGAACGTTCAAAATCAAAAGTGCTAATTATAACGGCTAATATGCAAGTTATTGTCCTAAAAAGGGTTTGGGGACCCGGGTCCTCCCCCAGGGGACATGTATCAATGCAAAAAGAAGTTTTAATGATGCATAAAGTGAAAAAAAAAAAGTGAAATATTCCTCAAATATCGTACCTGGGGGGTGTCTAAAGTATGCCTGTGAAATGGCACATGTTTCCCGTGTTTAGAACTGTCCCTACACAAAATGACATTTCTAAAGGAAAAAAAGTCATTTAAAACTGCTTGCGGCTTTAATGTAATGTCTGGTCCCGGCGATATGGATGAAAATTATTGAGAAAAATGGCATGGGTACCCCCCCCAGCCCACTACCAGCCCCTTTGGGTCTTGTATGGATATTAAGGGGAACCCTGCACCCAAAGTAAAAAAAGGCCCTATAAACTCTGAACAGCAGTATACAGGCGGTGCAAACAAGACAGGGACTGTAGGTTTGTTCTTAAGTAGAATCTGTTTGGAATTTGGAACAGGTACATTTTTTACGTGTAGCTCCAGCCAAAAAATCTATTTTTAAGCTTTTTGGAAAACATAGGGAAGGGTTATCACCCCTGCAACATTTGTTTTGCTGTCTGTGCACCTGTTCATAACATTTCACCTCACTTTCCGTCCCAATGACAAATGTTTTTTGAAAATTTTGTTTTTTTTGTGAAACAAGGATTGATGATAAAGAATCAGTGGAGAGGAGACACCTTTTTCCCATATTAACTCTTACAGGAGAAAATTTCCCTTCCTAGGGGTAGATTTCCTCTCACTTCCTGTTGTCTACTTCCGTTTGCAAGTAGGAGTTGTTTGTAAGTTGGATGTTTGAAAGTAGGGGCCTGCCGTATATACTCTGCAGATATTTGGCCCTTAGGTGTTGGTTTTGCCACAACACTGTAAGCCCTCAAAGTTACTCTTGGTGGGAGCTGGAACGCCCTGCTGTGAACTATTTTATCAAGAATTGTAATTACATGCCATTGTTGAACAGTGGTAGGAAAAATTGGGCCTTTGGTGGTGGTGGTGGTGCCACAACACTGTAAGTCCTCACAGTTACTCTTGGTGGGCGCAGGAATGGGCCCAGCTGTGAAATATTAGATCAAGAATTGTAATCACATGCCCCTGTTGAATAGGGGCAGAAAAATTGGGCCTTTGGTGGTGGTGTTGCCACAACACTGTAAGCACTCACAGTTACTTTTGGTGGGCGCAGGAATGGGCCCTGCTGTGAATTATTAGATCAAGAATTGTAATTACATGCCCCTGTTGAACAGGGGCAGAAAAATTGTGTCTTAGGCACTGGTGCCACAACACTGCAACCCCTCACAGATACTGTACTTGGAGTGCAGCAATGAGCCCTGTTGCAAAGTATTGCATCAAAAATTGTAATTACACGCCCCTGTTAAACAGGGGCAGAAAAATTGGGCCTTAGGCACTGGTGCTGGTGCCACAACACTGCAACCCCTCACAGATACTGTAGTTGGAGCACAGCAATGAGCCCTGCTGCAAAGCATTGCATCAAAAATTGTAAATACACGTCCCTGTTAAACAGGGGCTGGAAAATTGGGCCTTAGGCACTGGTGCTGGTGCCACAACACTGCAACCCCTCACAGATACTGTAATTGGAGCACAGCAATGAGCCCTGCTGTAAAGCATTGCATCAAAAATTGTAAATACACGCCCCTGTTAAACAGGGGCTGAAAAATTGGGCCCTAGCCACTGGTGGTGGTGCCCAGAACCAAAAATGTTCTTTGAAGCTATCAGCATGATTATTGAGGAGAAAGAGGATAGTCACTCAGCATAACAGGATAGTCACTCAGCATTAGGGATGAGCTTCGTGTTCGAGTCGAACATACGTTCGACTCGAACATCGGCTGTTCGATCGTTCGACGAAGATCGAACGATTTGGGCCGTTCGCGCCAAATTTGAGTGACGCGAACGGCCCACAATGCACTACGCCATCGCAGTGTCATCCAGGCGCTGTGATTGGCCAAGCATGCACTGTGACCCCGCATGCTTGGCCAATCACAGCGCCGGCAGCGAGGAGAGCAATGATTGGCCACAGGCAGGATGCCTGTGGCCAATTATTGCTGAGGGTGTTTAGTACACGCCCCACACTATAAAAGGCCGCCAGCACGGCGGCCTAGTGTAGTGTGTTCCGGAGCAGGGATAGAGCAGCATAGGCAGGGACAGTGACTGTTATTTCTTTCTTGCTTAACCTGGATTCCTTTAGTTTAGGGAAAGAGAAGGATAGGTAGGGAGAGTGTCAGTGTGTTTTGTGCTTGTGCTATAGTGTGCTTAAAAAAAACATTTATTCTAGGGACAGAAAACTGTAGGTAGGGACAGTGTCAGTTTCTTTCACTCTGCAAGTCCTTGTTTCCAGGGACCTGGAAGGACAGTGAGTGAATTGTCCTTGTGCTATATTGTGCTTAAAAAAACATTTATTCTAGGGACAGAAAACTGTAGGTAGGGAGAGTGTCAGTTTCTTTCACTCTGCAAGTCCTTGTTTCCAGGGACCTGTAAGGACAGTGAGTGAATTGTCCTTGTGCTATATTGTGATTAAAAAAAACATTTTTTCTAGGGACAGAAAACTGTAGGTAGGGAGAGTGTTTTTTTTCTTTCACTCTGCAAGTCCTTGTTTCCAGGGACCTGGAAGGACAGTGAGTGAATTGTCCTTGTGCTATATTGTGCTTAAAAAAAATCATTTTTTCTAGGGACAGAAAACTGTAGGTAGGGAGAGTGTTTTTTTTTTTTCACTCTGCAAGTCCTTGTTTCCAGGGACCTGTAAGGACAGTGAGTGAATTGTCCTTGTGCTATATTGTGCTTAAAAAAAACATTTATTCTAGGGACAGAAAACTGTAGGTAGGGAGAGTGTCAGTTTATTTCACTCTGCAAGTCCTTGTTTCCAGGGACCTGTAAGGACAGTGAGTGAATTGTCCTTGTGCTATATTGTGATTAAAAAAAACATTTTTTCTAGGGACAGAAAACTGTAGGTAGGGAGAGTGTTTTTTTTCTTTCACTCTGCAAGTCCTTGTTTCCAGGGACCTGTAAGGACAGTGAGTGAATTGTCCTTGTGCTATATTGTGCTTAAAAAAAAACATTTATTCTAGGGACAGAAAACTGTAGGTAGGGAGAGTGTCAGTTTATTTCACTCTGCAAGTCCTTGTTTCCAGGGACCTGTAAGGACAGTGAGTGAATTGTCCTCGTGCTATATTGTGATTAAAAAAAACATTTTTTCTAGGGACAGAAAACTGTAGGTAGGGAGAGTGTTTTTTTTCTTTCACTCTGCAAGTCCTTGTTTCCAGGGACCTGTAAGGACAGTGAGTGAATTGTCCTTGTGCTATATTGTGATTAAAAAAAACATTTTTTCTAGGGACAGAAAACTGTAGGTAGGGAGAGTGTTTTTTTTCTTTCACTCTGCAAGTCCTTGTTTCCAGGGACCTGGAAGGACAGTGAGTGAATTGTCCTTGTGCTATATTGTGCTTAAAAAAAACATTTATTCTAGGGACAGAAAACTGTAGGTAGGGAGAGTGTCAGTTTATTTCACTCTGCAAGTCCTTGTTTCCAGGGACCTGTAAGGACAGTGAGTGAATTGTCCTTGTGCTATATTGTGATTAAAAAAAGACATTTTTTCTAGGGACAGAAAACTGTAGGTAGGGAGAGTGTTTTTTTTCTTTCACTCTGCAAGTCCTTGTTTCCAGGGACCTGGAAGGACAGTGAGTGAATTGTCCTTGTGCTATATTGTGCTTAAAAAAAACATTTATTCTAGGGACAGAAAACTGTAGGTAGGGAGAGTGTCAGTTTATTTCACTCTGCAAGTCCTTGTTTCCAGGGACCTGTAAGGACAGTGAGTGAATTGTCCTTGTGCTATATTGTGATTAAAAAAAACATTTTTTCTAGGGACAGAAAACTGTAGGTAGGGAGAGTGTTTTTTTTCTTTCACTCTGCAAGTCCTTGTTTCCAGGGACCTGGAAGGACAGTGAGTGAATTCTCCTTGTGCTATATTGTGCTTAAAAAAAACATTAATTCTAGGGACAGAAAACTGTAGGTAGGGAGAGTGTTTATTTTCTTTCACTCTGCAAGTCCTTGTTTCCAGGGACCTGTAAGGACAGTGAGTGAATTGTCCTTGTGCTATATTGTGATTAAAAAAAACATTTATTCTAGGGACAGAAAACTGTAGGTAGGGAGAGTGTCAGTTTATTTCACTCTGCAAGTCCTTGTTTCCAGGGACCTGTAAGGACAGTGAGTGAATTGTCCTTGTGCTATATTGTGATTAAAAAAAACATTTTTTCTAGGGACAGAAAACTGTAGGTAGGGAGAGTGTTTTTTTTCTTTCACTCTGCAAGTCCTTGTTTCCAGGGACCTGTAAGGACAGTGAGTGAATTGTCCTTGTGCTATATTGTGCTTAAAAAAAACATTTATTCTAGGGACAGAAAACTGTAGGTAGGGAGAGTGTCAGTTTATTTCACTCTGCAAGTCCTTGTTTCCAGGGACCTGTAAGGACAGTGAGTGAATTGTCCTTGTGCTATATTGTGATTAAAAAAAACATTTTTTCTAGGGACAGAAAACTGTAGGTAGGGAGAGTGTTTTTTTTCTTTCACTCTGCAAGTCCTTGTTTCCAGGGACCTGTAAGGACAGTGAGTGAATTGTCCTTGTGCTATATTGTGATTAAAAAAAACATTTTTTCTAGGGACAGAAAACTGTAGGTAGGGAGAGTGTTTTTTTTCTTTCACTCTGCAAGTCCTTGTTTCCAGGGACCTGGAAGGACAGTGAGTGAATTGTCCTTGTGCTATATTGTGCTTAAAAAAAACATTTATTCTAGGGACAGAAAACTGTAGGTAGGGAGAGTGTCAGTTTATTTCACTCTGCAAGTCCTTGTTTCCAGGGACCTGTAAGGACAGTGAGTGAATTGTCCTTGTGCTATATTGTGATTAAAAAAAACATTTTTTCTAGGGACAGAAAACTGTAGGTAGGGAGAGTGTTTTTTTTCTTTCACTCTGCAAGTCCTTGTTTCCAGGGACCTGGAAGGACAGTGAGTGAATTGTCCTTGTGCTATATTGTGCTTAAAAAAAACATTTATTCTAGGGACAGAAAACTGTAGGTAGGGAGAGTGTCAGTTTATTTCACTCTGCAAGTCCTTGTTTCCAGGGACCTGTAAGGACAGTGAGTGAATTGTCCTTGTGCTATATTGTGATTAAAAAAAACATTTTTTCTAGGGACAGAAAACTGTAGGTAGGGAGAGTGTTTTTTTTCTTTCACTCTGCAAGTCCTTGTTTCCAGGGACCTGTAAGGACAGTGAGTGAATTCTCGTTGTGCTATATTGTGCTTAAAAAAAACATTAATTCTAGGGACAGAAAACTGTAGGTAGGGAGAGTGTCAGTTTATTTCACTCTGCAAGTCCTTGTTTCCAGGGACCTGTAAGGACAGTGAGTGAATTGTCCTTGTGCTATATTGTGATTAAAAAAAAATTTTTTCTAGGGACAGAAAACTGTAGGTAGGGAGAGTGTTTTTTTTCTTTCACTCTGCAAGTCCTTGTTTCCAGGGACCTGTAAGGACAGTGAGTGAATTGTCCTTGTGCTATATTGTGATTAAAAAAAACATTTTTTCTAGGGACAGAAAACTGTAGGTAGGGAGAGTGTTTTTTTTCTTTCACTCTGCAAGTCCTTGTTTCCAGGGACCTGGAAGGACAGTGAGTGAATTGTCCTTGTGCTATATTGTGCTTAAAAAAAACATTTATTCTAGGGACAGAAAACTGTAGGTAGGGAGAGTGTCAGTTTATTTCACTCTGCAAGTCCTTGTTTCCAGGGACCTGTAAGGACAGTGAGTGAATTGTCCTTGTGCTATATTGTGATTAAAAAAAACATTTTTTCTAGGGACAGAAAACTGTAGGTAGGGAGAGTGTTTTTTTTCTTTCACTCTGCAAGTCCTTGTTTCCAGGGACCTGGAAGGACAGTGAGTGAATTGTCCTTGTGCTATATTGTGCTTAAAAAAAACATTTATTCTAGGGACAGAAAACTGTAGGTAGGGAGAGTGTCAGTTTATTTCACTCTGCAAGTCCTTGTTTCCAGGGACCTGTAAGGACAGTGAGTGAATTGTCCTTGTGCTATATTGTGATTAAAAAAAACATTTTTTCTAGGGACAGAAAACTGTAGGTAGGGAGAGTGTTTTTTTTCTTTCACTCTGCAAGTCCTTGTTTCCAGGGACCTGGAAGGACAGTGAGTGAATTCTCCTTGTGCTATATTGTGCTTAAAAAAAACATTAATTCTAGGGACAGAAAACTGTAGGTAGGGAGAGTGTCAGTTTATTTCACTCTGCAAGTCCTTGTTTCCAGGGACCTGTAAGGACAGTGAGTGAATTGTCCTTGTGCTATATTGTGCTTAAAAAAACATTTATTCTAGGGACAGAAAACTGTAGGTAGGGAGAGTGTTTATTTTCTTTCACTCTGCAAGTCCTTGTTTCCAGGGACCTGTAAGGACAGTGAGTGAATTGTCCTTGTGCTATATTGTGATTAAAAAAAACATTTATTCTAGGGACAGAAAACTGTAGGTAGGGAGAGTGTCAGTTTATTTCACTCTGCAAGTCCTTGTTTCCAGGGACCTGTAAGGACAGTGAGTGAATTGTCCTTGTGCTATATTGTGATTAAAAAAAACATTTTTTCTAGGGACAGAAAACTGTAGGTAGGGAGAGTGTTTTTTTTCTTTCACTCTGCAAGTCCTTGTTTCCAGGGACCTGGAAGGACAGTGAGTGAATTGTCCTTGTGCTATATTGTGCTTAAAAAAAACATTTATTCTAGGGACAGAAAACTGTAGGTAGGGAGAGTGTCAGTTTATTTCACTCTGCAAGTCCTTGTTTCCAGGGACCTGTAAGGACAGTGAGTGAATTGTCCTTGTGCTATATTGTGATTAAAAAAAACATTTTTTCTAGGGACAGAAAACTGTAGGTAGGGAGAGTGTTTTTTTTCTTTCACTCTGCAAGTCCTTGTTTCCAGGGACCTGGAAGGACAGTGAGTGAATTGTCCTTGTGCTATATTGTGATTAAAAAAAACATTTTTTCTAGGGACAGAAAACTGTAGGTAGGGAGAGTGTTTTTTTTCTTTCACTCTGCAAGTCCTTGTTTCCAGGGACCTGGAAGGACAGTGAGTGAATTGTCCTTGTGCTATATTGTGCTTAAAAAAAACATTTATTCTAGGGACAGAAAACTGTAGGTAGGGAGAGTGTCAGTTTATTTCACTCTGCAAGTCCTTGTTTCCAGGCACCTGTAAGGACAGTGAGTGAATTGTCCTTGTGCTATATTGTGCTTAAAAAAAACATTTATTCTAGGGACAGAAAACTGTAGGTAGGGAGAGTGTCAGTTTCTTTCACTGTGAAAGTCCTTGTTTCAAGGGACAGAGAAGGACACCTGAAGGTAGCCCTTATTGCTTTTTTCCCATCTCCCTGCAGGCCATCTATTAGAATGTCTGGAAGGCAAACAAGGAGAGGCAGACAGTCAGGAGGCAATAAAAGAGGGCAAGCAGGCTCTGTGTCTGGGGGCAACAGTGCTGGTCGTGGACGCGGTGCATTGTCATCAGCACATGGCCATGGGACACGCTTGTCCTTCTTTTCGGCAGCTGGACATGTTGAGCCACATCATGCCGAAGACTTGGTAGAGTGGATGACCAAGCCCTCCTCCTCCTCCTCATCCTCTCTCACCCAGGCTCAGGGTACTGGAAAAGCAGCTGCCAAAGCGTCGTCTTCCCTGGTATCAATGTCAGACAAATCATCAGTCACTCCTTCCCTAGACCCACCATGTCCTCCTCCTGAGGAGTCCCCCGAACTGTTTCAGCACAGTGTTGGGTACATGCTCCAGGAGGATGCCCAGCGTTTCGAAGGGTCTGATGATGAAACCCAGCTAGAGGAAGGCAGTAGCGTGAGAGCAGACAGAGGGGATGCTCAAGAAGGACACCAATCTGGCAGTCATGTTCCAGCAGCTGCAGCATACTGCCAGATTGGCTCCAGTGATGAGGAGGGAGGGGATGATGAGGTCACTGACTCCACGTGGGTGCCTAATAGGAGAGAGGAGGAGGAGGAGGAGGAGGAGGAGGCACATCTCCAACGAGGCAGGATGCCCTTTGGTGGCCAGCGTAAGGGCAGTACACCGACGGAATCACACCGCAGAGCTCCGCCTGTGCAGGGCGCTGCCTCTGCCCGTCATTCAAAAAGTTCTTTGGTGTGGGCCTTTTTTGAGGCTAGTGCATCAGATCGCACAGCTGCTGTTTGCAACATATGTCTCAAGCGTATATCGCGTGGCCAAAACATCAGCCGCTTGGGTACCACATGCCTGACCAGACATATGTTGACCTGCCATGCAGCTCGTTGGCAAGCCTACCTCAAAGACCCACACCAAAGAACAAAGCGGACCTCTCCTTGCACCGCATCAGCTGGGATCTCCAACCCCACTATAACTTCAGTCCTCTCTGAAACATGCACTGAGAGGAATGAAGGTGTAGAATTAGGTGTGTCACAGCCAAGTACTTGCGGCCACTCTGCTAGCAGTACACCAACGTCCGATTCTAGCAGGCAAATTTCCCTGCCCCAGCTGCTGGACCGTCGAAAGAAGTTCACTCCCAGCCATCCACATGCCCAGCGGTTGAATGCTAGCTTGGCTAAATTGCTAGCGCTTCAACTGCTGCCTTTTCAGTTGGTAGACTCGGCCCCCTTCCGTGAGTTTGTGCAATGTGCGGTTCCTCAGTGGCAGGTTCCCAAACGCCACTTTTTCTCACGGAAGGCTATTCCGGCTCTCTACCGGCATGTGGAAGGCAATGTCTTGGCCTCGCTGGACAGGGCGGTCAGCGGTAAGGTGCATATTACCGCTGACTCATGGTCCAGCAGGCATGGACAGGGACGTTACCTTTCTTTCACGGCCCATTGGGTCACTCTTTTGGCAGCTGGGAAGGATGCAGGACAAGGTGCAGTAGTGTTGGAGGTTGTCCCACCGCCACGCCTCCAAAATGCTACTACTGGTTGTGACACACCTCTCTCCTCCACCCCCTCCTCTTCTTCTTCCTCCATGGCCTCTTCCTGTGGTTTGTCCTATGAACCAGCGGTGCTCCGTAGCCGTTCACGGGGCTACGCAAGTACGCAGGCAAAAAGATGCCATGCCGTGCTTGCGCTGGTGTGTTTGGGGGACAGAAGCCACACTGGGGCAGAGGTCCTGTCTGCTCTGCAGGGCCAGGCCGAGAGGTGGTTGACGCCACGCCAGCTTAAGCCAGGAATGGTGGTTTGCGACAATGGCACCAACCTCCTCTCCGCCCTCCGACAGGGACAACTGACCCATGTGCCCTGTGTGGCTCACGTCCTTAACCTGGTGGTGCAGCGGTTCTTGGGCAGGTACCCGGGCTTACAGGATGTCCTGAGGCAGGCCAGGAAAGTCTGTGTGCATTTCCGCAGATCTTATAATGCCAGTGCTCGCCTGGCTGAGCTGCAAAAGGAGTTGAACCTGCCCAAGAACCGCCTTATATGTGACATGCCCACCAGGTGGAACTCAACGTTGGCCATGCTGCAGCGGCTGCACACGCAGCAGAGGGCCATCAATGAGTACCTGTGCGACTACGGCACCAGGACAGGGTCAGGGGAGCTTGGTTTTTTTTCTCCACGCCAGTGGGGCATGATCAGGGATGCATGCACTGTCCTGGCACCATTTGAGGAGGCCACGAGGATGGTGAGCAGTGACAGTGCATGCATCAGTGACACTGTACCTCTTGTCCACCTGTTGGAGCACACGCTGCGTGGAATAATGGACAGGGCACTTGAGGCAGAACAGAGGCAGGAAGAGGAGGACTTCCTTGCCTCTCAAGGCCCCCTTTACCCAGACAGTGTTCCTTCTGTCCCACCCATCGCACAGGAAGAGGAGGAGGAGGAGGAGGAGGAGGAGGAGGATTGTGTCAGCATGGAGGTGGAGGCTGGCACTCAGCATCATCAGCAGCAGTCTTTTAGGGATGATTTACAGTCCCAAGAAACCAGTGGACTTGTACGTGGCTGGGAGGAGGTGGCTGCGGATCATGTCGTCCTTAGTGACCCAGAGGACTCCGGAGCGAATGCCTCAGCAAACCTACGCTGCATGGCCTCCCTGATCCTGCAAAGTCTGCGGAAGGATCCTCGTATTCTTCGGATCAAGGAGAGGGACCATTACTGGCTGGCCACTCTCCTTGATCCACGGTACAAGGGTAAGGTTGCGGACCTTATGTTACCGTCGCAGAGGGAGCAGAGGATGAGACAACTCCGGGAGGCCTTGCAGAAAGGTCTGTGCAACGCGTTCCCAGAGACTGGGAGGTTACAAACTCCTGGTCCTGGACAACGAGTTGCTGAGGCTTCGGCCAGTCAAAGAAGGAGCGGTGGGGAAGGTGGCCGTCTGACCGATGCGTTCAGACAATTCTTTAGTCCGCAGCCCCAAAGTATGATCGGTTCCAGCAACCATCGCCAGCGTCTGATAAACATGGTGCAGGAATATCTAGGGGCAAGCTCAGACTTGGACACCTTTCCCACCGAAAATCCTCTGGCTTACTGGGTCTTGAGGATGGATCACTGGCCAGAGCTTGCACAGTATGCAATTGAGCTACTGGCCTGTCCTGCATCCAGCGTTCTTTCGGAACGCACATTCAGTGCTGCTGGAGGATTTGTCACGGATCACAGGGTGCGCCTGTCCACCGACTCGGTTGATCGACTGACTTTCATCAAGATGAACCAGTCTTGGATCACCACCAGCTACCACACACCTGATGCTGATATAACAGACTAATTGATTTTAACATGTCACATCCCTTCAAGACTGATGCTGATGCTGAGTGCCTGTGCTGTTATGTTGACTGGCTATCCTCCTCCTCCGAGTCCTCAATGATACGATTGATGATGATAGCTTGGAAGATCATTTTTGTTTATGGGTGCCGCCACCAGTGGCTAAGGCCCAATTTTTCAGCCCCTGTTTTACAGGGGCGTGTAATTACAATTTTTTTAGCAATAATTTGCCATAGGGCTCATTGCTGTGCTCCAAGTACAGTATCTGTGAGGGGTTGGAGTGTTGTGGCACCAGTGCCTAAGGCCCAATTTTTCAGCCCCTGTTTAACAGGGGCGTGTCATTACAATTTTTGAAGCAATACTTTGCAACAGGGCTCATTGCTGTGCTCCAAGTACAGTATCTGTGAGGGGTTGTAGTGTTGTGCCACCAGTGCCTAAGGCCCAATTTTTCAGCCCCTGTTCAACAGGGGCATGCAATTACAATTCTTGATCTAATAATTCACAGCAGGGTCCATTGCTGCACCCACCAAGAGTAACTCTGAGGGCTTACAGTCTTGTGGCAACGCCACCACCACCACCACCACGAAAGGCCCAATTTTTCAGCCCCTGTTCAAAAGGGGCATGTAATTACAATTCTTGATCTAATAATTCACAGCAGGGCCCATTGCTGCACCCACCAAGAGTAACTGTCAGGGCTTACAGTGTTGTGGCACCAGCACCACCATCAAAGCCCCAATTTTTACTACCACTGTTCAACAATTATATGTAATTAAAATTCCTGATATAATAGTTGACAGCAGGGCGTTCCAGCACCAACCAAGAGTAACTGAGTGCTTACAGTGTTGTGCCAACACCAACAACTAAGGGGCCTATTTCTGCAGAGTATATACGGCAGGTCCCTACTTTCAAACATCCAACTTACAAACGACTCCTACTTGCAAACGAAAGAAGACAACAGGAAGTGAGAGGAAATCTACCCCTAGAAAGGAAAATTCTCTCCTGTAAGAATAAATATGGGAGAAAGGGGTCTCATCTGTACTGATGCTTTATCAGCAATCCTTGTTTCAAGAAAAACACCACATTTCAAAAACAGTTGTCATTGGGACGGAAAGTGAGGTGAAATGTTCTGAACAGGGGCACAGACAGCAAAACAAATGTTACAGGGGTGATAACCCTTACCTATGTTTCCCAAAAAGTTTAAAAATAGATTTTTGGGCTGGAGCTACACTTCAACAATGTACCTGTTCAAAATTACAAACACATTCTACATAAGAACAAACCTACAGTCCCTGTCTTGTATGCACCGCCTGTATACGGCTGTTCAGAGTATATAGGGCCTTTTTTATTTTATGTGCGGGGTTCCCCTTAATATCCATACAAGACCCAAAGGGGCTGGTAATGGGCTGGGGTAGGGGGGGGGTCATGGGGTAGCTATGCCATTTTTCTTAAAGAATTTCATCCATATTACCGGGACCAGACATTACATTAAAGCCGCAAGCAGTTTTAAATGGCTTTTTTTTCCTTTAGAAGTGTCATTTTGTGCAGGGACAGTTCTAAACACGGGAAACACGTGGCACTTCACAGGCATACTTTAGACACCCCCCAGGTACGATATTTAAAGGAATATTTGACTTTTTTTTTTTCACTTTATGCATCATTAAAATGACTGCTCCCGAAAAACGACCGTTTTTAAAACTTCTTTTTGCATTGATACATGTCCCCTGGTGCACAACCCGGGTTCCCAAACCCTATTTATGACAATAACATGCATAATAGTTGTTATAATTAGCACTTTAGAATTCGAACGTTCGCATCCATTGTATTTAATAGGGTTCTAATGTTCATTCGAACTTTCGGTCCGTTCGCGGGTTCTGGTGCGAACCGAACCCGGGGGTGTTCGGCTCATCACTACTCAGCATCAGCATAGGCAGTCTTGAAGGGATCTGACATTTCCCAAAAAATTATTCGGTTACATCAGCATCAGGTGCTTGGTAGCTGGTGGTGATCTAAGACTGATTCATTTTTATGAAGGTCAGTCGATCGACCAAGTCGGTGAACAGGCGCACCCTGTGATCAGTTACAAAGCCTCCAGCAGCACTGAATGTGCGTTCCCGAAAGAACACTGGATGCAGGACAGGCCAGTAGCTCAATTGCATACTGTGCAAGTTCTGGCCAGTGATCCATCCTCAAGATCCAGTAACCCAGAGGATTTTCAGTGTGAAAGGTGTCCAAGTCTGATCTTGCCCCTAGGTATTCCTGCACCATGTAAACCAGACGCTGGCGATGGTTGCTGGAAGCGATCATACCTTGGGGCTGCGTACTAAAAAATTGTCTGAGCGCATCGGTCAGACGGCCACCTTCTCCACCGCTCCTTCTTTGACTGACCGGAGCCTCAGCAACACGTTGTCCAGGACCAGGAATTTGTAACCTCCCAGTCTCTGGGAACGCGTTGCACAGACCTTTCTGCAAGGCCTCCCGAAGGTGCTTCATCCTCTGCTCCCTCTGCTACGGCAAGATAAGGTCCGCAACCTTACCCTTGTAACGTGGATCAAGGAGGGTTACCAGCCAGTAATGATCCCTCTCCTTGATCGCACGAATACGAGGATCCTTCTGCAGGCTTTGCAGGATCAGGGAGGCCATGCAGCGTAGGTTTGCTGAGGCATTCGGTGCAGAGTCCTCTGGGTCACTGAGGACGACATGATCTGCAGCCACCTCCTCCCAGCCACGTACAAGTCCATGGGTGTCTTGGGACTGTAATTGATCCCTTGAAGACTGCTGCTGATGCTGAGTGCTAGTATCCACCTCCATGCTGACACAATCCTCCTCCTGCTCCTCGTCCTCTTCCTGTGTGATAGCCGGGCCAGCAGGAACACTGTCTGGATAAAGGGGGCCTTGAGAGGAAAGGAAGTCCTCCTCTTCCTGCCTCTGTTCTGCCTCAAGTGCCCTGTCCATTATTCCACGTTGCGTGTGCTCCAACAGGTGGACAAGAGGGACAGTGTCACTGATGCATGCACTGTCACTGCTCACCATCCTCGTGGCCTCCTCAAATGGTGCCAGGACAGTGCATGCATCCCTGATCATGGCGCACTGGCGTGGGGAAAAAAATCCAAGCTCCCCTGACACTGTCCTGGTGCCATATTGCAACAGATACTCATTGATTGCCCTCTGCTGCATGTGCAGTTGCTGCAGCATGGCCAACGTAGAGTTCCACCTGGTGGGCATGTCACAGATTAGGCGGTTCTTAGGCAGGTTGGATTCCTTTTGCAGGTCAGCCAGCCGAGCACTGGCATTATATGACCGGCGGAAATGCCCACAGAGTTTCCTGGCCTGCTTCAGGACCTCCTGTAAGCCCGGGTACCTGCCCAAGAACCACTGCACCACCAAGTTAAGGACGTGAGCCAAACAGGGCACGTGGGTCAGTTGTCCCTGTCGGAGGGCGGAGAGGAGGTTGGTGCCATTGTCGGAAACCACCTTTCCTGGCTTAAGCTGGCATGGCGTCAACCACCTCTGAGCCTGCCCCTGCAGAGCTGACAGAATCTCTGCCCCAGTGTGGCTCCTGTCCCTCAAGCACACCAGCTCAAGCACCGCATGGCATCTTTTTGTCTGCGTACTTGCGTAGCCCCTTGAACGCCTACTGAGCACCGCTGGTTCCGAGGACAAAGCACCGGTAGAGACCATGGAGGAAGAAGAAGAGGAGGGGGTGGAGGAGAGAGGTGTGTCAGAATCACCAGTAGTAACATTTTGGAGGCGTGGTGGCGGAACAACCTCCAACACTACTACACCTTGTCCTGCATCCTTCCCAGCTGCCAGCAGAGTCACCCAATGTGCCGTGAAAGATAGGT
This sequence comes from Rana muscosa, assembly GCA_029206835.1. NCBI lineage: Eukaryota > Metazoa > Chordata > Amphibia > Anura > Ranidae > Rana > Rana muscosa. The sequence goes on from CM055118.1 coordinate 214,299,117, forward strand.
AACGTCCCTGTCCATGCCTGCTGGACCATGAGTCAGCGGTAATATGCACCTTACCGCTGACTGCCCTGTCCAGCGAGGCCAAGACATTGCCTTCCACATGCCGGTAGAGAGCCGGAATCGCCTTCCGTGAGAAAAAGTGGCGTTTGGGAACCTGCCACTGAGGAACCGCACATTCAACAAACTCACGGAAGGGGGCAGATTCTACCAACTGAAAAGGCAGCAGTTGAAGTACTAGCAATTTAGCCTAGCTAGCATTCAACCGCTGGGAATGTGGATGGCTGGGAGCGAACTTCTTTCGGCGGTGCAGCAGCTGGGGCAGGGAAATTTGCCTGGTACAATCGGACGTCGGTGTACCCATAGCAGATTGTCCACAAGTACTTGGCTGTGACACACCGAATTCTACACCTTCATTCCTCTCAGTGCAGGTTTCAGAGAGGACTGAAGGTATAGTGGGGTTGGAGATCCCAGCTGATGAGGAGCAAAGAGAGGTCCACTTTGTTCTTTGGTGTGGGTCTTTTAGGTACACTTGCCAACGGACTGCATGGCAGGTCGACATATGTCTGATCAAGCACGTGGTGCCCAAGCGGCTGATGTTTTGGCCATGCAAGATACGCTTTAGACATATGTTGCAAATGGCAACGGTGCGATCTGCTGCACACCTCTGAAAAAAGGCCCACACCAAAGAACTTTTGGAATAATGCGCAGAGACAACAGCGCCCTGCACATGCGGAGCTCTGCGGTGTGAGGCGGTCGGTGTGCTGCCCTTAAGCTGGCCCCTGGAGGGCATCCTGTCTCGTTGGAGATGCGCCTCCTCCTCCTCCTCCTCCTCTCTCCTATAAGGCACCCACGTGGAGTCAGTGACCTCATCATCCCCTCCCTCCTCATCACTGGAGCCAATCTGGCAGTATGCTGCAGCTGGGGGAACATGACTGCCAGATAGCTGTCCTTGTTGGGCATCCCCTCTCTCTGGGCTCACGTTACTACCCCCTCTCTCTGAGCTCACATTACTGCCTTGCTCCAGCTGGGTTCCATCATCGGAGCCTTCAAAACGCTGGGCATCCTCCTGGAGCATGTACCCAACACTGTGGTCAAACAGTTCGGGGGACTCCTCAGGAGGACATGGTGGGGCTAGGGAAGGAGTGACTGATGCCATTGAGCCGAGGGAAGAGGCCGCTTTGGCAGCTGCTTTGCCAGACAAAGTACCCTGAGCTTGGGTGAGAGAGGACGAGGAGGAGGAGGAGGACGGCTTGGTCATCCACTCTACAAAGTCTTGGGCATCTTGCGGCTCAACATGGCCAGCTGCCGAAAAGAAGGACAAGCGTGTCCCACGGCCATGTGCTGATGAGGATGCACCGTGTCCACGACCAGCAGCACTGTTGCCTCTAGACACAGAGCCTGCTTGCCCTCTTTTATTGCCTCGTGACTGTCTTCCTCTCCTTGTTTGCCTTCCAGACATACTAATGGCCTGCAGTGAGATGTAGCTGCACAAAGGTGGGATGTATATATATATATATATATATATATATATATATATATATATTTGTCTGTACTGATAATGCAGCTATCAGAATCAACTGCCTGCTGTGATATTAGTATGGGAAAAGCAGCAGCAGCAGTTAGTCTGCCTGTGGTTTAATTATGAGAACACCACTATTAGAATAGTCACTAACTGTATTCAGGTAAGCTTTAGGTGAACGCTATGCAAAGCACACAGTACACTAAGTGAAACACTGACTGTCCGCAGCTAGCACAATCACCTGACTGCCTGTCACAGTATAGAGAAAACCAGGAACGGATATAGCTAAACTGAATACAGTGTATAAATATATACAGTAGGTGCCGCCGATATTGACACCCTATGAGCTCCGTCGCGAGAGCCAGCGCCGAGCTGTCTCGTCATCGGGAAAGGAAAAAATGTTCCTTTCACGATGAGCGACACGCATTGCCGATAGGCGGGGATCCGACGCGGATTCCCGCCAATACCAGGCACTGCGTTTGGTATGAATCCTGAGCGGGAACTCCCGCCAATTTTTAAAGAAAAAAACGGCGTGGGTTCCCCCTCCAGGAGCATACCAGGCCCTTGGGTCTGGTCTGGATTTGAAGGGGAACCCTACGCCGAAAAAACGGCGTGGGGGTCCCCCTCAAGATCCAAACCAGACCCTTATCTGAGCACGCAACCTGGCAGGCCGCAGGGGAAGAGGGGGGGACGATAGCGGCCCCCCCTCCCTCCTGAACCGTACCAGGCCACATGCCCTCAACATGGGGGGTTTGGTGCTCTGGGCCAGGGGGGCGACCTGCGGCCCCCCACCCCAGAGCACCCTGCCCCCATGTTGATGAGGACAGGGCCTCTTCCCGACAACCCTGGCCGTTGGTTGTCGGGGTCTGTGGGCGGGGGGCTTTTCGAAATCCGGGAGCCCCCTTTAATAAGGGGGCCCCCAGATACCGGCCCCCCCACCCTATGTGAATGAGTATGGGGTACATCGTACCCCTACCCATTCACCTGGTGGAAAATAAATGGAAATAAAAACACAACACAGTTTTTAAAAGTATTTTATTGCACCGCTCCGGAGCTCTTCTTCCGACTTCGGGGGTCTCCGGTGTCGTCGCCGCGTTCTCCGGTTCTTTCTTCTGCCGGGCCTCCGCTAACTTCTTTTTAGCTCTTTTGCTAACGGAGGCCCGGTCTTCTCCGTCGTCTTCTTCTTCTCCCGCTCTCCGGTTCTTCTCCCGCTCTCCGGTGTCGTCGCCGCGTTCTCCGGGTTCTTTCTTCTGCCGGGCCTCCGCTAACTTCTTTTTAGCTCTTTTGCTAGCAGAGGCCCGGTCTTCTCCGTCGTCGCCGTCGGCGTCTTCTTCCCTCCTCGATGTTGACTCGTCGCTTCCTCTCGCAGTAATGGTAAATCTTGGGGGGGCCGGTATCTGGGGGCCCCCTTATTAAAGGGGGCTCTTGGATTCCGATAAGCCCCCCGCCCGCAGACCCCGACAACCAACGGCCAGGGTTGTCGGGAAGAGGCCCTGTCCTCATCAACATGGGGACAGGGTGCTCTGGGGTGGGGGGGCCGCAGGTCGCCCCCCTGCCCCAGAGCACCAAACCCCCCATGTTGAGGGCATGTGGCCTGGTACTGTTCAGGAGGGAGGGGGGCCACTATCGTCCCCCCCTCTTCCCCTGCGGCCTGCCAGGTTGCGTGCTCGGATAAGGGTCTGGTTTCTGATCTTGAGGGGGACCCCCACGCCGTTTTTTCAGCGTAGGGTTCCCCTTCAAATCCAGACCAGACCCAAGGGCCTGGTATGCTCCTGGAGGGGGAACCCACGCCGTTTTTTTCTTTAAAAATTGGCGTGGAGTTGCCGCTCAGGATTCATACCAAACGCAGTGCCTGGTATTGGCGGGAATCCGCGTCGGATCCCCGCTCAATACAGTGTCGCGTCTCCTCGCCATTGCAGCGAGCGCGACACGTGTCGCCACCCTGCTGCCGACATCTCGGCACTCCTGTCGCCGAGAATCTCGGTGATGGGAGCGCGATAGAAACACAATATCGGCGGCACCTACTGTATACAACACCTAGGATGCATATATATCCTTTACACACTGTAACTGCAACTAACTGACTCGCCTGCCTGCTCTATCTAACTCAATATAAATGACACTGTGTCTCTGTAACTCTCTCTTTTCACAACTCCAACACACTACACAAGGCCGCCGAGCCGGAGGCCTTATATAGTGTGGGGCATGTACTAAACCCCCTGGGCCATAATTGGCCAAAGCCACCCTGGCTTTGGCCAATTACAGCTCTCTGTTCAGACGGCGCTGTGATTGGCCAAGCATGCGGGTCATAGTGCATACTTGGCTAATCATCAGCCAGCAATGCACTGCGATGCTGAAGTGAATTATGGGCCGTGGCGCGCCACTCGAATTAGGCGCAAACGGCCCATAATGTTCACAATTCGTCGAACGATCGAACAGCCGATGTTCAAGTCGAACATGGGTTCGACACAAAAACACGAAGCTCATCCCTAGTGAGGAATACAAAGACAAGTGTGTCTTGCCTACAGTCAAGCATAGTGGTGGGAGTGTCATGGTCTGGGGCTGCATGAGTGCTGCCGGCACTAGGGAGCTACAGTTCATTGAGGGAACAATGAATGCCAACATGTACTGTGACATACTGAAGCAGAGAATGATCCCCTCCCTTTGGAGACTGGGCCGCAGGGCAGTATTCCAACATGATAACGACCCCAAACACACCTCCAAGACAACCACTGCTTTGCTAAAGAAGCTAAAGGTAAAGGTGATGGATTGGCCAAGCATGTCTTCAGACCTAAACCCTATTGAGCATCTGTGGGGCATCCTCAAATGGAAGGTGGAGGAGCGCAAGGTCTCTAACATCCACCAGCTCTGTGATGTCTTCATGGAGGAGTGGAAGAGGACTCCAATGGCAACCTGTGAAGCTCTGGTGAACTCCATGCCCAAGAGGGTTAAGGCAGTGCTGGAAAATAATGGTGGCCACACAAAATATTGACACTTTGGGCCCAATATGGACATTTTCACTTAGGGGTGTACTCGCTTTTGTTGCCAGCGGTTTAGACATTAATGGCTGTGTGTTGAGTTATTTTGAGGGGATAGCAAATTTATACTGTTATACAAGCTGTACACTCAATACTTTACATTGTAGCAAAGTGTAATTTCTGCAGTGCTGTCACATGAAAAGATATACCGGTAATAAAATATTTACAAAAAAGTGAGGGGTGTACTCACTTTTGTAAGATACTGTATATATGATTTTTATAGTTAAGGGTTAACCTTCCAAAAAATCATCTGCAAATTTCCTTGCTGCTAGTCTGTTCCAGTCTTTCAGTCCTAAAATACTAAACACTTAGAATTAAATGTAACTTTTTAGCCACATAAATTAAATTATGACCTCATGTTTAGATTCCACTGAAATAGTTACAAACAAAGGAGAAACATTTTAGATCATGGCAATGTGCCAGTGATTTCGTAACTCGTAACTCGCAACTCGTAACTCTCATCATTACTATATTACTTCATTGAAGATAACAGCAATGGCTCACACCAGCTTCTGTTTTTCTTGGGTCTATAGAGACAAAATTTTAGTCTGCCTTTTCAGGCAGGAAACCATATCCCAGAGGAAAGCTTTTAAAAATGATTTACTTCTCTTTACCTTTTAAAGTAATAAATGTCTTACAGGATCACTAAGCGTGCACCCACCTGCTCCCCTGAGATTGCTTACTCAATTACCTAACCAATGAGATGTCACTGCATCCATGCTCCCTCGCTGGCCAACAAGCATTTTGGCCAGAGAAAGAGTGACCCTGTAGGATCAGATGAGTTCTCTATTAGCAGTCATATTGTTGTTGTGTTGTTACCAGGAAAGGGGTCACTAGTGTGACTCAAAAGCAGTGTGCATAAGACAGTTTTTGTCTGAATATTCCTTTATTACTTCTATACTGCTAGCATGGTAGATCTTCACAGTCAAACAACAAAAGCTTGAATTTCAATACCTCCTGAAAATTGTTACATTTGTACAAAGTGTACCTGTCATAAAAATGTCCTCAGTGGCTCATAAGGCAGCAAAATGGACCAACACATACCATTTGAAAATCAACACCAATTTACCCCCAGGGATGCTTAGTTTTTTGAGCCTTCAAAAAAGAAAAACACCCTCCCCAACAGGATAGGGCTTGCCCCCCTGCCTCCATTTTTGTTTTTTTTTTGTGAGAAAGAGAGTTCCTGGCTCCTGACTCCTCTTGGGATATGCATGTATCTCAGAAGGCTGAGACTTCCACATGGTACTGGAGGAGCATGGACACAACACTGGAGGAAGGCAGATACAACAAATTTAATTGGGGGGGGGTTAATGTTGCATGCAAATATAATTTCACATCAGAACTTAAGTTTCTGGCATTCTGCTGCTACAAACAATGAAAAGAAATGTGATGGGTTGGGCAGAGCAGCAGTCCCCTGAAGTAGGGATTATTGCAGTACACCGAACACAGGGTTATCATATATTTTTTATTCTGCTGCTGCAGTCAGCAATCGAATAAGCATACATCTTTGTGGAGGACATGCAAGCATTCCAACATTAGTTCCAAATCCTAGTCTGAATACAGCGTGTATCTCAATTTGGTAAATAATTTCAGAGTACAATACTTACATGTAGCCCCTTGGAATACCTTTTATTAGACAGTTATGTCAATAAAAGCTCTTCATAGACATTATGGAAAATGGTTAGATATGTACTGTAAGCACAATTTGACCATCTCGCAATGTCTTTTACCACAGCTTTACAAATCGCTGACGGTTACTGTGCTGGGTAATCTTAAGGGAATAAACAGCAATCGAAACAAGGTTTTCTAAGGTGTCCAACCAGACGTTTGGCAGCTGTCCACAGACATGAGATCATCTTCCGTTCTTACTGAAAACATTTTTTCAAAATCATAGTGATTTTCAGGTTCCGAAGATGTGTTAGTTTGCCTATACATTGATTTTTTTTTTAAGTACAGGTAAGGCACCGTGAGTTGATGGGATTTTCCTTTTTTGGATTTATGAGAAAATATGGACAAATTATACCAAAGAAGTCATATGCTATAATATCATATACCATACAATAATGTGTGAGGGACAGAATTATGGATTATTATCACTGTGGGGCCATTTGTGAAAAACACAGGACAGGCATCTTAATTTTTGTCTAGTAACTAACCAAATGCCAGGTCGAACTTTTCTGCTAAAGGCTAGAAATTGAAACCAAACATTTAAATGGTTATGGGCAATATTACCTTTATCCACTGTGGTAAAATTTCCTTGTAGTTTATTTTGCAATTATGGTTTCTTCAGGGCAGATGAGTACAATGCCAATCACACACATGGAATTTTTAGTCAAGTCAAAATGTTTAGCTTTCACTGTCAACCCACAGCGTGTAGAATGTTATACTAAAATAAACTCCATTAGTGCACACTTCTGACACATTTGAATGTTAGCATACAGCAACCTTACCTTATCTCCTGGCTGAGGCCTCATAATGGATACCCGGCTGTAACCTTTCCTCAGAAGGACCCATAAAGCATCCAGCTTACCCTATAAATATTAAAAGAAAACAAGCTGTGATGTCATGCTTGTGCAAGTAACAAGACCAGAATAAATCCTATTAAATTTATCAGAATTAAATATGATAAACCAAGACTAAGCCCATCCAAACGCAGTTCTAGGGTTTGGGATGAACTTCAGCAGTTTCACTGACCTGACAGCTTTTAAAGCGTTTAAGAGACCTTATAGCTTTGGGGGAGTAAGAAATTGAGATATCTCCAGCTTACCATTATTATCATAACTTAATTGCCGTATATACTCGAGTATAAGCCGATCTGAATATAAGGCACCTAATTTTACCACAAAAAAATGGGAAAACTTATTGACTCGAGTATAAGCCTAGGGTGTCCATCTGCATGCCTCACTTTGCCTCACTGTGTCCATGTGCATGCCTCACTGTGCCTCACTGTGCCCATGCCTCACTGTGCCCATGCCTCACTGTCACTGTGCCCATGCCTCACTGTGTCAATGCCTCACTGTGCCCATGCCTCACTGTCACTGTGCCCATGCCTCACTGTGTCCATGCCTCACTGTGCCCAATCTCCCTACCTGATCTCCGGCGCTGTGTGACTAGACTGACGTTTAACATGGGAGTCTATAGAAGGGGTGACCGGATTTGAAAAATCGGTGCTCCCTGGCCGTAGGTCCCCTGGACAAAAAACTTTGCACACTTGTAGATAAAGAGTGGGGCTAAGTGTGTGCCAAGTTTGGGGTCCAGGGGACCTAGAGCCGGCCAGTACCGGGTCCCCAAAATCACTGAAGAAATTACCGTTTAACATGGGAGTCTATGGAAGGGGTTCCTGGCTTTGAAAAAATCGGTGCTCCTCGGCTGTAGGTACCCTGGACAACAAACTCGGCAGACTTGTAGAGGAAGAGTGGGGCTACATGTGTGCCAAGATTGGGGTCCAGGGGACCTACGGCTGGCCAGGATCAGGTGCACAAATGTGAAGATGGACACAGACTCGAGTATAAGCCGAGGGGGCATTTTCAGCACAAAAAAATGTGCTGAAAAATTCGGCTTATACTCGAGTATATACGGTAGCTTTGGCTAAGACCAAGCAATGGTGTCATGTCACATATGCCTGCTTGATTCTGCATAAGATGACAAGGAGAAACCAACAAGAACAACATGGCACAGTCAGTATAATATAGTTCTAGATGTGTTGTACTGTAGATGCGATGGAATGCCGAAGTCTAAGTTATTGTTTTTTTTTTGTTTTTTTTTCAAGTCTTGGTTAGTGTTGTGAAAGGTTCAATCCCTTATCACGTTTTCATTGCTGTTTGAGTATAACCCATAGAGGGAAATTTACAAAACTGGAGAAGCCAGAGTCTGGACAGTTGTGCATGGCAACCAACTTTCATTTTTAAAACTTAAATTAAGAAGATAAAGCAGATTGGTTGCCATCCACAGCTGCTCAATATTCTGTCTGCTCCAGTTTTGATAAACTCCCCCATAGGGTTCAGTTATCTCTTAGCATTTTATAATTTGCTTTATTCATTAAAGAGTTCTTATGTACAGTATCTTATCCATACAATATACAGTTCTTATCCATAGTCAGAATCCAACCTGATCTTGACTGACTTTAACAGAATTAGTTCTGATTGGTTGCTAAAGGTTACTATATTTAAGATTTCTCACTTAAGAAGAATTTAAATACAGCTGATAAGGCTGCTATTTGTCCAGCAAGGCAGAGGGCAGTTTGTCTCTTTTTAAGCATCTGGATTTGACTGTGGCAAGATATCGATTAGGCTATTGCCAACTGACAGTCAAAAAATGCAGAAACCTTGCCAATCAATCAAAAAGTGAAACAATACCTCAATAAGATATGGGCTATTTATATAATTCATTGTATATAGGGTACCAAGAACCATACATTTTCAACCTTTATTACTTTTGGTTTAGGTTTACTATTCTTTTCTATACATTTCCAACCTTTATTACTTTTGGTTTGGGTTTACTATTCTTTTCTTTGAACAGCTTCCTATATATGGTAAATATGTATTGTAAATCAATTTAATTAAAATCATCTTTTTTTTTTCTTGCTTATAGTAGAGAGTGCTGTCGTGTTATTTAGAAACCTTTCTCCCACTTCCTGTCCTAATAACAAAACAGTAGGAGAGAGGGAACCTTTCCAAAGTGAGGGGAAATCCTATCTTCTCACTAGGACAGGTATCCCCATTGGAAACTTCCCTCTCTGCCCTTTTTCCATTGATAAACCATTCAGGGGTTCTGAATGGGAAGGCCAACCACAAGTTTTTACTTCCTTTCTGAAAGAGGAACATCCCTTTAAAGAGACTCTAACGTGAAATAAAAAAAATGGAAATATAAAGTGCAGACACCTAGAGCTGGACGTTGAAGCTTTCTGCTAAGCCCTGCCCCCATACATTCCAATATGTTCTGTAGGTACTATGATGGTCTGTTTCACAGGCAAATAGAAATTCGCACAGGATAACAAGGGGCGGGCAAGCTTCTGGACTTTCTGGAAGTCCTGAAGGTTTGCTTGTTATAATGGCTCAGAGCATTGCTATCAAAACAGAAATTACAGGCTGTGTAGTGTATATACAGGCATCTTTAGGCACTTTCCACCTGTGCCACAATATTTTTGCTTAGTATCTCTTTAAATAGGAATGACAGTGTGCGCCATGCTGTTTTAAAACAATGCAGTAATGCTCGAACATCCACTTTAAAATGTATTGTTATGATGTATCTGTTCTGCTTTTTAAGCTGCAAGGAGACAGCCAGATAATTAAACATTGGCAAACCTTTTATTATTGTTTACTGGAGCCTTGAAATAGACCTCAAACATTACAGAAAATGAATTGCACTAAAGCTTTGGAGGCTTTTTTATAAACATTGGAAAAAAACATTGCTTTTCATTTTGCAGCAGACTGCCTTACTGTGCTGCAAATTTTTCTTTAGATTATAAAACTTTGAAATGGAATGTTACAATGATAACAATAGGCAAACAGAACGATTAAGACAATGGCTGAAGAAAAAAAAAGGAAAATTAGAGAACAAAATTCCTTTTCCAGCTGTTGTTTCTTCATAATAATGGGTTACGCCTGGATTTGGGTGGTCGGTGAAACTTCTGGCAAAACAGTGGCAGAAGTTCTGAAACTGGCAAAGTTATATGCAAAATAAATTGTGGTTAGTTTTTTTTTTGTTGTAATATGGCAAAAATGATTAAAGTACCGGTAATTGCCCAGAGGAGCTTTTAAAACAGCCAAAATCGGCAGCGATATTTCCTTTAAAAAAAAAAATGTTTCAACAATTTCAAGCAGTAGTCTGATAAAGGTTACCCAAGCAATAATGATGTTTTCCTGGAGTGTGATGTACAGTTGTGCTCATAACTTTACATACCCTGGCAGAATTGATGATTTCCTGGCCATTTTTCAGAGAATATGAATAACACAAAAACTTTTCTTTCACTCATGGTTAGTGTTTGGCTGAAGCCATTTATTATCAATCAACTGTGTTTACTCTTTTTATATCATAATGACAACAGAAACTACCCAAATGACCCTGATCAAAAGTTTACATATCCCAGTTCTTAATACCGTGTATTGCCCCCTTTAACATCAATGACAGCTTGAAGCCTTTTATGGTATTTGTGGATGAGGCTCTTTATCTTCTTAGATGGTAAAAAGGGGAGAACACAGTAAGCGCCACCTAAGTGCAATATTAAAATCAGCGTTTTAATGACACGGTACATGAGAACACTCACAAGAGATAAAAAGGCTCATCTGTTATCCAATGGTCCCTTGTGAGTGTTCTCATGTACCATGTCATTAAAATGCTGATTTTAATACTGCACTTAGGTGGCGCTTCCTGTGTTCTCCTCTTTTTTATCTTTCTGCATACAGAGTTGGCTTTCTGAGGACAGCAGCCGCCTTTACCACCCCACCATTCCTTTCCCATGAACTGATGATCCATTTATGAACTGTTTATAGACTTAATACAAGTGATTTTTTATTCACATCACTACTTTTACTTTACACTGTTCTTTGCGCTAACAGTTAATGATACCATTGTTTCGGATGGTAAAGCTGCCCATTCCTCCTGACAAAAAGCCTCCAGTTCCTGTAAATTCTTGGGCTGTCTTGCATGAACTGCATGTTTGAGATCTCCCCATAAGGGGCTCAATGATATTGAGGTCAGGAAACTGAGATGGCCACTCCAGAACCTTCACTTTATTCTGCTGTAGCCAATGGCAGGTCGACTAGGCCTTGTGTTTTGGTTGATTGTCATGTTGGAATGTCCAAGTACGTCCCATGCGCAGCTTCCTGGCTGATGAATGCAAATGTTCCTCCAGTATTTTTTGATAACATGCTGCATTCATCTTGCCCTCAATTTTGACCAAATTTCCTGTGCCTTTGTAGCTCACACATCCCCAAAACATCAGCGATCCACCTCCGTGTTTCGAAGTAGGAATGGTGTACCTTTCATCATAGGCCTTGTTGAATCCTCTCCAAATGAAGCCTTTATGGTTGTGTTCAAAAAGAAAAATTTTGGTCTCATGTCTCCAAATGACTTTGTGCCAGAAGGTTTATTAAGGCTTGTCTCTGTGCTGTTTGGCTTATTGTAAGCGGGATACTTTGTGGCATTTGCGTAGTAATGGCTTTCTTCTGGCGCCTCAACCATGTAGCCCATTTTTCTTCAAGTGCCACTTTATTGTACATCTTGAAACAGCCACACCACATGTTTTCAGAGAGTCCTGTATTTCACCTGAAGTTATTTGTGGGTTTTTCTTTGCATCCCAAACTATTTTCCTGGCAGTTGTGGCTGAAATTTTAGTTGGTCTATTTGTCCGTGGTTTGGTTTCAACAGAACCCCTCATTTTCCACTTCTTGATTAGAGTTTGAACGCTGCTAATTGGCATTCTCAATTCCTTGGGTATCTTTTCATATCCCTTTCCTGTTTTATACAGTTCAACTACCTTTTCCCGCAGATCCTTGAACAATTCTTTTGCTTTCCCCATGACTCAGAATCCACGAACGTCATTGCAGCACTGGATGAAAAATGCAAGGGTCTGTCAGGAGTCCAGAAACTCATTGGGCTTCTATACACACACACCAATTACAAGCAAACAGATCACAGGTGAGGATGGTTACCTTTAATAGCTATTCAAACCCCTTTGTATCAACTTGTGTGCATGTAATCTGGCCAAAATCACCAGGGTATGCAAACTTTTGATCAGGGTCATTTGGGTAGTTTCCGTTGTCATTATGATTTAAAAACAGTAAACACAGTTGATTGATAATAAATGGCTCCAGCCAAACACTAACCACGAGTGAAAGAAAAGTTTTTGTGTTATCATTCATAGTCTCTGAAAAATGGCCAAGAAATCATAAATTCTTCCAGGGTATGTGTCACGGGCCGGGCAGGCGACTATAGAGGAGGCAGGAGGTGGATCCACTGTACCAGAGAGGGGATGGTACGAATCGCACTGAGGGACCGGTTCTAAGCAGCTACCGGTTTTCACCAGAGCCCGCCGCAAGGCAGGATGGACTTGCTGCGGCGGTAGCAACCAGGTCGTGTCTCCCAGTAGCGACTCCACCTCTCTGGCGGCTGAGGCTGGTGCGGTACAAAAGGACTAGGCAGAGGCAAGGTCAGACGTAGCAAAGGTCAGGGCAGGCGGCAATGGTTCGTGGTCAGAGACAAAGGCAGAAGGTCAGGTACACAGGCAAGGTAAACTCAAAATACTTCCACAAGGTACTAGGACAACAAAATCCGGCAAGGACAGGAAGGGGAAGTGGGTTTAAATAGGTTTTGGGTAGTGGAACCGTAATTGGACCGGGCACCAATCAATGGTGCACTGGCCCTTTAAATTTTAGAAGGCCGGCGCGCGCGCGCCCTAAAACACAGCGGGGCCGCGCGCGCCGGGAGGAAGCAGGAAGAGGAAGGTAAGTGGAGAGGAGAGCGGAGCAGCGCCCACGGCCAGGGGGGCTGGCTGGAGCGCCGCAGAGGGGACGACGCCGTGAGTGCTCCGGGCTGGATGGGACACCCGGAGCACTCGGCGTTACAGTACCCCCCCCTTAGGTCTCCCCCTTTTCTTGGAACCCAAGAATCTACGGATGAGCTCTTTGACTAAAATGTTGGTCTCAGGCTCCCAGGATCTCTCTTCAGGACCACAGTTCTCCCAATCAATTAAAAAGAATTTTTTACCTCGGACGACCTTGGAGGCGAGGATATCTTTCACCGAAAAGACATCGGAGGAACCAGAGACAGGAGCAGGAGCGGTGACCTTGGGGGAAAATCGGTTAAGAATGAGGGGTTTAAGAAGAGACACGTGAAAAGAGTTGGGGATGCGAAGAGAAGGAGGAAGATGGAGTTTGTAAGAGACAGAATTGATTTGGTTTTTGATTTTATAAGGTCCGAGGTAACGAGGGCCCAGCTTGTAGCTAGGTACCCGAAACCGAACATATTTGGAGGAGAGCCACACTTTGTCACCAGGGAGATAGACAGGGGGAATTCTTCTCTTTTTATCTGCATGTCTCTTCATGCGGGCAGAGGCCAGTGATAGCGTGTTTTGAGTCTCTTTCCAGATAGAGGAAAAGTCCCGGGTTAATTCATCCACGGCAGAAACTCCAGAAGAAGTGGGAATGGGGAGGGGGGGCAAAGGGTGGCGGCCGTAGACCACAAAGAAAGGTGATTTGGAGGACGATTCAGAGTTCTTGAAATTGTATGAGAATTCCGCCCAGGGCAATAGGTCGACCCAATCGTCTTGACGGGCGGAGACAAAATGTCTTAAGTAGTCACCAAGGACCTGGTTAACTCTCTCCACCTGTCCATTGGATTGCGGGTGATAAGCGGAAGAAAAATTCAATTTAATCTTAAGTTGAGTACAGAGAGCTCTCCAAAATTTTGAGATAAATTGAACGCCCCTATCCGAGATGATATGTGAGGGAAGGCCATGGAGACGGAAAATTTGAAGAAAAAAGTGCTTCGCCAACTGAGGTGCAGTAGGCAGACCAGGAAGAGGGACAAAATGAGCCATTTTCGAAAAGCGGTCAACGACCACCCAGATGACAGTGTTACCATGAGACAACGGAAGGTCCGTGATGAAATCCATGGCAATGTGGGACCATGGTAGTTCAGGCACCGGTAGAGGAAGGAGAAGACCTGCAGGCTTCTGGCGTGGAGTTTTGTCACGTGCACAGATAGTGCAGGCCCGTACGAAGTCAGTCATATCTCTTTCCTGGGTAGGCCACCAATAGTGTCTGGCCAACAATTGTAAGGATTTTTTGATCCCAGCATGGCCGGCTAGATGGGAGGAATGGCCCCACCTAAGTATCTGGAGACGAAGGCCTGGAGGAACGAAAGTTTTTTCTGGAGGGACTGGCATCAGAGCAGTGGGAGCAGAGGAAATCAGGCACTCAGGGGGTACGATGTGTTGTGGGGGGTTCCCGGTTTCAGAGGCATCAGAGGAACGGGACAAGGCATCCGCCCTGACATTCTTGTCTGCGGGACGAAAATGGATCTGAAAATTGAACCGGGCAAAGAACAATGACCACCTGGCCTGGCGAGGATTCAAGCGCTGAGCGGACTGAAGGTAGGACAAATTTTTATGGTCAGTGTAGATGGAGATGGGGTGAAGAGAACCTTCCAGGAGATGTCTCCACTCTTCTAATGCCAACTTGATGGCCAACAGTTCACGGTCACCTATGGAATAGTTCTTTTCAGGAGGGGAGAAGGTTTTAGAGAAAAAAACCACACGTGACGTTTCCTCCTTTAGCATTTCTTTGAAGAAGAACGGCTCCGGCTCCTACCGAGGAGGCGTCAACTTCAAGGAAGAACGGCTTAGTGGGGTCTGGTCGAGATAGAACAGGTGCCGAAGAGAAGGCGGTTTTTAGGTGAGTAAAGGCTTCTTCCGCCTGAGGTGGCCAGGACCTTGGATTCGCGTTTTTCTTAGTCAGCGCCACTATCGGTGCAACGATGGTGGAGAAGTGGGGTATGAACTGGCGATAGTAGTTGGCGAATCCAAGGAAGCGCTGGATAGCACGGAGTCCAGAGGGACGTGGCCAATCTAAGACTGCGGAAAGCTTGTCAGGATCCATTTGAAGACCTTGTCCTGAAACCAGATAACCTAGGAAAGGAAGGTTGCTACACTCAAAAAAGGCATTTTTCAAATTTAGCGTAAAGATGATTTACACGGAGGCGCTGGAGTACTTGACGGACATGGAGCCGATGTTCCTCAAGGTTGGTAGAGAAAATTAGGATGTCGTCAAGATAGACAACCACACAGGTATACAGTATGTCCCGAAAGATTTCATTGACAAAATCCTGAAAGACTGCAGGGGTGTTGCAAAGTCCAAAAGGCATGACGAGATATTCGAAGTGGCCGTCTCTGGTGTTAAATGCGGTTTTCCATTCATCTCCTTTACGGATTCTGATGAGGTTATAAGCGCCCCTGAGGTCTAATTTTGAAAAAACCTTTGCTCCGCGCAGACGGTCAAAGAGCTCCGAAATGAGAGGCAGAGGGTAGCGATTTTTAACAGTGATCTTATTAAGACCACGATAGTCTATGCAAGGGCGTAGTGAACCGTCCTTCTTGGTAACGAAGAAGAACCCCGCTCCGGCTGGAGAGGATGATTTCCTAATAAACCCTCTCTTGAGGTTCTCCTGTATGTAATCGGACATGGCCTTGGTTTCGGGAGAGGAGAGAGGGTAAATTCTGCCACGGGGTGGTGTAGTACCTGGGAGCAAGTCAATGGGGCAGTCGTAGGGTCTATGTGGAGGTAAGACCTCCGCCTGTTTTTTGCAAAAAACATCGGAAAAGTCCTGATAGGCCTTGGGAAGGCCAGGCAAAGGAGTAGAAATGGGAATTCGACTGGTGGGTATAGACTTAAGACAATGCTTGTGGCAGGAATAGCCCCAGGATTTGATGTCCCCCGTGGTCCAGTCGAGGGTAGGAGAATGACGCTGGAGCCAGGGTAGGCCAAGAAGGATGTCAGGAGTACAGTTCGGCAAAACAAAGAATTCAATCTTTTCTTGGTGAAGGACCCCAACGGACATGAGCAGGGGTTCGGTGCGGTAACGCACGGTACAATCCAGATTCTCCCCATTTACGGAGGAAATGAAGAAGGGTCTGATGAGACGGATAACAGGAATGTTGAACCTGTTGATGAAGGAGGCTTCAATAAAGTTTCCTGCAGAACCGGAGTCCAGGAAGGCCACCGCAGAGAAGGGGGATCCGGCAGAAGGAGAGATCCGCACAGGAATAGTCAGACGTGGAGAGGAAGAATTCACACCTAGTAACGCCTCTCCCACGCTCACTAGGTGCGAGCGTTTCCCAGACGTGGAGGACGAATAGGGCAGTCCTTTAGGAAATGTTCAGAGCTCGCACAATAGAGGCATAAGTTCTCATTCCTACGGCGAGATCTTTCTTGCAGGGTCAGACGAGATCGGTCGACTTGCATGGCCTCCTCGACAGGAGGCATGGTATCAGGATGCGTAGGATTCAGGAAGAGAGGAGCCAGGCGCGGATAACGCCTGGTACGAACAAGATCTTTCTCCAGGCGAAGCTCTTGGCATCTTTCAACGTAGCGGATGTCAATGCGGGTAGCTAAGTGGATAAGCTCTGTCAGGGTGGAGGGTATGTCTCGTGCGGCTAGAGAGTCCTTGATGTGGCTGGATAAGCCTTTCTTGAAGGTTGCGCAGAGAGCCTCATTATTCCAGGCTAGCTCTGAGGCCAGTGTGCGGAACTGTATGGCATATTCGCCCACAGAGGAGTTTCCTTGGACCAGGTTAAGCAGGGCGGTTTCAGCGGATGATGCTCGGGCTGGTTCCTCAAAAACGCTACGAACCTCAGCAAAGAAGGACTGAACGGTGGCCGTAGCAGGGTCATTGCGGTCCCAGAGTGGCGTGGCCCAGGCCAAGGCCTTCCCAGACAACAGACAGACCACAAATGCCACCTTAGAGCGTTCTGTGGAAAACTGGTCCGACATCATTTCAAGATGCAGGGCACATTGAGACAAGAATCCCTGGCACATCTTAGAATCCCCGTCAAATTTCTCCGGAAGAGACAAGCGGATCTTTGAACTAGACATGGCTGCTCGGAGAGGAGGAGATGCTGGAGCTTGTCGCGGCAGACGCTGCTGGACCATGGCGGTCAACTGCGCCAGCTGCTGTCCTTGTTGGGCAATCAATTGCGACTGCTGGGCAACCACGGTAGTGAGATCAGCGAGATTGGGCAGCGGCACCTCAGCGGCATCCATGGCCGGATCTACTGTCACGGGCCGGGCAGGCGACTATAGAGGAGGCAGGAGGTGGATCCACTGTACCAGAGAGGGGATGGTACGAATCGCACCGAGGGACCGGTTCTAAGCAGCTACCGGTTTTCACCAGAGCCCGCCGCAAGGCAGGATGGACTTGCTGCGGCGGTAGCAACCAGGTCGTGTCTCCCAGTAGCGACTCCACCTCTCTGGCGGCTGAGGCTGGTGCGGTACAAAAGGACTAGGCAGAGGCAAGGTCAGACGTAGCAAAGGTCAGGGCAGGCGGCAATGGTTCGTGGTCAGAGACAAAGGCAGAAGGTCAGGTACACAGGCAAGGTAAACTCAAAATACTTCCACAAGGTACTAGGACAACAAGATCCGGCAAGGACAGGAAGGGGAAGTGGGTTTAAATAGGTTTTGGGTAGTGGAACCGTAATTGGACCGGGCACCAATCAATGGTGCACTGGCCCTTTAAATTTTAGAAGGCCGGCGCGCGCGCGCCCTAGAACACAGCGGGGCCGCGCGCGCCGGGAGGAAGCAGGAAGAGGAGGGTAAGTGGAGAGGAGAGTGGAGCAGCGCCCACGGCCAGGGGGGCTGGCCGGAGCGCCGCAGAGGGGACGACGCCGTGAGTGCTCCGGGCTGGATGGGACACCCGGAGCACTCAGCGTTACAGTATGTAAACCTTTGAGCACAACTGTATGTCACAATGCTAAGTTTTTACACTGTTCCCCCATTGGAGAGGTTCACTCTCTATATTTGTCCTGTTTACCACTATCATTGACAGTAAAAGTAAAAGTAAAAGAAAATCCCACATTTTGGGTTGTCCCCAGAAAAGTAATAGAAGGGAAATCTTCTAATGGGGACAATAGTTTTGGTGATCTGGGGGGCCCCAATGGATCTTCTTGATTTGCAAGGATTTCCTCTCACTTCCTGTTTTGGCATAAGACAGGAAGTGAAGATAAATCTCCAAATGGGACATAGATGGCAAAAAGAAAAGATAAAAAAACTTACAGGGGTCATAAGGGGTCCAAAATGAAAACAAAAAATGCCTATAATTTTACTTTAAAAAGCAAGCTCTCATCTCACTGACCTCTGTTACCATAGATTAATTTATCCTCAACCTTGTGGACAGCCTTCCCAGAAGCGTTGAAACAGTTATAGCTGCAAAGGGGTGGGCCAACTCAATATTGAACCCCAAGGACTAAGACTGAGATGCCATTAAAGTTCATGTGCGTGTAAAGGCAGGCGTCCCGATACTTTTGGCAATATAGTGTATCTCGATGTTCATTTTGTCAAATCTGCGCACATTATGGATAAAGCTTTTCTACAATCTGCAACAAGTCATTTGGATCAAGTCACTGTTTGCTACCGCTGCTGAGATTGTGAGCATGAAATAGTTTACATTCCTAAAAAAAAGGTGGAAGACTTTACAACATGGGTAGGCAACCTGGGGCCCTCCAGCTGTTGCAAAACTACAAGTCCCATCATGCCTCTGGGAGTAATTCTAACTGCCAGCCTTGCAATGCCTCATGGGAAATGTAATTCCACAACAGCTGGAGGGCCCCAGGTTGCCTACCCCTGCTTTACAATTTATTAGGGTATGATGAAGGATGTAGAAAGTGGAATAGCGCACAGTCAATTCGGGTATAAGGGAAAGTTCAGGTGGTGGAAGAGCATCTACTATCGTATATTGGGAACTACAGAAGATTACATAGTTTACAATAAATTAAATTGTTTTGAAACCGAATGAAATAGTAATATAAAAGATTACTTTGAGGTGAAAACAATTTCTTGGCATTTTTCTCATTATTGGAATATGTGAACAGGGAAGGTGGTTACATTCATAATAGTGGTCTGCCTAGGGCCTTGACTAGCTTTAATCTGGCTCTGCAAAGACTTGTATAGCTCTGTAATACAAATGTCTCCAGTCTTGGAGTACCTCTAATCAGTGTCCACCTGAGTTGGAGGAGTCCTTTTAGTTCTCCCATAAATAGTAGTGTATTTCTCCCATGGTTGAGAAGTGGGATCTTTCATTCTATGAATAGTTTAAGACCCACTGAAAATGGGGGTACTTTGACGCAGTAGTGGCAGGGTTGCCAACTGCCAGTAAATTTACTGACAGTTTGTAAAAATCTGTGATTTTTTTACAACTGGCAGTAAATATCAGGGGCTGATAATTTCATGCTTGTTGACTTTTTAAGTGTAAATAACGCAAATTAATTTGTTATAGGTATTGTCAGTGTTTCCATATCATGTTTATACTGTTTAAATATTCACTGTGTTAGTTTTCAATAGGAGTTCTGTAATTTCTCAGGTTGGCAGTAAAAAAATGTGCTCCGCCAGTAAATTTTCCATGTTTTGTCAGTAAAAAATGCTGGGGGAGGTTGGCAACCCTGAGTAGCGGGCTTAGGCACTGTATGGCCATATGGTGTGACCATAACCCCATATTTTTGCTTATTTGCTTAATATGTTTAGGTACTTTAAATAGCCTTGTGGGATTTAAATGTAATTTTTGTATGTGTGCGCTATAATCTTTTGTTCTGTTTGTTGGTCTTATAGCAGCAGCATAAACAAAAAGAAGGGGGGCTTAATGAGCTACACCTCCGTACAAATGTGTGGGGGGAAATTAGTTCCAGTTAAACCCACAGCTGGGACACCTGTCTACTTCCAATTAAGAACTATTATAGCAGCACCATCTTTAATGTAATGCATTGTTAGGGTGTGCCCCCAAAGTATTTGTTTGTCAGTCTTGGAGTATTACCCTTTACAAGTCTATGATAGCTCACTGTGCTGGCTGTCCATTCATTTAAAAAGTGTTTTATGATATGTCCTTTAGGAACCCTACTCTTAAAACACTTTTCCAGTCTGAAAACTGGCACAGAAATTATTATACAGTATTGTTATATCTGTAAATGTTTTATTTTAAATGTATACTGTAAAGTTGCCACTAGTCAGTACCCCTAAAGCATTGCAACACAAGAAAATATTGCACCTCAAATGACTAACAGCAGATTTTAAGAAAATAAAAAGAAATAGAAAAGAAAGTCAGCATATAACTTTTCAGGCAATGAAAATAAGGAAACATAGGGTCACTCTTCAAAAGACACTCATTGGCCTGATGTCTGCAACAATATGGTTGCAAAACTATAACATTTCCTATTTATCTCTTCCAGATTTGGTTTCCTTGATGTTTCCACTATATTGGTTAATGCGTAGATAGAAAACAGGTGCGAAACTCAGTGACTAATATAAGGATAGGAAAAAATGACAGTGATGGATTTAACTAATGAGCCTGACCAGCATCAATCAGTGAGTCACCTAATAACCAGTCTAGCTCAGTGCAGTGAGTGAAGTGGTACCGATTCCTGGCAACACAAGGTTTCCCGAGTACCCATCATCTGCATAGACAGAGGGTGTCACAATCACTGAGCCCTGGAGGTAGGATGAGGCCATCAGGTCCAACATTTAAACACCTATGACTCAACTCTGCACTGACATACAGTAAGCATTTTTTCTTAGTTGTGTTTATTTTTTGTTAGCAATGCATTTATTTTACCCTACACATTTGTTAATATAAAGCATTGCAAGTTCCCGCTGTGTTTTTTTGGTCATTCCCAAAACTGGACCACTTCTGTAAAGAAGTGTGTACAATCTCACAAAAATTCACCAATTATAATCTTCCCCTTCTTCATTCTACACGTCTCTGACATGTCTGAGAAAACGTACAAAAAAAAAAAACGGTACTACCCATCTACTTAATGCCGCCAAACCGAGCATCGCTCTGCGATGGAAAGGCCCCCACCCCCCTCTATTTCACTATGGCTCATGAAAGTTAAAGAATTGAACACAATGAAATACCTGGTACTATCTGCTCAAAATAAACATGAGACCTATTCCAAAAACTTGGGTCCAGTGGAACATGTTCATATTCTCCGACGAGGGCAAAGCCCTTTTTGAATCCTGTGCTCAATAAAATCATTCATTGTGCCTCCCCTCTTCCAGTGATTCTGTCCCTCTCCCTTTTCACTACCATCTACTCCCCCCTTTTTTTATCTTTTCCCTCCTCCCCTTGAACCTGACCCTAAAGCCCTGTACACACGATCGGTTTTACAGATGAAAACAGTCCATCAAACAGTCCGATAGACTGTTTTCATCGGACAAACCGATCGTGTGTGGGCCCCATCGGACTTATTTCAATCGGTGAAAAAAAATAGAACATGTTTTTAATTTTTCCGATGGAAAAAAAACCGATAGGAAATTCCAATCGTCTGTGTGGAACTCCATCGGAGAAAAAAACCACGCATGCTCAGACTGAATTAGGAGACGGGAGCGCTCGTTCTGGTAAAACTAGCGTTCGTAATGGAGATAGCACATTCGGCATGCTGTAACGGACTGAAAAGCACAGAGACTGAAAAGCGCGAATCGGCTCTCACCAAACATTTACTAACAGGCGGTAACAAGAAATCAGCAAAAGCAGCCTAAAGGGTGGCGCCATTTGATTTGAACTTCCCATTTATAGTGCCATCGTACGCGTTGTACGTCACGGCGTTTGGGACGGTCTGAATTTTGTCTGATGGTGTGTAGGCAAGACTGATGGAAGTCAGCTTCATCAGAATTCCGATGGAAAAATCCATTGGATTTGATTCCATCAGAAATCCGATCGTGTGTGCAGGGCTTAACTTTCCTACACCTTCTCCCTTCCCATAGCTCTGCACTTGTTCTATGTTTACACCCTAACTGAACCATAAAGAGTAAACCTTCGGTATCCTCCGCATTCAGCAGGTTTTACACCAGACATCGCCATTGTTATTGGAAACTACTGTTTAACCTTTTTCTTTTGCACTTTGCAGGTCAAGCACTTATTGATATATCTGTCTGCTGACTATGGAATGGTATTGTATCATTATGGATATGTCTGCCCCTTCTATATTTTGTCCTATGAATGCTGGATACTTAAAGAATTTGCAACAAAAAACATTGTAGGTTAATATTTGCCAACAGTGTTCAGCAAGTAGGAAATATCATTAAAAAAAGCTGCTTTAGTAGTGTGAAACTGGCTGAAGTTTGTTCGGACATGTTTATTAGTTTTAACAGTGAGGGCCTCCAGGCCTACAGGAACTGTTGTGCTTACTGAATATTGTTATACAGGATTTATATAGCACAAACAGTTACAATACAATTCAATATAGGAGGGTGTCTGAGGGCCCCGTTCATGAGAGCTTACAATCTAAAGAAAGAGGCAAAGAATACGAGAGTTAATAACTGTGGGGGGGGGGGGGGGGGGGGGATGAGTAATGGCAAAAGTAACATAGCAGTTGTTGGGTTGAGGTATTTTAGACTTTTCTAAAGAGATTCGTTTTTCAAGGATCTCCTGAATGTGGACAGAGTAAGAAATAGCTGGATGGTTGGGGGTAGAAAGTTCCAGAGGATGGGAGAGGCTCTAGAAAGGTCCCTGGAGAAGGGAGAAGATGACAAGGGGGCTACAGAGCAGGGGGTCTTAGGAAGGGCGGTTTACATGATACTTTGAGTTGAGGCTGGTGATGAGTGTGGTGAGTTGAGGCTGGTGATGAGAATTCTATACTAGAACTCTATATGTTCTACAGTTCTAGTATAGAATAGAAGGTATAGCACATCTGTAAATTGAACAGCTACAAAGTCAACCAGTGTACAGTTGTTTTACAGTGCATCTAAATGCAACAACAAAAATTACAATAGTGCATCTTAAGCTGGGAATACACGTGTCAAAATTCAGCAGGGTTCAGCAGAAACTGGCTGAATCTTAAACTGTGTGTTGCCCTGTCTGTTCAACAGAGGGCAATCTTTTTACTGGCTTCTGTCGATTGGTCCTGCTGGAAAACCAGCTTTTGATCAGCCGTTGCAGCCAATGGCTTCAGTGCTGATCAGTATATTCTGCTAGGGGGCCAAGTCCCCACTGTCAGAAAACAATAGTTTATAGGGGGAGATCCCTTCAGCCACATTGGTTTTGTGAATTTTTTATTTTTTTTCATTCAATCCGCTGGTTGAACTCAGAGTGTGTACCCAGCTTTAGTAGAGGAAATAAAGGAAAAATGAATTAACCACTTAAGCCCCGGACCATTTTGTTGCTAAAGGACCAGGCCCCTTTTTGTGATTCGTCACTGCGTCGCTTTAACTGACAATTGCGCGGTCGTGCAATGTGGCTTTTAAACATAATTGACGTCCTTTTTTCCCCCACAAATAGAGCTTTCTTTTGGTGGTATTTGATCACCTCTGCGGTTTTTATTTGATGCGCTATAAACAAAAAAAGAGCGATAATTTTGAAAAAAATTCAATATTTTTTACTTTTTGCTATAATAAATATCTCCCAAAAATATATAAAAAAAACATTTTTTTTCCTCAGTTTAGGCCGATACGTATTCTTCTACATATTTTTGTTAAAAAAAAAAAATTGCAATAAGCGTTTATTGATTGGTTTGCGCAAAAGTTATAGTGTGTACAAAATAGGGGATAGTTTTATGGCATTTTTATAATTTTTTTTTTTTTACTAGTAATGGCGGCGATCAGCAATTTTTATCGTGACTGCGACATTATGGCGGACACATCGGACACTTTTGACACCATTTTGGGACAATTGTCATTTTTACAGCGATCAGTGCTATAAAAATGCACTGATTACTGTGAAAATGACACTGGCAGTGAAGGGGTTAACCTTTAGGGGGCGCTAAAGGGGTTAGGTGTTTCCTAGGGAGTGATTACTACTGTGTATGGGCGTGGCTTGGAGTGTGACATCACTGATCGTCGTTCTCTATGACAGGGAACAGACGATCAGTGACACTCACACTAGGAAGCACAGGGAGAGGTTTGTTTACACTTACCACTCCCCGTTCTTCAGCTCCGTAACCCGATCGCGGGACACAGGCGTCGATCGGGTCCACGGGTCCCGCGGGCGCAGTCACGGAGCTCAGGACCGGGTCGCGAGCACGCCGGCGGTGGCGCGCGCGACCCACGGCTGGGCTTCTTAAAAAGGACGTACCTGTACGTGCAATAATGCATGCAAACATAAAGTAAGGCACCTGCCTTCAGTCGATGGTAATGGAGGAAGCCAATAGTGATTTGTTATCTCACCTGCACTCGAGCACCGTATCTGCTAGCTTTTTCAGTCATCCCAATGTCATGCTTGCATATAGGAATGCTGCAAGACTTCTGACATTCAGAGCCTGTACAGGAGAGTATAAGCTGTGATGTCATCAATAGAGCAAAATTCAGAATATTTACATATGGCATCAAATTGCATTTTCTATGTGGTTACAACACATTGTACTAAAGTTCAACCACAGTACCTTCTGATGCATTTATTATACATGTGAGCAGCATTGTTTAAGTGTCCTTGTGGCTAGTTTACTTTGGTGCAACTTTTGCTATTTGAAAAAAAGAAGCAAAATAAAGCTATAACAGCAAAGAAAGCAGTTAT
This sequence comes from Rana muscosa, assembly GCA_029206835.1. Classification (NCBI taxonomy): domain Eukaryota; kingdom Metazoa; phylum Chordata; class Amphibia; order Anura; family Ranidae; genus Rana; species Rana muscosa. The sequence goes on from CM055118.1 coordinate 214,323,876, forward strand.
TACTTGTTTGTCCTGCTGCAAGCAGGACAAACTTGTGTGCACAGAAGATCTAAGCTTGCTCTAAGATCTTCAGCTGCCCCCCCCCGCTTTGGATGCCTGGACCCCCACTGCACAATTGTGATTCATTTGCCAGCCTCTACCTCACAACTGTAGCCTATAATAATGTGGGGTCCAGACCAGCAGAGGAAGCTGCAGAATGTAGTAGGGAATGCCAGCATCTGACATTTCTGGAAGTAATAAATGCTGAACATTCTCCAGCAAACATGGATCTTCAAGCAGCTGAGTTTGGCGGCATGAGCAATGGGACAGGAAAGTATTAATTGCTTTCTTTGCAAAGAAGGCTTCAATTCGTTTTAATCATTTTGCTGCAAAAGACTCCAAAAGCACACGCAGCAGTGCTTATCGCTAAAACAAGTATCCACATAGCATACATACATGTAGAGGGTACCTCAATATGGGGGTCGCTATGTACTAAATTTAGGGGTAGTATGAGCCATAGTTGGCTCAGGTTCTCTAATTTGTTATACTGGATTTCTGCTCTGCTGTAAGTGTTGTCTGGTGTACAGTTCCCCTTTGGCCTGTGGGTGGCACTGTTGCCCAGGCCCAGGGTCGAACCTCAGGTGACACAGTGGCGTGATTGGTTTCCCTCTCTCGGCTACCATGCGGGGGGGTTTCGCCTGCGGTGCATGCCAGGAGCGGATACATAAAGGGCAGACACCATAATGAGGTGTGTGTGCCCCTGGAGGAGGGCAAAGGAGTGTGCCCCATGGGGGTGCATGATCTGGTCGAGGAGTCTCTGGCACCTTTAGCCTGAGGCTACAACGTTCCGGGTAGGCCCAGTACCTTCAACTGGGCCTACAATTAGAACACTGGAGTCCCAGGGTACCCAGGTGAGGGTAACCCGCTCTGACTGAGAGGAAGCCAGGGGAGGATCGGTCCCACGGAAGAGATGAGTGATAGTAGGTCGCTGTCTCGGGAGAGGCCTGGTGACCTGTCAGAGGGAAGGATTCCTTGCTCCGCAAGATAACCCTGTAAAGTGCCCATTGGCATCATCGGTTCTTTAAGTTTTACAGAGGTTCAATTAAGGTTCTGGATTCAGGAATAACAGGATTCTGCTCTATTATAGGATCTCCTGAACCTGTCCCAGGCGGGGGACAAAGTTACAGCATTGTTCGAGCTCTAATCCGGCTGCTAGAACTGTGAGAGGGATCTATCCGGGTGAGCTAAACCCACTCGGGACCAAGTGGCGACGAGTAAGCCAAGTGGTTTGTGCCTGAATCTACCTTCTAACTTCGCTAGCTTCTTTCTCTCTTCAATTTCCCCATTACCTGAGGCAAAGGAAAATAAACTCTTTGTTGGAGTTGAAGTTGTGTGGACATTGACTTTCTTTGGGGAAGGAACATAGACTTTCCCCTATACTCTAGGGACGAGAACCAATGGATGGAGGTAACTCGCTGCAGGACCCAAAATGAAAGAACACCGCTCAACCTTCTCAACCAGGAGGATGCGGGCATGTGGCACAGTGTGCCTTTATCCCTGCAAGGTGGAGGTAAGCAGGAGAAAAGGGCCCGTGTGCTACATACAAGTAACCACAGACCCTGACTACCCGTTTTTCATTCCCTATATGCCATCTAAAAGTAAAGCAAAGTAAATAAAAAAAAACAACAATTTATTTCTTTAGACTAAAGTTTTACTTTCATTTGCTGGGACACATTCTAGTATCTCAACCTGTTTGATTAAGCAGCAAATGCATCCTATGGAATCAGGAAGGGTATGTAGCAAAATATGCTCCTAATTTAGTTACTAACCTATATCAATTCAGATAAATGAACTCTTCTGAAATATGAAGATGCCCTTTAATCTACAAGGAGAGTCTGCCAAGTTGTAAACATTTCCATCATTGAAGATTCTTGCTATCAACATTAGCGCTTCCTGTTTCTGAAACGTTTTGGGACGTTCCTTAACTGCATCTTGGCTCCATAGCCAGGACTGTCCATAACATCTTGTGCTTATGTTTCCAAGGAAGCGAAAACACATTTGAGATTCACATGATCCAAAATCCGCTGCCAAGCTGCAGTCCAGAGGGGCTGAGCTTAGTGTCAACAATGGGAAACATGTGGTTCATATCAAACCAAACCATGCTGCAGGTCTGAGGCATCCTTGCCATGGACATTTCATAAAAAATGCCTTCAGCATCCAACATATAGAACCCAATACAAATAACCATGTCTAATTTGAGAATCTGCTAAAATCTGATGTGACTTATTACATGAAGGTAATGGCTATTCCTTGGGGCTCTTAAAATTCTTGAAGGCATGTTATCTCCTCCAAATTCTAGTACCGTATATACTCGAGTATAAGCCGAGATTTTCAGCCCTTTTTTTGGGGCTGAAAGTCCCCCCCTCGGCTTATACTCGAGTCATAGAAATTTTTACATTGTAAATATTACCTGTAAAGAAGTTGCGGCTGCGGCGTCCATCGTTCGAATTCCGCGGCGTCCATCGTTCAAAATTCCACGGTCTCTTCCTGTTCCTTACTTGATAGGCGAGTCTCAGCAGACACTCTCCGCCTATCACGAACGTTCTCTCATCCTCAGTTTTCCAGCAGACGTCTGTGATTGGCGGAACACCCATCACAGTGTCTGCTGGGAAAACTAAGGATGAGAGAATGATCGTGATAGGCGGAGAGTGTCTGCTGAGACTCGCCTATCAAGTAAGGAACAGGAAGAGACCGCGGAATTTTGAACGATGGACGCCGCGGAATTCGAACGATGGACGCCGCAGCCGCAACTTCTTTACAGGTAATATTTACAATGTAAAAATTTCTATTTACAGGGAACAGCGAGCTAGGGAACAGTGGGGCATCGGCTTATACTCGAGTCAGTAAGGTTTCCCAGTTTTTTTGGGCAGCATTAGGTACCTCGGCTTATACTCGAGTCGGCTTATACTCGAGTATATACGGTATTTAAATGTAGCAATAATCAAAACGTAGAACACAAAATATGCTGCAATGTTCTACACTTAATTTTTAAATCAATTTTACTTCTATAGAAAAAAGTAGAACTTCTTAAACCATGTGGTAGTGACAGCTTATAGGAAGGGAGCGGCTGCACATCAAACTAACTTTATTTAATTCAGTACAAAGCCAAGATGTAGCAAACAAGACTAGATGGCCAGTGACCAGATCAGCAGAGATACAGCAGCTGGACCCCTAATACTGGCCAGTTATATACAGTAAAATGACATACAGTCCAGACAAAATGTAAATTCATACTGATCCTACAATGTACAGAGCATAGTGCTTATGTTTTCATCCTGGTATGGCTGTACAATAACAGATCATTCCACCAATGATGGATTTGCCCATTATTCTGCAGCTACACTTGGTGCCAGTAATCTGGTGGTCAGAGTGCACAATTTGCTGCTTTGTGTGATTACTCTGGCCTGGCATTCTCAGTTCTATAAACTGTAATTTCTTTACTGTCTGTCACATACTGTATGTTTATTTTTGCAGACATAATGCTGTGTGGAAGAGAAAGTTGATTCAATTGTTTTAGAAATCAGGTAGGTTCATTTCTTTTCAGCATATGTCATTGGCCATATTGTGTTTGCTTGTATGTTCTTACTGATGTAGCACTCTTAAGCTGCCCAGTGATGGATTGAAATTTGGCTGGCTTAGCAGGGACGGGCTGAATTTCATTCCATCCATAGCCATTTCTGCTCAACAGAAATTGATCTAATGACTGACTTTTGTCGAACGGAATGTTGGACATTTTTAATTTTATCAGCGGGTTGCAGTCAATCGGTTGGAGGAGTCCCGCTGTCAGTGGGGAGGATTCCTCTATCCACTTCACTTTTGTGGATGGGGAAAACCATTTGTTTTTCTTCGGTCAGCCCTTTGGCTGATTGAAAAAAAACAATGACCCATCTATGGCCAGCTTAAAGTGGATGTAATCCCTCACATATACCCAGTGAAGTGAACAGCCTCAGATGATACACAGGGATGAAACAAATCTCCCTACATACGTTTTACTTGTATATATACTGTTTTCAGCTTTATATTGTGAGGGGGTTAACTCGGTAGCGGGTGTGTGTGACCCCCTGGTTGGGCTCCCCACACAAAAACAGGGCCAGCAGACGGAGGTTGTGGTTTTCAAAATCAAAAGGTGCGGTTTATTTCTCTATGTACAGTGACAAAAACACAGCAAAGCCAAAAAGAAACATAAACAAAATAAATCCTGGTCAGTTTGACCTCTGACTAAACATGCAGGTTTCCTAAACTAACAACTGGGATCAGCCTGGTGCTGTCCTAGTCCCTAAGTCCCTGGTTTAGTAAAAGTCCAAACAAATAGCCACACAGGCTTTGCCTCACCGCACAGGGGTTCACTCTCCCTAGACAGTCCACACAGGTCTTGTTCCAGGCATGAGCTAACACCTAATGAATCTGGGAGTTTTTATAGAGGCCTTAAACGAACTGACAGGCTTCAGCTGGTCTCATCAACTCCCTGCCTGCACGACGCCCAGCCCTCTCCCTAGAGGTATGAGTCATCCATGAGCCCACTAGCCTCAGCTGGGCTTATACAACTCTCCACCCTAGTTGTACAAGTCAGCATAAAGCCTGAATCTGGGAGAAATATATCTACCCCCCTGGATGCAACCAGGTGACTTTACCTTCCTGCTGTCACAATATACTGTTTAGAATGTGCAGATCGCATTAGAATTTTCACTTCCTCATTCTGCACTGTGAGAGAAGTCTTGGATTACACTGGAAGGCAGCTGATTGGAAGAAAGGCACACACCTCCCTCCAGATAGACAGAGACTTTCAGAGCTGTCCTGTGAGTAGAGCAGCTTTCTGCTAATATATTTATAGAACCCACCCTGACAAAAATTTTAGGCTGGTTTTATCACGTGTCAGAGAACTTGTCAGAAGTTAACAGAAGAAGGGAGCAGGAGAAAGCCACAGGACTTAGTGCTTTGAAGAGAGATAAGAAAACAGTGCAGATATATCTGCCCAGCTCAAATTTAATGAATCGGTTTTACAGATCCCCAAAGTTGTGTGTCAGGCTAACATTTCAATCTCATATCCTGGGTGCATGGTAAGGTGGAAAATAGGTTGGGCACCAGTTATTTTACCTTTGTTACCTTCTATGGTTGAACTCAAATGTAGTGGAGAGGGTTTGTGGGCTGCAAGATACCCCCAAATTGCAGAAAAATAGGACAGGTATTCTGAAGTAGGAGTAGTGGAAGTGAGACCTGAGAGCAGGCAAGAGCAGTCACCAGCTTTCATGAGTAGTAGTAAATCTCTCTCTATTTAATCTGACTCTTTACATTCCATTAGCAGTCAAATATACCTTGCTCTGTGGGCAAATAATGCTTTTTAAAATGTCCAGAAGTAGCTTCTACCCAGCTTCTGTGTGACACTCATAAGCAAGAAGATTCCTTTCTGCCCTGCTACTTCTAGAAATCCACTCCAGCATGTAGCTTACGTTTTTGGGCTCCTTGCCTCATGACTTGAGTTGAGGAACACTTTAACCACATATCCTCTCCAGGCAGAGAAGCCCAGGAGCTGGAGAACATTCAGGAAAGGTGGTCCAAATATTTATCATCTTCCAAACCATGACTCTAAACAGATACATAGTCATAACTCAATGATTTTACACCCCATTCTAATTACTAGAACCTTATTCAGAGTATTAGACAGAAGCAATTAACCCACTGGCTTTAGGAAAGACCTACAAGCCTATAAAAAGGTTGACAAATCCTGGATACAGCCTAGTACCATCACACTAAATTATATTAGGGACACAACAGACATAGGGCAGATCCCTGCATTGAGATCTAGCATCTGAAAATATTCCTGATGCCTTTGTCCAGGTTTTCCTAAATTATTCTGCAATAAACTACAGCGTTCTATAAGGGCCTTTGTCAATGGGCTTTATTTACATCAGAACTGCTACTTTGCATATACAACTCAAAAGGAACGCAAAAGCAGCTTAAAGTAGATTTGAAGGTAAAACTTAGGTCGGAAGGAGGTCAACAGGTCAAATGCACCTATCAATGAACTGTGAATGATCTCGGAAGCATCTCAAACTTGTTTGAAATAAAAAAAGAAAGCACTCGAAAGCAGTCTGCATTTCTTTATTTACACAGGCATAAGGCCCATCAAAACAGGCCCTAAACCTGCTTCTTGGAAAATGCTCCCTCACCCTATTCCAGTTGATGGAAATGTTGAAGTTTACCAGCGTTCATCTCTTTCCTTCAAAGTTATCTCATTACCAGACATTTTAGTTTCACGCAGACTTATAGCTAATCAGGTCAATGGTGTGGTCATTTAATCTACCCTTCAACTTTATGCTAGGGTTAAGGAAGTGGTTAAGGCAGAAGGTTTTTTATCCTAATGCATTCTATGCATTAAGATAAATAACCTTCTGTGTATAGCAGCCTCCCCAGCACCCCAGCAATTACTTACCTGAGCCCCTTCTCTCTCCAGTGATGTTCATAAATGTCTAAGCCGTCCCCCTTAAGGGGTCTAAAACACCTTTGCCATCACGCAATCTCGGCCTAGCAACCTGACACCTGTTGAGACCCTTGCAACCATGTAAATCATCTCAGCAGTCTGTCACCCTTGTTGAGACCCTTGCAAAACGCAATATCGTCTCAGCAAACCTCTCACTCATCAAAAAACCTTTGCCATCACGCAATCTCTGCCTAGCAACCTGACACCTGTTAAGACCCTTGCAACCACGCAAATCGTCTCAGCAGCCTGACACCCTTGTTAAGACCCTTTGCAAAATGCAACATTGTCTCAGTAACCTCTCATTTGTCAAAAAATAAAATAAATAAATAAATAAAACTTTTGTCACCATGTAATCTCGGCCCAGCAACCTGACACCTGTTGAGACCCTTGCAACCACGCAAATCGTCTCAGCAGCCTGACACCCTTGTTAAGACCCTTTGCAAAATGCAACATTGTCTCAGTAACCTCTCATTTGTCAAAAAATAAAATAAATAAATAAATAAAACTTTTGTCACCATGTAATCTCGGCCCAGCAACCTGACACCTGTTGAGACCTTTGCAACTACGCAAAATCGTCTCAGCAGCCTGACACCCTTGTTGAGATCCTTGCAAATGCAATACCATCTCAGCAGCCTCACACTCATCGAGATATTTGCAACCACGCAATACCGTCTCAAGCAACCTCCCACTCATCAAGACCTTTGTGACCACGGAGTCTCGCCCCAGCAACCTGACATTCATTGAGAACCTTGCAGCCAGACAAATCATCTTAGCAGCCTGACACTTGTTGAGACCCTTGCAAATGCAATATCGTCTCAGCTGCCTCACACTCATCAAGACTCTTGCAAACACAATATCGTCTCTGCAAACCCGACACCCATTGAGACCCTTGCAGTCATGCAATATTGTAGCAGCCTGACACTAATTTGAGACCCTTGCAAAACGCAATATCATCTCAGCAACCTCACACAGGTTGAAACCTATGCAACCATGTAATGTCATCATAAAAAAAAAAAAAATAAAAAGACCCTTGCAATCACGCAATATCGTCTCAGCATCCAGACACTCACTGATACCCTTGCAACCACACAATACCGTCTCAGTAACCTGACCAAGACCCTTGCAACCACTGAATACTGTCTCAGCAACCTGACTGAGACCCTTGCAACCGCGCAATATCATCTCACACAACCTCATACTCATTGAGACACTTGCGACCACGCAATATCGTCTCAGAAAACTAGACTGAGACTCTTGCAACCACGCAATGCCATCTCAAAACAAACCTCATACTCATCAAGACCCTTGCAATCACGCAATATTATCTCAGCAAACCAGATGGAGACCCTTGCAACCACGCAATGTAGTCTCAAATACAAACCTTCATACTCATCGAGACCCCTGCAACCACGCAATATCGTCCCAGCAACCTGACACTCACTGACATCCTTGCAACCACGTAATATCGTCTCCAGTAGTATAAAACACTTTGCGGCACACACCTACATGCAAACCCGCATACGAACTAACTTGCAAACACCTCAGTGGCAAACAATTAGCCACACAAACACGCAGCGGCACTCAGTTGGCCATTCATCTCCAGTGGCACGCGGGTCACTCATCTTTTCTCTGTCTTTCTCCCTGAGGTTAGTTCAGGTTGGGCTTTATCTCCCCAGGTAAAAAAAAATAAAAAATAGGAGGGGAAGAACGTACAGTTTGCATCTTCACCAGGGTCAGTCGCATGACTGGAGTGAGCCATTTCATTTCAGGTAAAGTAACACCAGGCCCACCGTCAGTTGGTTATCCACCACCTCGATGACTTCCTGCTCATCGAACAACCAGGCACACCACCGGCAGATCTAGACAGGTTGAGAATAGTGTTCAGCAATCTCAACGTGCCCATAGCCAAGCATGAAGTGGAAGGCCCAACACACCCTATCACCTTCCTAGGTGTCACTCTAGACACGCGTGCCATACAGGCTAGCCTGCCTCCCAACAAACTAGCCTGTACCAGGACAGTTATTCACGACTTCACCTGGTCACAAGAGTGCACCATGAGGCAGTTGCAATCCTTACTAGGGATGCTGAACTTGGCAATGAGGATTATTCCTCAAGGACGGTCCTTTATATCATAGCTTTTAGACTTTCTCACACCAGTGCAAGATCCAGACCAAGTTCTCAAACTAGACCAAGAAGCAGTAGCAGACTTACCTATGTGGGACAAGTTCCTCACCAGCTAGAACGGCATTTCAATGTTCATTCTGGCAGTGTCAGACGAGCCACCATGGGTGGTCACCGATGCCGCAGCCTCCACGGGCTTCGCGGCCATTTTTCCGGCCGCCACTGGTTCGCCGAACCTTGGCCCCCAGAAATTCTCTTAAATTTCTGCTTTCACCCAGTCTTCATTACTCCAAGCTGTATCTCATCGTGGCAGCTGCCCAGGTCTGGGGCCAAACTTGGACAGGACAGACAGTGCTCTTCACCACGGACAATCAGGCCACGGACGACATCATCAATAAAGGTAGATCCAAGTCACTCCCCATCATGTCCTTACTGCGCAGGCTCACGCAGCTGTCACTCAGTCACCAGTTTAATATCTTCTGTAGAAATATTCCAGGCAAGAATCGCAGCTGATGCGCTGTCCAGTTTTGAACTTACTTTGTTTTTCCAGCAGGAGCCTGGAGCTGTCCCAAAAACTACTCCTGTCCCACCCTGGTCGTTGCTGATGATGAACTGAAGTCGCATCTCACCAACGCAGCCCAGCTCATTAACCACTCCTTGGTACACAACACAATGAAGGCCTATCGCACTGCTTGGAACACTTACCACAAGTTTTTGGCCTCTTGCCCTGGAGCAGCAATAGGCGACATTAGACACATCCTAGCCTTCATATCGTATTGCCACATGCAGCTGGCCCTTTCTCGCAATACTATCAGGCTATACCTAGCCAGCGTCCAGCATTTCCTGTCCTTACAGGACCCCAGTAAACCGTCACTATTCTCGGCCCATGCAGTCAAGTCCCTCCTACAGGACATACAGAAGCACCAACCCGTAGTCTGAAATCCTTACTCGCTCTCCGTTTGGGGCTTTGCCCAGCCTAGTCACCCAAGCGGCCATCTACCAGGCCTTCTATGGTTTCCTAGTGAATTTACCGTCAGCGGCTCCGGCAGTCAGACACTGCTCCGACGCCACCTGACTCGCTTTCCAAATCATTACACCGTTCATCTCACAGTCTGCAAAATGCAACAAACCGGCCCCCGGGGTTGACATCAACTTGTTTCAGACTAACAATGCTTGGTGCCCAGTGATGGTGCTCGACCGACTACTGTCCCATCTACCCAGCCAATCTGATGTTAGCTCGTTGCTACCCTTTCTAACCAGCCCCCTGAGTGGCAGCCAGTTTATCAAGCATGTCGGATCCTCCTAAGCAACTTGGGCTTCAACCCCAGTCCGTTCTCTGGACAAATCCCTTTCCGGATTGGAGGAGCCTCAGCTGCCTCCCAACAGTGAGTACAAGACCGCATAATCAAAAAAAATAGGCCAATGTAAGTCCGCTTGTTTTGCCACATACATCCCAAATCCTCAGGAAGAAATGGCATTCACCAAGCTGGCTCAATAACCAAAAGAATCAATTAAGAGTTATTCCCCTATCTGAGTCTTTTGCCCCCTTTTCTTGGCATACCGACTAGACCACCAAGGCATACTTCAGGTCTATTTATGTTGTAAGTCTTGATGCGTGTTTATGTGATCCACATCTCTCTCGGTCATAGGGCCACGACCATAAATAAGAAGTCCAGTATGGTGGCCTGAATTTATGAGAGGAGCCCGGAGGGTATTTACGCAGCCCACTCGCCCATGCTCTTTGTCGGTTCCAGTGCACGATACCCTCCCGCCCTTCCCTTTTTCAGGGCACTTCTCAGCACATCCTTCTTCATAAACTACCCAATACTTACCTTGGGTATGCACCCTTTTCTTGGCATACTGACCAGACCACCAAGGCACACTTCAGGTCTATTTATGTTGTAAGTCTTGTCGCGTGTTTATGTGATCCACATCTCTCTCGGTCACGGCTATATATATATATATATATATATATATATATATATATATATATATATACATACACTATATTACCAAAAGTATTGCGACGCCTGCCTTTACACGCACATGAACTTTAATGGCATCCCAGTCTTGTCGTGTGTTTATGTGATCCACAGCTGGGCTGAATGAAAAAAAAGGACCAAATTCCCCCAACCATGAGGTGGATGGAGGAATCCTCCCTGCTGAGACATTGCATTCCGACAGACTTCGTCAGATTACATTGATCAAAAAAGTTTTCCAACATTCCCGTTTGGCAGAAGCTGAACTTCTGTTGAGCAGTAATGGCCATAGATGGATCGAATTTTGCCTGGTTTCTACTGAACCAGCTAAATTTCAACCAATCTATGGCCAGCTTAAAGTGGTTATAGAGGCATCATTTTTTTACCTTAATATGTTCTCTGCATTTTCAAAAATCCGCAAAATTTTCAAAAGCTGGTTCGCCCAGCTCCTCCCTCAAACCAGCCTGATCTCAATCCAGTGTTGTAACCATCTGCAGCAGCCCTTCTCCCCTCTCTCTCTCTTCTCACAGGAAACTCAACAGTAGTGGGAGCCATTGGCTCCTGCTACTGTCAGGCAAATTCTGTGAGGAGGGAGTGGGGGGAAGGGGGAGGAGGGGTTAACTGGGCTGTAAGTGTCTATGGCCGCACACAGTCCAGCCCAGGTTCAAGCCCACACGAGTGCCCCCATAGGAAGCCGCTTGCTATGGTTGCTGATACTAAAGAAGAGGAGCAAAGAGCGCTTTAGGGGGACCACAGAGGAAAAGGTTTGGGTGCCAATCTGTGCATTGTTATTGCACAAAATAGGAAAGTATAACATGTTTGGTATTTTGAGAAAAAAAAAAAAGCTTTACAAAAACTTTAAGTCTGATCTGACAGAAAATGACTAGACTGGGAGATGGTCATGGCATATCTAAGGGTATGATAATTTTTTTGTTCACATTTTGGATAGAGTAAGGAAGGGTTATAACCTCTGGAAGTTTTTTTTTTTAACTTGTCCCATTGGGGAGACTTTCCTTCACTTTCTATCCAAGAGCCAAAACAGGAAGTGAGAGGAAATCCCTCCAAAGAGAGGGAATTTCTGGTTGTCATCAGAGTCACCAGAACTATTACCCCCTTTGAAAGATTCCCCCTCTATTCCTGTTCTGGTGACAACTGAAAAATGTGGGATTTTCTTTTACTTTCACTCTAACAGTAATAGGAGAAATAGAGGGTGAGCCTCCCTAAGGCTGGGTTCACACTGATGCAGCCGCGGGACCCAGCAGGGGGTCAGGTTCATCCCTGTACACTGATTCAGGTGCGAATCAGGCCTGAATTTGCACCTGAATTCAGGCCTGAAACGGAGCCAAAGACACACAGGACCCTTTTCCAATGCAGACCACGGCTGCCCCGGAGCGGTGTGAACCATCTACTTTGAGAGCTGGTCACACCCGCATCCAATTTGCATCAATGTGAACCCAGCCTAATGGGACCATGGACAGCAAAATGTGTCCTATGCCTGCATACTTTTGCTGATAGGTCTCCCTCATTCCCATCTCAAAATCTTGGGAGGTATGCTATGGGTGTGTATAGTATGCAGAGTGTAGCAAAAAAGTGTGTGTAGTAGTACAGCGGTTTGGCATCAATCCATGGGTTTGATGGTTATAGTGAGTTTTCTAACACGTGTGTTTTTATTTTTTAGGAATGTTTCGAGGTGTGCTTTGTATGCTGCAACTGACCCAATGAGGGCTCGGAGTCTTTTAGCATCCTAGAAACACCCCTTCTTGAAACCCATTTTTTACGTTTTTAGCGGTACCTGGAAAATCCTCTCCCTCTTCCCCTTCTGCTTCAAGTTCTTTATTATTTTTATCATTGAGAAGAGGTGCTGAAAGATTCTGGCACCCTGTAAATCTATGTAACACTCCTATCCCAATCTAGACATTGCATAGTCACTGGCCTAGCAGCCATAGCATAAGAGGCATCAGATACTTGGGAGTCCTTCAGCTACTGGTCTACAGTGTTACTAGAATTCACCACTTGGTGTCACCCTTACTAACCGCACAAGCACACTATTACCTTAAAGGCTAGTAAACAACAATTAACCAAAACTAGCATTCTACTCCAGAATTATAAACACATGAGTTATGCATGGAACATAGACTCCTGTTTTTTTAAACATTTCACAAAATTGTGCAATGATTTTCATGAGAAATGTTTCAAAATTCTTTTTAATCAAAGTAATTTTTCCGGCTAATAGATTTCAAGGAAGAGACAGCTGAAACGACTCTAGAAAATGTTGTTATAGTGCATGTGCCTCTAGACAGTTTTGTACAAAGACTAAGAGGTACAAGATGATCTATAAGCACGCACATTACTGGAGGATGTTTTTAAAGCTAATTAATGCAAAAATTCATCTTGAAAGCAAGACAACTGAATTGCACAGCCAAACTATTTAGCCAGTAACGTTGTTAGTTGTTTTGCACAGTAATCTATCACATTCAGTAAAATTTAGTAACATCTGATGGAAACAATTCTCTGACATGTAAAATACTTACTAGTTTGCTTAGAGTGACCAGGCTTTAGTGATAGACTACATAGCCTATATAATTAAATTAGCCACCTCGACAATTCTGACATTCCTTTCATACATGTAAAAATCTGCATTTGTTTGCTAAAAAATTACTTAGAACGTTATATATTTTCTGAAAGCAAAGGCACTGGAGAATAAAATGGTGGTTGTTTAAATATTTTTATGTTGCACAATATTTGTGCAGTCATTTATCAAAAGCAAAATTTGAGGAAAAAATACTCTTTAATGAATATTGCACATGACATAAACACAATATAATACCCAATATTTGGTAAAATATAAAGGAATATGTTATGCCAAGTAAATAGATACCCAACACGTCATGCTTTAAAATTGTGAATACACAGAGGGCCGGATTTCCCACAAGGCCAACAAGGCCAGGCCTCGGGGCGGCACTGTGTGCAGGGGCGGCGCCGCGCGGCGGAGAAGACAAGTCCTCCTAAATTCAATTCCTGTGTCCCCGGCCGCCCGAAGCTCCGGCCGCCATTTTTCAATGTCTGGCGCCCTGTGATCGGGCCATGGGGGTCATGTGCGGCGTAGGGCTGGCCTGTCCGTGATCCTGAACTCCCGCCTCTGCACATGACCTCTATATGCCCAATCACAGTGTGCCGGACACTGAACAAACATGGCGGCCGCCTCCTCCTATCCTCCGGACCGACAAGCAGGTAAGGAGGAACACAGACTGGGGAGAGAGGCAGAGAGATAAATGGAGGCAGATACAGAGGCAAAGAGAGAGTGAGGCAAAGAGACAGAGTCAAAGAGAAAAACAGAGGCACTGAGAGAGAGACAGACAGAGGCAGAGAGAGAGAGACAGACAGAGGCACTGAGAGAGAGAGAGACAGAGGCACTGAGAGAGAGACAGCGGCACTGCGAGAGAGAGAGAGAGAGAGGCACTGAGAGAGAGAGACAGAGGCAAAGAGAGAGAGAGGCAAAGAGAGAGAGACAGAGGCACTGGGGGAGAGAGAGACAGAGGCACTGGGGGAGAGAGAGACAGAGGCACTGAGAGAGAGAGAGAGACAGAGGCAAAGAGAGAGAGAGAGAGAGACAGAGGCAGAGAGAGAGAGAGACAGAGGCAGAGAGAGAGAGAGAGACAGAGGCAGAGAGAGAGAGAGAGAGACAGAGGCAGAGACAGAGAGAGAGAGAGGCAAAGGGAGAGAGAGAGAGGCAAAGAGAGAGAGAGACAGAGGCAGAGAGAGAGAGAGACACACACACACACAGAAGCAAAGAGAGAGAGACAGAGGCAAAGAGAGAGACAGAGGCAGAGAGAGAAAGACAGAGGCAGAGTGAGAGACGGGGGCAGAGAGTGAGAGACGGGGGCAGAGAGTGAGAGACGGGGGCAGAGAGTGAGAGGCGGGGGCAGAGACTGAAGTGAGAGATGGGGGCACAGAGTGGCAGAGAGAGGGAGAGTGGCAGAGAGAGGGCGAGAGAGGCAGAGAGAGAGTTACAGTAGGCAGGACAGTATAGTGGTCAGTGTAGTATTGTGGTCAGTATAGTATAGTGGTCAGTGTCGTGAAAAAAATATTATAGTGGTCAGTGTAGTGTAGTGGAAAAATAGTATAGTGGTCAGTGTAGTGTAGTGGACGGTATAGTATAGTGGTCAGTATAGTGGTCAGTGTAGTGGCAGGCAGCGTGGCAAGCGACATTCCCATCTGGTGGCAGGTAGCAAGGCAAGTGACATTCCCATCTGGTGGCAGGCAGCGTGGCAAGTGACATTCCCATCTGGTGGCAGGCAGAGTGGCAAGTGACATTCCCATCTGGTGGCAGGCAGCGTGGCAAGTGACATTCCCATCTGGTGACAAGCGACGGTGGCAAGTGACATGATCAGGGCTCCCACTCATTCTGCTTTATGGTGAGTTGAACTATTTCATTTTATATTACAATGTAATGATAGAAATAATGCATTTCAATCATCCTGACACCATAACAACCATGGTGCCGGAATGATTGAAGCACTAACACCAGTCATTGTCTGCAAAAAATCGCTTACCCCCCGGTGCGTTGCTCCCCTGCCCCCCCCCCCTATGTGACGGTGGGGTGGGGGGGGGCGGCATTGAAGAACCCGGCCTTGGGGCGGCAAAGGGAGTAAATCCGGGCCTGCATACACATAGAATGGCGAGAATCTATAGTACCTAAAAATCTCCATAGGCAATGCTCTAAAAGCCTTTACAGGTTACCAATTTAGGAGTTAAACGGGAGGTCTGGTGCTAGAATTATTGCTCTCACTCTGCTGTTCACTACGATACCTCACATGTGTGGTGTGATAACCGTTTACATATGCATGCGGGACCTACAGTTTCATTCGCATTTGCATGTGAGCACAGGGGGACAGGGGCACGTTACAAATTTTTTACATACATTTTTTTTTTTTATTTAAATTTATTTTTTGTACACTGTCTTTTTCCATTTTTTCAACTTTATTGCTCTCACAAGGGATGAACAACATCCCTTGTGACAGTGTGGGCAGTGGCAGGTACTCTTTAATGAAAGATCTGGGTCTATTAGACCCTGAATCTCTCCTTTGCTCTCCAAAACATCTGATCAATCTGAGATTACTTTGATCAGATGCTTTACAAACCGGTAGCAACAACAAACCAAAACTGAAAATCAAATCAAATCAACAACAAACCAAAACTGGAAGTGGTGAAATCCTCGTCACTTCTGGCTTCATTCGTCACAGAGGAAAGGAGGATATGGATGTACCTTCTGTTCCTCTATACTCAGCTGGCCACACCAACAGCAGCGGTCCCAGGTTCCCAGACTGCACCAGGGAGCCTGGCAAAGGTGGTAGGCAGTGGCGGGGAAAGGGGGCCCTCCACACCCGGTAAAAGTGATCGGGCATCTGTAGAGCCGCTTGGATCACTTTTACAGGGAAGCCCATCACGGGCTGCAAATTTTGATACCAGGATCATGGCTGCATCTTAGGACATATACAGACATGGGGTTGACAGGAACACTATTGCACTTGCAATTGATGGGACTTTGGATAGATTTTTTGGTTGTCAGATAGTACTGATTTGGAGGAGTGAAAACTGCATTTTACCAGATAAACTCTGTCATTACTGTCTGTCTGTCTGTCATTATTTCGATAAGTAGCATGCTAAAGGAGAATCTGCTGTGTAATGGTGGCCAAAAACCACTTTGATAAATGATCGATTTATTTTCCAATCAAGTTCTCCTGATAGCTGTAAGATACAAGTGTAAGTTATCCATCGTATCTCTGTTTCCACTATGCAACTTCCTGGTTAATCAAAATTTATAATATAATTTATATAATTGTACTTTTAATTTATGACTATATCATGGTGCTGCCAATTGATGCAAAACGATGACTTTCCATCCTGGCTGATCGACTCAGTTTGAGCAAATTTAAACTACCGGTAAGTCTAAATTTATCAAAAGTTATGGCTATTCACATTATTAAAGAATAATAAAATCAAAGCGTGTATGGCTACCATTCAATCAGTTTCTGATTCGATCATTTTGATCAAATCGTACATTGATTGGATAATAAAATCGAAGCATGTATGGCCACTATAAGCCTTTGCCATGTTGGACTTCCTGCTGGTTTATATACACTGCCATGTTAACCGCTTGCCGACCGGGTAAGGTAAATATACGTTACTTTGAAGTTTGACTCGATATCCGCTGGTGTCCCACGATCGGGTCACAGAGCTGCAAAACGGGGAGAGGACAGTGTAAACATTTATTATAGCAAAAAGTAAAAAATATTGCTTTTTTTTTTCAAAATTGACGCTCTATTTTTGTTTATAGCGCAAAAAATAAAAACCGCAGAGGTGATCAAATACCACCAAAAGAAAGCTTTATTTGTGAGAAAAAAAGGGCGTCAATTTTGTTTGGGAGACACGTCGCACGACCGCACAATTGTCAGTTAAAGCGACGCATTGCCAAATCGCAAAAAGTGGCCCGGTCATTTGGCAGCAAAATCCTCCGGAGCTGAAGTGGTTAAAGAAACTGCTATATAAGAGGTTCTGAATTAACTCTATGCATACTGCTATAGACCCTTATATATTTCAAGCAAACGTTTGCATAAAAACAGGGATTCTTGGTTCACATATGTTTCAATACATGTTCAAGTTGGCCAACTGTGTCAAAGCGATGCCTTTAGGGCCAGTCCCAAAATTGTTAGAGACAGTGCCATGTGAGAGAGACTGCTATGTTAGAGGCATGGCCATGACTAAGAGACTGCTTTATTAGACACACTGCCATTTAAGAGAGCTTGCCGTGTTCGAGGCACTGTCATGTGTTTAAGACTGTCATGTTAGACATACAACCACGTCATTCACAATGAGTGATGGCGATGCCCATCAAAGGATAAAAAAATCGTTCAATGGACACATCACATTTCATTGCTGAATGATCTCCTGGTCACTTCTGTCTAACGTAAATGAAGGGGCTGGGTCTCACAGGTGACATCATTATTCAAATATAGCCATAGCCATATTTGTTCAATATCATTGGCCAAATATGGTAATTTTGCCTTATTTGGTCAGTGATTTTACACTATCCTTTATTTACATGACCGGAAATTCCTGGTCAGTAAAAATTTGTGGGGCTTAGTGATGTCACTGGTTGCTAACGGTGTGGCACGCTCTGACACCCATCGCCTACTTAGCAACCATTGACGGATAGGAAGCCATCATAGATAATAGCAGTAGAAATACTGCTACTATGATGATCAGCGCCCGCTGAATGTGATGAACACTCAAACAGCCAAAGTTCAGTCTGAACTTGTGTTTGGACAGAACCTTGAGCTCATCCCTAATTATAAACCACTGAAAGATTTTCACCCATTGCTAGCTAAAATCTTAAATAATGATTTTATTCTGATGTATCTTTTAGCTGGCCTCAGGGGTTTTCTGTACAGGTGGACTAGCACAGCAAACACTTGCACTTCTGAACCCTTGCACTACATTTCAGATTGCTGTGACCCTCTTCTGTCTGCCAGTAACCATTTGCAAGCCATTGCAATGCTATGAACACTTCCTTCTGCCACATTTTCATTCCATGCTCTGCTGCCAGACGCGAGGTGAAACATTTATTTTGGGATGAAAATAAGTTTTTTCTTACATGTATTTTCTTACATGGCAGTATTGCCTGGGATGTGTTTAGAAGACTAATTCTGCTTATACACAAAGACAAATTATCAGTGTGGTCCATGACATTACACAATTCGCAAGAATAAAATATTCTTTTAAATCTGGGCATATCAAGTGTGTCACAACAGACAAAAGCAACAATAAATACAATCAAAAAGCATCATTTATTGGCATTGGAATATATAATTCAACTATAAGGCCTTATGCCCACGGACGTTTTTACAGCCGAGTTTGAGCGTTTTTTACAGCTTAAAAATGCCTGTCCATGTTAGTCTATAGCTTTATGCCCACCTAGACGTTTTTGAGCTGCAAATAGCATAGGCGTTTTTAAGCTGTATAAAAAACTCAGGACCAGTGCGTTTCTCGGCGTCAGGCATAAAAAACACGAAGCGTTAAAAACGCAAAAAAAACACGCGAAAACGTGCAAAAACGCCATGATTGCGTTTTTGAGCTCCGACTTTTTTTTTCGAAAAAAAAAGGTCAAAAAATGTATACAATAACATGGTGTTTATGTGACTGAGCATTGCCCACATTAGCTGCTTCTGCAATCTAGAGTTAGGGATTAACAAAAAAAAAACAACAAAAACAAACAAACAGAATAACATGCTTGAGAGATGTCTTAAAGCTTCATGTGAAGTTATGGACTAATACGATTTGTCATTGACCAAATTATTTATTTCAATAAATTATGTTTTCACGGGATGTCTTTATTTGCTCTTTATATTTTTTGGGAAAGAGTAATAAAATATACTGATGTGCCCCATAATCATTCCCCAAGGGGAGGGAGGGGCAGATATCTGGGGGCCCCTTATTATAAAAAGGGTTCCAGATTCTTATAATCCCCCCCTCCCACAAACACACACTAGGGTTGCCACCTGTACGGGATTCACCCGACAGTCCGGGTTCTGAATCATCTGCCCGATTTTCAGACTCTCTGAAACCCGGACAGACCATCAGTCAGGGGGAGCTCCATTAACATATGTGTCACTGTGGAGACAGCAGCAGTGTCACTGCTTCTCCATAAAAACACTGTGCTGGGGTAATTGTTAGAATCTTAAGCTTATTCTATCCTGTCTCCCCCCCCCCTCCAGGCTCCTGCAGGGTCTCTCTCATCAGTGACTAACTCCCCCCCTCCCTCCAATCACTAGTGCGGCGTGCTTACCCGGGAGGCGGAGCTGAGGAGGAGAGGAGATCATGTCGGACTGGCGCTGCTGCTCACACTACATGCAGGGAAGAGGTGAGCTGAGAGTTTTTCTCTGAGGAGTCTCCTGGGGTGGAAATCTGACAGCATTTGTTTGGCAGCAGTTACTGTGAAGGGTTAAGGGGACAGGAGGATCGGGAGTGTGTCTGAAGATATCTTCCTCCAAGCCTCCTCTGTCTGTACAAACATCCCCCCTCCTCAGTCCAGATAATGTGCAGTAATTTATGACCATTCATTAACCCTGTGTGTGTGTGGAGAGTGTAAACTTCTGATTGTACAGAGCCTGGAAAACACAGAGTTATATGAATGGTCATCCATTACCTTCACATCATCTGTACATACAGAGTGCTGGGGGCCGGGAGTTTTCATTGTTGTAAATATTAGGGGATGAGTACAATAGCTTTTGTTTTTATATACATCACTATTTCTCAGCCCCCAACTCCCCTCAGGTGCATCACCCCCCCCCCCATCCAGGCACTTCATACATCCAGCTGACACCATCCTCTCCGCACTTCTCTCCTACACATACTACCCCCATCATCCCCTCCACACTCCTCTCCTTCACATACTACCCCCATCATCCCCTCCGCACTCCTCTCCTTCACATACTACCCCCACCATCCCCTCCGCACTTCTCTCCTACACATACTACCTCCATCATCCCCTCCACACTCCTCTCCTTCACATACTACCCCCATCATCCCCTCCGCACTCCTCTCCTTCACATACTACCCCCACCATCCTCTCCGCACTCCTCTCCTACACATACTACCCCCACCATCCCCTCCGCACTCCTCTCCTACACATACTACCCCCATCATCCCCTCCGCACTCCTCTCCTTCACATACTACCCCCATCATCCCCTCCGCACTCCTCTCCTTCACATACTACCCCCATCATCCCCTCCGCACTCCTCTCCTTCACATACTACCCCCACCATCCCCTCCGCACTCCTCTCCTACACATACTACCCCCATCATCCCCTCCGCACTCCTCTCCTACACATACTACCCCCATCATCCCCTCCGCACTCCTCTCCTTCACATACTACCCCCACCATCCCCTCCGCACTCCTCTCCTACACATACTACCCCCACCATCCCCTCCGCACTCCTCTCCTACACATACTACCCCCACCATCCCCTCCGCACTCCTCTCCTACACATACTACCCCCACCATCCCCTCCGCACTCCTCTACTACACATACTACCCCCACCATCCTCTCCTCACTTCTCTCCTTTACATACTACCCCGACCATCCCCTCCAAACTCCTCTCCTACACATACTACCCCCACCATCCCCTCCGCACTCCTCTCCTATACATACTACCCCCACCATCCCCTCCACACTCCTCTCCTACACATACTACCCCCACCATCCTCTCCGCACTCCTCTCCTACACATACTACCCCCACCATCCCCTCCGCACTCCTCTCCTATACATACTACCCCCACCATCCTCTCCGCACTCCTGTCCTACACATACTACCCCCACCATCCTCTCCGCACTTCTCTCCTTTACATACTACCCCCACCATCCCCTCCACACTCCTCTCCTACACATACTACCCCCACCATCCTCTCCGCACTCCTCTCCTACACATACTACCCCCACCATCCCCTCCGCACTCCTCTCCTACACATACTAGGAACCTTATACTGTTTTCCCCTCTTTTTTCAATGTGCACTGTCTGTGACAATGAGGTCTAACTGTGTGAAGGGTATGGCATGGGGAGACATACTGAACACAGTGCCACCTTAATTCTTCACAAATTCTTATGTCTATACAAAAAGAGATTTAATTTGTTTGTTTTTTTGTTTCAATATTTCTTTATTATTAATAATAGGAACAATGTTTAAACATGTCCAGGCCATAGTGGAGACAAATGGCATTTGCATACAATGAAGCAGGTTACAGTATACATAAGAGGGGAAAAATAATGCCTTACACATCATAAAATAAACCGACTAAATTAAAAAACATGCCATGAAGGAAGATGAGGGAGGATGGAACAGGGGACAAACCATGGGAGGGAAGTGGCTGTTAGGAAGGGACCAGAGGAAGGGCGACAGAAACAACGGAGAGGGAGCCACTACAAGGCCTTTGGCAAATGAATTGCTGGGTTTCAGAGGTGGCTCTAGGTTTTGTGAGGTTTTAGGCAAAACTTAGACATGAGTTTTGCACATTGGATATCCTAAGGATTATAAGCATTCCATTTACAATCATATATGGTCTCTAATGAATCGTAATATAATTCTGTGCTATAACATGTTGGTTGTTGGATTGTAGAATCTTGTCAGAGGGAAAAATAGATGGCATTAAGAAGAGTGTGGCTGCTATAGAATAATAAAACAGTTAAACACCCTCTTCACCACACAACTCAGACCCTTTGATTGGTTGTGTTTGTAGCACACCAACCCCAGACTTTACCTGCTTTTCTTCTGCTTGGCTCCTCCGCAGGAAAGAATGAGGCACACCGCACCACAAGCCCGTACCCTCCTGAATAGGGAGGTTGAGCGGTGTTAGTTTCTCGGGCCTGCCTGCGACTGGTGTAAAAAGGCCTCCAGTGCTGACCTCGTTTCTGCAGTAGTCAGAAACAAGTCTTTAATTCTCCCCAGTAAGCAACTGTCCACACCAACTGAAAGGTCCAACACTTGTTTACTCCTTCTTGCACAATAAACAGTCTCTTTAAGAGCAGACGGGTTGAGACAAACACGGGTCAGATAAGGTGGGAGGAGGTCCAGGCACAAACTTAAATTTGAGTTTCTCCTGTTCTGAATAGCACTAACAGGCTTGGCGCACGGTCGCTGCCACCGACCATGAGGGGGTCCCTGCCACAGACCAGGTGAATAGTGCCTCTGCCACAGGCCCGGTTGTTGGGTCTCTGCCACCGACCAGATTCACAATGAATTACCTTCTAGAAGTAATAACCCTTGTCAGGGAAAGGACATCCATCTGAAGAGTTACCAGAGGCCCCACCGTCACCAGCGATACTGTACTGGGTCTTCGGGAAGGGTCACCTCCCTGGCCTCCTCGTCCTAGATTCAGGCACCCACTTCAGGGGGGCACCCTAGGATCCCTCGATCCCTTGTGGGACCCAGTCGAAGGTACTGGGCCGCGAGCCTCTCTCGAAGTACCTCACCCCAGACTGAAGGTGTCTGAGATGGAACAGAGGCTCCGTCTCTGGGCCTAGAGCACCCAGAGACCACCCGACAGGCCTCCGGGCCTAGGGCACCCGGAGGCGACACACCCGCACCCAGGCTTAAAGGTGCCTGAGCACGGAACTGACGAGCCCTCTGGAAGATGGCCGCCCCCTTTTATATCCTCCCGACAGGCACAGCAGGTTCCCCGCCCCGCCGTACTGCTGCCGAGAGGGGACAAAAAAGGACACAACCTCGTACTGCAGTTCAACCCGGGCCCACGGCAACAGCGCCACCTATAGGTCCCAGTGAACTTAACCACCAGTACTATCTCCCAGGGATAGAAATGGTCCTTGAGACCTAACAATTGGTACATCTGAGCCTGGCTACCACTCAGATGCTTCCCCCTAAATGTAACCACCCGCTACATGTCATTTCTATAAATGCCCTCTCCAGGGCTCATAAAATATTGCTGCATTTGCAGCCGGATATCTGGAGGCTCCCCTCATTGTAAAAAGTATGAAAAGGGCTTCCAAATTCTGATTAGCCCCACAAACCCCCAAATCCCTTTTTAGGAACAGCATGCTGTGATGAGGCCCTTGTAGTGCTAATGCTTTCTACAACCCAACAATAGCTAAAACGTTAAATGTCTGAACATTGCAGCAAAATGCACAAGGGAAATTTTGTGTTTACTTTTGGAAGAAGCCATTTATGTATGAAGGGCATAGCTGAAGGCATGCCAAACAATGGGTAGACACAGTCTGACCGCTACAGATAGTATTCTGGGAGTATTTAAGCAAGTTCACTCATCCCCACATATGACGCATGACATTTTGATAGTGTTCACACCTGTCAGGGAAACTAAAATAACTTAGGATTATAAATGAGGGCTTGTTCTCATTGCGGATTGTTCCATACTTTTATGGGAGCTTGACAGGTGGTTCTGACCTCTGCAAATGCCAAAACTGTGTACTGACCTAATGACTTACTTCACACATTGTAGTTGAGAGGTATCTTGATATAGCGCGGTCTTCCCCCGAAGGGTCCTGACGCGCTTGACTAGGGCTAATTTAGACGGGAGCCAATTAACTTACCAGAATGTCTTTAGGCCCCTTTCACACTGGGGCGGTTTGCAGGCGCTATTTTGCTAAAAATAGCGCCTGCAAACCGAGCCTAAACAGCGGCTCCTGTCTCTCCAATGTGAAAGCCCCGAGGGCTTTCACACTGGAGCGGTGCGCTAACAGGACTTAAAAAAAAGTCCTGCTAGCCGCATCTTTGGAGCGGTGAGAGGAGCGGTGTGTTTACCGCTCCTATCCATTGAAGTGTATGGGATACCGCGGTAATACCGCCCGCAAACCGCGGCTGTAGCCGCAGTTTGCGGGTGGTTTTAACCCTTTTTCGGCCGCTAGCGGGGGTTAAAACCGCACCGCTAGCGGCCGAATACCTCCGCAATCCCGACGGTATACCGCCGCTAAAAATAGCAGCTCTATACTGCCTAAGCCACCGCCCCCACCGCCCGCCCCAGTGTGAAACTGGCCTTAGAGTGTGGGAGGAAACTGGAGAACCCGGAGGAAACCCACACAGGCACAGGCACATGCAAACTCCAGGCAGATGGTGTCGTGGTCAGGATTCGAACCAGCGACCCTTTTTGCTGCTAGGTCAAAGTGCTAACAACTACACCACTGTGCTGCCTCAGTTGAAGTTGGGTGTTGTGACATGGTGACCCAAATACTATCTGTAGTGGTCAGACCTTTGCTGTCCATTGCTCTTAATGGCTTTGGTAATACCAGCCACAGGCAGAAGGCTTTACATAAATTGAATGCTCTTCTGCATCCTATACAGTGTCAGCAAGGCTTAAAGGTGTAGTTATAGTCAAAGTTATTTGGTGGAGTGAGACAGGGCTTCATCTCCCCATCATAAGTTTACAGGTGGTTAGGATCCGAGTAGGAAAATCTGAGACTGATGTTTTGTAAAGTTCTGTAAAGTTCTGTAAAGAGCACGGCTTCCTGGTGGCCAACTTTGATAGCATTATGGTGTCACTATCCCCTTAATGGGCAGTAACTCCCCAGAAAGATAGGAGCCATCATACAGATAACATTTAGCTATCGCTTTAGATAAGGGAAGGGATATGTTTTCCCTTATGGAGTCGTTTTGGAGTAGACATAAAAATACCAATTATTATTGTGAGTATTTTAGGGATTAGGCAGAGTCTTACACTTGCCTATGATAAAGCCATATCACATGTTATAAACCTGATTTTTTTTTTACCAGTTTATAAAGTTATAGCCTACCTTGATTGGGGAGTACCATTTTCTGGAAATATTGGGCTTGCCATAGCTGGTGTTGAGAATTTTTGGTGATGGAAACTCATATTCCTGCTCTGGCATCTTCACCCTGGCATTCTTGGCTTTCTCCAGTTTAGCGCCTTCTTCAGTGGACCCCCTCTCCCCCCAGCGAACCTGCAGCCATGAAAGAAAATGTTAGAAAATGTTAGATTTTTATATTAGTCAAAACATCGCAACATAGCCAAACCCAGGAATATTTAAAAATGCAACATGCATTTTAATCTGTAAAGCTTAGTCTAGGACTCATTGAACATGTCTACAATCTGCATAGGTTGAGGGGAGGTAGGGAATATATCTTTTTTAAAACCTATTGTTCTGATCAATGGACAAATGCTGCTGTTTAGCACTGGACAGGGAAAGTTAATCTTATTCTATGGTTTGAAGAGCAAGTTCTGGCAATGTGTTTAATTTAACAAAATCTTTACAGAAAAATAGGATTAAGGAGGATCATCTTGGGGGTTGCGTTCTTCTGCAGAAAGAAAATATTGAGAAGCATTTAGGTAACAGAATGATGACTAAGGCATAAACATACTTTTTTCCACCACCTCCAGTGCTGGTCCTGTGCTTGCAGGTCACTAATGTCACTTGGTCTCATTCAATACCTCTAGTGCTGGCAGCAGAAAGTGCTCAGATTTGGAAGAGGAGTATCTCTACCTCGAGCTGCTGTTGAAACATGTGCGGACGGGAAGGGAGCTCACTGCCCAGCCTCCGAGATACCAGCAGGATACAACCTCTAGTAGTTTGTTCCAGGATGTGTATAAGGAGATAAGCTAGTGGGATGTTGTGGGATGCCAAGAGGGTGGAAAGGTGTTAAGGTGTCAGTAGCGCAAAATGTTAAGTGACAGTATAGCGAGGTCAGAGGCGTATCTAGTGAAAATGGCGCCTATGGCAAGAACTGAAACTGCGCCCCTGTCAAAACATTTAAAACCCATCTTTCAGATATCGCACAAATCACAATCGCACATGATGTTGACTTTAAGGCCTCTTTCACACTGGGGCGGTGGGGGGCGTTGTTTACCGTTGTTTTTGCTGCGCTATTCAGCCGCTAGTGGGGCTCTTTTAAACCCCGCTAACGGCTGAGAAAAGGTTAAAAAAAAACGCCTGCAAAGTGCCGCTTTGATTTCAATGGGCAGGGGCGCTTTAGGAGCCGCTCCTACAGTGCCTCAAAGATGCTGCTTGCAGGACATTTTTTACCAACCTGCTAGCGCACCGTTCCAGTGTGAAAGCCCTCGGGGCTTTCGCACTGGAGTGAATAATGGTGCTCTTTTAGGGCGCTTTGCAGGCGCTATTTTTAGCGTTATAGCGACTGCAAAGCGCCTCAGTGAGAAAGGGGTCTTAGGCTAGTTTCACACTGAGGTGCTTTGCAGGTGTTACAGCGCTACAAAATTGCGCCTGCAAAGCGCCCTGAAAGAGACTCTTTTTTCACTCCAATGTGAAAGCCCAAGGGCTTTCACACTGGAGCAGTGCGCTGGCAGGACGCTCAAAAAAGTCCTGCTAGCCGCATCTTTGAGGCACTGTAGGAACTGTGTACACACAGCTTCTAAAGCGCCCCTGCCCATTAAAATCAATGGGCAGCGCCACCGAATCGCCAGCAAAGTGCCGCTGCAGTGGCGCTTTGCTGACGGTTTTAACTCTTTTTGGGCCACTAGCGGTGCGCTGGCAGGACGCTCAAAAAAGTCCTGCCAGCCGCATCTTTGAGGTGTCCCGCTAGTGACAGTGCTTTTCCGCTGACGGCGCAGCGCCCCAGTGTGAAAACAGCCTAAGTCATCATGTGCCAGGCACAGGCCCAAACAGAAGCAAGCAGCCAATCAAATATAGTGCTTTCTCAATATGGATTAAATAAATTGTAATTATGCATAGCCATAGATATCATAAATAAAGTGATTTGTGCAACAGCAGGTACTACTTGCACAAATCACTTTATTTATGATAACTATGGCTATGCATAATTACAATTTATTTAATCAATATTGAGCAAGCAGGCACTACAGTATACTGGCAGTCTGGCATACATCATTAACACTGACTGACTTCACAGTGAAAACTTTCTCTAATACAAAAATGCTTTATTCACAATGTACACTGACTAGTACGGTACCTGCTGCAGTTGCTGCCTGGCTTGGGGGTTCGGGTTCCACCGTTCCAGAGTCCAGTTCAGTTGAACTTAGTTCTCCTCCTCAGCGACGGCGACCTCACCTCACGTGACGTCACCGACCCGCTCGTGCTCGGGGAGAAGATAGAAGCAGTGCAGAGGAGGAAAGCTCCGCCTCCGCCAGTTAGCCGAATGACAGTCTGGAGACACACACAGAGTGGACGGTCCCACTGATCTATAAGCATGGGGGCGCCCGCGCCTGTCACTCTCCTACACACTAGCATTCAGATCCAGCAGCGAAGTAAGAATGAAGTGCCATGCCGCCGCCGGGGGCTATAGTGCGGGAGGCGGCCCATAGGAGGACAGGTGCGGGTGGGATTTTTTTTTTCCGTCTAGTTTATTTTGCCGCCCCCCCCCCAGAGCGCCCATGGCACTTGCCATGGAGTGCCATACCCTGGATACGCCACTGAGCGAGGTGCTAAGGTGCATAGCTTGGGGTGACCAGACATCCTCGCTTTCCGGCGGCAGTCCCTGTATTGAGGACCCTGTCCCTGAAGCCAGTCTGTCCCTGGATTTGTCCCCGGATTGCAGTGGCATGGGAAGGGCATCTGGTACTCTTGCTCCCCGGGTGCAACATTTGGGGGGGGGGCGCAAAATCATTACTGTGCCCACCCCCCCCCAACGTCCCAGTGATTCCTGTGGTCCAGCCTGTCCCCCATGATCCCTCTGGTGCGGGTGGCCCATGTGTGTGTGTGTGTGAGAACAGCGGAGATGAGGGGCGGTGCAGAGCGTACAGTGGCCATTGGAGAAGCTCTTTGTAGGGGATACTGAGGAGCGGCTGGGTATCGGGAACAGTACATGGTGCTGGGGAGCCCTGCTCCGATGGATTATCATGGAGGCCAGCAAAATCAACCGATCTACACTATTCATATAGGGGGGTGTGAGTAGTGCAGGAATCAGGTAGGTCAGTGTAGGAATAAGGTAGGTCAGTGTAGGAATCAGGTAGGTCAGTGTAGGAAAATTATGCCCCGGATTTCATTTAAAAATTCTAGTCACCTTAGCATAGCTGCGAGTAGGCAGCCCCATTGAAAGCAATGATAAGCTGTCAGCTCTTGCAGCTAATTGCTTATTACTGTAGCACTCCTCACCCCTGGGGAGTGTGGAGTGACCCCCAAGCAGAATTTCAGGCTAGTACTTTGACATCTCAGGGTGGGTACTTGGTTTATTGTGGGATTTAAAAAAAAAAAAAAAAAACTTTGAATGCCAGTCACATTTTCTGCTATTTATTTTCTCAGTAAACTTGGCCAGAGGATTACTCAGGCACAGGATCCCTAAACAACATCCTCTTTTTTTTGGACAGTGCATACCAAGTTGGTCTAGGACTAGCATTGCTGCCATGAATGCGTTCTGGCAGTATAGGTCCAGCACTCGGTAGATTAGACTTAGAAATCCATATAAATCCAAAAAGCAGTATAGAGACAGTCACAGGTCTTGCACGGAATGTTTGACCATTCTTCCAGAAGCGCATTTGTGAGCTCAGGCACTGATGTTGGATAAGAAGGCCTGGCTCACAGTCTCCACTCCAATTCATTCCAAAGGTGTTTTATTGGGTTGAGGCCAGGACTCTGACTGGCCTGCACAAGTTCCTCCACCCCAAACTCGCTCATCCATGTCTTTATGGACCTTGTTTGTGCACTGGTCCAAATCATTTGGTGGAGGGGGGGGGTTATGGTGTGGGGTTGTTTTTCAGGATTTGGGCTTGGCCCCTTAGTTCCAGTGAAGGTAACTCTTAAGGCGTCAGCATAGCAAAACATTTTGGACAGTTTCATGCTCCCAACTTTGTGGGATGGCCCCTTCCTGTTCCAACATGACTGCGCACCAGTGCACAAAGCAAGGTCTATAAAGACATGGAGGAGAGAGTTTGGGGTGGAGGAACTTGACTGGCCTGCACAGAGTCCTGACCTCAACCCGATAGAACACCTTTAGGGTGAATTAGGCCCCTTTCACACTGGGGCGGGAACGGCGGTGGCGGCAAAGCGCCGCTGTACCGCTAATTCCGCGGTGCTATTCGGCCAATAGCGGTGTGGTTTTAATCTCCGCTAGCGGCCGAAAAAGGATTCAATGGGCAGGAGCGGTGGAGGAGCGGTATACACACCGCTCCTTCACCGCTCCAAAGATGCTGCTAGAAGGACTTTTTTTCCCGTCCTGCTAGCGCACCGTTCCAGTGTGAAAGCCCTCTGGCTTTCACACGAGACACAGCAGCGGCTGTTTAGGGTCGGTTTGCAGGCACCATTTTTAGCGCAATAGCGCCTGCAAACCGCTCCAGTGTGAAAGGGGTCTTATCGTCCACATCAGTGCCTGACCCCACAAATGTGCTTCTGTCCCATAGACACACTCCTAAACCTTGTGGACATCCTACCCAGAAGAGTTGAAGCTGTTATAGCTGCAAAGGGTGGGCCAACTCAATAATAAACCCCACGGACTAAGACTGGGATGCCATTAAAGTTCATGTGCGTGTAAAGGCAGGCGTCGCAATACTTTTGGTAATATAGTGTGTATATATATATATATATATATATATAGCCATGACCGAGAGAGATGTGGATCACATAAACACACGTCAAGACTTACAACATAAATAGACCTGAAGTGTGCCTTGGTGTTCTAGTCGGTATGCCAAGAAAAGGGGGCAAAAGACTCAGATAGGGGAATAACTCTTAATTGTTTCTTGTGGTTTATTGAGCCAGCTTGGTGAAGGCTTGTGCCATTTCTTCCTGAGGATTTGGGATGTATGTGGCAAAACAAGCAGACTTCCATCGGCCTAGTTTCTTGATTACGTGGTCTGGTACTCCCTGTTGGGAGGCAGCTGAGGCTGCTCTAATTCAGAAGGAATGTACAGATAACTGACTGGGGTTTGAAGCCCATATTGCTTAGGAGGATCCTGACATGCTTGACAAACTTGCTGCCACTCAGGGGGCTGGTTAGAAAGGGTAGCAACGAGCTACCATCAGATTGGCTGGGTAGATGGGACAGTAGTCAGTCGAGTGCCATCACTGGGCATCAGGCGTTGTTAGTCTGAATCAGGTTGATGTCAACCCCGGGGCCGGTTTGTTGCGTTTTCAGACTGTGAGAGTGTAGTGTTTTGAAAGCGAGTCGGTGGCGTTGGAGCAGTGTCTGACTGCCGGAATCACTGACAGTAAGTTCACTAGGTCATAGGGAACCGTAGAAGGCCTGGTAGATGGCTGTCTGGATGACTAGGCTGGGCAAAGCCCCAAACGGATAATGAGTAAGGATTTCAGACATGTCCCTAAAGAGGGCACTCTTGAAAGGTAGGCGTTTGCCACTGACTACGGGTTGGTGCTTCTGTATGCCCTATGAGGGACTTGACTGCATGGGACGAGAATACTGATGGTTTACTGGGGTCCTGCAAGGACAGGAAATGCTGGACGCCTTTCATCAGAGCCTAAATGGTCCGTAGGCTCTGATGAAAGGGGTGCGCCCCTGAAACGTAAGCCATCTGGATGTTTTTGGGGTATCGTTCGATCCTCCCTGTTGTCAAGTCCTGTCGGTGAATGCCAAGATTTTCAGCCATCTTGTCCGATAAGCTTGTATTTAAGCTTTGTCTGTGAGTAGGACTATGTTGTGGAGATTTTTATGAAGATGTATTTAATATGTATTGTCATAGTGTCACCCAGTGTTAGTACTTCCGCAACCCGCTCTAAAAGAGCTGATTGGGGTAGTCTGAGGCTGGTTGAATCCCGTCTGATAGGGGAAAACGTTTTGAGGTTGGAGTGTGATGTTTGCAGGGTGCGGATATGTCCGCCAACGGGGGCCCTCTGTGCATTAGCATGGACGATCGTTAAGGAGGGGATATGCTCGCTCTGCAATGACATCATTGGTTATAGGCGGATGGGCGCTCTTGTCTCTGCTATGTCTGATCAACATTGGTTGGAATTTGTAGCGTGCGTCTGCAGATAGCCTCCCTCCCCCATTCAATAATAGTATAATCTTATTATGCGTTATTCTATGGAATAGCGCAGAATAAGAATTCCTATCAACGGTAACTTAAGCCATCCTACGTTATTATATTCATGTATGACATATCCTGTTGGAAGGAATGTCCAAGTGTTGTCATTTTCATGTGAGGGAACATCCTATGAGGTTCCCGCCCATGGGGAGGGGATTGGTTGCTGCAGCCAATCACCTCCTGTCTTGAGATCTTTTGAGTTTAATAAAAGCCTATGAGTAGGCGTCGGCTTAACAGAGTCTTTGCTGGAATGGCCTGATAAGAAGATAAGCTTTTGTGGTGCTGCCTTTCTTGAATGAATGGGGATGAACGGTGAGTGGACTTTAGCAAACTAAACTTAATGATAGCATTACTTCAAAAAGATGAAATCTGATGTGTGCTTATAGAGCACAGGAATTATAGGCTGTGTGCTCTGTAAACAGCAGCCTAAAATTCCACCACAGTAATGGCGCCCGAACAGGGACCAATTGCGGCCTCTTTGAGCATCAGATCAGCAGAGGGGGGAGAGTGGACCTGCGATGTGATGTGTAAAGAGGCTGTACTTTGAAACGAACAAAAAAAAAAAAAATTGTCTTTTTGAAATAATGTTTCAAGTTTGCAGCGTGTGTATGTGTGCGTGTGTATGTCTGCGAATCGTATGTGTGTGTGTGTGATTTTGTCATGGATCGTATGCCTGTGAATTTGATTGTGTGTGGGTATGCCTGCATGTGCCTGTGTGATTAGATCGTGCAATGTATTGAGCAGTTGGCTGCCAGCAATGGCTGCTGCATTGTTCTGGTCCTTGAGCCATGAGGTTTAGTGGGGGTGGGGCAGGAAGCATCTCAGTTACAATGGTAAAAGTTGGTGACTTTCTGTAAATAGCATGCAGGAGTTTTGTAGTGGGAGGGCCCTGAGAGATGATCTGATGGAAACTGTGGGCTGTAAGAGTGTAACTAAGCGAGAAATATAAACTGTATATTGTGTATGAAATGAAGGTATAGCTGTGGTATTTAGTGCACTGAGAAGTTTGTAAGTAGATTGTTTGTTTGGCTGCCATGTGCTTGAATGGGGGAAGGGCTTGCCCACTGTTTTGTGTTGCAGGGGCTGTGCCCTGAGGGAAAGACACTCTGAGCAGATGTACAAGCAACAATATACTGTATGTGTGTGGTGTTTGTGATTGCTATGAAAAATAGAAATGAATAGATTGTGATTTTTGCCTTTATAGGGGACAAAGACACATGTCCCCATAAGTGTAAAAATATTAAGTGTTTGGTTTTTGAGTTGAAAGTTCCCGCCGCATATCCAAGTGGCCAGGCATTGCTAGAAGGCAGACATAGTATGTCTCTGCAATGGCTTGTTATGGAAGCTGAGGCCACTGTGTGTGAACTTTAGGTAGAGACGTGGTGAATATCTGAGTATATGAACTTAGAGAAATTAACATGTTTTTAATATTGTCATGTAACTCACATTTATTGAATGTGCTGTTTAGTTGGCCAAAGGGAGGCTAAGTTTGTAAGTGTACATGTGGTCCTTGTAGAGTGTAGCTAACACCTTTTTCAGTGGATTTTGATGATAATTTAGAAAAGTTTCAATGGTGTAGTCAGTCTTTGTGGAGAAAAACATTTTTGATTTTCTTTTAAAGAGATGCTGGTTTTGGCGGGAAAAAGCAATGGCGCCATTCTTGGTTTTTGTTAGCCTTGCAGGTTTGTCTGCCATTTTGAGGCACAGTTTTTCTTTGCACCTTCCCTTATAGGATACTCACAGGCTAGACACCTTTCTTTTGGGCACTATACCATGTGGCATTCGTCAGCTATGTTGCTGATAGAATTTCTCAGTTTTTGATGTTTAGTGCGAATTGGGTAGTGCGGCCTTTTTAACCTGCTGGAGGCCATTTGTGTTTGTCTTTGTGTGGGAGAACCCATGTGGTGTTCATTGTGACGTCCCATGCTGGTTATTGGCGGAAAAAAATTGCATGCGTCAATGGCGCAATTTTTGTTGTCCATGAGGTGCTGTGGTGGGTCATCCACCATTTTGTAGTCCTGGCTTGTCGGCCATTTTGAGAGACGTTTACAGTTTGAGATAGGAAGTTCCAGTTTGGCAAACACGACTCCTGAATATGCTGTATTGGCATTTGTTGATCGGCGCAGTTTTCTTATGTTTTATGCGTTTACAGTTTGACCTGTGCACTGCTGGGGAGAGTAGTGAGACACCAGGGGGACATACTGAGAGACTGGTTTTTGTTTAATGAATTTGCTGGTTTAAATTGCTTTTCTAAGCATCGCCTTTTGAGTTGAGTGGTATCTTAAAATAGCGCGGTCTTACCCTGAGGGGCCACGACGCGCTTGCGGACACACGCACATGCTGGGGCCTATTTATGGATAGGATCTGGCTGACCTACCAGCAGTTGGAGTGTGGGAGGAGGCCAACGCAGACACAGGGAGGATATGCAAACTCCATGCAGATGGTGTTAGGAGGGGGGATTTCTCTGTTTTCATTTAAGTAGATGTGAGCTATTGCAGGGTCGGCTGGCTTTGCAGTATATGAAAAACTTCACTTTACACTGAATTTTGATGGATTGTAAGACTAACAGAGTTTTTGTACAATGATGTGTTTTTATGTTTAAATATTTCCTTCCCAGAAGGCAATTCATATGTTTTGAAGCTTGTATTGTATAGCCTGTAGAGGAGGAGTGGGGGTTTTGGTCGAAACCCCTAGAGCCATCTTTTTGCAGGAGTTTTGTATTTGAGTCAACTTGTGGTTTTGCTTGCAGGGGATGTTTGGGTCAGGACCCTCCCATTTGCAAAGGGGGCTTTATTCCACCATCTTCTTGACAAGGTTTTAAATTGTTGAAATATATAATGTGTAGCCATGGATTTTTTTGGAGTCTTCATAGACACAGCAATGTGGCTGGGCTCCCCCCTCCCCCTCCCTCTTCCTGAACAATTGATATGTAAATAAACCAGTTTTTTTTTTTTTAAGTAGCTGAGCATAACCGGAAGTTTCTTTTCAGCATTTATATATCAGCAGAAAGTTAGTGGGAGGAGCTTGGGGTTTTTAAAGGTGAGAAATGAGATTTGGGTCTGGAAGGAAAATGGAAAGCATTTTGGCGTTTAAAAGTGTTTTATATTTTGTTCCAGTTTTGTACTGTAAATACAGTTTTGGGTAGAGAGAAAAACAGGGGGTAGCACCATTATTCTATCATCTAGATACAGAGAGAAGCCACATTGTTCTGCAGGTGGTAAACTGGCGTAATTGTTCTGTGAGGTTTAGTCTGACAACGCAGTGTATGGGTGTATAGCGGAAAATGCTTGTGTATGCATACACTGTGAGGGGTAGAGGCCTAATTCGGGGGTTGATCTGTGGTTGTTGCTGTAGTTCCAAAAGTGTTGGGACAACAAGCCATAGTGTTGACGCCTCGGTTAGGGTTTCTAGTTGGAGGACTTGACCATATAGTGGTTGTAGTTCTGCAATTCACCGTATAAGAAGACACCGGGCGGTGATCTCCGAAAATGGGTGCAACGGTTTAACCTGGACGCAGGTTTAAGACGATAAGCCGATTCGAATCGCCATGGACACAAGGAGGTCTGTGCAAAGGGAAGGAATGGAGGCTTCCCATAGTCAGACGGTCACACAGTGCACGAAGCCTAGTTTTGGGGCAAAGGCCTTTGAACCCCAAAAAGATTAACATAGGTGGTCCAAGGATACTATTTTGGGTATCCATCTGGAATGGATGTAGTTGAGCTGCGGCTTCAGAAATCTGTAATGATGAGTGTTGATGGAGGTGTTGTCTCATGCCCGTTTGTTTTGAACTTTGTATGGCTGGTCCATGCAAGCTTCTCGAGCTGCTCTCATATTCCCATTGTATTTTTTCCTATTGCTGAAAGAGTGAAGGTAGAATTCTGGCTGTTTTTGTTTTTTTCATTTGTGGTTTTGGAAACTGGGAAGTATTTCCCCCACGTTTGTATCTGAGTGTTTGTATGTAGTAACGTGAATATGTTCGAACTTACCGCGGCGATCCTTCAATGCGTCGCGGCTGTTGTATGTTTGTAGGAACGGGAAAAGTAAGGGTTACAAAGGGTTTTGTTTGAATCAGTTTTGAAAGAATGTCATTGACAATTTACCAATGTACAGGAATGTCATTATTGTTTTACCATTCTTTGCAGGTTAAATATGAAGGATAGAGTAATGATTTTGCTTATAAGTATTTTTCAGGTCCAAGGAGTTTGTACACAGAGAACAGGTGTATGTAGACAGCTGTACATATGGATAAATATGAGTCTAAGGCGGTAAAAGTATCATAGGCTATTTCATTGTTTCTTTTTTCCTGCACCACACATTTCTTCCTTCAGTCTGTAATGAGGAAGAAAAGGGGGGAGAATGATAAATGTAAGAGTGACAGTTTTTTTTCTGTCAAACTAATAATAACCTCTGTAATTCTAACCAAGTTTGTGCCAAGACCGTCTTTCTTTAATAGAATTTGAATCGGCAAGCAGCAGTCTGGTGAAGTAGGTTCCCATCCCAGAGGCTAAGAACCTTGTCAATGGTTTCAGGTATTGTAAGCCACGCATAGGTTATGCAGTGACCACAGTCCCGATGTCTGGGTTATTGTCATATGAGGGTTGTTTGGAGGTCAATCAAAATCAGGGTCGTACTCTCCTCATTAGCTGTCACTTATATTCTCGGCTGATGGGGTGGGTGCGATCGTTGTGACATGAACTTCAAAATGTCCACCAAAAGGATTTCACGAGTCCCTCCTGGACCCGACTCAATAATCAGTTTACATTCTTTCCAACCAGGTGACTGGGTCGTTGTAAAGAAGCTTGAGGGATGAGACCACGCCAGCCACTGCAAGAAGCGGCTCAACCACACCAAAGAATGAGGAGTATCTTTGTTTATTTATATTTTTGTTGTTTAGTAAATTTTAGCGAGGGTAACGGTGAAAAGCATCCCAAGTTATTATTTAAAGTGTATGTCCTGACTAGCTCAGAAAGCGAACAGGACCATCTGTTCTGAGTCTTCACCGAGTTTTAGTCCCCAGCGATGACAGCGGTACATGTCATTTATGATGTTATTATGGGTATGAGGAGTTTTAGTCCCCAGCGATGACAGTGGTACATGACATTTATGATGTTATTATGGGTATGAGGAGTTTTTGACAAACTAGTGAAGACTCCAGACAGACACTTGTCAATGGAATCTAACGATGTATTTTTTAGAGGGTAAAATTGGTTTTAGTTTTAATGGCTCTGCCTCTTGTCGGTTTGGGTATCTAGGCAGCCCACAAGTGTGTTTGAACTTTAGTTTGGTGTTTATGTGGATCTGCAGCTTATAAAGGTAATTCCCCCAAAGCAAGAGGTTCATGCGCGATGGTGAAGCTGTCCCAACATTTTAGGTCGCGGCCGATCGCGAGGATCTGATGGCGCAGGAAATTAAGAATGGCAGGGACAGCTAGTAGGGATTTGTTCACCAATCCCGACCAGGTCTGGGCATGGGGTCCTGCATGTACAAGGTGGGGGGGGGCTCGGGCTTGGGATACAATTGAACAATTCTCATCCGTTAAGGATAGGGTTCTTCATGTAATTGTTGAAGCCAGAGCTGTAGCTAAGTGAAGGTTGGGAGTCCTTTTTTTTTTAAGGGTCTGGGAATCTTTGGGGATCTAATTTTTTATTTTACAGCGGATCGTGGTTAAAGGAAGTGGGAATATATATACTCATGTCGTTTTTATTTCTATTCTTTCTATGTCGTGACGAGAGGCTCCTGTTGCCTGATTTGACGCGTGACCAGAGTTTCCTTGATGAGACGCCCCGAAGCCGGACCCACATACAAGACAGAGAATCACAGACGGATCAGCGATTACTACAGCTCACTATGTCGTGTCCTCCTTTATAAGTCATGCCCCTGAAGAGTAGAGTCTACATGTCAAGCCGTGTTTTCCTTTTTATGGACTAATAACTGATTGATTTCCAGGTGTAAGAAGCAGATCAACTCTCATCGAGGGACACATAGGGTGCATATGACAAAAAAGGGAGGACTGTTGTGGAGATTTTTATGAAGATGTATTTAATATGTATTGTCATAGTGTCACCCAGTGTTAGTACTTCCGCAACCCGCTCTAAAAGAGCTGATTGGGGTAGTCTGAGGTTGGTTGAATCCCGTCTGATAGGGGAAAACGTTTTGAGGTTGGAGTGTGATGTTTGCAGGGTGCGGATATGTCCGCCAATGGGGGCCCTCTGTGCATTAGCATGGACGATCGTTAAGGAGGGGATATGCTCGCTCTGCAATGACATCATTGGTTATAGGCGGATGGGCGCTCTTGTCTCTGCTATGTCTGATCAACATTGGTTGGAATTCGTAGCGTGCGTCTGCAGATAGCCTCCCTCCCCCATTCAATAATAGTATAATCTTATTATGCGTTATTCTATGGAATAGCGCAGAATAAGAATTCCTATCAACGGTAACTTAAGCCATCCTACGTTATTATATTCATGTATGACATATCCTGTTGGAAGGAATGTCCAAGTGTTGTCATTTTCATGTGAGGGAACATCCTATGAGGTTCCCGCCCATGGGGAGGGGATTGGTTGCTGCAGCCAATCACCTCCTGTCTTGAGATCTTTTGAGTTTAATAAAAGCCTATGAGTAGGCGTCGGCTTAACAGAGTCTTTGCTGGAATGGCCTGATAAGAAGATAAGCTTTTGTGGTGCTGCCTTTCTTGAATGAATGGGGATGAACGGTGAGTGGACTTTAGCAAACTAAACTTAATGATAGCATTACTTCAAAAAGATGAAATCTGATGTGTGCTTATAGAGCACAGGAATTATAGGCTGTGTGCTCTGCAAACAGCAGCCTAAAATTCCACAACAGACTATTGCTTTTTATTTACATTTTAATAAACCTGTAAGTGGTAATACACTAGGTCGGTGCGCCCTCCTGTTTTGTTTCTTTTTCTAGCCATATGAACACCCATTGTTCTGAGGAGGGCTGCAAGATTATAGACTTTGCCTCTAGACAGGACCACGCCACCTATGTTTTGAGGATACACCGAGAGCGCAGGAGATTTTTGTTTTGTCAGTGAATCTTATAACCAGTAAAGCCTATAGCAAATGATATCGGACAACGACCGACAGTGGCTCTGAGGCTTGGATTTACAAATGAATCGTATTTTTGGCAGAAGGAACTTACAAATGTACAACGCCTGTGCCGAACGATGTTGGGACATGAGTGACAACAACTCAGGAGGCAGGTTTTTACAAAAAGGGATGCAGGACAGGAAGCATAACGAATCGCAAGATTGCATATGATACAAAAAGGTTTGATCACTACCTGTGACAGTGAGCGGGAACTGCCAACGAAGACCACGAATGAAGAAGCCGTAATGCACTTGCGATCGAATGCGCAGACTCACGAACATGAGGTGAGCTGGGAAGAGTCGCCCCAGTGACGTGTAGTATCGCGCACTGAACCGACAAAGAGCATGGGTGAGTGGGCTGCTTAAATACCCTCCGGGCTCCTCCCATAAATTCAGGCAAGCATACTGGCTATATATATATATATATATATATATATATATATATATATATATATATAGCGGATCACTCCTTACAGTATATGGCATGTGTACTGGAATAAATATGAGGCTGTCCTTGTTGATCCCTTTGTTTTGAAAATGTTTCATTAAGCAAATGTTGTCAAACTGAAACAAGTATGCACATAGGGAGTTATTTACTTGTTCTGGATCTTTGATTTAAATATACAAAGCCAGACAAAGACAGTAAATTTATATTTTCAGAAGAAGGTCAGTGATTTTTCTGTGCTCCAGTTTTCATAAACCAGACCAATTATTCTTAAAAAACTGTTGGCATGATATGTGACACACAGACTGGGGATAATATTATGAAAGACCTGGTAAAACCAGAAAATGCTCAGAAGTTATATTCTAGTTCTAGATCACGGCCAGTCTCATGCACATCAAAGCGGGTCAGACTGCATGCTCCCTTATTCCG
This sequence comes from Rana muscosa, assembly GCA_029206835.1. Classification (NCBI taxonomy): domain Eukaryota; kingdom Metazoa; phylum Chordata; class Amphibia; order Anura; family Ranidae; genus Rana; species Rana muscosa. Next base: position 214,362,967 of record CM055118.1, read on the forward strand.
AGTTGTTGAAGCCTCCCTGGCTGTGGAGCTAGATATGACTATTATGCAGTTGATTTGGTGAGAAGATTCCAAGTTTACAGAGGATAGTGAAAGACAAACTAATTGTTGGAAGCATTCTTTCTGTGTATGTTCTTGTTGTCAGGTCATGCATTCAGAAAAAAAGGAGCATTTTGCTTCTGCTTACAGCTTCTGAGGGCAATGGGGAGCCTGACATGCCTCTCGTTGCTTTCAAGTAGATTTTCAGTGCAGGTTTTGGTGAAGAGAGGCAGGTTGTAAGTGACCACGTCTTTCAGGATAGGAGTAACAGCGGGGACAGCAGGATGAAATGAATGAAAACTGACTGAATGAAAAATACTAACAGTGTGTACCCAGTTTAAGCCATGAGCACTAGAAAAATCTATTCTATGATGTGGACTCACAAACTCATGCCTAGAAGCAGGGCTTTTTTTCAGCAGGAACGCGGGGGAACGCAGTTCCGGCACCTCCAGAACTGAATATATGTAATGGCAAGGGGTGCCGGAGGATCTATTGATGCTGGTGCAGGGGAATCTGTTGTTGCTGGAGGGAATCTATTTGCTGAGGATGGGGGATCTATTGTTGCTGGGTGAGTCTTATGTTGTGGGAGGCATTTACTGTTGAAGAAGGGGTCTTTGTTGCTGGCTGCTGGAGGGTCTATTAATGCTGGCTACCTGGAAATCTATTGTTGCTGGAGGTGACATATTTTTGCAGGGGGGGGGGGGGTTATGTTGCTGTGGAGGTCTGTTGTTGCCAGTGGGGGTTGTATTGTTGCTGGGGTGGGTCTTATGTTGCAGGGGGTCAATCATTGCTGGAGGGAGGGGTCTAGTATTGCTGGCTGCTGGAGGGTCTATTGATACTGGCTGTTGGGAGTGTATTGTCACTGGGGTGTCCATTGTAGCTAAATCCATTTTACTGCTTTTCTTGTTATCCTTAACAAATTCCATAAAAAGTACTTAGCACTATAAAATGATACTTGGTTCTGTATTCTCTAAAAGGGGTGGTACTGGGAGGTGGAACAAAGTAACAGTGCTTGGAGGTGGGTAGGGGGTGGAGTCAAGGGGTGACTCAGAAAGGAGGAGTTCCTGCACCTATTCTCTGATAAAAAAAAGCCCTGCCTAGAAGAGCATGGACCAACCAGGATGTATGCTGATGATATCCTCTGAAATATGGGTACTGTGTGCATAGGCTTCAGAATATTTGCTGTTTCATTAAAAAGCTGGCTAAAGGTGGACTGACAACACTCAGATCATTGTTACATAAATGATTGCTTTGCCAGAGCGGCCAGATTGCCAGCCAAGTCCTCCAAGCCAATACATACATTTTTTTTAACATTGTAGTACTGAAGTACTGAAAACTTATTTGGTAAAAAAACAAGCAAAAAAAAACTATACAATATTAGATCACTAAAACCCTTGTTATACAGTATTTATAATAAAAAATAATAATTACCTCCATTCTCTTAATTCCTCCCACTCCTCTTCCACCATAGTACGAAGCATCTACTGTGGGCCATTTCTTTTTGGGAAGACCGTCTTCATCTTCATCCTGTCCAGAAGAATGCAGATAAGGAATAATGTTGCAAGTAAAACTCTTGATACTGTGATAAATACTAATTAAAATTGTATGTAAACCTTAACAATGAACTTATTTTATTTTTAAGCTGGCCATACAGGTGTCCAACTGGCTGAACAGAAAACCTGAATTCATTTCTCCATGCACACATTCGATGAGGGTGCAGTAATTCTCCCTGCTGTGTCATTGTATTCTGACAGGGACTCGCCCACTGTCAGAATACACTGATCAGTGCTACAGCTAATTGGCTGCATGCACTGATCGAGCGAAAATCTACTAGCAAGCCGATTCATAAGAAGTTGGTCGATAAATCGACTTTCCATGAACAAGAACAGCCATACATGGATTGAAATTTGACCGGTTCCTGACAACTTTAGTCTGTTAATTAGAAAGTGTTTTGTTATATCTGTTCAATAAGTAGAAACATTTCCTGTTGATATAGCAAAAGTCCAGTGAGCTGATAACGTTCTGTGCTCTCTGCTGATTATTATATTGTTCCCAGCTGTCTTTGTGGACTACAGAAAACATCCCCATGTATTTATTTTCTAGAGTAACAACAGTGCTTCTCCATAGACATTGTACAGTAATGAAGGCCCCTTGACCCACCCCCTCTAAGGAAAGGGAGCCTTGACTGCTGGATGCTTGGGCGTCAACCTAATCAGTGAGTCGGAGTGGCTCCTTTGGAAATGGCTACAATGGTACAAGGTGACTGGGTGGAGCCGGAACTCTAGAAAAGGCTACGCAGAGCAACGTCCCACTACTTTTGGGAGAATTTGACGTCACTACGAGTTAGTTGTCCACCCACCCGCCTGTTGTGTGTTTTCGTCACACCTTCCTTTCAGTTTTACCTTGCCAGCAATTGGTATTACTTAATGGGCTATGCCCTCAAGTTTAATTACGGGGTCAGTTTAATGCCGGTCTCGCACTGATGGTGGAGACAGGCCTCTTAGACTATATGGTTTGTTTATAGATGCTCATGGTATAACCGTGACTGGCATGGTTATTGGTATTGTAAAGGTTGTTATACTGATATGTTCAATAAAGCTGGGGCCTTGCCCTACTTCCAACTTAAAGTGGTCTATGTGTCTTTTTTGGTGGGCAAGGTTGTTGTGGTTTAAATAAGTGGGTGTTAAGACAAGCCCAAGCTTCTCAGCAGTCATGAGCATAGTCACCCTAGGACAGGAAGTGTGCTAGCACATTTCCTGCAACCACCACATCTAAGGGCTACTAAGGTGCAATATATTCATTATTTTAAGTAGGGTTCAAAACACAAATAACATACATTTGGTAATAGTAGCTTACTATTACTTTACTAGTTGCTATTATTTTAATCTTAGATTTAATCCTGCACCTGGGTCTAAATTCCCAATGAACAGAATACATTATATGAACATACCGCACATTACCTAGACCCCTACTTATAACAAAGGCTGGATAATACCCTTCACAGGACAGTGCAGTGATTACTCCATGATACACCTGCATTTTAAATTTCATAAATTAAATACAGAAAGTTATATGTAGCCTGCAGTGTCCTACAGAGGGTTATGTGCATAATACTGCAGAGAACACTCCAGGATAGGAGAATAGCCCCATCACATGACCTGTCAGAGGTATGTTTCAGGTGTCTGCCTCCTGGGGCTTCATTTGCACCAGAGTTCTGAAGAGAGCAAACCTGTTGTAAAGCGTACAGCTCCGCATCATAATTATCCCTTTTTTTTTTTTTTTAATTAAAAGCAGCCTTATGGCTGAGGTTAGGCCATATCACAGCTTTGATATGTCATTACGTGTAATTAAACGCCAGACTTGTATCTTACTGCTGACAAGCATATCCATTCAGTATTTCATATTTTCCTGCTTAACATTACATATTTTAGTTTTTTTAGCATTGAACATAATAAAGAGGGAAGATTCACTTTAAAAGGTTAGTTCACCTTTTCAGAAAATTAAATGGTATACTAACACCCTACACCCTCCTCAGCCTCTAAGTCTCTGCTGCACTGACCTCGGTGGATGATACAGTTTCACCATCCACCTAGCTCAGTGCAACAGCCCTGTTCTTCCTCTTCTTTCCATAGGGATGGTGGGATGGATCAGACCAGTTCTGATTGGTCAGCGCAGTCATGGGCCAGTATGAACCAACCAGAATTGCTCTGATCTATCCCAGCATCCATCAGGTAAGAATAGCGTGGTTTTGAAACCCCAGCACTGTTGCACCATGGACGGTGAAACTGTATCACCCATGGAGGTAGGTGCAGCAGAGACCGGAGGGGTGGGTTGAGTGTGGGATGTTAGTTCACCTTTACATTATTTCTGAAAAAGTGAACTAACCCTTTATGCTTAGCAGGGCTCTCTCTTAAGCCCCGTACACACGGTCGGACTTTTGCCCAACAAACTTCGTTTTAAGCAAGTTGGACCAACAATCCGACCGTGTGTACGCTCCATCGGACAAACTTTTTTTCGTTTGGTTTTGTTTTCATCAGACAAAAGTTGGGTCTGCAAACGGACAAACTTTTGCCCAACAAAAGTCCGATGGAGCAAGTCCTACCGTGTGTACAGAAAACCATAGGACTTTTGTCCGATGGACAAAACAACTAATGTTAAAATCAACCAACAATAGCAGAAGTTGACCAAAGGGTGCCGGTAAAGAGCAGAAAAGAGCAGAAAAACCATGTGATGTTGCAAAAAGTTTTGGGAAAGTTTGCAGAAAAGTCCTGTGGTGTGTATGCTATGGGTGTGCCCGGCCAACTCCGTTCGGACAAAAATCCACGGAAAAGTCCGATGAAAGTTCGACCGTGTGTACGAGGCTTTAGTCTCACCTCTGGTACACAGACCATATTCTTCATTTACTGGTTGTGCTAGCAATAACCTGGCATGTGACTTTGTGAAAACACAGTATTTCGGTCAGTGGAAAAAATATATGGCCTAGGTCTAGGACTATAAAGCCAGAAAATGTTTTTCTTTGCTGCCCATAGGCAAAGGCTTAGTGTGCCTAATGGTAAATCCAGCCCTGGACATGTAGGCTGCAGTGATATGCCAGGACTGCATTCTTCTTCTGACTATTGGTCAGCTAGTCCTGGTATCAGAGCTATTTATTCCTGGAAAACACTTTGTTGATGATATAGACTGCAATAGCAAGAAGACACAACTGCAAGACTACAAATCACTGACTTTAAATAAAATAGGTTTGAACTAGTTTGCATGCTTTCACAATCCCGGATCATCTCTAGAATAGCTTGGATGATAGGCCATTACAAAAGAATAAAACATTTTTTAATGTCCTTCTGGGTACATTCCATTCCTGTAATAAATAACCTTTGATATCTTATGCTGGAAAAGTCATGTGTAAATTCCAGCCAAAAACTTGTTGCACAATACGTTTTATTATTTAAAGGAAACCTGAACTGGGAGAAATATGGAGCAGCAAAGATAGCCTTTCATACTGTCTCAGTACAGGTTTCCTTTAAAGCGAATATGATTTTCTGTAATTTTTATATATAACAAGTTATTATTGTAATGCCTACTCAAAATGTATTTAAGGTTCTATTTTTCATTATAGGAAGATTTGTCAACCACATTCAGACTGTTCCCTTAGATTTAGAGAAAGATGAACAAACAAGGGGAAAAAAAAGAAGAAATTATAATTTTAGTGCATGTGCTCTGCTTAGCATCACTGGCAGAGTTATAAAATTGACTGCAACAGGTTTGGGTGGTGCTGTGATTCTGGAATCAATGAGCAGCTCACTCACTGCCCCTTGTACTCAGTAGAGACATATTGTATATAGTGACCCCAAAAGAAACAGTAGAGTGAGCCAACCAGCTTAGCTACCACCCTAAAAGAGTATTCTGTGCATTGAGGTAAAGAACCCTCAGCACCCCTCCCCCCAAAATAATTATCTGAACCTGATCTCGATCCAGAGATTTGCACAAGAGCAGCTTCTCTCCTGGCTCTCTGCCTCCTCATTGGCTTATGCCGCGTACACACGATTAGAATTTCTGTCGGAAAAATCTTGGATGGTTTTTCCGACGGAATTCCGCTCAATCTTGGCTTGCATACACACGGTCACACAAAAGTTCTCTGAACTTTCGACCGCCAAGAACGCGGTGACGTACAAGACGTACGACAAGCCGAGATCAATAAAGTTCAATAGGCAGTTCGGCTCTTTTGCTTGATTCTGAGCATGCGTGTTTTTTTGCGCGTCAGAATTGCATACAGACGAACTGAATTTCCGACAAGAACTTTTTCCGTCTGAAAAATAGATAACCTGCTCTCAATCTTTCCAGCAAAAGTCCGATGGAGCATACACATGGTCGGAATTTCCGACCAAAAGCTCACACGCGGCATTAGAAACAACAGCAGAAGCCATTGTCAATCACAGCTAGTGAGGAGGCAGTGGGGGGCGGGGCCAAGCTGCTCTCTGTGGGTCTTATGGACACACAGAGCGGAGCTCGGAAGCGAGCATGCAGGAGTGCCCCCATATAGCAAGCGGCTTGGGGAGGAGCCAGGAGCACCAGAGGGGGACCCGAGAAAAGGTCCATTGCACAGAGCAGGTATGTATGACTTTTTTTTAAAATTTACCTTTAGTATCACTTTAACCTAAAAAATAACATTTAGTAATAGTAGCTTACCCTACACTCATTACAGCTCTCCACATTCATGCACATGGACATTTGTAAACATTTTATATGCCTAGCATAAATTTCCCAGCGTTTTCTTGTTTACACTAGGCACATAAAATGCCTACTAATGCATACGAACCCTAATTCTTTTCTGTTCTCTCTTCATACCGTATGCCTTTATGCTATCTGGTGATCCTGTTAGTTCCTTACCTTCCTGTCCTGGGGTGACAGCATTCCCTGGGCTTCTCCCTAAAATGGAGCGGCATTTTCACCCTATACCCCGCTATACCCAAATTTAGGGGAAGGTTTGAGCTGTAATTGGGCTCAGGCCACCTTAATTGTTAGGGCATTCTATTTTACACCGCAGGTAGTATACTGTGTGTAGTTCCCTGTGGCCTGTAGGTGGCGCTGCCATAATGGGCCAGGGTTGAACCGCTGGTACAGTGCTGTGCCTTGGATGTCCTCTCTCGGCGGTTGTGCGGTAGGCGTGGTCGGCCTGCTGTGCATGCCGGGAGAAGATATAAAAGGGGCAGGCGCTGCTTGCGAGGGGTCTTTTGTCTTTGGTGGTCGGTTCCGGTACGAGCCCAGGGGGCCATCGTGGAGTGTGGTACCTGGCCCTGCTGGCCAGGGGCCCACGTACGCATCAGTTCCAGGCACCTTTAGCCCTGGGGCTGCAGCAACAGCCTTGGGCCCAGCACCTTTAGCTGGGGCCCGTGTCCTGGAAGGAGAAATACCAGGGTGCCTCTGGCATGGGGACCCGTTCTGAGGATGAGGAGGCCGGGGGAGGACCCTTCTGAAGGACCGGTGAAAAGTTCACGGAGAAAGAAGGGCCTGGTAACTCTCTGGAGGGATTAGATCCATCCAACACCAGAGGATTGGGATTATAGGTTCTGTGGCAGAGAATCTCCTAGTCGCATCTAAAAGGGAAAAACTAAAGAAACGTCCGAGCATCACTTCGGCTGCTAGTATCCGCTTTCATAGGGAACTATCCGGGTAAGCTAAGTCTACTTGAGGAACGAGTAGTGAATTCATAATTTGTCTTGTACCTGGACTCATATCCAAACTCTTAAGCCTCGTACATACGACCGTTTTTCAGGACGAGATTCTTGTTAACCTTGACGAGTTTCTCGTCAAGCTTTCCATGCGTACACACTGACAATTCCAAATCTCGTCGTTGTTCTGCGCGGTCACGTCCAGCACGTATGATGGCAGTATAAAGGGGAAGATCGATTTCAATGGCGCCACCCCTTGGGCTGTTTTTGCTGATCTCGTGTTACCGTGTGTGAAGTAAAAGTTTGTGAAGAGACGATTAGCGCTTTTCAGTCTTCGTGCTTTCAGTTCGTTTTAGCGTGACGAATGTGCTATCTCCTTTACGAAGGCTTGTTTTACCAGAAGATGCGCTCCCGTCTCATACTTGATTCTGAGCATGCACGCTTTTTGAAGAGTCGTAAAAGCATACACACGAACCATTTTCTCGTCACAAAACAGGCCGACGAGAAATACAACGAGAAAATCTAGAATCCGGACGAGAAAATAGAGAGCAGGTTCTCTATTTTTCTCGTCGAGATTCACGGCAGTTTTCTCGTCGTAAAACCATACACACGAATGGTTTTCTCGACAATAAAGCTCTCTCTGCACTTTTCTTGTCGGATTTGGACGAGAAACTCGGTCGTGTGTACGAGGCTTAACTGTCCTGTCTTCTATCCACCTTTTTCTATCCATTGACTTTGCATATAAAGAAAAAAACTCTAGTTTACTACTGGTGTGGAGCTTGGAGTTACTTGGGGATATAAAGACTTGTCCTTACATTCTAATGCCGCGTACACACGACCGTTTTTAATGTCATTGAAAAAAACAACGTTTTTCTCGACGTGATTCTTCTCAAGCCTGCCTTGCCTACACACTATCATGAAAAAAAATGCTTGAGCAAAGCGCAGTGACGTACGAAATGTACGACGGCACTATAAAGGGGAAGTTCCATTCGGATGGCGCCACCCTTTGGGTTGCTTTTGCTGATCCTTGTGTTAGTAAAGTTTGGTGAGAGACAATTTGCGCTTTTCAGCCCCGTGCTCTTCAGTCTGTTACAGCGTGACGAATGTGCTATCTCCATTACGAACGCTAGTTTTACCAGAACGAGCGCTCCCGTCTCATCACTTGCTTCTGAGCATGCATGTTTTTTTCCCGTCATTTAAGCCTACACACGGCCGTTTTTCATGACGAGAAAAACGACGACGTGAAAAACGACGAGAAAAATTAGAGCATGTTCCAAATTTTTAATGCCCATTTTTCACTTTGTGAAAAATGCTCTGGAGCCTACACACAATCGTTTTTAATGACCAAATTAAAAAAATTGCATTTTTCTCGTCATGAAAAACGGTTGTGTGCCTGCGGCATTAGAGACGGGAACCAACTAAAGGGAGAACCTTGCTGCAGTACCCTAGTTTGTGAAACCGCTCAACCTCTTCACACAAGAGGGTACGGGCACGTAGCATGGTGTATCTTTCCTGCAAGTGAGCCAAAGGCAGGTAAAAAGAACCACACGAGTGCTACACATAGTTAAATGGTTAAATAGTTAGTCGGGATGAAAAAAAGACACTAGTCCATCTAGTTCAACCAATAAATTAAGTTAAAAAACACATACACACAAATGTATAAGCTTCCATTTACATTATCCTATACCCACAGTTGATCCAGAGGAAGGCAAAAAAAAAATCTATCTCGTTTCAAAGAAAAAAAAAATCATTCCTGATCCCCCATAAGGCAATTGGATATTCCCTGGAACTAATGGTCCCCTGGTGTTATTACCTCCAAAAAATAGTATCCAGTCATATTGTGTGCATTTAGGAATGCATCCAGCCCTTTTTTTTTTTATCTACTGAGCTGGCCAGAACCAGCTCTTGAGGGAGTCTATTCCACATTTTCACATCTCTTATGCCCTGTACACACGACTGGATTGTCCGTCGGAATAAAGTCTGACGGTTTGTCCAACGGAGTTCAAGCTGTCTTGCATACACACGGTCACACTAAAATCCGACCGTCAAAAACGCGGTGACGTACAACACGTACGACGAGCCGAGATCAATGAAGTTCAATAGGCAGTTCGGCTCTTCTGCTTGATTCTGAGCATGCGTGGTTTTTAGTCCATCGAAATTGCATACAGACGAACTGATTTTCCGATAGAAATTTTTGTCTGTCGGAATATACGATGAAAAGAGCCCGTCTGACTTTTTCCATCGGAAAATCCGGTCGTGTGTACAAGGCATTACTGTGAAGAAGCCATTCCGTATGTAAAGGTTAAATCTCTTTTCTTCCAGATGTAAAGAGTGCCCCCCTGTGCTCCCTAATGACCTGAAAGTGAATAACTCTGCAAGTTCACTGTATTGACCACTTATGTATTTATACATGTTGATCATATCTCCCCTTATTTGTCTCTTTTAAAGAGAGAATACATTCAGTTCCTCTAATCTTTCCTCATGTAGCGGGGTATTCCCCTTTATGAGAGAGAGACAAGAAGTTCCAGGTGAGAGGTGAGTCGGGAGGAAGTAAAGAGACATTACTGGAAGTGAAAGCAGAGGAGAGAGAGAGACTACATCTCCCAGTACATCTTGCAGCACCCAGGGTACATTGCTCCGGAACAGAGACTGCTGGGGCAGACTTTATAAAGAGGAGGTGGAGTTTGTTCGGTCTCTTTGGACACCCCCTCTCCTAGCAAGAGGATCTCTGTACTGAACTGCTGTGTGCACAAGGCCTGAAGCCTGGGCCTTATGCTCCTTTCCAAAGAGCCCCTCTGCCAGTCTAGCAGAACCTTAGAGACATCTTCTCATCCTTGCTGCAGTACACCAGAAGGATTGAAGACTTGGATGTCGGTGGATTCCTGTTCCTAGACGAATCGATGGAGGAAACGGACTTGGACTTGTCCGGGTGGTGAGAGCTGTTTAAAGACAGATACTTTATCTTTACTATTCGTTGGGATTACAAAGTTGTTCTTCAAGTGCACCACCGAAAGATTGCTAGCGAATATTGTTTCACTGAACTTCCATTTAGATCAGTCAGGCCTGACTGCATAGGTAGACATTGCTGGGTGTTAGTCTACCCATGAGGGGAAGTAGCTGAAAAAGGGCAGCGCTAGAGTTGCATAGCAATACTTAATTATTCTGATTACTCTGTTTATCTTTATTACTTTTTATTGCAGGGATCTGCAACTTGTTATACTGTTGTTTATTACTTGCCCATTAGCCTCAGTAAAATATCTGGGTCAAGTACATTGGTGTCAGTTTCACTTACTTTAATAGAAGTTTTAAAGTATATCACTGTGTGTGTTTGCCATAGGACTGTGTCACCTAGAGTTGCGGTCACGCGGTCCTATCTCCCCTTACTAGCTGTGCCAGTAGGGGGTTGAGCATATTGCCGGGGGTTGGCGGAGCTGTCTTCAGGGCCCAACTAAATCTGCGGCCTTCTTAGTTGGAGGTATCGCTACACGTGGGGGTTCTCGTCCGGGATCCTGATACAACAGGTGAACGCCTGAAGTGCTGGCATGGACCCCATCAAAGTAGTCCAATGGTGCGAAGCAGAAGGGACACGCTCAGAAGCGAGCGTGGCCATTGAACTTCCAGGGAGTGACTGGAGAGAGAAACAAATTAAAGAGGTGGTACAAATATTGTCCCCGGATAGAAAGGCTTACGTGGTCGCAATGAGACCAGACACAAGGACCAACTGCACCTATGCACTGATAGAGTGGGGACAGGATGTCCCTGAAAACTTCCACGGTGCCAGTATAAAATTGTCCGAAAAGACTGAGTTCCACCTGACACATCCCAGTCAGAAGCAGTTAGAACCCTTGGACAGGAAAGCAGGGGCTGCTGTTAAATCGCAGGCAGAGCAACAGCTGATTGATCTGAAACGACAGTACCTTGACATACAAGAGAGGTTTCAGGAGACTTCCAGTATGATAGCTGAACGCATTAAGGAGTTACGTGTCGCTCCTGAGGATCAGAAAGATGGTCAGATAAAGCCCAAACCTGGGAAGGTACCGAAGAAATGAGCTCAGGGTCGCCTGCAGGAAGTAACCATCCGGAAGGATTTCCGCATTGATGGCCAGATAGGAGAAAGAGGGCAGAAGGACAAACTGTCCTACACCAACCTCCTACACCAAATAGAGTTGGGGTTACAGAAAGGATATCAGGAATCTGAAATTAGAGAGGCTGTAATCCATGCCATCAGCCCAGGTTCAAGTGTCAGGGGCATGTTAGAGAGGAAGGGTGGATTGACCCTGAACCAGCTAAAGAGGATACTGAAAAGCTATTATGAGGAGGAAGATGCCGCCGAGTTATTTCATCGACTGATAAATATGACCCAGGAGTGTGGAGAGACTCCTCAGAACTTCCTATTCCGGGCCATTGAGCTCAAGGACCGCCTGTTGTCCACATCCAAGGATGAAGGAAATGGGGAGCATTTTGGAGTCGAGCTAGTCCAAAAGAAATTCCGGAGATCTGTGACTACGGGATTGAGGAGTGACTACATCAAGCTACAGCTGAAGCAGCATTTGGAAGATCCCTCAACTCCGGATGAGGTCCTCATTGAGAAAATGAATGAAGCAGATAAGATGGAGATTGAGAAGGACCAAAAACAGAGGAAACTTCAATCTCCTAGCACCACAAGTGCCAAAGTACAACAGATAGATGTCCCTTCAGACACTCGGGAGCTTAGTGTACTGGCAGCAAGCACTGAACAGGGATCATGGTCTTCACCTATTCACCACTTCCCCACAAGTCAGACTGGACTGGAGGAGCTGTTCCAGACCCAGAAAGAAATACTAGAGATGATGACGATGTTGATGACTCGTCTGGTGAAACCCCAGACAGAAGAGGTCTCACCACTCATGGCACCAAAGACCCCTACCACTAACCGCTCTATAAAACCAATACAGAGAGCCTGCTTCAAATGTGGAGGAAAAGGACATCTCAGGCGAGTATGCCCAAGCCTGGTAGTTGAGGAAAAGTCCAAACAGCTGGCGGGAAACTTCAGCGGGCCCCGGTGAAGGAGCCGACCGGGTGCCCATCATTTTCAGTGAGTTCCAAACTGAATGAGAAGCTAAGGAAGAGAAAAGACAAAACTCCTCAGAGGAACTATAGTATCCCTCAGCAGGGGTACACCCCAAAGAGAGAGGGCCAGACCCCTCAGAAGAGGCACAGCATTCCCCAAAGGGAATGCACACCTAAGAAAAACTATAATATCCCTCAGCAGGTCTGTACGCCCATTAAAAGGAGGGAAATCGATGCATACCAGGCCCAAGAAAGACTAAAGTCAAAAGGGAGATGGACGAGAGAGAGTCCGAAGGGAAAGGACCAGAAGAAGGCGACTCCTGCCAGGCCATATCCGGAGAAGCTGGTAAGCCCATCTCCTGTAGTGCCCATTCAAGTGGAGGGAGTCTACACCAGAGCCATCTTGGATACTGGGGCACAAGTGACCCTACTATACCGGGATTTCTACGATAAGCACTTGAGTCATCTGCCCATCCAGAACATAGAGGAGCTGGAAATATGGGGAATTGGAACCCAGAGCTTCCCCTATGATGGCTATCTGCCCATCCGGATGACCTTTGACCCATCTGTGGCTGGGAAGGCCGAAGTGTTTGACACCCTGGCAGTTGTGTGCCCTTGACCGCCAGGAGCCAACAAGAGCTCCCTTATAATAGGGACGAACACGGACCTGGTCCGAAGACTCCTGACCCCTTTAGTGGAAGAGAAGGGGCAAGCAGCCACCAAGATCCATCCCATGCTGAGGACGGCTTACCAAAGGCTGGTCCTAGAGCAGAAGACCCCGGTGGAGGGGATAGGGAAGGTGTGGAGACTTGGAAGAGGAGGGGTAGTGTTGCAGCCTGGCGAAGTAACCTGTCTCAGAGCCACTGTGAAGCTTACTTGGGAGCAGCCTGGACCCTTTGTCGTGCTGGAGTCCGACCCAAAAGGAGAGTCCTCAGGTCTGGAAGTGATACCAGAAGTGATTCCGCTGAAGGTTCTGAAGAAGGCCCATTTGAGAGTTCCAGTGAGTGTTAGAAACACTACTAGAGGCCCCATGGAAATCCCTGCCAGAATGCTGCTGGGCCAGGTGAGCCCTGCTGCCCCGGTTACCCTGTCAGAAGTAAAGGGGACGGGTGAAAGAGGAGATCTTTGGGAGAAGCTGTCCATGGAGAACTTGAATCTATCCAGGGTTTGGAAAGAGAGAGCCAAGGCCCAGTTGACTAGATGGGAGAAGATATTCTCCAGAGATGAGTTCGATGTGGGGTGTGCAAGGAGTGCCACCCATCGGATCCGCCTCCAGGAAGACAAGCCCTTCCGAGAGAGAGTCAGGCGGGTCCCCCTAGCAGATCTGGAGGATCTAAGGGAACAACTTGCAGAACTCAAGAGGACTGGTGTGATACGGGAGTCCAGGAGCCCCTATGCCTCTCCCATAGTGGTGGTCAGAAAGAAGAATGGGTCATTGAGGCTCTGTATAGACTACAGGACTCTCAACAGGAAAACCATCCCCGACCAATACACCACTCCGAGGATAGAGGATGCCCTACAGAGCTTGTCTGGAGCCAAATGGTTCAGCGTTATGGACCTCAAGAGCGGGTACTATCAGATCCCTATGCATCCAGAAGACAAGGAGAAGACAGCTTTCATAACCCCAGTGGGGTTCTTTGAATTCAATCGGATGCCCCAAGGTCTGTCTGGAGCCCCAGCTACTTTCCAACGTCTCATGGAGAAGACTGTAGGAGACATGAACCTTATTGAAGTCCTTGTATACCTGGACGATGTCATTGTCTTTGGGAGAACCTTGGAAGAACACGAAGAGAGGCTGGAAAAAGTGTTGAGAAGACTAAGTGAGGAAGGACTCAAGCTTTCGCCTGAGAAGTGTCGGTTCTACCAGTCTTCTGTGAACTATCTGGGGCACATAGTGTCTGAAGAGGGGGTGGCCACAGACCCTGAGAAATTGGAGGCAGCTACCTCCTGGCCACGACCCACCACAGTAACAGAACTCAGATCCTTCTTGGGGTTCTGCTCCTATTACAGGAGGTTTGTGGAAGGATTCGCCCGAATTGCTAGACCATTGAATGAACTACTCAAGACCGAGGGGGAAGAGGATGACTCAGGGCCCAGGAAGCCGGGAGAGTCAGTCAGAGATCAGTGGAACCAGAAGTGTGAAGAGGCCTTCCAGGCATTAAAGGAGAGCCTAACCACTGCCCCGGTCTTGGCCTACGCAGACCCAACCAAACCCTATGAACTGCACGTGAATGCTAGTCATGACGGTCTGGGAGGAGTACTTTACCAAGAACACGAAGGGCAACTGCGGCCTGTTGCCTACGTGAGTAGGAGCCTGAACCCCTCGGAGAAGAACTACCCCACCCACAAGCTGGAGTTCCTGGCCCTTAAGTGGGCGGTAGTAGACAAACTCAAAGACTACCTATATGGGGCGGAGTTCACTGTGAAGACCGACAACAACCCCCTTACCTACCTTTTCACCACGGCCAAGCTGGACGCCACTGGACACAGGTGGCTGGCCGCACTGTCTGGATTCAGCTTCAGCCTAAAGTATAGGCCAGGGGCTGGGAATCGAGACGCAGACGCTCTGTCCAGGAGATCTCATTCCCCCACCATTGAAATAGAAGATTGGACCCAAGTGGCACCGGACGGGGTGCGGGCCCTTTGTCAAGGAGCTGAATTCCAAGCCCGAGGAGGCTCCAGAGCAGAGGAAATAGGAGTTACCATGGTGGGAGTCCCCAAACACTACTGTGGAGTAGCTCAATTGGAAGAGGACAACCTACCAAGACTCTCCAAGAAGGAATTGAGGTGTGACCAATTGAAAGACCCCATGGGGAGAGATTGGTCCTGGAGGCCTTGGAGAATCAGGATCCAAACAGACTCATGCGTCAACCTTCAAAAGAAGCTCGCCTGCTGAGGAAGGAGTGGGATAGGTTGCAGTTACATCAGGGAGTGGTCTACCGAAGGGGCCCCTCTGATGACTCAGAAGATAAGTGGCAGCTGTTCCTCCCAGAGAAACATCGGGAGACTGTTCTGATTGCCCTGCATGACAATCATGGCCACCTAGGGGCTGAAAGGACCTTTCAACTTGTCAGAAGTCGGTTCTATTGGCCCTGCATGAGGGCAGAGGTAGAGGAGTACTGCCACTCATGTGCCCGATGCATCCAGAGGAAGACTTTGCCCCATCAAGCTGCCCCAATGGGCCATCTACAAAGTCAAGGCCCAATGGATCTGGTATGCATTGATTTTCTCTGCCTCAAACCCGACCTGAGTGGACTAGGAAATGTTCTGGTGATAACCGACCATTTCACCCGGTATGCCCAGGCTTTCCCGACCAAAGACCAGAAGGCCTCCACCGTAGCCAAGGTACTTATGGAGAAGTACTTTGTCCATTATGGGCTGCCACAGCGACTCCATTCAGATCAAGGGAGGGACTTTGAGAGTAAACTGACCCGGAAGCTCCTGGATTCTTTGGGAATCAAAAAGACTCGAACTACACCTTACCATCCACAGGGAGATGCTCAGCCAGAAAGGTTCAACCGAACCTTGCTCAACATGTTGGGGACTCTGGAAAGTGAGAAAAAGCAACATTGGAGCAAACACATAGCAGCCACAGTACATGCTTACAACTGCACCATCAGTGATGCTACAGGCTACTCCCCATATCGACTCATGTTTGGGAGAGAGGCGAGACTACCTGTGGACCTGGCCTTTGGCACCTCTCTGGACCATTCCTCAGTCACATCCCACAAAGGGTGCGTGGACAGGCTCAGACAAAGCCTGAAAGTAGCTTATGAGCAAGCTCAAGCAGCTTCCGACCAAAGGGGGGCTAGAAATAAGAGAAACTTTGACTTGAAGGTCCGGGTGCAAGACCTACAGCCTGGGGATCGAGTGCTGTTACGCAACCTGGGGATCCCTGGGAAGCACAAACTTGCAGACAGATGGAGATCTGAACCTTATGTCATCTGTAGGAAGTTGCCGGGCCTACCTGTCTATAAGTTGAAACCAGAAGGAAAGGTAGGCCCACTGAAGACGTGGCATCGGAATCACCTGCTCCCACTTGCTGAGGCAGTTAGAATACCTCCTGCGGGAGACTCCCCTGAACCGGCCTCTATTCTGGATACTCCTAGGCCGAACACTCGGTCGCAGACCTCCCGAGCTGAAAATGAAGAAGGAGAACTTGATTGGCTGTGGCCTTCCCCAACTCCAGAAACTTCTAATATTGATCTTCCAGCCACTGAAGACACTCAAGATGGAACACTGAACCCAGAAGCCACAGAGTTCATCCCTTCTAGTCCTTCAGCAGAATACTGGGAAGATGCCCAGGATGGTTGTTCAGAGGAAGAGGAGCCTGAGGCGCCAGAGCCAGAAATCCCAAGAGAGCAAAGGGCTCGAAGAGTCATCCGGCCTCCTAAGAAGCTGACCTACCCACAAATGGGGAACAGTTCGGAAGACTCTGTAGTCACTGCTAGAAGGAATGCTGAGAATCCGGATCCTTCCACTGTCCATTTAGTGGAGGGCAACCCCAGCTCACTCTCTGGCACAGTTAGACAGGTCGCCCCCACTGAAGCGACCTGTAGACAGGACAGCTCCCCATCCTATGATGATTGGTGGGAGGCTCCTCTGTCAATCCTATGCAACCGCATTGAATCTAAAATGTTTTGCAGATCTAAAAATGTTAGATGTCTTTGGGGACCAAAGATTTAAAGTGGGGGAGTGTGTAGCGGGGTATTCCCCTTTATGAGAGAGAGACAAGAAGTTCCAGGTGAGAGGTGAGTCGGGAGGAAGTAAAGAGACATTACTGGAAGTGAAAGCAGAGGAGAGAGAGAGACTACATCTCCCAGTACATCTTGCAGCACCCAGGGTACATTGCTCCGGAACAGAGACTGCTGGGGCAGACTTTATAAAGAGGAGGTGGAGTTTGTTCGGTCTCTTTGGACACCCCCTCTCCTAGCAAGAGGATCTTTGTACTGAACTGCTGTGTGCACAAGGCCTGAAGCCTGGGCCTTGTGCTCCTTTCCAAAGAGCCCCTCTGCCAGTCTAGCAGAACCTTAGAGACATCTTCTCATCCTTGCTTCAGTACACCAGAAGGATTGAAGACTTGGATGTTGGTGGATTCCTGTTCCTAGACGAATCGATGGAGGAAACGGACTTGGACTTGTCCGGGTGGTGAGAGCTGTTTAAAGACAGATACTTTATCTTTACTATTCGTTGGGATTACAAAGTTGTTCTTCAAGTGCACCACCGAAAGATTGCTAGCGAATATTGTTTCACTGAACTTCCATTTAGATCAGTCAGGCCTGACTGCATAGGTAGACATTGCTGGGTGTTAGTCTACCCATGAGGGGAAGTAGCTGAAAAAGGGCAGCGCTAGAGTTGCATAGCAATACTTAATTATTCTGATTACTCTGTTTATCTTTATTACTTTTTATTGCAGGGATCTGCAACTTGTTATACTGTTGTTTATTACTTGCCCATTAGCCTCAGTAAAATATCTGGGTCAAGTACATTGGTGTCAGTTTCACTTACTTTAATAGAAGTTTTAAAGTATATCACTGTGTGTGTTTGCCATAGGACTGTGTCACCTAGAGTTGCGGTCACGCGGTCCTATCTCACCTTACTAGCTGTGCCAGTAGGGGGTTGAGCATATTGCCGGGGGTTGGCGGAGCTGTCTTCAGGGCCCAACTAAATCTGCGGCCTTCTTAGTTGGAGGTATCGCTACCCTCATAGATGAGCTTCTCCATGCCTCTTATCAGTTTAGTTGTCCTCATCTGCACTTTCTCCAGTTTCTCTGATATCCTTTTTTGTGTGAACTAGGGCCCAAAACCTAACTGCATATTCCAGATGAGGTCTTATTAATGATTTGTACAGGGGCAAAATGATGTCTATTTCTCTGGAATCTATACCACTTTTAATACAAGAAATTATTTTGCTAGCTTTATAAACTGCAGCTTGGCATTGCATGCTATTATTTAGTCTATGATACATGTATGTTTTTAGTCCCCAAGTGCATAATTTTGCATTTATTAACATTAATCCTCATTTGGATATAGAGAGGTATTGACGGCGCTGCTTAACAAATAATGTGTATGCTATTGCAGTGCACTGCCCCTTTAAATAAAGTGCTAGATAATTGTGTTGCAATTTATATGAACTTGATTAAATCAATATATATGCATGATTCTGTTAGAAAGTGCTGGGTAAAAAAAGGTGTATGACGGTGAAGAAGTTGATCACATTCTCTGGTCTCACATGTGACATAAAATCATCTGGTGTGATCATAAAGTAAAGTAATACTCAATAAACCAAAACTCATATGTGCAAAATACATCATGCCACAAAGTGTAAGAAATAAAAGTAAAAATAGAAATCAATAAAGAAAAAGAAAATAGTGTGCACTGTCCCTTTCAAAAGTGCTAGGTAGAAGATGTATATTGCTTGAAAAGTTTAATAATCACATCATCTAACACGACATATGTGACCTTAATTCATCTAATATAATAATAAAGTGCCATAGTGCATGGTAAACCAAAAATACATACAGTATCTTACACTTTTTACACTTTTACACTAATTTACACTTTGCTACAATGTAAAGTAGTGAGTGTACAGCTTGTATAACAGTGTAAATTTGCTGTCCCGTCAAAATAACTCAACACACAGCCATTAATGTCTAAACCGCTGGAAACAAAAGTGAGTACACCCCTAAGTGAAAATGTCCAAATTAGGCCCAAAGTGTCTATATTTTGTGTAGCCACCATTATTTTCCAGCACTGCTTTAACCCTGTTGGTCACGGAGTTCACCAGACCTTCACAGGTTGCCACTGGAGTCCTCTTCTACTCCTCCATCACATCACCGAGCTGGTGGATGTTAGAGACCTTGCGCTCCTCCACTTTCCATTTGAGGATGCCCCACATATGCTTAATAGGGTTTAGGTCTGGAGACATGCTTGGCCAGTCCATCACCTTTACCCTCAGCTTCTTTAGCAAGGCAGTGGTAGTCATGGAGGTGTGTTTGGGGTCGTTATCATGTTGGAATACCGCCCTGCAACCCAGTCTGCTTCAGTATGTCACAGTACATGTTGGCATTCATGGTTCCCTCAGTAAACTGTAGCTCCCTAGTGCCGGCAGCATGCAGCCCCAGACCATGACACTCCCACCACTATGCTTGAATGTAGGCAAGACACACTTGTCTTTGTACTCCTCACCTGGTTGCTGCCACACAAGCTTGACACCATCTGAACAAAATACGTTTATCTTGGTCTCATAAGACCACAGGACATGGTTCCAGTAATCCATGTCCTTAGTCTGCTTTTCGTCACTAAACTGTTTGCAGACTTTCTTGTGCATCATCTTTAGAAGAGTCTTCCTTCTGGGAAGAAAGCCATGCAGACCAATTTAATGCAGTGTGTGGCATATTGTATGAGCACTGACAGGCTGACCCCCCACCCCTTCAACCACTGCAGCAAAGACAACCTCTGGATATGACGCTGAGCATGTGCACTCAACTTCTTTGGTCGACCATGGCGAGGCCTGTTCTGAGTGGAACCTGTCCTGTTAAACCGCTGTATGGTCTTGGCCACCGTGCTGCAGCTCAGTTTTGGGGTCTTGGCAATCTTCTTATAGCCTAGGCAATCTTTATGTAGAGCAACAATTCTTTTTTTTTAGATCCTCAGAGAGTTCTTTGCCATGAGGTGCCATGTTGAACTTCCAGTGACCAGTATGAGAGAGTGAGAGCGATAAGACCAAATTTAACACACCTGCTCCCCATTCACACTTGAGACCTTGTAACACTAACGAGTAACATGACACTGGGGAGGAAAAATGGCTAATTGGGCCCAATTTGGACATTTTTACTTAGGGGTGTACTCACTTTTGTTGCCAGAGGTTTAGACAAATATGGCTGTGTGTTGAGTTAGTTTAACCACTTAAGGACCGTCGCACGACGATATACGTAGACAGAATGGCACGGTGGGCACAAGGGCGTACAGGTACGTCCCCTTTAAGATCCCAGCCGTAGGTCGCGCACGCGCCGCTGGTGCCCCCTAACAGTTATAAACACTCCCTAGTACACACTTATCCCCTTCAGCGCCCCCTACAGGTTAACCCCTTCACTGCCAGTGTCATTTTTACAGTAATCGGTACATTTTATAGCACTTATCAATGTAAAAATGACAATGGCCCCAAAATGGTGTCAAAAGTGTCCGATGTGTCCACCATAATGTCGCAGTCACGATAAAAATCGCTGACCGCCGCCATAACTAGTAAAAAAAAATATATATTATTAAAAATGCCATAAAACAGTCCCCTATATTTTAGAAGCTATAACTTTTGTGCAAACCAATCAATAAATGCCTATTGCGATTTTTTTTTACCAAAAATATGTAGAAGAATACGTATTGGACTAAACTGTGGAAAAAAAATGTTTTTATATATATTTTTTGGGGATATTTATTATAGCAAAAAGTAAAAAATATAGAATTTTTTTCAAAATTGTCGCTCTATTTTTGTTTATAGCGCAAAAAATAAAAACCGCAGAGGTGATCAAATACCACCAAAAGAAAGCTCTATTTGTGGGGAAAAAAGGACGTCAATTTGTTTAGGAGCCACGTCGCACGACCGCACAATTGTCAGTTAAAGCGACGCAGTGCCGAATCTCAAAAAGTGGCCTGGTCTTTAACCTGCCTAATGGTTCGGGGCTTAAGTGGTTAAGGGGACTGCAAATTTACATCATTATACAAGCTGTACACTCACTACTTTACATTGTAGCAAAGTGTAATTTCTTCAGTGTTGTCCCATGGAAAGATATAATAAAACATTTACAAAAATGTGAGGGGTGTACTCACTTTTGTGACATACTGTATGTGCAAAAACCATATACTGTGCCACATATCAAATAATATCCATAAAACAGTTCATAAAACGGTCCCAATTCAAAGTGACTTGTGCTTTGAGCATCCGTGCAGCAATATCCAACTAGTGTATGGGTGGAAATTACTCCTGCTCCCCCTTTATTAGGACCTACACTCACCAGATGAATGTACCCCTGCAGGGATAAATGGCACCATTATCTGTATAAATGCTTCCAGTCTTTTTATGCAAACGTCCAGTCTCTCCTCCTCCCCACTCCATATGGTTAGTGGATATGCTCATAGTGGAATGGGTGGACAAAGAAACATCGCATAGCATAATTCTGTTTGGTATGTTTTTTATTCAATAATCCTCATTTGCCACATAGTTGCCAATTAAAAAGTGCACTAAAGCTGGTTTGTTAGTTGGAGACATCCTGTAAGGACGTTATTCCACTGCATAGCTTGGTGTCATCTGCAAAGACTGAAATACTTTTAATCCCAACCCTAGATTATAAATATATTAAAAAGTAAGGGTCCTAACACTGAACCTTGGGGTACACCACTAATAATCTTAGACCATTAAAATAGGGGTATCAAACTCAAATTCATCGGGGGCCGCATCAGCAGTATGGTTGCCCTCAAAGGGCCGGTTGTATCTGTAGGACTATGTGTCCACTATTTGTTATCATAAATAATTGTCACTGCATTTGTTTATTATTGGTTTTCTGGAGTGCAGGGTTCAGGAGCAGGGATGAGCCGAACACCCCCCTGTTCGGTTCGCACCAGAACCTGCAAACAGACAGAATGTTTGTGTGAACTTTAGAACCCTATTAAATACAATGGACTCAAACGTTCGAAATCTAAAGTGCTAATTATAAAGGCTTATATGCAAGTTATTGTCCTAAAAAGTGTTTGGGGACCTGGGTCCTGCCCCAGGGGACATGTATCAATGCAAAAAGAAGTTTTAAAAACTGCAGTTTTTTCGGGAGCAGTGATTTTAATAATGCTTAAAATGAAAAAATAAAAGTGAAATATTCCTTTAAATTTCGTACCTGGGGGGTGCGTATGATATGCATGTAAAGTGGCGCATGTTTCCCGTGCTTAGAACTGTCCCTGCATAAAATTTCATTTTTGAAGGAAAAAAAGTAATTTAAAACTCACTCGCGGCTATTAATGAATTGTCGGCTCCCGGCAATACATAGAAAAGTCATTGATAAAAAAAAAAAAAGCGTGGGGGTCCCCCAGAATTCAATTACCAGGCCCTTCAGGTCTGATATAGATATTAAGGGGAACCGCAAATTTAAAAAAAAATGCGTGCGGTTCCCCCAAATATCCATACCAGGCCCTTCAGATCTGGCATGGATTTTAAGGGGAACTCCACCCCAAATTAAAAAAAAAATGGCGTGGAGTCCCCCCAAAAATCCATACCAGACCCTTATCCGAGCACGCAACCTGGCAGGCCGCAGGAAAAGAGGGGGGACGAGAGAGCGCCCCCCCTCCTGAACCGTACCAGGCCACATGCCCTCAACATGAGGAGGATGTCCCCATGTTGATGGGGACAAGGGCCTCATCCCCACAACCCTTGCCCTGTGATTGTGGGGGTCTGCGGGCGGGGGGCTTATCGGAAACTGGAAGACCCCTTTAACAAAGGGGACCCCCAGATCCCGGCCCCCCCCCTATGTGAATTGGTAAGGGGTACATTGTACCCCTACCATTTCACGAAGAAAGAAAGTGTCAAAAAATGTAAAAAAACACACACAAACACCTTGGAAAAGTCCTTTATTTAAAAAAAAAAAAAAAACATTCCAGCGGTGAAATCCAGTTTCCCGCGGCGATCCGATGTCCAGCGCTGTCCGTCATTGGCTGAGCCTGAGCGGACCTGATGGGGAACTTCCTCCACAGTCTATTACATGTATAGACCCGCCCCTTCTAAAGTTCCCCATCAGGTCCGCTCAGCCAATGACTCGGTGTAAGGCTGAGGACCTGATGCGGAACATGAGAAGGGGCGGGTCTATTCATGAATTACACAGTGAAGGAAGTTCCCCATCAGGTCCGCCCCCTCGGTATGTCAGACCGCGCCTACGTCATTGGCCTGAGCGGACCTGATGGGGAACTTCCGTCACTGTGTAAATTTAAATTACACAGTGAAGGAATTTCCCCGCTCAGGCCAATGATGTAGGCGGGGTCTGACATACCGAGGGGGCGGACCTTATGGGGAACTTCCTTCACTGTGTAATACATGTATAGACCCGCCCCTTCTCATGTTCCGCATCAGGTCCTCAGCCTTACACCTAGTCATTGGCTAAGCGGACCTGATGGGGAACTTTAGAAGGGGCGGGTCTATATATGTAATAGACTGCGGAGGAAGTTCCCCATCAGGTCCGCTCAGGCTCAGCCAATGACGGACAGCGCTGGACATCGGATCGCCGCGGGACACTGAATTTCACCGCTGGAATGTTTTTTTGTTTTTTTTTAATAAAGGACTTTTCCAAGGTGTTTGTGTGTTTTTTTTTGTTTTTTTTTACACTTTATTCGTGAAATGGTAGGGGTACAATGTACCCCTTACCAATTCACATAGGGGGGGCCGGGATCTGGGGGTCCCCTTTGTTAAAGGGGTCTTCCAGATTCCGATAAGCCCCCCGCCCGCAGACCCCCAAAACCACCGGGCAAGGGTTGTGGGGATGAGGCCCTTGTCCCCATCAACATGGGGACATCCTCCCCATGTTGAGGGCATGTGGCCTGGTACGGTTCAGGAGGGGCGCTCTCTCGTCCCCCCCTCTTTTCCTGCAGCCTGCCAGGTTGCGTGCTCGGATAAGGATCTGGTATGGATTTTTGGGGGGACTCCATGCCATTTTTTTTTTATTTGGGGTGGAGTTCCCCTTAAAATCCATGCCAGATCTGAAGGGCCTGGTATGGATATTTGGGGGAACCGCACGCATTTTTTTTTAAATTTGCGGCGGGGTTCCCCTTAATATCTATACCAGACCTGAAGGGCCTGGTAATTGAATTCTGGGGGACCCCCACGCTTTTTTTTTTTTTTTTTTATCAATGACTTTTCTATGTATTGCCGGGAGCCGACAATTCATTAATAGTGAATAGTGAGTTTTAAATGACTTTTTTTCCTTCAAAAATGACATTTTATGCAGGGACAGTTCTAAGCACGGGAAACATGCGCCGCTTTACATGCATATCATACACACCCCCCAGGTACGAAATTTAAAGTAATTTTTCACTTTTATTGTTTCACTTTTAGCATTATTAAAATCACTGCTCCCAAAAAAACGGTTGTTTTTAAAACTTATTTTTGCATTGATACATGTCCCCTGGGGCAGGACCCAGGTCCCCAAACACTTTTTATGACAATAACTTGCATATAAGCCTTTATAATTAGCATTTTAGATTTCTCCCATAGACTTTTCGAATTTGCCGCGAACACCCCAATTTGTTCGCTGTTTGGCGAACGGGCGAACAGGCAATGTTCGAGTCGAACTCGAAGCTCATCCCTATTCAGGAGTACAGGGTTCAGGAGTTTGCTGCGTACAGAGTGCAGGGTACAGGAGTATGCTATGCACCGTGTGCAACATCTGTCCTCTGCACCCTCCACCTCTGCCTCCACAGCCCTCACATCCCCCCCCCCCCCCCAAAAAAAAAAAAACTCACATGTGTGCTCTTTTCTACCTGGCCCAGCTGTGGTACCTCCCTGTGTATGATGATCTTTGTGTTCAGCACCCCAACACTGCAGCAAGTCCTCAAATAGCCTGCTCTCAGGCTGCAACCCACTGGATAAAAAAAAAACATAGCAGTTGGAGCTGTCTGGAACCTCCGACACTGATGGGCCAACCTCGCATGCGCTCAGCTCGGAAACAGCTGCGCTGCTAGAGGTACTGAGGAGGAGAATGAGCTGGAGATGTTCCCTTGGAGATTGGCTGGCCGCGCATGCACTCACACAAAGTCGGCGCCGCTCCTGTGACGGAGGATGTTTACTCCTGTTGCCTGTGAGGCAAAAGAGGTGACAGCTGCCGGCCACATGGCAAGGTCTGGCAGGCCGGATTCGGCCCGCGGGCCTTGTGTTTGCCACCTGTGCTTTAACCACTTAAGCCCCGGACCATTTGGCTGGCCAAAGACCAGGCCACTTTTGCGATTCGGCACTGCGTCGCTTTAACTGAAAATTGCGCAGTCGTGCAACGTGGCTCCCAAACAAAATTGATGTCCTTTTTTCCCACAAATAGAGATTTCTTTTGGTGGTATTTGATCACCTCTGCGGTTTTTATTTTTTGCGCTATAAACAAAAATAGAGCGACAATTTTGAAAAAAAATCTATATTTTTTACTTTTTGCTATAATAAATATCCCCAAAAAATATATATAAAAACATTTATTTTCCACAGTTTAGTCCAATACGTATTCTTCTACATATTTTTGGTAAAAAAAAATCGCAATAGGCGTTTTTATTTTTTGCGCTATAAACAAAAATAGAGCAACAATTTTGAAAAAAAAAAGCAATATTTTGTACTTTTTGCTATAATAAATATCCCCAATTTTTTTTAACCACTTAAGCCCCGGACCATTTGGTAGCTAAAGGACCAGAGGTGAATTCAGAATTTTGCACTGCGCTGCTTTAACTGTAAATTGTGCGGACATGCAATGTTGTACCCAAACGAAATTTGCGTCCTTTTCTTCCCACAAATAGAGCTTTCTTTTAATGGTATTTGATTGCCTCTGCGATTTTTATTTTTTGCGATATAAACGGAAAAAGACCGAAAATTTTGAAAAAAAATGATATTTTCTACTTTTTGTTATAAGAAAAATCGAATAAACTCAATTGTAGTCATACATTTAGGCCAAAATGTATTCAGCCACATGTTTTTAGTAAAAAAAATGTCAATAAGCGTATATTTATTGGTTTGCGCAAAAGTTATAGAGTTTACAAACTAGGGTACATTTTCTGAAATTTACACAGCTTTAAATTTATGACTGCCTATCTCATTTCTTGAGGTGCTAAAATGACAGGGCAGTACAAAACCCCCCCAAATGACCCCATTTTGGAAAGTAGACACCCCAAGGAAATTACTGAGAGGCATGTTGAGCCCACTGAATTTTTTATTTTTTTGTCCCAAGTGATTGAATAATGACTAAAAAAAAAAAAAAAAAATTACAAAAAGTTGTCACTAAATGATATATTTCTCACACATGCCATGGTTATATGTGGATATTTCACCCCAAAATACATTTTGCTGCTTCTCCTGAGTACGGGGATACCACATGTGTGGGACTTTTTGGGAGCCTAGCCGCGTACGGGACCCCGGAAACCAAGCACCGCCTTCAGGATTTCTAAGGGCGCAAATTTTTGATTTCACTCCTCACTACCTATCACAGTTTCGAAGGCCATAAAATGCCAAAATAGCACAAAACCCCCCCAAATGACCCCATTTTAGAAAGTAGACACCCCAAGGAAATTACTGAGAGGCCTGTTGAGCCCATTGAATATATTTTTTTTGTCCCAAGTGATTGAATAATGACAAAAAAAAAAAAAAATACAAAAAGTTGTCACTAAATGATATATTGCTCACACGTGCCATGGTTATATGTGGAATTACACCCCAAAATACATGTTTCTGCTTCTCCTGAGTACGGGGATACCACATGTGTGGGACTTTTTAAGAGCCTAGCCGCGTACGGGACCCCGAAAACCAAGCACCGCCTTCAGGATTTCTAGGCACAAATTTTTGATTTCACTCCTCACTACCTATCACAGTTTCGAAGGCCATAAAATGCCAAAATCGCACAAAACCCCCCCAAATGACCCCATTTAGGAATATAGACACCCCAAGCTATTTGCTGAGAGGAATGGCGAGTATTTTACAGCTCTCATTTGTTTTTGAAAATGAAGAAAGAAAATATATATATATATATTTTTTTTTTTTTCAATTTTCAAAACTTTGTGACAAAAAGCGAGATCTGCAAAATACTCACAATACCTCTCAGCAAATAGCTTGGGGTGTCTACTTTCCAAAATGGGGTCATTTGGGGGGGTTTTGTGCTATCTGGGCATTCCATGGCCTCCGAAACTGTGATAGGCAGTGAGAAGTGAAATCAAAAATTTACACCCTTAGAAAGCCTGAAGGCGGTGCTTGGTTTTTGGGGTCCCGTACGTGGCTAGGCTCCCAAAAAGTCTCACACATGTGGTATCCCCGTACTCAGGAGAAGCAACAGAATGTATTTTGGGGTGTAATTCCACATATGCCCATGGCATGTTTGAGCAATATATCATTTAGTGACAACTTTGTGCAAAAAAAAAAGAAAAAAAAAAATTGTCGTTTTTCCGCAACTTGTGTCAACATATAAAATATTCCATGGACTCGACATGCCTCTCAGTGTATAGCTTGGGGTGTCTACTTTCCAAAATGGGGTCATTTGGGGGGGTTTTGAACTGTTCTGGCATTTTATACACAACATTAGGAAGCATACATCCACTCTTCTAACCACTTGAAGACAAAGCCCTTTTTGACACTTTTTGTTTACATGAAAACATTTTTTTTTTTGCAAGAAAATTATGTTGAACCCCCAAACATTATATATATTTTTAAAGCAAAGGCCCTACAGATTAAAATGGTGGGTGTTTTTGTTTTTTTTCTACACAGTATTTGTGCAGCGATTTTTCAAACGCATTTTTTGGGTTAAAAAATACACTTTTTTTAATTTTAATGCACTAAAACACACTATATTGCCCAAATGTTTGATGAAATAAAAAAGATGATCTTAGGCCGAGTACATAGATACCAAACACGACATGCTTTAAAATTTCGCACAAACGCGCATTGGCGACAAACTACATACATTTTTAAAAGCCTTTAAAAGCCTTTACAGGTTACCCCAGTAGATTTACAGAGGAGGTCTACTGCTAAAATGATTGCCCTCGATCTGACCTTCGCGGTGATACCTCACATGCATGGTGCAATTGCTGTTTACATATGACGCCAGACCGACGCTTGCATTCGCCATTGGGCAAGAGCAGGGCAGGACAGGGGTGCTTTTTTTTTTTTTTTTTTTTTTTTTATTATTAATTTTGCTTTTTTATTTTATTTTTAAATTGTTCCTTCCAAGTATTTTTTTTTTATCATTTTTATTGTTATCTCAGGGAATGTAAATATCCCCTATGATAGCAATAGGTAGTGACAGGTACTCTTTTTTTGAAAAAACTGGGGTCTTCTAGACCCTAGATTTTTCCTCTGCCCTCAAAGCATCTGACCACACCAAGATCGGTGTGATAAAATGCTTTCCCAATTTCCCAATGGCGCTTTTTATATCCGGGGGGGTGGGCATTCCCTCCCACTGCTTGTAAAAGCAGTCCAGAGGCTAATTAGCTGCTAGGATTGCTTTTACATGAAAGCCGGCCGCTGGCTGAAAAGAATGATACCAAGATGATACCTAAACCCACAGGCATCATTCTGGTATAAACATTCAAAGTCCAGCAACATACCAGTACGTTGCTGGTCCTTGTTGGACATGTATTGTAATCTTTTTTTTTCATGCAGCCAGTTGGCTGAACGAAAAAAGAGATTGATCGGTGGGTATGCCCACCATTAGAATACCGCCCTTCATCCACCCACTTCCAATGATGGGCATACACGCACCATTTATATATCCCGAAGCATGGGGGCATCCTCCCGCAAAAAAGTTATGCCGCACACACATGGTCGGACTTTTCCACGGGCAAGCCTCCGTCGGAATTTCGACCGTATGTGCGTGGCATTAGGAGCAAAATCGCTCCTCCGCCCCTGCTGCCCCAATGCTTCGGCATATTTGCTTTTTTTTTTTAACTGTGGTGGTGAAATCACCTCCTACAGCACTGGAGTCGCAGGGATCAGGCCTGTCTCTGCGAACGCTGCAGTTATGTGTGTTTTGGTTTTGTAAGTGACAGTGATCGATCGATACTGCACTTGGGTGGCCTGGGCTGGACGGAGGGGCAAAACGCAGGTGCCAGCAGGTATCTGGGCTGATCCCGCTAACACTGCGTTTTTGGGAACCCTAAACTGCTGGGGACGCTAGTATAGATCTGATCAGATCAGATATTGATCTGTTCAGATACTATACCACTAAGGGGGGTGTATGCTTCACGCGTGGGTGTTAGCGTTACTGGCACTAACCTGACGCTGCCTGGGGTGTGACTCAGACCCTCTCTGACGCTAAAACCTAATTGATATCACCCGCCGGGCGATCAGGGGGTTAAACCTTTATTGGGTTATATACACGGCGGGTGCCCTGACACTATAAAAAGCAAACTAACTAACCAGCGTCACCCGTAACACTTATATGGTGATCACTGGTGAAAGGGTTAACTAGGGGCAATCAGGGGGTTAAAACCTTTATTAGATAATATATGGGGGTACCTGACGCTATAAAAACCTGCGGCGAACCTAAAAAAAATTACCAGCTACCGATCTGCATCACCGACACTAAGACAGCGTTTAGAAAAACGATCGCTTAGCGACAGTGGTGATGGGGGTGAAAGGGTTACCTGGGGGGCGATCAAGGGGGTTAAACCTTTATTTGATAATATATTGGGGTACCTGACGCTATAAAAACATGCGGCGAACCTAAAAAAAATTACTGGCTACGATCTTTATCACCGACACTAAGACAGCGTTTCGAAAAACGATCGCTTAGCGACAGTGGTGATAGGGGGTGAAAGGGTTACCTGGGGGGCGATCAAGGGGGTTAAACCTTTATTAGATAATATATTGGGGTACCTGACGCTATAAAAACCTGCGGCGAACCTAAAAAAAATTACTGGCTACCGATCTGCATCACCGACACTAAGACAGCGTTTAGAAAAACGATCGCTTAGCGACAGTGGTGATGGGGGTGAAAGGGTTACCTGGGGGGCGATCAAGGGGGTTAAACCTTTATTAGATAATATATTGGGGTACCTGACGCTATAAAAACATGCGGCAAACCTAAAAAAAATTACTGGCTACCGATCTGCATCACCGACACTAAGACAGCGTTTAGAAAAACGATCGCTTAGCGACAGTGGTGATAGGGGGTGAAAGGGTTACCTGGGGGGCGATCAAGGGGGTTAAACCTTTATTAGATAATATATTGGGGTACCTGATGCTATAAAAATCTGCGGCGAACCTAAAAAAAATTACCAGCTACCGATCTGCATCACCGACACTAAGACAGCGTTTAGAAAAACGATCGCTTAGCGACAGTGGTGATAGGGGGTGAAAGGGTTACCTGGGGGGCGATCAAGGGGGTTAAACCTTTATTAGATAATATATTGGGGTACCTGACGGTATAAAAACATGCGGCGAACCTAAAAATTTTTACTGGCTACCGATCTGCATCACCGACACTAAGACAGCGTTTAGAAAAACAATTGCTTAGCGACAGTGGTGATAGGGGGTGAAAGGGTTACCTGGGGGGCGATCAAGGGGGTTAAACCTTTATTAGATAATATATTGGGGTACCTGACGCTATAAAAACCTGCGGCGAACCTAAAAAAAATTACCGGCTACCGATCTGCATCACAGACACTAAGACAGC
The DNA here is from genome assembly GCA_029206835.1 of Rana muscosa. Classification (NCBI taxonomy): domain Eukaryota; kingdom Metazoa; phylum Chordata; class Amphibia; order Anura; family Ranidae; genus Rana; species Rana muscosa. The sequence continues at coordinate 214,393,597 of CM055118.1, forward strand.
GTTTAGAAAAACGATCGCTTAGTGACAGTGGTGATAGGGGGTGAAAGGGTTACCTGGGGGGCGATCAAGGTGGTTAAACCTTTATTAGATAATATATTGGGGTACCTGACGCTATAAAAACATGCGGCAAACCTAAAAAAATTACTGGCTGCCGATCGGCATCACTGACGCTAAGACAGCGATCAGAAAAATGATCGCTTAGCGACAGTGGTGATAGGGGGTGAAAGGGTTATCTGGGGGGTGATCAGGGGGTTAAACCTTTATTAGGGGGGGTTAGGGGGCTACACTGGACCTAAGACTAAACTTTGGTGACACTTTTACAGTCACAAATGTCACTGATTGCAGTGATCACTAAATAAATGGTCACTGCAATCAGTGACACTGTGACTGGGGGCTGGGGGGGTGATTTGGGGGGTGATCTGGGGTGTCTGTGGGGGCCTGGGGGGGCGATTTATGTCCCTATGTGTCCTGGTGTCAGTGTAGTGTTGTGTGCACTGACCTGATGTCTTCTCTTGTACGGCGCTCGGTATATGTGAGCGCCGCACCAGAGATGACATCACTTCCTCCTGCTCCCTCTGTCTGACACAGACAGAGGGGGCATTTCCATTCGCCGGGAGCGATCGCGAGGGGGTGGCCAGAAACGAATGGCTGCCCCCTCATCCCGGAACGCTCCCGGACACTTAGCCACCGCTCACTGTATAGGAGGGGGGTCCGATTGGACCCCCCAACTATACAAAGGCAATCACGTACACTCTACGTGATTGTGCCTGTCGGTGCCATTCTGCCGACGTATATATACAGTGAGCGGTCGTTAAGTGGTTAAAAAAGCTATTTTTTTCTCAGTTTAGGCCGATACGTATTCTTCTACATATTATTGGTAAAAAAAAACGCAATAAGCGTATATTGATTGGTTTGCGCACAAGTTATAGCGTCTACAAAATAGGGGGTAGTTTTATGGCATTTTTAGTATTATTATTTTTTTACTTGTTATGGCGGCAATCTGCGATTTTTTCGTGACATCGACATTATGGCGGACACATCGGACACTTTTGACACTATTTTGGGACCATTCACATTTACACAGCGATCAGTGCTATAAATATGCACTGATTACTGTATAAATGTGACTGGCAGTGAATGGGTTAACCTCTAGGGGCGGGAAAGGGTTAAGTGTGTCCTAGGGAGTAATTCTAACTGTTAGGGGGCGTGGCTACATGTGACACGTCACTGATCGCTGCTTCCGATGAGAGGAAGCAGACGATCAGTGAAATGTCACCAGGCAGATCAGGGAGATGCCTTGTTTACAAAGGCATCCCCCCATTCTGCCGTTCTGTGACCCGCGGGCACGGTCACGGAGACTGCGACGGGCGCGCATGCCCGCTAGGGGGCAGGATTCAAAGTAACGTATATATATATGTTACTTTGCCTGCCCGTGCCATTCTGCCGACGTATATCTGCGTTAGGCAGTCGGCAAGCGGTTAAAGTGTTTGTAAAGTCTAGTTTTTTTTTGTTTTTGTTTTTTAAATAACAGACATGTTATACTTACCTGCCCTGTGCAGTGGATTTGCACAGAGCAGCCTGGATCCTCCTCTTCTCTGGTCCCTCTTCGCTACTCCTGGCCCCTCCCTCCTGTCGAGTGTCCCCACAGTAAGCAGCTTGCTATGGGGGCACCCGAGCCAAGGTACGCTCCGTATGTCCATTCAGACACGGAGCTGCCGTTCAGCCCAGCCCCCTCTCTCTCCTGATTGGCCAACTGACTTTGATTGACAGCTGTGGGAGCCAATAGCACCGCTGCTGTGTCTCAGCCAATCAGGAGGGAGAGTCTCAGGCGGAGAGACTCGTGGACATCGCTGGACAGAGAGAGGGCTCAAGTAAGACAAAAAACCTTCTGATTTTACAACTGCTTTAAGGATCATTAACCACTACTCTCTCATTACACACTTATGCGAATTGGATTGGGTTTTCCCGCATCCAATTCGCATGGCAGGAGATTGTGACTGGCTCTCAATGGAGCCGGTTCACACATCTCTGTGGCGGCCACAGAGCGGATTGCACACGGGTCCTGTGCGTCTTTGGTTCCATTTTAGGTAAAAAATTCAGCCTGCAGACTTTCATTTACTGTGTTAAACGCATTGGAAAAATCCTGACTGCTAATGTCATTGAAGAAACACGTGCGGCCATATCTAAGGCGCTTGTACACAAGGCCAAAGTGGCCTTAGGGAGCAAAGTGAATGTACATAGTACATGAAGTTTAGAAAACAGGAGAAATGTTTGAAATAATATTTTCTAATTAACCCATTGATGCACCTAATACGAGTCTATAGTGTAGTTACACTTTTTGGGAGGGTTTAATTATAACTGAACAGTCAGTTTTTTGGTGAATTGGCTCTTGTGTTACCATTCTTCCATTTGCATTCACTGCACATGAAAGAGGAATTTTCTCCAGTGTTCTGTTTCTTTGAAAGTGTTTTCTTCATTCCTGATGTTTCCTCATCTCTCTCCTCTCTTCCAGGCATAGACATAAGTTCTCACAACAGGAAATGCCAGGAGTCAGAAGATCTTCCTCACATACCCAAGACATGGATGGAGATTCAATACCTGCCAGGCAGGGAGGGAACTGTCATAAAAAGCTCACCATCTCTCCTTACTGTTTATGAAGAGTGAACGGGAACCATAACTGCGCTTATTAGATGGGAAAATAAATACATTACTGTTCCACCACCAGTGTTGGTCACCTTACTTTAAAAAAGTAATTAGTTACAGTTACAAATTACTTCTCCCAAAAAGTAATGGAGTTACTAACTCAGTTACTACATTGGAAAAGTAATTAGTTACTCAACAAAGTAACTGACTTTTTTTTTAATATTGACTCGCGTATAAGCCGAGGGTGAGAAATGCAGCAGCTACTGTAAGTGGAAAAGAGGCTCAACAATGCCCATCTGCAGCTGCATACCTCACTGTGTCCTGTGCATGCCTACCTGTGCAGATCTGCCTACCTCACTGTGTCCTGTGTACCTCCCTGTGTCCATTGCAGCCTACCTGTGTCCTGTGCATGCCTCCGTGTGTCGATCTGCAGCCTCCATGTGCCCATCTGCAGCCTCCATGTGCCCATCTGCAGCCTCCGTGTGCCCATCTGCAGCCTCCGTGTGCCGTTTTGCATCCACTGATCAGCGTGTCATAAAAACATACGGCAGCCATTCCAGTATTCAAAAGCCGTGCCTCCTCCTCGTCTGTGATAGGCGGAACACTCAATTTCCCAGCATTCAGTGTTCCGCCTATCACGGACATCCACTCATCCTCATAACACGGACGAGGATGAGAGGATGTCCGTGATAGGCGGAACACTGACTGCTGGGAAATTGAGTGTTCCGCCTTTCACAGATGAGGAGGCGCGGCTTTTGAACACTGGAATGGCCGCCGTCTGTCTGCATGACACGCTGATCAGGTAGGCAGACGGCGGCCGGCGACTTGAGTAGATGTAATTGCGGTAACGCTGCCTAAGTAATGGGAACGGCATTACCATGAGGGGAAGAGTAATCAGTTAGATTACTCGTTACCCACAAAAGTAACTGCGTTAAGTAACGCTGTTTATTTTAACGCAGTTACTTACTTTTTTTCTCAGAGAATAGGTGCAGGAACTCAACCATGCCACATGCTTCCCCCTTCTCCCCATTTTGCACTCAGTGGGAGCCACTCAGGATATCAGATCTGAGGGAGCCAAGCTGTCACTTGTAAACACAGAAGTTCGGCTACCCCCAGCAACCCTGTAAGATGCAGACTGTATTATACACTGTACGGTGGTACAGAGCCAAAGGAATTTGTCCTAAGCTCCTCCTCAGCTCTGATGTGTCAGTTGGGGGAAACTTTTTGATAGGAAAGCTTTAGGTTTTGCTGGTGGGGGCAGAGGGGAGGTTTGGGGGATGATTTCTGGTAGATAGGTTTTGCTGGGGGATAGGGTGGAGAGGAGGATGAGAAAGGGATTCTTTCTTCGGGAAAAGGGAGGAGGAATTTCTGGCTGTATAATACCAAAATTGCATAATGTCTACCTATTGGCATAATTGCTTTTATATCGTCACAATTGCCAGTTTGTTGCCTGCATATAGTCACAATCACCTGCTTTTTGCCCCTTTATAATTTAAATTGCCCATATTGCCACATTTGTTACACATTGCTACATACTAGGAGTTATTTACAAAAGGCAAATTCACATTGCACTACAAGTGCAAACTACAAGTGCAAAGTGCACTTGAAATAGCATGGAAAGTAAGGTGACCAGATTTTTAAAAATAAATTCGGGGACATATATATATATATTTTTTTACTAGTAGTGGCAGCAATCAGCGACTCTCTGCCCGTTGCCGCCGCCCGCCTCACAGCCTGTCATGTCTTACTCTCTAAGCCCCGGCTACTACTGGGTGGGGAGCGGAGGAAGATCAGTCTGCCAGGGAAGGCAAGGAGATAAGCAGGCAGGCGGCTGGCCGGGACTTGAGCCAAAGCAGAAGAACATGCGAGTGGAGCTGAATGGGCATGCACCCGAAACTGAAGAAATATTCACTCTGCTCCGACCAGCACATGATCATCAGAAAGGGGCACAGATCATGGAAAAATACACCCCCCTAAGCTAGTAGGAGCGACAGAGCGGGGGGGGGGGGGGTGTAATTCTGATTTATTTATTTATTTTTTATTCTGCACTGACTGTCTTTGAAATTGCCCCAGCCCCTGTTCAAATCCAATCCGGGGACAAAACTGGGGACAGACTTGGTCGGGGACAGTGTCCTCAATTCGGGGACTGTCCCTGGAAACTGGGGATGTCTGGTCACCCTAACTGAAAGTGCACTTGGAAGTGCAGTCGCTGTAAATCTGAGGGGTAGATCTGAAAGGAGGGAAAGCTCTGCTGATTTTATCATCCAAACATGTGCAAGCTAAAATGCTGTTTTTTATTTTTCTTGCATGCCCCCCTCGGATCTACAGCGACTGCACTTCCTAGTGCACTTTCAGTGCAATTTCACTGTCTCTATTTTTTTTTCTTTGCCCATTATTCTTACTTAATAAATATAATTAATATTACTGAAAATAATTTTGATGTATAGAGATTCATTAGGGGTGCATGTGTTAAAAAAAAATATTTCCCTGGTTGGCAACTACGCTAGATATTCCACTGGTACACCCAAAAACGGGTCTACGGTATGCTGCAATGTTCCTGTGCTATAATGCACCACAAGACACAGATGTACATGCTCTGCATGTTGGGTACACTTTCAAAATTAGAAGACCTATTGTTTCTTACATTACGGTACATTGATAGCTTTTTGAACACAAATGCACACCCTATTCTGACACTGCTACTGTAGATAAAGCAAACAATATAACAGTTCCTCCTTATTAAGCATGGATATATGCATTAGATTCGAGGTGGATTGTTATTGTACATTCCACCCTGTGTGTGTTCTGCATGGCTATACATATACATGATGATTACAGAAAGGAAAAGCACCCCCCTGCTGCGTTCTTGGAGCCATTGTGCAGCAACCTGAAGACAGATACAGAAATATTTGTGCACGGCGTGAAGAAGACTGCACAATGTAAAAAAAATGAAATCTTAATGGTGTATTTCAACACATACCAGCAGAACACTAATGAGGTATAAACTTTCCACGCCCTCCCGTTCCATGAAGCGTTCGCCTCATCTGGTTCTAATCTGTAAACCCCACTCTATTTTCCTCCCAGTAATGAGAAGTGGAAAACTGACTTTCATTTTTTTTTTCTTCCTTGCTGATATCTGGCAGAACGTTTAAACTGAGAAACCTAAACAATCAAGCAGGAACAAAAATTCAGATTATTTTCTAAGTTTGAGGCTAATCAGAAGAATGACATTGGGAGCTTTATACCTACAGAATGCATGCAATACAGTTAAATTTTCTAATGTTAAAGTACATGTAAATCCGATCTTAAAGCGATGTCTCAAAAAACTGTAAGCAGGCAGGTCACTGACCAGTCAAGATGGTCAAAGACCGGCACCCGGTAGAACCTAGGGGGGAAGATGCCAGTGCAGTACCTCACGGGTGTCGGACCATTGGTGCAAAGGTAAGTATAGTGGAGTCTAGTTCTGTTTTAAAGTGTTACTAAACCCAGAATCCTACATTCACTTTATCTGGTCTCACAACATGGAAACGCAATAAGTTTAGTAAATATAAATGGCTAAATACCTTTTCTCATCAGATGTATTTAGCAGTCTTGTGTCTTCTATCAGTGCTTGGTTAAAGCTTGCAGGAGGAGTTGTGAAACTGCACTGAGCTGTCCTATGATGATCCAGGACCCCTGGATACAGGGCCGGACTGGGAATAAAAACCAGCCCTGGGAAATAATTTCATACTAGCCCCATGCGTCGGCGATAAAGCGACGCTAATTTTAGCGGCGCTTTACCGTCAATTTTGCGGCGCTATTCGGACGCTAGCGGGGCGCTTTTAATCCCCGCTAACGGACGTTAAAACCACCAGCAAAATGCGCTTTTCCGGCGGTAAAGACGCGGTGCACATTCATATCAAAAGGCAGGAGCGGTGGAGGAGCGGTATACACACCGCTCCAAAGATGCTGCTAGCAGGACATTTTTTAGCGTCCTGCCAGTGCAGCGCTCCAGTGTGAAGGCCCTCGGGGCTTTCACACTGGAGTGTGCGGAGCGGCTCTTTCAGGGCGCTTTGCAGGCGCTATTTTTAGCGTTATAGCGCCTGCAAAGTGCCTGAGTGTGAAAGGGGTCGCACTCTGATATAAAGGGGCACTGGTGACCAGAGACCCCACTTATATCAGAGTCCACTGCATTCCCCTTTACATCAGAGTGCCCCCTTGCACTGAAGGGTGGAATCCTGCAGACTATGATGTAAAGGGGAACTCTGGGAATGTGGGGAGGACTCTGGTGACCAGAGACCACCTTCCGCAAAAAGAAAACACTAAGGTAAGGGGGTTTACTGATATAAGGGGGAAACCTTTATCAGTGCCCCCTTACATTATTGTATTGACACCCCCCGCAGACTGGCCTGGCGGATATGTCACTGACCTCCTCTCAGGTGCACGGTGCAGGGCTCAGTCACTCGGCTCCAGCTTGGTGGCTCTGGTTTTATCCCATAGTTTCCTCTCCACAGTCCATACATGTCTGACTTCTCCCATGACCCCCATCCTGGCGGCACTCCCAAACTTGACTCCTCTCCAGACGTGATATAAGACAAGAGATGGTCAGAGGCTGCGGATGGTACAGGGGAGGTCAGAGGCTGCGGAAGGGGAGACAGGAGTCCGGAGGCTGTGGAGGGGGGGCAGGCGGTCAGAGGATGCGGATGGGGGTCAGGAGGTCAGAGGCTGCGGAGGGGGGGGACAGGAGGTCGGAGGCCTCCGGAGGGGGGGGACAGGAGGTCGGAGGCTGCGGAGGGGGGGGACAGGAGGTCGGAGGCTGTAGAGGGGGGGGGGACAGGAGGTCAGAGGCTGTGGAGGGGGGTAAAGGAGGTCCGAGGCTGTGGAGGGGGGACAGGAGGCTGCGGAGGGGGGGGGACAGGAGGCTGCGGAGGGGGGACAGGAGGTCGGAGGCTGCGGAGGGGGGGACAGGAGGTTGGAGGCTGCGGAGGGGGGGAACAGGAGGTCGGAGGCTGCGGAGGGGGGAGGCAGGAGGTCGGAAGCTGCGGAGGGGGGGGCAGGAGGTCGGAGGATGCGGAGGGGGGGGGGGGCAGGAGGTCGGAGGCTGTGGAGGGGGGGGGCAGGAGGTCAGAGGATGCGGGAGGGGGGACAGGAGGCCAGAGGCTGCGGAGGGACAGGAGGTCAGAGGCTGCAGGGGAAACAGGAGGTCAGAGGCTGCGGGGGGAGGGGGGAAGGCACTCTGAGGCTGCGGGGGACGTAGGAAGGAAGAGGCTGGCCGGCGCGCTACGGCTAAACTTTTAAAAATGGCGCAGCTCTGCACCATCATATCACTGCGCATGCGCCCGCATTTCCGGAACTTGCCGAGCGTGGACGGGCTTTCCCGAGCACGGCTAGTCTCGGAACTGCGCTGGGAATGTGGGGAGGACTCTGGTGACCAGAGACCACCTTCCGCAAAAAGAAAACACTAAGGTAAGGGGGTTTACTGATATAAGGGGGAAACCTTTATCAGTGCCCCCGTACATTATTGTATTGACACCCCCCTCAGACTGGCCTGGCGGCGCTGTCACTGACCTCCTCTCAGGTGCACGGTGCAGGGCTCAGTCACTCGGCTCCAGCTTGGTGGCTCTGGTTTTATCCCATAGTTTCCTCTCCACAGTCCATACATGTCTGACTTCTCCCATGACCCCCATCCTGGCGGCACTCCCAAACTTGACTACTCTCCAGACGTGATATAAGACAAGAGATGGTCAGAGGCTGCAGATGGTACAGGGGAGGTCAGAGGCTGCGGAAGGGGAGACAGGAGGCTGGAGGCTGTGGAGGGGGGGGCAGGCGGTCAGAGGATGCGGATGGGGGGACAGGAGGTCAGAGGCTGCGGAGGGGGGGGACAGGAGGTCGGAGGCTGCGGAGGGGGGGGGGGACAGGAGGTCGGAGGCTGCGGAGAGGGGGGGGCAGGAGGTCGGAGGCTGTATAGGGGGGGGGACAGGAGGTCAGAGGCTGTGGAGGGGGGGACAGGAGGTCCGAGGCTGTGGAGGGGGGGACAGGAGGCTGTGGAGGGGGGGACAGGAGGCTGCGGAGGGGGGGACAGGAGGTTGGAGGCTGCGGAGGGGGGAACAGGAGGTCGGAGGCTGCGGGGGGGGCAGGAGGTCGGAAGCTGCGGGGGGGGGCAGGAGGTCGGAGGATGCGGAGGGGGGGGCAGGAGGTCGGAGGCTGTGGAGGGGGGGCAGGAGGTCAGAGGATGCGGAGGGGGGGACAGGAGGCCAGAGGCTGCGGAGGGACAGGAGGTCAGAGCCTGCAGGGCAAACAGGAGGTCAGAGGCTGCGGGGGGAGGGGGGGAAGGCACTCAGAGGCTGCGGGGGACGTAGGAAGGAAGAGGCTGGCCGGCACGCTACGGCTAAACTTTTAAAAATGGCGCAGCTCTGCGCCATCGTATCACTGCGCATGCGCCCGCATTTCTGGAACTTGCCGAGCGTGGACGGGCTTTCCCGAGCACGGCTAGTCTCGGAACTGCGCTGGCGCCGCCATTTTTTTTCAGGTGCCTCCTCACAGCAGCCCCAGAAGCAGCCAGACAGCCGGCCCACCGGGAGTTTTCCCGGTCTCCCGTTGGGCCAGTCCGGCCCTGCCTGGATACTCATAGGACAGGGCTAATTGGCCCTCTGCTGATCACATGCACTCTCCCAAGAAAAAACAAACAAAGTCTCTAGCAATACACACCAAACTGAGCATGTGCAACCTGACTCCATAGACTCTGTCTTATCCAGACATGTTTTGGAGACTATGCCAGAAGATCTGTGCATGCAGGATCAACAGCCTTTTTACACAATGCAGAGGATTAACCCCTTAGGTTCCGCAGTGAGTATAAAAAGCATGCTTTACTGCATAAACAGACTGATTTTACTATTGTGGGTTTAGTAACACTTTAATGACATTTAGTTTGCTCAGGCACTGTGTATTACAAACAACTGCCATGTTTATTAAATACCTATTTTAACCCTTTTTAATCCTTTGTTGTTTCCTCATTAACACTTGCAGAAAATGTCTACAAGTGTCATTTTTGGCCTTGTTCACACGGGTGTACTTAAGCGAACACTTGTGTGAGGGCTGTGTTTTGCTCTGATGGGATACACAGTCATCGTTGTGAGACTGCCTGCATGCGGATGCATGGAACACCTGTGCATCCCGTGCAGGCAAACGCCATTTCTCATGGGTATATGTTTTAGTTCACCTGTGTGAACAAGGCCTTACACAGGAATGGCTGCAGCTATTCCTCTAATACAGAGCAAGCCTCAGACAGCTGGGATTGGCTGTCAATAGTGATTGGGGAGAGGCTGGAGGGGAGCAGAGCATCAGAGGCAAGCACTAGGAAATCTTGCTGATGGTTTTTATTTTTAATTTCCTTGAGGTTCAGAAATAGTTTATTTACTGGTGCTTATCTTCAGAGACAAGATGGATGCATAAGAAACGCCAATATCTTTATACTAACAATCCCACAATATCAACATTACAGCACCTCAAGACAGGAGAAAATATGAACAGGTTTCATGCTGAAGCTGCTTACTCATAACCAAGCACCTACAGCATGAAATGTGTCAACATTTTCTCCAGTCTTGATGTGCTGTGATGCACCAGTGTGTGGTCATCCATCCTGTTTCTGAAGCCCCTATGGTGATGAGACACCTGCTGTATGGCTTTGTGGTTAGATTGTAAGAGGACCAACCTGGAGCTATGCATGGTGCTTATATAATATTGAATGTTATTAGCCTAAACAATGAAAACGTCTTCATTTTTGTCTAGAGGAAAAAGAACGATCAATGGCAATTCTTATATTAGTAAACTGTAAAAGGGGTGTATGTAAGGAACAATTGCACACTCAGTGCAACATGCTGTAGATCTGGGCAAAGTGGAGGCTTGACCAGGATAGGCCAATGGTGGAACCAAGTGGCAATTGTGTTGTGAATAAATGTATGGGAGTAGGTAGTGGGAGGGGATAACTGAAAGCAGCGTAGGATAGGTAGCTGTTAGCTGGGGTGCAGGGCTTTGGGAGGTAAGGGTCTCAGAGACTTCAAAGCACAACTATTTCCTCTGGAAGAGCACTGAAGCGGCCCCCACCCACCCTTCATTTAAGTTCTGGGCTTGTTTTATTTTACAGTTGCCACAGGTGTGTGGCAGGGCACAATTTTTTTTAGTTAACTAGCCAAAAGAGGCTGTTTGGGTTGAATGTTTGTGAATCTGATTCCTAATTTGAATTTCAAATTCTGACAGGCTCCTGACATTGCAAATAGGTTTGAAGAAGAGGTGGATTGTGGAGAAGGTGTTGGTTGAGTATGGTTTGGTAGGCCGTAGAGGGCCCCCCATGACAAATTTGTTTGAAGACATACCCACTATGCCAGGTTTATTAAGGGGCCAGTGGTGGGTACCGTTAACTGTGTCACAATTTGGTTTGCTCCAAAGTTAGGAGTAAGGTGGTGGCATTGTCAGAGCCTGGGGCTAAACATTTGATACCAGGTAAACATTTTCCTCCTTTTTTCCAAGTTACAGTATGTTCCCTCCTAACTATGATTGGTTGAGTTATCTGGATGGTATAATTCAGGGCCGGCCCTACCATGGGACCCGATGGTACCTCGGTCCCAGGCGGCACTTTCAAGGGGGCGGCAAATTGCCGCCCACCAGCCAGCTAGCCCGTTCCCCTGCGCTGCTTATCCCATTGCGAGCAGGGCCAGTGTTTTGCCGAGAAAGGTCCCAGCATTTTTTAAAGGCATGCCTTATGGCGCCAGCCTAGGGGGCGGTTGGGGCTGTAAAGACATCCCGGACAGACCACTCTATCCCCAGCCTGCAGTGCCGCCCTAGGAGCTGCAGTGAGAAGATGAGGGGAGAGAGCCGGGACGAGGAGCAGCTGGCCGGAAGTGCTGCAAGTTTAGTGGAACCGGCTGGGGTAGATGATATGGAAGCCCTGCATCATGTAACTACGGGCTTGCCGCGATATCTGCTCCCGCCTCCCCCCCTCCTCCTGGTCGCTCGGGGATCTGTTGTGGGAGGACTGGCAGGCAGCAGCGCCACTCTCCAGTCCTGGAGTAAAGTTTACCACCACCTTCGCTGGCTCAGGTATAGTGGAAGCTCAGTGCTGCAGCCTGCACCCATTCACAAGAAACAAAAATTTACTCTGCTGTCAGTTTATAGTGCATTGCACTGTGTACAGAGGGAACTGATATGTGTGTGTGGGAGGTACAGATATGTGTTTGTGTGGGGAGGGGACAGGTGTGCAGGGGATACAGATATGTGTGTGTGTGGGGGGGGCAGGTGTGCAGGGGGTACAGATGTGTGTGTGGGGAGGGGGGGGTAGGTGTGCAGGGGGTACAGATATGTGTGTGTGTGGGGGGGGAGGGGGGGCAGGTGTGCAGGGGGTACAGATATGTGTGTGTGTGTGTGGGGGGAGGGGACAGGTGTGCAGGGGATACAGATATGTGTGTGTGTGTGTGGGGAGGGGGGGGCAGGTGTGCAGGGGGTGCAGATATGTGTGTGTGTGTGTGTGTGGGGAGGGGGGGGCAGGTGTGCAGGGGGTACAGATATGTGTGTGTGTGTGTGGGGGGAGGGGACAGGTGTGCAGGGGATACAGATATGTGTGTGTGGGGATGGGGGGCAGGTGTGCAGGGGGTACAGATGTGTGTGTGGGGAGGGGGGGCAGGTGTGCAGGGGGTACAGATATGTGTGTGTGTGGGGAGGGGACAGGTGTGCAGGGGATACAGATATGTGTGTGTGTGGGGGGGGGGCAGGTGTGCAGGGGATACAGATATGTGTGTGTGTGTGTGGGGGGGGGGGGGGCAGGTGTGCAGGGGATACAAATATGTGTGTGTGTGGGGGGGCAGGTGTGCAGGGGGTACAGATATGTGTGTGTGTGGGGGGGGGCAGGTGTGCAGGGGGTACAGATATGCATGTGTGGGGAGGGGGGCAGGTGTGCAGGGGGTACAGATATGCGTGTGTGTGTGGGGAGGGGACAGGTGTGCAGGGGATACAGATATGTGTGTGTGGGGGGGGGGGCAGGTGTGCAGGGGATACAGATATGTGTGTGTGTGGGGAGGGCAGGTGTGCAGGGGGTACAGATATATGTGTGTGGGGAGGGCAGGTGTGCAGGGGGTACAGATATGTGTGTGTGGGGAGGGGGGGCAGGTGTGCAGGGGGTACAGATATGTGTGTGTGGGGAGGGGGGGGCAGGTGTGCAGGGGGTACATATATGTGTGTAGGGGGGGCAGGGGGTACAGATATGTGTGTAGGGAGGCAGGGGGTACAGAGGGGGAACAGATATGTGTGTGGGGAGGGGGGGAAACGGATGTGCAGGGGGGTACAGAGGGGGAACAGATGTGCAGGGGGAACAGATATGTGTGTGTGTGTGGGGAGGGGGGGAAACGGATGTGCAGGGGGGTACAGAGGGGGAACAGATGTGCAGGTGCAGGGGGTACAGATATGTGTGTGTGGGGAGGGGGGGGCAGGTGTGCAGGGGGTACAGATATGTGTGTAGGGGGGCAGGGGGTACAGATATGTGTGTAGGGGGGCAGGGGGGTACAGAGGGGAACAGATATGTATGTGTGTGGGGAGGGGGGGGGGAAACGGATGTGCAGGGGGGTACAGAGAGGGAACAGATATGTGTGGGAGGTACAGAGGGGGAATAGATGTGCAGGTGTGTGTGTGTGGGGGGGGGGGCAGGTGTGCAGGGGGTACAGAAATGTGTGTGTGTGTGTGTGTGGGGGGGGCAGGTGTGCAGGGGGTACAGATATGTGTGTGTGGGGAGGGGGGCAGGTGTGCAGGGGGTACAGATATGCATGTGTGGGGAGGGCGGGCAGGTGTGCAGGGGGTACAGATATGCGTGTGTGTGTGTGGGGAGGGGACAGGTGTGCAGGGGATACAGATATGTGTGTGTGTGGGGGGGGGCAGGTGTGCAGGGGATACAGATATGTGTGTGTGTGGGGAGGGCAGGTGTGCAGGGGGTACAGATATGTGTGTGTGTGGGGAGGGCAGGTGTGCAGGGGGTACAGATATGTGTGTGTGTGGGGAGGGCAGGTGTGCAGGGGGTACAGATATGTGTGTGTGTGGGGAGGGCAGGTGTGCAGGGGGTACAGATATGTGTGTGTGGGGAGGGCAGGTGTGCAGGGGGTACAGATATGTGTGTGTGGGGAGGGGGGGCGTGTGCAGGGGGGTACATATATGTGTGTAGGGGGGGCAGGGGGTACAGGGGGGACAGATATGTGTGTAGGGGGGGCAGGGGGTACAGATATGTGTGTAGGGGGGCAGGGGGGTACAGAGGGGGAACAGATATGTATGTGTATGGGGAGGGGGGAAACGGATGTGCAGGGTGGTACAGAGGGGGAACAGATGTGCAGGGGGTACAGATATGTGTGTGTGGGGAGGGGGGGCAGGTGTGCAGGGGGTACAGATATGTGTGTAGGGGGGCAGGGGGTACAGATATGTGTGTAGTGGGGGCAGGGGGTACAGAGGGGAACAGATATGTATGTGTGTGGGGAGGGGGGGGGGAACGGATGTGCAGGGGGGTACAGAGGGGGGAATAGATGTGCAGGGGGAACAGATATGTGTGTAGGGGGTACAGAGGGTGAACAGATGTGTGTGTATGTGTGGGGAGGGGGGAAACGGATGTGCAGGGGGGTGTTTTTTACACTTGCATATTGATTTACACACACGTATAGTGCCATGACCAGTTCTCTTTATACTCCTATACATGAATAGAGCCATAACACATCCTTTTTATTGAGCCCTGACGGGTCCTTTTATACTCCTACATGCATGCATAGAGCCATGACAGGTCCTCTTTATATTCCTACATACATGTATTGAGCCATGACATGTCCTTTTACACTCCTATACACACGTATAGTGCCATGACCGCTCCTCTTTATACTCCTATACATAAATAGAGCCATAACCGGTCCTTTTTATAGAGCCATGACAGGTCCTCTTTATACTTCTACATACATATATAGAGCCATGACAGGTCCTCTTTACACTTCTATATACATGTATAGAGCCATGACAGGTCCTCTTAATTTATCATGATATAAAATTATGAATGTGGGGGCCTTTTGGTGGGCGACTGGGCGTGTTTTTTTTTTGGGGGGGGGCAGCATTTCATTCTTGGTACCAGGCAGCACAATGTCTTGGACCAGCACTGGTATAATTTAATGTTTATGTTGAGTTAGAAAGCACCTTTTTACTTAAGCCCTCATTCACATTGATGCTACTTTGAAATCACGCTACGTCACTTGAAGTAGCGTGATTTCAAAAGTAGCAGGTCAATGCGATTTTAGGTGTTACTTGAAAGACATCTGTGCGGCTTCATGCACAGATGTCTATTGAAGTCGCACCTGAAATTGGCAAAAGTAGTACAGGAAACTACTTTTGCAAATCGGTGCGGTGACGCAAAGTTTGGAACGGTGCCATTGCCGGCAATAGGATGTGACTTGTCATGCAATTTGACCTATCAAATCGCATCACAAGTCGCCCCAATGTGAACGAGGGCTAATTTGCACTGAATGCTAACACAACATTGAAGCTTTTAAAGTATTACTTCAATTAATAAAGTGTCTGACTATTTTATCATACTACACTATGGGACATCTTTGTAAATGGAAGCTCAACACCACTAACAGGGCCCCCAGAAGAAATAGCTGTATGGGAGTGGAGGACACAGCTGAGGTGGAAACTATAGGGGAAGATCATGGATTATTTGGCAGCTGTGTGTCCGATTCTCCCTTAGAAAGGGGAAAAGCCTTTTGAGACCTGTTATACTATATAGGTCCAGATAACAGGAACGGGTCCATCTAAAATCACTGCATGGCGGTGCACATCATAGAAAGTTTTTGGATTTATAGCACTGGGACTTTGGTTTTACTTACCAGCAGTTTTCCCTGACATAAAGCTTTTTGGTGAAGGAATGAATCACTATTTAACATTAAGAGACTTTATTATTTACAGCACTGGGAGTGAGGTGCCACACACAGCAGAAAAGATAGGACAGATAGGACTCCACACAGACCAATGTACTGTACTCCCCAACAGAATGCCTTTACCTCCCTTTCTGCCCAGAAGGATGGAGCCATCCTTGTTCAGGCATCATCCAGGGGGTTATTATCAATTCCAGGAGTGGAAAACTTTCACACAAATGCCACAATCATGTTGCCTTTGCAGTAGTTCACACTTTCTGTGTGTGTACCAGTCCTCTCACAGAGATTGGCCTCCCGCTTTTCATTTGGTGACTTGCCAGAAAAAGTCTAGTTAGAATCACTGGAGAAGGCGAGACGCAGGGAATGTCCTTTTCTATCTGTAGTGAACTGATTATATAATTCTTCCAGCCAGCCCTATTCAGGCAAACTCATAAAGTTATTAGAAGGTTTGCCTTAAATTCTGTGTCTGACACACACACACGTCTAGAGGTGGCGAGACAAAGGAAAAAAAAAAAGAAAAAAAATAACAAATTGTAGATTTTGTTCTTTGATGTTGAGCCTCCCCTTACCTTTATGCCCTGGGACCAAGGCCAAAAACCCATATGCTAAATACATTTGTGTTGGCTGGGTTGGCTTGTTTTCCCAATATTACAGTGATCCCAGGGTGTCTGCTGTCTGTATAGCTAGTGACGCGAGCATGCGCTTTTGTCTCCTACATTGTTCTTAAAAAAAATGCATGCAAATCAGAGATTAACAATGTTCTAAACCTCCATCTAAATTTTGTGGTCAACATATGAGTCAATCATACAATTTGTATTATAGACTGAACACCAGGAACAAGCCACACACCTAGGTTAGTACTTTAGGGATGACAAACACAATATGAGGCTAAAGCCTCTTACACACACGGTCGGACTTAAACCAAACTTTTCCGTGGATTTTTGTCCGAAGGGAGTTGGCCGGGCACACCCATAGCATACACACGGCAGGACAAAAGTCAGATGGATTTCTGTACACACGGTCGGACTTTGCTCCATCGGACTTTTGTTGCCGAAAAGTATGTCCGTTTGCAGACCGAACATTTGTCCGATGAAAACCAAAAAAGTTTGTCCGATGGAGTGTACACACGGTCGGATTTTTTGTCAAACTTGCTCAAAATGAAGTTTGTTGGCAAAAAGTCCGACCGTGTGTACGAGGCTTTACTTAAAGAGCTACTAAAGTAAAAAAAAAAATACATATATGCTTCAAGATTCAGTTATCAATTGTTTTATCCTGTTTCTTTAAAATTTCATGTACCGTATTTATCGGCGTATAACACGCACAGGCGTATAACACGCACCTACATTTTAAAAGGGAAGTTTCAGGAAAAAAACATATTTTTTAAATAAATAACTTTGAATTAAAATAAGGGTCAGTGCCCATCAATGCAGCCTGTTTAGTGCCCATCTGCAGCCTCCTCATCTCCCATAAATGCAGCCTGATCAATGCCCATCTGCAGCACATGTCACCAATGCAGATTGAGCAATACAGTCTGATTAATGCCCATCTCATTAATGCAGCTTTATCAATGCAGCCTAATCAAGGCCCATCTCATCAATGCAGTCTTATCAATGTAGCCTGATCAATGCCCATCTCATCAATACAGCCTTATCAATGCAGCCTGATCAATGCCCATCTCATCAATGCAGCCTTATCAGTGCCCCTTTCAAGCCTCAATGTTCATCTGCAACCTCACCATCAATGCAGCCTGGACAGTGCAGGAAATCACTGACCTGTTCGGCTCTAACTCGGCAGTCACACACACAGTTCCGCCTCCGCCATCGGCATTGGACAAGCTCCTGTAATAGACAGAACACTGGTCCAATGCCAGTGGTGGAGGCGGGACTGTGTGTGTGACGTCAGACACGAACAGGAGATGACGGCTCGTCAATTCCGGCTGTTCGGCTCTCGCTCGGCAGTCACACACACACAGTCCCGCCTCCGCCATCAGCATTTGACCAGCTCCTCTGATAGACAGAACACTGGTCCAATTCCAGTGGCGGAGGCGGGACTGTGCATGTGACGTGAAAGCCGAGTGAGAGCCGAACAGGAGATGACGGCTCGTGAATTCCGTCTGAGTTCGTCCCCCTCCTTCCCTTGCAAGGTACACTATCGGCGTATAACACACACCCGCGATTTGCCCCCTATTTTCAGGGGATAAATACGGTAATTATTTAATCCACACAAATACTTTAGAATAGTTCCAAAGATTTAAATCCGCAATCATTTCCTTTATGACCGTATCTAAAATGAGGTCAGATCACAGCAGCAAAAACAAATGAATTTGGAAGAGGATGAGAGGAACTTTTCTGAGTTAAGAATACATACTTAAGTAGAGTATATATTTTTTGCAAACCAGAGTTTAGTGTCATTTTATGTCGATACGGGTTTAATTTACTTTATCTCACTTCACGCTTTAGTAAATCAGGGCTTTTGAGCAATCACTAAATCTCAAATTATCTTAACAAATAGGTCTACTTTAAGAAGGCATGTTCACTAAGAGCTTAATTGCAGCTTAAATTAAACCCTTGCTTTGCCCATACAGAACCAAGCAACTAGGAGTGACATTTGGCTTTAGGATATTGCTGGGCTTAAAGCAAACTCAGTCGGTTCAAAGTTCACAGGCCCCATACTAATGTTTCCCTTAGTAGGTCCAATACTAGGAGCTTTGCCATATGTCAGCCCCCACATAATGAAAAGGGGGGGGCAGAGCCACATTGATGCAGGAAAAGCTGACAAACTGCATTGGAAGAGACTAAGGCCCCTTTCACACTGGGGCGGTGGGTGCATCGGCGGTAAAGCGCCGCTATTTTTAGTGGCGCATTACCGTCAATTTTGCGGCGCTATTCGGCCGCTAGCGGGGCGCTTTTAACCCCTGCTAGCGGCCGAAAAAAGGGTTAAAACCACCCGCAAAGCACCGCTGCAGCAGAGCTTTGCCGGCGGTATAGCCGCGGTGCCCATTCATTTCAATGGGCAGGAGTGGTGGAGGAGCGGTATACACACCGCTCCTTCACCGCTCCAAAGATGCTGCTAGCACCGTTTCAGTGTGAAAGCCCTCTGGGCTTTCACATTGGAGTGCCAGCAGGGGCTCTTTCAGGGCCTTTTTTGCAGGCGCTATTTTTAGCGTTATAGCGCCTGCAAAGTGCCTCAGTGTGAAAGGGGTCTATGGTCAGTTCAGAAACTGTACTATAATTCTGATTGCTAGATCTTTAGGCAATCAACCCCTCTGCTGTCCTTTTTTTAATTATTATCAGGGACTTTTGAAAACATATATTTTTTGGTTTATTTGAGGTTGGTTGGTGAGTAAGATGTCCCATCCATAGCAACCTTTTCTTTTTTTCTTTGTTGCAAGGCTTTTCTTTTAAAAAAGAGAGCTTTTGTTTCAAGGGTGCCATATGTTTACCCTTTTTTTTTAGGAATATATTATTGTTTTCCATTTTATGTTGTTAGGGACTTTATTATAAGTTAAACTGCTGTTTATACAACAGTTTTGGTCATTGACTATTGTAGCAACCATCCCTCCTTTCTCCACTGTCCTTGGCTCGCTCACAGGAGAAAAAGGCACACAGTCTCCACCATGCCCGTACCCCCTGGGTTGCAGAGGTTAAGCACACTTGTTTTCACTTACGGGTCTTGCAGCAGGGTTCCCCTCAAAGTTGGTTTCCGTCCCCAGAATGTAAGGACAAAGTCTCTATACCCCAAGTAACTCCAAGGTCCACACCAGCGTCAACTCCAACATAGAGTTTATTTCTTTATGCATGAACATCCACAAAGTTGAGGAGAAGAGAAAGGTGTTAGGAAGACAGATCAATTCAGGCACTCTTGTTTCTTCGCCACTCGATCCCGAGTGGGTATAGCTCACCTGCATAGTCACCCAAAGACACTAGCAGCCGGCGTGTAACTCGAACAGTCTATTTGATTCCCTAATGGATGCGTTCAGGAGATCCTCTGCCACAGAATCTATAGTGTCCCAAACCTCCTAATGGTCCTGTTGTTTAGATCCCTGTTTTCGGATGGATGACATCCCTCCAGAGAGTTGCTGGGCCCCTTCCTTCACTGTGATCTCTCACCAGTCCTTCGGAATGGTCCACCCCCAGCCTCCTCTTCTAGAAACAGGTCCCCTCTCGCAAGGCGGCACCCTGGGATTCCTCCTCCCGAAGTGGGCTCCAGCTAAAGGTGCTGGGCCCAGGGCTGAAGTTGCAGTCCCAAGACTAAAGGTGCCTGGGACTCTACCACTCAACCTCTTGGGACGTATTAATGTTCTGAAGATGATATACTTACCTAGGTTTAATTATATCTTTCGGAACTGTCCGGTGTGGATCTCCCCTTCCCTTTTTAGGGAACTTGACGGTTGCATTGGTTCTTTTCTGTGGCGAGGCTCCTCTCCCCGCATGGCTTGAGCGACCCTTCAGCTGCCCGTCAGCTGTGGGGGTTTGGCCCTTCCCAATCTGAGGGTGTACTACTGGACGGCTGTATTGGTCACCGAGCGATGGTGGTTCGAGCAGTCCAGGGCCAATGCGGCTGTCTGTTTGGAGGCAGCGATAGTGGGTTCTCTTACTGAACTTAGTAACCTGGTCTACAGGGGTGCCTCGGCGTACCCCTCCTTACCTGCTCCGTCTAGGACTACGCTGCGTGTGTGGGGGGTGGCTAGGCGTCGTTTCTTATCCCCCAATCAATGGTCCCCCTTCACCCCGTTGTGGGGGAATCCTTGCCTTGCACATTTTCGGTCCATTCCGGATCCGCAGTTGTGGGCCCGGTGTGGTATTAAGTTGATAGGGGATATTATCTCCAATGGGTCCTTGCTCCCCTTCAGGGTTCTGTCTGACCGGTTTGACTTGCCGCCCTGGATGCTATTTCGCTACTATCAGTTGCGGCATGCATTTCAGGCTCAGTTTCCGACGCCTCCTAGCCTTAAGGCGGATGCAGTGGAGGATTTGCTGACCCAGGGCTCCCTTGCTAAGCCCCTCTCTGAGCTGTATCTCACGATTATCCGAAAGGATTCTCCTGCGATGGACTCACTGTGGGGGAGGTGGGTGGGAGATATCCCGTCCCTGGACAGGGAGTCCTGGGAGGAATGTTTTGAGAATAGCTACAAGCTGGTGATATCCTCTAGGGACAAGTTAATACAAACCAAGTTTCTACATAGAGTGTATTTTACTCCTCAGAGGCTGCATAGTATCTTTCCGCAACGCTCTCCGAATTGCCCGAGATGCCGTTCGGCTTCTGGTACATTTATTCATATGTTCTGGTCCTGTCCCAGACTTGCGGAATATTGGTCCGCCGTTTTTGAGTTCATTAATATACGTCTTCACTTGGATCTTCCAGTATCTGTAGAGTTAGCTCTACTGGGGATACAGGATGATGAACAGAGACCTCGCTGCACTAAACTCCTGCTCTCAATGTTGCTCTTCTATGCCAAAAAAATAATTTTGCTTAAATGGACCTCCAGGGCGCCTCCTACAGTGGGAGCGTGGATGGACCTGGTTGATACTGTGTTGCCTTTATACAAACTTACATATATCAATAGAGGGTGTCCTATGAAGTATGATCGTGTGTGGGGCCCGTGGACCAACCCAGTTTAACATTTATCTCCCTGGTATGCACCCTGCTTGGGTCGGTGCGCTCCCCTCCCCCCTTCTTTCCCCCCCCCCCCTCTGTCCCCCTCCTCCCTTCCCTGCCCTCTCTTTTCCTCTTCCCCCCTTCCTCCCCCATCTCCCTGCCCCCCCTCCCCCCCTCCGACCCCCCCCTTCTTTCCTACTCTCCTCCTCCCTCCATCCTCTAAACCTCTCAATTTGGATATTGGTAATTCCTCTTCAGTATGATTCTTTTTTTACAAACAACTGTATTATTTGCTTTAGTGAACCTTTAGCCTGTCTCAGATGTTTGTGTACGGTATTTTGTACTCCTTTTTTATTCAGATGTTCTCCTCTCTTCCTTTTTTTTTTCTTTTTCTTTTGAATAACTGTACCTTGTCATGTACCATTGATTCATCAATAAAGACCAACCTTGTTGTTAAAAAAAAAAAAGGTGCCTGGGACTGAAGCGCACGTGGCCCCATGGCCTGGAGGGCCATGAGCCACGCACCAGGACTCCGACTCTGGAACCAAGAAAAACCGACCCCTCCCAGGCGGCGTCTTCCCCTTATGTATCCTCTCCCGGCATGCACAGCAGGTAGACCACACCCACTGCACGGATGCCGAGAGAGGACACCAAATCGCTGCCCCATCATCCACGGTTCAACCCAGAGTACAAGCGACAGCGCCACCCATACTTCTAAGGGGAACTGCACGCTAGGTGAAACAGCAGCAAGGCAGAGTCCAGCAATTTGAAAGATTTGAGCCAACTATCACTTGAATCACCCCTAAATTTAGCATAGCAATCCCTAAATTTAGGACCCCCGCTACACTATATTTAGTCAATGATGTGACCTGGAATCCCGACTGTATGTTTACATTACTGCAGCCAGGGATCTGTCATTTAGCAATGGGAGTGTAGAGAGAAAACTTCTGTAGCAGTTAACTAGAGTGCCCGGCCACAAAATGAGAATGTCATCATGATAAAACATTGGCACAGGTACATTGAGGCCTGCTTATCAGAAAACAAAACACGCTCCCACCCCCCTGAGGTACAGGTTCATGTTTGATGGGCTACAGCTGGTCCCCATAGCCATACTCTGTACCTGGAGGTAGTGGGACCCTTTAAATGGGAAGTCATTATGCAGTAAAATAAACTCCAATAACTCTAGCATGAAACACCATTCAGCTATCATCCCATCCAAAACATTTTTAATACCGCAAGACTGATTTGATGCAGAATATTCCAGTGCAGATCCTACTACATGGGCAGGTCTAAACCCATATTTTGAAGAAGAATCTACGAGCACGACTATGCGATTCAAAATCATATTTCTGTGGCAAGACACTTTGCAAGGTACCACAAGTACAGAACAGACAGTTTACCTTTCATTGCCTCAAATAGGATTCATCATAACCCTAGGGGAGGTGACTTTAATACATCTATTTTATTTTACAGGATGAAACAACATGGACATACAACCTCACAGCCACTCAACTCACCCCTCTCGGGTTTAAAGAAACTGATTTGTTTTTCTCCTTTGTTATTAGGCCATTTTTAAAAAAACAAGTCCTCTATAAGGTCCCTTCTAGAAGGTTAACTAAGTGTTATATGCATTATGTGCATAGAGAAAGGTATTGTTAGGCTATGTTCACCTGTCAATTGATATATTTTTTCTTTACATGCAAACATACAGGGCTATTTCCTCTGTAGTTTATGCTGAATGTATTGTACTGAGTGAAGATATAGGCCACATAGACCATTTATTTTTATCTGTATTGGTACTGCACCATTCTCTCCCCCCCCCCCCCCCCCCGTATTAGAGGCAGGGTGGCTCTAAACCTTCCTATAGGATGGGATTCCCACCCACGTCAGAGGGAGTTTTTCTGCTTTGGTGGGGCAGGGAGCATGTTTGGGCCATGTTACTTGGGTTAGGATATGGACTGTCCATACAAACATAAATTATAGAAAGTGCCACAAATATATAATTGAAGGTATGCATTATATTAGTGATAAATCAAGTAATGTAGGAATAAACAAGTAATAACGGGTTCTTATATACGAGTATAACAAATCCTCTTCACAAGAAATAGGCATGTCTGCAATTCTCTATATAATCCATTCAGTCTTGGGAGGAGAACCACTTGAATCAGGGTTTAAACTCCTTGCCTTAATGATCAAAGGCAGAAGACACACATGTGAAATCTTTCATCCCATCTAAATAATGAACCCCTTTGTTAGGCAAACCAAAGATATATATCCAGAATGAAATGAAATCTTTGATAGGACTGTATAGCTCTTTTAAAGTTTTTTTTTTAGTTACATTTCTTAGCTCATGTAAATACTCTCATGAGTGTCTTTATTTTCTATAAACCTTTTTTTTATGTATAGTTTGTAATGAGTAGTCACTTTTCGTTATTCCATTAGCTTCTTACTTAGCAGTTCTCCAAAGTTACTTAACTTTGCTGCTTTTTACTTGCTTGATTCAAGTCTATCATTCTGCTCAGACTAAAAACAATATACCGTATATACTCGAGTATAAGCCGACCCAAATATAAGCCGGGGCACGTAATTTTACCACAAAAAACTGGGAAGACATATTGACTCGAGTATAAGCCTAGGGTGGGAAAATGCAGCAGCTACTGGGTAAACAATGCCCATCTGCAGCCTCACTGTGCCCATTTTCAGCCGAATTGTGCCCATTTGCAGTCTCACTGTGCCCATTTGCAGTCTCACTGTGCCCAGTTGTGGTCTCACTATGCTCAGTTGCAGTCTCACTGTGCTCAGTTGCAGTCTCACGGTGCCCATTTGCAGTCTCTCACTGTGCCCATTTGCAGTCTCCCACTGTGCCCATTTGCAGTCTCCCACTGTGCCCATTTGCAGCTGTACCTTTCATTACTAAAACAGCGTGTGTCTCCCGCTGTGTAATGCAGTCTGTTCGGCTGTCCATTGTAAGAAAGTCCTGCCTCCTCCTCGTCCGTCCGTGATAGAGGAACACTGATACGATGCTGGGAAACTGTATCAGTGGTCCGCCTATCACAGACGAGGAGGAGGCGGGGCTTTCTTACAATGGCGGGCGAACAGACTGCATTACACAGTGGGAGACACATGCTGTTTTAGTAATGAAAGGTACGGCTCACTCGAGTATAATGCCCCATACACACGATCGTTTTTCTTGCCATTTTTTTTCTTGCCGTTTTTCACGTCGTTTTTTTTCATGTTTCCTCTCAAGCCTGTCTTGCGTACACACGATCATTTAAAAAAACGATCAAGCAAAGCGCAGTGACGTACAACACGTACGACGGCACTATAAAGGGGAAGTTCCGTTCGAATGGCGCCACCCTTCATGTTAGTAAAGTTTGTTGAGCGACGATTCGCTCTTTTCAGTCTCGTGCTTTTCAGTCCGTGACTGCGTGACGAATGTGCTATCTCCATTACGAACGCTAGTTTTACCAGAACGAGCGCTCCTGTCTCATACTTGATTCTGAGCATGCGCATTTTTTTTCACGTCGTTAAAGCATACACACTATCGTTTTTCACGTCGTTAAAAAAAACGACATGAAAAACGACGTGAAAAAAGAGAGCATGTTCGAAATTTTTAATGGCCGTTTTTCACGTCGTTAAAAATGCTCTGGAGCCTACACACGATCATTTTTAATGGCCATTTTTTTTAATGGCATTTTTAATGGCATGAAAAACGATCGTGTGTATGGGGCATAAGCCGATGGGGAGTTTTTTAGCCTAAAAAATGGGCTGAAAAACTTGGCTTATATTCGAGTATATAGGGTACTCTATAGCTGGCTTCTCTTCCTTATGATATGACATGAGGTGTTCTGTAGTCCTAACACACTACTTGTCCTAGGGTCCATGATGCTTCTTAACCACTTGCTTACTGGGCACTTAAACACCCTTCCTGCCCAGGCCAATTTTTAGCATCCAGCGCTGTCACCCTTTGAATGACAACACTGTACCCAAAATACATTTTTATCAATTTTTTCCCACTTTCTTTTTGTGGTATTTAATCACTGCTGGGTTTGTTTGTTTTTTTACAAAGGAAAAAGACCGAAAATGTTGAAAATAAACCAGTTTTATAGTTTGTTCTAACATTTTGCAAACAGGTCATTTTTCTCCTTCATTGATGTGCGCTGGTGAGGCTGCACTGATGGGCATTGATGGGCACTGATAGGCTGCACTGATAGGCTGCACTGATAAGGCAGCACTGATTAGTGGCACTGGTGGGCACTGATGGGCACTGAAAGGTGGCATTGATAGGTGGCACTGATGGGCACTGATGGGCGGCACTAAAGGGCACTAATAGGTGGCACTGAAGTGCATTGATAGGTGGCACTGATGGGCACTGACAGGTGGCACTGATAGGCGGCACTTATTGGCAGCACTGATGGGCACTGACAGGTGGCACTGGTGGGCATTGATAGGTGGCACTGGTAGGCACTGGTAGGTGGCACTGGTGGGCACTGATAGGCAGCACTGATATGCACTGGTAGGTGGTACTGATGGGCACTGACAGGTGGCACTGATAGGTGGAACTGATGGGCACTGATAGGCAATGTTAGGTGACACTGATAGGCAGCACTGATAGGTGGCACTTATTGGCAGCACTGATGGGCACTGACAGGTGGCACTGGTGGGCATTGATAGGTGGCACTGGTAGGCACTGGTAGGTGGCACTGGTGGGCACTGATAGACAGCACTGATATGCACTGGTAGGTGGTACTGGTGGGCACTGGCAGGTGGCACTGGTGGCCGCAGATGAGGCGGCAGTGGCTCTCCATGTGCCGGATTAATGTTCCTCTGACAGAAGCCGGTAATTGGCTTTTTTGTTCTCCTCATGCTGTTAGGGTAGGGAAAAAAAAAAAGATTACCGATCTTCTATTTACATCTCGTGATCAGCTGTCATTGGCTGACAGCTGATCACGAGGTAAGGTGGCCGGGATCTGCCCCTTACTCCGATCTGTGCTCAGCCGAGTATCATTTACTCTGTGATCACAGAGCGCACCGCAGGGGGCGCACAGGCAGCCCATGCACGGGAGGAAGTACATGGACGCCCTTCTGGAAATTAAGGCCCGCGCTGTTGCCATCTTTCCGCTATAGCGCGGACGTTAGGTGGTTAATAAATAAAGTGCGACGAGTGACTGTTTTCATCCCTGGACAGGAAGTATGTTACTGGCAGGATCACCAGGTGAAAATAAAGGAAAAATAGCACTAATGCAGCCACCACATCTAAACACTGGTGAAATGCAATATATTAAAATTTTGTTCTTGGGTTTAAATTGCCATGATCATTTTAAAACGCCTGTCATTTTGTGTCCTAATCAAGTTCCCTTCACCTCCTGCACACAACATGCTAGAAAATATTTTCAAAGGTAGGTAAATGCCCTCTTGTAC
Source organism: Rana muscosa (assembly GCA_029206835.1). Classification (NCBI taxonomy): domain Eukaryota; kingdom Metazoa; phylum Chordata; class Amphibia; order Anura; family Ranidae; genus Rana; species Rana muscosa. Next base: position 214,420,179 of record CM055118.1, read on the forward strand.
AGCCGTCACCAGGATAAGTGTCTCCACAGGAAAAATTTTGCTTTTAGATACACTTTGAATACGCTAACAACAATATAGAAACAGGGGCAAAAATGCACAAAAAGAGTGACAAAAATGTGCGGCCATATGCTAGTAAATTTGTATAAAATTCTTAGAAAAATTCTCAGTACATTCCATGACTTTATGACTGTTATTCAAACGTATTTTAAAATGTCATTTGCTTTTAACATTTGATTTTGAAATTAATGGACATTCCCACGCAAAAACCACAAGCACTAAAAACGTTTTTATCCTGCTCTTTCAAATTCACTGTTGTCGAAAACGAACGTCGATTTGACACCAATACCAATTAGGAAATTAAACAAATGTTTTTGAAACAAAAGCCTTCTAACACAATTCTGCTAGTGTATGGCCAGTTTAAGACCTCACAATAGCTCCCTTTTAAAATAAAGCAGCCCAAGTCTGTTGTAACATTAGGAACTACCTCATTTGTTAATGAATGTACCTCGCATACAGCATTATATTGAAGCCACAGACAGAGATATCTTCATTCAGTGTCATTTTATCTAGTTAAAGGCTTATGCTTTAAATGTTTTTCTGTACAGTAAAGATTAAATGTGGATATTCTGGTTTTGGACAGAGATGCAGAGATTGAATTAATGCATCCACATGTGGGATTTGGGTGTGTATGTGTCTCCTCCCGCAAGCCAACCAACATCATGAAAATTATATGCCTGATAGCGGGATCTGGCCCTTGGACAGCTCCTTCCTGGGAAATAACACTTTAAATGCCATACCCCTCTTACTTTCCATATTTCATGCATTAAGCTAGATGGCTGATTTTCTATTCTTACACAGTTTCCGATGGAAAAATAAAATTCCTCTCTTGTAGTTGGGCTGCACTTAAACTCGTGCAAGCTGCTCTGTGCTTCTAGACTGGTCCCAGCATCCTCCTCTCCCCTGTGGTTCAATGTCCTCCAACGTCATCAGGACCAATGCAGGATCCATAATCATGCATTGGGCATAAGATTACAGAGGGACAGATCACTGCTGGAATGTATGGGTGAACTGTCTGCTGGGGAAGAGGAGGATCAGGTAGGTAAAACTGTTTTCTCCATCTCATGGACAGAAATAAGCCTTTAATTCTTGCAGTGCAAGCAAAGCTCCACTTTTTTGTTTTCCTTGAGTTGGGGTTTAAACTAGAATTCCAGGCAGAATCTGCAGTGTGACAAAAATCCTCTTTTTAATTATCTGTGTAGCGGGTATGTACTTTCCCGGGTGTAAATTTGAACTTGACAGAGACATTGGTGATGTGTAATTCCCTGCAGCCCGGTGGGTGGCGCTGTAGCCCTGGGCTGGGGTTGAATCATTGCTGTGTGTTGTGTCTCCTTTTTTTCCTCCCTCGGCAGCGGTATGGTGGGGCGGGGAACCCGCCGTGCTTGCTGGGAGAGGGTATAAAGGGGCCGGCCATCTTTGTCACGGTCGAAGTCCCAGGCACCTTCAGCTTGTGGACGGTGGTTCGTGTCGGTCCTCTGGGTGGCCTAGGCCTAGAGGACAACCGGAGGTCGTGTTCCATCCCAGGCACCTTTAGCCTGGAGTGAGGTACTGGGATGGAGGTCCGGAGCTCAGTGCCCAACACTGAGTTCCGCGAGGGAAGAAGATCCTAGGGAACCCCGGGAGTGGGTACCCGAATCCGGAAGGCGCAATGGACTGGGAGGGGTGCTCCTCACTTGAAGACCCGGTGCAGCATATTGCCGGTGACAGGTGAGCCTCTCATCGGAGACCGCTTGGAAGGAAATTCCCCCTCGTGCGGAGACCATAACCCACTTTCAGGAAGGAAAGTGGAGAACCACATTGTGTCTGGGCCTATTCGCATCCACACCTCCTTTCCTGTTCTGTTAACCAAGGGAGTTCAACTGATTGTGTTCATTCGCAGAAGAATAAAGGAGTGTTGAACTTTTATGGTGTGGGGCTCATTTCCTAACAGACATTGTTCAAGGTGGCTCTTGGAGGGAGGATCCAGGTGCACAGCACTGACCCGAAGGTAATACAAGAACGTTGCTTATACCGCACTGACACATGTGGTGGAAGCCAGGCGTGGTGTCCCCGCTCCCTCCCCTCTAAGATACCCCTAGACAAGAGAAAGACGACACAAGAGAAAGAGGGGAGTGAGGAGGGCGCTACATCTGTAAGGGTGGCCCTCTTCCCACTGACCACAAAAGTAAGGGTCATTCTTTCTACAGACCACCAATGTAGGGGGAACACCTCCCATCAACCATCATTGTGAACAGCATTCTTACCACTGACCATCAATGTAAGGGGCACTCTTCCTACTGACCACCAATGTAAGGATAATTCTTCTCACTGACCATGAATGTAAGTTCTTGCCATGGATCACCACTGTATGGGGCAATGTTTCCAATGACCTCCAATGTAAGGAGAATTCGTCTCACTGACCACCAATGTACTGTAAGTTCCTGCCATGGACTACCACTGTAAGGGGCATTCTTTCCACTGACCACCAATATAAGGAAAATTTTCTTACTGACCACCAATGTAAGGAGAATTCTTCTCACTGACCACTAATGTGGGGAGCATTCTTCTCACTGACCACCAATGTAAGGAGAATTCTTCTCACTGATCATCAATGTAAGGATCATTCTTCTCACTGATCATCAATGTAAGGAGCATTCTTCTCACTGACCACCAATGTAAGGAGCATTCTTCTCACTGACCACCAATGTAAGTTTCTGCCATGAACCACCACTGTAAGGGGCGGCATTCTTCCCATGAACACCAATGTAAGCAACATTCTTCCTATCGACTACTAAATGTAAGGAGCATTTTTCACACTGATCACTAATGTGCGGGGCATTCTTCCCATCAACCACCAACGTAAGGGGCTTTCTTTCTATCAACCACCAAAGAAAGAGGCATTCTTCCCATCAACCACCAATGTAAGGGGCTTTTTTTCTATCAACCACCAATGAAAGAGGCATTCTTCTCATCAACCACCAATGTAAGGGGCTTTCTGTCTATCAACCATCGAAGAGGCATTCTTCCCATCAACTACCAATGTAAGGGGCTTTCTTTCTATCAACCACCAATGAAAGGGACATTCTTTCTAATGATCAGAAATATAAGGGTCATTCTTCCCATCAACCACCAATGTTATGGACATTCTTTCCACTGGCCATCAGTGTAAGGGGCATTCTTCCCAATGACTCCCTGTGAAATAGTTTAAAGAATTATTAAAGCCCACTTTGTTATTCTTACCTACAGGTGAGCCTATAACAAGGCTTACCAGGAGGTAAAATGAATATCTCCTAAATTTGCACCGTTTGGGAGATATTCACTCTGCATGCAGCCAATGACATCACTGGCGCATGCACTCTAAAGGGCCGGCATACCTTGCCGGAACTTCAGAGCTTCACGCCAGAACCGAAGGCTCCCCCGCGCATTCGCAGGAGTGACGTCATTGCGGCTCCGGCCAGTGACACAGCCAGAGCGCAAACCTGGAAGAAAGACCAGGGGAAGATGTCAATCCTCTCAGCGGTGACCAGGTGCCACTAGAGGACTTGGTTCTAAGGTGAGTATTCCATAATTTGCTAGTATTCGATGCATACTAGCACATTATACAATTGACTTACAGGTGTTTTTTTTTCTTACAAGCTGCAGTTTACAACTGCTATAAGAAGAAGTTCCTTTAGACCTGACAATTATTTCAAGGGTTCCTCTAGGGTGAAAAAGTAGAGAAAGTCTGCCTTAGTTGATTTCACACTGCATTTATACAACTATTAGGCCCAAGGCACAGGTAGTGCACTGCAATTTTTTTAGAAGGAATTCAAGACAAAAGCAAAATACTGCTTAGGCACAGTTAAAGTTTAGCTAAATGGAAAGCATTTTTGCTTCTCACTGACCACCAATGTACTCTGCGTTACTTACTCTTGACCCTTGTACTTTGCATCATACACCACAGACCTTTGAACACTGCATTACTGACTCCTGACCCCTGCACTACATATGACTGACCTCTGAACACTGACAATTGGAGACAAACTAGGGGCAACCCCTGCTAAGCCCCTAGCAGAGAAAAAATTTACTATCTCGGTACCCAAACATTAGACAATAAACATAGAAAAAAATCATATTTTATTTATACAAAAGTGTTAAAAGGACACAAATACACATATTGAATAAAAACATACTCTAAGGACGTGGAACATAGTGAATTCTTGATTCTTCAGGAGGAATTATCCAAAACAGAACAAAAGATGACATTATAGCAGTGTAACAATACATTTGTTATACTGCTATAATGTCATCTTTCGTTCTGTTTTAGATGATACTTTATACAATTCCTCCTGAAGAAGCAGCCATAGCTACGAAACATGTACAGGATATATTGTACATCGAGAATTCACTATGTTCCATGTCCTTAGCGTATGTCTGAGGATACTATGCTACCGGCCAGAACTGTCTGTATAATACATGATTTGACAATGCTACTATTAATCATTGCTTTTATCCAATATGTGGATTTGTGTCCTTTAACCACTTGTCCACCGCCCACTGTCAATTGACGGCGGGCGGAGGATACTCTCGTTCTGGGAGGACGTCATATGACGTCCTCCCTTTAAAACGAGCTAGAAGGCGTGCGCTCGCCGCCAGCGGCGCGCGCGCCCGCCGCGTTCACAAGGCCCCGGTGCGCGTGCCCGGCGGCCGCGATTGCCGCCGGGCACCCGCGATTGCCCGGGAAACGAGCAGGAAAGTGGGTCTCTGTGTGTAAACACAGAGATCCACGTCCTGTGAGGGAGAGGGGACCGATGCTGTGTCCCTTGTACATAGGGACAACCATCGGTCACCTCCCCCAGTCAGTCCCCTCCCCCCACAGTAAGAACACATTGAGGGAACATATTTAACCCCTTCCCGCCCCCTAGTGGTTAACCCCTTCCCTGCCAATCACATTTATACAGTAATCAATGCATTTTTATAGCAGGGATCGCTGTATAAACGTGAATGGTCCCAAAAATGTGTCAAAAGTGTCCGATGTGTCCGCCGCAATATCGCAGTCACAATAAAAAATCGCAGATCGCCGCCATTACTAATAAAAAAATAAAAAAATAAAAATGCTATAAATCTATGCCCTATTTTGTACAAGCTATAACTTTTGCGCAAACCAATCAATACGCGCTTATTGCGTTTTTTTTTTTTACCAAAAATATGTAGAAGAATACGTATTGGCCTAAACTGAGGAAAATTTTATTTAAAAAAAAAAAATGGGTATTTATTATAGCAAAAAGTAAAAAATAGTGTTTTTTTTTCCAAACTGGATGCTCTTCTTTTGTTTATAGCGCAAAAAATAAAAACCGCAGAGGTGATAAAATACCACCAAAAGACAGCTCTATTTGTGGGAAAAAAAGGACACAAATTTTGTTTGGGAGCCACGTCGCACGACCGCGCAATTGTCATTCAAAGTGTGACAGCGCTGAAAGCTGAAAAATGGCTTGGGCAGGAAGGGGGTTTTCGTGCACAGTAGAGAAGTGGTTAAACACTTTTGTATAAATACAATAAAAAAAAATTGTATGTTAATTGTCTAATATTTGGGTACCGAGTAAGCAAATTTTTTCTCTGCTGGGGGCTTAGCAGGGGTTGCCCTTAGTTTCAATTATCATTGATCTGGTTGATGGTACCCCCATATCTTCCCAAATAATCTGTACATAGATAGAGGCTTACAAGTTATTCTATGACCTCTGAACACTGTGTTGCTTACTGCTGACCCCTGCACTCTGCATTATTTACTACTGACCTCTAAGCTCTCTGTTAATTTTTCCTGATCCTTGCACTCTGCATTAATTACTAATTACCTCTGATCTCTGCATTACAAATGACTGACCTCTGTATTCTGCTTTACATACTACTGACGCCTGAACTCTTAGGCTGGGTTCACACTAGTGGAAATTGGCGGCAATAGCAGGAGATTGTGATTGGCTCATATATCTCTGCAGCGGCTCTGGTGCGATTTGCACAGGAACGCTGTGCATCTTTTGGTCCGTTTCAGGTCCGAATTCAGCCCAAAATTCGGGCTGAAATTGGACCTGAAACGGTGAACGAGGATGCACCGTACTCCTTCTGTGAGCTGCTGCGTTCTCATATGTGAACCCAGCCTTACTCCTACCATTGTTACTTTTTAATGGCCACTTAATAACTTGTTAGGCAATCTCCTTAAAAAAAATTGTTCTGCGCCCTGGTGATCTTTGATTTCTTCCATGTTGTTCAGATAAAGCTCCACATCTCCAGGGTTGCCTACCCCTGCACTTGCTGTTTGATTGTTCTGTGCTCTGTCTTGTTGTTCTGCCTTCTCTATTCAAGTCACATGTTTCCTCTTGATTGCCTACTCCCTAATTCTTGTCACTGCCAATCACTCTATTGAGGAAACCTGACCTTATGATTGCAAATTCTCCCCCAGCTCTTATGTATGATGGTGGCACCCAGCAGGGAACAATGTTGGCTGGGGCAGTCAATAAAAAGATAGGAGCTGACCACCAGCATGCCAGGGAAGCCTGAAACACCATGGGAGGGAAGAGCAGAGGGGGACAGGAAGAGGCAGAAGGTCAGGGCAAATGTGAAAGGAAGCTTGGACTGTGTAGCTACAGGAGAAGAAAATGAGAGTGATACAAGAGGAAAAGTGAGCTGTGTGTCATCCAACGCCCTGAGCAATGGATGCACTGCAGGGTACAGACAGAGTTCTGTGGGTTAAAGAAAGCGCAGTATGTAAAGTGGGCCACATGTCCTATTGATTGATGGGCATAGTGATATGTGGGTTACTAAAGGACAAGCTTTGTTGTAAAGAACTTGACATCTTCCACCATTAGCTTTCTTTGTGGCTCTTGGCATTCAGACACCTGATACCTCGGACCTGCAAAGAAAGCCTTTCTGTGGAAGATGCTGTGATCACAGGTTGGAATAGGGAACGGGAAGCTATACAATGCCCGATATCTATCACTGACTGCAAGTTGCCTATCTCTGCCAGCCCAACATGCTCTAATGCCCCTTAGCCAAGGTCTCTCCTGATATGTAAAATGCATAGTAGTGACCTTACTAACAGTGATGCATTGAATAATACATGAATCCTAAATCCTGATTACAGGCATTTATTAATCTGTGGATTGGGTAACTTGGCACACTCATATCTGGAAAAAGTTGATAGCAGAGTGCAGCTTGCCCTATTTGAAGCACACTGCAAACCAGTTGGTTCATTTCTACTAGTAAAAATGTGGGAGGGTGTTAACAAGTCACAAGATGTAAGGCATGGGCTATGTGCTACACTTGAAGCTATGGATTTCGTTAAAAATAACAAGCAAATTATTCTAAGATGTCTTTGGCAGCCTTCCAGTTGATCTTTTATAGACGTATCAAAGCTAGCTCATCCCTATTCCATGCAACGTGACCTAGTTCTGCCTGCCCGCACACGTTTCCTGTCAGAGCTGGACAGTAACGTATTCAGCAACGGTTCCTAATTAAAACAGTTTTGCTAATGATAAAGTGAAGAACTGCCGCTAGCTACATAGACGATAATCAGTTCAAGCAGCCACAAGTTTTCTGCATACACAAAAAAATATATATTTCTAGTTATTACAGTAACAAGCTTAAAATCCTGTGAGTACACTTATTTTTAATTTACTTAAATATTAGTTGGATGCAAGGATCAATTACAGCCACACTGATGAAATGTTTAATAAATAAATTGAGCTGGAGCCTATAAGAAAATGATGTAATTTGTTGGCGATGTCTATGGAATTTCAGGAAGTGGGTAGCAACACCGGTGCACTGACTATGATTGGAAGGACCTAGTCTGAAGTAATCCAACTAAAAATAGGGCAGCTTTCCCTTTTGCCTTGTACACACGATCGGATTTCCGATGGAATAAAATCCGATGGAATTTTCGTCGGAATTCCGATGAAGCTGACTTCCATCAGTCTTGCATACACACTGTCAGACTAAATTCCGACCGTCCAAAATGCGGTGACGTAAAACACTACGACGAGCCGAGAAAAATAAAGTTCAATGCTTCCGAGCATGCGTCGACTTGATTCTGAGCATGCGTGGATTCTTCTCCGATGGAATTCCACACAGACAATCAGAATTTCCCATGGAAAAATTTAAAACATGTTCTATTTTTCTACTCCGATGGAAAAAAGACAGATGGGGCCCACACAAGATCGGAATTTCCGATGAAACAAGTCCATCGGATTTTATTCCATCAGAAATCCAATCGTTTGTACAAGGCATTAGTCTTCATATATTACCAACAGGACAAGTTTCCCTGTTCTATGCAAAGAATTACAAGCAGACTAACATATTGCTAATTAATATGCCCGAGCTGCTACCTTGACTTCTGGACAACTTACTATTTGTTTTGTAAAAAATTAGGTTGTGGCAGACTATTGAAAGGTACAAGATCATAACACCCAAACTGATGGCACATTGGGAGACGCACAAGCAATGCTCCAATGTTAAAGCCACATTTGTCAGTGGTGCAAAGCTCTAGTCCTCTACCAAGTACCTTCTTTTACAATGCCCCACCAGGACACAGCTATGGGGTCTGTTAGGAATGGGTGGGTGTTCCTACTTCTGGTCTGTGGACATGGTTTGTCTTAAACATACCTTTATTATTTAAACTGATTTTATCTGCACCTGCTATGTTCTTTTGTCATACTTACACCAGTAAAATTGCATGGTGAAATCTTTATCATGACTTAAGCCGGCCATACATGGCTTTGAAATTCAGCCAGTTCAGCAGAGACCGGTCGAGATATGAACCATGTATGGGCAGGTTGATTGTACCCAAGTTGATTGTTTGATCAACTTGGGCACAACCAGCATGTCAGATTTTTTTACAAACGGTTAGTGCCAGCGATAGCTGCAAGCAGTAACCATAAACTAATATAGTGTCTCCGTGTGCGGTGCTATGATCAAATATCACAATTCATAGTGTTAAGCTGCCAGCACTTACCACACCCTTATACAAGCATGTTAATCAAATGATATACCAAATACTAAATATTGCAAACGGCATCCAAATATAAACCAAATAATAATATTGTGTAAAATAAAAGCATCTTATATAAATCTGCCAATCTTGTTTTTGTTTGCTTTCCACCTGTGAAACCTTCAACATATAGCTCTTTTCACCAATGCGCTCACATCTTCACCAGTTGTGCTCTCATCTGAGATCATTGACCTTTCAGATTATGTAGGGTCAAAATAGGCTCATGTCCCCTTTAAATGGGCATACAGTACAATGTGGAGTTGCTTTGGTGGTCCTCAGATATGGAACTTACACACTTAGGCACAAATCCCCCTGAGGAAGTCCTGTGTCCCTGTGACGAAACATGACGAAGTGAGGCTTACTGGATGATGTCATCACATTCAGGAATACAGGAAATACTGGTATCTGAGCTTTGTGATCACTGTTACATGCACAGGAGAGTTCTTTTAAGTATACAGGCAATTGTATCTTGGTGCTTATGAGCACCTACACAAAGTGAGCACAGTTTTTATGTGGGAGCACTATTTAGTTTGTTTTCTTTATATGTGGCTGAGTGGAAGAGGAGAGGGAGAGCTTGAGAGATTATCTTAAAGAAGAAATGTCTGCAATTATTGGAAAGACTCCCTATTTGTGTTTAAGTATGGAATGATGTTCCATATCAACTGAGCACTTTTAAAGCAACTCCACATTGTACTGTATGTCCATTTAAAAAGGGACATGAGCCAATATTGACCTTACATAATCTGTAAAGTCAATGAACCCAGTGAGAGCACAACTGGTGAAGGTGTGAGCATGTTGGTGACAAGAGCTATATATTGAAGGTTTCACGGGTGAAAAGCAAAAGAAAACAAGACTGCTGGATTTATATAAGAGAAGTTTATTTCACATTATATTATTATTTGGTTTATATTCGGATGCTGTTTGCAATATTTAGCGGGAGGCATTCCCCCATCAACACTGATTGTGTTGATGGGGGAATTGAGTGATTTTCTTTCTTTCCAGAAGTTTTTCTTTCTAGAAGAAAAGAAAATTGTATCGTCTATGGCCAGCCTTACTTATCTATCAAAGCCACATTTCCAGATATTCTCCAGATGTTTAGTTAAGCCTTCAGACTCTACCGGCCCTAAATCCTCTTCAATTCCTTTCCATTCAACAACTCTTCTTCAGCTCACAAACTCTACACTCACTGTCTTTTTAAAGGCTTCAAGGACATTTAAAAAAAAAAAACAACACAGCTGAAAGATTGTGCTTGTTCAGCAAGAAGATTAAAATAACTTCAAACCTTTTTTGAAATAAACAAGGCACAAACTACTAAATATAAAAAATAGGAAACAGCAGCACATGGGCCTTGGGTTCATTTAAAATGTAACATTGTCTCTTGGGCATTCATGTTATCTGTTCCGTTTATTGTTACAGGGGACTTCCAGACAAAAAATGTAACGAATTAAACCCTTCCAAGCATTGACATGCATGGTTCTACCCAATCCCTTTTTATACCAACTGTAGTAATGTCATCTCTCTGTTGTTTATTTGGCTTGGCAAACTGAAGCCCAACAATGGGAATTCAGTGTTTTTTACGGAAAACCCTTGTACTTTATGACCACATTATAACACTAAATATTACTAGCATGTAGTGCTGAAAGTAAAGTCTATTACTTTAGCTACCAGTTCGGAAGTAGCTTTTTGTGTCTGGTAGTAGACAGTACCTACAATGTGTATCACAGCTCACTGTGGATTAAAGCCCAACTCCAGCCAAAGCCTTTTCCGTTTTCAATACAGTGGGTAAGAGTCAGAACCTTTTTACATTTTATTGTTGTCACTGTGGAGATTTTCTCTCCCTTCCTAAATTGATGAATTGATGACACCAGAACATGAACTGAGACATAGAGAACAACAAAAAATCTGACAGATGTTCCTACCCTTCCAAACTCTACTTAATAACTAACTTTGTTTGCTGTCTCTATCAAAAGAGAGATCCTATTACTTCCTGTCCTTTGACACCCTGGCACCGGGATAGGAAGTAAGAATAAATCTTCCCAATGGGGACATACAGTATATCGCAATAGCCCCCCTTTCTGTACAAAAATAAAAAAAAGGTTTGGCTGGAGTTTAGCAAGTCATACTTGCGGCCTTACTTGAAAGCTAGTAATTTGAATGTCAAATCCTTCCATTAGGATCATGGTCTCCATGTGGTTATGTTGCTTCATGCTGTACCAAGCCATCAGTATGACAAGCATGTTGCAATATAGTGGTAATATTTGAAGTGAACTTGTTGAAGAGCTTCAATAGCAGGACAAGAAGCACAATATACAAAACACAATTAGGCTTTTTATACATGTGTCGCATTTAAAATGAAAACCAATAGAACCTCCACGGGAGCCAATTTGTATTGATAAAATTAAAGAGATGATGGAATGGCTAGTGCAAATGTTGTACAGGACCTCCGCACTGTAATCTAATATGAATATTTTTTAATGCAATACATGGGGAATATGTCAACTCTGCCTAAGGGCCCTGATGCAATTTTCAGTAATTGTACTCTGAGATTAAACTCAGCACAAAATGGGCCAGAGCATCTATACAGACTTTACCTATTGTATGTTTCAAACACAGGATTCAATTTATAGGACAGCAATATTAAGGTTCTTTCCTCACTTAAAATCCAATTGTGCTGAACTGCATCTCCTGCAATCTGGACTTATTGATCCCTATGGGAAACGTTTTATGAAATACACATAAGTGGCATGAAGAAACAATGAACCAACAGCAGCATAACATAGCTGAGTACAGTAAACTCTTCCTATGGCACCAATAGGCTTGGTTACGTGTTTCAAATAAAGAATGAGAAAATTTGACCATATAAACCAATTTGTTTGTGTTTTGGCCATAAAACTATGCTGTGAAAAGGAATAAAATACCATTATTGGGTCCCTTTTAGCTTATTAATATGTGTTGACACCTACACGACTGACCTAATGGACAATTAAGTTGAATTTGCGTTTCCTTTTTAGCTGCAAGCTTCTTTGGCAAGAGGCTACTAAGTAGTATTATCTTACTGGACACCAATGTACTATATTCCAGCTAGATTTTTTGACTTTTGAGGTTAACTTTTAGCATACATGGGACAGAGACCATTAAAAATCACTCTTCACTAGGATTGATTATGGATTTGAGGTTTAAATCTCCCTAACATGAATCTAATAAATCTAATAAATATCCCTAATATGAATCTAATGAATCTAATAAATATTTATTGCACAATAAAAATCCATGTGTTAGCTATTCCATGAAGAGGCATATAAAGCTGCATTCCTTGTTTAATCTGCAGATATGTGTTTGCCTTTTAAAAGCACAATCCTCTAAGGCACGCCCAAGTAAATACATTTTCTGCTAATCAGAAATAAATGGTTGGATTAATGACTAAAGCCCTCTAATGGCTGCTAAAGATTATTTTGCTTAATCAATCTTGATGTCCTCACAGCACCTTACCCTACCCTGCTATCCAAGGTATCTGTACCGCCCTAGACTAACTTTCTCCAGATGTGAGGATGCTGTCACTTCAGGTCATGTCCTCACCCATCGCCTTGGCCTTGCCCCTCCAACAATCGACCCCCTCCATCAATGCATAAAACAACATCATCTGGATGGCTTTATACAGCACACCCATAAAACGCTTAAATTATTTGCAGTCATGAATGCAAATGGCCTTAACGCACAAAAATAAATCAGTATTTATGTTTAATATATGCATGTCATTCTTAGTGTAAATATCCTTAAAGCAAACTGTAACTTCAGAAAAACAGCTTAACACATAGGGCTTTATACATCAAACCTTGAAGAGGTAGGAAGCTTGTAGGTGGCGTGGGGGCAATAATTCACACAGTCTGGTGCAGCAAAAACTTGTATTGAAGTAATGCAGCAACAGTTCACAGCCAACCCGGTGGAACAGCTACCCAGCTGGGCACACTCAGTGTTTCCAATTATGTGAAGAAGTAGGTTCCAGCCAAACTGATAGCGTCTGTTGAGAGGGGACAGAATGCGCCCTGGCTGTCTCGTGCCTAATCAGGAATGTATGCAAGATATGCAACCCGACACATTCCCTCCCCACCAGGAACCTTTCCCTAATGCTAGTTTTGCCACTAAAAGAATTCTGTGTGCAACAGCCCCTCTAAAACTTACCTGAGGTCCCTCTCTGTCCAGCGATGTCCACGAGTGTCTTGGCCGTCTTAGTCATTGGCTGCCGCTGGTGTCAATCAAAGTCAGCTAGCCAATCAGGTGACAGAGGGGGTTGTGCCGGGTCTGGGCTCTGTGTCTGAATGGACACAGGGAGCTGTGACTTGGCTCAGGTGCCCCCATAGCAAGCTGCTTGTTGTGGGGGCACTGAACAGGTAGGAGGGGCCAGGAGCACAGTAGAGGGACCCAAGAAGAGGAGGATCCGGGGCTGCTCTGTGCAAAACCACTGCACAGAGCAGGTAAGTAAACCATGTTTGTTATTTACATAGGAAAAAAACAAGACTTTACAATCACTTTAAGGTATAGATTATATTAGGGGCCTGTAAAGTATTAGGCTTAGCTTTCACACTGGAGGCCTGGCTGTACACAATTTATGTACCAGAAACCAACTGTGCCCAAATTAAGTGTATTGTTATACTGTTGTAGCGGGAATCAACATTTAGGGGGAGTATCTGGGCGGTAGCATGGCCCAGATACACTAATTATTAGGGATTTATGGCCAATTTGGTTCATGGAGGATAATGATGGTGTCCTGTTCCCTGCGGCCTCTGGGTGGCGCTGTCGCCTGGGCCCGGGGTTGAACCACCATTGTAGGGCCGTGCCCTTTGTGTCCTCTTGCGGCAGTAGTACAGCGGGGCGGGGAACCCGCTGTGCATGCTGGGAGAGGATAAAGGGGGCGGACATCTTGCACATGAGGTCCGAGCCCCAGGCACCTTCAGCCTGGGGGCTGCTGTTCTATTCATCCGCGCCCAGGTGCCCTCGGCTTGGGTGCGAGGGGGTTTGAGTTCCATCCCAGGCACCTTAAGCCTGGGGTGAGGTACTAGCCGAGGCCTGGGGCCCAGTACCTTCGACTGGGTCCCCGTATGGGAGAAGATACTTAGGGGCCCACCGAGTGAGGGGACCCGAGTCTCGGGCGAGGAGAACCAGGGAGGTGACCTGACCTGAAGATCCAGCGTAGCATTGGCTGGTGACAGTGCAGGCCTCTGGGGACCGTCCGGGATGGATCATCCCCCTAACAGGGGTCGCCATAAGAAGGTAGTCCATGTTCTATGGTCTTTGCAGAGACCCAGCTACATCAGGTCGGTGGCAGAGGCCTATCCAAAGGTCTGTGGCAGAGGCCTCGTCGTTCACCCGGTCTGTGGCAGGGACCAACCTCACAGTCGGTGGCAGCGACCGTGCGCCAAAAGTTGTTGTGAACTCCTAACAGCTTCTCTGATCCGAAAGGATTGTGCCTGAACCCCCTCCCCACCAAGTTTGTGTTTGTATCAACCTGTCTGCTTGCAAAGAGGCATATTTATCTCTGCGGAAATAAATATAGATGTTGTACTGTCACCTGGTGTGGGCTTACTTTTCTGGGCTCTGTACATTCACCTATCTACCTGTCACATTTGAAGTGGAAGCTCCGGACAGGGACACAGACCCGAAGGTAAAGATCTTAGCTCAAACCACTACACACATAAGAGGGGCAAGCTGGTGGCAGCACCTCACCCCTCTCCCTGGTCCCCCTAGACGAGTTGACCAGCCGTAAAGAAGAAGGGAGAGAGCGGGTGAGGCCGCTACACTATGATATTCACACTCAGAGTGCAGGTCTTTGGTGCATCCCTGATAACAGAGAGACACATTTTTAAAGCAAACAATGAAAATGTAAAGATGAAAATTTAAACAATACCAGATTTGTTGATTATCTAATAATAAAACTGATCTCATTTACTCCCCCCTCCACAAGCAAAAACAAGAAAAAAATCAGTATAAGAATCAAAGATAAGACATCACAATGTTAAACCTCTACTAGCTCATTAAGTCCCATTATGAGCAAGCAAATCACTCTGCAAATCATGAAGCATGGTTACACATATAGCAATCAGCAATTATTCATAGCTCCGGGCCTTGTTCCAAGTTCTTGTAAACTTAGAAAAGCTGAACACTTATTTGTTGCTATGGAATACTGCTCACAACTGTTATTTTCATCTTATCCTGTACTATCTTGAGGTTTTCTTTAAGATTATCAAATTATCATACACAATACATAAGCATGCTCCATGTACCTGGAAGCATTGTTTCCACCTTATGTGCCACCATCATTGGAGCAAGTCGCAAACAATATACCACTGCAGGTCCTATTCTAACACTCCATTCCTTCAAGAATTTTATCCTTCAGAAAAGTTAAATACATGCTGTGCTGAACTATATTTACAGATATGCCACAACACCCATAGAAGGCAGCAGCCGCTGATTCAGCTTCAGCTTCAGATATACAGGACAAATTGTGAGGTTGATTTACTAAAACTTGAGAGTGCAAAATTTGGTGCAGCTGTGCATGTAGCCAATCGGCTTCTAACTTCAACTTATTTACTTAGGCGTTGTCAAAAAAACAAACTGAAAGCTAATTGGTTTTTATGCAGAGCTGCACCTGATTTTGCACTCTCCAGTTTTAGTAAAGCAACCCCTTTCCCATATTGAATCAGTATCCAGAATGATAACATATAAAATGGGACAGTTATGCACTTGCGGGCTAAGAATATGCATGCATTTTACATACTAGAGAGGGTACAACTGGGGGAATCCATAGTAGAGAATCTGGAGGGTTTGGTAGATCATAAGCTCAATAATGGCATGCAATGCCAAGCTGTTATTTCCAAAGCGAGCAAAGTCCTTTCTTGTATTAAGAGAGGTATGGACTCCAGAGAGAGAGATATCATTTTGCCCTGTACAAATCATTAGTAAGACCTCATCTGGAATATGCAGTTCAATTTGGGGCACCAGTTCTCAAAAAGGACATTGGGGAACTGGAGAAAGTGCAGAGAAGGGCAACCAAACTAATAAGATGCATGTAGAAGCTCAGCTATGAGGAAAGATTAGAGGAACTGAATTTATTCACTCTTGAGAAGAGGAGATTAAGGGGGGATATGATCAATATGTATAAACACATAAGGGGTCCACATAGTGAACTTGGTGTTGAGTTATTCACTTTAAGGTCATCACAGAGGACAAGGGGGCACTCTTTACGTCTAGAGGAAAAAAGATTTAATCTCCAAATACGGAAATGTTTCTTCACAGTAAAAGCTGTGAAAATATGGAATAGACTCCCTTCAGAGGTGGTTCTGGCCAGCTCCGTAGATTGCTACTGAGTACTGACAATTATAGGTAAAATTGATCCAGGGAAAATCTGAAGCTGTAGCGAATTGGATCATGGTTTGCTGGGTTTTTTCGCCTTCCTCTGGATCAACTGTGGGTGAAAGATTGTGTATATGGGATTGTATTTTTTGTTGAACTAGATAGACTTGTGTCTTTTTTCAACCTAACTAACTATGTAACTATGTGGCAGCCCTAACACTGATCCTTATGTAAGGTTCGATAAAGCTGGCGGGGAGCAGCAAATAAACTGAAAACAGCCCAGGGCCACAATACAATAAATACACCACTGTATAGGAGCCTTATTTACAGCTTTTGTAGCTCTGACTGGACCCCCGATCTGGGTCAAGGGGCTCTGAGCTGGTTCCTGTCACTCCTTTGCTGCCTCATTCACAGAAGCAGTGTGTGTGGCGTAGAATGGTGTCATCTATAAAGCTACACAGGGACATTGCCTAGGCCCTACCCTGCTGTTAGTCATGTGATCTGTGATATCATTTGACAAAGTGCAGGGAAAGCAGAAGGAATTCTTACTGCTCAGGCCTAGGCAACTTCCCTGCCCAGCGCTACAGGATCTTCTGACTGCAACTTCCCGTCCTGCATGGTACTGAAGGACGTACCATGCAGGTACTGCCTCATTTTCTGAGTCAAAGTTTGGTGAGTTGGGTGGTGCTAACAGTACCACACACAGCTTGAATTTTGCCCTATTCTTGTGAGTCTGCCACAATTTTAGCTATGTAAATCTGGCCATACTCTGCTCAAGTTTTGGCAGACTCACTGGCCCTGTTGGCATCACCCGGCTCAACAAACTTCAACTCAGAATTTGAAAGAGCCGGGCAGAAAAAAGCTGTCTGAGCATTGACTGCAGCAGTAAGGATTCATCCATCCACTCTGTTTAGGCTCGGTTTACACTACTGCGACTTGGGACACGACTTATGAGACCCCAAGTCACGTGACATGTGAAATTCCATATTAGTCCATGAGAGCTGTCTTAATAAGCACTACTAAAGTCGCTCAGACTTTAGAAAAGGTTCCTGTACTACTTCAAGGCAACTTCTATCTGACTTGTGCCCATAGACTTTAATGGAAGTTGCCTCCAAGTCCAATCCTCATCTATATTGATGTGATTTGGATCCCACATTACAGGAAGATTACACAGGCATTCCCTGAAGTTGCTTCAAAGTCGCACAAAGTCGCGCCAAAGTCGCATTGTAAGTCGAGTGACTTACACGTCACGGCAGTGTGGACCAAGCCTGAGCATGAATGAGGAAAATTTGCGGTTTAGGCTAGCTTAAGAGGGGCATTAAAGATGGGCAGCAGTAATAGAGGGGAATTGGAGGCTATCAATGCAAATTTTATACTGGAGCCTGTTCCTAATTAGCCATTTTAAAATGAGAGTTAACCATATCACAACATGAGATATTTAGATACAATTGCAATTTCAAAAGTTATTTTCTATTTTTTAAATGAAGCAATCAGGAAACCTCTCCTGCGTTGAAATCTCTTGTGTTGCTCAGGGATACAATTCATTACATGAATGCCATGATGATGAACCCATCAATAAAATGATTATAATAAAGATGTCCTACCTCACTGTCCTCTTCTGGTGGTGGAGGAGGCGCTTTTATTATCTGAAAAGCAACAAATACGGAAAACTAAACAAAAAGTTTATTTTTTATACATTACATTTCTTACGTCACTAAAGTTATTTTTTATGTAAAATGTTCCAGTGTTTTTGGAAAGTCACTCAAAAATTGAACTCATTTAAAAAGTATGTATTTTGTATTTCAGTGAATCAACAGATAAATTGCATCCATAAAATGTATGAAATTTGAGGCATGTAACATACATCAGTGGCACGCCCCTGCATACACACTAAAACACGTATACATTTCACTCTGGCGCTGGTACCCATTGCTCACAACCTCTCCGGTCAGCCAATCAGGATATTCCCCAGTGACCTGGCTGGATTACCTCACCAAGCTCAGTTCTGAAATCCAACATCTGGCCGGCTCTCTGAATCTCTCTCTAGCTTTCCAGGAACTTTTATTGCATCAGAACAGCCTGGAGCTGGAGTAATTAAATATTGTTCTGAACCAAAACACAGTTAATGAGCTATAACCAATTCTTAAAGGGCCACATTCAGTAATGCAGTTTACTTTTGTGTGGTTATATGCTTTAGAGAAGGAGTCTCACCAGAATTTTTTAACTTTTATTTAATGACCCAGGGGGGTAAGTGCACGTAGCCCTTGGCCTTGCACAGATCAGTCCTGCCATTGCAAAGCAACATGGTTGGACAGTTTACCCACCATTTTCCAACAATGCTGCTAGCGAGGAGACAGATATGTAAGTGACAGCACTGGTCTCTGGCAGCAGGGGTCGCTGCAGCGCTAAATGTTCATTCATAATAGTTAAAGAGCAGTCAGCTTAGAGGGGGCTGAGGGTCAGTGCTGGCTGTACATTCTCCACAGGAAAGCCCATAACTTGGGCTTCAGTCTAGGGTGAAGCTACAGCCAAAAATAAAGCTTTTAATCAGAATTTTGGCCAACAATCATATGGGACCAAGTTCTATATACACTTTGTCACCTGAGGAATTACATTAAATTTGGCAAAAGTTCCTCTTTAAAATCCTGAACCAGCCACACCAGAGACAAGGCAGTTTGCACTGTCTTGAGGTAGGTCCTCTTGTTCTCAGTAGGGCTCAGTAGGGCTACAGTGCCCCTCGCCCTCTATCATCACATCTCCACTCCACCTATCTGGGGGTGCAGGGGGGGGCAAGTGACCCCCTGAAGCAAGATGTCCACACACAGATACACAGGGCCAGATACTCAGGGCCAATCCTGGGTGGGTTCCCAGGGTGCACCACGCCCAGGTACCACAAGTTGCCGCATCAACTCCCTAGACTCTCTTATTGCACTGTCCGATGGCCTCTCTGCTGCCCGCTGCCCGCTGCACTGGTTGCTAGACTCGCCTGGCGTCTTGCAACCAGTGACATCACGCCATGAGGCCGAGGCGAGGCCCCAGCATTCAGAGCGGAGGAGGAATTTCTGCCTCCTTCGCACCTGGTCAACTTTGGCTCCACCCACCTCCTCCATCTTTTCCAGGCAGCATGGTTCAGAGCCTGAGGGAAGGAAGGGAGCATGCCTGAAGAGCTAAGTGTGAGCTGTCCACCTGCACCAGCACCTGCCTGAGGTGAGGCAGCCTGTGTTCATGTTCTGGAGCTCATCTAACAGCACTACTTGTATAATTGCCGTCAAGATGTTAAATTAATTATTTCATTATAGATATGCGGGAGATATCATTGCTAAGCCCAGATGCCTGACCTTAGCTGGTTTAACCTCTCAGTGTGCCACTAAGAGCCTGTGCCAGATGTTCCCGCCCTCCCCTCCGCAGTCCAGTGACCACTATGGGCCAGAGCACAGAACTGTGACTGGCAGTCACTGCTCTGTACTCAGATTGGACCTGAGAACTGAGCGATCAGTCATCTTTGATCGCTCAGTTCTCGAAGCAGAGCTGACGGGGGACAGCTGCAGCATTGGATCCATGCTGCAACCACATAGGTATGTATGACTTTTTTTTCCAGATCCTATACTTCCCTTTTCATTATGCATAATCTGGGCATAGATTTACTTACCAGTTGTCACCAGAAGAGGAAGTGAAGGAAAATCTTTCAATTGGGACACCCTTTCTGGTGACAACTGTTCAAAAGGGGGTTTCCCTCAGTTTGGAGGGATTTCTTCCCACTTTTTCTTGTGTCTCTGTGGAAAAATCTAAAGAGAAAATTCACAAACAGAACACAAACAGTACAAAACAAAAAAAAAACATATAGGGGGTTTAATCCTCCCCTGCTCTGTCCAAATAATGTTGGCTGTAGATACATGTTCATTTACACATATAATTCAATTCTGAAGGAACCATTTGAGAATAGAGAACGATTAGACGTTCTAAGCCAGGAATGGCTTCAGAAGGCAGCTCTGCCATTGTAATGTATACACACTCAGCTCTTAAATAGTAATAAAAGTTTATATTAATGGTATGGTTTACTGCCTGTGTATACAGAGTGCTTCTCAGATCAGGACTGCAACCCACAAACATAAGATGCTGTTTATATACACAATAAGATCAGCAATATTAAAAGTTTGGATGCAGAAAAACAAGTGAGGTTAAACACATTCCACAAGCCCGGGGTCACGCCAGGTTCCAGAAACGCAGAGCGAGGATGACATGTGAGACTTACCACGGTACAACACAGGGGCCAGAACCACCACATCAGGGCCAGGACCAGCAGGAGAAACAGGATCAGCAGAACGATCGCCAATATCGTCCCGTCAGACTGGGAACAAGAAACATAATAATGAGATATGCAACAGGCCTATTTAAAAAAGACGTCAGCTCTAAGAAAAAAGCATTGTTTTACATTAATGAGCAGTGAAAAATGATCCAGTAACAATGTTATTACTTTTCCTGCAGGTGGAGAGCATCCAATATGCCAATCCAGGGCTAGAGACAACATGCCAAGCTCATACTCCCTGCAGATTAGCACGTTTTCATATACAATCCAGGGACACCCTAGTTTTTAGGCAAAATACACACTTTTTGTATGCCCTTCCTCATATTACTATCAATCTAGAAACAAGGGACAGGCCTCAGTACTATTAATAGTATATGCTCAAAGCATACGAGGGCCAACCTGTGCAAAAGGGGGACACAACAAGATTGTAACCACTTAAACAGTTTTGTTTGCTAGAAAATTACTTAGAACCCCCAAACATTATATATATATATATTTTTTCTAACACCCTAGAGAATAAAATGGCGGTCGTTGCAATAATTTATGTCACACCGTATTTGCGCAGTGGTCTTACAAGAGCCCTTTTAATGGAAAAAATACACTTTTTTGAATAAAAAAATAAGACAACAGTAAAGTTAGCCCAATTTTTTTTTTATTGTGAAATATAATGTTACGCCGAGTAAATTGATACCCAACATATCATGCTTCAAAATTGCGCCCGCTCGTGGAATGGCGAAAAAATTTTACCCTTAAAAATCTCCACAGGCGACGTTTAAAAAATTCTACAGGTTGCATGTTTTGGGTTACAGAGGAGGTCTGGGGCTACAATTATTTATTTCGCTCTACCGATCGTGGCGATACCTCACACGTGGTTTAAACACTGTTTTCATATGCGGGCGCTGCTCATATATGCGTTCGCTTCTGCACGCGAGCACGGAGGGACTAGGCGTGTCTAAAAAAAAAAAAATATTATTTATTTTACCTTTTATTTTGACAATGTTCTTTAAAGAAAAAAATTGTGTCACTTTTATTCCTATTACAAGGAATGTAAACACATGACAGGACCCCTTAAATATGAGATCTGGGTCAAAAAGACCTAAGATCTCATATTTACACAAAAATGCAATAAAAAATAAATAAAATAAAATATTATTGGCTATTGGCGGAAAATCCGACAACAGTTGTCCAATGGAGCGTATAAACGGTCGGATTATCCGACAACAGCCTGTCATCATACAATTCCCGTTGGATAATCTGATCGTGTGTACGAGGCTTAAGATGCATTACTTTTCTTCTTTAACCACTTAAGGACTGCCGTCTGTACATATACGTCGGCACAATGGTACGGACAGGCATATGCACGTATGTATACGTGCCTGCCTTCCAGCGTTGCCCGCGGCGGTCCGTTTCGCTTCAGGATCCGTGATGAGGGGGCGGCCATTGATTTCTGGACACCCCCTTGCGATCGCTCCTGGCGAATGAGAAGCTTCCCCTGCCTGTGAAATGTAAAGGCAGGAGGAAGTGATGTCACTCCCCTCGTGGCGGTCTTTTTGACTGGAGCGCCGAGGAGAGAAGACATCCAAGTAAGTGCACAACACTACGCTGACACGTAGGCACACGTAGGCACACTTTCCACCCTTCAGTCACCCCCAGATCACCCCCCAGATCACCCCCTGCACCCCCAGTCACAGTGTCACTTATTGCAGTGGTAATTTTTTTACCAATCACTGCATGCAGTGTCATTTGTGACTGTAAAAAGTGCCAGGGCAGTTAGCTTTTGGCCCCATTAGATCCAGGGTACCCCCCTAACCCCCCTAATAAAGGTTTAACCCCTTGATCGCCCCCCAGGTAACCCTTTCACCCCCTATCACCAGTGTCACTAAGCGATCGTTTTTCTGATCGCTGTATTAGTGTCGCTGGTGCCGCTAGGTAGCCAGTTATTTTTTTAAGTTCACCGTCAGGTTTTTATAGTGTCAGGTACCCCCATATATTGCCTAATAAAGGTTTTAACCCCCTGATTGCCCCTAGAGTTAACCCTATCACCAGTGATCACTGTATAAGTGTCACTGGTGACGCTGATTAGCCAGTTAGTTATTTAGTTATTTAGTTTCCCCGTTAGGTTTTTATAAAGCGTCAGGTACCCCCATATATTACCTAATAAAGGTTTTAACCCCCTGATTGCTCCTAGTTAACCCTTTCAACAGTGATCACTGTATAAGTGTTACGGGTGACGCTGGTTAGTTAGTTTGCTGTTTATAGCATCAGGGCACCCGCCGTATATAACCCAATAAAGGTTTAACCCCCTGATCGCCTGGCGGGTGATATCAATTAGATTTAGTGTCAGATAGGGTCTGCATCGCCCCAGGCAGCGTCAGGTTAGTGCCAGCGCTAACACCCACGCACAAAGCATACACCTCCCTTAGTGGTATAGTATCTGAACAGATCAATATCTGATCTGATCAGAACTATACTAGCATCCCCAGCCGTTTAGGGTTCCCAAAAACGCATTGTTAGCGGGATCAGCCCAGATACCTGCTAGCACCTGCATTTTGCCCCTCTGCCCAGCCCAGCCCAGCCCAGCCCACCCAAGTGCAGTATCGATTGATCACTGTCACTTACAAAACACTAAACACATTACTGCAGCGTTCGCACAGTCAGGCCTGATCCCTGCGATCACTAACAGTGTTTTTTGGTAGCGTTTGAATCAGTTGCTGACAGTCTGGTGCTTTTTTACCTGTGAATCTTGATAGTTGTATCAGTAAATTTAGAGCCCAAAATGGCAAATCGAAGGTACACTAGTAAAGAGGCCTACGAGATTCTGAGCATGACAGATAGTGAAGAGGAGGTCACGCATCTGTCAGATTCAGGCTCAGAATACAACCCCATAGAAGACAGTGGCTCCATGTCAGATAGCTCTGGCGATGAAGGCGAGGTCCCTGCTAAGGTCAGGTGTACCTAGGGTGACCACGTGTCCTGGATTGCCCGGGACAGTCCCGCATTTTGCAGGTCTGTCCCGGGCACCTTCATTCCAGGACAATACAGTGTCCCGGAATGAAACTGACACAGCCACCCCCTCGGCCAATCTGATTCCCCCAAAAAATGCCTCCACATCACCGTTTTACTCACTGACAGTACTTGTCCTGGCCAGGAATGCCTGGAGGAGCACAATCCCCGCCCTCTGCTTGTGATTGGAGAAATCCTAAATCCCGCCTCTTGTGTCTAATCACTGTGCTGTGATTCGTTACAGCACAAGCTGATTTTTGGGAAGGCAGGGTGTCCCTGAATGGTAGTTTGGAAATGTGGTCACCCTAGGTGTACCCGATCCCGATCTTCTGCTGGTGTTGAGGTGCAGGAACTGCAGAGAGACAGTACTAGCGCCGCTATTCCTTCTGGTGAACTGGCAATCACCAGCGGCCTAGTACACCCTGGACGGACATCCAGCACTGCAGTAAAGCCCCGTACACACGGTCAGACTTTTTGCCAACAAACTTCATTTTGAACAAGTTTGACAAAAAATCAAACCGTGTGTACGCTCCATCGGACAAACTTTTTTGGTT
Source organism: Rana muscosa (assembly GCA_029206835.1). Taxonomy (NCBI): domain Eukaryota; kingdom Metazoa; phylum Chordata; class Amphibia; order Anura; family Ranidae; genus Rana; species Rana muscosa. The sequence goes on from CM055118.1 coordinate 214,444,441, forward strand.
TTCATCGGACAAAAGTTCGGTCTGCAAACGGACAAACTTTTGGCCAACAAAAGTCTGATGGAGCAAAGTCCGACCGTGTGTACAGAAAACCATCTGACTTTTGTCCGATGGACAAAACAAATAATGGTAAAATCAACCAACAATAGCAGAAGTTGACCAAAGGGTGGCGGTAAAGAGCAGAAAAGAACAGAAAAACCACGTGATGTTGGAAAAAGTTTTGGGAAAGTTTGCAGAAAAATCCTGTGGTGTGTATGCTATGGGTGTGCCCGGCCAACTCCGTTCGGACAAAAATCCACGGAAAAGTCCGATGGAAGTCCGACCGTGTGTACGAGGCTTAACACTTGGTGACATGGCGAGTCCCATAAGTGCAGTTCAAGCTGGCGAAGTGGCAAGCACAAGTAGTGTCCCGCTGCCACCAAGAAGAAGACAAAGGCAGGCCCGTTGTGCCCATAATGTCCTTCCTGCAGAATTCGCCAATCCTGATTGGGTGCCCACCACTTCTGCAGAACCCGTACTGACCCAAACACTGCCCAACCCGGTATTCAGGTGGAAACAGCTGATTTTATGCCACTTGATTTTAATTCGCTGTTTTTCACGGAAGATCTCTATAGATCTATTGTGGACCAGAGTAATTTATACGCTGGTCAATTCATCGCCGCTAATCCTCAGTTACCTTCCCTTGCCCGAGGTTGGGAACCAATTATGGTTTTCGAATTTAAGACCTTTCTGGGCCTTTCCCTCAACATGGGCATACATAAATTCACGAAGTTGCGGTCGTATTGGTCCACACGCCCAATTGACCTTATGCCCGTGTTCTCTGCTTCCATGTCCAGGGCACGATACGAGCAGATCTTGCGGTTCATGCACTTCAACGACAATGAACTTTGTCGTCCTCGTGGAGACCCTGAACTCGATCGGCTCTACAAAATTCGGCCCCTCATAAACTACTTCAATGAACGTTTTGCAGCCTTGTTTACTCCCCATCAAGTTGTCTGCGTTGATGAGTCCCTGATTACATTTTCTGGCCACTTGTCTTTCAAACAATACCTTTCCAGCAAGCGTGCCAGATACGGGGTCAAGCTCTATAAGTTCTGTGACAGGGCAACAGGCTATGTATGGAGCTTTATGGTTTATGAGGAAAAAGATAGTCACGTAGAGCCGGAGAACTGCCCAGATTACATAGGGAGCGCTGGCAAGATAGTGTGGAACTTGGTGTCACCCTTATTCGGAAAGGGGTACCACTTGTATGTGGACAATATTACACGAGCGTGCCACTTTTTAGTCACTTATTTGATCATCAAATTGGCGCATGTGGCACCGTGCGATCTAATCGCCGGAGCTTTCCCCAGTGGCTTGTATATTCCCATCTTAGGCTGGGGGAGAGAGCCTGCCTGTAGTGTAATAATTTATTCGCTGTGAAGTGGAGGGATAATAAGAATGTTTTCCTTCTTACCTCCCTTTAAAGCAGACACGACAGTCCAAATTCCTACGGCGACTGGTGTTGTGGAGAAACCCCTCTGTGTCCACGAATATAACCAAAATATGGGAGGGGTGGACCTCAACGACCAGTTGTTGGCACCGTACCTAGTTGCCCGTAAGGCCAGACGCTGGTACAAAAAAGTGTATGTTTACTTATTTCAATTGGCTTTGCTGAACGCTCATGTGCTATACAGAGCTTCAGGATGGACTGGATCCTTCCTTGAATTCCAGGAAGAGATCGTCACAGCCCTTCTGTATCCAGGCAGTGCTGCACCTCACCATTCCCAACCAAATGCAGTAAGCAGGCTGCATGAGAGGCATTTTCCGTATGCCATCCCTGGTACCCCTACCCAACGAGCCCCCCAAAGAAGATGTTATGTCTGTACCAAGCTCGGATGTAGGCATGACACCCGTTATTGTCCACGCTGTCCTGACAATCCCGGTCTTTGCATTGGTGAATGTTTTGAACGCTTCCACACACTAGTGAAGTTTTAGCGTAGGGTACAGCATTTCACAGACTAGGACACACTTACACAGGGTCTCCCAAGATGCCATCGCATTTTGAGAGACCCGAACCTGGAACCGAACCGTTACAGTTGTTATAGTTACAGTTACAAAAAAAAAGTGTAAAAAAAGTTAAAAAAAAATACACAAAAAAAACACAAAAATAAATAAAATTAAAAAAAACTAAAATAGTTGTCGTTTTATTGTTCTCTCTCTCTCTATTTTCTCTCTATTGTTCTGCTCTTTTTTACTGTATTCTATCCTGCAATGTTTTATTGTTATTATGTTTTATCATGCTTGCTTTTCAGGTATGTAATTTTTTTATACTTTACTGTTTACTGTGTTTTATTGTTAACCATTTTTTTGTTTTCAGGTGCGCCATTCAGCTGCAGTGCGGATTTTTTTATCTTGACAGCAACAGCGTTTGCTCCCACGATACATAAAGCCGTGACTCCAACGCTGTAGGAGGTGATTTCACCACCACAGTTAAAAAAAAGAGAATATATGTCGAAGCATGGGGGCAACAGGGGCGGAGGAGCGATTTTGCTCCTAATGCCACATACATACGGTCGAAATTCCGACGGAGGCTTGCCCGTGGAAAAGTCAGACCGCGTGTACGCGGCATAACTTTTTTGCGGGAGGATGCCCCCATGCTTCGGCATATATATATTTTAGGCACAGGTTGCGTTAAAAAATGTTTTATTTTTTACTAGGTTTTTTTTGGGGTATTTGCTTTGCAGGTATGGTATGGTAAGGTCTTACTGTTATATTGTAATGTTACTTTCTTTTAATGTTAACCATCATTTGCTTAGCAGGTACGCCATTCAGTTGCAGTGCGGATTTATCTTGACAGCAACAGCGTTTGTTCCCATGATACATAAAGTCGTGACTCCAACGCTGTAGGAGGTAATTTCACCACCACAGTTAAAAAAAAGAGCATATATACTGAAGCATAGGGGCAGCAGGGGCGGAGGAGCGATTTTGCTCCTAATGCCGCGTACATACGGTCGAAATTTCAACGGAGGCTTGCCCGTGGAAAAGTCAGACCGTGTGTAAGCGGCATAACTTTTTTGTGGGAGGATGCCCCCATGCTTCGGCATATATAAATGGTGCATGTATGCCCATCATTAGAAGTGGGTGGATGAAGGGAGGTATTCTAATGGTGGGCATACCCACCGATCAATGTCTTTTTTTCGTTCAGCCAACAGGCTGCATGAAAAAAAAGATTACAATATACAGTATGTCCAACAAGGACCAGCAACGTACTGGTATTTTGCTGGACTTTGAATGGTTATACCAGAATGATGCCTGCGGGTTTAGGTATCATCTTGGTATCATTCTTTTCAGCCAGCGGTCGGCTTTCATGTAAAAGAAATCCTAGCGGCTAATTAGCCTCTAGACTGCTTTTACAAGCAGTGGGAAGGAATGTCCCATCCCCCCGGATATAAACAGTGCCATTGGGAAATTGGAAAAGCATTTTATCACACCGATCTTGGTGTGGTCAGATGCTTTGAGGGAAGAGGAAAGATCTAGGGTCTAATAGACCCCAATTTTTTCAAAAAAGAGTACCTGTCACTACCTATTGCTATCCTAGGGGATATTTACATTCCCTGAGATAACAATAAAAATGATAAAATAAAAAAATGGAAGGAACAGTTTAAAAATAAACTAAAAAAGCAAAATAAATAATAATAATAAAAAAAAAAGCACCCCTTTCCCCCCCTGCTCTTGCGCAAAGGCGTCGGTCTGGCATCATATGTAAACAGCAATTGCACCATGCATGTGAGGTATCACCGCGAAGGTCAGATCGAGGGCAGTAATTTTAGCAGTAGACCTCCTCTGTAAATCTAATGTGGTAACCTGTAAAGGCTTTTAAAGGCTTTTAAAAATGTATGTAGTTTGTCGCCACTGCGCGTTTGTGCGCAATTTTAAAGCATGTCGTGTTTGGTATCCATGTACTCGGTCTAAGATCCTCTTTTTTATTTAATCAAACATTTGGGCAATATAGTGTGTTTTAGTGCATTAAAATAAAAAAAAAGTGAATTTTTTCCCAATTAAATTTGTTTAAAAATTCGATACGCAAATACTGTTTGAAAAAAAAAATGCAACACCCACCATTTTAATTTGTAGGGCCTTTATGTTAAAAAAATATATAATGTTTGGGGGTTCAAGGTAATTTTCTTGCAAAAATAAATAAATATGTTTTCATGTAAACAAAAAGTGTCAGAAAGGGCTTTGTCTTAAAGTGGTTAGAAGAGTATGTATGACATAAGCTTCAAAATGTTGTGTATAAAATGCCAGGACAGTTCAAAACCCCCCCAAATGACCCCATTTTGGAAAGTAGACACCCCAAGCTATTTGCTGACAGGCATGTCGAGTCCATGGAATATTTTATATTTTGACAGAAGTTGCGGGAAAAAGACAAAGTTTTTATTTTTTTATTTTTGCACAAAGTTGTCACTAAATGATATATTGCTCAAACATCCCATGGGCATATGTAGAATTACACCCCAAAATACATTCTGTTGCTTCTCCTGAGTATGGGGATACCACATGTGTGAGACTTTTTGGGATGCCCAGATGGCACAAACCCCCCCCCCCAAATGACCCCATTTTGGAAAGTAGACACCCCAAGCTATTTGCTGAGAGGTATGGTGAGTATTTTGCAGATCTCACTTTTTGTCACAGAGTTTTGAAAATTAAAAAAATAAAATAAAAAAATTGTTTTCTTTTCTTTCTTCATTTTTAAAAACAAATAAGAGCTGTAAAATACAACATTGCATGACCGCGCAATTACCAGGTAAAGCAGCGCAGTGCGAATTTGTAAAAAGACCTCTGGTCCTTAGGCTGACAAATGGTCCCGGGCTGAAGTGGTTAAGCCTCATACACACAATTGGATTATCCGACGGGAATTGTGTGATGCTGTTGTCGGAAAATCCGACCGTTTGTATGCTCCATCGGAAAATTGTTGTGGGATTTTCCACCAACAAATGTGGGATAACATGCTTTAAAATTGTCCGCCAACAAATGTGTGATGTCGGATTATCCGATCGTGTGTACACAAGTCCTTCAGACAAAACACCAAAGTACAAACACGCATGCTCAGAAGCAATGCTAACCATACACTAGCAGAAGTTGACCAAAGGGTGGCGCTAAATAGCTGAAAACCCACGTAGTTTCGTGTTTGTTGGCCTTTGCCGTTTGTATGCAATACAAATTTCTGTGTATGTGTATGAGGCTTAAGAATTGGTAAGCTGCAGTATAATACATGTTTGTTTTTCAGTTCAATATCTCTTTAAGCTGCAAAGTAAGCAGGTGGTGCAGCCACGTGCCTGGCCGGTGGTACCGAACCTGACTGTGCCGCAACTGCCCAATAGCTACATAGTTACATACATAGTAGGTGAGGTTGAAAAAAGACACAGGTCCATCAAGTCCAACCTGTGTGTATGATTTTATGTCAGTATTACCTTGTAATGCATGCAACGCATGCAGTTGTAACAGTCTTCACCCCCTGTCAAACGGCCTGGGTTCTCAATATGTGGCAGTCTTAAGCCTCGTACACACGGTCGGATTTCCATCAGACAAATCCGTGGAATTTTGTCCGAAGGGAATTGGCCATGAACTTGGTATACATACAGACGGCAGAACTTTTTCAGCCAACATACACAAATCTATGTGTTTTTTTGGGCAACTTCTGCTAATGTTGTGCTATTGTTAGCATTGGTTCGAAGCATGCGTGTTTGTACTTTGGATATTTTTTTCCGACGGACTTGTGTACACACGATCAGATAATCCAACAAGACATATTTGTTGTCGGACAGTTTTAAAGCATGCTATAAAACATTTGTTGTCGGAAAATTCGACAACAATTGTCCGATGGAGCATACAAACGGTTGGATTTTGCGACAAAACCCTACTATCACATATTTGTTGTCAGAAAATCTGATCGTGTGTACGGGCCTTTAAGCTGGCTACACACTATACAATTTTTATACAATTTTCTTGTACAACTTCCCTTTAGATTTACCAAAACCATATAATATGAGGTCAAACCTAAAGACTTTCAAATTGTATGTAATCAGCCAGGCCCTTCCACTACATACTGTAGTTAAAGGTAAATCTAAAGGAAATTGAACAACAAAAATTGTATGATGTGTATCCAGCTTTAGTTTGATGTGTCCTGTCCCTGTGTGTTTGCTCTCTGAAATGCAACTAACCATGGGATGCTCTTCAGAGAGTAAAGCTCATGTAGCTGTAGCACACAGACCCTTTTCCCTTTGCTTTGGCTCAATTGTAGGAAAAGGCACACCGTACTATATGCCCGTACCCTCCTGGACGAGGAGGTTAAGCGGTGTTATGGATTTGGGTCCCACAGCTAGGTTCTTCCATCAGTTGGTTCTCGTCTCCTAGGATATATAGGGACAAGTCTCTGCATTCCCCCCAGTAATTCCAATGTCCACACCACTCTAAACTCCAACGTTGAGTTTATTTTCTCAATGTTCAGCAGATAGGAAAGGGTGGATGAGAGACAGGACAGCAAGGTTTGGGAGGTTAGTCCAGGCACAATGGATAGCACAATCACTACTCTATCCCTGAGTAGGTTTAGCTCACCCGGATAGTCTCCTACAAGTGGATCCTAGCAGCCAAAGTGATGCTCGGACGTTTAATCAGGTTCTCTTCCTAGATGCGTTCGGGAGACTCTCTGCCACAGAATCTATCAGATCCTGAACCTCTCAGCTTTTTGGTATATAAAGACAGGTGCCAGCAGTAGCACATTACTAGGCCCTTGGTGGATAGATGAATCCCTCCAGAAAGTTACCGGGCCCCTTCCTTCACCGTGAACTCTCACCGGTCCGTCAGAAAGGTCCTCCCCCGGCCTCCTCTTCTTAGAAGCGGGCTCCCTAGCGAGGGACATTCTGGGATTTCTCCTCCTCAAAGTGGGCTCCAGCTAAAGGTGCTGGGCCCAGTGTTGAAGATGCAGCCCCAGGACTAAAGGTGCCTGGGACTGGTGCACACGTGGCCCCATGGCCTGGAGGGTCATGCGCCACGCACTTGGACTCCGACTACTCTCCTCCTCCGAAGACCCCTCCCAGGTGGCGTCTGGCCCTTATGTATCCTCTCCCAGCATGCACAGCAGGCCAAACACGTCCACTATACCGCTGCCGAGAGAGGACACCCCAAGGCACAGCACTAACACCAGTGGTTCAACCCTGACCCATTATGGCAGTGCCACCTACAGGCCACAGGGAACTGCACACCAGTATACCACCTGGAGAATAAAATAGCACAACCTATAAATTGAGAACGGTCTGAGCCCAACTACTATCTCAGACCAGCCCCTAAATTTGGGTATATAGCACCCCTAAATGGGGTAGGCGCTACAAGGCGTTAAAACAGATGACGAGGAGGCCACAAATCACCTCCTCACTGCCTGTCTGGTGGATTGCTTTTCAGAGGGATGGCAAAGGTTGCTGCAGGTGAGCTCTAAGCTGAGGTCACAGGCCTCTCCATGTAGACGCCTTTCTCCATTTATTACTCCAAGATGTGCTGGAAGCGCTCCAACTCTTTCTTAGGCCTGGTTCACACTGGGGCGACAAACGCTCCGACATTGGGAGCTCATGTCGCATGACGTGTGAAAATCAATGTTTCCCTATGGGAGCCGTCTTAACTGGTCCGACACATGTCGGTCCGACTTTGAGAATGCTCCCTGTACTACTTTGGTCCGACTTTGATCCGACTTCAGCCCATTGACTATCATTGAAGTCGGATCAAAGTCAGACCGCAGTCTTGCATGATCCGACTTTGGCATGCGACTTGTGCTGTACTGCTCTTGAGGGGGAACTCCAGGCCAAATTTTAAATAAAAAATCGGCATGGGTTCCCCCTCCAGGAGCACACCAGGCCCTTGGGTCTGGTCTGGATTTGAACGGGCACCCCTACGCCGAAAAAACGGCGTGGGGGTCCCCCCAAAATCCAAACCAGACCCTTATCCGAGCACACAACCTGGCAGGCCGCAGGGGAAGAGGGGGGACGAGAGAGCGGCCCCCTCCCTCCTGAACCGTACCAGGCCGCATGCCCTCAACATGGGGGGTTTGGTGCTCTGGGGCAGGGGGCGACCTGCGGCCCCCCCACCCCAGAGCACCCTGCCCCCATGTTGATGAGGACAGGGCCTCTTCCCGACAACCCTGGCCGTTGGTTGTCGGGGTCTGCGGGCGGGGGGCTTATCGGAATCCGGGAGCCCCCTTCAATAAGGGGGCCCCCGGATTCCGGCCCCCCCACCCTATGTGAATGAGTATGGGGTACATCGTACCCCTACCCATTCACCTGGTGGAAAAAAATTGCAATAAAAAAACCACACAGCTTTTTAAAGTATTTTATTGCACAGCTCCGGGGGTCTTCTTCCGACTTCGGGGGTCTCCGGTGTCGTCGCCGCGCTCTCCGGTTCTTTCTTCCGCCGGGCCTCCGCTAACTTCTTTTTAGCTCTTTTGCTAACGGAGGCCCGGACTTCTCCGTCTTCTCGTCCGGCTCTCCGTTGTCCTTCTGCCGGCCCTTCCACTAACTTCTTGGTAGCTCTTTTGCTAGTGGAGGGGCGCGGTCTTCCCGTCGGCGCCGTCGCCGTCTTCTTCCCTCTTCTCCTCCTCGATGTTGACGCGTCGCTTCCTCCCGCTGTAATACTGGCTCTCCGCTCCGCTCCGCATTAATATAGGCTTCTCATGACGTCACAGTCACATGTTCCGGGGCACATGGCCCCGGAGCATGTGACTGTGACGTCATGGGAACATGTGACTGTGACGTCATGGGAAGCCTATATTAATGCGGAGCGGAGCGGAGAGCCAGTATTATAGCGGGAGGAAGCGATGCGTCAACATCGAGGAGGAGAAGAGGGAAGAAGACGGCGACGGCGCCGACGGGAAGACCGCGCCCCTCCACTAGCGAAAGAGCTACCAAGAAGTTAGTGGAGGGGCCGGCAGAAGGACAACGGAGAGCCGGACGAGAAGACGCAGAAGACCGGGCCTCCGTTAGCAAAAGAGCTAAAAAGAAGTTAGCGGAGGCCCGGCGGAAGAAAGAACCGGAGAGCGCGGCGACGACACCGGAGACCCCCAAAGTCGGAAGAAGACCCCCGGAGCTGTGCAATAAAATACTTTAAAAAGCTGTGTGGTTTTTTTATTGCAATTTTTTTCCACCAGGTGAATGGGTAGGGGTACGATGTACCCCATACTCATTCACATAGGGTGGGGGGCCGGGATCCGGGGGCCCCCTTATTGAAGGGGGCTCCCGGATTCCGATAAGCCCCCCACCCGCAGACCCCGACAACCAACAGCCAGGGTTGTCGGGAAGAGGCCCTGTCCTCATCAACATGGGGGCAGGGTGCTCTGGGGTGGGGGGGCCACAGGTCGCCCCCCTGCCCCAGAGCACCAAACCCCCCATGTTGAGGGCATGCGGCCTGGTACGGTTCAGGAGGGAGGGGGGCCGCTCTCTCGTCCCCCCTCTTCCCCTGCGGCCTGCCAGGTTGTGTGCTCGGATAAGGGTCTGGTTTGGATTTTGGGGGGACCCCCACGCCGTTTTTTCGGCGTTGGGGCGCCCGTTCAAATCCAGACCAGACCCAAGGGCCTGGTATGCCTCTGGAGGGGAACCCATGCCGTTTTTTTTATTTAAAATTTGGCCTGGAGTTCCCCCTCAAGATTCATACCAAACACAGTGCCTGATATTGGCGGGGATCCAAGTCGGATCCCCGTTCATTGAAAGTCGGACATATGTCGGCTTCATGTCGCAGGGCAAAGTCGGATCCAAAGTAGGACAGATGTCGTGTCGCACTAGTGTGAACCCAGCCTCAGTATTGTTACCTCTGTCTCATTATAATGAGTTTTTCAACAGTGTTTCAAAATCCAAAATAATTTCTACATTATGCCTATGTATTGCAGCGTCAGGGCTTTTTTAAATGGAAAAAGAATTAAAAACCACAAGAAAAAAACTGATTAAGGAAATGTAAACTGTAGGAGACGGCAAGTTTGTCTTTTATTGCTCAGTCCAGAGACACAGCTGCTTTTAACTGCTGCAGTAAGCGTGTGTTCTGCATTTAGACTTAGGTAAATGGACATAGTAAGAGAACTCCATATCAAGCTACCAAGTTTAAGATGAGATCTCCCTCTGGCTTAGAGGGGGCTGAGGGCTATTAAAAACAATTATTTTAGGCTATGTTTAGATGTGCGGCAGTTTCTACTAGCCTCTGAAAAGCAATCCCGATTGGAATGCTTTTCAAAAAGCAGTAAAGAAATAGTTGCCAGGAATGCTTGCTTTTTTTCTCGGCTATTTTTATGAGCAGTGATTTTCAATGGGATTTCTGTGCCGCACCTACGAGCCAAGCGTTTAGGTCACAGTTGCAGCGCAATACAGTTGACTTCACATTCCCATGTAAGCCTATGGGAACGCAAAACCTGCAAGTCAAATGTGGGTCTGCCAAATGTTAACGGCAGATCAACTGCACCTGTCAATGAATTCTGAATGAAATGAAAAGCATCTCAAACATACACTATATTACCAAAACTATTGGGACACCTGCCTTTACACGCACATGAACTTTAATGGCATCCCAGTCTTAGTTCGTAGGGTTCAATATTGAGTTGGCCTACCCATTGCAGCTATAACAGCTTCAACTCTTCTGGGAATGCTGATCACAAGGTTTAGGAGTGTGTCTATGGGAATGTTTGACCATTCTTCCAGAAGCGCATTTGTGAGGTCAGGCACTGATATTGGACGAGAAGGCCTGACACGCAGTCTTCGTCTAATTCACCCCAAAGGTGTTCTATCAGGTTGAGGTCAGGACTCTGTGCAGGCCAGTCAAGTTCCTCCAACCCAAACCCGCTCATCCATGTCTTTATGGACCCTGTTTGTGCACCGGTGCACAGTCATGTTGGAACAGGAAGGGGCCGTCCCCAAACTGTTTCCACAAAGTTGGGAGCATGGAAGCTGCAGTTTTTACACCCAGTGTTCATGAGGCCCAAACCCACACTGCAACAGTTAAGCTTAACTCTTCCAGAATTCTCTAAATATTTATTGGCAGTAGCTTTGAAAATAAAGTTTGCAGTCACAGCTAAGTTGCAGCAGCTGAAGCTCAGTTTCTTGTTTCCAGATGTGTCACAAAATAAAAACAAAACTAAAAAGCCACCCTCAGTGGTAAGCAGTGTGAATGGCTCTTCCACTGCCATATGACGATGGCTGGAGCGCCCTTATGCATCTTAGGCTAAGTTTACTCTAGGACACTTTATGAAAAGCAATCCACCTTGGACCACTTTTCAGAGGCTGGCTAAGCAGCGGCTTCCTGGCGGTCGGGAGGCAACCCTGCTGCCTCCTGAATGCCTGTTTTTTTTTCTTTGTTGAAGTGTGATTTTTAATGAAACTAACACACCACAATTGTGATCCAAGCCTTTGGCTTGTGATTGTGGCATGGTCCCATTGACTTCAAAGGGTATGTTTGACATGTGGTACTGCTTGTCAACTCTGCAAGCTGTGTTAAATATTGCCGCAATACGTGTACAGTCCCCTCTGGCTGTATGCTATGCTTTAGGTGGGCAGTTGGGTGCTAATAAACCGCAGCTCAACCTTATGTTTTTACTGCCACCTGAGTGCCAAAGATCTTGAGGACTGTAGTAAGGCCTGGTCAAGCATTGACAAATGCTTTTTAACACTGTGACCTTGGAAGCGGCTTACAAAGTTCTCCTTAGCTGATACTGAGTTCCAACCCATAATGCTCATTCAAACCTGTCATATAGTGTGACAGACCTAGCCGGGACAGAGGCTTTTGGAGAGGACTGAATGCTAGCGTCTTGCCTTCTGATTATGGGCCCTGGATTTTAAGGGAACCATACTATTTGTGAGGTGTATGCCTGGGGACCTTGAAGTAATGTTACTTTGGATTCAAGTCCATGTCCCCCCAAAACACACAGACTCTGGGAACCCTGTATATGCCATATTATAGTGATTGCTTCATTATTGTAGGGCTCATAGAAGATGCTGATGCCGTCAACTCCAGCCACCTGTCTGTCTGTTGTCTGCTATAATGTGTTTATTGTAGTCTAGTCTGGGCTCTAATGCCGCGTACACACAACCGTTTTTCATGACGTTAAAAATGCAATTTTTTAAATTGGTCATTAAAAAGGATCATGTGTAGGCTCCAGAGCATTTTTAACTACGTGAAAAATGGCCTAAAAAAAAATAGAACCTGCTCTATTTTTTCACATAGTTTTTCATGCCGTTCTTTTTAACGCCATGAAAAACAGTAGTGTGTATGCTTTTACGAGGGGAAAAAAAATGCGCATGCTCAGAATCAAGTATGAGATGGGAGCGCTCCTTCTGGTAAAACTAGCATTCGTAATGGAGATAGCACCCTTTCGTCACGCTGTAACGGACTGAAGAGCATGAGGCTGAAAAGCGTGAATCGTCTCTCACCAAACTTTACTAATATGAGGATCAGCAAAAGCAGCCCAAAGGGTAGCGCCATCCGAATAGAACTTCCCCTTTATAGTGCCGTTGTACGTGTTGTACGTCACCCGCTTTGCTCGAGCGATTTTTTTCATGAACGTGTGTATGCAAGGCAGGCTTGTGAGGAAACACGAAAAATCACGTCGAGAAAAACTGTGTTTTTTTAAATGACATTAAAAACGGCCGTGTGTACGCGGCATTAGTCTTTCACCCATTGTTGTTTGTGTTAATTAACTCTGCTATTGTGAGAAGGTTTTCTGTGTTTCTATTTATGGTAATGTTGATTGTGTCTTCTGAGCTAAAAGACTGCAAGTCTGTCCTAAAGGTCATGCCCCTGAGTCACCTAGGCTGTCTAAAGGATTAGATAATTAGCTCATGTTAATTAGGTTTCTGGTTACAGTTTGTATTGTCTTTCTTGTGTATATATTGGTGTGAGATCTCATATAAAGAGGCTTTTTCCTGATGTACTCCAAGACTGGTGTTGTCTGGTGACTTGGTGGGCTAAAAAGTCTTGGATAGTGCTGGTTCTGGACAGAGGAAGCATTTACGGTGGACAAAGTTCTGTTTGAGGACAAGGGTTTGTCACATATAGTAATAGATTTTTTTTTTGGGGCTGTGGCCAGAGAGAAGATCTACATCTGGTGGTATTGCCCTCAACTGGTGGGGTTCTGGTCAAGGGTCTTTGGCATCTTGACAACACTCTTCCATGTGCCTTTTTGCAGGGACGCCAGACATGTGCCAAATACCAGGCCTCTTTTCCTATCAGCAGAAATTGGCCACATATATTTTTATAGCTGCCAAACGCACTATAGCCAGAGCCTGGGAGAAACCCTCAGTCTGGTTTGCAGAGGTAAAGAGCATTCTGACAACCCTAATGATTCATGAGAAGATGACCAGTATCCTTCATGACTTCCACTCCAAATTTCTCAAAGTGTGGGCCCCATAGTGGCCATATGCTCTCCTGAACCTGTACCCTACTAGCTTGGGTGCTCCTGGCCATCATAGTGTGTTATCTAACTTGCAGGAACCTCTTTCCTCTTCCTAGTCTTTGCTTCTTATCTCCTCCTCCTTTCTCTTTCTCAGTACTCCTCCTTCTTATGCTTCCCTCCCCTTTTTTTCTTCTATCACTCCCCTCTCTCAGACTGACAATGCCACTGTCCAAAGGTGTCCCCTGTTCTTCTTCATCCAGAGAGGGGGCACTCTAATACAGGAGGTGTGTTAGTGGGCAGATCACCAGGTGAAAACAGAGGGGAAAAAGACAAAGATAAGAAAATGAATGCAGCCACTACATCTAATCTTTGGTAAGCTGCTATATATTACATTTTTGGTTTTGGGTTTATTACCACTTTAATTTTGTTTATTGAGCATACAAGGATTTGAGTTTATGACTTACACAATGTGTACTGGTAATGATGACAGAGCTTGAAATAAAACTTAAGCCATCGTTCATGCTGACTTGAAGAGCTGCAAACCTGTGGGAACACAACACAGAGGAAGAAAGCTGTCATATTAGAATATCTGACATGTAACAAGGGGGGTTATTACAAAGGATAGCAAAGAAAGTAGAGTTAACTTAGTCCACACATGCGGCAAGGAAGGTGGTTGAGCTCTGGTTTTACCATCAACCCCCACCCCCACCCATCCCCTTGCACCAAGGCATACAGCCACACAGGGCTGTACACATGTCTTGGCCATGCCTGCAGGTATGGCAAAAAATTACACAGCATGTTGCATTCGGTAGGCATTACCGTCATTGAACGTGATCAATGCAAATCTATGGAGCCACACTGCAACCGGGTGCAATGCATGTGATTGCGACATTTACAGGGTTAACCCAGGCAACATGTTCCCTCTTTACCACCTGTGAAATGGCCTCTGAAAAGCGTTCCACTGTGGATGGCCTTTCAGATGGGTGGCAAGTAGGGATGAGCTCGGTGTTCGAGTCAAACATAGGTTTGACTCGAACATCGGCTGTTCGCGCGTTCGGCGAACATCGAACGATTTGGGCCGTTCACGCCAAATTCGAGTGACGTGAACGGCCCACAATACACTGCGCCATCGCAGTGTAATCCCGGCGCTGTGATTGGCCAAGCATGCACTGTGACTCTGCATGCTTGGCCAATCACAGCGCCGGCAGCGAGGAGAGCAATGATTGGCCACAGGCAGGATGCCTGTGGCCAATTATAGCTGAGGGGGTTTAGTACATGCCCCACACTATAAAAGGCCGCCAGCGCGGCGGCCTCGTGTAGTGTGTTCCGGAGCAGGGAAAGTGAAGGATAGGCAGGGACAGTGTCAAATCCATTCTTTGCTAAACCTTGTGTGTAGGGACAGAGAAGGATAGGCAGGGAGAGTGTCAGTGTCATATTCTTTGCTAAACATTGTGTGAAGGGAGAGAGAAGGATAGGCAGGGAGAGTGTCAGTGTCATATACTTTGATAAACCTTGTGTGCAGGGAGAGAGAAGGATAGGCAGGGGACAGTGTCAGTGTCATATTCTTTGCTAAACCTTGTGTGCAGGGAGAGAGAAGGATAGGCAGGGAGAGTGTCAGTGTCATTGTTGCTAAGCCTCCTGCACATCATACACCTGAAGTTAGCCCGTATTGCTGCTTTTTCCTGGTGTGTTACACCAACAGGATTTTGCGGCACTTACAGCGGGCGGAGTGTGCCTCCTGACCATATTACACCTGAACTTAGCCTGTATTGCTGCTTTTTCCTGGTGTGTTACACCAACAGGATTTTGCGGCACTTACAGCGGGCGGAGTGTGCCTCCTGACCATATTACACCTGAACTTAGCCTGTATTGCTGCTTTTTCCTGGTGTGTTACACCAACAGGATTTTGCGGCACTTACAGCGGGCGGAGTGTGCCTCCTGATCATATTACACCTGAACTTAGCCTGTATTGCTGCTTTTTCCTGGT
This sequence comes from Rana muscosa, assembly GCA_029206835.1. NCBI lineage: Eukaryota > Metazoa > Chordata > Amphibia > Anura > Ranidae > Rana > Rana muscosa. The sequence goes on from CM055118.1 coordinate 214,459,818, forward strand.
GTGTTACACCAACGGGATTTTGCGGCACTTACAGCGGGCGGAGTGTGCCTTCTGACCATATTACACCTGAACTTAGCCTGTATTGCTGCTTTTTCCTGGTGTGTTACACCAACAGGATTTTGCGTCACTTACAGCGGGCGGAGTGTGCCTCCTGACCATATTACACCTGAACTTAGCCTGTATTGCTGCTTTTTCCTGGTGTGTTACACCAACAGGATTTTGCGGCACTTACAGCGGGCGGAGTGCGCCTCCTGACCATATTACACCTGAACTTAGCCTGTATTGCTGGTTTTCCCATTTCCCTGCAGGCAATTAGAATGTCTGGAAGGCAAACAAGGAGAGTCAGACAGTCAGGAGCCAATAAAAGAGGGCAAGCAGGCTCTGTGTCTAGAGACAACAGTGCTGGTCGTGGACGCGGTGCATCGCCATCAGCACGTGGCCATGGGACACGCTTGTCCTTCTTTTCGGCAGCTGGACGTGTTGAGCCGCATCATGCCGAAGACTTGGTAGAGTGGATGACCAAGCCCTCCTCATCCTCCTCATCCTCTCTCACCCAGGCTCAGGGTACTGGCAAAGCATCTGCCAAAGCGTCCTCTTCCCTGGTATCAATGTCATCATCAGTCACTCCTTCCCTAGACCAACCATGTCCTCCTGAGGAGTCCCCCGAACTGTTTGAGCTCAGTGTTGGGTACATGCTCCAGGAGGATGCCCAGCGTTTCGAAGGGTCTGATGATGATACCCAGCTAGAGGAAGGCAGTAGCGTGAGAGCAGAGAGAGGGGATGCTCAAGAAGGACACCAATCTGGCAGTCATGTTCCAGCAGCTGCAGCATACTGCCAGATTGGCTCCAGTGATGAGGAGGGAGGGGATGATGAGGTCACTGACTCCACGTGGGTGCCTAATAGGAGAGAGGAGGAGGAGGAGGCACATCTCCAACGAGGCAGGATGCCCTCGGGGGGCCAGCGTAAGGGCAGCACACCGACGGAATCACACCGCAGAGCTCCGCCTGTGCAGGGCGCTGCCTCTGCCCGTTATTCAAAAAGTTCTTTGGTGTGGGCCTTTTTTGAGTCGAGTACATCAGATTGCACAGCTGCTGTTTGCAACATATGTCTCAAGCGTATATCGCGTGGCCAAAACATCACCCGCTTGGGCACCACATGCTTGACCAGACATATGTTGACCTGTCATGCAGCTCGTTGGCAAGCCTACCTTAAAGACCCACACCAAAGATCAAAGCTGACCTCTTCTTGCACCGCATCAGCTGGGATCTCCAACCCCACTATACCTTCAGTCCTCTCTGAAACCTGCTCTGAGAGGAATGAAGGTGTAGAATTAGGTGTGTCACAGCCAAGTACTTGCGGGCACTCTGCTAGCAGTACACCGACGTCCGATTCTAGCAGGCAAATTTCCCTGCCCCAGCTGCTGTACCGTCGAAAGAAGTTCACTCCCAGCCATCCACATGCCCAGCGGTTGAATGCTAGCTTGGCTAAATTGCTAGCGCTTCAACTGCTGCCTTTTCAGTTGGTAGACTCGGCCCCCTTCCGTGAGTTTGTGCAATGTGCGGTTGCTCAGTGGCAGGTTCCCAAACGCGACTTTTTCTCACGGAAGGCGATTCCGGCTCTCTACTGGCATGTGGAAGGCAATGTCTTGGCCTCGCTGGACAGGGCGGTCAGCGGTAAGGTACATATTACCGCTGACTCATGGTCCAGCAGGCATGGACAGGGACGTTACCTTTCTTTCACGGCCCATTGGGTCACTCTTTTGGCAGATGGGAAGGATGCAGGACAAGGTGCAGTAGTGTTGGAGGTTGTTCCACCACCACGCCTCCAAAATGCTACTACTGGTTGTGACACACCTCTGTCCTCCACCCCCTCCTCTTCTTCTTCCTCCGTGGCCTCTTCCTGTGCTTTGTCCTCGGAACCAGCGGTGCTCCGTAGGCGTTCAAGGGGCTACGCAAGTACGCAGGCAAAAAGATGCCATGCCGTGCTTGCGCTGGTGTGTTTGGGGGACAGGAGCCACACTGGGGCAGAGGTTCTGTCTGCTCTGCAGGGGCAGGCCGAGAGGTGGTTGATGCCATGCCAGCTTAAGCCAGGAATGGTAGTTTGCGACAATGGCACCAACCTCCTCTCCGCTCTCAGACAGGGACAACTGACCCATTTGCCCTGTGTGGCTCATGTCCTTAACCTGGTGGTGCAGCGGTTCTTGGGCAGGTACCCGGGTTTACAGGATGTCCTGAGGCAGGCCAGGAAAGTCTGTGTGCATTTCCGCAGATCTTATAATGCCAGTGCTCGCCTGGCTGAGCTGCAAAAGGAGTTGAACCTGCCCAAGAACCGCCTTATATGTGACATGCCCACCAGGTGCAACTCAACGTTGGCCATGCTGCAGCGGCTGCACACGCAGCAGAGGGCCATCAATGAGTACCTGTGCGACTACGGCACCAGGACAGGGTCAGGGGAGCTCGGGTTTTTTTCACCACGCCAGTGGGGCATGATCAGGGATGCATGCACTGTCCTGGCACCATTTGAGGAGGCCACGAGGATGGTGAGCAGTGACAGTGCATGCATCAGTGACACTGTACCTCTTGTCCACCTGTTGGAGCATACGCTGCGTGGAATAATGGACAGGGCACTTGAGGCAGAACAGAGGCAGGAAGAGGAGGACTTCCTTGCCTCTCAAGGCCCCCTTTACCCAGACAGTGTTCCTTCTGTCCCACCCATCGCACAGGAAGAAGAGGAGGAGGAGGAGGATTGTGTCAGCATGGAGGTGGAGCCTGGCACTCAGCATCATCAGCAGCAGTCTTTTAGGGATGATTTACAGTCCCAAGAAACCAGTGGACTTGTACGTGGCTGGGAGGAGGTGGCTGCGGATCATGTCGTCCTTAGTGACCAAGAGGACTCCGGACCGAATGCCTCAGCTAACCTACGCTGCATGGCCTCCCTGATCCTGCAAAGTCTGCGGAAGGATCCTCGTATTCTTCGGATCAAGGAGAGGGACCATTACTGGCTGGCCACTCTCCTTGATCATTGGTACAAGGGTAAGGTTGCGGACCTTATCTTACCGTCGCAGAGGGAGCAGAGGATGAGACAACTCCGGGAGGCCTTGCAGAAAGGTCTGTGCAACGTGTTCCCAGAGACTGGGAGGTTACAAACTCCTGGTCCTGGACAACGAGTTGCTGAGGCTTCGGTCAGTAGCAGAAGGAGCGGTGGAGAAGGTGGCCGTCTGACCGATGCGTTCAGACAATTCTTTAGTCCGCAGCCCCAAGGTATGATCGGTTCCAGCAACCATCGCCAGCGTCTGATATACATGGTGCAGGATTACCTAGGGGCAAGGTCAGACTTGGACACCTTCCCCACCGAAAATCCTCTGGCTTACTGGGTCTTGAGGATGGATCACTGGCCAGAGTTTGCACAGTATGCAATTGAGCTACTGGCCTGTCCTGCATCCAGCGTTCTTTCAGAACGCACATTCAGTGCTGCTGGAGGATTTGTCACGGATCACAGGGTGCGCCTGTCCACCGACTCTGTTGATCGACTGACCTTCATAAAGATGAACCAGTCTTGGATCAGCACCAGCTACCAAACACCTGAAGCTGATATAACAGACTAATTTATTTTCAAATGTCACATCCCTTCAAGACTGATGCTGATGCTGAGAGACTGTCCTGTTATGTTGACTGACTATCCTCCTCCTCCTCAATGATCCGATTGATGATGATAGCTTGGAAGAACATTTTTGTTTCTGGGTGCCGCCACCAGTGGCTAAGGCCCAATTTTTCAGCCCCTGTTTAACAGGGGCGTGTTATTACAATTTTTTATGCAATGCTTTGCAGCAGGGCTCATTCCTGCACTCCAACTAGAGTATCTGGGAGTGGTTGCAGTGTCGTGGCACCAGCACCAGCACCAGAGGCTAAGGCCCAATTTTTCAGCCCCTGTTTAACAGGGGCGTGTAATTACAATTTTTGATGCAATACTTTGCAACAGGGCTCATTGGGTATGCTCCAAGTGCAGTATCTGTGAGGGGTTGCAGTGTTGTGGCACCAGTGCCTAAGGCCCAATTTTTATGCCCCTGTTTAACAGGGGCATGTAATTACAAGTTTTTATGCAATGCTTTGCAGCAGGGCTCATTCCTGCACTCCAACTAGAGTATCTGGGAGAGGTTGCAGTGTCGTGGCACCAGCACCAGTGGCTAAGGCCCAATTTTTCAGCCCCTGTTTAACAGGGGCGTGTAATTACAATTTTTGATGCAATACTTTGCAACAGGGCTCATTGCTGTGCTCCAAGTACAGTATCTGTGAGGGGTTGCAGTGTTGTGGCACCAGTGCCTATGGCCCAATTTTTCTGCCCCTGTTTAACAGGGGCATGTAATTACAAGTCTTGATCTAATAATTCACAGCAGGGCCCATTCCTGCGCCCACCAAGACTAACTGTGAGGCCTTACAGTGTTGTGTCAACACCACCACCACCAAAGGCCCAATTTTTCAGCCCCTGTTCAACAGGGGCATGCAATTACAATTCTTGATCTAATAATTCACAGCAGGGCCCATTCATGCGCCCACCAAGAGTAACTGTGAGGGCTCACAGTGTTGTGACAACACCAACATGTAAGGGGCAAATTTCAGCTGAGTATATACGGCAGGCTCCTACTTTCAAACATCCAACTTACAAACGACTCCTCCTTGCAAACGGAAGGATACAACAGGAAGTGAGAGGAAATCTACCCCTAGGAAGGCAAATTCTCTCCTGTAAGAGTTAATATGGGAAAAAAAGTGTCTCCTCTCCACTGATGCTTTATCACCAATTCTTGTTTCAATAAAAACCCCAAATTTTCAAAAAACATTTGTCATTAGGACGGAAAGTGAGGTGAACTGTTCTGAACAGGTGCACACTGCACAGACAGCAAAACAAATGTTACAGGGGTGATAACCCTTCCCTATGTTTTCCAAATAGCTTAAAAATAGATTTTTTGGCTGGAGCTACACTTAAACAATGTACCTGTTCAAAATTACAAACAGATTCTACATAAGAACAAACCTACAGTCCCTGTCTTGTATGCACCGCCTGTATACGGCTGTTCAGAGTATATAGGGTCTTTTTTATTTTGTGTGCGGGGTTCCCCTTAATATCCATACAAGACCCAAAGGGGCTGGTAATGGGCTGGGGTAGGGGGGGGGTGTGTGATGGGGTAGCTATGCCATTTTTCTTAAAGATTTTCATCCATATTACCGGGACCAGACATTACATTAAAGCCGCAAGCAGTTTTAAATGGCTTTTTTTCCTTTAGAAATGTAATTTTGTGCATGGACAGTTCTAAACACGGGAAACACGTGGCACTTCACAGGCATACTTTAGACACCCCCAGGTACGATATTTAAAGGAATATTTGACTTTTTTTTTTTCACTTTATGCATCATTAAAATGACTGCTCCAGAAAAACGGCCGTTTTTAAAACTACTTTTTGCATTGATACATGCAGAACCCGGGTTCCCAAACCCTTTTTTAGGACAATAACATGCATAATAGTCGTTATAATTAGCACTTTAGATTTCGAACATTTGCATCCATTGTATTTAATAGGTTTCTAAAGTTCGTGCGAACTTTCGGTCCGTTCGCGGGTTCTGGTGCGAACCCAACCCGGGGGTGTTCGGCTCATCACTAGTGGCAGGGGCTGCCACATATGTGAACAAGTCCTAACAAGATTACAGATGTATTTTTCTAGTGCGGGTTGGAAGTCATGATGCTAACATTTGACTGGTACAGGATCAGGGGCATAACCAATGAGTTGGGGCACTCAATAAAGGGAATCCCTGTATTCCACATCATCGGTTGTTCAGGTTGGGCCTCTAACCACAGATTGGCGTGTGCTATCTGACATCTTCTGGAATGGGATCTAAAGCTAGAGATTTAATGTATTAATGATCAAAATTATTCACAGGCCTTAAAAAAAACTATTTTTTTAGCATTTTACACTGACCATTAATGTAAAGGGTCACTTCTACACTGATCACCAATGTAAGGGGTTACTTCTACACTGGCCATCAACATAAGGGGGTCACTTCTACACAGACCATCAATGTAAGGGGTCATTGATGTCACTTCTACACTGACTTTGAATGTAAAGGGGTAACTTCTACACTGACAATCAATGTAAGGGTCCCTTCTACACTGACCATCACTGTAAGGGGTCACTTCTACACCGACCATCAATGTAAAGGTTCACTTTTACACTGATCATCAATTTAAGGGGTCACTTTTACACTGACCTTTAATGTAAGGGGTAATTTCTACACTGACCATCAATGTAAGGGTTCTCGTCTACACTGACCACCAATGTAAGGGGTCATTTCTACACTGACCATCAATGTAAGGGGTCATTTCTACACTGACCATCAATGTAAGGGTTCTCGTCTACACTGACCATCAATGTAAAGGTTCACTTCTACACTGGCCACTAATGTTAGGGGACGCCACAAATTTTACTGTTTCTGTTCTGTAATTTATAATCAATTAATTTTAAAACTATTACTAAAATAATTGTGTTGTACATGGCTGGGATGAGTATTAAAAATGATCTGCCCTGGGTGTAAAATACTTTGGATACAATGCATTAATTAGTCGTTTTTTTTTTTAAAACTTTCTACAACTGATCATGCCAATCTATCATTAGTTGTAGGTATAATAATTTTTTAGCAGGGGTCTCTGAGGTATGAAAATTATTTTAAAGTTGCCCCCAGGGTAAAAAGTTGGAGAAAGACTGATTTACAGTCATTTCTAGTAGTTAATACTTTGATTTATTTCTTTCACTCTATCTTACTATCATTTCTTTTCTCTTTTTATGTTTTGTTTTTACCTTCAATCTTATATAACTGACTTCCCTGTGAGAAATATTAAATAATAATAAATATGGAAACATTGATTTGTAAAGAAGCTGTAACAACCGTGGTCTCCAGCAGTCTTATGTAACGTGTTCCTACTTCATGACTGTCTCTTGAAACGTGCTTCCTCCAGTCTACAACAAATCCTATAGCACATTCATAATTTCTGGCATGTTTGGAGACTAACAGCTTTCTGTAGCATCAGATTCACTGAATATTAGATGCATTCCTTTGGTGATGTCAGGGGTAGCACTTGAGGCCCCCTATATCACGTAAGCTGAAAAACAACTGCTCTAATGCCCTGTACACACGATCGTTTTTTCCAATGAAAAAAGTCGGACTTTTTTAATTGGAAATTCCGATCGTGTGTGGGCCCCATCTGACTTTTTTCCATCGGTGAAAGAAAATAGAACATGTTTTAAATTTTTCCGATGGAAAAAAATTTGATGGGAAATTCCAATTGTCTGTGTGGAATTCCATCGGAGAAAAATGCACGCATGCTCAGAATCAAGACGACGCATGCTCGGAAGCATTAAACTTCATTGTTCTCGGCTCATCGTAGTGTTTTACGTCACCGCATTTTGGACGGTCTGAATTTTGTCTGATGGTGTGTATGCACGATTAATGGAAGTCAGCTTCATCGGAATGTCGACGGAAAATTCCGATCGTGTGTAAAGGGCATAAGTGTACAATATACAATAAATGATATCTTATTAATAATGGCGGTACAAAGCACAACGATGGTGTACAAAGCTCTACAACTCAAAGCATACAGATTTCAGTTAATTGATCTCAGATCAGCTACGTTTGATTTATGTTTATTTCACTACTTTGATTACAAGCATTACACTTTGTTTCCTTTACTAAAAATGCCTTGATGGTCCTTCTATTAAAACTTTAATGTGAGAAATAAAATGGCTGCCATTGATGGACTTCTTGTGAATACGTTAGTTGTCTGGTTATTATGCCGATCCTCTGGCTTCAATATTTTCTGAGTCACTGACCTGGAAGAAGTATGCCAATCAGGAAAGTCAGAAGGCATTATATGTATACCTATTCTTCATTAATCACTCAAGCCAGGGTGTGGTAGGATGTTTGATGGCCTAGCCAGGAGTGCATGTGACCTTTTGAAGTCGACTATTGGCTTTCCAAAGCCAACTAATCACTTCCACAACAACCACTTTCTGAGTCACTGACCTGAAACAAGTATGCCAATCACGAAAATCAGGAGTTAGATGTATACTTTTTCTTCATCAATCGCTCAAGGTATTTAAGCCAGAGGGCCAGCATAACAGCCAGGCAACTAGTATGTGGAGAATGGAAATACAGCAAACACTTCCAATATTCCTCCCAGGAGAGATTACCTTTACCTGTATAACCAGTTTCCCAACCAGGCAGTGTTATCTCCCCAAGGCTTTCCAAAGAAACCTATTTCCTTATACACATAATGCTATTTTTGAATGATTGTCATGGATCAGCAACTTAAGAGATGCATTCCTGTATGAGTTAACTTACATGCCAGCTTCTTCTAGAACTGGGGCTGGACAAAGTAGATACGTGTCCTCCACAACCAACGGCTTCTCATCTACAACATGAAAAAAAGATGGAAAATACAGCTTTCATTAGTAATAGTAAATATAAAAACATCAGTAATATTAATAAACTATGTTATTTTACTTATTTTCTTTATCATCATGATCAGCATTCCATCCAGTAGTTAGTAGCCCAAGCAGCCCAGAATGTTCTTTGGTTACAGACACAAGTTTTTCCTAGAGCAGGCATCACTAAATGGCGGACCGCAGGCCGGACACATACCGAGTGACAGTCATACCTGGGCCACGGCCGCACAACTTAGCAGCCTAAGTGAACTCCTCTCCCCCCACCACTGCAGCTGTTAAAAATTACAGCATTGTAGAGGGCAGAAGGAATGACAGGGTGGACTCTTCTTCTGAATGTACTCATCTGCTGCCGCTGAACTCCCTGCCAGGAGGAGGGCGGGAGGCACAGAAGGTCTACAGGGGGAATGACAGCAGCCCAACCTTTCATATTAACAAACATTTTTAACAAGAAGAGTTCAGCAGCTCCCGCCCTCAGAGCAGACCTTTTGTGCCTCCTGCCTCTTCCCTGCAGTGAGTTCAGCTGCGGCAGCAGGCGAGTACATTCAGAAGAGGAGTCCACCCTGCCATTCCTTCCACCCTCCACAATGCTTAGTTAAGGTAGGGGGAAAATTATAGAGGAGGGGCGGTGTTATGTCAGAGGGGGGAGCTTTGATATGAGGGGCTGTGAGAGGGGGGTGATGTGATGTGAGATCGGGAGCTGTAATACTGGGGGACTGTGATGTGAGAGGTAGAAGCTGTGATATAGAGGGCTGTGATGTGATATGGGGGAGCTGTGATTTGAGTAGGGGGAGCTGTGATGAGAGAGGGGGAGCTGTGATGTGATATGGGGGGGCTGTGATGTGAGACAAGGGAGCTGTGATACGAGAGGGGGAGCTGTGATATGGGGGCTCTGATGTAAGAAAGGGGAGCTGTGATGTGGGGACTGTGATGTGATATGGGGGAGGCTGTGATGCGAGAAGGGGGAGCTGTGATGTGATAGGGGGGAGCTGCGATATAAAGGGCTGTGATGTGAAAAGGGGGAGCTGTGATATGGGGGGCTGTGATGTGAGAGAGGGAGCTGTGAGATGGATGGGCTGTGATATGGGGGGCTGTGATGTGAGAGGGGGAGCTGTCATGTGGGGGGCTGGGATGTGGGAGGGGGGGAGCTATGATATGGGGAGGCTGTGATTTGAGAGGAGGGCTGTGATGTAAGGGGAGAGAGCTGTGTTGTGAGAAGGAGGACTTTGATTAAAAGGGGGCTGTGATGTCAAGGGGGGGAGCTGTGATGTGGGCGATTGTGATTGCAAGGGGGACTGTGATGTAAGGAGGGACTGTGATGTGAGGGGAGGGTCTGTGATTGCAAGGGGGCTGTGATGTAAGCGGGATGTAATTTTGGGGGGCTCTGATGTGAAAGGGGTTTGCGATATAAGGGGGGCTGTGATGGGAAAGGGGGGACTGAGGATACTAATGTAAGGGGGGCTGTAATGTGAAAGACCTGAGTCATAGAAGAAAAAATAGATTCAGACCTGTGCAGAAATGTTACCAACTGGACCTCCATGAATATTAATTCTGTACCCCTTGTGAGGGGGTTAACTCGGTAGCGGGTGTGTGTGACCCCCTGGTTGGGCTCCCCACACAAAAACAGGGCCAGCAGACGGAGGTTGTGGTTTTCAAAATCAAAAGGTGCGGTTTATTTCTCTATGTACAGTGACAAAAACACAGCAAAGCCAAAAAGAAACAAACAAAATAAATCCTGGTCAGTTTGACCTCTGACTAAACATGCAGGTTTCCTAAACTAACAACTGGGATCAGCCTGGTGCTGTCCTAGTCCCTAAGTCCCTGGTTTAGTAAAAGTCCAAACAAATAGCCACACAGGCTTTGCCTCACCGCACAGGGGTTCACTCTCCCTAGACAGTCCACACAGGTCTGGTTCCAGGCATGAGCAAACACCTAATGAATCTGGGAGTTTTTATAGAGGCCTTAAACGAACTGACAGGCTTCAGCTGGTCTCATCAACTCCCTGCCTCACGACGCCCAGCACTCTCCCTAGAGGTATGAGTCATTCATGAGCCCACTAGCCTCAGCTGGGCTTCATCAACTCCCTAGTTGTATAAGTCGGCATAAAGCCTGAATCTGGGAGAAATATATCTACCCCCCTGGATGCAACCAGGTGACTTTACCTTCCTGCTGTCACATACCCCCCCCTCTTGTTTTAACCTTGGGGTTGGAACACCAGCAATCAGGCATTCATGTACTCGAGACAAAGCATCCACATTCCCCATTTGAACGCCAGGGCGATGCTTTACTGTGAAGTTGAATTCCTGTAGGGCCAGGAACCACCTATTCACTCTTCTATTTGTCTCCTTGTTTTGAGCCATCCACTTTAACGGAGCGTGATCCGTAACCATGTCAAAGTGCCTACCTAGCAGATAGTACCGAAGGGAATCTAGAGCCCACTTCACCGCTAAACACTCCTTTTCAACCGTGGCGTAATTTACCTCATGGGACTTCAACTTCCTGCTGAGGTAAATGACTGGGTGCTCTTCCCCGTTCCAGACCTGGGACAATACTGCTCCTAACCCCACATCTGACGCATCACTTTGTACGACAAAGTCTTTAGAGAAGTCGGGTGAGTACAACACTGGCTGGCTACATAAGGCTTGTTTCAAGAATTGGAATGCTGCCTCAGCCTCGGGGGTCCATTTAATCATGACCGACCCTTTCCCTTTCGTCAGGTTGGTTAGGGGCACAGCCTTAGAAGCAAAGTGGGGAATGAAGCGCCGATAATAACCCGCGATTCCCAGAAAGGCTCGTACCTGCTTCTTGCTGTTGGGACGTGGCCAACTCTGGATGGCCTCGACTTTGTTGAGTTGGGGTTTTATTACTCCCCTGCCAATGGTGTACCCAAGATATTTGGCCTCCTCCTGCCCAATGGTACACTTCTTGGGGTTAGCCGTAAACCCCGCTTCCCGAACAGAGTCCAGGACTGCTTGCACTTTTGGCAGATGTGAGGCCCAATCTGTGCTATGGACAATTACGTCATCCAGGTAAGCCGCAGCATACTTCCGATGGGGCCTCAGCATCTGGTCCATTTTCCGCTGGAATGTGGCCGGCGCATTCTGTAACCCGAACGGCATTCTCTTATATTGGAACGCCCCGTCTGGGGTTACAAATGCGGTTTTCTCTTTGGCCGACTTGGCCAGGGGAATTTGCCAATACCCTTTTGTGAGGTCAAGAGTCGTCATGTATCGGGCTGTTCCCAGCCGGTCGATCAACTCATCTATACGTGGCATGGGGTAGGTGTCAAATTTTGTAACTTTGTTCAACTGACGAAAATCGTTACAAAATCGCCAGCTCCCATCCGGTTTAGGCACCAACACAATGGGACTAGACCAATCACTTTGGGACTCCTCTATCACCCCTAAGTTCAGCATTTTCTGTACTTCCTCCCGTATTGCCTCCCGTCGGGCCTCTGGGATCCGATAGGGTTTTAACTTCACCCTTTCACCGGGCGGGGTAATAATATCATGCTCTACCCCAGATGTTTGTCCCGGCAGCTCAGAGAACACCTCCTTGTTGCGAAGCACAAACTCCTTAACCTCCTGTTGTTGGGGTTGTGACAAGGTGGCTGCTATTCCAACCTCCGGAATCACGCAACCAGTTTGAGCTGGTGACCAAGTTTCTGCGACTAGGGACTCTCTATCCCTCCAGGCTTTCAACAGATTAACGTGATATATCTGTTCGGGCTTTCGCCTTCCTGGTTGTCTGACCTTGTAATTCACTTCGCTCACTTTTTCCATTATCTCGTAGGGGCCTTGCCATTTGGCAAGGAATTTACTTTCAACCGTAGGGACAAGTACCAATATCCTATCCCCCGGGGAAAAGGTACGGGTCTTTGCTCCACGGTTGTACACTCTCTGCTGTGCCAACTGCGCTTGGGCCAAATGTTCCTTCACGATGGGCATTACCTGTGCAATTCGATCTTGCATCAGGGCGACATGCTCAATCACACTCCTGTGGGGAGAACTCTCACTTTCCCAAGTTTCCTTGGCAATATCCAACAGCCCTCTTGGGTGTCTCCCATACAGTAACTCAAAGGGGGAGAATCCCGTAGAGGATTGGGGCACCTCCCTAATAGCAAACATCAAATAAGGAAGTAGACAGTCCCAATCCTTTCCATCTCTATCCACCACTTTCTTCAACATTTGTTTTAGGGTTTTGTTGAATCTTTCAACCAGCCCATCGGTTTGGGGGTGATACACAGATGTACGCAATTGCGTCACTTTGAACAATTTACACAGCTCTTTCATAACCCGGGACATAAAGGGTGTACCTTGGTCCGTAAGCAGTTCTTTACAAATACCCACCCGGCTAAAAACAAGAGATAGCTCTTTGGCTATGGTTTTGGCCGAGGTATTTCTGAGAGGGATCGCTTCTGGATAACGGGTGGCATAGTCCATTATAACCAATATGTACTGGTGCCCCCTAGCGGACTTGATTATAGGACCTACCAAATCCATTGCGATTCTCTCAAACGGGACCTCAATGATGGGTAGAGGGACCAGCGGGCTACGGAAATGTGGCATCGGGGCCGACCTCTGACACACAGGGCAGGAGGAACAATAATTTTCTATGTCCTTCATCACCCCAGGCCAATAGAATCTCTGTAATACCCTCTCTCGGGTTTTCTCTGTCCCCAGATGACCTCCAAGAATGTGCCCATGGGCCAACTCCAACACCAACTTCCTGTAAGGTTTGGGCACCACCAGCTGCTCAACGGTTTCTTCTGCCCTTTTTGCCACCCGATACAGTAGGTCCTTCTCTACGCTGAAGTATGGGTAAGTGCAGGTATTATCTGGGTTCACTAACTCGCCATCTATTTCCACTACGTTTTCCCGTGCCTTTATTAGGGCGGGGTCTTTTAACTGTTCTGTGGCAAAATTTTCCCTGTGAACCTCCAGATCAGAAAACTCCACAGACGGTAGGTTTTCGTCTGAGGAGGTGGGCTCCTCTCCAGTTTCTTGAGTCTCCCCTGCCAATACTGACAAGGGAAATTCTGGAGAGTCTTCACCACTCTCAGAGGAGTTCTGGCTATCACATTCCTGGTACATAGGGGCACCAGTGGGGGGCTCAGGATCATCCCACAGTTCCCAGAACTTCGGAAAATCCCTTCCCACAATGGCATCATGCGGTAATTGAGATACTAACCCCACTGGATGAGAGAGGGTACCTTTGGGGGTCTCGAAACACACTGTAGTCACTGGATACTCTCGGGTGTCCCCATGCACACAAATAACAGCTACCTTGCTATTCCCAGAGACCTCTGTTTTAACTAATTCAGCCTTTATCAGGGTCACAAGGCTACCTGAATCCAGTAATACCACAACATTTCTACCATTAATACACATTTTGCATAAATGTTTCTCAGTTCCCCGAATGGCAGTGCATGCGACTGTCGCACACAGCGACTGACGTCTGTCCATCAGAAAGTCACATTGCATGGGTTCCTCCACAACCGGGCAATTTGCTGCAATATGTCCCGCTTGCCGGCAGCGGTAGCAAACGATCCTTCTTGCGGCCTCTTGAGCCGCTGATTTCCCAGGCTGTTCTCGCCAAACTTGGGGTAGAGCTCCCACCCTCTCACTCTCTCCACCCTCACCCCTTGGAATCCTCTTATCCGCCCCTGGGGATGGTCTGGTCTTAGGGTGGAAAGTCCGAGAGTCTCTGGAAGAGGCCGTCAGGTTCTCTGTAGCCAAGTATCTCTCTACACGATCCACAAGTTTACCGGCCGTTTCTGGGTCTCCATGGCTTACCCACTTTTGAATGGCGGTAGGAAGAGCTCTCAAGAAACGATCCATCACAACACGTTCCACAATCTCCGGTGCGGACAAAGTCTCTGGCTGTAGCCACTTCCTGCTCAGGTGAATGAGATCATACATTTGAGACCTGGGGGGTTTTCCAAGCTGGAAAGTCCAGTTATGCACACGCTGAGCCCGGACAGCCAGGGTGACACCCAGCCTTGCCAATATTTCAGCTTTTAGCATCACATAGTCTTTTGCTTGGTCAGGCTCTAGGTCATAGTAAGCCTTCTGCGATTCACCAGTTAACAGAGGAGCCACCAGTCCAGCCCACTGCTCCTCAGGCCACTTTTCTCTTTCAGCAGTCCTTTCAAATGTGGTCAAAAATACCTCTGGATCATCCTCTCCAGTCATTTTTGTCAATAAACGACTCACCCCAAAGGACGCGGTATTAGTGGGACGGCTTTCCTCACTGGTCTGCGGACGTTGCTGCATTACTGCTTCCATTTGTTGTAGTCTCTGCTCTTGCTTCTGTAACAGGTCTATGAAGTGGGCCTCAGATTGCTGCTGGGCTTGTTGATGAGCTTGCTGCTGGGCTGCAAGGCTCCTTTGCAAACCTGCATTTGTCTGCTGTTGATTGGCATTTGCTAGAGCCAGCTGTTTCAGTATCTCCTCCATGCTGGCTTAAAAAAAACTGCCACTGGTTCTCCACCAACTGTGAGGGGGTTAACTCGGTAGCGGGTGTGTGTGACCCCCTGGTTGGGCTCCCCACACAAAAACAGGGCCAGCAGACGGAGGTTGTGGTTTTCAAAATCAAAAGGTGCGGTTTATTTCTCTATGTACAGTGACAAAAACACAGCAAAGCCAAAAAGAAACAAACAAAATAAATCCTGGTCAGTTTGACCTCTGACTAAACATGCAGGTTTCCTAAACTAACAACTGGGATCAGCCTGGTGCTGTCCTAGTCCCTAAGTCCCTGGTTTAGTAAAAGTCCAAACAAATAGCCACACAGGCTTTGCCTCACCGCACAGGGGTTCACTCTCCCTAGACAGTCCACACAGGTCTGGTTCCAGGCATGAGCAAACACCTAATGAATCTGGGAGTTTTTATAGAGGCCTTAAACGAACTGACAGGCTTCAGCTGGTCTCATCAACTCCCTGCCTCACGACGCCCAGCACTCTCCCTAGAGGTATGAGTCATTCATGAGCCCACTAGCCTCAGCTGGGCTTCATCAACTCCCTAGTTGTATAAGTCGGCATAAAGCCTGAATCTGGGAGAAATATATCTACCCCCCTGGATGCAACCAGGTGACTTTACCTTCCTGCTGTCACACCCTTTACTAGAGGAACTCCAGGTAGTACCAGTCCACCAGGAGATATAATCTGTCCATCAGTTGCTGGGTGTACCACAGGCCACATACCAGTACCTGGAAGTACCTGAAAAAGTTCTCAAGGAATCAAAGGAAATGGTAAAACCAAGTCACAGCTGATTGTATAATCTTCTTTAGAATTACCAGCAACTGTTTAGTGGAGATACCTACCTAACTGGATATAAATTGAATCAATTGTTTAGGTATTGCATCATTGACTTCTTTAGCTTATCCTGCAGGCTGAATGAAAGAATTCTAACAAGTTCTTCTACCCACACAAACAGCGTGAATGGATGAGCGCCGTCTGTCAGTATACCCGAAAAATGCTTTCAGCTGATTGGATGCAGGTGCTGATCAGCCAACAATTTTCAGCTTGGCTTCGTTGACAAAATTTGATTGAGTAACGACTTTTGTTGAGGTGACGAAGCTTCCCGCTGTTATCGGCTCCTTTAAATAGGCTGAAATTCTAACAGTGCAAGGCAAGCTTAAGTCCACATAGTGTATAGATACTTGCATCTATGTCAGTCTGTGGTGTATGTGACCAGCTTTACATCTGGCTCTGCCTTAATCCAGACTTACTAAGAAATAACAGTATTTCTTTTTACCAATCCCCTCACAGATACAAAAACAGGACATTTTGGAAAGAGGAACATCTACCAATTTATGTAGAAATGTGATCCTGCAGATGCTGGCTAGCCCTATCCGTTTGACTGAAATTGCAGGAAACCCCTGGAAACAAGCCAGTTATCATGCAATGTACAAGCTCTACAAGAAAACAGCTTTTTCTAGGCAAACATATAACCTTACTGAGAGAGTTTGTGTCATTGATCCTGAAGCTGCAAAGGACCCGGTCCACATTCCGTGCGTATCTGAATCCATTCCCCCTTACAACCACTTGAAAGGACTCTATGAGAGAGATGAGTATTACACATAAAACAGAGTGTCATGGTTATCACATTTTAAGTCATTCTCCTCTTAGCAGTGGACTTATTTAAAAGAAAAAACACAATATGCAAAGTTCATTACAGCCAATCAGACTTTATCTTATCTTTTTTAAAGAGTTAAAAGCCATTGATTTGCTTGTCCATTTTTTTGCAACCTGTGTTACATTTGGGAGACTGTGGGGTGGATTTACTAAAGGCAAGTGGACGGTCTATTTGCCTTCAGTAAATTAACCCCTTCCTCTCACTTTGTCCCAGAAATGCAACAGAAAATGAGATGAAATCTCAACAAAGTGAGGGGAATTCTTCTCTTAGGAAGTTGCCCCCACCGGACATTACCAACACCTCTACATTGCATTTTCCACCACTTTGTGTCACAGTGACATGGTCACCAGGACAGAAGGGTGAGATGGATCTCCCCATTGGGGACACAGATGGCAAAAAAACAAGAGTAGGGTTTTAATGCTTCCCTTTTCAAAACTAAAACACATTTTGACTATACACTGAACACAAGGCCAGTATGTGAATCTGGCTAGTATCACATTACTCAGAAGGGTTCATATGCTCAGGTTGTTGGAAAGTTCTGGACTCCAGCCACAGTCAGATCCTGCCAGTACAGTACATGTTTTCTATGAAATTATATACTATCAGTGACTGATGGATTTTTCTATGATATCTTTAGATTAGGAATTTGGTTTATGTTGGCTCTTATGAATTGGCATGCTTTGTATACCAGACACAGCTGGTTATTGTCTCCTGTTATACCCTTAGAAACCAAACATAATGGTACTGAAAGCAATCCTTAGCAAATTTGTCACACATGTTCACTCTTATGCCGCGTAAACACGGTCGGAAATTCCGCCAGCAAAAGTCCGATGTGAGCTTTTGGTCCGAAATTCCGCCAGCAAAAGATTAAGAGCTGGTTCTCAAATTTTCTGACGGAAAAAATTCTGATGCATGCTCGGAAACAATTCGACGCATGCTTGGAAGCATTGAACGTCATTTTCTCGGCTCGTCATGGTGTTGTACGTCACCGCGTTCTTGACGGTCGAAAGTTCAGAGAACTTTTGTGTGACCGTGTGTATGCAAGCCAAGCTTGAGCGGAATTCCGTCGGAAAAACCATCCAAGGTTTTTCCGACGGAAAATCCGATCGTGTGTACGCGGCATTAGTCATACATTTATTTCTGTGCTACTGAATGCAAGAGAAATACAATAAAAATAAAATCTTAGTGACAATGTGTTTACATGCACTTACCCCCAGCACAAATACTGGATGGCTCTACAGCTAAAATTTCAATACATGACATCTTCAGAATCTGTTCAATAAAAATATAATGGATTAGTGATGTAGACAGGACTCTTCAGGTCTTTTTTTTCTGTAGATAAGCAAGCAGTGCACAAGCAGAGAGCTTAAGGCCCCATTCACACCCTCAGTGTTGTGTAGCTTGAAGCTCAAAGCTCCAAAAGGAGCTTTGAGCTTCAAGCTTCAAGCTATGGAGATGATTTAGATCTCCACTACAAGTCGCCTGAAGCCAAACACCTGAAGCTAAAAAAGGTTCTTGACTTTTTCTTGTAGTTCGATTGGAGCAGATTGGTGTGTTTTTATTCAGCGTTTTTTGTTCCATAGAAATTCCTGGAAATGCTTGATTTTAATGTTTTTGAGTATTTTAGTGCATTCTGTTTCACGTTTTTTAGTGTTTTTCTGGTAAAAACTGGTAAATTTCCAGTCTTGGCAGGTAGCCAAGCCTGGGTGTGTTTCGTGATCTGGGTTGGGAGTGGCTCAGAAATAGTGCTGGGTGACTCACAGGTGGTATCACTAGGACCTCCTACTTCCTTGGATTGGCAGGGGGCAGGCCTCCTTAAATACCCAGGGTCAGCCCAGCTGGGGAGGAGTTAATCGGGTAGAAGAATGGAGATGGAGTGTCGGTGGAGGGGGTGGTGACCTTGGGCCTGGGCTCAGGTGCAGACGGGGCCCTCCAAGAAAATGTGGAGGTGTCCTAGACAGGAGGCACAGGAGGAGAAAGAGAGGACAGCAGGAAAACACTGCCGAGCAAGTCTCCAGGAGTTCCACAGAGGCAGCCAGGAGGCCTGGTGAGTGAGCACATCATTGGGAGGACTGGGAGGCATGCCTGAATGGACTGATGTGGAGCAGTCTGGGATGGGTGCAGAGCCAGTCTGGAGGATGGTGTTGTCATGGGCAGTGGAGCGTGGCAGCTGCAGCCAGGAGGGCTGGCAGTGCCTGAAGAGATGGCACTGGGAGCAGTAGCCACTGGGACAGCTAGCACTGGGACTTTTCAATTTGCTACACCATAGGGGTCCGCGGTCCCTGCCCATAAAGAGCATTTGCTTTGGACCTAGTTGAGCCAGTGTCAGGCCTACAGTGCTAGTTAGTCTGGAGAAGGAAAGAGAGGGAGCGATGTGCAGGAGGAGTAAGGAGTGTTATCATTGATGTTTGATTCCATGGGCATCTCATAAGTCCCCATTCTATCCAAGTTCAATCTCCCTCAAAAAAACATAAAAAAACTAAGTGCAAGGACTGCCTCATGTTTCTGGATGAATGACAAGTGTGTGCCTGAATGGGGCAGGGTGATGGACGAACCACAATACTTAGCGGATCCTACATGGGTACCGTTACATTTTATTATATCTTTTCATGTGACAACACTGAAGAAATTACACTTGGGGGTACAGCTTGTATAACAGTGTCAATTTTCTGTCCCCTCAAAATAACTCAACGCACAGCCATTAATGTCTAAACCGCTGGCAACAAAAGTGTGTACGCTCTTAAGCGAAAATGTCCAAATTGGGCCAATTAGCCATTTTCCCTCCCCGATGTCATGTGACACTCAGGTGTGAATGGGAAGCAGGTGTGTTAAATTTAGTGTTATCGCTCTCACTCTCTCATACTGGTCACTGGAAGTTCAACATGGCACCTCATGACAAAGGACTCTCTGAGGATCTGAAAAAAAGAATTGTTGCTCTACATAATGATGGCCTAGGCTATAAGAAGATTGCCAAGACCCTAAAACTGAGCTTCAGCATGGTGCCCAAGACCATACAGCGGATTAACAGGACAGGTTCCACTCAGAACAGGCCACGCCATGGTCGACCAAAGAAGTTGAGTGCACGTGCTCAGCGTCATATCCAGAGGTTGTCTTTGGGAAATAGTCATATGAGTGCTGCCAGCATTGCTACAGAGGTTATAGGGGTGGGGGGTCAGCCTGTCAGTGCTCAGACCATACACCGCACACTGCATCAAATTGGTCTGCATGGATGTCGTCCCAGAAGGAAGCCTTTAATAAAGATGATGCACAAAAATACCCGGAAACAGTTTGCTGAAGATAAGCAGACTAAGGGAATGGATTACTGGAACCATGTCCTGTGGTCTGATGAGACCAAGATAAACTTATTTGGTTCATATGGTGTCAAGCGTGTGGCGGCAACCAGGTGAGGAATACAAAGACAAGTGTGTCTTGCCTACAGTCAAGCATGGTGGTGGGAGTGTCAAAGTCTGGGGCTGCATTAATGCTGCCGGCACTGGGGAGCTACAGTTCATTGAGGGAACCATGAATGCAATCCAAGACATGTCTCCAGACCTAAGCCCTATTGAGCATCTGTGGGGCATCCTCAAACAGAAGGTGGAGGAGCGCAAGGTCTCTAACATCCACCAGCTCTGCGATGTCATCATGGAGGAGTGAAAGAGGACTCCAGTGGCAACCTGTGAAGCTCTGGTGAACTCCATGCTCAAGAGGGTTAAGGCAGTGCTGGAAAATAATGGTGGCCACACAAAATATTGACACTTTGGGCACAATTTGGACATTTTCACTTAGGGGTGTACTCACTTTTGTTGCCAGCGGTTTAGACATTAATGGCTGTGTGTTGAGTTATTTTGAGGGGACAGCAAATTTACACTGCTATACAAGCTGTACACTCACTACTTTACATTGTAAATGCATTTTTTTTCAAACTTTAGTTTTTATCTTAAAGCGGAATTCCACCCTAAAAATTAACTTTCTATTAACAGCTTGCCTTTAATGTAAAAAAAAAAAAAAAATGATTAACTCACTTCTATCTGGCTGTTACTAGGCAGATTTCATAATCTGCCTAGTTCCTGGTCCTAGGTGGTTCAACTTCCTGTCCTAAGACCCCATTGCCTCCTGGGAAATGATGACACTCATTTCCCAGGAGTCTCTGGGCATTACTGTGCCTAAAAATTGCCCAGCATGCACCTCTCCCTGAAAACCAGGAAGAAAAAGGAACTGGGCTTCACATGCCCACACATATGATGGATACGGCCACAACATGAGCTGGAGGATATAATGCCGCATACACACGGCCGTTTTTCTCGTCGAAAAAAATGAAATTTTTCCCATTCTACGAGAAAAGCGATAGTCTGTGGGCTTTCTGTCGTTTTTTTCGACGAGAAAAACGGCATTAAAAACGATGAGAAAAATTAGAACATGTTCTAATTTTTCTCGTCGTTTTTTTCGACATGTTTTCCGCGGCAGTGTTTCCCATAGGGAAACACTGCCGCGGAGCCCACAGACGGTCGTTTTTCTCGTCAAGAGAAAAAATGACGTGAAAAACGACCGTGTGTGGGGAACAAGCTGTTCCCCCGTTTTAAATGACATTATTCACGGCGGTTTTTTAACCGCCGTGAATAATGATCGTGTGTACGCGGCATAAGGCAAGTGTTTGCAATGATTTTTGGAACGATTGGGGAGCTATTAATATGTTTTAGGGACTATTTAATGTGATTAATTTTAGCTTGCAAAAAAACAAAAAAAATTATGCCCGGAACCCCGCTTTAACCCGCCTAGCGGTTTTCCCGAGTCTGGCTCGGGGTAAGATTTCAGTACCTAAAGCGGTAACCCCGAGCCAGACTCGGGATCGCATCGCAAGATACAGGGGAGGATACAGGGGAAGTTACTTACCTTGTCCCTGGATCCTGCGATGTGTCCCGCTGTGTGAGCGAGCTGTCATCTCGCTTGATTCACACTGGTGAGTGCCGCCGAGCTCCGTTCCCTGCGACGTTGCGGCGCACAGGGGCGGAGTTCGGCGCCAAATTCAAAAAGTGAAACACACAGTATAGATGCAGTATACTGTAATCTTACAGATTACAGTACTGTATCAAATAATTACACACCCCATTTGTCCCTAGTGGTCTGTCCAGTGCCCTGCATGCACTTTTATATTATAAAAACTGTTCTTTCTGCCTGGAAACTGGAGATTGTCCATAGCAACCAAAAAGTGTCCCGATAATAATTTAGAATCACTTGCAGAATTGAGCGATAGTGATTTGTGTGGAAATTCGTCATCAAACACTAAAGCTAGGGACAGCGACAATTCTGCAACTGAGCAAATTTCAGTGTTTTTTATTTGATTACATTATTGAATAATTTTTATTATTATTACATTATTATTTGTTATAATTATTTATAGTTATTTATTATATTATAATTTATGATTTAGTTTTTTGAACTTTATCATACCCAGGATGTCTACTAGACTCTTGTTTGGACAGATTTAAGTAAGTTTATCCTAAGAATTGCAGGCCTACAATATAAAACGCCAAATTTCCATGCAAAATAATGGTACCGCTTTCAGCACCTAAAATCTGACAGAATCATACCGCCAGGGAGGTTAATGTAATTTTTGAGAAGGCAACAATGTACTGAGAAATACAGAGGCTGCCCTTTCTGGACAAGAATTTTAAAACTGCTAGGTAACTGGCTGTCATGTTGATCCAGTGACCTCAACGCCTTCCACTAATGCAGAACAACTTTATTTGTTGCATGATTGTTTAGGGGGAGTGTGTCTCACCAGTATTCAAGGCAAAGACAGCCACAGAATTAACTCTTTTAAAGGATCAGCAATGTCAGCCTCCAAATTTTTGAAGACGTTCCAAAACTGCCTCTGTATGGAAATAAGCTCTATATGCCTACTATTTATACCAAAAATGGAAAATAAGTAACATAGACAATATTTTCACATTATATTTCCCTCACAAAACACAAGCAATGAGGATTTCTGCATTTCATCTCCTTCAATTCCAACCAAAAAAGCCTTCCCCAGCTTTTAACTAGGTGCCAAATGCCGTAATGAAAGAGTATGCTCTTATTTCTGTTAATCTGCATACCACAGGAAAAAATTCTCCTGGAAAAAATAATCTTTCCAAGTTCCAGATTTTAACTTCCTGAAAATACAGTGCAAGCGGGAGTTATAATTGTAGCCCTGTCTACTTCCCAGCGCCATTACTTCTTTTAAGAGACACATTTACTCATCCAGACAGTTCTTATAAGGTGTTAGGTTTTATCAGCACAGTTTTGTTATTTTCCTTCCACAACCCAAAAGGGTACTGGTAGTGTTCAGTGTATGTATTATTACAAGTCACACATACTTGAATCAATGGGACACATGTTAGCAATATATAAATGAGTTATTTTGATGAATTTAATGCAAAAATAATCAACCTTCATCCTGTGACCCAATGCCTAGGCAAATATCATATGACCTCTGGCTACAAGGATCATTGTGAATGTTTAAAGAGTAACTCCACTTTTGTTAAGAAAAAAACATTCCCCTCTGGGTGATCTATGTACAGTTCAAGGATTTTAAGAAACTTTGTTACAGATTCGTACTTTTTGTTATTCTGAAGAAATCCCTGTGTGTTTGTCAGTGTCCATGTGGGAAAGTAAATCTAATAAGAGTGGTTTTCTTAATTATCAATAAGCTGTGCAACTGCAGGGCTCTAATGAGGAAAATTGCAGGATCCCTTTAGACATGATTTCCTATTGGAAATATCTCACCAAAAAGGACATTTTTGTTGCAGGGGGTGCCTGAAATCTGACTTGTATCTTTGTGCAGACTTCTGGGAAAATCAGTGAGCCAATCACACAAGCAGGAAATGATGTTTTTGGGCGGCGTTCTGTATACATTCTGTGTACAGAACACCTCCAGGTAGCCATATTACATTTTGAAGAAAATTACAGCGACGCAGATTGAAAAGGAAAGGGTAATTTTTAACAACATTCAATTACAATATGTCGCAATTGTATACACATTTTTTTTTTATTTGCTATTTTTTCCCACAAAAGTGGAGTTAAACTTTAACAACACTATAGATAGTGTACTGTGGACTTGCAGTTAGGGGGTCAGCTCAGCAAGGCACCATATCTGTTCTATGTTATTAATAGATAAGCAGAGTCTGATTAGTGATGAACAAATATGGCTGCCTTTATGTTTCAAATGACACATACAACAAGGTAAACACATTTTGAGAAGATTATTTTATTTAAGTTGATGTCCTATCCTCTTTTACTAGCTTTTGATTTCACTGTACATTTCATTGTATAAAGAAAGACAATGGATAAGAAGCACAGTAACCCAATTTAAACATTTTTAACTGCTGAGAGAGTCTGTCATGACGTGAGTAGTTATTCTCAGGGTCTGAACCCACATGTCTGGATCTGCACGGAATCTCTGCACTTGCCTAAGGGGTGGAAGCTGCAATCTGAGAAATTGATGAGCTTTTGTTTTCTTAGATCCTGCTGATTTGCTATTATATTACAAATCAAAATGGGATTAAAGAAGGTTTTTTTAAGGTTTCTTAAATAATCAACTCTAAAGCAATTTTCTAAAGTAGATTTTCATTCTCTTTCTCCCTGGACAGATTTCTGGCATCTCATAATTATCCAGTCATGCTTATTAAATGCATAATAACGATCAAACAAAGGTGAAATGGTCATGCTTAGTCTTGCATAGACGTCTTCATATTAAGTAGAAATTCTGACACATTGTAACTGACATGTCTTGCATATGTAAAGACCGGTGCCCTACAGCAATCAATCAGCAATCACTGACCACTTTAGAATAATGACAATTACAATCTGTTGAATTTATTGTACAGCGTCTTGTTAAATAGTCTAAACTATACATATACAGTATATTTGGGATATGATGTGTGTTTACAAATGATGCAAGCTTTGGGGAATTTCTTTCTAGTCACGCTTTTTTAAAATACAGGGCATGTGGGGACAATTTCTCGTTAGCCCCCTAGGCAGTGCTTATCTATAGTAATTGAACTAGGAACAGTAGGTAATGGAAACAATCTTTTCAGTCCAGGGGACCAAGTTTGGGGGGGGGGGTTACCTTAATGCAAAGAATACGCTATTTAAAAAATAACCTACTTGTAAAAGTTGGACACTTTTGGTATGGCCTTATTAGAATAAACAGATACGCATATTACTGCAGAAAAATCTCCCCATTGATTCGACTCACGACTTGCCTACCATCATTGAAAAAACCTTTTTTGTTGATTTATGTCTATAAACCCTAAGTGTGGAAAATAGAACTGCATATATTACATTCGGAAATTGAGTTTCAGCTCTTTAGCTGTTGCTGATCTGCAGCAACAAGTTTATGTACAAGAGAAGTATGGGAATAGTTTTTTTTTTTAAATAATACTTACCTAGATGAATGCTTCATCTGGGATCCCACCATCTCCCTGAGCAGAGAGCTGGTGACTGTCTGTCAGCTGCTCTCTGCTCTGCCCCCCTACCCACTCTCACTGGAGCGCTGGGCTATGGAGGGGGCGGGAGCGGCCTGCTCATCCTTGCAGCGGACTGCTGAGAGGCTGAGCCGGGTGCCAGTCCAGGCATGTGGGTGGATCCCGACCACATGGTTGCAATCTTTCCCAAGCCTGGACCAGCATTGTGACGTCAGCCGACAGCAGGCTTTAGCCCGCTGTCTGCTGAAAACAGGTCACAGCAGTGCAAAACGAACTGCACTCCTGTGATCCACAGGAGAAGTACAGCCAAACGAGCTTTGGCTGTACTTTTTCTTTAACACTTACCACATGGTATGGTGTTAAGTTGAGTTTTGCATACATACACCAAATAACTGAGGCTGAATAGGCAATGTGACCCAGTCATGAGATCATGTGCCAGGGTCATGTATAAAACAGAAGGGCTTCCTTCAAAGTTCATCGCTGACACACAAATGCAACTTTAATTATATTTCCTGAGACTTTAATTATATTTCCTGAGACTGCAATTTTTTAGGGTTATTTCCTAACCTTTAGATAGAGTAATACTGACATTTTTGCTGCAGTAGTGATATGTATATGATCTGTTAGCATACATCCCTGCATCTCCCATCAAGCTTGAATCTTTAATCTCTTTCTCATCTGGAAATTTTCCATCTTGTTTAATTCATGTACAGATTGTTCCAGTTCCATAGAATTGGCCTTTCCATTGCTTTCACTTTTTCTCTAACTTTCTTCTTTTTTTTTCTTGAATTTTCATCTAATTTGGGAAGTTTTCAGTTTAAGTTCTTTCAAATTCCAAGGAAATAACTAGTAAAGTCTATTCATTTCAGAATGGTAAAGTGGAAGTAAACTCTCCTATCGTTTTCAGCCAAGGAAGCTGCCATCTTGGCCTCTCTTTAATCTTCAACTGCCATGATGCTGCACATGTGATCAGTTATGACACCAGCCATTGGATGGTTTAAAAGTTTGGTTGAGAGCACATCCAATGTGACAGCTACATTCCTGGCATGTGCCAGAAATGTAACGGTTTTTGAAACTGTCAAATCTATGGGTTTACTTCCGCTTTAAGGCTGCTTTCACACTGGGGCAGTATAGGCGTCGGCAGTAAAGCGGCGCTATTTTTAGCGGCGCTTTACCATCATTTTTGCGTGGGTATTCGGCCATTGGCGGGGCGCTTTTAACCCCCGCTAGCAGCCAAAAAAGGGTTAAAACCACCCGCAAAGCGCTGCTGCAGCAGCACTTTGACGGCGGTATAGCCGCGCTGCCCCATTGATTTCAATGGGCAGGAGCGGTGGAGGAGCGGTATACTTTTTTTAGCGTCCTGCCAGCGCACCACTCCAGTGTCAAAGCTCTCTGGCCTTGACACTGGAGAGACAGGAGCGGCTCTTTCAGGGTGCTTTGCAGGAGCTAATTTTAGCGCTGTAGCGCCTGCAAAGCGCCCCAGTGTGAAAGGGGTCTTAAAGCAAACAAAATCTTGAACTACTTTTAAATGATATTCAAATGTTTTCAGTATTTTCATACAAATTTTCCCAAGAATTTTTAAACAAATTTTCGTTCGAAATTCTCTTAGTGTATAACCAGCTTTAGTAACTCTCCCCCTTGTTCTGCATCATACTTGTCCATTGCAAAACATACACTTTATTACCAAAAGTATTGGGACGCCTGCCTTTACACGCATATGAAATTTATTGGCATCCCAAGTCTTAGTCCGTAGGGTTCAATATTGAGCTGGCCCACCCTTTGTAGCTACAAATCTTCTGGGAAGGCTGTCCACAGGGTTTAGGAGTGTGTCTATGGGAATGTTTGACCATTTTTCCAGAAGTGCATTTGTGAGGTCAGGCACTGATGTTGGACGAGAAGGACTGGCTTGCAGTCGCCGCTCTAATTCATTTCAAAAGTGTTCTGTCGGGTTGAGGTCAGGATTCTGTGCAAGACAGTCAAGTTCTTCCACCCCAGACTCGCCTTATCCATGTCTTTATGGACCTTGCTCTTCATCCCAAGCCCAACCTTTTTCAAGCCAATTAGAGCCTCAGGCTCTAATCATGTGGTTTGAGAAAAAAACTCATAGAAACCTATGAGTCCGGTGCCCCGCATGCATCCCTGCATGCAAACTAGGGGGGCGGTGCCACTGTGCCCCTTATAGACCGGCCGAACCTGGTATAACCACTGCAAATTGAGGACGTCAATCGATATCCTATGGTCGGCAAGAGGTTAAACATCAAAATTTGACTGTGACAAATGCTGTTTTCACCCCAGTGATAGAGCCTAAGGTAGGCAGTAAGATGAGTATGCACAACAGTTCGTTTATAACAATGTACTGTTTCAAGATAATGCATAAGGACATGGATGAAAACTATGTAATTGAATAATATAATTATTTGATAATTTTCTCAGCTCAATCTGTTCTTATGAGAGGACAAGGGAGATTAAAAAATCATTCTATCTACTTTTATCTAAGTGTTAGTAAAGACTATATAGTACTTACTGAGCCTATGATATCATGAAGTGCTTCGAAGCCCCCATTTACAGGAAAGACGTGGTCTCTGCTGTCAGCTATTCGTGCCAGCTGAGTCCCCGCGGGAGGAAAAAGAAAGAATGTTACAACAGACAAAGAATCCAACTGTAGCAACAAAATATTCCGTATAATCATGTTTTTTTAGTCTAGTCCCTAATGCACTCTAGATTGTTTTATAATAATAAACTTCAGTTCTAATAACATGAACAAAGATAGTAGAAAAGTCAAATAGACATACAGTATATAATCCTAAAGCGGTTCCTCGCCCTGTCAAAACCAGGTACCAACTCTCCTTTTCCCAAAAAAGTGCCAAAACCTAAAGAGGAGGGGGGAGGAGGCAGACAAACCAAACTTTCCCTTTTGGGTAAACTTCTGCATTAAATGGGTTTGCTGCTTTTAGACTTAAAGCGGAGCTCCAAACAAAAGGGGAAGCTCTGCATGTTTGCACACCTCCCCTTCCATTGCTACATTTGGCACTTTTGGGGGGTGGGGGCAGATACATTTGACAGGTACCCGCTCCCACTTCCAGATAAGATCGCTGCATGGCACGCATGGCGATCTACGACATATCCGGCCCCTCTTCCTTCCCCCTGCTGCCTTGTGGGACCTGTGTGTGTCTCAGAAGATGGCGGAACCATTCAGAAAGTGCAGCACAACTCACGAATGTGCAGTAGGAGACTGGCTGTGAAGCCTGAAGGCTTCACTGCTAGTTTCCCTTACTTACAATGCCAGCGCCTGCAGCCGAAGCCCATGGACGAATCAGCTTGGGGTGCCAACATCACGGGATCCCTGGACAGGTAACTGTTCTTATATTAAAATTCAGCAGCTACAGTATTTGTAGCTGCTGACTTTTACATTTTTTTTCAGATGGAGCTCAGTTTTAAAAATTAATAAACATGTGCTACTTACCTACTCTGTGCAATGGTAGAGAGCAATATCTTACCTCCTCTTCTGGGATCCCACGCTTTTGCTGTCTGCTCCTCCTCTTCTCTAAATGCCCCTGTAGCGCCCTGCTCCTGATGATCAGGCGCTATGTTAAATTTAGTGGGTGTCTGAGCTGGTAGTTAGCTCAGACTTTGTAATAATGAAGGCTAAATCAGCCTCTGTTCTGGCTATGGCTGTGTTTGGAAGGACTTCCCACTGTTTGCCTGTAGGTGGCGTTACCACCCCAGGCCAATGTTGGAACACAAGCAGGCCAGAGAGTATTGGGTATTTTTCCCCGGGAACAGCTCAGTGGGAGTGGTCTCCCCTCTGAGCATGCTGGGGAAGGGTACTTAAGGGGCAGACGCCATTTCTCGGCTCTCTTCGCCTCGTGGCCCTCCTGGCTCGAGGCATGTGATACTGGAATTTCAGCCGCGGAGCCATGTTGGCCCGAGGCTGCATCTCTGCCAGGTAGGCCCAGTTGTCCTGATTGGGGCCTACACTTTGAAGGTGATCCTGTGCTGTCTGTCCTGCGGGAGGAAGCCACTCAATGGAGGAAACCAGGGGAGGACCTGCCCTGGAGAGGACCAAGCGGAAGGCTGGTATCTTGAGGAAGGCCTGGTGACCCTATTGGAGGATGCACCGTAGCTAAAGTTACCTTACAGTCTTTCGGGTTGGCTTAAAGGCTCTTAAACTGTAAGGCTGGATATCCGAGTACTAAAATCCTGTGGCAGAGGAATATTGAACAGTTCAGCGTAATCATCCTAAAGGTCTGTGGCAGAGACTGTTATTTCTTTATTTGTTCGTGCATCATCCCGGCTGCTAGGCCAAGTGAGAGAGGCCTATCCGGGTGAGCAATACCCACTTGAAGGAAAGTGGTGAGTGTGACTTCGAAGCTTAGAAGTTTCCCCAGTGATCTGCTGTGTGTGCCTGAACCTTCCCCTAACCCTCCATCCCTCTATCTATGCAAGTTTGTGTGGAAATAAAGCCTGACGAAAAGGATTCATAACTTGTGTGGACATTGAACTCTCTATAGACTCTCATCCCCTAGACAACGAACAGTGAGGTAACGTGCAAGGCCCAAATCTAAACCAGCAGCTCCTACGGGGGTGTGCTACACGTGGGGGCTCGTCCAAGATTTGCCGTTACCTCTCGCAACTGGACTGAAAGATGGTATTGTTTCACCGAGAGTCTACAAGTAAGTGGGCCATATTTTTCTTCCAGACACTGGGGACAGTGTCTTGTTGTAGTGGGGGGAGTATGTAGCGCCCTGCTCCTGATGATCAGGCGCTATGTTAAATTTAGTGGGTGTCTGAGCTGGTAGTTAGCTCAGACTTTGTAATAATGAAGGCTAAATCAGCCTCTGTTCCGGCTATGGCTGTGTTTGGAAGGACTTCCCACTGTTTGCCTGTAGGTGGCGTTACCACCCCAGGCCAATGTTGGAACACAAGCAGGCCAGAGAGTATTGGGTATTTTTCCCCGGGAACAGCTCAGTGGGAGTGGTCTCCCCTCTGAGCATGCTGGGGAAGGGTACTTAAGGGGCAGACGCCATTTCTCGGCTCTCTTCGTCTCGTGGCCCTCCTGGCTCGAGGCATGTGATACTGGAATTTCAGCTGCGGAGCCATGTTGGCCCGAGGCTGCATCTCTGCCAGGTAGGCCCAGTTGTCCTGATTGGGGCCTACACTTTGAAGGTGATCCTGTGCTGTCTGTCCTGCGGGAGGAAGCCACTCAATGGAGGAAACCAGGGGAGGACCTGCCCTGGAGAGGACCAAGCGGAAGGCTGGTATCTTGAGGAAGGCCTGGTGACCCTATTGGAGGATGCACCGTAGCTAAAGTTACCTTACAGTCTGTCGGGTTGGCTTAAAGGCTCTTAAACTGTAAGGCTGGATATCCGAGTACTAAAATCCTGTGTCAGAGGATTATTGAACAGTTCAGCTTAATCATCCTAAAGGTCTGTGGCAGAGACTGTTATTTCTTTATTTGTTCGTGCATCATCCCGGCTGCTAGGCCAAGTGAGAGGGGCCTATCCGGGTGAGCAATACCCACTTGAAGGAAAGTGGTGAGTGTGACTTCGAAGCTTAGAAGTTTCCCCAGTGATCTGCTGTGTGTGCCTGAACCTTCCCCTAACCCTCCATCCCTCTACCTATGCAAGTTTGTGTGGAAATAAAGCCTGACGAAAAGGATTCATAACTTGTGTGGACATTGAACTCTCTATAGACTCTCATCCCCTAGACAACGAACAGTGAGGTAACGTGCAGGGCCCAAATCTAAACCAGCAGCTCCTACGGGGGTGTGCTACACGTGGGGGCTCGTCCAAGATTTGCCGTTACCTCTCGCAACTGGACTGAAAGATGTTATTGTTTCACCGAGAGTCTACAAGTAAGAGGGCCATATTTTTCTTCCAGACACTGGGGACAGTGTCTTGTTGTAGTGGGGGGAGTATGTAGCGCCCTGCTCCTGATGATCAGGCGCTATGTTAAATTTAATGGGTGTCTGAGCTGGTAGTTAGCTCAGACTTTGTAATAATGAAGGCTAAATCAGCCTCTGTTTCAGCTATGGCTGTGTTTGGAAGGACTACCCCCTGTTTGCCTGTAGGTGGCGTTACCACCCTAGGCCAATGTGGGAACACAAGCAGGCCAGAGTGTATTGGGTATTTTTCTCCGGGAACAGCTCAGTGGGAGTGGTCTCCCCACTGAGCATGCTGGGGAAGGGTACTTAAGGGGCAGACGCCATTTCTCTGGTCTCTTCGCCTCGTGGCCCTCCTGGCTCGAGGTATGTGATACTGGAATTTCAGCCGCGGAGCCATGTTGGCCCGAGGCTGCATCTCTGCCAGGTAGGCCCAGTTGTCTTGCTTTGGGCCTACACTTTGAAGGTGATCCTGTGCTGTCTGTCCTGCGGGAGGAAGCCACTCAATAGAGGAAACCAGGGGATGACCTGCCCTGGAGAGGACCAAGCGGAAGGCTGGTATCTTGAGGAAGGCCTGGTGACCCTATTGGAGAATGCCCCATAGCTAAAGTTACCTTACAGTCTGCCGGGTTGGCTTAAAGGCTCTTAAACTGTAAGGCTGGATATCCAGGTACTAAAATCCTGTGGCAGAGGATTATTGAACAGTTCAACTTAATCATCCTAAAGGTTTGTGGAAGAGACTGTTATTTCTTTATTTGTTTGTGCATCATCCCGGCTGCTAGGCCAAGTGAGAGGGGCCTATCCGGGTGAGCAATACCCACTTGAAGGAAAGTGGTGAGTGTGACTTCGAAGCTTAGAAATTTCCCCAGTGATCTGCTGTGTGTGCCTGAACCTTCCCCTAACCCTCCATCCCTCTACCTATGCAAGTTTGTGTGGAAATAAAGCCTGACAAAAAGGATTCATAACTTGTGTGGACATTGAACTCTCTATAGACTCTCATCCCCTAGACAACGAACAGTGAGGTAATGTGCAAGGCCCAAATCTAAACCAGCAGCTCCTACGGGGGTGTGCTACACGTGGGGGCTCGTCCAAGATTTGCCGTTACCTCTCGCAACTGGACTGAAAGATGTTATTGTTTCACCGAGAGTCTACAAGTAAGAGGGCCATATTTTTCTTCCAGACACTGGGGACAGTGTCTTGTTGTAGTGGGGGGAGTATGTAGCGCCCTGCTCCTGATGATCAGGCGCTATGTTAAATTTAATGGGTGTCTGAGCTGGTAGTTAGCTCAGACTTTGTAATAATGAAGGCTAAATCAGCCTCTGTTTCAGCTATGGCTGTGTTTGGAAGGACTACCCACTGTTTGCCTGTAGGTGGCGTTACCACCCCAGGCCAATGTTGGAACACAAGCAGGCCAGAGTGTATTGGGTATTTTTCTCCGGGAACAGCTCAGTGGGAGTGGTCTCCCCGCTGAGCATGCTGGGGAAGGGTACTTAAGGGGCAGACGCCATTTCTCTGGTCTCTTCGCCTCGTGGCCCTCCTGGCTCGAGGTATGTGATACTGGAATTTCAGCCGCGGAGCCATGTTGGCCCGAGGCTGCATCTCTGCCAGGTAGGCCCAGTTGTCTTGCTTTGGGCCTACACTTTGAAGGTGATCCTGTGCTGTCTGTCCTG
Source organism: Rana muscosa (assembly GCA_029206835.1). Classification (NCBI taxonomy): domain Eukaryota; kingdom Metazoa; phylum Chordata; class Amphibia; order Anura; family Ranidae; genus Rana; species Rana muscosa. The sequence continues at coordinate 214,492,455 of CM055118.1, forward strand.
CGGGAGGAAGCCACTCAATAGAGGAAACCAGGGGAGGACCTGCCCTGGAGAGGACCAAGCGGAAGGCTGGTATCTTGAGGAAGGCCTGGTGACCCTATTGGAGAATGCCCCATAGCTAAAGTTACCTTACAGTCTGCCGGGTTGGCTTAAAGGCTCTTAAACTGTAAGGCTGGATATCCAGGTACTAAAATCCTGTGGCAGAGGATTATTGAACAGTTCAACTTAATCATCCTAAAGGTTTGTGGAAGAGACTGTTATTTCTTTATTTGTTTGTGCATCATCCCGGCTGCTAGGCCAAGTGAGAGGGGCCTATCCGGGTGAGCAATACCCACTTGAAGGAAAGTGGTGAGTGTGACTTCGAAGCTTAGAAATTTCCCCAGTGATCTGCTGTGTGTGCCTGAACCTTCCCCTAACCCTCCATCCCTCTACCTATGCAAGTTTGTGTGGAAATAAAGCCTGACAAAAAGGATTCATAACTTGTGTGGACATTGAACTCTCTATAGACTCTCATCCCCTAGACAACGAACAGTGAGGTAACGTGCAAGGCCCAAATCTAAACCAGCAGCTCCTACGGGGGTGTGCTACACGTGGGGGCTCGTCCAAGATTTGCCGTTACCTCTCGCAACTGGACTGAAAGATGTTATTGTTTCACCGAGAGTCTACAAGTAAGAGGGCCATATTTTTCTTCCAGACACTGGGGACAGTGTCTTGTTGTAGTGGGGGGAGTATGTAGCGCCCTGCTCCTGATGATCAGGCGCTATGTTAAATTTAATGGGTGTCTGAGCTGGTAGTTAGCTCAGACTTTGTAATAATGAAGGCTAAATCAGCCTCTGTTTCAGCTATGGCTGTGTTTGGAAGGACTACCCACTGTTTGCCTGTAGGTGGCGTTACCACCCCAGGCCAATGTTGGAACACAAGCAGGCCAGAGTGTATTGGGTATTTTTCTCCGGGAACAGCTCAGTGGGAGTGGTCTCCCCGCTGAGCATGCTGGGGAAGGGTACTTAAGGGGCAGACGCCATTTCTCTGGTCTCTTCGCCTCGTGGCCCTCCTGGCTCGAGGTATGTGATACTGGAATTTCAGCCGCGGAGCCATGTTGGCCCGAGGCTGCATCTCTGCCAGGTAGGCCCAGTTGTCTTGCTTTGGGCCTACACTTTGAAGGTGATCCTGTGCTGTCTGTCCTGCGGGAGGAAGCCACTCAATAGAGGAAACCAGGGGAGGACCTGCCCTGGAGAGGACCAAGCGGAAGGCTGGTATCTTGAGGAAGGCCTGGTGACCCTATTGGAGAATGCCCCATAGCTAAAGTTACCTTACAGTCTGCCGGGTTGGCTTAAAGGCTCTTAAACTGTAAGGCTGGATATCCAGGTACTAAAATCCTGTGGCAGAGGATTATTGAACAGTTCAACTTAATCATCCTAAAGGTTTGTGGAAGAGACTGTTATTTCTTTATTTGTTCGTGCATCATCCCGGCTGCTAGGCCAAGTGAGAGGGGCCTATCCAGGTGAGCAATACCCACTTGAAGGAAAGTGGTGAGTGTGACTTCGAAGCTTAGAAGTTTCCCCAGTGATCTGCTGTGTGTGCCTGAACCTTCCCTTAACTCTTCATCCCTCTACCTATGCAAGTTTGTGTGGAAATAAAGCCTGACGAAAAGGATTCATAACTTGTGTGGACATTGAACTCTCTATAGACTCTCATCCCCTAGACAACGAACAGTGAGGTAACGTGCAAGGCCCAAATCTAAACCAGCAGCTCCTACGGGGGTGTGCTACACGCCGGGGCTCGTCCGGGATTTGCCATTACCTTTCGCAACTGGACTGAAAGATGTTATTGTTTCACCGAGAGTCTACAAGTAAGAGGGCCATATTTTTCTTCCAGACACTGGGGACAGTGTCTTGTTGTAGTGGGGGGAGTATGTAGCGCCCTGCTCCTGATGATCAGGCGCTATGTTAAATTTATTGGGTGTCTGAGCTTGTAGTTAGCTCAGACTTTGTAAAAATGAAGGCTAAATCAGCCTGTTTCAGCTATGGCTGTGTTTGGATGGACTTCCCACTGTTTGCCTGTAGGTGGCGTTACCACCCCAGGCCAATGTTGGAACACAAGCAGGCCAGAGTGTATTGGGTATTTTTCCCCGGGAACATCTCAGTGGTCTCCCCGTTGAGCATGCTGGGGAAGGGTACTTAAGGGGTAGACTCAATTTCTCGGCTCTCTTCGCCTCGTGGCCCTCCTGGCTCGAGGTATGTGATAATGGAATTTCAGCCACGGAGCCATGTTGGCCCGAGGCTGCATCTCTGCCAGGTAGGCCCAGTTGTTCTGATTGGGGCCTACACTTTGAAGGTGATCCTGTGCTGTCTGTCCTGCGGGAGGAAGCCACTCAATGGAGGAAACCAGGGGAGGACCTGCCCTGGAGAGGACCAAGCGTAAGGCTGGTATCTTGAGGAAGGCCTGGTGACCCTATTGGAGGATGCACCATAGCTAAAGTTACCTTACAGTCTGTCAGGTTGGCTTAAAGGCTCTTAAACAGCTGGATATCCGGGTACTAAAGTCCTGTGGCAGGGGATTATTGAACAGTTCAACTTAATCATTCTAAAGTTCTGTGGCAGGGACTGTTATTTCTTTATTTGTATGTGCATCATCCCGGCTGCTAGGCCAAATGAGAGAGGCCTATCCGGGTGAGCAATACCCACTTGAAGGAAAGTGGTGAGTGTGACTTTGAAGCTTAGAAGTTTCCCCAGTGATCTGCTGTGTGTGCCTGAACCTTCCCCTAACTCTCCATCCCTCTACCTATGCAAGTTTGTGTGGAAATAAAGCCTGAGGAAAAGGATTCATAACTTGTGTAGACATTGAACTCTCTATAGACTCTCATCCCCTAGATAACGAACAGTGAGGTAACGTGCAAGGCCCAAATCTAAACCAGCAGCTCCTACGGGGGTGTGCTACACTCCCATAGCAAGCTGTGTGCTATTGGGGAGTGGGCACTTGTGCTAGAATGCATCTATATAAACACCTCACAGGATTTGATTAACAGCCCCTACTCCCGCTGCTGCCCCTGTGTCCTGTGGGCAGATGGAGAGAGAGCAGTGCTGCTGCAGATGGGCACAGCACTGGATCGAAAGAGCAGCCATGTAAGTTTTTAGGTGGTGCCTGGGGGAGCTGATCACGGGAGGTTTATTTTTTATTTTTTCCTTAATGCAGAGAAAACATTCCGGTAAAAAAACCTTAAAGCGGAAGTAAACCCAACAATTTAATAGTTTCAAAAAACAGTTACATTTGCATGCCGGAAATGCTAACTGTCACATTGGTTGTGCTCTCAACCAAACTGTCACACCATCCAATGGCTGGTGGCATAACTGATCACATGTGCAGCATCATGGCAGTAGAAAATAAACAGAGTCCAAGATGTCAGCTTTCTTGGCTGAAAATGATAGGAGGGTTTACTTCCACTTTAAGCCTGTAGAACCACTTTAACCACTTCAGCCCCGAACCATTTGGCTGTCAAATGACTGGGACACTTTTTGCGATTTGGCACTGTGTCGCTTTAACTGACAATTGCGCGGTCATGTGACATGGCTCCCAAACAAAATTGACGTCCTTTTTTCCCCACAAATAGAGCTTTCTTTTGGTGATATTTGATCACCTCTGCGGTTTTTATTTTTTGCGCTATAAACAAAAATAGAGCGACAATTTTGAAAAAAAAATTTTTTTTAAAAAAAGCAAATTTCTTCTCAGTTTAGGCTGATACATATTCATCTACATATTTTTGGTAAAAAAAATTGCAATAAGCATATATTGATTGGTTTGCGCAAAAGTTATAGCGTCTAGAAAATATAGGAGGTAGTTTTATGGCATTTTTATTATTATTATCTTTTTTACTTGTTATGGCGGCGATCTGTGATTTTTATTGTCACTGCGACATTATGGCGGACACATCGGACACTTTTGCCGCTATTTTGGGACCATTCACATTTATACAGCGATCAGTGCTATAAAAATGCGCTGATTACTGTATAAATGTGACTGGTAGGGAAGGGGTTAAGTGTGTCCTATGCAGTGATTCTGTTAGGGGGCGTGACTTACTGTGACACGTCACTGATCGCTGCTCCCGATGAGAGGGAAAAGACGATCAGTGCTGTGTCCCCTGGCAAAACAGGGAGATGCCTTGTTTACAAAGGCATCCCTCGTTCTGCGGTTCTGTGACCCGATCGCGGGACACCGGCGGACATCGAGTCCACGGGTCGGCGTGCGCACGCTAGGAGGCAGGTTCAAAGCAACATATATATACATTGCTTTGCCTGCCCGTGCCATTCTGCCGATGTAAATGTGCGTGAGGCAGTCGGCAAGCGGCTAAGTGGGCGCTGATTTAAGTTCCACATTAAACGTAAAAAAAAAATATATACCAAAAACAAAATGATATATATACCAGTAAATGATCTTAATAAGTGCATGATATCATAACATAGCATAATTTCTGTAATAATAATATCAGTATCAGTGGACATAAAGTTTATCTATTTCTGATTCTTTCAATACAATAAATATATTACCTGTGTCTCATTGAAGTCTTTCACTCCTACACAATAAACTTGAGCTCCCAAGTCACGAGACCTGTTAGCCTAAAAGGGATATAGAAAACTCAATATTAACATAAAAAAATATATATACAAATGAATTGCATGAACATGTAGCACCCCTCTACCTTAGGTAGGTGCTAAGTGTAGTGTTTTTGTGTAAGCTGCCAGTGTAGGTAAATTTAAGCAGGTCTATGCTGCGAGCTAGGCCTGTTTGTTATGATCTGGGGGCAGGGGAGTGGTTTAGTATAGCAGTAGGTGACTGACATGTACTTTAGCCTTGGGCGCCTCCCCTGTTTCCAGGGAGAATGTTCTGGAAAAGGGTCAGGGCAGAAAGCTGGAGTGACATGGGTTACATGTGAGGAGCTCTGACCAATCCCCAACTAGGATTGGCAGGGGGCAGGCCTCCTACATATACCCATGGTCAGCCTGCTGGGGGGGAGTTGTCGGCTGGGTGAACTGAAGGATGGAGTGCTAGACTGTCGTGCAGGAGGGACACCCCCATCGGGGGGGGTGTAACTCAGGCGGAGGAGCATGGGATCTGGGAGGGAGCCTCTCCTTACACGGTCATGGAACAGGAGCTGGAAGAGGCAGTGGGTCTGCATGTCCGGAGTAAGTCCTTCAGGAAGGATCCAAGGCAGGTGTCAGTGAGTGAAAGCACAGTGGAGAGATCTGGAAGAGACATGCCAGAGGAGCTGGATGCAGAGCCAGAGTTAGAGACTGTGGAGTTTGTGTCAAATCGATGCAGCCATGAGGGCAGGCAGGATTTGCAAGTCGGACTTGCTGGGATCAGTAGTCCATCACCATTAACCACTTCCCTACCCACCCATAGTCAAATGACGTCCATAGATGGGCTCTCCCATCCTGGGTGGACGTCATATGACGTCATGGGCTTTGTGGGGGGGATATCTGAATGATGCCTGCAGTTAGAGGCATCATTCAGATATCCTTCTCTTCAGCTGGCAATTCTGCGCACGATAAGAATGATCATAGCGGTGGTTCCGCCGCTTGATCGTTATTATAGGCGGTGGGAGGGGACATCCCTCCCTCCCACCACCATCCGGTGCTTCTCCGGGCTCTCCCGTGCCATCGGGGGCCCGGAGAATGAATCGTCCAGCGCCGCTGTCTTGTCACATGACAAGAATAGAGATGACTGGTGACCAGATGGTCACCAGTCATCTCTATGACCATCGGAGGCCCGGGCGTGATGTGATGACGTCACGCCCAGGTCCTCAGAAGTAAACAAAGCCGCCATTGCGGCTAGTAAGCATGAGATTGGTGAAAAAAAATTCACGATCTCATGCTTTCCAGCCTGGAGGAGAGATGTGGGGTCTTTTTGACCCAGCATCTCTCCATAAAGAGGACCTGTCACACACCATTCCTATTACAAGGGATGTTTACATTCCTTGTAATAGGAATAAAAGTGATAAAAAAAAAGAAAATGTAAAAAAAAGTAAAAAATAAAAAATAATAAAAAATAAATAAAACGCCCCTGTCCCCGGTAGCTCGCGATCAGAAGCGAACGCACACTTAAGTCCCGCCCACATATGTAAACGCCATTCAAACCACACATGTGAGGTATCGCCACGTGCGTTAGAGCGCGTGCAACAATTCTAGCACTAGACCTCCTCTGTAACTCTAACCTGGTAACCTGTAAAAAAATTCAAAGCGTCGCCTATGGAGATTTTTAAGAACCGAAGTTTGGCGCCATTCCATGAGTGTGCGCAATTTTAAAGCATGACATGTTAGATATCTATTTACTCGGCGTAACATAATCTTTCATATTTTACAAAAAAATTGGACTAACTTTACTGTTTTGTTATTTTTTAATTCATGAAACCATTTTTTTTCCAAAAAAAAGCCAATTGAAAAATTATTGCGCAAATACCGTGCAAGATAAAAAGTTGCAATGACTGTCATTTTATTCCCTAGGGTGTCTGCTAAAAAAACATATATAATGTTTGGGGGTTCTGAGTAATTTTCTAGCAAAAGAATGATGATTTGTACATGTAGTAGAGAAGTGCCAGAATAGGCTAGGCCCAGTATTGAGGTGGTAAAAAAAGGCCGGTGTTGAAGTGGTTAAACCTTCTCAAGTAACCGGATGCTGCCATGAGGGGGTACTGCAGGCCCTGGCCTACAACGGTTTCATCTATTAAATTAACTGGGACTTATTCAGAGTGAGGCCTAGTCATTTTCTGATGGCGTGACATGATTACTAATGCCGTGTACACGGTCATTAAAAATGATTGTGTGTGGGCTTCAGAGCATTTTTCACGACGTGAAAAACGGGCATGAAAAAATTGGAACATGCTCTAATTTTTCACGTCGTTTTTTACATCGTTGTTTTTATCGTCATGAAAAACGGCCGTGTGTGGGCTTTAACGACGTGAAAAAAAAATGCGCATGCTCAGAATCAAGTATGAGACGGGAGCGCTCGTTCTGGTAAAACTAGCGTTCGTAATGGAGATAGCACATTCATCGCGCTGTAACGGACTGAAAAGCATGAGGCTGAAAAGCGCGAATCGTCGCTCAACAAACTTTACTAACATGAAGGGTGGCGCCATCCGAATGGAACTTCCCCTTTATAGTGCCGTTGTACGTGTTGTACGTCACCGCGCTTTACTCAAACATTTTTTTTCCACGATAGTGTGTAGGCATGGCAGGCTTGAGAGGAAACACGAAAAATCACGTCGAGAAAAATTCAGTTTTTTTCAGTGACATTAGAAACGGTCGTGTGTACGCGGCATAAGACTGTGACAGGAATAAGTGTTCTGAGGTAAAAGTCGGTCAAGCAGCGTGCTGGAGGAAGAGATGTTCTGAGGTAAAAATCTATTAAGTTTACAGTCAGCCATCTTGTCCTTTCTAAAAAGTGTGACGCAGTTACTATACTCTTTCAAGTACTGATTTGTTCTGTGGGCATCCCATGTCCCTTTCCCCAACCAAGTTCAATCCCCTAATAAAATAAAAAAACAAGCAAGAGACTGTTCATTGACTAAAGGAGTGTGTCTAGCAGCAGGGTGAAATGTGTGGATGTTGTAACTTGTAGCAACCAACCGCTACAAACATAATAATAGCTCACACCTATAACTGTAAACATTAACTGTATTAGTTGACTGTAGCAATGGAGAATCTGGTTGTGTTGGGCCCTCTTAGATGAGGCCCATATTTTGGTTGATGGAACTGAGGGCTCCAGTTGTTACAGTATAGCCATTTAACAGCCGACAGTAGGGAACTGAAGTAAGCATCCTATTGCTGGCCCTTATCAGGCAAAAAAGATATTCTCACTTTATCCTTGACAACAGGGCACATGTTTGGCAGGGGGGCTGTTACTGATTTAGCATTGCTGTAGTTTAGCTGACACTTGGGTAAGCTGTTATATATGATAGTAACATTGACAATTTTTTCAAGATCCAGTCCATATAATATGTATCACCAGAGGACCCATCATGATCAGTATCAGTATTACATATGTGTAGCGGGGTCTCCTTTAAGATTCTCAGGACTACCTTACCCAGAACCCCTTTCGGAAATGTTTCCACCCCAGATACTCATGGGAGGGGTTATAAAAGGAGGAGGCGAGGCTGGGCTCGGCCTCTTTGGGACACGAGACTTCAGTGACTGATCCTCCTGTGCGGATGTGCTGCTGTGCAAGGCCTGAAGCCTGAGGCCTTGCGCAGCTACCAAAGAGCCTTCCACCCGCTGCGAGCCTGGGTGGCATCTGACTTCGCTTATTCACAGCCTTGGTTGGATCGGGGACCCGTTCGCTGGAGACACTGTGTGTGAAGACACAGTCGGTGGAAGTTCCCGGACTGGGATCGCATCCGGAGGGGTGAGCGAGCGTATGCTCAGACCATATACTGTTTATTACTGATGTGCCTATAGACTGCCGTGGCCCACTAGTTTATATCTGATACTCTCACTGGAGGTGTCCTAGCAGAACTGAGTCAGAGGATCTTCGGTAAAGTGTTTTGTTCCTGTTACAACTTCCCACTGGATTAAAAATGTTATTCTGTTATGTGCACCACCTTTAAAGACTTGCCGGTGAAGAAACCATCATCCCCTAGAGACTGAGTCTTAGTATCTGAGCCAGGCCTGGCCAGCTAGATAGTTCATTTAGTTGCTGCGCCACAGGGCGCCTAGTTAACGGTCGCCCGCGCGGCGCGCCTTTACTGTTCCATTACTACATAGTGTGTTTATTGATGCAGGGCTCTGCAATCAATTTCATGTAAACTGTTACCACTGTTGATTCTTCTACCACAATCAAAAGTAAATCAGATATTCCTTTATTATTGCCTTGGTGTCTGAGTCTGATCATAGAGCATAAGAAATATATTGTTACCCTAGACTAACTGTGCCAGAAGGGGGTCGAGTAAATTGCCGGGGGTTGGCGGAGCTGTCTTCAGGGCCCAAACTATTCTGCGGCCATCTTAAGTGAAGGTATCGCTACATATGAATATAGGCTTTTTTTTTTTTTTTTAAAGTGACATTCATTTTTTGCTGAGTCCAATGAGACTGGCATATTTCAGTTGTATGTGCTATATCACAAATGTATGCAAACTGAGACTATTGCCTGAAGTGGCAATGTGATTATCAACAAATATCAAAGTTTTACTAGGTAAGGCAGATAGTATTATCTCAGTGAATGTGGGTAGTGAAAGATCTTCCTGTTCACTTATGCCCTGTACACACGATAGTTTGTTCAGATGAAAAAAATCGGAAAAAACGATCGTGTGTGGGCCCCATCAGACTTTTTTCCATCGGTGTCAAAAAATAGAACATGTTTTAAATTTTTCAGATGGAAAAAAAAACAATAGGAAATTCCGATCGTCTGTCTGGAACTCCATCGGAGAAAAATCTACGCATGCTCAGACTAAATTACAAGACGGGAGCGCTCGTTCTGGTAAAACTAGCATTCGTAATGGAGATAGCACATTCGTCATGCTGTAACGGACTGAAAAGCACAGAGACTGAAAAGCGCGAATCGGCTAACACCAAACTTTTACTAACACGCGGTAACACAAAATCAGCAAAGCAGCCCAAAGGGTGGCGCCATTGGATTTGAACTTCCCATTTATAGTGCCGTCGTACGTATTGTACGTCACAGCGTTTTGGACAGTCAGAATTTTGTCTGATGGTGTGTAAGCAAGACTGATGAAAGTCAGCTTCATCGGAATTCAGACGGACAATTCCATCGGATTTTATTCCATCGGAAATCCGATCGTGTGTACAAGGCATTAGGCTTCATGTAGATGGGACATTCTTCAACCTCTCCTGAGCGATTTAACTTGACAGCTAGAAACCGGCGTCTAAAAATGGCCGTTTAGCCACGTTTACATGCCACGTTTAGCCGCGCTTGCGTCTAGGAGCGTTTGAGAAAACATTTTTTTTTGTTAAAATGAAAAACGCCTGTAAACGAGTTACCACGTTTAACCATGTTTAGCTGCATTTGGCGCTTGAAATGCCTCTAAACACAGCTTCTGAATGCATTTTTTTGGGTTCCAGAAAAAGCCTCTAAACTCAACTGCCTAGAAACGACTGTAGAAGACCCTGTGTACATGAACTGATAAGATAACATATAGAGGAGAGTTCAGGAGCAGTTGAAAAAAATGCCCAACTGCTCCTAAACGTCAGTTTACCAGCAGCAGTGTACATGAGGCCTAATACATGGCCAAATTCAGAAGAACCACCTTGTTTTTCACCCCTAGTAATTGTCAAAGTCTTATCTCAGATAAGCCATAGTTAATAATGTTTCTATAAAACGTGGTCATCAGTAGTAGTATTACTGATAACCACATTAGTATATGCCTCAAGTTGCATGATATTAAAGCTTTTCTCAACCTAAAAATAAAAATTGAATGTATTGCAGTTTCCCAGTACTTAGATGTAACGACTGTATTCGTGTTTGCTTTATTTTCTCTTGGGCATCCTGCCCGTAACACACTTCCTGTTCTAGGCTGACAATGATTACTGTTCTGTATCTATGGAGGAGCAGCATTGTCACCCCAGTCTACTCTCCTGATTTGGACTGCACACACTGCCCCTCTCTTCATGTTCAACACATAGGGGTTGATTTACTAAAGGCAAATAGACTCTGCAAGAGCAGTTGTTCCACAGCTTGGTAAATAAACAGAAGCTATGTTGACTTCCATCATCCAATCATGTGCAAACAAAAATGCATTTTTTTTTTTTTGCACGTGATTGGGTACGCTTTGCAAAGTATAGCTGTACCTCATTTACTAAGCTTTGGAGCAACTGCCCTATGCAAAGTGCACAGTCTATTTGCCTTTAGTAAATCAACCCCATAGATGGGTGTTGCTTTGTAGTTCAGAGAAGATAGCTGGGAAAGCTGATAATATTGTCAGTGATTTCGGTTCTCTCCACAGAAATTTTAAAGGATATACGTTTTCCAAAAAGTTTAAAAGGTATATTTGTACTTTGACAAAAGCTACTGGAAACTGAAAACAAATGCTGCCACCATATGCAAGGACTGGTTTGTTGCAATATATGATTTTTTTTTTGATTCTGAGTTTAAATTCACGTTAACTTATTCTCTTATTGGCTCTAGTGCTATTTGTTACAGGGATACAATATTTTGGCTTTAGATTTTAATTTTTTTGCAGCATTTGATTGCTACCTCTCGCTCTGCATAATAAAGCAAGTCCTCGTGCAGCTCCCCATCGGTCAGGGCAATGATGACACTCGCTGTCCTGAAACCTGGAAGGAAAACAGACAAGTTGTTAATAATTAAGATTATGTAATAGGTTTACATTCAATTACTTTCATTCAAATGATGTTAATGCATGAAAGCACCCACACACAAAAACCGACAATAACTGGACAACTTGGAGGGTTGACACACTGACATGACTACCACATGTGTTAAGGCACATAGCCACTGTATGATATTTCCCATGTTGTCTTAATAATTCAATACATCTGTATGGCACAGTGTGACAAAGCAAGTTCTGTCTAATTGGAAGAATCTACTGATGTATGGCCAACTCTAAAAGATCAGCTGATATTATTTTAACGGAATATAGTTCATGTTAACAAAAAAAAAGCTAATCTATCACTTACAAAGAGGGAACACATTGTTAAAAAAAAAATAAAAGAATGAAAAATGGAAAAACGGTGGTTTGCCATTCAATGATCTACTCTCGATATCATATCATTTATACTCATTGTTATGTTATTGGACACTGGGCATACCTACATTTAACCACTCAGCAGCAAAATAAAAATGAGGAATGCTACATGTTAGTTGCTTTAGTGGTTACATTGATTTCCTGTTGAAATGCTCTTTAATATAACCCAATGAAGGCCACCAAAGTCATGGTAATGGTGTGCACCCATGGAAATGGGGTTTAGCCTGTCCAGAAGGTCTGGGGAAAGGTAACTTAAGCCTGTCTGTATTGTATACAGACCCTTCACCAGTTCGCTAAGAACATACTGTATGTGCTAGTATTGAACCAACAGCTTCAGTATTCTCAAAGTTATGGATCTAGAATTAAATTGAATTGCTGATCGGGAGATCTACCTTTCCTCTGACCTTGATTACTATATGCCTGTCTGCAGATTAGGGTGACATTCTGAGAGTTAGCATTTCCAAAAACAAATGGTTACCATTAAACGTTTTCTATGCTCCATCTATTCAGAGGACAGAGCACAAAAATATTGTTTTTTTCTTAGATCAAGCAGAGCTAATGTCTTGATTTGTACACACTGTTATAATGCAATAGGTTATATCTGATAATTACCGTATTTATCGGCGTATAACACGCACCGGCGTATAACACGCACCCCAAGTTTAGGAGGGAATTTTAAGGAAAAAAACTTTTAGGAGGGAAATTCAAGGAAAAAAAACTTACATTTAAATGCAGCATGCAGCCTTGCCCAGTGTCCATCTGCAGCCTTGCCCAGTGTCCATCTGTCCATCTGCAGCCTTGCCCAGTGTCCATCTGTCCATCTGCAGCCTTGCCCAGTGTCCATCTGTCCATCTGCAGCCTTGCCCAGTGTCCATCTGCAGCCTTGCCCGGTGTCCATCTGTCCATCTGCAGCCTTGCCCAGTGTCCATCTGTCCATCTGCAGCCTTGCCCAGTGTCCATCTGTCCATCTGCAGCCTTGCCCAGTGCCTTTGCGATCGTGTCAGTCTCGGCGTTTTTTTAAATTTGGCGCCGATTTCTGTGGAGAGGAGCGAGCGCGGCCGAGTGTACTTCGGCTAGACTCGGCTCCTCTCGCAGTCCCGCCCATCTCCACTGACTGTGCCGCTGACGGAGAAAGCCGAGTGTACTTTGGCTAGACTTGGCTCTGCTCACAGTCACAGGCAGGACTGCGAGAGGAGCCGAGACTAGCCGAAGTACACTCGGCTTTCTCTATGTCAGCGATGGGCGGGACTGCAAGAGGAGCCGAGTAAAGCCGATTGTACTTCGGCTTCGGCTCCGCTCGCTCCTCTCGCTCGTTTTCAGCAGGGGAATTCGACGGAGTATCGGCGTATAACACGCACCCACGATTTTCCCCTAATTTTAAGGGGAAAAAAGTGCGTGTTATACGCCGATAAATACGGTATAGGTGATATGCACTCCTTAAATAGTGATTATTACAGAATGCATCAATGTCCACCCATGGCAACCCAGTTTTACATACCTTTGTGATTCTCATGATAGATTTGTTCACTGGCCTGGACAAATTAAATGAAAAAAAAGGATGATTTTAGCAAGCATAAAGTTAATTGGATAGCTAAACACATATTTAATAAAGCAGTGGAAGTCAATCAGTATGTGCTAAAAACTGTGAAACATAGCAGATCAGGAAAAAGGAAATTGCCTTACTGAATAGCCAATAGCAATCAATCATAATGAACAATCACAAATGTCTCAAGGCTGTCCCAGCTCCACAACACCGGCATACTGCAGAGCCGCTGATTGAATATATTTAACTCTCTGAGTCTAATCATTCTCCATGACATACAGCCCCAAAGAAGGCCGAGGCAATTCCTTCAAAACGCATTGGCACTACTTGTATACTTTTATCTTCAATAAACAACTATAAAAATAATCAGGTGAAACTCTTTTTGGACACCAGGTGCTCCTCTCCAGTCACCCAAGAATTCATAAACGGGAACTCAGTAAAGTGAAATCTGATTAGCTTCTATGGATTTCTTCTGTTTATCATTATCATTGAAAGTAAAAGAAAATCTCAAATTTTGGGAAAGATTCTAATGGGGACACTAAATCTGGTGACTTGGGGATCCCCAAGCAATTCCCTTAATTTGCAGGGATTTTCTCTCACTTCCTGTTTGGCTATGGGACAGGAAGTGAAGGGAAATCTCCGTAATGGGACTAAGATGGAGAAAAAATGTGACAGGGGTTTTAATCCTCCCTCACTCTATCCAAAATGAAAAAATAAAGTTTTGTCTATAGTTCTACTGTAAGTCATATTTTCACTCAGTGGTGATATAACCACAATCTACTGGCACAGGGCATGTTTTCAGATTTATGTCGGAAGGGGAGTAAGAAAGTGGTCTAGGAAGACACTGCTTGGAAAGATCAGAAGAAGATCCATTTGATGAATACTGTACAGTTGACACACTTCCAGGGTGTTTACTTCACTCCACAAATATGATATTACTTGCTGAAAATGGGCAAATTGCATAATAGTTACCTCATGTCTATGGAAAGTTTATGGCAGAGCGAATTGATTATTTTTACATAAATTTGTTAAGATATCAGTCCAACCTCGTTCACGGTTCATGTGTGCTGTATACTGCTGGGATATCTTCCCCAGCTTGGCCAATAAATTGTTGCAGTGCATTCTCAGTCACAGATATTTTATGGAGAAACGGGAATGAATGAATTCTAGTAAAATATTCTGAAATGTGCAATAAAACAGGTCTGTTACCATCATAACAAATTGGTCCACTGTCACATTACTTACTGGCCTTTCCTGCTCGGTCATCACCTGATTGTCAAACCGGTTGCATCATTTGCTATTACCTGACCATTTATGTGCACATTTTGTTCTAGTTCATCTCATCTACAAATAAGGAGCACACATGTTGCGAGCAAAGAATTATCTTTTTTTTAAACTGAAAAACACGAAAATGCTAACAAAACAAGTCACAACTAGCATAATGAATGTGACATACTTTAATATGGATTTGCATGCCTACCCCATCAGTCTTAAAAAAACAATCTTTTATTTTGTATTCAATAAAAATACTGTAAGAATGTAATTAAACTTTTTGTATTGCATAGTTACATAGTAGGTGAGGTTGAAAAAAGACACAAGTCCATCAAGTCCAACCTATGTGTGTTTATTATTTTTCTTATTTCCTTATTGTAAAAAAAACAATTATTGTCCAAAAAACAAGAGTGAGATACTTATTAGCTCTATATAGGAGTTCATCGTTTCCTATTTATTGATCATACAAAACATTTCCTTATAGGTGTGCACAGCCTACTGCATTAGGGTGTGCACCTTTAAAAGAGAAGTATGGGTTTCCTTTCTTTTTGCTTAATCCTAATCCTTATGTAGCGGCCTCACCCCTCTCTCCCCTTCTCATTCTCGGCTTGTCTTTCTTCATCTAGGGGTGTTAGTGCTGGGGGGAGGGACGAGTCACACCACGGCCCATGTCCTCCATAGTGAATAGGTGAAGGCCAGAAAGATCGGGCTTTGTGTAGGTGTCCTAGAGTCAAGTCCTGTCCTTCGTCCCTGACTCCTTTGCTCCTAGTAACCAGAGTTCCACACAGTGAATAGGTCCAACACAGTTTTATTCTTCTCAGCGAATAAACATATAGCACGGTTAAGTTGTATTCTTTTGCAACAACTTAGTAGCATTGGGAATAGGTCGAGGCACAATCATTTCCCTTCTTTAGCTAACCACTGTGGTATCACCAGTGGCGAATAGTCACTGCCACTGACTATGTGAGGTAGAACGTGAATTACCTTCGCTAGCACAGCCCCTGTCAGGGGAAGGATATCCATCCAAGGGAGATAACGGAGGCCTCTCTGTCACCAGCAATGCTGCGCCGGACTCTCCAGAGAAGTTCTGCTCACCGGACCTCACAAAATCAGACACGGGCACCCAAGGAGTTAGGGCCCCCTCGGATTCCTCCACCCTCGCGGAACTCAGTTGAAGGTACTGAGCCCCAGGCATCCACCATAGTACCTCACCCCAGGCTAAAGGTGCCTGAGATGGACTCCATCTCCGCTCCGGCCAGGCCAAAGGCACCTGGGCCCGGAACACCGGAACGCCAGCACCCAAGCTGAAGGTGCCTGGGTGCGGCTGCGTCCTCCAGACTCTGAACCCCGTGGTAAGGGCGTCCACCCCTTTTATCCCCTCTCCCTTTGCGTCACAGCGGGTTCCCCACCCGCTGTACCAGCTCCAGTGGAGGACAAAAAGGCACAGTCTTGCGGTGTGAGTTCGCCTCCGGCCCCCGGCAACAACGCCACCTGTAGGCCGCAGGGAACCTCACACCACCAGAGTCCTCCAAGAACCATAAAAGGGTCTCAGACTCCCTAGCAATCAGTGCATCTGGGTTACACTACCACCCAGATGCTTCCCCTAAATTCAAATACCCGCTACACTTATGAGCTGCTGATATCTTCAAATCTTTCCTCTCCTCTGAGAAGTGCCCGTTTCTGTTAAAACACAGTTAGTTACCTGTGGGAGGGTCTACAGACTTTCATACTGTGTAATACCGACAATGGTGTAGAGCAGGGATCCTCAAACTACGGCCCTCCAGCTGTTGCGGAACTACAAATCCCATGAGGCATTGTAAAACTCTGACATTCACAGACATGACTAGTAGACTTGTGCACAACGGAAACATTCGTTTAGTTTCGGTTTGTTTCTTTTCGGCCCTGTTGATTCGTAATCGTTCGTAATTTTGCTTGACAGGATTTTTCGTGTTCGGACTAATTCGTATTTTCGCAAGCGACATTTTTAGTTGAATCGGAATGATTCGTATTAATGTAAGCCTTATTTTTCGTTAATTTAGAATTCGTACTTTCGGTAGGGTATATTGCTTTTCGTTGATTCTGGACACAACTCCTACTTTCGTAACTTTTTTTGGGTTCGTTGATTCGTAATTTTCCGTGTCTCTCTCACAACGACGCTGCCTATTATGCCTAATGTGCTTCGAATGGATTTGTACTTTTCTAAATACATAG
This sequence comes from Rana muscosa, assembly GCA_029206835.1. Classification (NCBI taxonomy): domain Eukaryota; kingdom Metazoa; phylum Chordata; class Amphibia; order Anura; family Ranidae; genus Rana; species Rana muscosa. Next base: position 214,509,188 of record CM055118.1, read on the forward strand.
CCGTTATTTGTAACGATTCGAAATCTTGTATTTTACTTTCGTTTTTTACATGCGGCTATAGCCTCCGCCCCTGTACACCATTTTGAGAGGGAGTTCAGCACGGTGAGGGAGAAGCAAAGAGCAGAGCAGAGTATTATTGTTCTTCGAATGGATTCGTACCTTCGTAAGTTTTTTCATAACGAATTATGCCGAAGACATTCGGCATTCGCTATTTGCGATATAATTTATTTCGGATTCGGTTTTATTTGTAATAGCTTTGTTCGGAAATTCGAATGCTTCCGAATGTCCGAAAGTTACTAAATTCGGACGAATTTCGATTCGTTACGAAACGAATTGCACAAGCCTAATGACTAGGCATGATGGGAATTGTAGTTCCTGAACACCTGGAGGGCCGTAGTTTGAAGACCCCTGGTGTAGAGTCTGCAGTCTTAATCCACCCACTTTCCTGTCATCTTGTTTGATTGATGTTCTCTCTCTGCTCTCTGCTCGTTCCCGAGACTTCACACAACACACAGAGCTGCTCTCCCCCTCCCTTCTCCTTCCTCCTCTCCCCTCCCCCCTCCCTGTTGCAGACAGAATGATCTAAGCACACCTTTAGGAAAGCAGCAGACTTCAGTGAGTGTAGACGTCACTGGCAGTGCTCTGTATATTATATTCTACTCTCCTGGTAAATATATAATACAAAGAATATATTTTTAAAGTAAGATCCAGCACTGGCTTTTGTCAGCATTGCCTACATGGTGAGGATAGGGATGACATCAGTGGCAGTATAGAAAGGAAAACACAATAGGGGAGCCCCCAAAGATGCATAAACCAAAAGCATACAAAAAAACAGGAAGTTCCCATGGGTTTTTTTAGCAGCAGAGAATTTGTATAGACTTTTGTCATGCTGCTTCCGGGTTTTAGCTGGGGACAGGATGCCATGGAAACAGAGACACATGAACAACGTGCACACTTTAGATAGCAGCCTGGGTGTGTACCTCTTCACCAAACACAACCACATGTCCTCTAGAATCTAGAGGGAGGGAGTGAAGGAGGGGCTGGATTGTGGAGATGTTTCCACCCCCCTGGAAACTTTTGAACTGAGAAAGAACTGTTAAGCCCTGTACACACGACCGGTTTTCCCGGCAAGAAAACTGCTGGGAGAGCTTTTTGCCGTGAAAACCGGGCGTGTGTATGCTCCCTCACCGGGAAAACTGCCGGGAATCCCGGTGGGAAAAATAGAGAACCTGCTCTCTATTTTCCCGTCGGGATTCCCGGCGCTTTTTTTAAAGCCAGATTTACTAATACTTTATGGGAAACACTGCGAGGCAGTGCCCATGGGGCATACACACACGTCCGGGATTCCTGGCCAAAGCTCCATGGCAGTTTTCCTGCCGGGTTCTCAGTTTTCACGGCGTGAAAACCAAGCGTGTATACAGGGCTTCAGAGGCTGATTCTGCACTCTTCAAAAGACTATTCTGCAAAAACTAAAGGGCTCTGGAAAGTAGGAAATACAATGCAGGTATGAGGGGAGCATGTACCACCTATTTTTGCATTCCCATACTTCTCCTTTAAGCTCAAACACATGCATGTGTATATACATTGACGTGTCAGTAGAGCAGTGGATGGTGTCAGTATATTTTTTTTTAACTTTTTTATTTTTTTTTCTTTTAGAAGCCCCATTAACCTCCCTGGCGGTATTCCCGAGTGTGGCTCGGGGTGAGATTTCAGTACCTAAAGCGGTAACCCCGAGCCACACTCGGGCTTGCCTCGCTGGATCCTGGAAGAGGTGACTTACCTTGTCTCTGGGATCCCGCGATGTATTCCCGCAGTGTACGGCGGCCGGATCTTCCGCCCGATGCACTGTGTTCCCCTGATTCCCTTCCCTGCGAGTGTCGCGACGCAGGGGGGCGGAACCGGCGGCAAATTCAAATGTATGAAAGCACAAACACACTGATACAATGTAATCCTATTGGATTACAATAAAAAATAAAATAAATTGACCTTTGATTGCCCCCCCAGTGCTTTCTCCAGTGCCCTTGCCTGCACTTAGTACCTGGAAACTGCACAGCGACCATGGCATCCAAAAAACGCGCCTCCACCTCAAAGTCGCTATATGACATGCTGGAAGTCAGCGACAGCGACTCAGAATGGGTTGCAGAGGAGTTGAGCGACAGCGATTCGTGGGGAAGCTCTTCATCGGACGCAGAAAGTGATTTTAGCGACGATCCTGCAACTGTGCCCAGCGACGTGCGGACCTGGTGCTCAATTGACTGCGGTACGGAGCACCCAGCGCCCCCAAGATTTCCATTTACAGGAGCACCTGGGATTAAAGTGGAAGTTGAGGACAATAACCCCTTGGCATACCTCGAGCTCTTTCTGACGGATGAAGTTATTTCCAAAATTGTTTTGGAGACGAATCGCTATCAGGAGCAACAAGCTGCTACCCATCATCGCTTTTCATGGACCAGAAAATGGGAACCAGTAACCAGAGAGGACATCTGGAACTTTTTGGGCCTCATAATTCTACAGGGAGTGGTGGGGAAACCCCTGCAGAAGTGGTATTGGACCACCAACAAATTGCTGGCCACGCCTTTTTTTGGCACAGTTATGTCCGAATATAAATTTTCTCTTATCATGAAGTATTTGCATTTTGCAAATAATGATGACTTTGATGAGAGTTCTCATCCAGCTCCTAAGCTGAAAAAAAATTGGGAAATTTACCAACTTATTCTCACGAATTTCCAGCAGGCCTATGTACCGGAGAGAGATATAAGTATCGACGAAAGTCTGATGGCGTACAAAGGTAGACTTAGCTGGATACAGTTCATAGCATCAAAACGAGCTCGTTTTGGCATGAAGTCATTCATGCTGTGTGAATCCAGCTCTGGCTACATCTGGAATTCGGTCCTGTACACCGGGAAAGGGACCAAATTCTTTTTTGGAATGGCAACCGCTTCGGTTCTCTCCTTGATTGAGCCATTGCTGAATCAGGGCTACTGTGTCACCACAGACAATTTTTACACGTCCCCAGAACTCTTTGAGTTCCTTATCTTGAACAAAACGGACGCCTATGGGACTGTTAGGCCTAACCGGCGTGACATGCCGCCAACCTTTGCCCAAAAAAAGCTTGGGGCAGGAGAAATAGTTGCCTGGCAGAAAGGCAAAATGATGGCACTGAAATGGCAGGACAAAAAAAACGTGTGCCTTCTGAGTACCATCCACAACACTTCTACTGCAATGGTACATACCAAAGGTGGAAAAGAGGTCATGAAGCCACAGGTCGTGTTGGACTACAACAACACCATGGGAGGTGTGGACAGGGCTGACCAGGCCATGACCTTTTATCCTGCGATGAGAAAGCAACAGAAGAAATATTATAAAAAAATATTCAGACATCTTCTGGAACAGTGCCTGTGGAATGCTTTCATTCTTCTGAAAAAAAATAGTGACAGGCCTATGATCCATGCGGACTTTGTGTGGAAGGTTGCCGAACTAATTTTTCTAAAGCACCAGACGCCAACGACTGTAAGCAGATCTGGACGTCGGGCTGCTGGCGTTGTGAACCCGGAACGCCTGACTGGTCGTCACTTTATGGACCACATTCCACCTACTGAAAGAAAGTCAGCACCCACAAGGATGTGTGTTGTTTGCTGCTCCAAGCGTGACGACACCGGAAGGAAAATCCGTAAAGAAACGCGGTTCTATTGTCCCGATTGCGATGTAGGACTTTGTGCTGTTCCTTGTTTTAAAAATTTTCATACCCGAGACGTATACTGAATCAATATGACTTCTAATATTGCACCCTTGTTTGAGCCCAAAAAAATTCAGTGTTTTTGATTATATTATTTACTAAAATTTATTGAATAAAAAGTATTATTATTATTAAATTATTATTTGTTATTATTTATTATATTATAATTTATGATTTTGTGTTTCAAACTTTATCATACCCGAGATGTCTACTAGACTCTGGTTTGGACAGATTTAGGTGAGTTATTACTAAGAATTACAGGCCTACAATGTAAAACGCCAAATTTCCATGCAAAATAATGGTACCGCTTTCAGCACCTAAAATCTTCCAGAATCATACCACCAGGGAGGTTAGGGAGCTTTGCTGAAATATCAGGGGTTTAAACAGGGGGAATCTGTGCCACACAGGGTGATTAGAGTGTGCCCAGGCACACCTGGCACATCCTGTGCGCACACCTGTGCATTTCCTATATTCCTTTTATTTATTTTACTTCTGTTTGTTTTCAATTACTTATTTCCTCAATATAGGTCTATATTTTTGCGCCCCTATTTATTTTTCTAATTCTAAAAATCCTTCTATTATTTCCTAGCTAATCTTACTCTACTTTCTCTCTCAATTTCAAATTCAATTTTTTAAAATATCCCATTCTAGATAATATTTTCCATTTTCTCCATAAACCTAACCCAATATCTTTCACCTTCCTTATCAGAGGATAATTATTTGATGATAACTTCGGTTTCAATGATGTTGGTTCCTTTTCCTGCAGGACAGGTAGGGCTTCTTGCTCAGGTTGTTACAGTTCTGGCTGTGTCACTTTTTGACTTTTGAATATTGACTATATCACTTCTGTTGATTGTTACCTATTGGTATCTGGATTCACAATTCTGCAACCCTTTTGAGACTCACTGTACCCTACAAATTCCTTCCCTTAGCACAAGGTTCCCATATTGTGTGCTTTTCTTTAGAAACATGTAAAAAAGCTTTGTTTCCCCATTTTTTTTTATTTCAGGTCATTTTCCCATTCCATAGCTCACAAGTAGTTTCTCTTTGCTTTTCCAGGTAAGGGGTTTTAGAGATTTCACGCTCTCCGCAGTATGTTGTTGGCATATCTACATCAGAAAGCATGTGTCTGCTTCTTTCGCATAAAATGCAGATCATTCCCTCTGCAGCACCATTTTGTTCTGGATGGTGCGGTACACTAGTCTAGAACATAATTCCATGGTTCATCAGAATAGCTTGTATTTCCCTGGGTCCCTTTTTGTGTACTCTGTGCCATTACCTGTTCAGGAGTATTTTAGGTATTTTGCCAAATTTATTGCTTACTTGGGCATATTTCTGTTCAAGTTTATCTGGAATTTCATCTTTACTGTGTAACAGTTAGAGCTCCCAATACCTTGAAATACAGCTATTTTTCCCTGCCTTGTTGTTGCCTCCACCTGGGAATTGTAGTCCAATGGTCAATAGAATTCTACAGTATGGCTCCCTTCCTGAAGTTCAATTCCCACATTCCACTACGTCTAGCATAGAAGTCTATGAAGCTCCTTGACTTTCCGGCTACCCTTGCTGGTGGGAGGCAGACAGTGAGATGAATCTAGCATATCAGTTCAGTGATAGTGTAAAGATCCATTGTCATAGCTTGTTCATTATAGCTAAGTAACTTGTGCACAGTTCATCTGTGATCTTTTTCTTTAGCTAGTATGCGGCTTCCTTTTTTGATAGTACAACTTTTATCTCTGAATGCCACTACAAATGTTTGCTTGGTGAGCTTATTCACTGACAGAATGGCAATTTCAAGAGCAGGAACATATATTACATCTTTGATAGGTATCTTTCTAGTGACTGCCTGGTATAGAGTGCAGTGCAGTGCAGATAACCATATATGACACCATACAATACATTTTTATCATTGCTCATAAGGCCTTGTACACACGACCGAGTTTCTCGGCAAGAACCAGCAAGAAACTTGCTGGCAGAGATGTCTTGACGAGAAACTCGTTCGTGTGTATGGTTTCTCGTCAAGAAAACCGACAAGTAATCTCGACGAGAAAATAGAGAACCTGCTCTCTATTTTCTCGTCGAGATTCTCGTTGGCATGTTTCTCGACGAGAAAAGTGAGTGTGTGTACACTTACCTGTCCTCCCGGAAGCCCGCGCATGTTCGAAATGAATTTGACGCATGCGCGGTAGCTTCCTAGGCATAGGTAGGGTATACCAAGATGGCGGCGACGGCATCGAATGTGATGAGCGCATGCTCGTCGTAGTCGATGACGTCACCGCGTACGCTCCATTCAAAGAACCGCGGGTTCTTTGAATCGAGTGTGTGTACACTCGGCCGGGACAAGTTTCTTGTCCAAGAATCTCGTCGAAAAAAACGACATGTTTTTTTCAACGAGAATCTCGGCCGTGTGTACGAGGCTTCAGACTCAAAACTCCAGAATCCATACCTCAGGAGAAAAATGATGAGGCACCATCTTTAGAGTAAAAGGTACACTTAGGGGTTGATTTACTAAAGACAAGGCTATGCAATTTGCAAAGTGAAGTTGCACTTTGCAAGTGCAGTTGCTACAGAACTTAGCAAATGAGGTAAAGCTTCAGTTTTCAAAGAATACCCAATCACGTGCAAGGGAAAAATAAACACAGCATTTTTGCTTGCACGTGATTGGATGATGGAATCATTTACTAAGCTTTGGAGCAACTGCTCTTGCAGAGTGCAACTACAATTTTTAAAGTGCACAGTCTATTTGCCTTTAGTAAATCAACCCCTTAGTGTCTGAAGCATATTATATTTCTTCATTTGGCCTTTTGCTGTTTTTCTCTCTTTTGCAGATTCATTTGAACTTTCGAAATTCTTCCATTTTCCTTTAAATGACCTGTCCTTTTGCACACAAAACATTTGCGTGTTTCATGCTGCATATTACTAATATTTTGGTTGTTGGCTCTTTTCATTTTCACTGCTTGCACTTTCTTTTTTTTCACTTATAGTCATCCATATGCCTTTAACATATTCCTGCGTAAGCTCATCATCTGGATGAGCATCAAGTTCTGTAACAAGTGTCTCTTTGCTGTCTAGGAGACCATTCTGCTATATGAATGTCTTTTATTTTTTAGTCTATTAGCTTAGCTTGGTATAGCTTTCTAATTAAAGTAGAACTTTAGGCAAAAATGTTATTTTTATTTTGTTTTCAATTTCCTTTTATTGGTCTTTTTCTCAGATACAAAAACTTTACATTTACACAAGATTAATTTACAGTATACATTATTCCCATTAATTGTCAATAACCCGAATCTTGATAATTGTCAATTACTTTATCATTAAAACAATCAACATATATCTACATATACTCCTAATATCTCCATCTCCATTCATCCTCACTACCATTCATACACATTCTCTCACATTTTCCGCTTCATTTACTTATCACCTTCGATTTCCTCCTAATTTTATATTTATATATATTCTTTCATTCCTTCCGAGAGCCGAAATTCATCCCATTTTTGCCATATTTCTGGCATTTGGGTATTTATATATCCTTCTTCTCTTATCTGTCTTTCCATATATTGTATTTCGTTCATTTCACATACCCAATCTGCTATATTCTGACTTTTATTTTCTCTCCAATTGCGAGCTATTATTGTTCTAGCTGCCGTAGTCATATGGTGAAAAATATCCTTCTTGATATTCTTTATTGAGTCAGGAATCAAGGATAGCAATAAAATATCTATGTTTAGATTTCTCTCTACTCCCGACACTTTCCAGTATATCTCGTGAACTTTTTCCCCAAAATTTCTCACTAAATGACATCTGAACCAAATGTGGTCCAATGTCCCCCTTTCGACCTTACATCTCCAACACATATCTGTATGTCCATTATTTATTTTATTTAACGCTACTGGGCTCCAATACCATCTCATTGCTATTTTATAATTTCTTTCTTGGTACTTTGCAGAAGATGTTTTATGAATTATTGAAAATATTTTCTTCCATTCTAGCTCTGATATTGATCTCCCTATTTCCTTTTCCCATTTTTTCATTCCCGCTAAGGGGTCCTGAAGGGAGTAATAAACCATATATCTTCGATAATTTTTTAATTGATTTTGGTCTATTTATTGAAGGTATTACTATATTTGTTGCACTGTAAGTTTTTAATTGATGGTATTGTAGCCATTTATGTTTATATTCAGGTCCCAAGTCTTGCATTTTTGGTATTTTCCCTTCAACTAGAATCTGGACCACCCTTGCGTTCTCCAGTATATTCCATTTTAAGTACTTTGTGGTTGCTAAGGCTGGTGGAAATTCTGGATTGGAGAACAATGGGGTCATTGGTCCCATCATAGGGGATAGGTTCCCCTTTTTTAATTCTGCATCCCATATTTTTATTGTAGTTCTTATAAAAATTGTTAGTTTTTTTATCTCCAGGTCTTAAGTGCCGTTTTATCCAAGGGAGCGCTTTGAGTTGAATGCCTATAATGTCTTCTTCTAGTTTAACCCATTGTTTATCCTCCCTATTTTGGTACCAGTCTACTATCCTAGTCAGAGAGGCTGCTTGTAGGTATTTTGAGAAATCAGGTAGTGCTAACCCTCCCTTTTTCTTAGTTCTAATTTGGATTTCCCTTTTAATTCGTGGTGTTTTATGGGCCCAGATAAAGCTTCCTACTGCTTTCCTTAGTTCATCCATTAATTTCTTTGGCGTAACCAATTGAACAGTTTGAAATATATACAACAATTTTGGAAATATATCCATTTTTATTATATTAATTCTTCCCATCCATGAGTGTGTTATTTTTTCATAGTTTTGTAATAGTTTTATTATTTTTCGGATTGTCGCGTTGTAATTCAATTCTTGTAATAGTTCTTTATTTTTATTTTGGATAGAGTAAGGGAGGGATATAACCCCTGTCAGATATTTTTTTTGCCCTTTGTGTCCCATTGTGGAGATTTTCCTTCATTTCATGTCCCATAGCCAAACAGGAAGTGAGAGGAAATCCCTACAAATTAATGGAATTCCTTGGGGATCCCCAGTTCACCAGAACTAGTGTCCCTATTGGAAGATTTCCCCTCTACTACTTTTCTGGGGACAACCAAAAATGTGGGGTTACCTTTTACTTTCACTTTCAATAATAATCGTAAATAGGACAAAGAAAAGGTGAATCTCCCTAACTGGGGGGGGGGGGCGGGGGGGCACAGACAGCAATTAAAACTGACAGGTGCTCTAATCCCTCTTGTATCCAAAAGAGGATATGCTCAGGGATATATGCATTAAAAGTTTTGATCTTTGTTTACTCATCCGTAGGTAGGTTTGATCTTGTATAATGTACTCTATCTTTTCAGCAGCATCCTAATTTTAGATGCCCAGGACTGGTAATTTTGGTTTGTCAGATTAGCAACTGAAAATTTTGATGAAGTACTGCTGGCCATCATATATGCTTTCTGACCTTTTTAGGAACTGTTTTACTGTAAGTCTGGCAATTATCTGTAGTGATGTTTAGTACCCCTATAATAATGGATTATGTGAGAAGTGACTTCATCTAATAAAATTGTAATTACCACTGCATATAACAATACAACACATAAAGAGAGCGAGCTGTCATGCCATTAAGACACAAAGGTTTTCCAGTGCAGTTTCTGCCAGTAGATGGTAATAGTTAACACATGGTCCTTACCCTCTCAATTCCCTCATGCATGTAGGTATCTCCACCTGGGAGAACTTTCTCTAGCTCTGACAAGCCTAGCTTGATTTGGTCTCTGTGAAAAAAAGCAAACAATCCATCAGGGTAATTATTTATAATAAAGTTTAAATAATTTAATCTGCTGTGGATTACTAATGTTATTCTGGGAAGCACAAAATTAATTATCACATTTTTTTTTAATATTCTTATATATGTACAGTGCCTTGAAAAAGTATTCATACACCTTGAAATTTTCAATTTTTTTTCATGATACAACCAAAAACGTAAATGTATTTTGTTGGGATTTTATGTGATAGACCAACACAAAGTGGCACATAATTGTCAAGTTAAAAGAAAATGATAAATGTTTTTCAAAATTGTTTACAAATAAATATGTGAAAAGTGTGGAGTGCATTTGTATTAAAGTGGTTGTAAAGCTTTGTGTTTTTTCACCTTAATGCATCCTATGCATTAAAGTGGTGGTAAACCCTTTTGTGTTTTTTTTTTTTTCTAACCTGCAAGACAAAGCTATAATGAGTTAGTATGACTAACATACTAGCTCATTATGTACCACTTACCTTCGATCGGGGCCCCCGAAGTCGTCTGTGTCCCTCCTCTAGCCGCATCCATCGCTGCGGCGATAGCCGGAATGTTACTTCCGGGTATCGCCGCTGCAGCCAATCACAGCGCCGCTCCGGCGCTGTGATTGGCCGGAGTGGCGAAGACGTGACTCCGCGCATGCGCGCGTGAGCTGTCAAATTCGGCTACGTCGTCGAATGTTGCGACCTAGCCGAATTTGTGAATGGGGTGACGTCAGCGTCGCCGCATTTACATACAAATATCTCCTTAACCGTGTAGGTTAAGGAGATATTTCATGCACCTACAGGTAAGCCTTAATCTAGGCTTACCTGTAGGTCTTTGTTTAAAAAGTGGGTTTACAACCACTTTAAGGTGAAAAAACATCTTGTACTCTCCGGCCCCCCCCGTGCCCCCGTTTTACTTACCTGAGCCCTGAACTTCCGTGAGCTTGTTCCCGCGTCGCTATCCAAATGGCTCTTTCGGCTGTTCATTGGATGATTGATAGCAGCGCAGCCATTGGCTCCCGCTGCTGTCAATTAAATCAATGACACGCCGGGGGCGGGGCCAAGTCATACACTTGGCGGCTATGGCCGCCGAGTTTATCACACGGGAGCGCGCCCGCAAGGTAACCCCCTCAGGAGAACGCTTCCCAGAGGGGATTAGCTCTTGCGGGGAGGAGCCGCGAGAGCTGCCGTGGGACCCCAGAAGAGGATAATCGGGGCCGCTCTGTGCAAAACGAACTGCACAGTGGAGGTAAGTATAACATGTTTGTTTAAAAAAAAAACTGAACCCATACAACCCCTTTAAGCCCCCCTGAGTCAATACTTTGTAGAACCACTTTTCACTACAATTACAGCTGCAAGTCTTTTTAGGTATGTTTCTACCAGCTTTGCACATCTAGAGAGTGACATTTTTGCCCATTCTTCTTTGCAAAATAGCTCAAGCTCTGCCAGATTGGATGGAGAGCGTCTGTGAACAGCAATTTTCAAGTCTTGCCACAGATTCTCAATTGGATTGAGGTCTGGATTTTGACTGGGCCATTCTTACACATGAAACCATTTCATTGTAGCTCTGGCTGTATGTTTAGGGTTGTTGTCCTGCTGGAAGGTGAACCTCTGCCCCAGTCTCAACAATTTTTCCGAATCTAATGCCGCGTACAAACGATCGGAAATTCCGACAACAAATGTCCGAGCTTTTTGTCGGAAATTCCGACCGTGTGTAGGCTCCATCGGACATTTGCTGTCGGAATTTCCGACCACAAAAATTTAAGAGCTGGTTCTCAAATTTTCCAACAAGAAGAGTTCTTGTCAGAAATCTTGATCGTCTGTATGCTTTCCGACGCACAAAAAACACGCATGCTCAGAATCAAGCAGAAGAGCCGAACTGCCTATTGAACTTAATTGATCTCGGCTCGTTGTACGTCTTGTACGTCACTGCGTTCTTAACGTTCGGAATTTCCGACAAGATTTGTGTGACCGTGTGTATGCAGCACAAGTTTGAGCCAACGAAAAAATCCACGGTTTTGTTGTCGGAATTTCCAATCGTGTGTACGCGGCATAACAGATTTTCTTCTAAGATTGCCTTGTATTTGGCTCCATCCATCTTCCCTTCAACTCTGACCAGATTCCTTGTCCCTGCTGAAGAAAAGCTTTTCCACATCATAATTCTGCCACCACCATGTTTCACGATGGGGATGGTGTGTGATGTGATGTGCAGAGTTAGTTTTTTCTGTCACACATAGCGTTTTGCTTTTGGGACAAAAAGTTAAATTTTGGTCTCATCTGACCAGACCAGCTTCTTCCACATGTTTGCTGTGCTCCCCACATGCCTTCTCGCTAACTAAAAATAGGACTTCTTATAGCTTTCGTTCAACAATGGCTTTCTTCTTGCCACTCTTCCATAAAGATCAGATTTGTGGAGTGCACAACTAATAGGTGTCCTGTGGACAGAATCTCCCACCTGAGCTGTGGATCTCTGCAGCTCCTCCAGAGTTACCATGGGCCTCTTGTCTGCTTCTCTGATTAGTCCTCTCCTTGCCTGTCAGTTTAGGTGTACACCCATGTCTTGGTAGGTTTGCAGTTGTGCCATACTCTTTCCATTTTCGGATGATGGATTGAACAGTGCTCCGTGAGATGTTTAAAGCTTGAATTTTTTTTATAACCTAACCTTGCTTTAAACTTCTCCACAACTTTATCCCTGACCTGTCTGGTGTTTTCCTTGGCCTTCATGATGCTGTTTGTTCACTAAGGCTCTCTAAGTAACCTCTGAGGGCTTCACAGAACAGCTGTATTTAAATTGAGATTTAATTACTCACAGGTGGACTCTATTTACTAATTAGGTGACTTCTGAAGGCAATTGGTTCCACTAGATTTTAGTTAGGGGTATCAGAGTAAAGTGCCGGAATACAAATGCACACCACACTTTTCACATATTTATTTGTAAAAAAATTGGAAACGATTTATCATTTTCTTTCCACTTCACAATTATGTGCCACTTTGTGTTGGTCTATCGCATAAAATCCCAATAAAATACATTTATGTTTTTGGTTGTAACATGACAAAATGTGGAACATTTTAAGGTGTATGAATACTTTTTCAAGGCACTTCAGTTGGACATTTGGCTACCCAGATTTGTGCATCAAACCACTTAGCAGAGTAGGAGAACAAGAATCTTACACTTTTAGAAGTGTTGGGGTTCTAAACCCTCCTATCCTTTACAGCCAAGGAAGTTGTCATCTTAGCCTTTGCTTGATCTGCAGTTGCCATGGTATTATATATGTGATCAGCTATGACACCAGCCATGTAATGGCTTGACAGTTCAGGTTCAGAGCTAACATATGCACACATGTCATGCCTTGAATGTAACTGTTTTGGGAAACAGAGCAGAGTTTTGGAGGCCAAAGTAGAGGAATTGTTTTAGGAAGAGAGTGTGGTCAACTTTATCAAAGACAGCAAAAAGGTTTATTTGTATGAGTAAAGAGTAGTAGCCAATGGTTTTTGCAGTTGGAAAGTTGTTAGTGAGTTTTAGTAGGGCAGTTTTTGTAAAGTGCTGCAGGCAAACGCTAGACTGTAAAGGGTCAAGAAGGTGAGGTAGCAGTTTAGATGGTCAGAGACTAGGTGTTATGAAGTTTGGAGGTAAGCAGGAGCAAAAACGTTGGATCTTAAGTTGATAAGACTGCTGGGGGCCCATTGAGGGCTTTTTAAAAAGATAAAATCTACCCTTGCAGTGGGGTCCCTCTGCAGTGCAAGGATTAAATGCTCATTTAGCCAAGAAGTGCTGGGATAATGTGTATTACTTATCCTATCCCTTACTCTAGCACTGTTCTCTTCTGTCCAAAGCTCCAGGCTTTGGGAAGAATGTGGACGGTCCCTCTGAATTTTTATCCTGGAGTTCAGCTTTAAGTAGGGGGGTGACCAGTGCATGTTTTAGAGGGGAGAGAAAGATGGCAATAGAGGGGGAGAGACTGAAATTGCTGTTCACAGAGTGTAGAATCCAGAAAGAGTCGTTTTAAGAGAATGGGGTTCAGGGGACAGGTGCATAGGTGGGCATCAGAGAAAAGTTTAGCAACCTCCTCTGTCTTAACAGGGTCAAAAGAAGAAAAGTATTGAATGTGGTGGTACACGTGGTATGTTAAATAGGGGCGATATCTAGACCGTGTTCACCAGGAATAGTGATGAGCCGAACACCCCCGGGTTCGGTTCGCACCAGAACCCGCGAACGGACCGAAAGTTCGAACGAACATTAGAACCCTATTAAATACAATGGATGCGAACGTTCGAATTCTAAAGTGCTAATTATAACAACTATTATGCATGTTATTGTCATAAATAGGGTTTGGGAACCCGGGTTCTGCACCAGGGGACATGTATCAATGCAAAAAGAAGTTTTAAAAACGGTCGTTTTTCGGGAGCAGTCATTTTAATGATGCATAAAGTGAAAAAAAAAAAGTCAAATATTCCTTTAAATATCGTACCTGGGGGGTGTCTAAAGTATGCCTGTGAAGTGCCACGTGTTTCCCGTGTTTAGAACTGTCCCTGCACAAAATGACACTTCTAAATGAAAAAAAAGCCATTTAAAACTGCTTGCGGCTTTAATGTAATGTCTGGTCCCGGTAATATGGATGAAATTCTTTAAGAAAAATGGCATAGCTACCCCATGACCCCCCCCCCACCCCAGCCCATTACCAGCCCCTTTGGGTCTTGTATGGATATTAAGGGGAACCCCGCACATAAAATAAAAAAGGCCCTATATACTCTGAACAGCCGTATACAGGCGGTGCATACAAGACAGGGACTGTAGGTTTGTTCTTATGTAGAATCTGTTTGTAATTTTGAACAGGTACATTGTTGAAGTGTAGCTCCAGCCCAAAAATCTATTTTTAAACTTTTTGGGAAACATAGGTAAGGGTTATCACCCCTGTAACATTTGTTTTGCTGTCTGTGCCCCTGTTCAGAACATTTCACCTCACTTTCCGTCCCAATGACAACTGTTTTTGAAATGTGGTGTTTTTCTTGAAACAAGGATTGCTGATAAAGCATCAGTACAGATGAGACCCCTTTCTCCCATATTTATTCTTACAGGAGAGAATTTTCCTTTCTAGGGGTAGATTTCCTCTCACTTCCTGTTGTCTTCTTTCGTTTGCAAGTAGGAGTCGTTTGTAAGTTGGATGTTTGAAAGTAGGGACCTGCCGTATATACTCTGCAGAAATAGGCCCCTTAGTTGTTGGTGTTGGCACAACACTGTAAGCACTCAGTTACTCTTGGTTGGTGCTGGAACGCCCTGCTGTCAACTATTATATCAGGAATTTTAATTACATATAATTGTTGAACAGTGGTAGTAAAAATTGGGGCTTTGATGGTGGTGCTGGTGCCACAACACTGTAAGCCCTGACAGTTACTCTTGGTGGGTGCAGCAATGGGCCCTGCTGTGAATTATTAGATCAAGAATTGTAATTACATGCCCCTTTTGAACAGGGGCTGAAAAATTGGGCCTTTCGTGGTGGTGGTGGTGGTGGCGTTGCCACAAGACTGTAAGCCCTCAGAGTTACTCTTGATGGGTGCAGCAATGGACCCTGCTGTGAATTATTAGATCAAGAATTGTAATTGCATGCCCCTGTTGAACAGGGGCTGAAAAATTGGGCCTTAGGCACTGGTGGCACAACACTACAACCCCTCACAGATACTGTACTTGGAGCACAGCAATGAGCCCTGTTGCAAAGTATTGCTTCAAAAATTGTAATGACACGCCCCTGTTAAACAGGGGCTGAAAAATTGGGCCTTAGGCACTGGTGCCACAACACTCCAACCCCTCACAGATACTGTACTTGGAGCACAGCAATGAGCCCTATGGCAAATTATTGCTAAAAAAATTGTAATTACACGCCCCTGTAAAACAGGGGCTGAAAAATTGGGCCTTAGCCACTGGTGGCGGCACCCATAAACAAAAATGATCTTCCAAGCTATCATCATCAATCGTATCATTGAGGACTCGGAGGAGGAGGATAGCCAGTCAACATAACAGCACAGGCACTCAGCATCAGCATCAGTCTTGAAGGGATGTGACATGTTAAAATCAATTAGTCTGTTATATCAGCATCAGGTGTGTGGTAGCTGGTGGTGATCCAAGACTGGTTCATCTTGATGAAAGTCAGTCGATCAACCGAGTCGGTGGACAGGCGCACCCTGTGATCCGTGACAAATCCTCCAGCAGCACTGAATGTGCGTTCCGAAAGAACGCTGGATGCAGGACAGGCCAGTAGCTCAATTGCATACTGTGCAAGCTCTGGCCAGTGATCCATCCTCAAGACCCAGTAAGCCAGAGGATTTTCGGTGGGGAAGGTGTCCAAGTCTGACCTTGCCCCTAGATATTCCTGCACCATGTTTATCAGACGCTGGCGATGGTTGCTGGAACCGATCATACTTTGGGGCTGCGGACTAAAGAATTGTCTGAACGCATCGGTCAGACGGCCACCTTCCCCACCGCTCCTTCTTTGACTGGCCGAAGCCTCAGCAACTCGTTGTCCAGGACCAGGAGTTTGTAACCTCCCAGTCTCTGGGAACGCGTTGCACAGACCTTTCTGCAAGGCCTCCCGGAGTTGTCTCATCCTCTGCTCCCTCTGCGACGGTAACATAAGGTCCGCAACCTTACCCTTGTACCGTGGATCAAGGAGAGTGGCCAGCCAGTAATGGTCCCTCTCCTTGATCCGAAGAATACGAGGATCCTTCCGCAGACTTTGCAGGATCAGGGAGGCCATGCAGCGTAGGTTTGCTGAGGCATTCGCTCCGGAGTCCTCTGGGTCACTAAGGACGACATGATCCGCAGCCACCTCCTCCCAGCCACGTACAAGTCCACTGGTTTCTTGGGACTGTAAATCATCCCTAAAAGACTGCTGCTGATGATGCTGAGTGCCAGCCTCCACCTCCATGCTGACACAATCCTCCTCCTCCTCCTCCTCCTCCTCCTCTTCCTGTGCGATGGGTGGGACAGAAGGAACACTGTCTGGGTAAAGGGGGCCTTGAGAGGCAAGGAAGTCCTCCTCTTCCTGCCTCTGTTCTGCCTCAAGTGCCCTGTCCATTATTCCACGCAGCGTGTGCTCCAACAGGTGGACAAGAGGTACAGTGTCACTGATGCATGCACTGTCACTGCTCACCATCCTCGTGGCCTCCTCAAATGGTGCCAGGACAGTGCATGCATCCCTGATCATGCCCCACTGGCGTGGAGAAAAAAAACCAAGCTCCCCTGACCCTGTCCTGGTGCCGTAGTCGCACAGGTACTCATTGATGGCCCTCTGCTGCGTGTGCAGCCGCTGCAGCATGGCCAACGTTGAGTTCCACCTGGTGGGCATGTCACATATAAGGCGGTTCTTGGGCAGGTTCAACTCCTTTTGCAGCTCAGCCAGGCGAGCACTGGCATTATAAGATCTGCGGAAATGCACACAGACTTTCCTGGCCTGCCTCAGGACATCCTGTAAGCCCGGGTACCTGCCCAAGAACCGCTGCACCACCAGGTTAAGGACGTGAGCCACACAGGGCACATGGGTCAGTTGTCCCTGTCGGAGGGCGGAGAGGAGGTTGGTGCCATTGTCGCAAACCACCATTCCTGGCTTAAGCTGGCGTGGCGTCAACCACCTCTCGGCCTGGCCCTGCAGAGCAGACAGGACCTCTGCCCCAGTGTGGCTTCTGTCCCCCAAACACACCAGCGCAAGCACGGCATGGCATCTTTTTGCCTGCGTACTTGCGTAGCCCCGTGAACGGCTACGGAGCACCGCTGGTTCATAGGACAAACCACAGGAAGAGGCCATGGAGGAAGAAGAAGAGGAGGGGGTGGAGGAGAGAGGTGTGTCACAACCAGTAGTAGCATTTTGGAGGCGTGGCGGTGGGACAACCTCCAACACTACTGCACCTTGTCCTGCATCCTTCCCAGCTGCCAAAAGAGTGACCCAATGGGCCGTGAAAGAAAGGTAACGTCCCTGTCCATGCCTGCTGGACCATGAGTCAGCGGTAATATGCACCTTACCGCTGACCGCCCTGTCCAGCGAGGCCAAGACATTGCCTTCCACATGCCGGTAGAGAGCCGGAATAGCCTTCCGTGAGAAAAAGTGGCGTTTGGGAACCTGCCACTGAGGAACCGCACATTGCACAAACTCACGGAAGGGGGCCGAGTCTACCAACTGAAAAGGCAGCAGTTGAAGCGCTAGCAATTTAGCCAAGCTAGCATTCAACCGCTGGGCATGTGGATGGCTGGGAGTGAACTTCTTTCGACGGTCCAGCAGCTGGGGCAGGGAAATTTGCCTGCTAGAATCGGACGTCGGTGTACTGCTAGCAGAGTGGCCGCAAGTACTTGGCTGTGACACACCTAATTCTACACCTTCATTCCTCTCAGTGCATGTTTCAGAGAGGACTGAAGTTATAGTGGGGTTGGAGATCCCAGCTGATGCGGTGCAAGGAGAGGTCCGCTTTGTTCTTTGGTGTGGGTCTTTGAGGTAGGCTTGCCAACGAGCTGCATGGCAGGTCAACATATGTCTGGTCAGGCATGTGGTACCCAAGCGGCTGATGTTTTGGCCACGCGATATACGCTTGAGACATATGTTGCAAACAGCAGCTGTGCGATCTGATGCACTAGCCTCAAAAAAGGCCCACACCAAAGAACTTTTTGAATGACGGGCAGAGGCAGCGCCCTGCACAGGCGGAGCTCTGCGGTGTGATTCCGTCGGTGTACTGCCCTTACGCTGGCCACCAAAGGGCATCCTGCCTCGTTGGAGATGTGCCTCCTCCTCATCCTCCTCCTCCTCCTCTCTCCTATTAGGCACCCACGTGGAGTCAGTGACCTCATCATCACCTCCCTCCTCATCACTGGAGCCAATCTGGCAGTATGCTGCAGCTGCTGGAACATGACTGCCAGATTGGTGTCCTTCTTGAGCATCCCCTCTGTCTGCTCTCACGCTACTGCCTTCCTCTAGCTGGGTTTCATCATCAGACCCTTCGAAACGCTGGGCATCCTCCTGGAGCATGTACCCAACACTGTGCTGAAACAGTTCGGGGGACTCCTCAGGAGGAGGACATGGTGGGTCTAGGGAAGGAGTGACTGATGATGAGTCTGACATTGATACCAGGGAAGAGGACGCTTTGGCAGCTGCTTTTCCAGTACCCTGAGCCTGGGTGAGAGAGGATGAGGAGGAGGAGGAGGGCTTGGTCATCCACTCTACCAAGTCTTCGGCATGATGTGGCTCAACATGTCCAGCTGCCGAAAAGAAGGACAAGCGTGTCCCATGGCCATGTGCTGATGACAATGCACCGCGTCCACGACCAGCACTGTTGCCCCCAGACACAGAGCCTGCTTGCCCTCTTTTATTGCCTCCTGACTGTCTGCCTCTCCTTGTTTGCCTTCCAGACATTCTAATAGATGGCCTGCAGGGAGATGGGAAAAAAGCAATAAGGGCTACCTTCAGGTGTCCTTCTCTGTCCCTTGAAACAAGGACTTTGACAGTGAAAGAAACTGACACACTCTCCCTACCTACAGTTTTCTGTCCCTAGAAAAAATGTTTTTTTTAAGCACAATTTAGCACAAGGAGAATTCACTCACTGTCCTTCCAGGTCCCTGGAAACAAGGACTTTGACAGTGAAAGAAACTGACACACTCTCCCTACCTACAGTTTTCTGTCCCTAGAAAAAATGTTTTTTTTAAGCACAATTTAGCACAAGGAGAATTCACTCACTGTCCTTCCAGGTCCCTGGAAACAAGGACTTTGACAGTGAAAGAAACTGACACACTCTCCCTACCTACAGTTTTCTGTCCCTAGAAAAAATGTTTTTTTTAAGCACAATTTAGCACAAGGAGAATTCACTCACTGTCCTTCCAGGTCCCTGGAAACAAGGACTTTGACAGTGAAAGAAACTGACACACTCTCCCTACCTACAGTTTTCTGTCCCTAGAAAAAATTTTTTTTTTAAGCACAATTTAGCACAAGGAGAATTCACTCACTGTCCTTCCAGGTCCCTGGAAACAAGGACTTTGACAGTGAAAGAAACTGACACACTCTCCCTACCTACAGTTTTCTGTCCCTAGAAAAAATGTTTTTTTTAAGCACAATTTAGCACAAGGAGAATTCACTCACTGTCCTTCCAGGTCCCTGGAAACAAGGACTTTGACAGTGAAAGAAACTGACACACTCTCCCTACCTACAGTTTTCTGTCCCTAGAAAAAATGTTTTTTTTAAGCACAATTTAGCACAAGGAGAATTCACTCACTGTCCTTCCAGGTCCCTGGAAACAAGGACTTTGACAGTGAAAGAAACTGACACACTCTCCCTACCTACAGTTTTCTGTCCCTAGAAAAAATGTTTTTTTTAAGCACAATATAGCACAAGCACAAAACACACTGACACTCTCCCTACCTATCCTTCTCTTTCCCTAAACTAAAGGAATCCAGGTTAAGCAAGAAAGAAATAAAAGTCACTGTCCCTGCCTATGCTGCTCTATCCCTGCTCCGGAACACACTACACTAGGCCGCCGTGCTGGCGGCCTTTTATAGTGTGGGGCGTGTACTAAACACCCTCAGCAATAATTGGCCACAGGCATCCTGCCTGTGGCCAATCATTGCTCTCCTCGCTGCCGGCGCTGTGACTGGCCAAGCATGCGGGGTCACAGTGCATGCTTGGCCAATCACAGCGCCTGGATGACACTGCGATGGCGTAGTGCATTGTGGGCCGTTCGCGTCACTCGAATTTGGCGCGAACGGCCCAAATCGTTCGATCTTCGTCGAACGATCGAACTGCCGATGTTCGAGTCGAACGTATGTTCGACTCGAACACGAAGCTCATCCCTAACCAGGAATTGCATGTATCTTGATTTTGAAATGATTGGAAATGTCCTGGATAAGTGAATGAGTGGGTGAAGGTAGTGGGGGGCAAAGTAGAGAGTTAAAAATTGAAAAGTGGTGACAAGGACTGGATTAGAGGGTATTAATGAAAGTGATGAAATCGGTTTGTTTGGCAGCTTGGAGAGAAGAATTATATTTTAGAAAGCAGATTTATACAGGGTAATGTTTTACAACCTTGGCAAACAGGCGACACCAGAAGTCTCACAAGACATAGCCATGCTCTTGAACAAGTGTTTTATAAAACGATATTACACTTGTTCAAGAGCATGGCTATGTCTTTTGAGACTTGTGGTGCTGTCTGTTTGCCAGAGTTGTTATGGTCAGGGACCTCCTTCTGTGTGTACTGAGAGGACCGGATATGTCCAGGGAGGATGATTGTGTAGCAGTTGTAGAGAGAAGTCAGGGCAGGACAGGGATAAGATTTTGTCATAGAGGTATTCAGTAGCAAAACAGAGAAGAGGAACATTTAAGTGGCAAAACTTTTACAGGTAACGGTGTGCTGGTTGGAAGGATAGGGGGTTGAAAACCGAGAGCATGTGAAACTCTCAAGGTTGTGATCAGAGAAAGGAAAAGGAATGTTGGAGAGGCTGCAAGCAGTGCAGAGACTGTAGGAGAATACAAGGTCCTGGGTGTGAGTCAGTGTGAGTAAAGCAAGCCATAGATGATGAGATTTTCTTTCCTGCAATCATGGGTTGCAGGAAAGAAAATTGCTTGATTCCCCCATCAACACAGTCAGTGTTGATGGGAGAATCGCTCCTGCTGCACTATTTTGTTCTGCCCCCAATTATCACTGGTGGTGGCTATAGCAGCTAACAATAATCGCATGCAAAAAATCTGACAGGCTGGTTGTACTGAAGTCGATCAATGCATCAACTTTAGTACAGCCAGTCTGCCCAAAGATGGATCGAAACTCGGCCGGTCCCTGCTAAACCTGCTGAGATTCGATCCACCTATGGCCAGCTTAAGAATGTGTGCCCATTGTGCTAGGTCAAAAGATGAGGTTAGGTTGAGAAGTTGAAAGGTAGTTTAATATTAAATTAAAGTTTCATTAACATTTAATATTTAGTTGCATATGCACACCCCCAACCCCATCTTTACTTTGTTCCGTTATGCCAGTCATGTTGTTTCGGTACTCACCTGTCATCAGTCAGACGCATTAGGGTTGACCCTCTTGTGGAAAAGACAATGAAGGACATTCTGAGTTGTGGGCTGTAAATAAAATAATAAAAAAATATTTTTAAATAGATATATACAGTAAATGCCTTGTTTTACCTGTCAAAGGCTTTGTATATCAACCTAGCGCAGCTTAATTGAGGAGAACCTTTAGCCTACTGACTGGACAATGAACGAGCAGCAGCACACGAGTCACCAACTCTGTTCCCTCCTTTTGTCAGCTCATGTGCATTCTAATAAAGCCCTATTAGCTCCAGGGTTCTACCCCTCCCAGTCTGTGCAGGAGACTTCATGAGTCTGATATCAACACATATAGAGGTACTAAACTAGTTTCATTAAATTATTTAATGAATACATGACTAAATTAATCTATCTATAGCTCTAAGGCCTCATGCACATGGGAGTATGATTTTCTGCACAAAATATGCAATTTTTTTTTTTGCCAGAACTTGCCAGAAAAAATGGCTCTAATGTTACGCATGCATGTGCGCTTATGCGCATATGGTGTTGAGTGTAAATGCATTCTAATTGGCAGAATATTTATTTATTTTGGCCATCAAAATTCCTTTTGCATACTTGAGTGCACATTTATGCACGTTTACAGGCGTATGAGGGTAAATAATGCTCGATGCTTCTCTCCAAATGCACCATTGCTGCTTTTATTTATTTTTGCCTGTAAACGCTCTTCTCCAAATATGCCAACACAGGCTAACATAGCCTAACCGCCTGTATAAGAAGTGTTTGCAATCTTAAGGTTTTTTACTGTTTTTAAGAGATATATGGATAGATATGTAGTTGGGGCAGTCGATCATCTCCCTCACCCCGATTGCTCTTATGCCCCCTCCCCCCTGCAGGGATGCTAAACTAGGCAGCTGCGAGCATAAGTGTACAGACTCTATTCCCCCTCCCCTGTGGGCTGTTGTAAGAGAGAGATGCAGCTGGCTCTGCAGTCTTCTGCCTTCCTTGCTGGTACACTGTATAAACAAAAAGCCAGGCTGCAAACAGGAGTGGGTCTGTGTGCAGTCTCATCCCCCTGCTCACCCCTTCACTAGGATCTGTGTAGAGGGGGCAGTGTAATTTATTGCTTCCCCCCCCCCTTTAAGAGTGGGTTGGAACCAATGAGAGGAAAAGAGAGAAAAAGCCAATAGAAAAGCTGCAGAAGGGAACTGGTTGTGCTGCAGAGCCTCTTGGGAATTGTAGTCCTTAAAGGTGCACTTCACCAGATTTGTGAAAGACGATTAATGGCTACTGGACTCCAGTTTCCACAGATCCCTTCTTCTAGGGTGGAGAGCTTCATCATATTTTCCCATGCAAATCTGTGGAGAGGGGGTCAGTCTATAGAGGAAAACTAAGGGTACAGACCCATTGTCAGGGTCTGTGCCCAGCATCCGTGGTACCAGAGTCAAGGAGAGGAGCCAAGCGGACCTACTTCTGTGCCTGTCCACCTATACCAGAGAGAGGATAGACCTGCATGTGAGTCTGCCAAAGCCATAAAGAAAAACATGTGCAGTGCTAAAGAATGTGATGAAACTGAAGTGCTAAAGAGGAAGTAAACTCCCCTTGATTGTTTGTACCTATAGGCAAGCCTACAAGAAGGCTTACCTATAGGTACCAAACTTGCACCATTTAGGAGATATTTACTGTACACTGCGCAGATTCTGTTATCGGCACATTCGCTCTGAAGGAACGGCGCCCGTGCTGTTTCTTCAGGGCCTGTGTCGTGACCAGCGGCTCCTGCACGCATGCGCGAGAGTGAGGTCATAGCGGCTCCAGAAACATCGGGGAAGATGTTGGCCGTGTCAGCAGCATGCAGGCGCCTTTGCAGGGCTTTGTTCTAAGGTGAGTATTTCACAATGAGCTAGTATGCAATGCATACTAGTTCATTATGCCTTTGTGTTGTAGGTTTTTTTTTTCTTACGGAGGTTTACAACCTCTTTAATTTGTGTTGACCTGACAGCTGCTGTAATCACTGAATGTGTGTTCCTCACATAAAATAGAAAATATTAATGAAAAATATTGTGCTGCTGTGATACACCAATGTATACAATGAAAAGTACTATATGAACATTATAAAAAGTGAATAAAAATAATTTTCTTAATAAAAGACTAATACTCTTAAATAATCCAATATTATCCAGTGATCCTAAATTAACATAATAATTGTCCAATGCAAAAAAAAGTCTAAGCAACACTATTTAACAGTGTATTATAAGTGTTCAATCCGTGAGATATTTCACTCACTGTGTTTCTTTTTTAAGTGTGAATTATATTTTATATAAGTCTGCCAAAGCTGCCCACAGAGTGTTTAAGAGAGAGAGAGAGAGAGGGAGAGAGAGAGAGAGGGAGAGAGGGAGAGAGGGAGAGAGAGAGAGGGAGAGAGAGCGAGAGAGAGAGAGAGAGAGAGATGCTGTGTTTTCAGGATCAAAGCTGAGAGGTTGCACCTTGTGTAAGGATCCCATTAGACTGGGACACCGGGACCTGATGGCTGGGACCTGTTTAACGCCAAACCTTTTGGGACAAGACTGGTCACCTGCCAGGAGGGGTGAGCTGAATTACATGCTTTAAACACCCGTTACACACTGCTAACACAATGGAGTCTGCTCCTATTTGGCAACCCACCCACCATTCTTTACCAACACTCTTAAAGGGACCACTTACATGCCACACCTAAAGAATGACCCCAATGCAAGCCGGCTAACATTAACTTTTAGGCGCCAGACACTTTGCGATCACGTTCTAGGGGTACCCCGCTTAAGATCATTTACAGATACTTACAGCTGGGGTATCAGTTTAGAGTGCGTAGCGGGGTGCCTATTTGTAGTGTGTTATAAAGGACTATGGTTATATTAAGAATATCCTCAGCTCCCTCCGGAGTCTCTTTAAGAGATTGCAGCAACTGTTGTTTACCTTATTGAACAATGCATTGTGGAACTTATGGTACAGGGAGAAAGGGACTCCATTGCCTTAGGTATCTAATAGACTATGGTACCCACAGTGCAGCTGTACTCCCAAAGTGCATTGCATTCTCGCACAGCTTTCTGGGAGAGGTTACTTAAAGGAAGGGAGGGGCTACGCTAGCTCTCTGGACTTCGCCCTCAATCAAGCAGGAAGTCTGTGTGAGGCCTGCTGCTGAAGCAACTAGGCCTAAAGCCTGGGCCTACAGCTTTTTGCGGAGGATCATCCAGCTAAAAGAGGGATCCTTTTCCGTGTGACCAGCTTGCGCTTCTCAGAGACCGGAGTCATCCTTCAACCAACATCCACTGCTGTGAGAGGAACTGGAGACTGCAAGTTGCGGAGGGGTCGCGGATCAAGGTACCGACAGCGGGACATACCAGAGGGACGAGGCCTACTTTGGTGAGAGGGCACCTGCCCGGATTTTATTAACTGTTTATATAGGCCTGTGACTTTGTAAGGCCCACACGCCAGGACATAGCGCATCTCACGGAGGCCGCATGGCTTAAGGTTGGCGTTTGCACCGCTATAGAGTTTTCATTCACAAACACTGTGGAAGTTTCGTTTGCTTTCCTTTAATACCCATTTGGATTACAAATGTTATGTGCACCAACGTTTGCTAGCGAAGACTCCTACCACTGAAGGAACTGGACATTGAATTTAGTCAGGCCTGACTAGGATTGATAGTGACAAGACACGGGCACAGTATTGCCCATTAGGGGAAGCTCCCAAGCGTAGGCCTTTTCACTAAGTAAACGTGATTTTTGGTTAAGCAGAATACTGTGTGGAGTTCTCTATATTATCCTGCCGGACTAGTGGCTATACAAGGTAACAATTTTATGTACCATTTTACTGTTGTGTAGTATTATTGTGTATCCCATTACCATTGGGTTCCACAACCTAATTGCAGACCAGTTGTGCCAGGGGAGGGTTCGAGACAGATTCTTGGGGTTGATAGCTAGGGTACAGACCCAAAACAAACCAGCGGCTCTTTTAACTGGGAGTAGTGCTACAAGTGCAATCAGGAACATTCTTACTGCGTTAACTGGGTTTAAGCGTCAAGCGTTACAGATAGATAGATAGATAGATAGGTAGATAGAGAGATAGATAGATAGATAGATAGAAATGTAACCTTATTCTATTGTGTCTTGCTGTATGTGCTTTACTATACAACCATATGCAATTGTCCTTGAAAATGTTTCATGTATATGTAACATTTGTATTACTGTGTACATGGGAGATCAAGGAGATATATCAATTATTAACATTTTTATTTACAATTATTAACAATAATAGAAACAGTAAAACAGAAGGAGAGCAGAGCACAGAGACAGCAACTGTAAGACAAAAGAGACAAAACATACTCACCTGATAAACCTTTCTGTTAGTTGTTCTACAAAGTAAAAGATCTCACTCCAGTGGTGGAGGACGCTTCCAGACCTATGGAAAAGAACATTGCTCATTGTTATTTTAGCAACTAATATAAACTAACATCACATTTAATTTTCTTAGGGAAGTAATAAAGAAGTTAAGATGCAAGCTATGTACTTTATTGCGGAGCTTAAATTCCTCTTTTCCCTCCAGCATGCATTCTTTGTATATCCCTTTATTGAATGCTTTATAGAATGTAGCAGAGACCGGTGGAGGGGTCAATAGCTCTATGCAAGATTTGTCATAAAAATACATAGATAATATTTGACTGCCAAACCAGCTGCTGACAAGGCCTGTGCTTGCAATCACATCTGGAAAATTCACACTAAAGGTCCAGTTCACTTCTAGTCTATTTACATTGTTGTCAATCAAGCCCTGATGAGGGGTGTACCCTTGGACCACCAAAACAGGTTGGCAACTTTTTGGATTGTCCCGCTGACTTTTATTGGAATAAAGTCATATCTGGACTGCTTAACATTGGTGTGACACTTTGATTTCAGTTTTTGTTACATTACACCACAAGCCAAGGAGATTGTGAAGATCCTCTAGGGCAGTGATAGCGAACCTTGGCACCCCAGATGTTTTGGAACTACATTTCCCATGATGCTCAACTGCACTGCAGAGTGCATGAGCATCATGGGAAATGTAGTTCCAAAACACCTGGGGTGCCAAGGTTCGCCATCACTGCTCTAGGGTGTAGAAACTGCCTGCTGGAAACCACTTCATTTTACAGTACATCAACATCAATACTTTGTAGCAATAACAGTGAGATAACCCTTTGGGTCCAGTGATATTTTTCCATTGTCCTCAAATATTTGACTTGTGGCAGTGCCCTGGGTGTTAAAGGACAGGAATTGAGTGGACTGCTATAAAAACTCACAAATGATCTAACCCATCTATCTCTATCCAAAATGAGAGAATCTATGTGATCCACTTTATTTTATATGAGGAAATTGTTTCTAAAGCACTGAAACAGCTTAATTTAGTAACAAGGCCATTACTAAAAAAAAAAAAAAAAAAACATTGATAATTCCGGGGTCAATAAAACAATGTTTTCAGTAGTTGATGTTCTGAAGACAACTTGCTATCAAACTACCTGAGCAGTGTTAGGGTTAAGATGGCTTCCTATTGGCATACAGCTGTGCAATAGATTAGCAAGGAAGAAAATAAAATAGGTATCAGGTTACGTTTGTCTTATTTTGACAATAGCGGCCAAGAAAAGCACGTACCAAAGTAATTCAAGTAGAGGAACGGGGTCATGACTAGCACATGAACAAAGGGAATTGGTGGGGGGCTGTGCAGGGATGAGGCATAACAGTTTAGCACTTCTAAAAAGTTAACTTTCTTTTGGTGTTTAATAGCTATACACATGACATGTATCTACATCAAATTGAGGGAAAAAGGCTACTCTTATTTCCAAATGCAATTATTTTTTAAATCAAACCTGTCATGAGAAAAATGGAGGCAGGAGTTGCTGAGCTCTCCTAAAAATGCCAGTTGCTAGACTGTCATGTTTAACCTTCTGCATAAACCTCTTCGACTCACCTCTCTAGATGGCCTTGCATGTCACAGTACAACAAGCGCAGTGCACCGCACTACTGTGTTTTGACATTAATGAAGTTTTACTTTGTGCACTTGTAGCGGGTATTTACTTTCCCGGGAAAACTTTAAAATTTCTACGGTGACACCAGTGCTGTATCTCCGGCGGTCCACCGGGTGGCGCTGTCACTTTGGGCCGACGGACGAATCATTGCTGTGTCGAATCCCTTTTTGTCTTTCTTCGGCAGCCGTGTGGTGGTGCGGGGAACCCGCTGCGCATGCCGGGGAAAGGTATAAAGGGGGCCGGCCATTTTGTCACGGGGTTCGTTGTCCCAGGCACCTTCAGCCTGCGGACAGAGTTCGTGTTTGTCCTCTGGGCGGACTAGGCCTAGAGGACCACCGGAGGTCGTGTTCCACCTCAGGCACCTTTAGCCTGAGGTGAGGTACTCAGTTGGCGGTCCGGAGCTCAGTGCCCAACACTGAGTTCCGCGAGGGAAGGATCCTAGGGTGCTCCGGAGATGGACGCCTGAATCCGAGGTGGACGTAATGGACCGGGAAGAGCTCCTCATCTGGAGACCCGGTGCAGCATACTGCCGGTGACGGGTGAGCCTCTTGTCGGAGACCGTCCGGAAGGTGAATTTCCCTCGTGCGGAGACCATTGCCCACTCTTTGGAGGAGAGTGGAGGAAAGAACTTGTGTCTGGGCCTATATACACATTCACACCTCCTGTTCTGTTTCTGTAAAGCAAGTAAGTCCATGCTGTGTTTAAATAAAGGAGTGTTGGACTTGCAACGGTGTGAGACTCGTATCCTGGCAGATGACTCCTGGAGAGATGATTTGATACACAATACAGGCCCGAAGGTAAAGAACTTTTGCTAATACCACTTATACACCTGTGGTGGAGGCCTGGCGTAGTGGACGCACTCCCTTCCCTATCATACCCCTAGACCAGAGACATTGCGAGCGAGAACTTTAATAGAGGGGATTGGGAGTATGGGTGCCGAACGGTCCGCTACACACTTAATTTATAAAAAAGAACCAAAAGGAGCTGTGCACTTCCGTTTAGTGTATGGGCAAGTGTGAATGGGCGAATGGGGAAAAGATAGGGTGGGGAGAAGGCAACAATGGCAGTCCCCATTGGCTAAATTTACTTTACTTGTTCCCACTCTTCTTTAGACTTGTAAAGATTTGCTGTGCTGGATGCAGGGATCTTCCAAATCAGAAGCAAATGAACGATGAACCCGTCATTTTTCACTTTATAAATATAGCCAAATAGTCAACAGAAAAAAGATTATTAACGAGTCGTACACATTGGGGGTTATTTACTAAAGGCAAATCCACCTTGCACTACAAGTTCAAAATACAAGTGCAAAGTGTAAATCTGAGGGGTAGATCTGAAATGAGGGGAAGCTCTGCTGATTTTATTATCCAATCATGTGCAAGCTAAAATGCAGTTTTTTATTTTCCTTGCGTGTCCCCGTCGGATCTTCCTAGTGCACTTTCAGTGCAATTTCAAGTGCACTTTGCACTTGTAGTTTGCACTTGTAGTGCAACATGGATTTGCCTTTTGTAAATAACCCCCATTGTATTACATTTGATAAATTAAAGGGGTTGTAAAGGTAAAAGTTTGTTCACCTTAATGCATCCTATGTATTAAGGTGAAAAAACATTCGACAATACCGCCCCCCCCCCAGACCCTGTTTTACTTACCTGAGCCCTCGAAAGTCCCGCGCTCGCCCCGTCATCCTCCTCGTTTCTGAGCCTGGCCGTTGATTGGCTACACTGGATGGATTGAAAGCAGCGCAGCCATAGGCTCACGCTGCTGTCAATCACATCCAATGATGCAGAGCACCAGGGGGCGGGGCCAAGTGATACAGTGAGCGGCTATAGCCGCCGGCTGTATCACTGAAGTGCACCCGCAATCACTCACCACCACTCACTCGCATATAGGTGGTGAGTTCTTGCGGGGAGGAGCTGAGACAGCCGCCGAGGGACCCCAGAAGACCAGGTTCAGCGCCACTCTGTGCAAAACGAGCTGCACAGTGGAAGTAAGTATGACATGTTTGTTGTTTTAAAAAAAGAAAACACATTCCTTTACATACACTTTAAGCTATACAATGATAGATTCTGATGTATATGAGTGGCACAAGATGCTTTTTACTAGTTAAATTCTAGTAAACAATATCATTTACTGGTAAGAAGTGAAATGAAATAATGTAAATTTTCATAAGCATTGTCTAATTTTAAGCTGTGGGTATGTCCCATGTCACTTCACCTTGAAAGCTATTTTTTACATTGGAAGAACAATAAATCTCAGTCCTCAGTATTCCCTACAATACAGTATCTATTCCAGATCACTGGCCAAGTTTATAGCTGAAATACATCATGTGGATTTAATAAGTTGCCATAAATATTGTGAACTACAGGCTGCTGACTGAGCACAACCACCATACTTTGCTGCCAAAACATTAGGGGAAAATGAGAGACAGTGAATTCCTGCAAGGGATCTGCTCCAACAGGAAAGTGATAGCAAGAGCGCTGATATTGTGCGGATACGTTGTGTTCCTGGTAGGGGCCCTGTATTACTTTCCCACTTTAATGGGCCAAGAGATACAGGCTCATGCCCTATACACACGATCGTTTTTTCTAATGAAAAAAGTCAGATGGACCTTTTTCATCGAAAAAAACGATCGTGTGTGGCCCCCATCGGACTTTTTTCCATTGGTGTAAAAAAATAGAACATGTTTTAAATTTTTCCGATGGAAAAAAAAACGATCGTCTGTGTGGAACTACATTGGAGAAAAATCCACGCATGCTCAGACTAAATTACAAGACGGGAATAGACATGTGCACACTGAAATATTTAGTTTCGGAATTTCGTTTTCGTCCGAAAAATAAATTTATTTAGTTACTCCCGAAATTCGTTTTTATTTATTTTGTTTTCCGTTAGAAATTGCATTCGTCCGAAAATCTGAATTAATTAAGGTCGAATCTGTCATTGAGGGCTTATGGTGTCTGTCGAATGTTCAAAGAAGATTCGACGGAGCAGTGAAACTGTACGACGCTGCAATCCTACATTTCCGGTCGAATGCTCCGCCCACAAGCTATAGAAGAATTCTAATGTTGTATGACTAGTAATAATTATATTTATTCATTACTATTACTAGTCAACCAACATTAGAATTCTTCTATAGCCTATGGGCGGATGCATTTGACCGGACAGTTTTGCTGCACAGTCGAATCTTCTAACTTTCGATGCTTTGTCGAATCTTCGTCATTCTAGCTATTTTACTGCTCCTCCTCTTTGGTTACAATCAGCCAATAACATTCATCATCAACTTTATTTTTATTTTACTTCCCCCACCCAATTCCAGCAGTGATCTTTTCTCTCTATGTCGAATCTTTTCTCTCTATAATAACAAATCTTTTCTCTCCTATGTCGAATCTCTTCTCTCCTATGTCGAATCTTTTCTCTCCTATGTCGAATATTTTCTCTCTATAATGTCGAATCTTTTCTCTCCTATGTCGAATCTTTTCTCTCCTATGTCGAATCTTTTCTCTCCTATGTCAAATCTTTTCTCTCCTATGTCAAATCTTTTCTCTCTATAATGTCGAATCTTTTCTCTCCTATGTCGAATCTTTTCTCTCCTATGTCGAATCTTTTCTCTCCTATGTTAAATCTTTTCTCTCCTATGTCAAATCTTTTCTCTCTATAATGTCGAATCTTTTCTCTCCTATGTCGAATCTTTTCTCTCCTATGTCGAATCTTTTCTCTCCTATGTCGAATCTTTCTCTCCTATGTCGAATCTTTTCTCTCTATAATGTCGAATCTTTTCTCTCCTATGTAGAATAATCTTGGACTAATAGAGTTAAGGTTAGGCACATTCGACCACAGGTTAGATAGACACAGATTGTTATTGTCAGCGTCACGTCGAATCTCCTATCTATATCGAACTGTTGTAGCAACGAAAACGAAAATAAAGCATTTGTTTATGTCGGATCTTTCGGTTTTCGGATTCTGTGCTTTCGTTTTCGTTTGTTAAAACGATAACGAAAATAGCTTAAATTCGGACGAAAATGCATTCGGACGAAAACGAATGCACATGTCTAGACGGGAACGCTCCTTCTGGTAAAACTAGCGTTCGTAATGGAGATAGCACATTCGTCATGCTGTAAAGGACTGAAAAGCACGGAGACTGAAAAGCGCGAATCGGCTAACACAAAAATTTTACTAACACGCGGTAACACAAAATCAGCAAAAGCAGCCCAAAGGGTGGCGCCATTGGATTTGAACTTCCCATTTATAGTGCCGTTGTACGTGTTGTATGTCACGGCGTTTTGGACGGTCGGAATTTTGTCTGATGGTGTGCATGCAAGACTGATGGAAGTCAGCTTCATCGGAATTCTGATGGAAAATTCAATCGGATTTTCGATCGGAAATCCGATCGTGTGTACAGGGCATAAGGGAACAAGGAACTAGAAGAGGAAACTTTCTAAATCTTGTCCAGACCATGTGAAGACATTTCTACTTTTTAATTCTATTTTTAAAGTGCCATGCCACCATGTTGGCGACTGTGTGATAGAGTATAATGTAACAACTGGCACTCAAGAATATAAGAAGAAACTTCAAATATTGTAACAAACACGGTCCCCAGTTCAAAACTTTCCTTTGAATCCTCTTCTTTCAAATGTCTTTCAATCCATTTGCAAATATAATTGGGCTCACTACTTCTCCAATCCTCTGTTACTAGTCAGGTTTTCTCCTTGTTCCACATTCAAACCTTTGTCACATGTCAGTCTTTTTTAAAGCTCCCTCTTTAAACCCCTGTCACTTGTCAGTCTTACTCCTTGCTCCTTGTCCAAGTCTCTGTCATTTATCAGTTTTCCCCATGTTCCTTCCTAAACCTCTGTCACTTGTAAGTCTTGCTCACTGCTCCTCCTCCAAACCTCTGCCACTTTTTAGCTTTCATGCTCCTCATCTAAACCTTTGTCATTTGTCAATTTTCCACATGTTCCTTCTCTAAACCTTTGTCACTTGTCTGTCTTTCTCTCTTCTTCTCTTCTAAACTTCTCTCGCTTGTCTGTCTTCTTCTTTGCTCCTCGTCCAACCGCTGTCATTTTGCCATTTGTCCTCTATGTTTCTCCTCCAAACCTGTCACTTACGCAGGACCGGAACAAGGGGTTGGCAGGAGGGGCGGCTGCCCTGGGCACAATAATTTATTGCAGGGATGTGGCACCCTGACCCTAATCCTAAGGAAAGTGGGAGCGCAGTTTGGCATCTTTGCCCTGGGCGTGGATGGCCTTGTCCCAGCACTGCTTGTAAGTCTTTTTCCTCGCTCCTCTTGCAAATTTCTGTCATATGTCTTCTTTCTCACTTGTCCATTATACCTCTGTCACTTGCCAGTCTTCCTCTTTGCTAATCCTTCAACCTTTGCCACTCTTCCTGGGTTTTGGTTGACAGTTGTAAAGGATGAGTTACAAGCAAATGAGGTTTCTAGGACATATGAAAAGGATGACTTATGAATGACATTGGTTTAACAGAGGAATGATTGAAGTTATGAGACAGAGGGCCAAGTTTGGATGAGAAGAGAGGATCCCAGTTCAAGTATGGTGGTGGTTAGGTGTCCATAAAATGGCACTGCCCTGTAATAAGAGCCATATTCTCATTGCACACCATACCAGATTCGACCATGCGGTTTCAGGGAGATGTAACAACTGCCGACTGGTATTACATGCTTAAAGTGTTTCTAAACCCACAATTGTATAATCAGTCTGTATATGCAGTAAAGCATGCTTGTAATACTCACTGTGGAATATAAGGGGTTAATCCTGTGCATTGTGTAAAAAGGCAGTTTGATCCTGTCTTCTCTGATCCTCCCCTTATTTGAACGTCCCCAAACCATCTTCTGATAGTACAGAGCCTTGGGGGCACTCTGCACAAGCTCAGTTTGATGTGTATTGCTAGAGGGTTTTTTTTTTGGAAGGGTGCATGTGATCGGCACAGGGCCAATCAGCACTGTCCAGACAGAGGGTCAGGGGTCATGCAGCCTCATAGGACAGTCAGAGGAGAATGAAAACTCCTCCTACAAGCTTTAACTAGTGCTCAGCCAGACACTAATAGAAGTCACAAGACTGTTCTATACTGCTGATGAGCAGAGGCATAGCTTGAAGCTTGGGGGCTCGGATGCATAAGTTGGCTTGCGGCCCCCCTACTACTACCCACCACTTCCATCACGCTCCAAGATACTCCAAGTGACTAAAGAGTTATTTCAGATCTTTATTTAGATATTAAGGTGGTAATTGAAAAGAATTGGAGAGGTATGTCAAAATGTCGACAGTTTCTCCAAAATCTTTTGAATCCCCTGGAGCAGGGGTGGGCACTCTTTGAGAGGTGGAGATCTACCTCTACCTGAACAACATGAAAGAGATCATAGATCCCCGGGGTTCAGTGCTTTTTAAAATTAATGTATTACCCAGCAAGGCCTAACTAAATAGTAAGGAAAACGTAAAAAAATTTCACCGTAAAAATATAAACATAGTGTACCTTAAAAGTGGATGGTGTCAGTCAGTAGAGCAGTAAACGTTGTCATTCAGTAGGGAAGTGGACAGTGTCTGTCAGAAGAGCAGAAGACAGTGACAGTAGAGCAGTGGACAGTGTCAGTCAGTAGAACAGTTGATGGTGTCAGTAGAGCAGAGGACAGTTTCAGTAGAGCAGTGGACAGTGTCAGTCAGTAGAGCAGTGGATGGTGTCAGTAGAGCAGTGGGCAGTGTCAGTCAGTAGGGCAGAGGACGGTGTCAGTCAGTAGGGCAGTGGACAGTGTCAGTCATTAGGGCAGTGGATGGTGTCAGTCAGTAGAGCAGTGAAAAATCTCAGTCAAGAGAGCAGTGGATGGTGTCCATAGAGCAGAGGACAGTGTCAGTAGCGCAGAGGACGGTGTCAGTAGAGCAGTGGACAGTGTCAGTAGAGCAGTGGATGGTGTCAGTCAGTAGGGCAGTGGATGGTGTCAGTAGAGCAGTGGATGGTGTCAGTAGAGCAGTGGTGGGTGTCAGTCAGTAGGGCAGTGGACGGTGTCAGTAAGTGGATTGTGTCAGTCAGTAGTGCAGTGGATGGTGTCAGTCAGTAGGGCAGTGGACGGTGTCAGTAAGGCAGTGGATGGTGTCAGTCAGTAGAGCAGTGGAAGGTGTCAGTAGAGCAGTGGATTATGTCAGTAGAGCAGTGGACGGGGTAAGTCAGTAAGGCAGTGAACGTTATCAGTAGGGCAGTGGATGATGTCAGTCAATAGAGCAGTGGATGGTGTCAGTCAATAGAGCAGTGGACAATGTAAGTCAGTAGAGCAGTGGATAGTGTCAGTCAGTAGAGCAGTAGATGGTGCCAGTCAGTAGAGCAGTGGATGGTGTCAGTAGGGCAGTGGACCGTGTCAGTAGAGTAGTGAATAGTGTCAGTAGGGCAATGTACGGTGTCAGTCAGTAGAGCAGTGGGCGGTGTCAGTAGAGCAGTGAACGGTGTCAGTCAGTAGGGCAATGAACTGTGTCAGTAGGGAAATGGACGGTGTCAGTCAGTAGAGCAATGGATGGTATCAGTCAGTAGAGCAGTGGGCGGTGTCAGTAGAGCAGTGGGCGGTGTCAGTAGAGCAGTGAACGGTGTCAGTCAGTAGGGCAATGAACTGTGTCAGTAGGGAAATGGACGGTGTCAGTCAGTAGAGCAATGGATGGTATCAGTCAGTAGAGCAGTGGGCGGTGTCAGTAGAGCAGTGGATGGTGTCAGTAGAGAAGTGGATAAAGAGAATACGATTACTTATGTGCCAACCAATACAAACTAATATAATGACAAAAACATCCAAGGGCAACTGCCAACACTATAACGCGCCCTATCTAGGTCTTGATGTGAGGAGAGGGCAGCATCTGGCATCCTGTTGTGGAGAATATCTATCAAGCGCTTTCAGACCTATCTAGGTGTTGATGTGAGGTGAGCTGGATGGTTATGGGATCACATCACACTTAAGAAATTCTTCTTATATGCACGTCTATCACCACTGGGATTTGTTTGATTTATTTATTTACTTGGACACATTGATGTGGGATGTGAAACACAAAAAGGACACTTTATTGTTAAACTTTCTTATCATATGAAATGTATTTTGTTTACCCATTTATTCCGCATATTTGCAGATATTCTGATTTTTTACAGCACTGGTGCATTTGGTTGCAATGCCCAGCAGGGTCACCCTATTTGGATATTGCTACCGCATTAATAAACTTTATCTGCTTATGGAATTATCTTGCTTTGTTTGCACAATTTTGAATATTTGCAGCACTTGTGCAAATATACTTTTTTAAGTCTTATATATATTTATTTGTTATTTGCACATTCACTAGCCCCGGAAGAAGTCCTTTTGATGACAAAACTGTCATCAAAAAGTCGGGCTGAGCTACATGTTCCTGCTATCGCTGTTTCCTCTGTGTACCTGGATGTCTGTAAAACCCGCCCTTCTTATGATTTAATGCTGTTTTTTACTTGGATACGTGTAAGTGCATTACTTAATAAATCCAATCCGTAAAAGGTTTTACACTATTTAGCGTTTTTCTTATTTGGGTTTTATTCGTTTGAATGCTGTGTGAGAGGAGTCCTTTGAACACTCCAGTATTTCTTTCAAGATGGTTCCCTCTTCCATCCCATGTTGGTGACCTGTGCTGGGGATTAGTACATCAAGCCTGTTTGACCCTCTGTAATAAAGGGTCCAGGCTCTTTGTTAAGAGTCCATCTTGTTCTTTGGTGGTGTTTTTTTTTTCACTTGGTGGAGGAATTTGGATATTTTTCAACATCATTATGAAATCAGACATCTGACTATTATATGTAAAATAAAAATAATTGCGCTGTAATCTAATGATTCCTAAAAAGCAGCAACTCTGCTGTGAGATATACACAGAAAGAAAAGAGTAGTAATGAATAGGGCTGCGCTCTCTCGTCTAAAAAAACAACAATATATGACAAAGAAAGAACTAATATGCTAATACAATATAAACCAGTGATAGGGAATCCATATGTAGTATTAATGATAGTCCATTACATACTCGTAACATATATATCAGTGATACATGAATATATAATAGTGATATCGATAGTGCACAAGAACTCATATAGGCTAAAAAAGAAAATCCTTAGCGGGTAGCATATAGAAACATCACACCACTCGTGCAGGCAAAGGTACATATATTCATTAGATAGGAATCCTCCTCATGATGATAGTGAATCACGCTGACACACAAAGTGTTTATCCACCACCACATGAATACCGCGCTTACCAGCTAGCACAATTTGAATCGCCTGTGGCTAATACCCAGCCAGGGCCTTTTCCTCCGAGGATGGCGAGCAGATGGCAAATCAGACCAGATGAACTGTCATAACACACTGGCAAAGCGGATGATCATATCCTTGCACTAGGTTCAAGGATCCTCCCTCAGACACCGTATTCATAGCAATCCGAAAAAAGAGATACTCACCATAGTGTAAAACCAAACTACGCATTTAATAGGTAAAAAGTAATGCACTTACATCAATGTGGAATGTACAGCAGGGATGAGCCGAACACCCCCCTGTTCGGTTCGCACCAGAACCTCCGAACAGACAGAATGTTCGTGTGAACTTTAGAACCCTATTAAATACAATGGACTCGAATGTTCGAAATCTAAAGTGCTAATTATAAAGGCTAATATGCAATTTATTGTCCTAAAAAGTGTTTGGGGACCCGGGTCCTGCCCCAGGGGACATGTATCAATGCAAAAAAAGGTTTAAAAAATAGACGTTTTTACGGGAGCGGTGATTTTAATAATGCTTAAAATGAAAAAATAAAAGTGAAATATTCCTTTAAATTTCGTACCTGTAAGTATGGTACGTTGGCACTGGACGCCAGAAAGAATGAATAAAATACATCCTAACAACTCCCCACTCTGTGTGAGGGGGTGTAAGCAAGTGGGAACAACGATGCATATGTGGTGGGAATGCCCAATAATAGAGGAATACTGGACAGAGATTCTGGATTACATTGAAGTAGTCATGGGGGAAAAAATAATACAAAACGCGTGGACATGCCTATTTCATGGTACAAATAAAACAAAAAAGCAATACCAGAAAACATTAGTCCCACCATTACTTAATGCAGCAAAAGGGTTAATCCCAAGAAACTGGATATCCATAAAGAAACCGACTATTAAAGAGTGGATTCAACGGGTAGAGTATATCTCAGAAATTGAATATTTGAGCCAGGGAGAGCAGGGAAAAGGGGAAAATTACAGAACAACATGGGAAAAATGGAGAATATTTAAACGATCAGATAAATATGTTCAGGGAATGATAGGAAAAGAAGAAGAATAGGACAGGAGGGGGACAGATCAGGGAGGAGGGGAGGGGAGGGGGGGGGGAGAATATAGGGAGGGAAATAGGGAAAAGGAAAAGTAAGGAAATATGTAAAGATATTTTTGTATGAAAATTGTTTTTTTCCACACTAATGTGGGTGTATGTAATTACATGTTGAATAATTTTCCAATAAAAAGTAAATAAAAAATAAAAAATAAAAATTTCGTACCTGGGGGGTGTGTATGATATGCATGTAAAGTGGCACATGTTTCCCGTGCTTAGAACTGTCCCTGAAGGCCGGCTACAATAAAACACCCGTCCTTCAGGGATGTTGAACAATGCGGTGAAATCAGCACGTCACTCTTCAGACATGTTTCGAAAAGTCTATGGGAGAAATCTAAAGTGCTAATTATAAAGGCTTATATGCAAGTTATTGTCCTAAAAAGTGTTTGGGGACCCGGGTCCTGCCCCAGGGGACATGTATCAATGCAAAAAAAAGTTTTAAAAACGGACGTTTTTTTAGGAGCAGTGATTTTAATAATGCTTAAAATGAAAAAATAAAAGTTAAATATTCCTTTAAATTTCATACCTGGGGGGTGTGTATGATATGCATGTAAAGTGGCGCATGTTTCCCATGCTTAGAACTGTCCCTGCACAAAGTGTCATTTTTGAAGGAAAAAAAGTCACTTGCGGCTATTAATGAATTGTCGGCTTTTATCAATACATAGAAAAGTCATTGATAAAAAAAAAAGTGTGGGGGTTCCCCCAAATTCAATTACCAGGCCCTTTAGGTCTGGAATGGATATTAAGGGGAACCCCGCCGCAAATTTAAAAAAAAATGGCGTGGGGTTCCCCCTAAATATCCATACCAGGCCCTTAGCCGAGCACGCAACCTGGCCGGCCGCAGGGGAAGAGGGGGGACGAGAGAGCGGCCCCCCCTCCCTCCTGAACCCTACCAGGCCACATGCCCTCAACATGGGGAGGATGTCCCCATGTTGATGGGGACAAGGGCCTCATCCCCACAACCCTTGCCCGGTGGTTGTGGGGGTCTGCGGGCGGGGGGCTTATCGGAATCTGGAAGACCCCTTTTAGGACAATAACTTGCATATAAGCCTTTATAATTAGCACTTTAGATTTCCCCCATAGACTTTTCGAATTTGCCGCGAACACCCCAAATTGTTCCTTGTTCGGCGAACGGGCGAACAGGCAATGTTCGAGTCGAACATGAGTTTGACTCGAACTCGAAGCTCATCCCTAATGTACAGGCATAAATGTAAAAAGCCGGACAGCTACAATAGAATGCCTGTCCTACCGGGATGTTCAACAGCGCGGTGACGTCAGCACATCGCTTCTCCCTATGTGTTTCGTCACAATATGACAAAGGCCACAGGACAACGTCATATTGCGACAAAACATGTCGGAAGAGTGACGTGCTGATGTCACCGCATTGTCCAACATCCCGGAAGGACGGGTGTTTTATTGTAGCTGGCCGGCTTTTTACATTTATGCCTGTACATTCCACATTGCTGTAGGTGAAAATGGTGAAAGGTTTGGGGGATAAAACATATCAAGATCAACTTCAGCGACTTGAAAAGAAAGTAAAGTTTTCCTCTTTAATTGTACCTACAGGTAAGCATATAATAAGGCTTACCTGCAGGTACTGTAAATATCTCCTAAACATGCACTGTTTAGGAGATATTTACTATATACGCTGCCCCAGACATCATCGGTGCATGCACATTGAAGGAACGGCCTGCTCTTGTCATTTCTTCAGGGCCTGTGTCGTGACCGGGGACTCCCGCACGCATGCACGGAAGGGACGTCATCGTGGCTCTGGTAAATCACATCGCCAGAGCCCACGAACCTGGGAGTAACTCCTGGAAAGATGTCGGCCCTTTCAGCAGTTTGCCGGCACCGATTCAGGGCATCGTTCTAAGGTAAGTATTTCATAATGAGCTAGTATGCGATGCATACTAGCTCATTATGCCTTTGTCTTGCAGGTTTTTTTGGGGGGGATTTTTTTTTGGAGGTTTACAACCTAATATGTACAGTCTGGAGGAAAGAAGGAAAGGGGAGACATGATTGAAACCTTTAAATACATTAAGGGTGGTGAATAAGGTTCCGGAGGGCAGTTTTTTCAATGTGAAACAAAGATCACGGGGACATGACCTCAAACTAACTGGAGGGAAGTTCAAAACTAATCTTAGAAAGTATAATTTTACTGAAAGGGTAGTTGATGCTTGGAATAAACTATCGGCAGAGGTAGTGCGACAGTCAACAGTAAATGGCTTCAAACATAGATCTATACTCAGACAATAAAGGTAACAAAAACAAAAAATAAATAAAAAATGAGCAGACTTGATGGACTACTCAGTTTTTTTCTGCC
Organism: Rana muscosa; assembly: GCA_029206835.1. Classification (NCBI taxonomy): domain Eukaryota; kingdom Metazoa; phylum Chordata; class Amphibia; order Anura; family Ranidae; genus Rana; species Rana muscosa. The sequence continues at coordinate 214,549,381 of CM055118.1, forward strand.
GTGACTTTTCTATGTTTCTGTTTTTAAATCATTTGTAATTTCTGTAGGCCACCTAAAACAATTGCTAGGCTGAAAAAATTTGAATGAAAAAGTATAGCACAGTGCTACGTATTACAGAAAGCCTGACTTTTTTGTTTGTGAAGCAATTGTATGTAGTGTGTCTCCCAATGACCTTGTACCACTTGGCATGATAGGTAGGCAGTCTACTTGTCTCTTCCTGTGTGCGGTCATACAGTAAAGAAATTATCCGGACAGCTCATATTTCCCAGAAATTCTCCTGAGTCTTTCCTTCATAGACACTTTATTTCTCATCTTTCCAGTAACAGAATTTAAACCCTCCGCGGGACAAGACTTTTCTGCTTATACAACAAATTTATGTTCCGCCTGAAATGCCGCTCTGCGGAGTTCATAAATAATACTGTCAGCCAAGTCTTTTCATACACTGACTGTACACAACTGGTCAGTCCCACACAGATTAGGTATGAAAATATTTTATCGTTTCACCTGAAGCTGAACACCTGGATATTTACTTTCATAGGCCTTGGTGCATTGACATACTAATTTAATGTAGATAAATATTGTATATCTTTCTTTTTTTTAACCTATTTTTTCAAACACAACAAGCATAATATCAAAATGATCAAAATAAGGTATTCTGAGTAGAAAAGTACCTCTTTCTTGACATAAAAATGCTGATCACAAGCTCTCTACAAAGCCTAGACAAAAGAATACTATATCTTGGACTGTCAGGACTGCAGAGCGAGCTTATAATTACAATTAGATGGATATTTGGGTTGATTTACTAAAACTGGTGCAGCTGTTCATGGTAGTCAATCAGCTTTGGCCGGGTTCACACTGGTACGACAAACATTGAGAGCCCATCATGCCCCGGGTGGTGACGTCATAAGGGGTGGGGCCTCCATATAACATCACACGGTGACCCGACCCCATGCCAATATAAGTAGTGGCACATCGCGCAACCGGGCATTAGAGCGTGAAAGAGCGTTGCGTCAACATCGGAAGAAGAGCAGAGGGAAGAAGACAATGAAAAGAGGGCTAAAGAGCAGAAGATAGCGGACAGAGGGAGAAGTGTGGAGACCCGGCAGAAGACACCGGACAGAGGGAGAAGAACCGGAGAGGGCAGAAGACATCAGCAGAGGAGGCAGAAGAGCCGGAGAGGGGAGAAGAAGTCAGAAGAGACCCCCGGAGCTGCCTAATAAATTACTTTTAAAACCTGTGTAGTGTGTTTTTTTTTTTACACTTTTTTTCAGGTGGATGGATGAATGGGTAGGGGTACAATGTACCCCATACTTATTCACAAAGGGTGGGGGGCCGGGATCTGCGGGCGGGGGGATAATTGGAATCTGGGAGCCCCCTTTAATAAGGGGGCCCCCAGACTCCGATAAGCCCCCTCGCCCGCAGACCCCGACAAGAGGGGGAACCCATGCCGTTTTTTTTTTATTTGGTGTGGAGTTCCCCCTAAAGATTCACACCAGACACAGTGCCTGGTATTGTCGGGGATCGAAGTCAGATCCCTGTTTATTGAAGTCGGAAGCATGTCGGATGTCAAGTCGCAGAGCAAAGTCGGATCCAAAGTAGTACGACTGTCGTGTCGTACAAGTGTGAACCCGGCCTTAACTTCAGCTTGTTCAGTTAAGTTTTACAAAAAACCCTGGAAGCTGATTGGCTTCTATGCAGAGCTGAACCAAACTCTTCACTCTCCAGTTTTAGTACATCAACCCCATTGTCTGATAGATTTGCAGTGAGGTAAGAGGATAAAGAAGGCATGGCAGAACCTGCTTATGCAATAGTCAAATATAATTTAAATATGTATCTAGACTGCGCTACCAAAATGTGAATCAAGATTACTAAACAGTTTACCACATATACAGTCATGGCCAAAATTGTTGGCACCCCAGAAATTTTTCCAGAAAATCAAGTAGTTCTCACAGAATAGTATTGCAGTAACACATGTTTTGCTATACACATGTTTATTCCCTTTGTGTGTATTGGAACCATACAAAAAAAAGGGAGGGAAAAAAGCAAATTGGACATAATGTCACACAAAACTCCAAAAGTGGGCTGGTCAAAATTCTTGGCACCCTTAACTTAATATTTGGTTGCACACCCTTTGGAAAAAATAACTGAAATCAGTCGCTTCCTATAACCATCAATAAGCTTCTTACACCTCTCACCCGGAATTTTGGACCACTCTTCCTTTGCAAATTGCTCCAGGTCTCTCTTATTGGAAGAGCGCCTTTTCCCAACAGCAATTTTAAGATCTCTCCACAGGTGTTCAATGGGATTTAGATCTGGACTCATTGCTGGCCACTTTAGAACTCTCCAGGGCTTTGTTGCCATCCATTTCTGGGTGCTTTTTGACATATGTTTGAGGTCATTGTCCTGCTGGAAGACCCAAGATCTCGGGCTCAAACCCAGCTTTCTGACACTGGGCTCTATAGTGCGACCCAAAATCCTTTGGTAATCCTCAGATTTAATGATGCCTTGCACACATTCAAGGCACCCAGTGCCAGAGGCAGCAAAACAACCCCAAAACATAATTGAACCTCCACCATATTTCACTGTAGGTACTGTGTTCTTTTCTTTGTAGGCCTCATTGCATTTTCGGTAAACAGTAGAATGATGTGCTTTACCATAAAGCTCTATCTTGGTCTCATCTGTCCACAAGACGTTTTCCCAGAAGGATTTTGGCTTACTCAAGTACATTTTGGCAAACTGTAGTCTTGCTTTTTTATGTCTCTGTGTCAGCAGTGGGGTCCTCCTGGGTCCCCTGCCATAGCGTTTAATTTCATTTAAATGTCGACGGATAGTTCATGCTGACACTGATGCTCCCTGAGCCTGTAGCTTGAATTTCTTTGGAACGTGTTTGGGGCTGCTAATCCACCATCCAGACTATCCTGCGTTGCAACCTTTCATAAATTTTTCTCTTCTGTCCACGCCCAGAGAGATTAGCTACAGTGCCATGGGTTGCAAACTTCTTGATAATGTTGAGCACAGTGGACAAAGGCAAATCTAGATCTCTGGAGATGGACTTGTAACCTTGAGATTGTTGATATTTTTCCACAATTTTGGTTCTCAAGTCCTCAGACAGTTCTCTTCTTCTCTTTCTGTTGTCCATGCTTAGTGTGGCACCGCATCGCTTTAACTGACAATCAGCATTTATTGATTGGTTTGCGCAAAAGTTATAGCGTTTACAAAATAGGGGATAGTTTTATGGCATTTTTATAAAAAAAATTTTTTTACTAGTAATGGCGGCGATCAGCGATTTTTTTCGTGACTGCGACATTATGGCGGACACTTCGGACATTTTTTACCCATTTTTGGGACCATTGTCATTTTTACAGCGATCAGTGCTATAAAAATGCACTGGTTACTGTAAAAATGACACTGGCAGTGAAGGGGTTAACCACTAGGGGCGCTGAAGGGGTTAAGTGTGCCTAAGGGAGTGATTCTCACTGTTAGGGGGCGTGGCTACAAGTGACATGTCACTGATTTCCGCTCTGATAACACAGAGCGGAGATCGGTGACAGTGTCAGTAGGTGAGCAGGGAGATGTTGTGTTTACACTAACATCTCCCCACTCCATCCCTCCGTGAGACGATCGCGGGGACCTCCGCGGTGATCGAGTCCGCGGGACCCGCGGTCCGACTCACGGGGATGGCGGCAGGGTCCGGGCGACCACACAGCAGACAGTTAAAGGGCAACGTACAGGTACGTGATTGTGCCTGTACGAGCCATTCTGCTGATGTATATATGCCGTGGGAGGTCGTTAAGTGGTTAAAGGAGCATCACATGCTTGAAACAATCTTATTTATCCACAATTTTGAAAGGGTGCCAAGATTTTTGACCAGCCCATTTTTGGAGTTTTGTGTGACATTATGTCCAATTTGCTTTTTTTCCTCCCTTTTTTGGTTTTGTTCCAATACACACAAAGGGAATAAACATGTGTATAGCAAAACATGTGTTACTGCAATACTTTCCTGTGAGAATTACTTGATATTCTGGAAAAATTTCTGAGGTGCCAACAATTTTGGCCATGACTGTAAAAGTGCAAAAAAATAAATGCATGAACAGCACCAAAAAAAATCAAATAATGTCCAATGTATCAATAAGTCCCATTCAAATGATAGTTGCTTAAAAACAAAAGCTAGGTGGACAGGTGCTGGTGCCATTAGTAACAGATAAACACGTGACCACTTCCAGATGCTCCAGGTGACCCCACATGGATGTACACTCACCACAATGGGTGCTTTTGCTAGATAGGTCTCACTGTGTATTTTTTGGTTGGACCCACTGTGTATCTTGTCACCAACTTCACATGTACCAGGATGCAATTCCTTCCAATGCCACACACCATTACTCAAAAAACAGTATCAGAAAAAAGGTACATTGTCCAGAGCAAACAACTTTCTTAAACCATATAAAACCTTACAATTACACTGCACTCACATGTATATGTGCCTAAAGACCAGCACCAGATACATTCAGTGCTTATGGTTAAGATGGCTGCCACCGCTCTGAGACAGGAAGCTGGTTTGCGCTCCAGGGATAGGATGTAACGTATCGGCTGGGGAACACTGCACTGCAACCTGAAACTGCTAATATCCCCACGCTCTATGTTGCTTCATTCCTACATCGGAGCCAGAAGTCTATTTTTTTGTTTCCTGGGACAAAAATGAATCTATTCTAAGACAAAAAAAATAAGTATAAATATAAAAAAATGAAAAAAAGGGGGAAAATCGATGGACCACTTGATCTTTTTTTCTAACATCACTCTTATATTTGTATGCCAAATATTGCAAGTGTGCTCCAACACAATGCTGGAGTGTCTTCTTGTCATATTTCATATACCATTACTCTGCATTTCCAGAATCTCCCCAGAAGGATCATAAAGTTACTCTCTTTACAGTGGAAGCCTGCTGCAAGATATATTTTCTACGGTTTTTTTTCCACGGCTGTGTTTTTGAAAGTTATTTAAGTGATTTGAGATGAAGAGGCCTCGTGTAATAAGCAGACATTGTATTTTTGTCCAAGGTCCACTTTATTAATAATAAGGCAGCCTGGGAATCTTCTCTGAAGCGTAGGCCCTAGTCAGCGGAGCTGGGCCTACAATGCAGCAACAGGGCCTCGGGCTGAAGGTGCCCAAGGCCTAAGCACTCTAGCGCACCTCGTGCCATGCGGCCCACGAGGCACACTCACTGGACCAGAGGTCCCTCTTGTAAGCCCTGGGGTCCCCCTGGAATCGCCTCACGCCAAATGGCATCTGCCCCTTTTGTAACCTCTCTCAGCATGCACAGCGGGTAGACCATGCCCACTGCATGGCTGCCGAGAGAGGACACTCAAGGTGCTGTGATACCCCCCGTAATCCAGCCTGTGCCGGCGGTGACAGTGCCACCTGCAGGCAAAGGAGAATAACACTGCCGGGCTGTATCACACCCCAAGCAGAACAACAACCTGAAACATAATTGGTCTGAGCCCAACTACTGGCTCAGACTGCCCTTAAATTTCACATAGCTCCCCCAAACATTGGGGGGGGCATTACACGGGGAACATGCATTTCCCACACCTCATATGGTGTGTGAGCTGGTTTTAAGGCCAGCCATACACGGTTCAAATCAGATTCGAACCATTAATGAGCAGGCTGAATTTACCATCGATCAATCAACATGGGTACAACCAGGCTACCGGATTCGCTTCCAATTATCGCAAGTGGCTGCTATAGCAGGAGGGATTCCCCTGTCTAATCTTAAGATTTGTAAGTTGCAACATATTAAGTTTTTGCTTTTGAGCTGGGATATGCTTTTTGAGGGTAAAAATATATTATATTGTGTCAGACAGGTCATATCTCTTAAGAGACCTTAACCTCCCTGGCGGTATTCCCGAGTCTGGCTCGGGGTAAGATTTCAGTACCATTAGCGGTAACCCCGAGCCAGACTCGGGCTGCATCGCAGGATACAGGGAGAGTTACTTACCTTGTTCCCTCTATCCTGCAATGTCTCCCCGCTGTGTGTGCGAGCTGTCTCCTCGCTCGATTCACACACAGTGCCCGAGTGCCGCGAGCTCCGTTCCCTGCGACGGTGCGACGCACGGGGGCGGAGATCGGCGCCAAAATCAAAAAAGTAAAAACACAATACACATACAGTATACTGTAATCTTACTGATTACAGTACTGTATAAAAAAATTACACATCCCCTTTGTCCCTAGTGGTCTGTCCAGTGCCCTGCATGCACTTTTATATTATAAATACTGTTCTTTCTACCTGGAATTTGGAGATTGTCCATGGCAACCAAAAAGTGTCCGTTTATGCCAAAAGTGGTTTTAGACCAGCTAGAAAACAGCGATAATAAATTAGAATCACTTGCAGAATTCGTCATCAAACACTAAATCTAATGACAGCGACAATTCTGCAACTGAGCAAATTTCAGTGTTTTTGATTTGATTACATTATTAAATAATTTTTATTATTATTATATTATTATTTGTTATAATTATTTATAGTTATTTATTATATTATAATTTATGATTTTGTATTTCAAACGTAATCATACCCGGGATGTCTACTAGACTCTGGTTTGGACAGATTTAAGTGAGTTATTCCTAAGAATTGCAGGCCTACAATATCAAACGCCAAATTTCCATGCAAAATAATTGTACAGCTTTCAGCACCTAAAATCTGACAAAATCATACCGCCAGGGAGGTTAAATGGCCATTGTTAGCTTAAAAAAACAGATGTCATGATAAGTAAATACGTGATCTCAGAATCCCCTGTATTCTAAAACTTTGCACTGGTCTGTTTTTGCATGTAATCTAATTTGCTTTGACCTGTTATAAGGCACAATGGGACTGTTACATCTGTAAGACGAGACGTAATAAATACTCTATCACACGGCTCACCTATTTTAGAGCAATTCAATAAATTGACAAAAAGGATTGAACATGCTTACTCTATTTTGTCCCATTGGAGTAGTGTGATGATCTGACTTCTCCAAGCATGATCTCATTACTTTGATTTAGGAAAATATGCATTCTTTAGGAATATCCCAGTTTTTCAAGTCCAACAAAATGTAGGCAGTTCATAGTAATCCAACCATTTGGGTGTAACTAAGTTAGGCATATGTTTTTAACCTTGACTGACTATTTAGGACTTGCACGCAACTGATGGTCCACCTGATGAAATCTAGCTGCTGTTTAACTTCATATACCAGGCCAGCATATACAGCCAACTTACTGCTGTTGAAAGTAAGCTAGGTACAATATATACCTCTCCCTTCTTTTACCAATGTAATACTCAGGGCCGGCCCTACCATGGGACCCGGTGGGACCATGGTCCCAGGCGGCACTTTACAAGGGGCGGCAACAGGGGCGCACTGCCTGAGGACCTGGGGTTCCCTCCATGATCCATCTAGTGTGTCACTGTCGCTGTCACTGGCCGCAGTGGCAAGACCCACTTCAAGGGTCTCACCAGCGGCCCCTGCTTGCCTGACCAAACTGGTTGCTAGCCGCGGTCCGCTTTGTGTCTAGCAACCAGTGACATCAGCAGAGAAGGAGAGAGAGGCCCACCATTAATTAACTTCCTCCTCCTCCGCTAGCTCCACCCACCTCCTCCCTGCATGTGTTCCTCTCAGCAAATCTAATGAGCGGCAAGCGCCGAGCGGTCCGAGGATCAGAAACTGTGCAGCCTACTCCCCCCCAACCCCTCCCCCCAGGCGCTGCTATCAGAAGAGGTCAGTTGTTTCCTGCCCATTCAACCTTCTATTAGCGGGCACGGGCAGCAGAACAGCATGAGATCGGAGCAGCTGTGTGTGTGTGGAGAGAGCAGCTGCGGGCTCTTCTCCCCCCCCTCCTCCTCCTCATGCTGCTGTTCCCTGCTATGTTTCTTCCCCCTTTTCCTCCTATTGGCCAGGGAAAAATTATTGTAGTCCCAATAACTGGCTGGCCCATTGCAATTCTAGGGGGGAAACTGCAGCCCCCAGCATGCAAAGCTGAAGGGGAGGGAGGGAGAGAGAGCCAGGCTATGAGTGACAGGCTGCATCTGGTGACAGGCATTGGTGACAACGACATGCTGCATTTGGTGACAGGCAATGGTGACAAGTGACACACTGCATTTGGTGACAGGCAATGGTAACAAGTGACACGCTGCATCTGGTGACAGGCATTGGTGACAAGTGACACACTGCATCTGGTGACAGGCATTGGTGACAAGTGACACACATTTGGTGACAGGCAATGGTGACAAGTGACACGCTGCATCTGGTGACAGGCATTGGTGACAAGTGACATAATGCATTTGGTGACAGGCAATGGTAACAAGTGACACGCTGCATCTGGTGACAGGCATTGGTGACACGCATTTGGTGACAGGTAATGGTGACAAGTGACACACTGCATTTGGTGACAGGCATTGGTGACAAGTGACACGCATTTGGTGACAGGCAATGGTGACAAGTGACACACTGCATTTGGTGACAGGCAATGGTGACAAGTGACACGCTGCATCTGGTGACAGGCATTGGTGACAAGTGACATAATGCATTTGGTGACAGGCAATGGTAACAAGTGACACGCTGCATCTGGTGACAGGCATTGGTGACACGCATTTGGTGACAGGTAATGGTGACAAGTGACACACTGCATTTGGTGACAGGCATTGGTGACAAGTGACACGCATTTGGTGACAGGCAATGGTGACAAGTGACACACTGCATTTGGTGACAGGCAATGGTGACAAGTGACACGCTGCATCTGGTGACAGGCAATGGTGACAAGTGACACGCTGCATCTGGTGACAGGCATTGGTGACAAGTGACACGCTGCATCTGGTGACAGGCAATGGTGACAAGTGACACGCTGCATCTGGTGACAGGCATTGGTGACAAGTGACACGCTGCATCTGGTGACAGGCAATGGTGACAAGTGACACGCTGCATCTTGTGGCAGGCTATGGGTGGCAAGTGGCACAGCTGCAACTGGTGGCAGGCTATAGGTGGCAAGTGACACAGCTTTGGAAGGCAATTGGCACAGTGCATCTGGTGGCAGGCAACGGTGGCAAGTAACAAGCTGCATCTGGTGGAATGGTGGCAAGTGACAAGCTCAGGGCTCCCACTGATTCTGCATTATGGTGAGTTGAACTATTTCATTATATATTACAATGTAATGATAATAGAAATAATGTGATTTGATCATCCTGACACCATATCAATCATAACGTTAGGATGATTTAAGTGCTAATACATCTTTTTTTGGGAAGGAAGGGGGGTATCCCTGAATGACAGTTTGGGAATGTGGTCACCCTAGCCGCCACTGCAGCGCTGCTGTTGCATGCAGCATGTTGCATCACTGAGCTGGGATCAGAGCGTAACTGGTCGGTGGCAGTGGAGAGAAAGGGGGAGCTTTCGTGGTGCTACACAATTCCCTTTGCAGGAGGGGGCATGTCTCTTTGCAGGAGGGGGCATGTCTCTTTGCAGGAGGGGGCATGTCTCTTTGCAGGAGGGGCATGTCTCTTTGCTTTATGAAAATGTCTCTTTGCTGGATGGGCGTAGGATTTTTTTTTGGGGGGGGGGCAGCATTTCATTCTTGGGCCCAGGCAGCACAATGTCTTGGGCCAGCCCTGGTAATACTCTTGTAGCCATATCCCCAAAGGAGCCGCTGAATGGTTTTGTGATTTTTCTGCACACCTGAAGATGACACAGCTCGCTCATACAGCTTAATGTTCGGTTCACACCTATGCGTGTTGCGATTGATGCATTTTTTATGCATTTTTTTTGCACGTTTTGTGGTGCATTTTTGAACACACAATTTTAATGCGTTTTTGATGCATTTTTGGAAAGTTTGTTGTTTAGGGAGGTGTTTGTTGTCATGCAGGTAAAAATCACAAAACACAGTGGAAACGTATCAGAAGCACAATATCTGCATATTTGATGTTATTGAACCAAAAATGCAATCTGCTGTGGGTAAAAAAAGTTCATGACCCTTTTCAAAAAACATACTGGCTAAAAATCCACAGATGTGAACGAGAACCATAGGAAATCATGTTAAATGGACTGTAGTGCATTTCTGCAAACTGGGAAATGCACTGGAAACTGCTCAAGTGTGAACCTAGCATTACGGACACACCTTGAGCTATTTCAAAAGATTTATTAGACTAGGCATAGCCTAAGGGAAAGAAAGGATTAGCAAGTGTTCTTATGCAAACAAGCAATAAGACAATAATGTTGTTGCTCTGAAAGATATGGTTAAACACCTGTGATATTTTGACTATCAGTAATTAACAGAACTGAACTGCATTTACCTAACAACAATATAAAAAGACAGTCCTGACTTGCTATAACAGTCTTCGTTTTGTCACACTGAATGATGAAAAAAACATGGCTGTCAATGTTGGGGCCCTTGAAGAAAGCATAACAGGGCAGATGCTGACACCCCCACTGGATGATCTCCCTGCAAGTGAGAGAGCCAGAGCCACCTACAGTGTGTGAGAGGTACTAGAGCCGGCTGGGTGCTTTAGCTTAACCCTCTTGGCGGTATTCCCGAGTCTGGCTCGGGGGGAGTTTTTTATGCTAAGAGCGGTAACCCCGAGCAAGACTCAGGAATCGCATCGCAGTATCCAGGGGAAGTTACTTACCTTGTTCCCTGGATCCTGCGATGTCCTCCCACAGTGTCTGCGAGCCGTGTCTCGCTCGATCCACACTGCCGAGTGCCGAGCTCCATTCCCTGCGACGGTGCGGCGCACAGGGGCGGAGTTCCGCGCCAATTTCAAAAAGTGAAAAACACAATACACATACAGTATACTGTAATCTTACTGATTACAGTACTGTATCAAATAATAACACATCCCCTTTGTCCCTAGTGGTCTGTCCAGTGCCCTGCATGCAGTTTTATATTATAAAAACTTTTCTTTCTGTCTAGAAACTGGAGATTGTCCATAGCAACCAAAAAGTGTCCCTTTATGTCAAAAGTGGTTTTAGACCAGCTAAAAAACAGTGATAATAAATTAGAATCACTTGCAGAATTGAGCGGTAGCGATTTGTGGGGAAATTCGTCATCAAACACTAAATCTAATGACAGCGACAATTCTGCAACTGAGCAAATTTCAGTGTTTTTGATTTGATTACATTATTGAATAATTTTTATTATAATTACATTACTATTTGTTATAATTATTTATAGTTATTTATTATATTATAAATTATGATTTTGTGTTTCAAACTTTATCATACCCGGGATGTCTACTAGACTCTTGTTTGGTCAGGTTTAACCACTTAAGCCCCGGACCATTTTGTAGCTAAAGGACCAGAGGTGATTTCAGAATTTTGCACTGTGCTGCTTTAACTGTAAATTGTGCGGACATGCAATGTTGTACCCAAACTAAATTTGCGTCCTTTTCTTCCCACAAATAGAGCTTTCTTTTAATGGTATTTGATTGCCTCTGCGATTTTAATTTTTTGCGATATAAACGGAAATAGACCGAAAATTTTGAAAAAAAATGATATTTTCTACTTTTTGTTATAAGGAAAATCGAATAAACTAAATTTTAGTCATACATTTAGGCCAAAATGTATTCAGCCACATGTCTTTAGTAAAAAAAATGTCAATAAGCGTATATTTATTGGTTTGCGCAAAAGTTATAGCGTCTACAAACTAGGGTACATTTTCTGGAATTTACACAGCTTTTAGTTTATGACTGCCTATCTCATTTCTTGAGGTGCTAAAATGGCAGGGCAGTACAAAAAAATTTTTGCTGCTTCTCCTGAGTACGGGGATACCACATGTGTGGGACTTTTTGGGAGTCTAGCCGCGTACGGGCCCCCGGAAACCAAGCACCGCCTTCAGGATTTCTAAGGGCGCAAATTTTTGATTTCACTCCTCACTACCTATCACAGTTTTGAAGGCCATAAAATGCCAAAATAGCACAACCCCCCCCCCCCCCAAATGACCCCATTTTAGAAAGTAGACATCCCAAGGAATTTGCTGAGAGGCCTGTTGAGCCCATTGAATATTTTTTTTTTTGTCCCAAGTGATTGAATAATGACAAAAAAAATTACAAAAAGTTGTCACTAAATGATATATTGCTCACACATGCCATGGTTATATGTGGAATTACACCCCAAAATAAATTTTGCTGCTTCTCCTGAGTATGGGAATACCACATGTATGGGACTTTTTAGGAGCCTAGCTGCGTATGGGACCCCGAAAACCAAACACCGCCTTCAGGATTTCTAGGCACAAATTTTTGATTTCACTCCTCACTACCTATCACAATTTCGAAGGCCATAAAATGCCAAAATAGCACAAAACCCCCCCAAATGACCCCATTTTGGAAAGTAGACACCCCAAGCTATTTGCTGAGAGGCATGGTGAGTATTTTACAGCTCTCATTTGTTTTTGAAAATGAAGAAAGTAAATATATATATATTTTTAATTTTTTTTTTAAATTTTCAAAACTTTGTGACAAAAAGCGAGATCTGCAAAATACTCACAATACCTCTCAGCAAATAGCTTGGGGTGTCTACTTTCCAAAAAGGGGTCATTTGGGGGGGTTTTGTGCCATCTGGGCATTCCATGGCCTCCGAAACTGTGATCAGCAGTGGGAAGTGAAATCAAAAATTTACACCCTTAGAAAGCCTGAAGGCGGTGCTTGGTTTTTGGGGTCCCGTACGCGGCTAGGCTCCCAAAAAGTCTCACACATGTGGTATCCCCCTACTCAGGAGAAGCAACAGAATGTATTTTGGGGTGTAATTCCACATATGCCCATGGCATGTTTGAGCAATATATAATTTAGTGACAACTTTGTGCAAAAAAATAAAAATAAATAAATAAATTGTCTTTTTTCCGCAACTTGTGTCAACATATAAAATATTCCATGGACTCGACATGCCTCTCAGTATATAGCTTGGGGTGTCTACTTTCCAAAATGGGGTCATTTGGGGGGGTTTTGAACTGTTCTGGCATTTTATACACAACATTAGGAAGCTTACATCCACTCTTCTAACCACTTGAAGACAAAGCCCTTTTTGACACTTTTTGTTTACATGAAAACATTTTTTTTTTTTGCAAGAAAATTATGTTGAACCCCCAAACATTATATATATTTTTAAAGCAAAGGCCCTACAGATTAAAATGGTGGGTGTTGCATTTTTTTTCTACACAGTATTTGCGCAGCGATTTTTCAAACACATTTTTTGGGGGAAAAATACACTTTTTTTAATTTTAATGCACTAAAACACACTATATTGCCCAAATGTTTGATGAAATAAAAAAGATGATCTTAGGCCGAGTACATAGATACCAAACACGACATGCTTTAAAATTTCGCACAAACGCGCATTGGCGACAAACTACATACATTTTTAAAAGCCTTTAAAAGCCTTTACAGTTTACCCCGTTAGATTTACAGAGGACGTCTACTGCTAAAATTACTGTCCTCGATCTGACCTTCGCGGTGATACCTCACATACATGGTGCAATTGCTGTTTACATATGACGCCAGACCGACGCTTGCGTTCGCCATTGGGCAAGAGCAGGACAGGACAGGGGTGCTTTTTTTTTTATTATTATTAATTTTGCTTTTTTATTTTATTTTTAAATTGTTCCTTCCATATTTTTTTTTTTTATCATTTTTATTGTTATCTCAGGGAATGTAAATATCCCCTATGATAGCAATAGGTAGTGACAGGTACTCTTTTTTGAAAAAACTGGGGTCTTCTAGACCCTAGATCTTTCCTCTGCCCTCAAAGCATCTGACCACACCAAGATCGGTGTGATAAAATGCTTTCCCAATTTCCCAATGGCGCTTTTTATATCCGGGGGGGGGACATTCCCTCCCACTGCTTGTAAAAGCAGTCCAGAGGCTAATTAGCGACTAGGATTGCTTTTACATAAAAGCCGGCCGCTGGCTGAAAAGAATGATACCAGGATGATACCTAAACCCACAGCATCATTCTGGTATAAACATTCAAAGTCCAGCAACATACCAGTACGTTGCTGGTCCTTGTTGGACATGTATTGTAATCTTTTTTTTTCATGCAGCCAGTTGGCTGAACGAAAAAAGATATTGATCGGTGGGTATGCCCACCATTAGAATACCGCCCTTCATCCACCCACTTCTAATGATGGGCATACATGCACCATTTATATATGCCGAAGCATGGGGGCATCCTCCCGCAAAAAAGTTATGCCGCACACACATGGTCGGACTTTTCCACGGGCAAGCCTCCGTCGGAATTTCGACCGTATGTACGCGGCATTAGGAGCAAAATCGCTCCTCCGCTCCTCCGCCCCTGCTGCCCCAATGCTTCGGCATATATGCTTTTTTTTTTAACTGTGGTGGTGAAATCACCTCCTACAGCACTGGAGTCGCAGGGATCAGGCCTGTCTCTGCGAACGCTGCAGTTATGTGTGTTGTGTTTTGTAAGTGACAGTGATCGATCGATACTGCACTTGGGTGGCCTGGGCTGGACGGAGGGGCAAAACGCAGGTGCTAGCAGGTATCTGGGCTGATCCCGCTAACACTGCGTTTTTGGGAACCCTAAACTGCTGGGGACGCTAGTATAGATCTGATCAGATCAGATATTGATCTGATCAGATACTATACCACTAAGGGGGGTGTATGCTTCACGTGTGGGTGTTAGCGTTACTGGCACTAACCTGACGCTGCCTGGGGTGTGACGCAGACCCTCTCTGACGCTAAAACCTAATTGATATCACCCGCCGGGCGATCAGGGGGTTAAACCTTTATTGGGTTATATATACGGCGGGTGCCCTGACACTATAAAAAGCAAACTAACTAACCAGCGTCACCCGTAACACTTATATGGTGATCACTGGTGAAAGGGTTAACTAGGGGCAATTAGGGGGTTAAAACCTTTATTAGATAATATATGGGGGTACCTGACGCTATAAAAACCTGCGGCGAACCTAAAAAAAATTACTGGCTACCGATCTGCATCACCGACGCTAAGACAGCGATCAGAAAAATGATTGCTTAGCGACAGTGGTGATAGGGGGTGAAAGGGTTACCTGGGGGGCGATCAAGGGGGTTAAACCTTTATTAGATAATTTATGGGGGTACCTGACGCTATAAAAACCTGCGGCGAACCTAAAAAAAAATACTGGCTACCGATCTGCATCACCGACACTAAGACAGCGATCAGAAAAACGATCGCTTAGCGACAGTGGTGATAGGGGGTGAAAGGGTTACCTGGGGGCGATCAAGGGTGTTAAACCTCTATTAGACAATTTATGGGGGTACCTGACGCTATAAAAACCTGCGGCGAACCTAAAAAAAATTACTGGCTACCGATCTGCATCACCGACACTAAGACAGCGATCAGAATAATGATCGCTTAGCGACAGTGGTGATAGGGGGTGAAAGGGTTACCTGGGGGGCGATCAAGGGGTTAAACCTTTATTTGATAATTTATGGGGGGTACCTGACGCTATAAAAACCTGCGGCGAACCTAAAAAAAATTACTGGCTACCGATCTGCATCACCGACGCTAAGACAGCGATCAGAAAAATTATCGCTTAGCGACAGTCGTGATAGGGGGTGAAAGGGTTACCTGGGGGGCGATTAAGGGGGTTAAACCTTTATTAGATAATTTATGGGGGTACCCGACACTATAAAAACCTGCGGCGAACCTAAAAAAAATAACTGGCTACCGATCTGCATCACCGACGCTAAGACAGCGATCAGAAAAATGATCGCTTAGCGACGGCAGTCCTAGGGGGTGAAAGGGTTATCTGGGGGGTGATCAGGGGGTTAAACCTTTATTAGGGGGGGGTTAGGGGGCTACACTGGACCTAAAACTAACTTTAGTGACACTTTTACAGTCACAAATGTCACTGATTACAGTGATCAGTAAATAAATGGTCACTGCAATCAGTGACACTGTGACTGGGGGCTGGGGGGCCTGGGGGGGCGATTTGTGTTCCAATGTGTCCTGGTGTCAGTGTAGTGTTAGTGCACTGACCTGTGTGTCTTCTCTTGTACGGCGCTCGGTATATGTGAGCGCCGCATGAGAGATGACATCACTTCCTCCTGCTTCCTCTGCCTGTGTAAACATTACACAGCAGAGGGAGCATTTCCATTCGCCGGGAGCGATCGCGGGGGGGTGGCCGGAATCGAATGGCTGCCCCCTCATGTCGGATCGCTCCCCAATGAATACCGACCGCTCACTGTATAGGAGGGGGGTCCGATCGGACCCCCCAACTATACAAAGGCAATCACGTACACTGTACGTGATTGTGCCTGTCGGTGCCATTCTGCCGACGTACATATACAGTGAGCGGTCGTTAAGTGGTTAAGTGAGTAATTACTAAGAATTGCAGGCCTACAATATAAAACGCCAAATTTCCATGCAAAATAATTGTACCGCTTTTGGTACATCATTCCAGAAAGAATCATACCACCAGGGAGGTTAATACAGCAACAAAAGTACAACACATGGAAAATGGTGGCGCTTTTAATGAGGGAAAAAGATAGGGCATTGGAGGGGGGTTGCATGTAGAGGTAAGATCTGAGAGAGTGATGAAAGTGAGATGTGGAAGAAGCCTGAACTCCGTAATCTGCATGCAGAGCACCCCTGAACTCTACACTATGTACATAGCACACCACCAAACTCTGCACTCTGTGTGTAAACTCCCCCTCCCCCAACTCTGCACTTGGTACCTAAAGGGGCACTAAATACCAGTGCATTAAGATCCTCCCACTGTTAGTACAATTTTACCACACCCACTATTTGGAGGGTGTGTGGGGGTTTGGGAAGTCGTGGTTCAGTTCCTGCACCTATTTTATGAGAAAAAAAGCCCTGATTGCAGGTGTATGCATTTGTCAACTCATAGAAAACAATACATTGCTGATACCTTATGTCCTTACCCCCTGTCAGTTTTTATTGTTTGTGTCCCCGGTAGGGAGATTCACCCAATCTATTTGTCATGTTTACCATTATAATTGAAAGTGAAAGTAAAAGAAAATCCCACATTTTGGGTTGTCCCAAGAAAAGTAATAAAGGTGAAATCTTCCAAGGGGGATACTAGTTCTGGTGACCTGGGGTCCCCAAGAAATTCCCTTAATTTTCAGGGATTTCTTCTCACTTCCTGCTTGGCTATGGGACAGGAAGTGAGTGAAAATCTCCCCAATGGGACACAGATGGCAAATAAAAAATCTATCAGGGTTTATAACCCTTCCTTGCTCTGAAAAAAAAAAGTTTTGCCTAACTACTTTAGGCAGTTAGGCAGAGTTATTGTAATAGCTTTTTTTACCTGCCTCTGAGTGATTATTTTACAAACCTCTAATTTAATACATGTATTATTGTTATGTCCCTTAGACACGGGGTCTCTCAGGGTGTTGCTAGCAATGCTGCAAGTATCTGCTCAGCAAGTTACACACAGGCCGGATGAACTTCTTAACCATGGAGAGGGTTTATTACTCACTCAGAACATGATGACTTGTTACATGAAGGAGTCTTAATACAACAGGCTTCTGTCATTACCAGATCTAGGCATTCATGCTGCTGCTGCTGATTTCAGTCTCACACACACACTCTCTTACTTCCTGGTACAGCCCCTCCCCCAGCATGCATCAGGGTAAAAGGGTGAAGGGTCACAGTGTTCCAGCACAAACATCACAATTACCATTCCCAAATAATGAAGAGTAAAGGTGGCCATACATGTATGCAAGGACTGGTTGAATTTCAATCCATGTATGGACAGGCTGGTTATACAGAAGTCGATCAGTAGATCAGGATCAGTGCTGCTGGCTATAGAAGGCACAACACAGCATAACACAATAGCACAGTGGGAGTGATTCCCCCATCCACATTGAGTGTGTGGATGGGGGAATCGGGTAAAAAATTGTTCAACTCACTGATTGAATAAAATAAAATAAATGTATGGGCAGTTTAAAGTGGTTGTAAAGGCAGAAGGTTTTTTACCTTAATGCAATCTCTGCATTATTGCAAAAAAACCTTCTGTGTGCAGCAGCCCTCCTCAGCCCCCCCATGCTTACCTGAGCCCATCTCTATCCAGCAATGTTGTAAAAGAGGCCTGGCTGTCCAGGGCTGTCCCTCCTCATTGGCTGAAACAGCAGCGGGTGCCATTGGCTCCTGCTGCTGTCAACCAAAGCAAGTGAGCCAATCAGGAGAGAGAGGGGGCAGGGCCGGGTCACGGTTCCATGTCTGAATAGACACAGGGAGCTGCGGCTCGGCTCGTGTGCCTCCATAGCAAGGTGCTTGCTGTGGGGGGCATTTGGCAGGAGGGAGGGGCCAGGAGAGCCGGCAAGGGACACTAAAAGAGGAGAATCTGGGCTGCTCTGTGCAAAACCACTGCACAAAGCAGGTAAGTATAACAAGTTTGTTATTTTTAAACAAAAAAATAAAAGACTTTAATATCACTTTAACCAGTTCCTGACCGGCTCACGTTCTTCTACTACGGCACAATGGCACCTTTGCGCGAAACCCCGTATGGGTCCGGGGTTCCCTTTAAGAGCTGCCAGAGGGTGTGCGCCCTCTGCACGCGAGCCAGCACAGGGATTTGTGTGTGTAAACACACAAATCCCTGTTCTGTCAGGGGAGAGGAGACATATTGTTTGTTCCTACTAAGTAGGAACAACAATATGTCTCCTCCCCCAGTCAGTCCTATCCCCATACAGTTAGAACACACAGAGGGAACACACATTTAACCCCTTGATCCTCCCCTAGTGTTAACCCCTTCCCTGCCAGTAACATTTACACAGTAATCAGTGCATATTTATAGCACTGATCACTCTATAAATGTCAATGGTCCCAAAAATGTGTCAAAAGTGTCCGAATGTCTCAGTACCACTAAAAATCGCAGATCACTGCCATTACTAGTAAAAAAAAAAAAAAATGATAATAAAAATGCCATAGAAATGCAATAAATCTTTCCCATAGTTTGCAGACACTATAACTTTTGTGCAAACCAATTGTAGCGCCCTGCCCCCAATGTTTGGGGCGCTATTGTAAATTTAGGGGGTGTCTGAGCCAATAGTTGGGCTCAGATCTATATGATTATATCTAAATTGCCTCTGTTCTGGCTATGGTGGTGCCTGGTAGTGTTTTCCCTTGTTGCCTGAAGGTGGCGGTACCACCTCAGGCCCATGTTGGAATACAGGCAGACCATGGTGTATTGGGTGTCCTTTCTCTGCAGCGGTACAGTGGGAGTGGTGCCCCGCTGTGCATGCTGGGGAGGGATACTTAAGGGGCAGACGCCATTGTTCGGGGTAGTTTTTCGCCTCGCTGCCCTCCTGGCGCGAGGTGTGTGTGTGTGTGATTCTGGCCTCGGGCCACGTTGGCCTGAGGCTGCATCGCTATATGGTAGGCCCGGATAGTCTGGCTGGGGCCTACAATCCTAAAGGGGATCCCAAGCTGTCCACCAAGAGGGAGGAAGCTGATTAATGAAGGAAACCGGGGGAGGACCTGCCCTGGAGGAGACCACCAAAGTGCTAATGTCTCGGGAGAGGCCTGGTGACCTTGTTAAGCGGGGATCCACTACTTTAAAAGCCAAGCAGTTCGCCGGATCGGCTCAAAGGCTCTTTAACTGCACAGCTAGAAGTTCGGGACTGAAATCCAGTGGCAGAGGATTCCTGGCTATACACATTTGTTCTCAAACGGTCTGTGGCAGAGACTGTCCTGATACTGGTTTGTGTGTCATCCCAGCTGCTAGGCCAGGTGAGAGGGGTCTATCCGGGTGAGCAATACCCACTCAACAGTGAGAGTGGTGGATGACTTTAGACATTTGTGTGTTCTACAACGTGTACCTGAACCTTCCCCTCTCTTCTCATACTTACTACTTTCTATACGAGTTATTGCAGCAAAAACAAAACCAACAGTTGAAGGTTTTACATCGTGTGTGGACATTGCATTTACTACAGACTTTCTCACCCTGACAACGAAGCTGAAGAGGTAACGTGCAAACCCAAAAACAAACCAGCAGCTCCTACGGGGGTAGTGCTACACAATCAATATATGCTTATTGCAATTTTTTTACCAAAAATATGTGGAAGAATATATATTGCCTTAAACTGGTGAAGAATTTTTTTTTAAACATTTTTGGGGGATATTTATTATAGCAAAAAGTAAAAAATATAGTTTTTTTCTCAAAATTGTTCCTCTTTTTTTGTTTATAGCGCAAAAAATAAAAACCGCAGGGGTGATCAAATACCACCAAAAGAAAGCTCTATTTTTGGGAAAAAAAGAACGCATATTTTGTTTGGGTACAGCATTGCTTGACCGCGCAATTATCAGTTAAAGCGACGCAGTGCCAAATTGTAAAAAGTGCTCTGGTCAGGAAGAGGATAAAATCTTCCGCTGCTGAAGTGGTTAAGCATGTAAAATGTTTGCATTGCAAAAGCAGATGTATGTCTGCATTGCAATAACAACTCAGATATGTGCTTACTGAAAATACATGATATTTTTGTTTGAAAACATCCCCATCGTTATTCACTTTCACATAAAATGTATTGTGTAAGGGTCAAATATGCATAAGAAGTCTATTGCATTACACTCATAAAACTGAGAAGAAGGGGTGCAGGAGAAAATCAGTCAACCTTCCTATTACCTAATGGCATTTGATCAAGAATGAATAGCTTCCAAGCACATCCTTATATAACCACAGGTTCAGGCAATAAAGAGATGTTTTTAGGTTTATAACATCTACCAGGCTTTTATTGCTGTGTGCCCCAATAGGAAAATGTCCTATCACCTCCTTTTCTACTGAGAACAAATAAAGTGAAGAGAATTACCCAGTGGAAGCACAAAGAGTATTAAAAAGCTGACAAAAGCTCTCCCCCGGCCTGCTAAAACATGTCCTTTAAATGATTTCTGTATTTCTCTTGGAGATATTCCTCTTGCTCCTTTTGTACTCCCCAAGAGGATAGCACAAACATTTCCACATGCCCAATGCCAGAACCATCACCCCTCTTGGCACATTGGAGTAAAATAATATCCAATAACAGTTATTGACAGTCATAAGTGTCTTGTGGAAATAAAATCAGCTCATTTATTCAAGTTACAAGTTAAAATGTTAGTAAAAGAGAAGGATCACTCATGACTCACTGGTACCTGGCCCCATTCATTTGCTGGTTGGGTATCTCCAGCTATGTAAACAAAGAGGCAGGGCGAGTGACTGACATAAACGCCCAAATTAGGGCACATGACTATATTTGGGCAATGAGATCGTCCAAATACGACCATAGCCATATTTAGTCATTGATCTCACCCACTATCACCCCTTTGTTTACATTCCAATTGGAATGATGTTTAGGGAGCTTTCATATGTGCTCAAAGTCAGTGGGTGCAGGCGGGTCTGCATGTTTTTTGCCTCAGCGAATCAGCGGAAGTCTTCATTGTGATTAATGTGGTTCTGCATCACTGGACGATGTGAATAGTGATGGATTCACATTGTGGGGATTTTTTATTTTTTAACAAACAATTGGCAAAAAAATGGTTGTGTTTTTTTTACTATTTATGTTTTTTTGTGATAAAGTAGAGATACAATTGTAGCGGCCTCACCCCGTCCTCTTTAGCTAGGGGTATGTCGAGCGACAGAGTGAGGTGCGCTACGGCCCATGTCCTCCCCATGGCTGTGGGTGAGGTGAAGGCCAGTACCAATCTTTTCCTCGGGCCAAATGTGTGCTGGTTATGAGGGTCAGTCCTTCCGTGCCGGAATCTCCCTTTGTTCCCATCAACAGAGTCCATACACCCATCAAAGTCCAAACTCAGGTTTATTGCGTATCTCCACATACAGTCAAATGCAACGGCAGGATACGATGGGGAAAGCAGGTCGAGGCACTGTACAGGTTCCTAGTCCCTACACTCCCTGTGCTATGACCAGGGGTTGCAGGAGTCTTGATGAAAGCTCCTCCGCTGCGCTGTAGCCCATATCAGGGGAAGATGTCCTCCGAGGGAGTTACCGAAGGCCCATCCGTCACCGGGTTGACGCTACACCGGGTCTTCGGACGGGTGACCCCCCCAGCCTCCTCACCTCAGATGCGGGTCCCCTCGCAAGGGGCGCCCTGGAGCAACTTCACCCTCGCGGGACCCAGTCGGAGTCACCGGGTCCCAGGCCTCCTCAATAGTACCTCACCCCAGGCTGAAGGTGCCTGGGAGGGACTCCATCTTCGTTCCGGCCAGGCCTTGGGCGCCTAGGCCGGAATCTTGAACCGCCCGCACCCAGGCCGAGGGCGCCTGGGTACGTGAAGAGAAGATCTCCCCACAGACAGACCTCGTGGCGAGGGCGTCTCCCCCTTTTATCTCCTCCCATCGACACCACGGCGGGTTCCCTGCCCCAGCCGTACCATCTCCAGGAAGGGACAAAGAAGGCTAGCACTGTGGTAGTGATTCTACCTCGAGCCAGTAGGTACACTGACACCCACTGGTCAAAGAGAATATTACACCACCCAATCCTCCACGAATAAGAAAAAGGGGTCTAATCCCTGACATAATTACACACCTGGGTCTCTCTACCCCCAGGTGTATCCCACTAACTTTTAAGACCCCGCTACACACTCCCCCTGGTGATTTGACGCTGGTCCCCAGCGTCAGGTGCACACCCATGTCTCCCAAGGAGTGGTGACATGAAGTGGGCCCCAGAGGCTATCCCTCAAATTTTGGATACTGTATGTGCCAAGACCTGCTCAACAGAAAAGGGAACTATAAAACATTAAAACTTTTGTATAAAACATCTGTCATGTACACATATACAATCCCTCCCGTCACTGTCTAAGAACCACCCCATACTCAGTAGTCTTGACCGACGAATCTCCTGCAGAAGGGAAACAAACACAAAAAAAACACATCCTAACACTCTGTGTTAACTTGGCATGAGTGGGTCCGTCAGCCGAGAGACCCACTCACTCCAATAAGTAAGTAATGCATGTGTAACATTTTCAAACATTCGTTGCACAACACTGCCACCTGGTGACAGCGCTGCGGTAATGACACTTGGTGAGATCTTCATTTTCCTGCTTTCCTACTCTAACTCTACCCCAAAAGTCTCTGCCTTTGGCACATGAAGAAAAGGGAGAAAAAAAACAACAGCTCCCAAATCTCCAGTGAGGAAAAGAAAAGCCCAAATCAAAACAAAAGTAGGGCACAGTTCTAGGCGTCTGGGAATGTCTCTTCCAGAAAGTTTCAACAGCAACAAGATAGGAGCTCACTTCTCCTATAAATAGAACCTTGGATCCGGCAGAAACAGGGGCTTCAGGTGCCCGTCAAACACTTCCACCGAATACTCGACATCCTCTCCTTCTTTCCGGCAGATGAGCACCTTATCGGCATGAATATGGCGCCCAAGTCTCCAATCAGCTCTGCAGTCCTTGAACTTTTTAGACACAGGCGGCGAACATGACAGGTATCGCCTGGCATGGGGTACTTTAAGTTTTTCCCATACAAACTCGTCATACCACCTTGGTCGCAGGACCTCGACTTCATACAATAAGTCCCGAGGCAAGTAGGGGTACTCCCACCCATATTCACGGGCGACTCTCTGGGAGAAAAGTCTCTGCAACCTGGCTAGAGGTGGCATCACATCTCGCTCACCTTCTCCTGGCTGTACGATGGCCTCCGGGTGCCGAGGTACCTTCACCATCTCGGGTTTCTTTGTCTTTGGTGCCCGCAACGAAGCACGCTGCATCCCCAACATCAGAGCGGGTGATGTAGTTGAATGCGGGAAGTTGGTCGGAGGACTAGATTTCCTCGAGAACTCCGGGGCCTTCACCCGGAGCGTACTGTACTGTCTTCTATGGACATGGGGGAATCCTGCGGTTTACTCAGCACAGGTAGTGGGCGTCTGTCCCAGCCCTTCCGGTGAAACAGTTCGTCTATCTCTCCGTCATCCCCACAGTCTGACAATGACTCTAAGTCAGAGGTGTCATACATCTCAGCGGGAAGGTAGTCTCTAGTAGACGGAAGGCTACCCTCCCTTGCGGGCTCCACCAACTGTGGACCCCCGACACCTCCAACCAACACCACAGTCCCAGCCCCTGGCTCACCTGGACCTTCTGAAGAACTGGGATGTCCGGGACTCTCTTCTCTACCGGCGTCATCCAGGCCAGGCAAGCGGCGGGGTGAAGCTCGACCACGACCATAGGATGCCTGTACCAGGCCGACTTTCCTCTTCGGAGGTGGGAGCAGGGAGTCTGTAGTGACCGAAGCAGTGTCCTCGGATTTTTCTCTCTCAGTCTCTGGTTGGGCAGTCACTTCGCCCTGGTCAGCGCGCACGGGAATCTCCGCAAAGGCTTTGATCTCTCCCTCCGGAGTGGCGGTTCCTGTGATGCAGTTGAGGCGTAGGGCCCGGGGCCTTTCCGTGTGTGGTTCAACCTCAAAAAGAAACTCCTTGCATGCTTCGCATCGCCCGAATGGCTTTAGTTGGACCACCAGTCCCGAGCATCCGGGACAGATCACACCGAGGGCCTCCGTGTCTCTGCATGAATACAGAGCCAACTGTCCTCGGGGCCTGAGCCTTATCCCTGTGTCTGTAATGGGTGCAGCAAATGCAGTCATCTTGAAAGGATAAGGTACCGGCATCCACGGGGAGCCTGAGTTCGCTCCGACCACTTGCTGCTCCATCACGCGCTGACCTCGCGCCGGAGTCTCCACGTGTATCTCCACACGTGGCCAGACTCCTCCCACGACTTGCACGTTTTCGCGGGCTTCCTTCAGTCTCCTCCCACGAATTGCGCAGTCATGGGGTGCCTCGTGGCGCAGTGCAGCAAAAGTCCCCACATGTAGTTCGTCACACGGCTGGACTCCTCCCTCTTCCCGCTCTTTCTGCATGGGCCTCTCCCGGTTTTTCAGGGAAATTTCCACGACTTCGAGCACAGGGATGCACTTTGGCCAATCACATGGCCGACCTGCTCGGACCTCCTCCGGGCAGCAAAGTTCAAACACAGCCGTTCCAAACCTCAGGGTCAACACACATTTCATCCCGGACTCACGAGCCCCCACGTGTAGCGGCCTCACCCCGTCCTCTTTAGCTAGGGGTATGTCGAGCGACAGAGTGAGGTGCGCTACGGCCCATGTCCTCCCCATGGCTGTGGGTGAGGTGAAGGCCAGTACCAATCTTTTCCTCGGGCCAAATGTGTGCTGGTTATGAGGGTCAGTCCTTCCGTGCCGGAATCTCCCTTTGTTCCCATCAACAGAGTCCATACACCCATCAAAGTCCAAACTCAGGTTTATTGCGTATCTCCACATACAGTCAAATGCAACAGCAGGATACGATGGGGAAAGCAGGTTGAGGCACTGTACAGGTTCCTAGTCCCTACACTCCCTGTGCTATGACCAGGGGTTGCAGGAGTCTTGATGAAAGCTCCTCCGCTGCGCTGTAGCCCATATCAGGGGAAGATGTCCTCCGAGGGAGTTACCGAAGGCCCATCCGTCACCGGGTTGACGCTACACCGGGTCTTCGGACGGGTGACCCCCCCAGCCTCCTCACCTCAGATGCGGGTCCCCTCGCAAGGGGCGCCCTGGAGCAACTTCACCCTCGCGGGACCCAGTCGGAGTCACCGGGTCCCAGGCCTCCTCAATAGTACCTCACCCCAGGCTGAAGGTGCCTGGGAGGGACTCCATCTTCGTTCCGGCCAGGCCTTGGGCGCCTAGGCCGGAATCTTGAACCGCCCGCACCCAGGCCGAGGGCGCCTGGGTACGTGAAGAGAAGATCTCCCCACAGACAAACCTCGTGGCGAGGGCGTCTCCCCCTTTTATCTCCTCCCATCGACACCACGGCGGGTTCCCCGCCCCAGCCGTACCATCTCCAGGAAGGGACAAAGAAGGGTAGCACTGTGGTAGTGATTCTACCTCGAGCCAGTAGGTACACTGACACCCACTGGTCAAAGAGAATATTACACCACCCAATCCTCCACGAATAAGAAAAAGGGGTCTAACCCCTGACATAATTACACACCTGGGTCTCTCTACCCCCAGGTGTATCCCACTAACTTTTAAGACCCCGCTACACAATGTACCCCTTCATTCATGTCGGGGTCTATAACTGGAGGTTTCCAGATTCTGATAAGTCCCCTGTCTTCAGACCCCCACAACAACTGGGCCAGAGTTGTGGGGAAGGGTTCAGTGCTGGCTATAGTGGCCAGGGTTCAGTATGGAAGCTAGGTGTTTTGCCAAGGGGTCCCCCTGGAAAGGCACATCCTCCATTTCCCATGTTGAGGATATTTGGCCTGGTATGGTTCAGAAGGGGTAGGACCCTCCTTTCTTTGCAAGCCAGCATGTATGCTCAGTTGAGGCTCTGGTATCGATTCTGGGGGAGGGGGAGATCCAACATTTTTTTTTGTTTGCATGGGGTTCACAACAGCATTTTTTATTTGTAAATTTCAGTTTTGCTGTAGTAGGTTGCATACATCATACAGATATGCCATTTCACAGGCAAGCTAAGGGCATCACCCTGGCATGTTAATCAATGGAATTTTCAGTTCTTAATGTTGTCCTTTAAGCATCATTAAAATTGCTGCTCCCCACGAAACAGAATTTTATTATTTTTATTTTTTCTTTCATTTTCCCCTGGGCAGTACCCAGCCCCCATGCCATTTGTTTGACATTCCCTTTATTAGCATATTAGTCTAGAATATGACCCTTAAGCCCTGTACACACGATCGGATTTCCTATGGATTTTAAACCAATGGATTTTTCCATCGGAAATCCAATGAAGCTGACTTCCATCAGTCTTTCCTACACACCATCAGTTAAAAAACCGATCGTCCCAAACGCCGTTACGTAAAACACTCCGACGAGCCAAGAAAAATTAAGTTCTATGCTTCTGAGCATGCGTCGACTTGATTCTGAGCATGCGTGGGTTTTTTATCCGATGGAGTCCCCCACAGGCGATAGTAATTTGCTATCGTTTTTTTTTCCATCGGATAAATTTAAAACATGTTCTATTTTTTTAACACCGATGGAAAAAAGACCGATGGGGCCCATACACGATCGGTTTGTCCGATGAAAAAAGTCCATCGGACTGTTTTCATCGGTAAAACCGATCGTGTGTAAAGGGCTTTACAGTTTTTTTTAACATTCAGTTCCTAATGACTTCAAGTCAAGTTTGTAAACTTGTCCCCAATCCAAACCCTGGGCATTCGCTCATCACTACTTATACATTTCATGACACTATCAAATGTACAAAACCATAGAGTATACCATGGGGACTGGTGACATATACCATGGCTCCAAATGCTTCATCTGGAATGAAAATGCCAAGCTTAATCAAAAGCAAAGCTTAAGCTGCAATATTTGTAGAGCTTACTGCCTCCAGGCCCCATTTCATACTTTATGCACAAAGTGATATTTACAGTTTTCTTAGTAAGTCGATCAAGTTTCATATTTTTGTACCCTGTAACATACACATTTATAAATATATATTTTATTTTGGATGTGTTTATTTGGTCAATTACAATACACATATTATGTATATGATTTACTGACCCAAGTCAGTGTGTCCAGGGCTTTATTTGAGTTCTCTGAAGGATGATAACACTATAAAGGGAATGGTGTATTGCCATTACTTTTTTGGGTCTTTTATATGTTTTTAATCTGTGGGTTATATCTGTGGGGTGTTGTACAATGCTGTGAAAAAGTATTTGCCCCTTTCTGATTTTATTTTATTTTTTTTGCATATTTGTCACACTTAAATGACAGATCATAAAACAAATTTTATTATTACACAAAGATAACCCGAGTAAATACAAAATGCAGTTTTTAAATGATGGTTACATTTTTTAAGGCAAAAAAGCTGTCCAAACCTGCCTGGCTTTATGTGAAAAAGTAATTGCCCAGTAAACCTAATAACTGGTTGTGCCACCCTTGGCAGCAACAACTGTAATCAAGCATTTGCGATAACTGGCAATGAGTCTTTCACATTGCTGTGGAGCAATTTTGGCCCACTCTTCTTTGCAGAATTGTTTTAATTCAGCCATATTGGAGGGTTTTCCAGCATTTCAATTGAATTTAAGTCCGGGCTTTCAATAGGCCACTCCAAAACCTAAATTTTGCTTTGTTTGAACCATTTGGAGGTGGACTTGCAGTTGTTTCTCATCATTGTCCTGCTGCATAACCCAAGTGCACTTGAGCTTGAGGTCACAAACTGATGGCAGGACATTCTTCTTTAGGATCTTCTGGTAGAGCTCAGAATTCATGGTTTCATTAATTATGGTAAGTCGTCCAGGTCCTGAATCTGCAAAGCAGCCCCAGACCATCATGCTACCACCACCATACCTGACTGTTGGTATGATGTACTTGTTATGAAATGCTGTATTAGTTTTATGCCAGATGTAACGGGATGCACACCTTCCAAAAAGTTACATTTTTGTTGTATCAGTCCACAGAATATTTGCCTAAAAGTCTTGGGGATAATCAAGATGTTTTTTGGTAACTGTGAGATGAGCCTTTGTGTTCTTTTTGGTCAGCAGTGGCTTTGGCCTTGGAACTCTCCCATGGATGTAATTTTTGCCCAGTCTCTTTCCTATTGTTGAATCATGAACACTGATCTTACCTGAGGCAAGTGGGGCCTGCAGTTCTTTAGATGTTGTTTTGGGTTCTTTTATGACCTGGATGAGGAGTCGTTGTCGTCATGCTCTTTGAGTAATTTTTGTAGGCCGGCCACTCCTAGGAAGGTTCATCACTGTTCCAAGTTATCTTCATTTGTGTATAATGGCTCTCCCCGTGGTTCACTGGAGTTCCAAAGCCTTATTGCCTTGTACACACGATCGGAATTTCCGATGGAAAAAGTCAGACAGACTTTTTTCATCGGATATTCCGACCATGTGTATGCCCCATCTGACTTTTTTCATCGGAAATCCCAAGGAATTCCATCGGAGTTTAGATAGAGAACATGTTCTCTTTTACTCCGATGGAATTCCGTCGGAATTCCGATGTGATTTTGGTAGGGCAAAAGTCAGACCGTGTGTACGGGGCATTAGAAATTGCTTTGAAACTCTTCCTAGGCCGATACATGTACATTACATTGTTTCTAATCTGTTCTTAATTTTGTTTAGATTGTGGCATGATGTGTGGCTTTTTGTGATCTGTTAGCGTGCTTCACTTTGTCGGACAGCTTCTATTTTTGTGATTTCTTGATTCAACAGGTCTGGCAGTAATCTAGATGAAAGTAGAGATCTTAGAAAACTCTATCCCTTTACGTGGAAACAAAGGGGACTGAGATATTTGGGAGTATTCCTGTCAAAATCAACATTAGAATTATATCAAGATAATTACATACCTCTCCTGAATAAAATTAAAAGCGAACTGAAAGGATATTCGGCACATAGACTGTCATGGTTCGGCAGAATAAGTGTGATTAAAATGATGATTCTACCAAAAGCTTTGTATATTTTTCAAAGTCTCCCAATTAATATTCCGGCGGCGTATTTTAAAACCCTGAGATCAATAATACAGAGATTTGTGTGGAACAATAGAAGCAATCGCATTGCCTATAAGACATTGACTAGATTAAAAGAGAAAGGAGGTATATTCCTCCCCGATCTCGAAAAATATCATGAGGCAGCAATTTTGCAGAGGATTATGGACTGGGCCCATGCCCCTCTGCAAAAAAAATGGGTGGAATTAGAGAATAATATGAATAAACTAATGTTGGGACAGGTAATTTGGATTCCAAGGCAGTACAGAGGTTCTCTAGTAGATGCGGCATCAATTACGCTAGAAGCATTGAGAACATGAGATAAATTATTTAAAAATATACAGGGACAATATAATAGCCCTTTAATGGCCCTAACAGGCAACAACTACTTTCCACCAGGGAAAGACAATAAATTATACTTAAAATGGACCACATCGATCTTTTTGAGATTAAAAGATGTTATGAAAGGGAATGTCCTCTGCTCCCTTTTGGAACTACGTGAAAGATATGGGACAACACCATGGGATGTTTGGAGATATAAACAACTTCAACATTTTGTAGAGTCCCTCCCAAAACCCCTTCGGGGGATGGGTAGCCTGAATGTCTGGGAAAAATTGGTAGATCAAGGGGGGATAGGTAGGCATGGAATTTCTAGTTTATACAAAATTCTGTTAACACATTCAGATGGAGGATCCGTGTGTCCTACGGAGAGTTGGGAGCTGGAACTAAATCTCTCGATGCCAGAGACAATGAGGGGTAGAGTCTTAGACTATGTCCATTCCACCTCTGTGGACGCACGGATAAAAGAAATGAACTACAAATTATTAACTAAGTGGTATTATGTCCCAGTAAAACTACATAAGATAAATCCCCAGGTATCACCCCTATGTTGGAGGGAATGTGGGGAGGAGGGAACTCATGCCCACATATGGTGGCAATGCCCTAAGATCCAATCATATTGGGCGGAAATATTAGACCTAATTAAAATGATTAGTGGGACTGAAATTAGATTGGACCCATGGCAATGTTTGTTTCATGCAACGTCTATTCCAAGGAAGAAATACAGAACAGAAATTACCCCAATTTTATTGGATTCAGCAAACATATTAATTCCTAGGCAATGGAGGACAAAGCAAGCCCCAACGATACAGGAATGGTTGAGGGAAGTAAATAAAATAAGATGTATGGAAGAGGTAACACATTTGCATAAGGATTCTAAAATAGAATTTACTAGAATTTGGAAGGGCTGGGAGAAGTTTAGACACTCGTCGGTATATGAAGGCTACATCAGAAGAGAGGGCAGCACCTAAGGTGGTCGAAACAATGTCCCTTTTCCCCCCTCCCCCCTCCTTTTTCCTTTTTCCCTTTTTTTTTTCTTTTTTGGGGAGTTGGATAGATGTAAACGATAATTATGCCTCCTTACAAACAAATAAATCACATTCCACGGTAGTTAATAAGAGGGGAGGGGGAGGCAAGAGGTAGGGGAGGGGAAGGGGAGAAGGAGGACACGAGGCACCTCTAAGTTAAAATACGAGAGGGAGGGAGGGCCTGTGTAGCTCTCACAGATGCAATTTAATTTATTCACTTTTTTTTTTTTTTTTTTGGAGGCAGAGAGAGGTATTTATGCCTCCTCTTAAACCAATGAAAACACAGAGGACACTATTAGGCACCTAAAACTAAAAGGATGTGGATTTCCGGGACAGTGAAGGGAAGGGGGAAGGAAGAGGATGGGGTTTTTTTTTTTTTTCTGGGGAGTTGGAGTGTTGTAAACGATAATTATGCCTCCTTATAAACAAACAAAACACTAATGCCACGGTAGTTAACAGGGGGGAGGAAGATGAAGGAGGGAGGGAGGGGAAGGGAGTAGGAGGGCACGTTGCACTTTTAAGTTTAAAATATGAGAGGAAGGGGGGGCCTGTGTGGCCTGTGGGGTTCTCACAGATATAATTAAATGTATTCACCCCCTTTTTTTTTTTTTTTAGGCAGCGGAAGGTATCCATGTCTCCTTAAAAATCAATGAAAACACAGAGGACACGAATATTAATTCAAGGGGGAAAAGGGAGGGTAAGGGTAGAATAGGAAAGGGGAAAGAGGGCACTAGGCACTTAAAGTTAAAAGGAGGATTTGAGAGATGGTGGAGGGAGGGAGGGGAAGGGGGGAAGGGGAAGGAAGAGGATGTTTTTTTTTTTTTCTCTCTCTCTCTCTTCCAAAGAAATGTGGGTAGAGAGGGACAGCTGCGACCTCCCATAAACAAGGGAAGGGAGGAAGGAGAGGGGAGGGAGGAAGGAGAAGGAAAAGGGAGGGAGAAGAGAGAGAAAGGAAAGGAGAGAGATAACATAGAGGCCATGTAAGTTAATTAAAAAGAAATAAAGAGAGGGGAGAAGAGTAAATGATGTTTCAGGACAGACCCATTTTGTTGAAAGAGTATGTATTGTCTAAGTTTTTGTAATGTATATGTGTTTATTGGTAATGAAATGAAAGATATATGTATGTATGAATAAGAAAACTTGAATAAATATAAATAAATAAAAAAAACTGGTCTGGCAGTAATCAGGCCTGGGTGTGGCAAGTGAAATTTAACTCAGCTTTCCAAAAAATTGTGGTTAATCACAGTTCATTCATGATTCAGCATGGGAGGGGACAATTACTTTTTCACATGGGCCAGGCAGTTTTTTTCCCCTTAATAAATGTAATAATAATTTAAAACTGCATCTTGGATTTACTCAGGTTATCTTTGTGTAATATTAATTTTTTTTTGATGATCTGAATCATTTAAGTGTGAGAAATATGTAAAAAAAAAAAAAAATCAGGATGGGGACAATACCATATTTATCGGCGTATAACACACACTTTTTCCCCCTTAAAATCAGGGGAAAATCGTGTGTGCATGTTATACACCGATCGGCTGCCTCAGGGGGCAAGGAGGGAACGAACGCCACCGAAATAGACAGAGCCGGATCTCTTGTGTACTCGACTATGCTCACTGTCACGCCCAGTCCCGCCTCCTAGCATTGATGTCTCGTCATTGGACCAGTGTTATGTCTATCATAGGAGCTGGGCCAAGGGTCGGGACTGGGCGGGACTGCAAGCCGAGCAGAGTACACAGGAGATCTGGCTTTGTCTATTTCAGCAGTAACAAGGCTGCAGATGGTCACTGATCATGCTTCAAAGATGGGCAAGACTGCAGATGGGCACTGATCAGGCTGCAAAGAGGGGCAAGACTGCAGATGGGCACTGATCATGCTGCAAAGAGTAGCAAGACTGCAGATGGGCACTGATCAGGCTGCAATGACGGGCAAGACTGCAGATGGGCACTGATCATGCTGCAATGATGGGCAAGGCTGCAGATGAGCACTAATCTGGCTGCAATGATGGGCAAGACTGCAGATGGACACTGATCATGCTGCAATGATGGGCAAGGCTGCAGATGGGCACTGATCAGGCTGCAATGATGGGCAATGGCGAGGCTGCAGATGGGCAATGGCGAGGCTACAGATGGGCACTGATAAGGCTGCATTGATCAGCACTGACCCTTTTTTTTGCTTCAAAATTCTTTATTTAAAATTTAAGTTTTTTTCCTAAAACTTCCCTCTTAAAATTAAGGTGCGTGTTATAAGCCCGTGTGTGCTATCAGTGATAAATACTGTACTTTTTCACAGCACTGCATATTTATATAGTGTCATGTATTTTTTCTTTTTTTATTCATACAATTTTTACAATGTGGATATTTTTTTAAGGGGGTACTGAATATTCTTTTCACTTATTGTCCTATTTGTCCCCAAGACAACCCAGGACAAAAGGGAAAAACTCCACAAGGTTCTAAACCTCCCTGAATATAGCCATAAAAAAAAAATTAGCCTGAAAAAGCATTTTCACAGTTATTTCACCACACATACACAATTGTAGTTTCCTAAAAATGCTCACTTGGTGTGACTAATTCATAAACTGGAAGACTTTTAGTTCACTAGGTGATTGGACTGACCACCTTGAGGTGTGTCTTTTAACTGGTCTTTCCATAAAAACACCGGGCCAAAATTGGCTGGATCAGGAAATTATAATATCATCTCTATGGCTAGCTTTCCATTGAGATTTATTGTACTATAGCTGTAGTTTTGTCTAGTTTATGATCTCTGAGTTCCAGGAACATTCTGAGATTCTATTATTTTCAGTGATCTTAAGACTTCAAAACACAATGTTGATAACTTTTTGTATTTTTTCACATTGTAAAAGTAATTACCCACATGTACATTTGGGGGTTGATTTACTAAAGGCAAATCGACTGTGCACTTTGCAAAGTGCAGTCGCACTCTGCAAGTGCAGTTAATAAAGAGCTTAGTAAATTAGGTAAAGCTACAATTAGCAAAGAATACCCAATCACATGCAAGGAAAATAAAAAAAAAACAGCATTTTTGCTTTCACGTGATTGGATGATGGAAATCAGTAGAGCTTCTATGCTCTGGAGCATTACAGAGTGCAACTGCACTTTGCAAAGTGCACAGTCTATTTGCCTTTAGTAAATCAAACCCTTGGTGTCTGCGGACCTTTCTACTCCTAGCATCAGATGTATTTATCCTTGTTAACTGCATGCATGGTAAGTAATGTGTGCGTGTAATAATATGCTGGCTCAATGATAGTATAGTAATGTAAATACTGGTGTCTGTGGATTTGTCTGTGGTTGTGTTCTCAACTGTCTGATACACATCAACAGCTGGCTTCAGCCTCTTAACTTGTGACTTAAAGGAGAAGTAGGAGAAGGTTTGATCTAGGTCAGCCCCAGGGTTAGTGTTTGGGTCAAGGTCGGGGTCAAGGTCGGGGTCAAAGGTCAAGGTCATTTACAGCCAGGCATAAAGATAATTAATACTATTTTATTCTAATGTTCTATTTAATCCACCGTTCATGGGCAATCAATTTTCCAAATGTTTGTGCGAAGAAAACAGAAAACACACATCTGCTGCTAATTTAACAACATTATTTTAGTAAGGTTTTATGGCTGACATCACATATTGGAGCATTTCTTAAACAAAACTACATCATTTCAGTCTGTTTTACAAAGTCCATAGGATTTGAAATGGAAAAAAGTAAGTAAATTGATACTTTTTGGAGACAGAGAAAACGATGATGTCAGGAAACTGTAATTCTGAGATAAAACCACAGAGTTCATAGTTGTCACTAACACCTTGGGGGATAAATTCTATATAGATGGAGAATCAGTTTGGGTTTCAGTCCTCGTGGATTTTTAGTCCGCTGCCTTTTAGTTTGTGAAACCATTCACAGAATTTATGCAGTGCTTTAAATTTTTTGAAACTTTTGCTCTGAATTCCATTTTTTTTATTTTAAGAGGTAATAGTTTGACCAAAGGTTCCTTTCTTGCACTATGGTTTTAAAACTATATACTGATAAGATGTTTTATGATCCTATGTCAGGTGAAGAACCTGCAACTAGGGATGGGATTTAGGTTCAGATCGAACATGGGTTCAGGCCGAACCCAAAACCAGTCACAGTTAACAGACCAGCAAACAAATGCAACGTCACTGCCATAGCAACAAAATACCAATGCACTGCCTGAACTCAGGTCAGGTGGCTTAGAAGGGCCAATAATGGTGGTTTGGTTATGTTGTAGCCCCTCACTATAGAACGGCAGGGTTTCAGGAAGCCATATAGACAAAGTTCTATGAGAAAGGATAGTCAGTGCTGCTGATAAAGTGCATAGGGACAGATTAGCGTAGGGCTTGAAGATACTGTGGTGGATTTACTAAAGGTAAAAAGACCAATCACAACAATCACATATCAGTTGATTTACTAAAGGTAAAAAGACCAATCACAACAATCACATATCAGTTGTAAACAAACAATGGCTTCTCATTCTAATGCCTCGAACCCACGACCGGTTTTCCCAGCAGGAAAACTGCCATGAGAGCTTTTGGCCGGGAATCCCGGCCGTGTGTATGCTCCATCGCAGTTTTCCAGACAGGAAAACCGGCAGTAATCCCGGCGGGAAAAATGTTCTCTTTTTTCCCGACGGGATTCCCGGCGGTTTTTAAGCCAGCAATTTACCTATGGGAAACACTGCGGTGTAGGGGAAAAAAGCTACCGAGCAGGTTCTCAGTTTTCCCCTCGGTTTTCCCGGCAGGAAAACCGATCGTGTGTACTAGGCATATGCCATTATAAACTACTGTGATCTCTGTGATTGATCACAGTGAAAACATAGTACAGGGCCAATCACAGTGGACCTATTTTATCATGTGATAGCTGTAACAAATCAAAGCTATCACAATAGTACACAATGGCACATGAATTGTGATCATCACTGTGATAAGCAATTATAGTACTAAAAAATAAATAAATAAATACTGATCACCCCCTAGAGCAGCACAATATCACTATATGGTTACACTGTGCTGCTCTGGTGACAGTATGTAAAAAAGTTGTAAAAAAAAAAAATGAAAGACATTTTAAAAAAAAAGATAATTTTTACATATTGTCTCCAGTCAGTGTCCCTGATCACCACCACACCAGTCACCAGCCATATGGTGACTCTATACTACTCTGGTGACAGTATGTAGGAAAAAAAGATTGTAAAAAAACAAAAACAAATTTTATTTAATTTCATTTTCCAAACAATTGTGACAATCAATTACAACTTCAAAAAACTCACCATGCGTCTTACTAAATGCTTACTGTCTACTTTCTAAAAAGGGGTTATTTGTATTTGTACTGTGCTGGCATTTTAGTATCTTATGCCATTGGTACCAATGGCATTTTAGGATCTCATGCCATTGGTACATTTATATAAAGCAAAAAATTAAAAAAATCCGTTGGTGAATAAATATGACCAAAATAAAGCTCTACTGTCTCAAAAAAATATGAGTACTTGGTATTTAATGTGTGTCAGCGCTGGAAACTGAAAATTGGCCAGGGCAGGAAGGGGGTGAAAGTGTCCGGCATTTTAACCTCTTGGTGCTTACCCAGGCCTTAATGAGATCTGCTGCTTTCCGTCCTATTAGCATGCGGTCTCTCCTTCATTCCTACAGCGTGATTTCTTCCTGGACTATTAGGTATAGGTTTTGCTGGAACTGACCTGCTGGTTTATGTAGCACCTACAGGGTAATGCCTCGTACACATGATCAGATAATCGGATGATAAAAATCGCTTTCGGATTGATCGCACGATAGTCTGATCGTTAGTACACAGCTTTCGACAGCCGATCATGACAGTTCGTCCAACAATACCAGAAGGGACAAATACGAAAACTTTGCTCAGACGATAGCCCAGCGAATGACACTTGTTTAATCGGTACAGTATGCGTGTCCCTACCTGGTCTGTCATTCAAGCTCACTATTTAGATATGCTCAGAGCAACACCTGTTGCCTATGCAATAAGTTAATTTCCTTGCCTTTGTCCCTGTATTTTCCTGAATCCCTGTTTCTTATGGACTTTAGCATGTTTCTCAATATATAAATAAATAAATTGCGCAACCATATAAAAAGAGACAGCAGCACTCACCAATACCTAGATACCAGTGTAGCAACAATGTAAATAGTAAAACAAACTGTGTTGCGCTGCCTCAAAGGGTTTTAAAATAAAGATCCTATCTCTTTAAGATCAAATTATCATGCCATAAAAAGTGTTCACAAAAAACGAAATTATTTCATATGTAAATAAAATATATAAAATTGTGAAACAGAAAATCCAACAAATGAAAATAAAGTCTCACAGGTAAATAAATAATGACACAAAAAATGTCTCATAGATGTGTAATCATGTAGGCTTTCTGTGTTTTAAAATTAAATCAAGCGTGCCTTCACCACAGAAGTACTGTACTCCTAGACCCCAATACCATGGAGGTCTCAGCACCTCCAAGACAGTGTAGATATACAGGCTTGAAATAAACCACCACTCTTCTCGCTCCGACAGATGTGATAACATCACTGCTAGTCTCCACCCTATGCACGTTTCGTCCTAATGAACATCTTCCTGGGGCAATGGAGGCTATTTGTTTAAAGTCTGAATACCTACACTGTCCTGTGAGTAGTTTTACCCTGCTTTAAAATAAAGGAGGCACAAAGTTTGCTACACTATGGAGTTTTTTCATGTGCTTTCTTTATTGAGTGCTGCCAGTTCTGTTGACGATGGAATCTATTGTTTGAAGAAGTATTAAGCACATTGAAGGCTGCATTTATCCACCTGAAGCTGGCTTGGGAATGCTGGGCTTGCTTAGACCTCCATGGTACTGGGGTCTGGGAGTACGGAAAGCGGCCTTATTACTTCTTTGGTGAAGGCACACTGGATTTATTCTTACAACACAGAAAACTTACATGATTGCACGTCTATGGGACATTATTCATTCATTCTAATACCAGTGGGTGTGCATTGATGTGCGGCTTAATGGGATTTATCCTTTGCTTAACAGGTCAAAGAGAGCACAAATGAAAAATCCTTAGAACTCCAAAGTCTTTATTGTTCAAATGGTTACAACAAGCAGGACAAAGTACAGCCAATGTGTTTTGGGGGCCACACAATCCCCCTTTATTAGAGCAGAGTGAAATAGCAGAATTTAAATCAGCTCAACACTGACTGATTTGCAGGCAAAGGATGTTACAAACAAGTCAGTGCTCGTGTTTACAGTAAAAATAGCAAGTTTGAAGAGCACCTGTGACAGATTCCTTAGTTCTAATAACCCCACCTAGAAGATTATGGTAGCAGGGGTGAAGGAGCATTGGAGGAGAAAAATTAATGGTTGTAATTCCAGCCATAGATGGCGCAATTATCTTTCCTGCAACCATGGGTCAGTGTTGATGGGGGAATCCAGAGCTATTGTGTTTTTCAAGCTGGGAGAACACACAGTGATTATTGGTAGTGGATATAGCCGCTGTCAATAATCGCATGAAAAATCTAACAGGCTGGTTGTACCGAAGTTGATTGATTGATCGATTTGGGTAAATTAGCCTGGCTATACATAGTTTGAATCTCGGCTGATCCCCGCTGAACCAGCCAAGAGCTGAACCTACTATGGTCACTCCCTTTGTACCATATTTTTTTTTCATTAAAATTAGGAAAAATATATGCGAATAGGTGATACTTAAAGCTGAACTTCATTATGATATAAAAGACAGAAAGGAGAGCTCCTAAATACAAAGGTAACCTGTGCTAGAAAATAACCAGATCATTGCAATAGCAGATATAAGTGCAATAACAAATATTTAGAAAATGTTTATCTTAAATTAATTGTGACTGAAGCACTTACCGATAGTCACACATCAAATATCCAACAACAACTGTTTCCAAAAATAGTGTTGCACTATCACATAAATCATAAGATCATAAAGAGTGCATAAATCATAATATCAAATTAGAGTGCAGTGAAAAATTCAAATGCAAACTTAACTCTGTACACTAAATGTGCGCTTGCCACCTTTTACAAATAAATCAGCTTACCAACATTTAGACCCCACATTTCACGAGGTCTAACAATGCATTAGAATGATAGATCCCGCCTGGATGGATGGATGGCTTCAGCTCCCTCTCTTACGGCTGGATGTGTCACAAACATGTTACACTTCAGAACGGCATGCCCCACACAGCCACTAGATGGCTTCACATAAACTTGCCCCAGTGACATTAACCCATAGCCAGAAAAAAGCAAAAAAATCCCACAGTAAAGCACAGTTAAAACTGATTTATTAATAAAATTGATGAGCACTCACAAGTAAAGCAATATCAAAGAACATATGGCACATCCGCTGGCTCTCCAGACGGAGGTGCAGAAATTGAAGAAAGTTTGGACAGCCGCACTCCAAAAATAGTTCCTTTTATTGTAAAATCAAATCACAAAAATACATGCCACAGCAAAAACAGATGTAAGCTGACGCGTTTCACACTGTAGCTCAGTGCTTATTCACAGCTAAACAGCACTGAGCTACAGTGTGAAACGCGTCAGCTTACATCTGGTTTTGCTGTGGCATGTATTTTTGTGATTTGATTTTACAATAAAAGGAACTATTTTTGAAGTGCGGCTGTCCAAACTTTTTTCAATTTCTGCATTTCCACATGCATTGCCAGCACCCGTGGCTTTGGATCCAGTGAAGAGGTTCATCAGTCACATCTGAGCGGTAACTCCCTTTCTCCAGACGGAGGTGCTGATGTCACAGCTGAGGTCTGCCCTATGTACGTTTTTCTGATGGGACGACTTCCAGGGGCAGCAGAGCTCCTATGTAATTATTTGTAAATCCTTAAAGTGTTATTAAACCCAGGCTATGAAAAACTCTCAATACATGCTATAATACACCTAACATTCATTTTGTGCAATGCAAAATATACCTGGTTGATCGTATTTTCCTCACTGCAGGCTAAGACTGCAACCAAACCAGCTGTTGCCATCTACAGAGCATGCTCCGGTTTCAGTTCCCTTCTAATTTTTTCATTTCCTCCTTTTTTATCTGTGCAGTCCACATGACTATAGAGTTACACATGTGGACATATACACAGTGGTAGATTACACTACCTTGCCTCCTCCTTCTCCATATCCTCCTATTGCTAAACTCTACAGTGGTGTGATATAGTATACTGATTGATTGCATTCACTAAGAAACTCACAAAAAACTTAGCTTTCATATAAATCAGTATTAAATATATACAATGTAATTGCTAATACCTGAAAAGTAAAAAGATGCTGTCTGAACAAAATGAAAGCTAGTGTCAATCATCTTCTGCCTACAACATATTAACCACTTCAGCTCTGGAACTTTACTTCACTTCCCCTTCATGACCAGACCATTTTTTGCTATTAACAATGCGTTACTTTAAGGCCTCATGCCCACGGACGTTTTTACAGCCGCGTTTTTGAGCGTTTTTTACAGCTTAAAAACGCCTGCCCATGTTAGTCTATAGCTTCATGCTCACCTAGGCGTTTTTGAGCTGCAAATAGCATAGGCGTTTTTAAGCTGTAAAAAAAAACCAGCGCCAGTGCGTTTCTCGGCGTCGGCGCTAGGCATAAAAAAACGCAAAGCGTTAAAAAATGCTAGAAAACGCGCGAAAATGCGCAAAAACGCAGCGATTGCGCATTTACAATGTATACAATAACATGGACAGGCGTTTTTAAGCTGTAAAAAAACGTGGCTGTAAAAAAGTCCGTGGGCATGAGGCCTAACTGATAGTTGCACGGTCATGTAAATGCTGGACCCATAACAAAATCTGTATAATTTTTGTTTTTTACACAAAGGCTGCAATCTTGTGGGCACCTAATGACTGGTGTAACCTACCTTGCCCAGATTAGTGCAGTTGTGTTAAAATAGTCCAATCTAAACTTGATGACTCTGACTGCAGCCAAAGAGGTTGAATAAAGAGAGGTCCAATTAGTAATATTAACCCCAAGCCTATATGCTGGAGGGTAGCTCACAAAAACTGCCAAGCTGCCCTTTTAAAGACCTTCTCAGCATCCATGGATAGCAGGAGCAGTAGGTGTCTGGTAGATCTAGCATGATGGATAAGGTTTATGACTCTAATGGTATTGTCCCTGGCTTTGCGACAAGGTAAGAAGCCTGCATGATCGGTATGTATGCATTTTTACAGGTGCGGTTGTAGCCTATTTTCAAGAAGTTAAGAAAACAGTTTTAGGTGTACATTTAGTAGTGTGATGGGCACATTGTGTGGGATCTTTATCCTGTTTATGGATAAGGGATATATATGCCTGGGGGGAGTCAGTGGTCAATGACTTTTGTCAAAGTAAGGAGTTATACAGCAACAGAAAATGGGGCCCTAGTCGAGAATAAAACTTTTTGTAATATGTCAATGTGAGATCATCCAGTCCAGGCGTTTTCTTGGGTCTAGTTTGGCTAATAACAATGCTTAATTTCCCCTCTGTGGCTGGTGATTACAGAGATTCCCCCCCAGCCGTTAGCAGAGAGGGCATTCCAGAGGTCCAAAGGTAGGCCAAAGCCAGCTGAAAGTGACCTCGTTCTTCAGGAATTCCGGTATTTGGGTGGGGAATATATAACTGCTGGAAAAATTCCCTGAATTCTGAGGTAATGGCAGCCAACATAAAGAGTTTTGTTCTGATTTGGATAATATATGGGAAATGTATGTGTTAGTCCATGGGCCACAAAGAGCCATGGCTAGAAGGGTGCTTGACTTGTTAGAAGATTCATATAAAGAGCGCCTCACCCAAACCAGCTTCTGTTTAGTTTTTTACTAGACAATCCTAAATGTATTTTAATGCAACTAATGTATGTATCTACATTTGATTTGGAATCAGCCTCTTGTGTTCTCCTCTACAGCAGCATACAGACTTGGAGAGAGAGGGGCATGACTACAAATAATTAGGGGTGCTGCATGCAAATGTGTTGACAAGGAACATGATAGGAGAATATAACAGAGTGTGTCGGGTGGTGGTGTTATCAGGCTGCTGCTTCCCTTTCATTGCCCAGCCAACCTTCATGGGCGAAGAGAGGCCACCTTTGTATTCCTTAACCACTTCAATACTTGGCACTTTCGCCCCTTTCCTTCCCAGGCCAATTTTCAGCTTTCAGTGCTCTCGCAATGAGAATTGCGCGGTCATGCAACACTGTACCCAAATGAAATTTTGATCATTTTGTTCACACAAATAGAGCTTTCCTTTGGTAGCATTTATTCACAAATCATTTTTTTTATTTGCGATATAAGCGAAAAAAAGAGCGGAAATTTTGAAAAAAAAAACCTATATTTTTTACTTTCTGTTTTAAAAGAAATCCAAAATGCTACATGTCTAAAAAAAATCCTGTTACGTATATAATAATAGGTTTGTGTGATCATGGACAGATGTACGCAGATGATCATGTACAGATGTGCGCAGATGATGACGGACATATGTGTGTAGATGATTATTGGGACATATGATTTTGCTTTTAAATATGTGGGGTACAGGTGTTTTTACTGTGGGGGGGACATGTGTGTGGTGACAGGGTTTGTGGACACTATTTTGGGGACACTGTGTGGGGACACTAGGTCTGTGATCAGCATGTAAAAATCTGTAAAAAACAGCTCATACTCACTGATCACCGGCCGGCTGCAGTGATCCACTCTCTTCTCCCAAGTGACAACTTCCGTGTGAGGAGAGGAGAGCAGATCACCTAGCAACCGGCTCTCTGTTTACGTCACATGATGGCTGTGATTGGACACAGCCATCATGTGATCAGGAGGGTCAATCACAGAGCCCACCTGCCGATCGGAGATGTGCCGTGTCCGGATGACACGAGCACATCGGGATTGCGTGAGCGATCCCCCTCCTTCTGAAGGAAATTCCTGAACATTCACTTAGAAGGAGGAAACGCCCACCCGGCCTTATATGTGCAGTGGCCGGGTGGGAGGTGGTTAAAGAATATGTTACCCCAACGTTTCATAATCCTGATATGTGCCTGTTGTACCATGTGCTTGTGTTAAAAGTAAGGCTGTGGAAATTAAGTATTAATTCCTCGATTAATCGATTAATTTTTTTGATCGATCAAAATTCTTTTGATCGGTACTCACCTCTCCGCCGGCTTCCGGGTCTTCAGGGAGTTCTGTCGGAGATCCGGTGACGTCACGGACACCGGTGGGGCTTGCCGTGTCTATTTGAAGGGCTTTTTTGCTGTGCCTTCATATCTGCATGCCGGCGGGATCATACTATCTGCCACACGCAAGGGCTGTTACACTTCCCTCTATCAACCTGGGATTCTACAGCCATCCACTGGGAGTTGTGATAGTTCCCTTCACGGGACATCTACATGCCGACTTCAGCAGTGGTATCGTTGTACACATTTTTTTACCAGTATCATACTTAGCTACATGTTTTTATGGCTGCTTTTGCTACCGTTTGGTATTACTCACACCATTTTTACAGTTTATGTAGCTACATTGATTTTATCTCCAGTGCAATATTTATTTTGTTACCTACTTGAAGACTATAAAAGTTTTAATGCTATTCCCATCGAGCGCTGCCTTTGTGTGTTTTTTGTATCCTGCTATCCATTTTTCCAGTGGTTGGTAGCTGCACTGGGAATCGGCCTGCAAGGAGATCAGCTAAAAGTAGTTGGATCTGTATGTGCATTATAATTAATCGAAATTAGTCGATTAATCGATAAAAAAAAAAAAAAAAAAGATTAATCGAACACGAAAATTTTAATCAGTAACAGCCCTAGTTAAAAGGTATCCTGTTTTGTTTGTACTGCTTCCTTTGTGTGAAATAGCTGGTGTTCTTGCTCCTGCTTTCTTATTACAAACTGACCACACTAGGCATATAAGCACTATCTCAGTGTGGACAGTTTTTTTGGGCTGTCCTAGAAGAACAGCCTGCCGGTCCTACAATGGTCAGACTTGTGCTGACACACCCCTGCACAGCCATTCACTGAGAAGATTAGTGTACTGCTCTTTCTCCACCCCTAGTTCCCCAAGCCCCTTATGCAGCTGAGAACATTATGTGATCACTGAAAAAAAAAAGGAAAAAAAAAAAGTATGTATGTAAAAAAGGTATATATATATATATATATATATATATATATATATATATATAAATATAAATAAATATCCATGTTTTGCCTTTCAATTGTATTTTAAACTGGATGGGTTGTTTTACAAGTGTTGTCATCTAATGTAATTGATTGTACTGTGTTATAGGGTTGTCTATTTTTCAGGACCGGACAAAAATAGAATTTCTTTGGTAGGTAAAACAGCCTGCTTACAAGTATTTAGCAGTTTGCTTCAAGCTCAGCTTTAAATACCAATTGCTTTTTCAGTATGTGTTAGTCCTGCAATGTACAGTAGAACTGCATTGTATTTTCAAGCTCAGGAAGTGCAGCAGACTTTCACCTTTATGAGACTCTCCTTAGCATTTGTTTTATAGAGCTCTCATTGAGCTGCGCCAAACTTGCAATGCCCTAAGGACCAATCCACTGTAATATTCTGGCTGACATCCAGGGCAGCTGTTTTGGATGCTTGGATGATTCTCAACACACCTACAGAGTCTCCCAGCTCCCAGAGGCGTTTAAAAACTCCTAAGGAATTGAAGACTAAGAAAAAAAAAATAACTTTGAGGTTTGCTTGTATCTGTGGTAAGTTACCATGGTGGAGTAATTGCTTCAGTATGGTGCTAAAAAGTGGAAAGTAATGACTTTATAGCTTCC
The DNA here is from genome assembly GCA_029206835.1 of Rana muscosa. NCBI lineage: Eukaryota > Metazoa > Chordata > Amphibia > Anura > Ranidae > Rana > Rana muscosa. Next base: position 214,593,910 of record CM055118.1, read on the forward strand.
AAGAAATATTTCCATCCTTGGTTTGTGAGAGGTTTTATCTATCTTATGTTTTTATCTGCTGGGAGATATTAAATGTTTGGAAATGGAAGCTAAGCAGATGATGTACTAACACAAAACCAGCCAAGAAAAAATGGATAGTGTAAATAAGACATTGAGATATTTTCCAAATCAGCATTACTGTCAATTAAATCAGTATTGTTGCTAGCAAATCTAAAAATGAATTAAGCTGCAGAGACTAACTAATATTTACTGTGATTAAACTCTTTCCAATCCTTGCTGAACTTTTTTTATTTTTTTATAGATAACTCAGTTTCTATCACCTACCCACCTTTTGGCAAATATGGGGAAAATAAGACATAAGCAAAAGCCACCCCCATGGTGTTCAAAAGTTTGAAGGTTCCCTTCCAGCTATTCTTGGGTTTAGATTTTTTAATGGCTAGTGTAAGTAAGAGCCCACACAGACAAAAGAGATTGATCCCTTTGGCAGTGGGTGGTATAGGCAACCTCACATCAACATTTCTTTTAGATGTTTACTGAACATATGAGAATGGCAGTGAAGAAGAAGGCCTTGTCAAGATTTACTAACTATCCATGTGGATAGTTACTAGGGATGAGCCCGATGTTCAAGCCAAACGTAAGTTCGGCTCAAACATCGGGTGTTATATGCATGGTATTGTCATAAAAATTGTTTGGGGACCTGGGTCCTGCCCAAGGGGACATGTATCAATGCAAAAAAAAGTTTTAAAAAGGTAAGTTTTTTCGGGAGCAGTGATTTTAATAATGCTTAAAGTGAAATAATAAAAGTGAAATATTCCCTTAAATGTTTGTACCTGGGGGGTGTCTATAGTATGCCTGTAAAGTGGTGCATTTTTCCTGTGTTTAGAACAGTCCCTGCACAAAATGACATTTCTAAAAAAAAGTAATTTAAAACTACTCGCGGCTATAATGAATTGTCGGGTCACGGCAATACAGATAAAAGTCATTGAAAAAACCGGCATGGGTTCCCTCCCCAGTCCATTACCAGGCCCTTCGGGTCTGGTATGAATATTAAGGGGAACCCTGAACCAAAATTTTTTAAAAATTGCGTAGTGGTCCCCCAAATATTAAGGGGGACCCTGCACCAAATTTGTTTTGAAAAATTACATAGGGGTCCCCCTCAAAATCCATACCAGACCCTTCAGGTCTGGTATGGATTTTAAGGGGGACCGCACACCAAAAAAAAAATGGCGTGGGGTCCCCCCAAAAACCAAATCCAGTCTGAACGCGCAACCTGGCAGGCCGCAGGAAAAGAGGGGGGACGAGAGAGTGCCCCCCCTCCTGAACCGTACCAGGCCACATGCCCTCAACATGGGGAGGATGTCCCCATGTTGATGGGGACAAGGGCCTCATCCCCACAACCCTTGCCCGGTGGTTGTGGGGGTATGCGGGCAGGGGGCTTATGGGAATCTGGAAGCCCCCTTTAACAAAGGGGACCCCCAGATCCCGCCCCCCATGTGAATTGGTAACGGGGTACATTGTACCCCTACCATTTCACAAAAAAAGTGTCAAAAATTGAAAAAAAAAACACAGGAGACAGCTTGGGACAAGTCCTTTATTAAAAAAGAATAAAAAAGAAAAATAAATCCAGCGATGTACATCCATTCTCGAGCGGAGGATACGGAGAAAAAAAACGTTGACACGATCCGCCTCCATGGGTGGTTCCCATTGAATGACACTACACCTGTCGTGACAGCTCTTAAATAGCTGAGGGTGGGGCCACCTGTCACGTGCGAGGGTGACCCCGCCCCCCTCTGACACAACGTGGAAACGCTGCAGGGTTACCCAGTGACATGTACGGGTGACCACGCCCCCTCTGACACCACGGGAAACCCCCGTTGTGGGTTGTGGGGATGAGGCCCTTGTCCCCATCAATATCCTCCCCAATCGTAAATTAAATTTATTCTCTGACCGATGTGATATTAAAATTGTCACTTTAAACATAAAAAAATAAAGTGACCATAAAAGTGTCCAAAAGAAAGTTCATATCACACACTTCTATGTGTAGTGAATAGTGCCCCATTATTGATGTCAGTGGGAGGAGTAGTGCTCCATCATTGGTATAAATAGGAGGAATAGTGTCCCATCATTAGTGTCATTGAGAGGAATAAAGCCCCAATGTCAGTTTTGATGGCAGAACCTACATCTCACTGTTGCTCACAGTGGGGGAAATAATGACCCAAGGGCCGGATAAAAGCAAGCAAAGGGACACAGTTTGGAGACCACTGGTCTAGGTGCACAATATGTAAAGTCCACAATGATATTAATAAGAATCAGTTGATACAGTTCATGGGAGCTCAAACCAGCCTAGAGTATGAACCATTTATGAAGATATCAGATATCTGTAAAGTTTAAATGTAGAGACCCTGGAGTGTTCCTAGTTAAATTTTGAGTTAGACTATAGCCAGCCTGAGCTTTGTTTATTTTTTTCAATGTTTTACAGGTCTTTTCTATGATTAGTGGGTTGACTGCTACTGTCTGTTACTGTTGTTTCAGGAGTCAGAGTGGGAAGAAACAATAGAGTGGGAAGAAACAATACCTCAGTTGTAAATATTTATTCTCTCCAGCCATTCACTAAGTAGTTTGTTCAGTGATGTGAGCTGCTGGATGGCTGGATAGTGTCCAGCGAGAGCTGGGTGGAAGTGGCAGCTGCTGGACTGGCACAAAGGATTGACTGCTTATGGGGTATGGTACCTGTGGCTGCTATGAAGGCATCAAGGGCATAAAATGTCGAGAGAAAGATCCAATGCAACGTATGAAACAGACTGAAAATGCTCTTACAGAGTCATAGTCCAGAATTTTGGCTGCTCTTTAAAGGGCCACATATTACCAACCAAACCAAAGAAAAGAAAAGAAAAGCACAAGCTGCATCTAAATTGAGATTCCAATTGTTAATTGTGTAGGCCAGATTTGTTGCAAACTTTTTTGGGTATCACTTTTCCCTAACCCCTTCTCCTAAGTTTAATCAGCAATAAAAATACAAAAAAGACCAAAGTGGCTGGTGCCAAATTTACACATCCCACCATACTCCAAGGATTCCACTCTGGGAGTAAATTCGCCTAGGAAAGTAAGTACTGGGGCATTCAGTGCTATACCATTTTGGGGGTCTTTCCACGTCATCCTGAGAGGATCAGCATTACCCCAAGAATGCTAAAAGCATATTTGCAACGGTCATACAGTTAAAGTGCTTCTGAAGGTATGACATGTTTTACCTTAATACTTTCCCCGCATTAAGGTAAAACATGTCCCTTTATTTGTATCATCCCAGCACTACAGCACCTCTTTTCTCTTTCTCTGCTCATAGAGTCAACGGTGGGAGCTACTGGAGCCTCTTGCTGCTGTCAATCAAATCTTGTGAGCAGAGAGTGGGGGCGGGGCTGAGCTGCACTAGATGTGTTAATAGATGCACACAGCTTAGCTTGGGAGCGAGCCCCCAGGTACTCCCTCATAGAAAGCAGCTTCCAATGGGGGCGCACAGAGTAGAAGAGCTGGGAGCACCCACATGGTATGCAAAAAGAGGAGGTTCGGAAGCGAACCTCGGTTCGGAAGCGCTCTGTGCAATACCATTGCACAGAGCAGGTAAGTATAACATGTTTGCTTTTTTAGAAACCAAAAATTAACACTTTACAATCGCTAAAATTATTATTTAGACAAGTTAGGGACAATCTTCAGGTTCAAGTGTTAACATTCCTGGTTGAAATAAATGGAAACGGTTGAAGTTTGAAGGATTACTGGCTCACAGTTTCAAGAAATCAGTAATAAATTCCTTATACTACATGATATGAATATGAACAGCCTGGATAATATTTTTGTACATAAAACTAAATACATTTATAGGAATTGTTTTACCTGCCAAAGGATTTATATTTCTCTCAATCCATTCCTGAAATTACCATAGCTTTGCCTCACTACACAACTCCCACTGGCAACAAAGAAAACCTATTTTTTCTGTGCTGCATTTTAGTAACAATTATAGGTATTGTCAATGCTGTATCTTGGCCTAGGCCAACAAGGCCCAGGCCTAGGGCAGCACTTTGCAGGGGGGCAGCATGAAAAGAGCCCCCGCCGGCTTGCGCTACACTTTTAGGTGGACTGGGCCGCAAGACAAATCGGTCTGTGGCCCCATAAAGCGGCCACACTGCTGCGTAATGATAGGGATGGAGCAGACACAAGGGACACTGACATGTTCACCTATACCTGGCAGGTAGGTAGTAGGACTCTCCTGCAATCCTTTGCTTGTGTCAGTTGTAGACATGTGCATTCGTTTTCGTCCGAATGCATTTTCGTCCGAATTTCAGGTATTTTCGTTATCGTTTTAACAAACGAAAACGAAAGCGCAGAACCTGAAAACCGAAAGATCCGACATAAACAAATGCTTTATTTTCATTTTCGTTGCAACAACAGTTCGATATAGATAGGAGATTCGACATGACGGTGACAATAGCGATCTGTGTCTATCGAAACTGTGGTCGAATGTGCCTAACCTTAACTCAATTAGTCCAAGATTATTCTACATAGAGAGGAAAGATTTGACATAGAGAGGAAAGATTCGACATTATAGAGAGAAAGGATTCGACAATATAGAGAGAAAAGATCGCTGCTGGAATAGGGTGGGGGAAGTCAAATAAAAATAATGATGATGATGAATGTTATTGGCTGATTGTAACCAAAGAGGAGGAGCAGTAAAATAGCTAGAACTAACTTGACAACTCAACATGAACGACGAAGATTCGACAAAGCAGCAAAAAACATACAAACGTCGAATCTGTCATTGAAGGCTTATGGTGTCTGTCGAAAGTTCTAAGAAGATTCGACAGAGCAGCTAAACTGTAGGACGCTGCAATCGTACATTTCCAGTCAAATGCTCTGCCCATAGGCTATAGAAAAATTCTAATGTTGGTTGACTAGTAATAATAATTAAGAAATATAATTATTATTAGTCATAAAACATTAGAATTCTACTATAGCTAGCTTGTAGGCGGAACATTAGACCGGAAATGTACGATTGCGGCGTCGTACAGTTTCGCTGCTCCGTCGAATCTTCTTTGAACATTCGACAGACACCATGAGCCTTCAATGACAGATTCAACCTTAATTAATTCAGATTTTCGGACGAATGCAATTTCTAACGAAAAACAAAATAAATAAAAACGAATTTCGGGAGTAACTAAATAACTTTATTTTTCGGACGAAAACGAAATTCCGAAACAAAATATTTCAGTGTGCACATGTCTAGTCAGTTGTACATATTAAGGAATCTTAATTTTATTTCTGTTGATTGCTGATGAGAAAAATAAACAGATGGATTTATTTGTTCCTGCCCCCAATCCTTCCTTTGCTCACTACCTGGACCACATACCTTCATCATTGTACTTTATGTTTTCTGCTGCACCACTGGCATGGTTATATCTTAGTCCTCCATAAATTTAGCAGAAATTTGTGCTTAACCTCCCTGGCGGTATTCCCGAGTCTGGCTCGGGGTTAAATTTCAGCACCAAAAGCGGTAACCCCGAGCCAGACTCGGGCTGCGTCGCAGTGATCCAGGCAGGAGTTACTTACCTTTTCCCCTGGATCCTGCGATGCCTCTCCGCTGTGTGATCGAGCCGTCATCTTGCTCGATTCACACACTTCCGAGTGCCGCCGAGCTCCGTTCCCTGCGACGTTACGACGCACGGGGACGGAGATCGGCGCCAAATTCAAAAAAGTTAAAACACAGTACACATACAGTATACTGTAATCTTACAGATTACAGTGCTGTATGTAATAATTACACACCCCCATTGTCCCTAGTGGTCTGTCCAGTGTCCTGCATGCACTTTTATATAATAAAAACGTTTTTTTTCTGCCTGGAAACTGGAGATTGTCCATAGCAACCAAAAAGTGTCCCTTTATGTCAAAAGTGGTTTTAGACCAGCTAAAAAACAGCGACAATAAATTAGAATCACTCGCAGAATTAAGCGATAGTGATTTGTGGGGAAATTCGTCATCAAACACTGAAAAACACTTTTATTATTATTATATTATTATTTGTTATAATTATTTTATAGTTATTTATTTTATTATAATGTATAATTTTGTTTTTTGAACTTTATCATACCCGGGATGTCTACTAGACTCTGGTTTGGACAGATTTAAGTGAGTTATTCCTAAGAATTACAGGCCTACAATATAAAACGCCAAATTTCCATGCAGAATAATGGTACCGCTTTCAGCACCTAAAATCTGACAGAATCATACCGCCAGGGAGGTTAAAGTTGAACTATAGGCAACACTTTTTGTCCCCATTTTTTATTGAGTAAGGGATGGTTATAGCCCCTGGTAAAAAAAAATTGCCATCCGTTCATTTTTTTTCATTTCCTGCCCCATAGCCAAACAGTAAATGAGAGGAAATCTCTGCAGATTAAGGAATCCCCCCCCCCAAGGCCCTCAGAACTAGTGTCCCCACTGGAAAATTTCAGGGCAGGTCTTAAACAGGAAGGGGTGTGACCTTGACAGGAAGGGGTGGATCATATTTAAATTAGGGGTTGCACGTGTTTAGTCAGGCCTAGGGCAGCACAAAACCTAAATACACCACTGGGTATTGTCCCTCTTCCAGCCAAATTGACTGATGAGCCCTTTCACTCTCCATCCGCTCTATTGTCCTATCAGGTTACTCCTTGCACTGCAGCACACCTGATTGGCTCCTTGTGCTATTTTTCCCTCTCCCAGTATGAGCTCTGCTGAACAGAGACTGGATGAGGCTGATACCAATTTAAAAATACACAATTAAGAATGTATTATTGAATACAGCACTGCATTAGTTCAGGCCTTTTATATCTGCCTGGAGTTCAACTTTAATGAAATTATGGTCTCCAGCATTCAAGGAACAATACTTTATGTCCCAGGATACCCACTGGAGAAAGTTTTAGGACCTGCAAATCAGCTGCACAGCTCCTACGAGATGCCATTGTCTATTAGTAATTCTTCCTTTCAAGCCACCAGTTAATACATGTGTTATTAACCACTTGAGGACCGCCGCACGCCGATGTACGTCGGCAGAATGGCACGGCTGGGCACATGGGTATATAGGTACGTCCCCTTTAAGAGCCCAGCCGTGGGTCGCGAGCGCGCCGCCCCCGTCGGAACAGCGGACCGGATCACCGCAGGTGTCCCGCGATCGGGTCACAGAGAGGAAGAACGGGGAGAGGTAAGTGTAAACAAACCTCTCCCCGTGCTTCCTAGTGAGCCTGTCACTGATCGTCTGTTCCCTGTCATAGGGAACGACGATCAGTGACATCATACGCTAAGCCACACCCCCTAACAGTAAGTAAAACACATCAGGGCACACTTAACCCCTACAGCGCCCCCCTGGTTAACCCCTTCACTGCCAGTGTAATTTTCACAGTAACCAGTGCATTTTTATAGCACTGATCGCTGTATAAATGTGAATGGTCCCAAAATAGCACCAAAAGTGTCCGATGTGTCCGCCATAATGTCGCAGTCACAATAAAAATCGCTGATCGCCGCCATAACAAGTGAAAAAAAAATATTAATAAAAATGCCATAAAACTATCCCCTATTTTGTAGACGCTATAACTTTTGCGCAAACCAATCAATAAACGCTTATTGCGCTTTTTTTACCAAAAATATGTAGAAGAATATGTATCGGCCTAAACAGAGGGAAAAATTTGGTTTTTTTTATATATATTTTTTGGGGATATTTATTATAGCAAAAGGTAAAATATATTCCCTTTTTTTCAAAATTGTCACTCTATTTTTGTTTATAGTGCAAAAAATAAAAACCGCAGAGGTGATCAAATACTACCAAAAGAAAGCTCTATTTGTGGGAAAAAAAGGACGCCAATTTTGTTTGTGAGCCACGTCGCACGACCGCGCAATTGTCAGTTAAATCGACGCAGTGCCAAATCGCAAAAAGTGGCCAGGTCTTTAAGCTGCATAATGGTCCAGGTCTTAAGTGGTTAGTCAGAACCCCTAACTATTTCTGGCACATCATCTACATATCTGTTCCGTTTGGCGATTATAAAGTAAACAATGAACAAACTGGACTTCAACCTGACCTTCTGCTTTGCTTTAACAGGACATTCAAAACAGGCCTTAAAGGAATCGTAAATCACATTTCAGAATAACGCCAGGAGTGGATAGAATGCTTGCCAGAAAATAAAGAGCCATTCAAATGTTGATCTAGGAACACTACAGAATTAGTACACAGGTTCAACAGTGTTAGCACTTAGCAACCCACTGAGATTGTTATATGTTGATATTTGCTGATATATCCATTGAATGCCTGCTAAAAACCACTTAAAGTGCAAACCCCAGCCACAATTTGCGTTGAATTTTTTTTTAGGTTTTGTTTTCGATAGTTCTGGAAAGTAGGGATACAGGTATCAGTGTTGATACTAAGCATTTGCATGAGTAAATGCAGGGCTTTTTTCAGGGGGAAAAAGTATCGGTACTCAAACTCTTTCCACTCTTTCTATGAAAAAGTCATTTCATTTTGATAGATGTCCCAATGAGTCCTCTGTTCCTCTCTTTTAAATATAACATGGCTACACTTATAGGAAAGTCTGACAGAGGTTTTGATTTTCTCAATTAGTTTAAAAAACTAAGCAGAAGTTTTGTAGTTCTCCTGTAACGTCTACAAGCATTGGACGGTTCTGTGGATCAAAATGCATTTGTGGTACAGAAAGACCATACTGGCAATACTTCTGTCTTAGATGGGATACGTTGCCTTCTTTGGGACTGCAGGCATCATCTATGGCTTTTCAATTGCAATTGAAATATAAAAATCTTAGTTTATAATTCCATGAATGTTTTTATACATTCGTTGTTTTAGGATAATACTTGTAATTATGATGATAATAATTAATTCACTCGTTTTATTTTTCCTGAATATTTGCCTCCCGATCTGTGGAGACTCAAACCATTTAGAAGTTTAGGAAATTCTGATTCATGAAAGGTGTGATTCTCTGCACACTAAAATAATAGGGTATTCTTCCATGTTAGCCATTGTTAATGATATACCGTATATACCGTATATACTCGAGTATAAGTTTTTCAGCTCTTTTTTTAGGCTGAAAATGCCCCTCTCGGCTTATACTCGAGTCTGTATACCTGAGTCCTTGACATGCATAGTCAGACGGCGGGCATCCAGTGTTAAAAAGTCGTGCCTCCTCCTCATCCTGTTCCATGATAGGCGGAACACTCAGTTTCCCAGCAGACACTGTGTTCAGTGTTCCGCCTATCACGTACGTCCTCTCGTCAGTGATAGACGAGAGGACGAGAGGACGTCCGTGATAGGTGGAACACTGAACACAGTGTCTGCTGGGAAACTGAGTGTTCCACCTATCACGAAACAGGACGGGGAGGAGGCGTGACTTTTTAACACTGGATGCCGCCGTCTGAATATGCATGTCACGGATAATCAGGTACACAGATCGGCAAAGTGAGGCTGCAATGGGCACAGTGAGGTCAGGCTGCAATGGGCACAGTGAGGTCAGGCTGCAATGGGCACAGTGAGGTCAGGCTACAATGGGCACAATGAGGTCAGGCTGCAATGGGCACAATGAGGTCAGGCTGCAATGGGCACAGTGAGGTCAGGCTGCAATGGGCACAGTGAGGTCAGGCTGCAATGGGCACAGTGAGGTCAGGCTGCAATGGGCACAATGAGGTCAGGCTGCAATGGGCACAGTGAGGTCAGGCTGCAATGGGCACAGTGAAGTGAGGCTGCAATGGGAACAGTGAGGTGAGGCATGGACAGTGAGGCGTGCTAATGGGCACAGTGAGGCGCACAAATGGGCACAGTGAAGCTGCAAATGGGCATTGTTGACCCTCTTTTCCACTTACAGTAGCTGCTGCATTCCCACCCTAGGCTTATACTCGAGTCAATAAGTTTTCCCAGTTTTTTGTGGTAAAATTAGGTGCCTCGGCTTATATTCGGGTCGGCTTATACTCGAGTATATACGGTATTTTATTGACCCACAAAGTAAATTACAGTTGTAATGCATTTGAGATTGTTCAGGTGTCCTTGTGACCATGACTAACGCAGAGACCAGGACTGTAGCAAAAGTTTTTTTCATATACTGAACAAATCTGCTTCAATGTATTCAGCCACATAAAAAAATGCAATTCTGTTATTTTTTTAGATTTGTTTCTCTCAACAAGACTACTGGTGATGGTTACTCACTTCGGCGGCGGGCGGCGTGATTGACAAAGGATCTACATCGGGGGACATTGTTTTTTTATTTTAATAAAGAAATTGTCAGAAACTGTGTTTGTGTTTTTATTCCTTTTTAACACTTTTTTGTTGGTGAATAAGTAGGGGTACAATGTACCCCACACTCATTTACATGGGGGGGCTGGATGTGGGGGCTTGTTAAAGATAGCTTACAGATTCTGATAAGCCCTCCACCTTCAGACCCCCGTAGCCACTATCCAGGGTTGTGGAGAAGAGGCCCATGACCCCAAGGTGCTTTGGGATGGGGGGCAGGGCTGTGGTTAGGATTTTTGGGGGGACCCCACCCCATTTTTTACAAAATTTTGGCGTTCCTCTCAAAATCCATACTAGACCTGAAAGGGCTTGGTATGGTTTGGGGGGCCCCCACGTTGTTGGTTTTTGGATCAAATTTGTGTTCAAAACGTATCCAACGTACGATTGAATGCACCTCAACATATTTGCACTGCGGCTGCACAGCACATATGTGAACCAACGCCATAGAAAGCTGGCTTGATTCACATGTCATGCGAATCATATGCGGTTCAAAAATGCATCCTATTTACATATATATGTCAACAGAGCCTAAAGCCTAGTACACGGGCTGAATGTCGGGTGACATCAGTGTGTATGGCAGCCAGTCCGACAGAAGCTGACCATTCAGCCAGCTTCTGTTCGACAAGCATGCTGGAAAACCAGCAGCCGACCGACTCCCGATCATTGCTCTACAAGTATGTACGGTAGCAATGCTAGAGTAAAGTCTTAAGTCTTTTTATACATACTTTTCTAGGTTAGTGGTTCAAAATATTGAACCAAAGATGCCTGGACAACTAAGAAACTAACATTTGCAACATGAGTGAACAATGTCCACCAACTCTCAAAGCTTTCCCAAACTATTAATTCATGGAAGAAATATGTCTGAAGGAAACCCTGCATAAAATAACCTTATCACAAATGTTTTACGCAAAGTATAATCTCATATTCTATGTAGTGTAAATGTTGGCATCACATTGCATCAAAGCAAGAATTTCTTTAATGCACAGAGCTCATAGATTTACAGAAAGCCCGTAAATTGTCAGGCACACATGGATGTGCTTAGTGTACATAAGAAGGGAATTTTGGATGCTTTTCCCCGGGCATGGTCAGGTTTCTGACTCAAAGGAATTTCGGGAAGAGGTAACGCTTTGAAGTCAGAGGGCAGCTAATTCTAACGGACATACATATATATTGGAGTGCACATGGAGTGGCTTTCTAGCAGAGACCAAGAATTGTATGAATGATTTTCCAGTAAGAGATCAAATAAATAATAATAATAATAGTAATAAAATCAGCTTCTGTCAGTTACATAGTTGCCGAGAAGAACCCACTGATCAAAGTGAACAGGGAAATGATGTAACATTTTGTGTATATTTAGTGGGATGTTCTCTCGCTGAGATCTGTACCAGCAATCTGTTGCACATTGCCCATATGTCTGCAGCTTCAGCCATATGGAACTGTACATACTGCATGTAAAAGCTCAAGCAGCAGAAATGAATTGTCTCTTTTCCATGGAAAGGTGTATCATAATAGATGAGTCAGATCTTGTTATAAAAACACACATTACTTTTTTGAAGCAATGCAATCATTTTATGGTGTGTATCATATTTTTGGAGAATATACAGTATATTATCACCAGTCAGTTGTACTAAAAGCAGCTGAAGAATTCCCTGATTGTAGTTTGTTAGTCCTAAAATTAACTGTCAGCAGCATCTGTGTTCAGTATTGCTTAAAATACAATTGTAGCAGAAATGTTTTGGTTTAGCTTTCAGTGGGGAAGGTGGTGAAACCCTGTCCAATTTTTATTGTGGTCTGTTTCCTTAAAGGAGAGATTTCCCTTCACTTCCTTTCAGTAGAAGAAGTGATGGTAAATTTTCTGAGTTGGAACCCAGACTGCAATAAAATACATATTTCAGTAAAATGTGGAAGGGTAGTGTGATGGTTACACTCTCAGATCCCAATGCTGACCATTGGAAGACTAAATAGTGGTATATTACACACTTGGCCTCCCCCTGTACAAAGAATTACCTGCTCTTGGACAACAATCTAAGCATTGGCAGATTAAAACAGCCCATACATGATTAGATTTTTTTTCCTTCCACCGCAGGTCAGTGTGGATGAGGGAAAAGCCCCAGCAGCGCTATTGTGTTCTGCTAGCAGGGGGGGCACGGAGAGCCTTCCCAGCCGACAGAACACAATAATTATTTCTAACGGCTATTGCCGCTGGCAGTAATTACATGTAATAACTCAGAAAGATTGGATGTACCCAAGTTGAGCGATGATTGACTTGGGTACAATCAGCCTACAGATACAGTGCATTGCAAAAGTATTCACCCCCCCCCCCCTGGCATTTTTCGTGTTTTTTTGCCTCACAACCTGGAATTAACATGGATTGTTTGAGGATTTGCATCATTTAATTTACAGAATATACCCACAACTTCGAAGATGTTTTTTTAATTTTTATTGTGAAGCAAACAGCAAATAGGATAAAATAACAGAAAAAGTCAATGTGCATAACTATTCACCCCCCCTAAAGTCAATACTTTGTAGAGCCACCTTTTGCGGCCATCATAGCTCCAAGTCGCTTTGGATAAGTCTCTATGAGCTTGCCACATCTTACCACTGGGATTTTTGCTAGGGCTGTGGAAATGAACTATTAATTCCTCGATTAATCGATTATTTGTTTTGATCGATCAAAATTCTTTTGATCGATCAAAATTCTTTGGGCTTGCCGTGTCCATCTGAAGGGCTCCTTTGCTGTGCCTTCATATCTGCATGCCGGCGGGACCTTACTATCTGCCACACGCAAGGGCTGTTACACTTCCCTCTATCAACCTGGGATTCTACAGCCATCCACTGGGAGTTGTGATAGTTCCCTTCACGGGACATCTACATGCCGACGGACTGATGCTAGCCCCTTCTCATCTGGATTCAGCAGTGGTATCGTTGTACACATTTTTATACCAGTATCATACTTAGCTACATGTTTTTATGACTGCTTTTGCTACCGTTTAGTATTACTCGCACTATTTTTACAGCTTATGTAGCTACATTGATTTTATCTCCAGTGCAATATTTATTTTGTTACCTACTTGAAGACTATAAAAGTTTTAATGCTATTCCCATTGAGCGCTGCCTTTTGTGTGTTTTTTATATCCTGCTATCAATTTTTCCAGTGGTTGGTCGCTGCACTGGGAATCGGCCTGCAAGGAGATCAGCTAAAAGTAGTTGAATCTGTATGTGCGTTATAATTAATCGAAATTAGTCGATTAATCGATTAAAAAAAAAAAAGATTAATCGAACACGAAAATTTTAATCAGTAAGAGCCCTAATTTTTGCCCATTCCTCCTTGCAAAACTGCTCCAGCTCCTTCAAGTTGAATGGTTTGCGCTTGTGAACAGCAATCTTTAAGTCTGACCACAGATTTTCTATTGGATTGAGGTCTGGGCTTTGACTAGGCCATTCTAACACATTTACATGTTTCCTCTTGAACCGCTCAATTGTTGCTTTAGCAGTGTGTTTGGGGTCATTGTCCTGCTGGAAGGTGAGCCTCCGCCCTAGCCTCAAATCACACACAGAGTGGTACAGGTTTTGCTCAAGAATATCCCTGTATTTAGCACCATCCATCTTTCCCTCAACTCTGACCAGTTTCCCAGTCCCAACTGCTGAAAAACATTGCCACAGCATGATGCTGCCACCACCATGTTTCACTGTGCGGATGGTGTTCTTTGGGTGATGTGATGTGTTGGGTTTGCGCCAGTCATAGCGTTTTCTTTGATGGCCAAAAAGTTCAATTTTAGTCTCATTAGACCAGAGCACCTTCCTCCATACATTTTGGGAGTCTCCCACATGCCTTTTTGCAAACTCAAAACGTGCCATTTTGTTTTTTGCTGAAAGTAATGGCTTACTTCTGGCCACTCTGCCATAAAGCCCAACTCTATGGAGCGTACGGCTTTATGTCGTCCTATGTACAGATACTCCAGCCCTTGCTGTGGAACTCTGCAGCTCCCCCAGGGTTTCCTTAGGTCTCTGTGCTGCCTCTCTGATTAATGCCCTCTTTGCCCAGTCCGTGAGTTTTGGTGTGCAGCCGTCTCCTGGCAGGTTTGCTGTTGTGCCATGTTCTTTTCATTTGGTTATGATAGATTTGATTGTGCTCCTAGGGGTCATAAAAGAGTTAGATATTTTTTTTATAACCTAACCCTGACTTGTCCTTCCCAACAACATTGTCCCTTACTTGTTTGGAGAGTTCCTTGGTCTTCATGGCAGTGTTTGGTTAGTGGTGCCTCTTGCTTAGGTGTTGCAGCCTCTGTGGCTTTTCAAAAAGGTGTGTATATGTAATGACAGATCATGTGACACTTAGATTGCACACAGGTGTTCATCATTTCACTAATTATGTGACTTCTGAAGGTAATTGTTTGCCCCAGAGCTTTTTATGGGCTTCAGAACAAAGGGGGTGAATACATACGCACATGCCAATTATTATTTTTTTATTTCTGAAAAATAGTTTTATGTATATATTTTTCTAAATTTACTTCAGTTCTGTTCTGATCCATCACTCATAATTCAGATTAAAAAAACATTGAACTAAAAGCTGTAATGTAACAAAATAGGTAAAAAGCCAAGGGGGGGGGGGGGGTGAATACGTTTACAAAGCACTGTACATGTATCAAATCTAGTCTGGTCCCTACTGAACTGGCTAAATTTTGACCCATGTATGGCCGGCTTAAAGGCCACACATGATAAGAAAATCAAAAGTTACATTTTGTCCGTCGAACAATCTGCCGATATTCGGATCGTTAATATGGTGCTTTCGACAGCCGATTCAGAATTTTCGTAGGACAAAAACTGAATGTGCAGGCTAGAAATTTTTAATCGTACGTGAACACAATGTCCAATCTTTGTTTAATCTGTACAGTTTTCATCTGAAAAAAAAACAAAACGTAAGAGCAAGACTACGCATGCTCAGAAACGAAAGAATACATACAAAGCACCATCACTTCTGAAGTTGAATTATTTCGTATGAGAATTTTCGTATGGTGGGGAGTAACCTCTTCACTTTCGATATGAGACTAGCATGCAACAAAAAACAGACGAGCATTCATGCAAAAATCTGATCGTGTGTAGGAGGCTTTAGAGTGACCATCACTAGGGAAGGCTAATTACACAATTAACCCTTTAAATGCACACAGTATTGAAAAGAAATGTCTGTATCACTAGCTGCTACACCAGGCAAGAATGTAACAGAGTTTACAATAACAATGCTTACTTCAAAGAGGCAAAAGTTCTTTAACTCCTAGTTAGAACAGTCAGAGATTTAATTTACGGATTTTTAAAAATAGTTTTCATTTTTTCATAAAAAGAAAAGACAGCAGTGCAAAGAGATATTAGAAAACAGGCATAAGTGACAGTAAAATAGATGAGAATAAAAGTGAAAAATACTCAAGTATAGTTGCCTGGTCATTGGTTCCGTGATCAATTTGTGTTGTGGAGTAAGTACAAGTCACTGGCCCTCAGAACTGTGACTCTTAGTATCAATGGTAGTTTTGAATTTAAATGAGAACTCTTGTTGTCATTTGCATTATCTTTTTGTTGACCATTGGAAAGAGTGTCACAGATCCAACCCCCCACACACACACACACACAGAACACAGAAAGGGGTATGTAGGTGGGTGTTTGAAAGTATTTTATTATGCTCAGCAGACACATTCTTATTTCCAACCATTCTAAATACATCTAGCTGCAAGTTTCAACCCACCACAAGGGGGCGCTACAATTACATATCAATACTAACTTCAAAACTCTCAAACCTATAAACCTGCAGGCCACATGTAGGCCTCATGCACACTTGGGTTTTTTTTTTCTGCTGCTCCTAGGGGTGTCTGGTGTTTTTTTTTTTCCTGCCTCTAAACACCCCTGCATGTTTCCTCTCATCCTGGCAGCAGAGTTTTGGCAGAAAAAATGCTTGACATGCCTAAATACCTTGTGTAACGTGTTTAGGCGTGTTTAGCACTTGGGCCCAAGCACGTGATGCACCTAAACGTGTTACATGTAAGTTTACAGGTGCCAAAGGTTTTTTCTGCCAAAACTCTGCTGCCAGGAGGAAAGGAGTTTAGCAGAGTTACCAAAATGTCCAGTGTGCATAAGGCCTTATAATGATTTATTTTTTCTAAGTTACATCACCTTATTTTTGGCAGGTACCCATGCAGCAATTTTTACAGATGTGTTTTTTTTAGCAGAGCAGGGGTTAAAAGTTGCAGTGGGGGTCCGCACTTAATTCTACAAACCCCAATGGGAAACAGATGAGATGTGCTGAACGTCAGTGGGATGGAGCAAACCCTGAATGGTTTATGTCAGTGATTAGTTTGGGCATAATTATATATTTTACTTGGCGTTCTCTCAAAGGAATGACCTCATCACTGGTCAGATTTAACTCTGGAACAAGAAACATTCCTGTGTTCATTTTTTACATCTGTAGAAATGCATCTAAGAGTTCTTCCAGAATGCTGACAAATAATATTTATAAATGGAAGAGCACAAGAGAGGACTATGAAATCAATAATAAAGGATAAAGAAAGCTCCAAAAATGTATATTACAAAACATTATCACAAATACTGCATGTAACGTTATGTCAGCACTATATGGAAAAGTGCTTAGATATGATGAATTAAACTATTTATATAAGAACATCCGTGTGCTATTTTTTCTTTCCCCTCTTACCAATTTACTGGGTTATCCTCAAACATATACTCATGCCCAACACATCCAGCATTGTCGTGCTGTAATCTGCAGCTCCACGGTGCCAGGGCCTGTGTCAAAATCTTTTTGCTTATGTCATTGGGAGCCAGCTGTCTTTTCTGGGTTCTTGCAGCCAGACCCCTAATGACATGCTGTGGTGCATGCATAGTGTGTTTTAGATTGTCCCAAAGTCTTCTGAAATCTGTGACATAAGTATCTGTTGTGCTTAACCCAGCAGGAGCCACTGGTGATGATGGGTTCTCTGTTGTGCCATGACTCTTTAAATTGCTTGGTCCCCACTGACATGCCTGGTGATAACCTAAAGGCAATTTACATTTGTGAGACTTAAAGGGGTTGTAAAGGTTCATTTTTTATTTTCTTAATAGCTTCCTTTAAGCTAGTGCATTGTTGGTTCACTTACCTTTTCCTTTGATTTACCTTCTAAATGTTTTTTTTCTTTGTCTGAAATTCTCACTTCCTGTTTCTCCTCACTAAACTTCACACCATCATCCGAGTGGTGTGCAGTCAGCCAGAACAGCTTACTGAACAGCTTACTGAGGAGGAACAGGAAGTGAGAAATTCAGACAAAGAAAACAAAGAAAGAAAACATTTAGAAGGAAAATCTAAGGAAAAGGTAAGTGAACCAACAATGCACTAGCTTAAAGGAACCTATTTAGAAAATAAAAAACAAACCTTTACAACCCCTTTAAGTGATAGTAAGCTACCACTCTATAACAATGCACATACAATAGACCACCAGCAACTTGGGGGTAGATGTATTTTGGCTATGCTGTTAAACAATACATAAATCAACCAACTGTTAATCAAACAGTTTTAAAGATAATGTACTAGATACATTATTGCTGATCTATAAGCTGGCAATCATTAGAAGTAGTGTTGTTAAATTAAACTATAACTGGTGCAAAATAGGGTCAAAGTAACAGCATGAATTAACCCAGGAAAGTAAATATTCTTCTGTGCACACTAGGCATGCAGCCCCAGCAGTTGCTGGGCATATGCCTTCCTTATTAAGGGGTACCCATGGAGGTGGCCATAAAGTACTGGTGCCTATTGTCAGTGTTGGCAAGCTTTCATTTGGGTCCTTCTGTAGGTGGCGCACATGTAGCTGGTCCTTTAAGAGTGTGCAGTAGATGAATAGTGGGCTGATGAACAAGACACAATCTCTACTGCCTTAACTGTGTCAATGTTGGGATAAGCATGGATGGCCCCTCTAGTGGTACACAGAAATATAGTCCAGATCCCTTGGCAGTCTGCAGTCCTCTGATGTCAGGTTCCACAAGGCTCAGTTTCTGTACCTGCATCCTCAAATGGCTCAGAGGTACTATCTCTCTGGTTCCTCTCCCTCTCAGATGTAGGCAGACGGACACACACAACATATACGCTCTCTAGGGCTCTCCACATGAGGCTCTCTGCGACTGTGCTACTGTTTCAGCTGTGGCAGGTCCAGTCACAGGTCTGCTCAGCTCACTTTCCCCTGGCAAAAGACCCCTATCTCTGCACATTTCCCTTGGAAAAGGCTGCCCTCTCTCTGGCACAAGAAGACACACAGCCGCTTCGTGTACACAGCAGCCCAGCTACATCATTCTCACTCCAGCAAAAACATGGAAACACGGACTGTGCTTCACAGAAAAAAAGCAATTCCCCCCCCCAATTTTTTTTTTATCTGCAATTTAATGAAAAGGGTGGAAGGAACAAATATTCTTCAAAGGAGAAAAGGTACTGAATGTCCACTTTAATATCTCTCCATCTTTTCTAATCTGACATTGAAAATAAATGAAAAAGTCTTATAATTTTACAATAGTGGTAAAATATAGTTTAAATCCCTTTCCTAACTGATTTACTGCCAAATTAATCAGATAGTATTTCTTTAGTATGGCTAAAGTGTAATGGCTTCTTAGTTCAACAGGTCCCGTTCACCCTGCCTGACCAGTCCAGGAGAGGTGCAGCTTTCATATTAGTTCTGGTTCTGAAACCAACAGGAGTGGTGGGTGATTGGGTAGCATTTGTCAAGAGAGTGTTCATAATGGGCATCCTGGAAGGAGCCTTACTTGGGTTTCCACCTGTCCTTGAGGTACTAGAACTGATGTACACAGTTACATTCCCATGTTTACCTCACTTTTTCAACAGCCCAGATTGTCTATAGCAAAGTCCTAACAGTATGTTAGACTTTAGGACTGTATCACGAGCACGGTTTGAGGTGATTTATTTCTGACATGTTATAGTACCTTAGAATATTTTTTTTAAATTAAAGTGCAACTCAAGCTTTGAGTGTTTGGATAAAGTGGGGCTAGAACAGAATCTCTGTCAAGTTTTTTTTTTGGGAACATATCACTTACGTCCTTCCACCCTGAAATTTGTCACCAGAACAGAAAGTAAAAGGGAAATTCAAAATCAAAGTGCTTATAATTAAAGAGGAAGAAAGCTAAAAGTTTCCAGTGAATTCCTTTACTTTGGGAAAATTATCTCTGTCGTCTCTCCAGGACTGGAAATAAAGGGGCATCCTTCCAATGGAGACTGTAAAAGCAAAGACCTGACCAGGGATTTTAGGCCTTTCCCAAAACCATTTAAAATTTCAGGCTGCTCTAGTTTACATGGAGCTGGAGACTTCTAGAGATTTCCCATCAAGAATTATTCTACATGTAGCTTAAACTTTATTGATACTTTAAAGGCTTGTGTACCTATGCATTGTTTATGTGCAACTTGGGTCAGCAGGTTGCAATTTACCTCAAATGTACAGTGTGCATGACAGATACGAGTCAACGTTTGACCTGCTTTGCATTGCATTGCAGGCAACGCAAGTTACATGCAGCCTTTTGCATTTGCATACATGCTTTTGAGCTGCACTGCATCCAAATTAAAAACTGTGCTTGATAGCAATATTCCTTCACCTTTACCTGTAGTTATTGGCCTAAAAGGCCACCAATCATAGTTATTTCAAATGGTGGTTTCAGAGTCCAGCAAAAGTAAGATGTGTCTATTCAAACAAAGCAATTCAATTAAGCTGCAGGAAAAAGCCGGTGCTAGGTTAGGGACTCCTGTACATTCGTGCATCAAATAAAATCCAAAACGAAATGGGTAAAAAGAAACATGGTTTCTAAAAAACTTCTTTACTGAGGACTGTAGGGAAGAGGTTCGAGTGATGATGTGGTTCTGCTTGATAGACAGTGGAGTCACATACTTTGTACAAACCCTTAAAATCCAGAATCCAAGGGTGCTCTTTTTATGCAAATTATGAACCTCTCTTGTGGTCGAGAGCAGGACAAGAAGTGAGGGAGGTTCTCCGGCACAAATAAAATGCAATGAACTCCTGTACATAGTACAAGTCCTCCTCAAAATTGTATTCAATACACATAGACAGCCCCAATATAATATGACAGTTGTGTTGGAAAGTTTAAGCCAAAAAAGGCTTTTTCCATAGCTATTAATCCTAGCTACGAGTAAAACGTTTTTAGGCTGAAACGCGTCAAAAAAAGGCATTTCAGCCGGAAAAGGCTATTAGCAAACCCTAGAGCTAAAATGCATCAAACTCTCATGCTTTTATGGAGCTGTTTACCTTGTATTTAATAAAATTTGGAAGAGGACTTGTAATGTGTTTTGGAGTTCGTCCCTTGCTTCCTATAACAACTTTTGAGTCTTGGTCATAATTTGCATAAAAAAGACAACCCTGGTTTCTAGATTTTAAAGTGGAACTTTACTCAAAGTGATAAAAATTATGTTCTTTAACAAGGAACATACATTTCACATTAATAATTATGCTACCAAAATTAGTGTGTGCTGTAAATTGCCTCCAGCATTGCTTCTGTATCTTCTTACTGGAGGTAGGGATGAGCTTCGAGGTCGAGTCGAACTCATGTTCGACTCGAACATTGCCTGTTCGCCGAACAGCTCACAATTTGGGGTGTTCGCGGCAAATTCGAAAAGCCACGTAACACCCTGTAAAAATCTATGGGAGAAATCTAAAGTGCTAATTTTAAAGGTTTATATGCAAGTTATTGTCATAAAAAGTGTTTGGGGACCCGGGTCCTGCCCCAGGGAACATGTATCAATGAAAAAAAAAGTTTTTAAAAGGACGTTTTTTCGGGAGCAGTGATTTTAATAATGCTTAAAGTGAAACAATAAAAGTGAAATATTCCTTAAATTTTGTTCCTAGGGTGTGTGTATAGTATGCTTGTAAAGTAGCGCATGTTTCCCGTGCTTAGAACTGTCCCTGCACAAAGTGCAAATTTCTGAAGGAAAAAAAGTAATTTAAAAGCACTCGCGGCTATAATGAATTGTCGGCTCCCAGCAATACAGAGAACAGTCATTGAAAGTCATTGATAAAAAAAAATAAAAAATGCGGGGGTCCCCCCAAATTCAATTACCAGGCCCTTCAGGTCTGGTATGGATTTTAAGGGGAACTCCACGCCAAATGAAAAGAAAAATGGCGTGGAGTTCCCCCCAAAAATCCATATCAGACCCTTTATCTGAGCACACAACCTGGCAGGCCGCAGGAAAAGAGGGGGGGCGATGGATCCTGTCTACGTCATTGGCTATTCCCTGCAAGCGGGGAAAGCCGGGGCTTACCCCTATGATCTGACGGGTGGCCCCGCCCCCTTGTACGTCAGACCCCGCCTACGTCATTGGCTGAGTGGACCTGATGGGGAACGTGATTTGATTCCTCCGCAGTGTAATAAATTAATAGACCCCGCCCCTTCTTATGTTCCCCATCAGGTCCGCTCAGCCTTACATCCAGTGAAGGTGACCCCGCCCCCTACGTCATTGGCTGAGCGGACCTAATGGGGAACGTGAGAAGGGGCGGGTCTATTCATTTATTACACTGCAGAGGAATATAAATCACGTTCCCCATCAGGTCCGCTCAGCCAATGACATAGGCGGGGTCTGACATACCACGGGGCGGGGTCACTCATCAGATCATAGGGTTAAGCCCCGGCTTTCCCCCGCTTGCGGGGAATAGCCAATGACGTAGGCGGGATCACGCCTACATCATTGGCTATTCCCCGGCAAGCAGGGAAAGCTGGGGCTTACCCTATGATGTGACGGGTGACCCCGCCCCCTCGTACGTCATGGGGATTTCGTGTGGAGTGGAGACTGGAGGAGACTGCAGCCCTTTCCCAACTGTGTCTGTGTGTTTTTTTAGAATTTTTTACACTTTCTTTGTGAAATGGTAGGGGTACCCCTTACCAATTCACTTAGGTGGGGGGCCGGATCTGGGGGTCCCCTTTTCTTTGTTAAAGGGGTCTTCCAGTTTCCGATAGAGACCCCCACAACCACCGGGAAAGGGGTTTGGGGATGTGGCCTTTGTCCCCATCAACATGGGGACATGGTGCTTTGAGGGGTCACAGACCCCCAAAGCATCCTCCCCATGTTGAGGGCATGTGGCCTGGTACAGTTCAGGAGGGGGGGCGCTCTCTCGTCCCCCCCTCTTTTCCTGCGGCCTGCCAGGTTGCGTGCTCGGATAAAGGGTCTGGTATGGATTTTTGGGGGGAACTCAACGCCATTTTTTTTTAAATTTGACGCAGGGTTCTCCTTAATATCCATACCAGACCTGAAAGGCCTGGTAATGGAATTTGGGGGGACCCCCACGCATTTTTTTTTTTTTTTTTATCAATTACTTTTCTCTGTATTGCCAGAAGCCGAAAATTCATTATAGCCGCGAGTGCTTTTAAATGACTTTTTTTCCTTCAGAAATGACACTTTGTGCAGGGACAGTTCTAAGCACAGGAAACAAGCGCTGCTTTACAGGCATGCTATACACACCCCCAGGAACGAAATTTAAAGGAATATTTCACTTTTATTGTTTCACTTTAAGCATTATTAAAATCACTGCTCCCGAAAAACGGGTCCCCAAACCCTTTTTAGGACAATAACTTGCATATTAGCCTTGATAATTAGCACTTTTGATTTCGAACGTTCATTGTATTTAATAGGGTTCTAAAGTTCATGCAAACTTTAGGTCTGTTAGCAGGTTCTGGTTCGAATCGAACTGGGGGTGTTCGGCTCATCCCTAGTAAACAAGTGAAAACAGCCTCAGCCAGCCAGCTTTATCCATAGCCACATGTGGCTTAGGATGAAGCTGGCTGAGACTGCTTTCACCTATTTACTAATGGCTTTGCTCGGTGTGTGTTTGGGACCTTTGTCTATGAATATCCACACTCTGTTAGACGCACTCCTGCCCAGTCAGCACCAGTTGCAGGAAACACTGGATAGATTTACAGGTGATTGTGTGGAGACCTTAAAGTGGTTGTAATCCTCAGACATGAAATCTGAACAAAGCATGCCCCTCTATAATTTGCCTTTCACCAAAGCACTAAGGCCCCTTTCACACGGACAGTCCGTTCAGGTCCGCCTGTCAGTTTTTTAGGCGGACCTGAATGGATGCTCCATGTAGCCCTATGGAGCCACGGATGTCAGCGGTGACATGTCCGCTGACATACGACCCGCTCCGCTCCGCCAAAGTGTGACGGAGGAAAACCCTATTTTTCCATCCGTCGGCGGAGCGGATCGGATGACAACGGACTCTACGGTCCATCCTCAACCGATCCCCCATAGGGGAGAGCGGCGCTCTAAAAGGGTGGTCCCTGCACAGTGTGCGGGGACCGCCCAGTCATCCGCCGGCTCAGCGGGGATCAACGGAGCGATCCCCGCTGAGCAAGCGGAGCTTCACGGGGCGGATCTTCACGGATCCGCCCCGTGTGAAAGAGCCCTAAGTGTAATTTCTCTCTGGTATCTCATTCCTGTGCTATCAGCATGAGTCACTTCTGACAAGTTTTCCTGAGACCAAGAGAAAAAAGGAGACAGGGGAGGAGTCAATCTGTGATTGACAGCCTCAACTTTGTTCCTGTGTAATGTGTGAAGGGCAAAAATAGAAATGGATGAAAAATGGACAGCTGCACTCCAAAAAACCTTTCGGTTGCCTTTATTGTAAAAAATTAACAATGCACTACAAATCACAGCAAGCAGGGATGGTAACTAACGCGTTTCACTCTATAATTTAGTGCTTACTCATAGCGTAATGTGTGAAGGGGTGAATCCTTTCTGTCCAATCAGCTCACAGAGGTCTTGTACAGTGTGTAACTGCAGCTCCCTGCCCCTTGCTTTGTGAGTCTATGAAAAATCCTTTTTATCTCAGAGTTTTACAAGGATGTACGGACAAATAGCTGCAAATAAACAGGTACAACTTATGTAGGAGGATTTGTTTCATCTTTGTGTATCACCTGAGGCCAGTCACTTCACTGGGTGTATGAAAGGGTTTACAACCACCCCGTTTTATGAGAATGAAGAGTTCATGTTTCTTTTTTACCAATTATATGGGGTTTTTTTCTGTCTAGTGTAGACATTGGCTGATAAAAAATATCTATTGAAAAACTTGATGTTCTTTTTTCTATTTTTTGTTGTTTCTTTTTGCCATAGCTGACCAAATCTTCAAATTTTCGCATAAGCTTCAGTGAGGTACAAAAGACTTTGGTGGAAAACAGAAATGTGAACGTCTTTTCATGGTCGTATCTACATCGGTCGTAAGTGTTTACAGATTTTTTGTTTCTTGACATTTGTCTCCTATGGACAGCCAATTTTGTCTTTTCCCACTGTTGTAAATAAAAGTTTCTAGGCTGTGTATTGAAGTTATCCTTTAATGACCTAGATAATCTGGCAAGTTTTGCATATTAACACGAGAGGAGAAATAGATACAGTAAATTAAAATTGTGGATTTCAATACATGGTTCCAGCTTGCAATAATACAATAATGAATACATATTTTATTATACTTTACTGTTTCAATTGAGGCATCAGTCCATAAAAAAATTATATTTTAGTCATAGCAGGACTCCAATAGGTTTACTCAAAAATTATTGTATGTCTTGAGGACTATAGTGGTAAGATCTCCCAGTATGAGTTCCTGACTCTGTACATTAGATTATTATACCTCCTACAGCTAATGATGAGTCTATGATCCAGTTCACAGGATGAATCTGGATCCCCCTTACTACTTCATTTCCATATCTCAAACTTCATTTTTAATGTGGGTTTCTGTTCCACCTAAGCTTCACTTTGGGTTTTCCCCAGAAAGACGACACTCACGTCCAGTCATAATACCAACAGGTTTAATAAATTGCAAATAACTTTATTCCAAGTCTGTGACTGTTATTTAGACCAGTGCTTCTCGACCTTTTTTTCAGTCAAGGCACCCTTTAAAATTATAGACAATCTCAAGACACCCTTTAAAACCGTGCACAGTCTCGAGGCACCCCATTCTAAAATGTAAAAAATTATTCTCATAGCTTTACACAATGTAGCAACATGCACACATGTAGACACTCAACATCAGAGGTGATTTATTCTTCCAAAGCGAATACATTTTTGCACACTGGTACTGACTAGTGTTCCAATGTTTCTCTTCTCCCTCAATTTCTCTCCATCAGTCAGCTAATGTCACCACAGCGCTGAGGGAGAGGGGCACAAGAGGGTCAAACAAGGAAGCTGTGGAGGCCACAGACATCTCCTTATTAACTGATGACATCATTAGTTGTTGGGATGTCAGTGTCTAGAAACTCGTAATGGTGCATAATGGAAACCTGTGGCTTCGTGTAACTAATAGGCAAGCTTGATCCACCTGCTGGTTTGTATACAATTGTTGATCAATTTTTAGGCGTTTTGCCAAGGCACCCCTGAAGAAACCTCAAGGCGCCCCAGGGTGTAAAGGGCTGATTTAGACTGTATCATTTATAAAGCCAATACTGTCCATTTGACATATTAATGGTTTATATGTTGGACAGATCTGTATTGCCCCAGTCAGGGCAAGCAAAAGGGGTGGGCAGGAGGGGCAGCTGCCCTGGAAGCAGTGGAATTTTGGGGGTTTGTGCTAGAACAGGTGATTTGGAGGGGGTAATTCATACTAGGAGAGTGGATTTCTGTTAGGAAGGGGCATTTGGGGGGGGGGGGGTTTGTCCTACTTGGAGAGAATGTTACAGTTTAATGCAGAATACCAGCCACAGGTTGAGATGGATTACAAGTAAAGAATATTGATGGACCACTCTTGTTGACTCTCATCATTGTTGCCCCCCATGGTACTATCCCAGATAGCAAGGATAACTTGCCACAAATTTGCAGCAGTGTTGAATTGTAAATCTGTTAACTTGCTGCACATTTTTACTGGCAAGTTGTATACTTGCAAAGCACTTGAAGCACAAGTTCTAGTTGACACTTTTCCACTTTGTAGCAAATTTGAATGCAAGTCTCTAGTAAGAGCAAAGTTGCAGTGATGAGTCTACAGAAAAAGCTCTACAAGTCTGCAGCATGAAAATTCAGTCACAGTGACCCCTGTGGTGGGATGACTATTGTACAACATAACTGAACCAGAACTTGCAGCAGACGTGCAGAATGTTTGCAAAAAAAAGTTGATCTGGAGTCATGCAATGCAGACTTGCTGCAATTGTGTAACACATTTGTGAAGCCTGGCAAGTTTAGCAATAGCTTAGCAAGTCATTTTCAAACTTGTGGCACAATTGCTTGCTATCTGGGATGCCAAACATAGCCTTTGTTCTCTGCCAGAATACCCCATCATTAGCAACAATAATATTGTTTTTAAGATAGTGACTCTCCCATGTCATTTGAGCCCCCCCCAAGAAAAATATGCACTGGTTGTATGTCTACAATATGTTGGCACATGCAAATGCCTTTGCCCTCTGCCACACCACCAGGTTCCATACCCCAGTCACTCAAATTGACCTGCTTACACCACTAGCAAGAATACCATGATTTTTAAGATGGGTGACTTAGCCTGAGCTTTCTAAGCCTGTCATATGTCTGCTTGAGCCATATGTCGGTGTGTACAAATGTGCAGCTGCTGATTGAGCTTTTGTTCTCTGCCACACCACCAAGTTCCATACCCCATTTACTCAAACTGACCTACTTACATTGCTAGCAAGAATACCATGATTTTTTAAGATCCCTGTGATATCTAATAGGGCCTCCCATGTCATTTGGGTCCCCCAGGAAAAGTATGCATTGGTTGCATGTCTACTCAGGCCATATTTATGAAATTATTCTGCTAAATAGTTACTTGAGTTAATCTATGAAGCCCATTTTGTACAAACAAAGGATGTCCATTGGTAAAATAAAATCTGCATCAGAGACACACAGAGAAAAAAAAACTAACAGGCGTTCTAGCCTTCCTCCAACTCTACTGAAAAGGCATTTTTATTTCCGAATTGCTTTAGGAGAGTTTGCGCTCACCTTTGTCTGGTAAAAGGTTATCAGCAGACAGGAATTGTGGGTACATTTTTCTAACAGAGCCCTGGAAAGCAGTAAAAACCTGACATGACTCCCTACTATCCAAAACTAGAAAAACAGTTCTTGGCTTGACATACACTTAAAGACTTCAGCACAAATGCAGTAAAGTTTCCAGTTAACTGTCTGGACTTCAGTTAGGAAGAACTTTCCTTATATGCTACTCCCTCTTAGCCTTCTAAAATGAGTTCATTGAAGCTTTTTGTTAGTTGAAGTGCCATGAGAACCACAATATTGTGAAATGAGACTATTTTTGCAAGAGATACAAATAAGGGCCACCTTATAGTTAGTTTGACAACATCTCACAAACTCAGGTCTAACATGTGTAGCGGACCCCTAAATTTGGGGTCGCTATGCCTGAAATTTAGAGGGTAGCCTGAGCTATAGTTTGGCTCAGGCTATTTCATTTCCTTAAATTGGACTCTGCTCTGCTGTGGTGTTGCCTGGGTGTATAGTTCCCCTTTGACCAGTAGGTGGCACTGTTGCCCAGGTCTCGGGTTGAACCACAGGTGGCATTGCGGCGTGATTGGGCGTCCTCTCTCGACATCCACGCAGTGGGCGTGGTCTACCTGCTGTGCATGCCGGGAGGGGGTACATAAGGTGCAGACGCCATGCATTAGGGAGTTTGGAGTCGCTCCCTTTGGCCCTGCTGGCCAGGGGTGCGTGAGTTGGTTCAGTCCCGGGCACCTTTAGCCCGAGGCTGCATCGTTCCAGGTAGGCCCGGTACCTTCAACTGAGGCCTACAAACCAAACCACAGAATCCCAGGGTGCCCGTGGGAGGGTTACCCGCTCTGAAGGAGAGGAAACCAGGGGAGGACCTGTCCGGAGGATCGGTGAAGGAAGTCACTGTCCCGGGAGAGGCCTGGTTGCCTATCAGAGGGAAGGATTCCGTGATTTGTAAGATAAAAAGGGGGGGAGGGAAGTTTGGGACTTTAAATGAGGCTCATATGTGGTGCACCTCCATCCCTAATTCGAAAAAGTAAATGGAGGTTTGGGACTTTGAGTGAGACTGTAGACATGGTGTAGGTAAAAAGGATACATGTTTATTTAAATTAAACGCATGACACATCTTGGAGATGTATCATGCGTTTAATTTGAATAAACATGTATCCTTTTTACCTACACCATGTCTACAGTCTCACTCAAAGTCCCAAACCTCCATTTACTGATTTGTAAGATAGCTCCTGTAACGTGCCTCATTGGCACCTATGGTCTCTAAAGTTGCAGGTGCTAAATAGCTCTGGATTCATAAACTAAAGGATTCTGTGGCAGAGGATCTCCTGGACCTGTCCTTGGAGGGGACAAATCTAAAGTAACTGTTCGTGTTTCACTCTGGCTATTAGTACCGTGAGAGGGGAATATCCGGGTGAACAAGGTCCACTCGGGATTGAGTGGTGAGGAAGATAAATAAGCGTTGTGTGCCTGAACCTGCCTCCCTGTTCAACTCTTTTCTCTATTCAACTTTCCCTGTTAATTACATGCAAAGGAAAAATAAACAATTTTTTGGGAGTTGATACTGTCTGGACATTGGCCTTCTTAAGGAGAGAAGATAGATGTTTCCCTACATTCTAGGGACAAGAACCAGCGGAAGGAGGTAACTCGCTGCAGGACTCAAAACTGTTAATACCGTTCACCCTCTGCAAAAATGGAGGATACTGGGCATGTGGCATGGTGTGTCTCACCCTGCCGGTGGAGGTAAGCAGGGCTGGGATGGTGAGTGCTACACATACTTCCCTGCTAAACCCAAACCAGTGTGCCTTTAAATAATCTTGAGCGCAGTAATTGAATGCATAGGGAGGGACCTACGTAACTGCGGGATTGGGAGAAGATTACATTTCACATCTTGGATCCATTCTCTTTAAGTAACCGGAATGGTTTAAGCATCCAGATATGGTCTCCACTGTTTACAAGCTCTGTCTCTAATTTGTGTGGGAGGCTGAGAAGAATTAGCATTTAATCCGATGGATATACACAGTATTTTATATCCTGGTAAGATTATCCGGATTAATATCATACAGAAAAATATCTACAGTTCACGATCGGTAGCAGTCAGTGTCACAGATTGTGAATATTTTATCACTTGTAAGTGAGCCCATTAAACAGAAGTCTGCCTTAGTGCCTTTTCATTCCACTAGATGGCAGTGCCAGTAACAATTTGGCAGCTCCCTCACTTTCTTGTCTTGTATCAATCCATGGGACATTCGTTGAAATCACTTTCTAGGTCAGGAAGGAAAATAATTAATAGACTTGTTGATGCTGCATTGCATCTTTCATGGTTTTCAGCCAACTTATGTTGCTTCCAGGGCACCGTCCCTCTTTAAAAAATGTCTGCATTGTTGCCCAACAGGTTACATCATGTAACCTATAAATAAATTTAGTAAAATCTTCCCTTGCTCCCTCTCTCACATTTTGATATTGATTTTTTTTTATAAGATTTTTGGTGCTGCAAAGCAGCACATTAGCATATCTCTGCTAGGTGAGAATGACTGGCAAAACAAAAGATCAAGTCTTCTGGACAGCAGCACTCCAATAAAAGCCTTTATTATGTAAAATCTTCAAAATCCAAATGACACACAGCAAGTCACAAAACTCTGGTCAAAGCTGACGCGTTTCACACTGTCTTAGTGTTTAATCAGGTGAGAATGACTGTTGCGTCTCTCCGCACTTCCCCTTTTAGATTCTCAATGTGTGCAGATATGCCACAGGGCTTCAGTGGCACATCTGTGCACACACAGTTTTCCCTCACATTTGCGCACATATGGCTTTCCCTGTGCACGCTGATACGGCTGTTACGGAACTTCCAAAACGTCTGCAATATTTTTGCATGCACAAAAAACCTCTTGAAGGGCTCCGCCAGGACATCTGCTCATGTACCTTAATAACAAAAATGGGGGTGCCGCGGGGACCAGAAGCAAAAGAGCCAAGAACTTGATGCAAGGAACATGTTGCACTGTAGACAAATGCAGCCAATCAAATTCTTATTCTAGGAAGCCTAAGGACAACCTGAGCATACATGCAGTTATTTAAAACCCAACTCAAGCCAAACCTTTTTTTGTTTTGATAGTGTGTGAAGAATTAGAACTACATTTTATTGCTATCTGTGTACCCAGTTGGTAAATTTCACTTTCATTTATTTTAAATTGTTTGGCCTCATGCCCACTGGGCATAAAAATAACGCAGCTTTGGGGGAAATTTGAATTTTTTTTCAGCCTCAATGACTCTATGTTAGCCTATGTGCCCATGCACACATACGCATTTACAGGTGTGTTAGAATAGGAGTGTTCAAGAGAGGAGTGTTTGAGCAGGAAAAAAGCTTGACGCACCTAAACAATTCACAAACGCCCCTTAATGCTAGGCTCGTTTAGCGCTTGAGCATTCATTCATTTCAGTGGCCAGAATAAATTATTATTTTGGCCAATGGAATGAATGAACGCCCAAATGTTTGACAAGCCTAAGCTTGCCAAAATGCAGCTTTAGGCATGATTTTTAGGCTGCTTTTTCTCCTGCCAGGAGAAAAGGCATTCAAAGAAGCTGGGCACATGGGGTCTTAAACATTCCATCTTTTTGTCTTCTTGTCAAATGCTAGACTAACCTTTTTTCCAGGATTGTATTGCTATCTGTGTCCCATGAGAGAGATTTCCCATCGCTTTCTGCCCAGGTGATGAGTGACAGAACAGAAAGAAACGGGAGATCTTCCTTACGGGACACAGACAGACTTTAAAATCTGACAAAAATTTCTTCAATTAAAGGGGTTGCTCCACCGGAAAAAAAAAAATTAAAAGCCAGCAGCTACAGCTACAGCAGCTGCTGGTTTTTAATATTTGGACACTTACCTGTCCTGGAGTCCAGCGACGTCCGCAGCAGAGGACGAGCGACCGCTCGTCGCTCTGCTGCTCCCTCCGCCATCCTCGCTGAGGGAACCAGGAAGTGAAGCCCTGCGGCTTCATGCCCGGTTCCCTACGGCGCATGCGCGAGTCGCGCTGCGCCGTTCTGATTGGTGCTCCTGTGTTCTGGGAGCCGAGTGTCTCCCAGAACACCAAGGGAAGTCTGCGGGAAGTGACGTAACTCCCGCAGATTCCCGGAGACAGGACTCCCGGATGTGGGTGAAAATACCTGTCTTAGACAGGTATCTTCACCCCCTTCCCCCTGAAAGGTGTCAATTGTGACACCGGAGGGGGGGAGGGTTCCAAATAGCAAAAGTTGCTATTTAGGGTGGAGCTCCACTTTAAGAAATTTTTACTTGCAAAATCACACCCTTTAACAAATAACTTACCTAGCTTGGCAGTAAGGGACACATTTGTCTTTGTCCACATTGTTTTCTTAACGAAAAAAAAATTTGATACAATAGAGACACAGAAAGCCTACTGGAAAGAGTCAATTATCAAAAATTTTAATTTAGAAAGGACATCAGATTAACACGAGGCAGACCGATGCTATACTCTTGTATGGGCTGTGTAGGCAACTAAACTCTTCTATCCTTTACAGCCAAGGAAGCTGCCATCTTAGCCTTTTTGATCTGCAGTTGACATGGTGCTGAACATGTGGTCAGTTATGACACCAGCAATTTGATGGTTTGACAGTTCAGTGAAGAGCACAAGTAAATATGACAGTTACCATTCATGGCAGGCCTTGGATGTAAGGCCCCTTTCACATGGGCTGAACGATCAGGTCTATCTGTCAGTTTTTCAGGTGGACCTGATCGGACCTTCCAGTCTCTTCTATAGAGGGGCCAATGTCTGCTGACACCCACCGCCATCCAATCCGAACATGTCCGGTCCTATTCCCCATCCGTCTGGTGGAACGGATGGAAACGGACAAGTGGTCTGCTCCATCTGCTTGCCCCATAGAGGAGAGCGGGCCCCTACTGAGGAAGTCCCGACTATTGGACGTAACGTACATATATGACGATAAACACTGTACATGGTGCCATCCCATGGTTATCTCTGTGCCTAGCTGTCCTGCTAGTAATTGTTAAAGACACGCGATATATGGTCAGCACTGCCTATAGTGCTAATTCTTGTAAGTGTAATATTTTATCCTATACATTAAATGAGAGTTTTAAACAGAGAACACTAGGGTTGCGTGCTTTGTTTCCCTGCATGTATGCTGCTTTGATCTGAGATCCACCTACCCATTCATCCACTCACCTGAGTAGAAGATCTGGAATTGGTAGCTGTTTACTTCATCCGCAGAGAGGAAAAACTGCGGGTTGTGACCTACTGGTAATGCAGGTCATGTTAGTGAAATGAGAGGCCATTTTGCACAGGTGGTGGATTCACTTAATTCCGTTTCTACACAGTGGTGCTTTTAGTTGTTTGAAGCTCGGATATATTCATTGATTTACCACAATTTTGGTGGCACATATGGACATTTGTTGGACTACATTATAATTTTAGAAGTTTTGTGCATGATACTCAGAGAAGAAATATCATATTACTTTTGTTGTTTTTGTTATGTACTTTTATTAGGGTGTGATATATGTACACTGTTTTTGTTAATTACCGTTTATTGGCACATATGAGAGCAAATTACATTTTCTAGGAAGGTTGGGTTACACCATTTTGGATATCAGTTTATATAATAAGGTTTAAACCACTTATAGGTGTTGGCTAGCAACTCACTGAGCATTAATTTTAGATTTATTATAGAGGATTGCGCTGATTGATTATTCACAGACAAGTTAGGTGTAGACCATTTACGTATCACATGAAGCCTGACTGGAAAACTCCCAGGACATTGCTAAGGGAGGCCCAGCTATTACTGATCACCTTCACTATCACAGGAGTGAGCTCTCAATCTCTGAGCTCAGAGCTACTGCATCAGGAGGCATGTAAGGGGGTTTGAACCAGAGAAAGATGTGATGTTCGAGGTGAACAGTAATAGCTGGACCTTTCTTAGCAACATCCTAGCAATGTCCTGGGAGTTTTCCAGTCAGGCTTCATGAGATGCATACATGGCCTACACCTATACCAATGGAATTATTCAATTTGTGTCAGAGCTGCACAGCTTGTTTTCATCTACAGACACCCCTTATCTGCATAGGCAGTTTTCTGTTAAAGGGGAACTAACCCTTTAATGTTTAGTTTGTTCCTGTTACTGGCACCCATTTGCTATTCCAGCGTGCACCTCGTAAATTCTTAGGTGTTTAGTTAGTGCAGCCGGCTGCATTTAGTGCTGTCAGAAGACATTAGTCTTCATAAAGACTTAAGAAGTCCTCCTGTGCATCCAGCCATGATTTCATTAACATTGACTGCCCAAGCCCTGAAAAAGTGTTCTGATGCTCTTAACCATCAAATTTTTCAAATAAGCCTTTAAGTGAGATGAACTTTTTTACTGTCTGGTTAGTGCTTCCTTTTTACGCTATCAGAAAGATAGCAGCCTAGGACAAAAATAGGGCCCATCTTTACCATGTACAGTATATCTCAACTATGGATCTGCTTCTTTGAAAGAACAATCACTGTAAGGTAGATCCTTCAAAATCAGCTTTCATTTCTTCTTCTTTCTAGCATTATCACACACAGTTCTGCAATTGGTAGCAACTTTGCTGCTCCATTAGTTAAACTCCAATTTTACTACTTATCAATATACTCACACTTGTCCTATGCCTCACATTGCCTAGAATAGAACACATTTGGAGGTTTAGCCCTCGGCTTGTGTTGTGGACAAGTAGAAAGATTAATCTCTTTTAGAACAGTAGAAATGCTGTGAAATAAAGCCAGGACAATCATTATCAGAAAATTAATTGTATCAATAGAAAGCTGACTCATGTGTCTTACAAGCTTTGATCTTGAAAGTGAGATTGAAATAAAACAATAGCAACAAAGCATTTGCAGACACGCAGTCTCTCAACACAGCACTACGAAAACCGCCATGGGACAGAAATTCTATGATATCTTCCATGAGCACAGCTGGCAGATCACTGCAGCAGGAATACAGGCAAACACTCAGCTGTAAGAGGGGAAAACAGCTGTCTCAGCTAATTCTTTCATGCCTTTGGCTACATGAGCTCTGCTAACACTGATCCAGAGGAATCTGTGCATTTCAAGGAAAAGCTTTTCAGCCTAGCGCTGGATGGATTATCAAAGTGCTATAAATATACTTTTCTGTGGATGGACTTTGCAGCAATAACAGAAATTTAATCATGATGCATTAATTTTCCTATGTAAGGATAGGTTCAAACTGCTTCACTGTGGTAATGCATGCACATTCTTTTTCTTTTGTTAATGTGCGTTGCGGCAACCTATTAATTTGAATGCCCAGCTTATTGCACAATATTGCACAAAAAAAGTGCACATGGGTATCTTTTCTAATGAAATGCATATAGTAGTGCGTTACTGTGCGTTGTGGTGCACTGAAGCACATACAGAATACATTAGCATTGTACATTAGGGCGCCCTTAAGAATGACTGGCACTGCAGCGCACAAACAGGGAAAACATGTTCAGCAATGTGAACCAAGCCTAATGCCGCGTACACACGATCGATTTTCTCGACGGTGAAAACACCGTCGAGAAAATCGCCGGTAAAAACGAGGAACGGCTTGGTCCCCTACACACGGCTGTTTTTCCCGTCATTTTTTCTCTTGGTCGAGAAAACGACCGTGTGTAGGCTCCCCGGCAGTGTTTCCCTATAGGAAAACTGCCGCGGAAAAAAATGCCGTGAATCACGACGAGAAAAATTAGAGCATGTTCTAATTTTTCTCGTCGTGATTAATGCCGTTTTTCTCGTCAGGAAAAATGACCAAAAGCCCACACGGTCGCTTTTCTTGTCAAAGAGAAAAAATTTCATTTTTCCCGACGAGAAAAATGGTCGTGTGTACGCGGCATAAGACTGGTCTTCAACTACCAAAATTGTGCATGCAGTTTTGAGGCCTTGTTGAAGGACTAAATATAGAATGCTCAAAAGCGTTTTTTTTTTTCTAATCTCATTTGCTTGTTTACTTTTGTTGTGCAAAAGGGAAGCTTTTTGTATGTGAGCCATAGAACTCAGAAATGATCATTGTGATTGTATCAAGCACTTGGCAATCACTTTAATCTGTGCCTGTGGACAACACCACAAAAACGCCTTACGGACTTCTGTAGCTGGAGGCATTGTGGAGCCACTCAGCCTCAAAATTCACAGCAGAAATATTGAGGTTGCTTAAGTGTTTCACATGGCAACTGAGCTCCCCCTGCACCACCCCTCCATAGCCCTTGATCTGTACTTATATAAAGACATAGAAGGCTGGAAGGCTGTGGAGTAACTGCTGGGAGGAGGAGCTGTTGAGAGTGGGGCTTGAACAACCTCTTGAGTGAAATTTGAGGTTGAATCATTCTGTGATAGTGGACAATCTGGGTTGGAAGACCTGGGCCTTTCATTTTTGATTATCTAGACTTAGAAGACAAGGGTGCAGGATAAACTGTGTGAAATCTTAGAGCTTTGCTAGGCCTTGGGTGCTCAGCAGAGATGTAAAATTGAACAAAGTCAATAGCCTGAAGGGCATTGACTGTTGAGATCTGTGCTTCTCCTGACATAGCACTAAAAAGGATGTGCTTAATGGCTGCCTACACGGGTATATTTGTCTGAATACTGGAATTACACTTCCCATAGCTACAACCTTTAGAGAAGAATTAATGGCCTGCTTCCAGAAAAACGGGGCTAAAACCAGACAAATCTTTAATGAAAACAACTATCTTTCAAAATTAGCATCTGATCAATGGGCGGATGCAACAAGTGCTTGTGCAACAACCATATGTGCCCATGTATGCACTGATTGAATGATTCACTTTACTGTCCATTGCTGGCTCAAATATTTGAGTCCTGATATATAAGACAAGTTAATTCCTAGACTTAGCATAAATGATTGTCCAAAGAAAAAATGACTGATACATTAATGTAGCATCCACATACATTTTAGGGGTTCAAACCAGGTCCACAACCTGCTTTTTGGGAAGAGTAAGCCATTTTTACTTAACCAACTCTCTGTGGGAAGAATGCATTCAAAAACAAAAACAAAAACTTGTGACTTAATGATAGTATTACTAGGCTAATCTTTTTCTATTGGCCTCTTATATGCAGAAGCTGGCTGTTTCCAGGAACACAAAACTGAAGTTGATTCCTGAATTTTGCATTACCAGTCCACGCACTGTTAACAATAAAGGGTAACATACACTAGGAAGGCACCACTCAATTCAGTACACAGGTCTGTTTCTACAACTGAGTATGACTGCCCTCCATAGATTTACAGGCCACCATGCATTCTAGCCCATGTAATTAAAGTATTGTAGCAATCAAAAAAGTGAAAGCTGAGGGACGGCACTGGGTTATTGTATTTTGCACAACTTTGTTGCTTTTTTTACAGCCTTTTTGAAAAATCCAGTATGAATGTAAACTTGCCAGGAGGTGTCTGCAAGCCAACCCAATAGTTTTATTTCTTCTTTTGTGTGCTAGGTCTGGATTCCCATACTAGTGCGTTATCAAATCCAAGCTCTTTGCTTCCCTTTATGTAGACAACCTACCTTGTCGAGGCTCATTTACTTTTAAAGAGCTTAGCAAAGTGTGGAGAGAAAGGCGATCTGTTTTATTTAAGTCTCACCTATTCAGATCTGACTTACGTATATTGTTTTTCTATGTGCACATCTGTATGCCATTTGTAATGTGTGCATCTGAGTTTGCAGGCAGCTTCCTACTGACTTTGTGGCTGACAGCGCTCAGCTTTGTGATCCCTCATCTGTGAAGGCGACTGCTCCAGACAACTTACATATTGGTTCATTAAAGCAGGTGTCTTGGCTTGCCATAAAAGAGAACTGCAAAGCTTGTGACACCTACTCACTAGTCTGAAAAATCCATTGTTCTGTGACCTTTGAGTTGATCCGTATGCTCATACAGACCAAGGCAGACTAAAGTAGAACATTATGTCAAAATCAATATTTTATAAAGTCAAGAAGGTTTATTCAGTAATACAATCATGCAAAGAGTAGCAGTGTGCAATAACACATAGTAATTAAAAATAAATCAGCCTTAGATAGTCTATTGTATACTGCAGCAATGTACCCAATTGCTATGGTTTACTGTTTACCATTGTTCTTCACTCTAGTGAAAATCTTCCACATGCATAGTTGTTGGTCACCAAAGATATCTCCACTGCCAACTTCAGGTTAAAGTTGACCTAGGGATTTGTACAGCAGACTTGCTTTGGCTGCTGGTTTCTGGCCAGCTGCTGAAATGCATCAGTAAGCTATCAAAATGTAGGTCATGCAGCTGAGGACACGATTACAGTGTCTTCAGTCTGAGCAATATAAATATCGCATATCATTCTTTGATCAACAATCATATGGTTAGATCCTGATTTCGCTAAATAAACTAAAAGTAATCCAGTAGTTCACCTTTTTGTATAAGTCATCATGATATATAGGTAAATTGATCAAGAAGTAAATTAGCTCTAGAAAGTGTCAGGGGTTTAGTTCTGCACTTACTTGTCTAATACGAAGTACAGGTCAAAGCCACCATAGCAGGAGGGTCTTCCATTAGGTCCAATCTCATCTTGACCATTACAGACCAGAAGAAATGCAGTGAAGAATAGAAAGACTTTTAAACCCACTTTGACGGCACCCAATTCAAGCATGGCTATTCCAAGCTTTAAGAATCCAGGAGAAAAACGTTTCTCTTGAAAATGTGCAATCCACGCTGAAGAATCCAAGCCGCACTCCACTTTTGGGATTGACTTTCAGAACTTCTTCCCCAGAGCCTCTCCAGAGCTTCAGAGTTTTTGTGGATCTCTTCCTCTTCTCTTATCTCAGTCTTCTTCTTTACAAGAGTTTGCATTACACTAGCATGCAGCTCAGAGGAGGAACTGCTGTGCTCACTTTTGTTAGGATGCAAAACTTCTTCTTGACAAACTTGCTGTGTCTAAACCTGCAGAGAAGCTTTTCTTTTTTTTCTTTTCTTTTTTTTATAGGATATGGAAGCAAAAAAAGAATGAACACAGCACAAATCCTGACATCTTGTGCCTATTGTGTAGAATGCAGGCGTGTTGCATGTAGCAGTGGCTTATACAAAAAATTATCTATTTAAGAATAATAATCTATTTATATACCAGGTGAGATTAGTCAGGCATTCATTAAATGTGGGAGTATTTCCAT
Source organism: Rana muscosa (assembly GCA_029206835.1). Classification (NCBI taxonomy): domain Eukaryota; kingdom Metazoa; phylum Chordata; class Amphibia; order Anura; family Ranidae; genus Rana; species Rana muscosa. Next base: position 214,632,352 of record CM055118.1, read on the forward strand.
GTAACTGAAATTAGCTTGGAATTTGAATAGGAATGTTTTCTACGGTATATGTGAAGCCGTTCACTAAAATCTTGTATAAGCTTTAACATATTATCAGTTCAGAATCTTTTCATTTAACACTAATCATTTTAATTATATACTATAGGAAATATTATGGTATGCAGTAAAGGTGACAATATTTTCTTTAACTTTCTTTTCATGTACTGTTTGTGTCAAGCCAATCACTAAAATCTCACATAAGCATTTATATATATATAATACCGGTATATATTTTTTATTTATTCCCGAAATAGTATAAATCTGTGCTATGTGAAAAAACAAAAAATAATAAGGAGGAACTGCAGAACCTGTACAACAATCTAGGATATTAGATGTGACACAGGAAATCCAAATTTAAAGCGTGTTGTCCCTTTAAATTACAAACATCAGTGAAAAGCAATCTCTATTCAATCAGTACATAAGGATATGACCGTTTCATCCCATACCAACTGAAAATGCTAAATAATTCGAATGATTCACAATTATTAATACATATATGTGCATAATTGAATTTACTCCCATGCAAAAACAGTCACATAAAATAAAATTAGAAAAAAAAAGGAAAAACAGTCCAGTAATTAAAGCTCAATATAACACAATTCAAGAAAACGTGATCCAAAAAGTGCCACCGAGGATAACAGCATGCCACAGGACCGTCCACCAGGAAGAGTTGATAGGCTCCTTATCAGAGGGAAAGATCCCACACAGGGATCAGTAAGTGCTGCTGTTCACATCTAAGCGATTTTAAGTGATTTTCTGCTCTAAGCCTCAGCTCTAAAAACGCCCAACAAGACAAATTTAAATTCAATTGCCCCTGTTTACATCTGAGCGTTCTGTCACCTGAAGCAAAATGCTGTCGCTCAAAGAAATACATGAGCTTATTTTTTGGCAAATTACAGGCATTTTACTGCTTTTCATTGGTTACTTGTCAACTTCGAAACGCCTGTACAAAAACACTGCAAAAACTCTCCAAAAACACCCCAAAAAAACGCCTGAAAAACGCCTGAAAAACGCCTGTAAAATAGCAACACCTACATGTGAACAGAGCCTTACTGGCCAGATCACCAGGTGAAAATAGAGCTAAAAAAGCCAAAGAAAAGTAAACTTTTAATGATTGGTAAGCTGCAATATAATACATTTTTGGGTTTGGGTTTAATACTGCTTTTAAGGGATTGTACATACACATTTTTTTTTCTTTAAATGATTAACAGGTGTAGCACACGAATCCTTTACCCTGCTTACCTCCACAAGCAGAATGGGGGACACCATGCCACAAGCCCAATATCCTCCTGATAAAAGAGGGTGAGCCGTGTTATCTGTTTTTTGGGTCCTGCAGTGAGTTACCTCCTTCCGTTGGTTCTCTCCCCTAGAGTGTAGGGTAAAATCTATTCTCTCTTTGTATTCAATAAGTCCATTGTCCAGACAGTATTAAACCCAATAAAGAAAGGTTTATTTTTCTTGCGTAGAAACTTGATAGGAAAGTTGGAGATAGAGAATTTAACAGGGAGGCAGGTTCAGGCACGCGGCACTTAACTGTCATTTATCCCCACTCTGTCCTGAGTGGGCCTTGCTCACCCGGATAGTTCCCTCTCACGGTCCTAGCAGCCGGTGTGGAGCACGAAACATTCACTTTAAATTTCCTAAGGATACGATCAGGATATGAATTTCTGAATCCCGAACTTCCCAGCACTTGTAACACTTGAGACTTTAGGTGCCAGTGGGCACGTTACAAGGCTTTTGGCAGATTATGGAATCCTTCCCTCTGATAGGCAACCAAGCCTCTCCTGAGACAGTGACTTCCCTCATAGATCCCCGTGGACAGGTCCTCCCCTGGTTTCCTCTCCTTCAGAGCGGGTCACCCCCACTTGAGCACCCTGGGACTCCTCTTATGGTGTAGGCCTCAGCTAAAGGTGCCGGGCCTACCTGGAACGATGCAGCCTCGGGCAGAAGGTGCCCGGGGCTGAATACACACGCACGTACCCCTGGCCATGAGGGCCACCAAAGGAGGGGTACACGCCTAGGACCAAGGGGTCCTCTGGATCACCTCCAAACTCCCTGACCTAACGGCGTCCGCCCCTTAAGTACCCTCTCCCGGCAGGCACAGCGGGTAGACCACGCCCACTGCACGCCTGCCAAGAGAGGACACCCAATCGCGCTGCAATGCTACCTGTGGTTCAACCTGAGACCTGGGCGAGAGCGCCACCCATGGGTCAAAGGGAAATGTACTGCCAGGCAACACCACAACAAAGCAGAAACCAATTTAAAGAATTCAAACAGCCTGAGCCTAACTATTTGCTCAGGCTACCCCTTAAATTTAGGCATAGCGACCCCAATTATGGGGGGTCCGCGACACAGGTTTATACTTACCTGCTCTGTGCAATGGAATTGGGAGAGTGGCCCCTCCTCTTCTTGGCTCCATTGCCAGCACTTCTAGCCCCTCCTCTTTTTCACGCGCCCCCATAGGAAGTCGCTTTCAATGGGGGCACTTGTGGGGGCTCACTCCTGAGCATCTATAGACACAGACAGTAAGGCTTGCCCCCCCCAATCCCCCAGTCACTGGCTTTGATTGCCATTGGCTCCCGCTGTCTCAGAAAAGCCTGTAAGACCAGGAAATGCATTAAGATAAAAAATGTTATGCCGTGTACACACGATCGGTTTTACCGATGAAAACAGTCCGATGGACTTTTCTCATCGGACAAACCGATCGTGTATGGGCCCCATCGGTCTTTTTTCCATCGGTGAGAAAAAATAGAACATGTTTTAAATTTATCCGATGGGGAAAAAAACGATAGCAAATTCCAATCGTCTGTGTGGAACTCCATCGGAGAAAAAACCCACGCATGCTCAGAATCAAGTCGATGCATGCTCAGAAGCATTGAACATAATTTTTCTCGGCTTGTCGGAGTGTTTTACTTCACGGCGTTTGGGACGGTCGGATTTTTGACTGATGGTGTGTAGGCAAGACTGATGGAAGTCAGCTTCATCGGATTTCCGATGGAAAAATCCATCAGATTAGAATCCATAGGAAATCCGATCGTGTGTACAGGGCTTTAGGCTTTATAACTATGTATGCCATGTACAACACACCAGGTAAAACTCCTATAGCATAACATACCAAAAAATGCATTCAGCAACAATACAGTACAGTGTTATGAGATTCCTCAATTTTCCCTGTGTTAAAGTAGCTGAAGGTCCTGTTGGCTTTGTTCTGTGGTCTTGAGATTGAGAAGTAATTTAGATGTCTTCTGTCATGCCTCTATTAGTGGGCAGTCCTACCACTCTGTGGTCAACATGCAGAGTACAACCTGGTATTTAGTGGTTTGTATGGACTAGTTCCCATGGGTATCTGGGGTTTTTGTGCCAAAAATACCTGAGGTCTGTAATTTTTTTGCAGTTATATCCCCTTGGCAAGTGGTGTTTTTTGTTGCTTGCATGTCACATGTCTCCTAGTATCTACTTTAATAAAAGTGTACTCGTTCGTGAATAGAAAGGGAGGAGGGCAGTTAAACAAATACTTTTGGCCAAGCAATGTCTGGATAGGACAGGAGGAGAAGAGGTAGTAATGGCAGACTATGGAGGGAGGAACAAGGGGCTGCTTAAGGGGTAGTAGGTCAAGTGTTGCAAATTCCTGGGCCCCATGACCCCTTTGCCTGCAAATAGAATACAAATGGGTCGGTAAAATCGAAAATTACATTTGATATTCTGTTTAAATCATTGCAATTTGGCAAACATATTTAAAGATTTCTGCAGCATACAGAACTTAAATGAAACAATGTAGAGCTCGTTCACCAGGTGCACCTGTGAGAAAAGTAAAGAAAAAGCAGACAGCGCTAAATAAAAACAATGTTGAAGCTGCTAGCAACATAAGTGCAATACACCAACACCCAAAAATATAATAGCATAAACTGCAGTGCTTAAATCTAGTAAAGTGCAAATATGCAAACATCAGTCTAAATACCAAGTGAAACAAACATAAAGTTCATAAAAAAAAGTTTACACGTCAGTGAAATAAATGTTCCTCTTCAGTAGCACCACAACCCTGCTATTCAATGAATAGATACTCCTCTTTAGCCCTGGTTCACATTGGTGAGATTTACAAATCTCATGTTTTGAGTGCGATTTGTCACTCCGATTTCTTTCCCAGTCACTTCTGATTTTGTTCCGATTTCTTTTGTATTTGTTTGCGATTTCTGGAGCCTACTTGCGATTTGCAGATAGTATGATTTGTACTTATTCCATTGAAAAGCAAGCTGATTTGTGACTTAAGATAGCAGCGCTGGCTGTGAAAAAAAAACCCGTCTTGCTTCAAACTCCTCACTGTAACACCTTCTAGGGGAGGGGACAGGTCTGCTGTTTTCATACACATAGCAGCGCTGTCAGAGTTAAAAAAAAAAGTCCTGCTCCAAACTCCTCACGAAAACACCGACTAGGGGAGGGGACAGATCAGCTGAAGCTGCAATGACATCACCAAAAAAAAAAAAAGACTGCTCCAAATCGCACTGATATAAACCGTACTGCGATTTCAGGTCGATTTACATAGCACTCTATGGATGTTAAATCGACCTGAAATCGCAAAAAAGTAATACAAAAACCTTTTGGAAATCGCTAGTGTCTTGTGTTGCACCAATTAGCACATTTCCATTGAAATCCATGGGGTGCGACTTCAGGTACAATTTTGAAATCGCATGTCGCACCTGAAATCGCACCAGTGTGAACCAGGGCTTAAAGACACTGAAAGTGCTTCCAGTGATGAGAAGATTAATGTGCAAAACTCCTCCACCTGTGAATAAAATGAACACTCACCAGACAATTTGGCTGCCAAATTATAAGTGGCATGCACGCTCAAATCCCATATAGCAAATGGTCAGATCTCCCTGGGATCCCAGATCCATACAAACATGACTGGTTCCAAGGCTGGCACTGTTACTCTTTCGCTGCAGGGCTGACATCCACTCATGTGATGATACAAGCACAACATACACCATGGATAAAAAAAAATATTCATGTGTGTGAATCGAATCTCATATGATAATGTACTGCACACATACACATAACAAGGAGGAATATTTTCAGAAGAGTAGAGAAAACAAAAATATATAATTAAAAATGAATAAGGAAAAAAAACTAAAATAAAATTGGATTATATGTAAATGTTGCCAAACTGACACACTAACTGGTGTCCAAGAAACAATTGATATCCCATTTGAGTTCAAGCCAAAAGGTGAGAAAGTCTTAAGCTCATATAACCATCTCATCTCCATTCTCTATATTTCTCTAACACGGTTGCAACCTCTCCAATTTGGTTGTAAGTTGTCTATAGCGGCAAACTTTAAATCACTGGGATCACTGGTGTGTCAGTGAGTTGACAGGTCTAGTTAAGGGCAGATCACCACTAGGAAAAGCAGAAGAACCCAACATACCAGCAGCTCCTTAGGGAGTCAGTGCTATATTGAGTCAATCAGTGGTGGCCCGTAATGCAGGGCACACGGGCGCCGCCCCCCTGTCCATGCGCCCGGCCCCCTAATCTACATGCGGGGCACCAGACGCATGGATTTCAATAGGTCTTTTTTTCTTTTGAAGCATGTAATTAGAGCCAAAGGCTCTAATAGACTTCAAAAAAAGGGTGGACTCGGGGGCAGAGCACTGCCCCCCTGAGCCCACCCAGCTGTGTGACAATAGCGAATGCATATTCGCTATTGTCACACTAATTCACAGATTCTCCTGAGACCCGTTTCCCGATTGGCCGAAAGGAGAAGTTGCCTATTGGCCTAGGAGGAGGAGGGAGGACGAGGATGGGGATGGTATGGCAGTGGGCTCCTGCTGCTCTGTCCTTGGAGGATGTGTAAAGCATGGCCAAGAGCCTGGGCTCCGAGGTGCAGAGCCTCACCGAGCAGTACGGCCCAGTGTCTGTGTCTAGGGTGGTTCTGCAAGTGGTTCAGGTGCTGTAGCTGCTGGAGAGTTTTGTGGTCATCGGAAGAGAGCAGAGCTGTACGGAGGAGCTGCTGATCAGAGCTGTGCAGAGTATGGGCAGAAAGGAGCGTCAGTCCCCGGTGTGTATTCTGAGCCTGACCTTTACGATCCCAGGGGGACTACAAGTCCCAAAGACCGCATCATGCACCCACAGGCACTGCATGACCTCTCTAGATATGGTGCTGCAGTAGGCAGGCGTGCAGTACAATGTGAGGTGTTGACAGCTGTGTGACCAACCGACCGACCCACAGGTGGCTTTGGATGCATTCTTAGCCGCCCCCCCAAAAAAAAATATACCACCAGCTGCCACTGGAGTCAACCTAACCAATGGAGTAGAAGCTAAAGTGATGACATATGCCATGCTTATTTCCCTGGCCATTCTTGTGGAAACAGAACCCCCTACTACAATGCTGGTGTCATATCATACTACTAAGCTGATTCTTAAAGGGCATACAAGAATATGTTGTTTTGTGTCATTTGTGGACTAACCTTTTCCCCACCTTCTTCTCCATTCTAACCTCAACTACTAAAATTACCAGCTTTATGTTTACCTGACAGCGGGCACACTTTACAAAACAGATTGCATCACGAAATAACTTTAGGTTTACTTTAAGCAAACGCCTTCATAGTTTGAAGAAACAGGTGATATGATCCTGTAAAAGTGCCCACGGTCTCAGAACTTGTTTGGATGCTAGACCCCTCAACAAAACATTTAAAGCTTATGTCAAGTCAAAAACTTTTTTTCTAGGTTTGGATAGAGTGGGAAAAGATTAGAACTCCTGCTGCATTTTTTACTGCTATCCGAGGCTTCTTTTAGATTTATCATTCCAAAAATGAACCTAATACACATTATCACTTAGCACCTGATATATCTTCATTTTTATGCATGTGTACATGTACGCAGTGGCGGAACTACCGCCATAGCGACACACGCGGCCGCTATGGGGCCCGCAACCGAGAGGGGCCCGTGGGGAGGAGGAGGAGGAGGAATGCATACTGCCGGGGGCGAGCACCGCCCGCACGGTCCCCCAGCCAGGGGAAGTGAGGAGAGGAAGAGGCGCGCTGTGCGTACAAGCAGAGAGCTGTAATAGCTTTCATTTGCTTTCGGTGCGGTCTGAGCCAGCGGGTGCCCTGTAATTGGCTGAACGGGACATGTGCGGGGCGTGCCGAGCGGCAGACATGGGGGTCTGTGAATGGCCCTGCGGAGCTGGTGCTGGTCACGTGTGGAGGCGGGGGCGGGGCTGGACTGTGGATTTGATAATCGCGCCTGCTTGCTCCCGGAGACGGAGTCCTGCCTCACAATGTGTTTATCCTGAGGTCTCATCTGCTCTGTCAGCTTACCCCCATCCTCTCTGTCACCCCCCCTCCTCCTCTGTCACCCCCCCTCCTCCTCTGTGTCACCCCCCCTCCTCCTCTGTCACCCCCCTCCTCCTCTGTGTCACCCCCCATCCTCTGTGTCACCCCCCCATCCTCTGTGTCACCCCCCTCCTCCTCTGTGTCACCCTCCCATCCTCCTCTGTGTCACCCCCCCATCCTCTGTGTCACCCCCCCCATCCTCTGTGTCACCCCCCTCCTCCTCTGTCACCCCCCTCCTCCTCTGTCACCCCCCTCCTCCTCTGTCACCCCCCCTCCTCCTCTGTGTCACCCCCCTCCTCCTCTGTCACCCCCCCTCCTCCTCTGTGTCACCCCCCATCCTCTGTGTCACCCCCCATCCTCTGTGTCACCCCCCCCCATCCTCTGTGTCACCCCCCTCCTCCTCTGTCACCCCCCCCTCCTCCTCTGTCACCCCCCCTCCTCCTCTGTGTCACCCCCCATCCTCTGTGTCACCCCCCCCATCCTCTGTGTCACCCCCCCTCCTCCTCTGTGTCACCCTCCCATCCTCCTCTGTGTCACCCCCCCATCCTCTGTGTCACCCCCCCCCCATCCTCTGTGTCACCCCCCCATCCTCTGTGTCACCCCCCTCCTCCTCTGTGTCACCCTCCCATCCTCCTCTGTGTCACCCCCCCATCCTCTGTGTCACCCCCCCCATCCTCTGTGTCACCCCCCTCCTCCTCTGTCACCCCCCTCCTCCTCTGTCACCCCCCTCCTCCTCTGTCACCCCCCCTCCTCCTCTGTGTCACCCCCCTCCTCCTCTGTCACCCCCCCTCCTCCTCTGTGTCACCCCCCATCCTCTGTGTCACCCCCCATCCTCTGTGTCACCCCCCCCATCCTCTGTGTCACCCCCCTCCTCCTCTGTCACCCCCTCCTCCTCTGTCACCCCCCCTCCTCCTCTGTGTCACCCCCCATCCTCTGTGTCACCCCCCCCATCCTCTGTGTCACCCCCCTCCTCCTCTGTGTCACCCTCCCATCCTCCTCTGTGTCACCCCCCCATCCTCTGTGTCACCCCCCCCCCCATCCTCTGTGTCACCCCCCCTCCTCCTCTGTCACCCCCCCCTCCTCCTCTGTCACCCCCCTCCTCCTCTGTCACCCCCCCTCCTCCTCTGTGTCACCCCCCCTCCTCCTCTGTCACCCCCCCTCCTCCTCTGTGTCACCCCCCATCCTCTGTGTCACCCACCCTCCTCCTCTGTGTCACCCCCCCATCCTCTGTGTCACCCCCCCCTCCTCCTCTGTCACCCCCCCCTCCTCCTCTGTCACCCCCCTCCTCCTCTGTGTCACCCCCCCTCCTCCTCTGTCACCCCCCCTCCTCCTCTGTGTCACCCCCCATCCTCTGTGTCACCCCCCCCATCCTCTGTGTCACCCCCCTCCTCCTCTGTGTCACCCTCCCATCCTCCTCTGTGTCACCCCCCCATCCTCTGTGTCACCCCCATCCTCTGTGTCACCCCCCCTCCTCCTCTGTCACCCCCTCCTCCTCTGTCACCCCCCCTCCTCCTCTGTGTCACCCCCTCCTCCTCTGTGTCACCCCCCATCCTCTGTGTCACCCCCCATCCTCTGTGTCACCCCCCATCCTCTGTGTCACCCCCCCTCCTCCTCTGTGTCCCCCCCCATCCTGTGTGTCACCCCCCTCCTCCTCTGTGTCACCCTCCCATCCTCCTCTGTGTCACCCCCCTCCTCTGTGTCACCCCCCTCCTCCTCTGTGTCACCCTCCCATCCTCCTCTGTGTCACCCCCCATCCTCTGTGTCACCCACCCTCCTCCTCTATGTCACCCACCCTCCTCCTCTGTGTCACCCACCCTCCTCCTCTGTGTCACCCATCCTCCTCCTCTGTGTCACCCCCTCCTCCTCTGTGTCACCCCCCCTCCTCACCCCTCCTTTGTGTCACCCCGCTCCTCTGTGTCAGCCCCCCCTCCTCCTCTGTGTCAGCCCCCCCTCCTCCTCTGTGTCAGCCCCCCTCCTCCTCTGTGTCACCCCCCCTCCTCACCCCCTCCTCACCCCTCCTTTGTGTCACCCCGCTCCTCTGTGTCAGCCCCCCCTCCTCCTCTGTCACCCCCCCTCCTCCTCTGTGTCAGCCCCCCCTCCTCCTCTGTCACCCCCCTCCTCCTCTGTGTCACCCCTCCTCCTCCTCTGTGTCACCCCCCCTCCTCCTCTGTGTCACCCCCCCATCCTCCTCTGTGTCACCCACCCTCCTCCTCCTCTGTGTCACCCCCCTCCTCCTCTGTGTCACCCCCCTCCTCCTCTGTGTCACCACCCCTCCTCCTCTGTGTCACCCCCCCTCCTCCTCTGTGTCACCCCCCTCCTCCTCGTCACCCCCCCTCCTCTGTGTCAGCTCCCCCTCCTCTGTGTCACCCCCCCTCCTCCTCTGTGTCACCCCCCTCCTCTGTGTCACCCCCCCTCCTCACCCCCTCTTTTGTGTCACCCCCCTCCTCTGTGTCAGTTCCCCCTCTTCTGTGTCAGTTCCCCCTCTTCTGTGTCAGTTCCCCCTCTTCTGTGTCAGTTCCCCCTCCTCCTCTGTGTCACCCCCTTCCCTCCTCCTCTGTGTCACCCCCCCTCCTCCTCTGTGTCACCCCCCCTCCTCCTCTGTGTCACACCCCCTCCTCCTCTGTGTCACCCCCCCTCCTCCTCTGTGTCACCCCCCTCCTCCTCTGTGTCACCCCCCCCTCCTCCTCTGTGTCACCCCCCTCCTCCTCTGTGTCACCCCCCTCCTCCTCTGTGTCACCCCCCCATCCTCCTCGTAACCCCCTCCTCCTCTGTGTCACCCCCCTCCTCCTCTGTGTCACCCCCCCCTCCTCCTCTGTGTCACCCCCTCCTCCTCTGTGTCACCCCCCTCCTCCTCTGTGTCACCCCCCATTCTCCTCGTCACCCCCCCTCCTCCTCTGTGTCACCCCCCCCTCCTCCTCTGTGTCACCCCCCCTCCTCACCCCCTCCTCTGTGTCAGCTCCCCCTCTTCTGTGTCAGCTCCTCCTCTTCTGTGTCAGCTCCTCCTCTTCTGTGTCAGTTCCTCCTCTTCTGTGTCAGTTCCTCCTCTTCTGTGTCAGTTCCTCCTCTTCTGTGTCAGCTCCCCCTCCTCCTCTGTGTCACTCCCCTCCTCTCCCCCTCCTCTCCCCCTCCTCTGTGTCAGCCCCCCCTCCTCTGTGTCAGCCCCCCCTCCTCTGTGTCACCCCCCCTCCTCTGTGTCACCCCCCTCCTCTGTGTAAGCCCCCCTTTCCCTCTGTCTCTCTCTCTCAGCCTCTCGCTCACTCCCTTTCTCGCACCCACCACTCTTTCTCTAATCCCCCCTCTCTCACCCCCACTCTCTCATCCCCACCTCGCTCACCCCCACCCCCACTCTCTCTCATCCCCACCCCTCTCACCCCCACTATCTCACCCACCCTCTCTCTCTCTCACCCCCCTCACCGCCGCCTCTCTCTCCTGCCTCCTCCCCCCTTTCTCTCACCTCCTCCTCTCACCTTCCCCTTTCTCACCTCCCTCCCCCCACCTCTTTCCCTCCTCAGGGGGTGGGGGCCCAATGAGGATGGCTGTATGGGGCCCCGATAATTGCAAACAGCAGCCCTGTGAGTGAGCGCACCAGTTCGGATGTGTCCCGAATCCTGTGTCTTGCCGACACTTCTCCCCAAGGCTCCCCACCAATGGAAGGAAGGAAAACAGCACTACAGTAGAGAAGCTCCACCCTCAAACTCCAGCTCCCACACTTCCTGGCTTGAAGCGAGTCTCGGTAAGGCAGTCTAATGGGGGTCTTTCGGGGCAGGGGACACTGATGGGGGGGTTCCCTGATCTATTTGAGGGGGGACCGATATAAGGGAAGGGAGTCGGTAGGGAGGGAGGTGGACGGTGTCAGTAGGGCAGTGGATGGTACCAGTAGCTACCATCTACGCTAACCGTGACACATTATTGCTCTCCTCCAGGTCTTTAAAATCCTTTAGTGTATACCGCAAAAAATTTGCCATGCGCCGCTTAAGTGTTCGGGTTTGGCTTGAGGAAAAGGTGGCAACCCTACCTGCGTTCCCGGGGCTCACTGTCACATAGCCCCACCTCTTGGCCCGGCGCCTTTGATAGGCAGAACGCAGGACATTCAAATGAAAGCTATTACAGCTCTCTGCTTGTACGCACAGCGCGCCTCTTCCTCTCCTCACTTCCCCTGGTTGGGGGACCGTGCGGGCGGTGCTCGCCCCCCACTCTGAGGCAGCCCCATGCTCGCCAATAGCCATTTGAGGGCTGCAGTATGCATTCCTCATCCTCCCCGGTAGTTCCGCCACTGGCTCGCCTCTTCCACTGCACAGGTGAGGCTGTATTGGGCACGGGTCATGCTGCATTGGGCACAGGTGAGGCTGCATTGGGCACAGGTGAGGCTGCATTGGGCACGGGTCACGCTGCATTGGGCACGGGTCACGCTGCATTGGGCACGGGTGAGGCTGCATTGGGCATGGGTGAGGCTGCATTGGGCACGGGTGAGGCTGCATTGGGCATGGGTCACGCTGCATTGGGCACAGGTGAGGCTGCATTGGGCACAGGTGAGGCTGTATTGGGCATGGGCAGGCTACGCTGCATTGGGCACAGGTGAGGCTGCGTTGGGCACAGGCCACACTACATTGGGCACAGGTGAGGCTGCATTGGGCACTGGACACGCTGCATTGGGCACTGGACATGCTGCATTGGGCACTGGACACGCTGCATTGGGCACTGGACACGCTGCATTGGGCACTGGACACGCTGCATTGGGCACTGGACACGCTGCATTGGGCACAGGCCACGCTGCATTGGGCACAGGTGAGGCAGTATTGGGCACGGGCAGACAACGCTGCATTGGGCACAGGTGAGGATTATTGAAGCGCTAACACCAGGTGTTTGGAGTATCTTTATCTGTTGATTAAACTTTCTGGAATACATATATTGCTATTGTGGTGTAGGATCTGGGTTCTTTCTTTCTTTCTTTCATCTCAGACTCGAACCACACGCCCTTTAAACCCTGCCCACTATTTAATTTAAGTCCGACATTTTTTTTTGGGGGGGGGGCCCATACAACATTTTGCTATGGGGCCCTGTGATTTCTAGTTACGCCCCTGCATGTACGCATATATGTGTGTATTTATTAATGCACGTATATGTACACATATGTATACTGTATGTATGTTATCCATGATTTTCTATAATTGTCAGACTTATGATTTTATCAGTCATGTTTACATTATATTGAACTTTGTTGTAGCCCTGATGAAGGGGGAGTTTTTTCTTACCCCTGAAACACATTGGCTGTTTTTTGTACACACTATTAAATGCATTTGGACTTGTCAATATTTTGGTCTGGCGCTCCTTTCAGTTGTGTGTGTTCATCCTCACTTCTTGTCCTGCTGACATTGGTTTCACCAGACAGCAAATGTATTACAATCTGCAAGAGGGACATAAACAGAAATAAATATATAGCCCTCTCTACTAAACAAAATTGTGCTTGAATTTTTGTTCTATCTGTGTTAGAGAGTTATCCATACATTCCTTTAGACAAAACATTGTCATCGGGACCAGATGTGAGGACAAATACATGACAGAGGTTCAACACTTTTCAGAAAATAAGATAAACGTTTTGGTTGAACATACATTTTAAACAATAGCATTCCTCCTTTCCCATATGGGAGGATGTAAAATGACAGTAGAGGTTTCCTCAAAGAGAAGGTATATGCATATACAGTATACAAACTGTGACAGACCCAACTGGGTCAGGGGCTTTTGGAGGGGACTAGGGGCTTGCCTCCTACCCACTGATTATGGGCCCTGACTTTTGAAGGGGCTCTATACTTTGGATGGTGTGTGCCTGGGGGACCTCTGGAGTAGTTTTACTTCAGAATCAAGTCCATGTCTCCCCAAAAGACAGACTCTGAGCACTGGAGGACCCAGATACAGATTTGGGGCCTCTATGCCCAAATTAGCATTGACTGCTTCAACCCCCTCCTACTAGACACAGAGCGGATGTTAATATAATCAGCTCAAAACAACCTGATGCTGGTGTCTCCTGCTATAATCTATTTATGAAGGGGTCTTTCTCTCATGGTATAATTTCCCCATTGTCACACCCTCCTAGGTGGGAATTCCCATTGTTAATTGAGTCACCTATTGTTTCTGTCTGCTTGCTAATCCTTTTAAAGATTTGGACAACCCTAGGTCTTACTTACTGGGCTATACTGGGGAACTTGTACTGAACAGTCTGGGCACCTAGGCTTGTTTAAGTGACTAGTGGTTGATTAGCATACTGTTTTTTTTTTATTTTATTTACTCTTTATTGGAAAGACTGTTAAAACTATACAGCACACACCCACATTGGTGTAATACAGCTTCATCATACAAAAAATACAAATATATAATTTTTTTCTAATCTTCCCTTTTTACCCTGTTTCCCCTAACCCCCCACCTCCCCGCTCTACTCTACTACCCCCCCCCCCCCCCCTTTGATCTGCCCTTTCCTTCCTCTTTCCTCTGCTTTTTCTCCTCACTCTTTCCTATTCCTTTTTTCCTTCTACTTTCCTTTCTCCTTCTCTTCTTTTTCCTGCTTACTCTGTTTTATTGTTTATCTTTTTCTATCATTCCCTTCGCATATTTATCTGACAGTTTGAAATTTCTCAATTTTTCCCATTTTACTCTATTACTTTCCCCCCTTCCCTGCTCTCCCCGGCTCAGGTATTCCATCTCAGCGATATAGTCCACTTGCTGTATCCATTCTTTTATGGTTGGCTTTCTTATTGATAACCAATTTCTTGGAATTAACCCCTTTGCCGCGTTTAGTAGGGATGGGACTAACGTTTTTCTGTATTGTTTCTTTGTTTTATTTGTGCCATGGAATAGGCATGTCCAGGCATTTTGTAATATTTGTTCTCCGGTTACTATTTCTATATAATTCAGGATTTCAGTCCAGTACTCCTCTATTTTTGGGCATTCCCACCACATGTGAATCGTCGTTCCTAGGTGCCCACATCCCCTCCCACACAATGGGGAGTTGTTAGGATGTATTTTATTCATTCTCTCTGGGGTCAAATGCCAGCGTACTAAGTTTTTATAGTTTGTTTCTATCGTCGCTATGTCAGATGCAAAACTATAAACTGATTCTATTATTTGTTTTTCCTCTATTTCTTTACCTAGATCTTGACTCAATTTTTCTACGAAGGGTAATTATCCTTCCGTTTCTAAGTCTGTTAGTATTTTATATACCTGTGATATACCATGCCTCAGAGGCTTATCTATACTACATATCTTTTCTATGGGGGTTAGCGCTTTTTCGTTTCTAATTGGCTGTGGGATAGTGCTTACTAAGTGTTTTATTTGGAGATATTCCAAGTCACCAAGTTGGTTCCACCCGTGCTTCTTGTTTAGTTCTTGTTTTGTCATTATTTTTCCTAGTGAAGTAATGTCCTTTAATTGTGCAGTTCCCATTTGTTTTCCCAATCGTGTACCGTTTCCTGGTTTAAAAAACTCTGTGTCTGATAATGGGATTAATGGAGAATTATATTTCCATTTTTCGTGTCTATACAGTGTGTCCCATGTTTTAAATACCTTTCTAGTTATATTATGTGTTTCTTTACCTAGTGCTCTAAATTTCGGTGGTAGCCATATGTTTTTTTTAAATGCGTCTTACTTAAGGTGTCTTCCATTTGTGCCCACTTCTTTTTTGTGTGTGGATTCACCCATTCCACTAATCTGGCTAATATAATCGCCTTGTGATATCTTTTTAGATCTGGTAGGGCCATCCCCCCTTTTTTTTCCCCCGAATTAACAGTGTATATTTAATTCTGGCCTTTTTACCTTGCCATATGTAATTCAGAATAATCGTTCTAATCAGTTTAAAGAAAAATTGGGGTATTTCTATTGGAAGCATCTGAAGCTTATATATCACTTTTGGTAGGATCATCATTTTTAATATGTTGATCCTTCCTTTCCATGTAATGGGTCTCTTAGAGGTATTTTTTAATTCTGTTTTAATTTCGTTTAATAGGGGAATAAAGTTGGCCGGGTACAGTCCTTCTTGCGTTGGTGTTATTTTAATTCCTAGATATGTTAAAGTTTTTTTCTCCCAAGTAAACAGGAATTCCCTCTGTAATAATCTTTCTTCCTCTTTATCTATACCTAAGTTCAGGATTACTGTCTTAATTGGATTAATCTTAAAATTTGAGAGCTCCCCATATTTTTTTATTTCTTTGATCACATTGGGCAATGACAACCTTGGCCTTGTTAGGTATAGGAGTATGTCGTCTGCATACACGGCCACTTTATGTTCCTTCTCTCCGATTCTCACTCCCCCTATATCTCGACTATTACGTATATTTGACAGTAATGGTTCTAGTGCCAACACATACAGGAGGGGTGAGAGCGGGCACCCTTGTCTGGTTCCATTATACATCTCAAATACCGACGACACACTCCCGTTTACCTTTACCCTAGCCGTTGGGTGGGTATATAAGTTTTTAATCCATTTCATATATTTTGGTCCCAGACCTACATACCTAAGTGTGTCCATCATAAACCCCCAGTCGACTCGGTCAAATGCTTTTTCCGCATCTATTGACATGAGTACGATTAGCATACTGTTTATGTTGATGCTAATGTGATCACGCTCTTACCGGGACTTGCATGATATATATTCTGTGTATATATATATATTTTTTTTTTTAAATCAAGTAACGTTTTATTGAGAAATAAAAGCTCATAAACAAAAGTTTACAACAAATCCAAGACAGTATCATATGTATCTCAAACATACTTCAAAAACAGCTCATAGAATATATTCCAGGCACAATGATATAAACCTGGCTTGCCTCTATTGCACGAGGGAAGTTCTACTTTGTCAAAGGTCAGCATTCACATTAGTCTACATCAGGAATCTCCAAACTATGGCCCTCCAGTTGTTCAGGAACTACAATTTCCATCATGCCTAGTCATATCTGTGAATGTCAGAGTTTTACGAGGCCTCATGGGACGTGTAGTTCCGCAACAGCTGGAGGGCCGTAGTCTGGAGATCTCCGGTCTACATAATACAAAGCCCCAACAAACATGTGCATAATAAAGTTTCCCTGTCAGGGGGATAGTCAGGGGAATAGATCTCATTTGGTAAGTAAGTAGTCTGTCTATAACCAATTCTGGAGGACTAGCAATGCACCCCAAAGGTTTTCACATTTTCTGGAACACCCCCTGTGCTGGTAGATATATTTCTCTAGTCATATTTGCGAGGACACCCCCTGGGCTGGTAGATGTATTTCTCTAGTCCTGTGTAAATTTACAGAAAAGTCAGTTCCAATTTGCACTTAAGCTAATGTCATATAGTTCTTGGGTGCTCAGCTACAATACCTGGTTCCTGGTTCCAGAGTGGAGGAAGCTGCATCTTGATGGAGGCACCCAGGATGGGTGCCAAGCGGTTCGTCACATAAACCATGGCCAAATGGAGTGGAAAACAATTCTACTTGAGCTTCCTAAATGAGATCGATGGCTCTTGGATAACCGTCAAGATGAATAGTCAATGAACATCTTCATTGCTATGAACTATAAGGTTTTCGGGGGACACAAAGGTCACAATTGGTCTTATGCACTTTACAAAGTACCGTATATACTCGAGTTTAAGCCAAGTTTTTCAGCAATTTTTTTTGTGCTGAAAATGCCCCCCTCGGCTTATACTCGAGTCTCTGTCCATCTTCAAATTTGTGCGCCTGATCCCGGCCAGCCGTAGGTCCCCTGGACCCCAAACTTGGCACACATGTAGCCCCACTCTTCCTCTACATGCATCATTTTGAATGCCAACCATGACTTTACCTGTATGGGGGTTTGCATGTTCTCCCTGTGCTTGTATGGGTTTCTTCCAGGTACTCCAAAAACAAACTGGGAGGTTACCGTATATACTCGAGTATAAGCCGAGTTTCTCAGCACATTTTTTTGTGCTGAAAATGCCCCCCTCGGCTTATACTAGAGTTACCTTTTTGCGCCTGATCTCCCGGATAAGTGTGCAAAGTTTGTTGTCCGGGGGACCTACGGCCGGGGAGCACCGATTTTTCAAAGCCGGGATCCCCTTCCAAAGACTCCCATGTTAAACGGTCATTTCTCCAGTGATTTTGGGGACCTGGTACCGGCCCTAGGTCCCCTGGACCCCAAACTTGGCACACATGTAGCCCCACTCTTCAGTGTGCAAAGTTTGTTGTCCAGGGGACCAACGGCCGGGGAGCACGGCATGGGCACAGTGAGGTATGGACACAGTGAGGCATGGGCACAGTGAGGCATGGACACAGTGAGGCATGGACACAGTGAGGCATGGACACAGTGAGGCACAGTGAGGCATGGACACAGTGAGGCACAGTGAGGCATGCACATGGACACAGTGAGGCACAGTGAGGCATAGTGAGGCATGCAGATGGACACCCTAGGCTTATACTCGAGTCAATACGTTTTCCCATTTTTTTGTGGTAAAATTAGGTGCCTCGGCTTATATTCGGGTCGGCTTATACTCGAGTATATACAGTACATGCAAAAAAGAAAAAAGTTGCGCTACTGGGTGAATAAAGTGTAATCGTGGCTGCCAGCATCAGCAAATAGACATATTGCAAAAATAACATATAAAAACAAAAAATGCAGCGCCCAAAAAGTGTATGAAGGCCCAAACACACAAAGGGATTGGGACAGACAACCAACAGTGAAACAAGTATACAGCCCACAGAGAGGCCAAGAATAATAAATTCCAACTGTGCTTCACTCCAGATAATACCTACACATATATATAAAAACTCATATGTAGTTGTGTACAGTAAACTAATATAAAAGTCCAATGAGAGTGACAACGTGTGGACTGGAAACGGATGACAGAAATGTTACATGAATGTTGAAACATTAGAACATTGTCCCCATATAAGAAATTAGGGTTGTCCCGATACCACTTTTTTAGGACCGAGTACAAGTACCGATACTTTTTTTCATGTACTCGCCGATACCGATTACCGATACTTTTTTAATGTCATGTGACAGTTTGACTGATGGGCACTGAAAGATGGCACTGATAGGCGGCACTTATGGGCACTGATAGGTGGCACTGACAGGTGGCTGGCACTGATGGCTGGCACTGATGGGCGGCACTAATGGCACTTATGGGCACTGGATAGGTGGCAATGATGGATTGCACTGATAGTTGGCACTTATGGACACTGATGGCACTGACAGGTGGCTGGCACTGATGACTGGCACTGTTGGCAAGAAATCCAATGAGACTTCGAGATCATAGGACACGTATGTTCATAAATCCATAGCACCCGGGGACGTGACTCCAACACCAGGGATGGGGGAAAGAAATGGATACTCTTACCCCTATATGTGGACGCACACACCAGCGGTGGTGAGTCAAACAGGCAGAAGATATAAGTGTAGACCACACTGGATCTGTCCTCCTGGAGCAGCAGCAGATGAAGCAAACTCAGGGAATCCAATCCTCTCCAGGATACAGGCACGAAATTTCCAAGACGTCAGTAGACCTATCATACTGACGCTGGGGAACGTCATCACGCAACTCCTCCAGGAAATGCTTGCGTTCCATATCTCCGTCGTGAGGTCCATATCATGAACCGCAACAGGAAGTGCGTCCAGAGACAGACAGCCAAGTAACAGCACCGATAACAGCCCCTCAGCGCTTTCAAAGTCAGCACAACCGCAAGCAGAGCTTGGCTAGTAGAAATGACGGACATAAAAGGGGGCAGACATATGTTGCTGTTACTTGGCTGTCTGTCTCTGGACACACTTCCTGTTGCGGTTCATGATATGGACCTCACGACGGAGATATGGAACGCAAGCATTTCCTGGAGGAGTTGCGTGATGACGTTCCCCAGCGTCAGTATGATGACGTCATTACGTGCGTCGCTTACATGATACGACGCACGTGGGACAAGGAACGCATTCACTCCTCGGATTGGCGGCGTGATGACGCATGCCAGCTGAGACGTCATGTCTCATCTCCGTGCGCGGCCCCTTTCGCTTGGTCAGTCTGTGTTGAATGACGAATACATAGGTGGGTAACTTTTGTTTGCGATTGGATAGCCTCTCTTATGGGGAGGTCACACATCAGCTGTGATGAGTCCAAGCAATTATGTTACATGTATATTATGGCGTGGTATTTTCCTGCAGGTTCATGCCCCAGTTGATGCATTCCTTATGCGAAACATGTCGGGTACATGAACCTGCTTTGCTGCTACGCCGTTATTTGAAACCATTTCTGTGATCACCATATTTGCAAGTCTCTGCATGGAAGCCTGCATGTTTTCTTGTTTTATTTTTTACACCATGTGTGTTTTGTGACTTGTTCCTGAATAAATGTGATTTTTATCTTGCCATCTGATCCTGCACTATGAGGAGCCTCCTCTGTTCCATTTTTTTTTATATGATCTTTGATATACTGACGTCTTGGAAATTTCGTGCCTGTATCCTGGAGAGGATTGGATTCCCTGAGTTTGCTTCATCTGCTGCTGCTCCAGGAGGACAGATCCAGTGTGGTCTACACTTATATCTTCTGCCTGTTTGACTCACCACCGCTGGTGTGTGCGTCCACATATAGGGGTAAGAGTATCCATTTCTTTCCCCCATCCCTGGTGTTGGAGTCACGTCCCCGGGTGCTATGGATTTATGAACATACGTGTCCTATGATCTCGAAGTATCGTTGGATTTCTTATAGGGTTGTCCCGATACCGATACTAGTATCGGTATCGGGACCGATACAGAGCATTTGCGCAAGTACTTGTACTCACACAAATGCTCCCGATGCCTGACCCGATACCTGGTCGGCGGAGTTAGTGAGCGGAGAGGGCGGGCAGAGTTTGCGAGCGACGAAGGCGGGCGGAGTTTGAGCGATGAAGGCGGGCGGAGTTTGAGCGACGAAGGCGGGCGGAGTTTGAGCGACGAAGGCGGGCGGAGTTTGAGTGATGAAGGCGGGCGGAGTTTGAGCAACGAAGGCGGGCGGAGTTTGAGCGACGAAGGCGGGCGGAGTTTGTGAGCGGCGAGGGCGGGCAGAGTTTGCGAACGGAGAGGGAGGGCGGAGTGGGCGGGACACGTCCATAGGCGGAGTCAGTGGGGCGGAGAGCGAGTCCTCAGCTAGGTAAGCTGGAAGTGTGCAGGGCGCAGCCGCATCAGGATTGGGTGACTGTCAGCTTGGACATCCCGACGCCCATCTTGGTACACCCTGCACTTGGCCACAGTAAGCCAGCAGCGGACATCTTGTTACACCCAGCCCAAATAGTTTGGGCTGGGTGTAACAAGATGTCTGCTGTTACTTACTGATGCTGAGTGCAGGGTGTACCAAGATGGCCGTTGCAGCATAACATTTCAGAATCTTTTCCTCATGTCATTTATTGCAGCATTTCAGTGCCTGCACATAAGTGCCAGCCACATATCAGTGCCCATAAGTGCCGACTATCAGTGCCATTCATCAGTGCCCATAAGTGCCGTCAGTGCCAGCCAACTGGCAGTGCCATCAGTGCCCATACGTGCTGCCCATCAGTGCCAGCCACCTGTCAGTGCCAACAGTGCCAGCCACATATCAGTGCCCATAAGTGCCGACTATCAGTGCCATCCATCAGTGCCCATAAGTGCCGTCAGTGCCAGCCAACTGGCAGTGCCATCAGTGCCCATAAGTGCTGCCCATCAGTGCCAACAGTGCCAGTCATCAGTGCCAGCCACCTGTCAGTGCCATCAGTGTCCATAAGTGCCAACTATCAGTGCAATCCATCATTGCCACCTATCAGTGCCCATAAGTGCCATTAGTGCCGCCCATCAGTGCCAGCCATCAGTGCCAGCCACCTGTCAGTGCCACCTATCAGTGCCCATAAGTGCCACCTATCAGTGCCATCTTTCAGTGCCCATCAGTCAAACTGTCACATGACATTAAAAAAGTATCGGTAATCGGTATCGGCGAGTACATGAAAAAAAGTATCGGTACTTGTACTCGGTCCTAAAAAAGTGGTATCGGGACAACCCTAATTTCTTATATGGGGACAATGTTCTAATGTTTCAACATTCATGTAACATTTCTGTCATCCGTTTCCAGTCCACACGTTGTCACTCTCATTGGACTTTTATATTAGTTTACTGTACACAACTACATATGAGTTTTTATATATATGTGTAGGTATTATCTGGAGTGAAGCACAGTTGGAATTTATTATTCTTGGCCTCTCTGTGGGCTGTATACTTTTTTCACTGTTTGTTATATACAGTACATGCAGAATATATTTTTAAAACAGTAATCCTGACAGTTCTAGTGAGAGTGCTTGTTGAAAATGTAAACAGAACAAGTTAAAGCAGTACATCTGAAACTCAGCACCTGTTTTGTGTATACAAGCAGATGCATTCAAACACAGTTTTGGAGCAAGTTTCCTGCAAGAAAAAAATGCACCAAGTGTTATCACATACAGAACAAAATTACACACAGACTGAAAATAATCTGATAGCAATTGTGCTTCCAACAAAAAAATCTCCATCGATACATCTGCTGCTTACTGTTCTGTCAAGAGCCATTGGTCTTACACTCTACTATAAGACTATAAAATGGCACACACACTGACAGAAAAAAAAAAAGTATGCAATTAAGAGGAAAGACTTTTTGATGAGAATTCATGAAAGTAAGGGGTTTACTCTGATGTCTGCCAATCTCCCTATATACACAAATGTAAGAACGTATTCACCAGTGTATTGGGACTTTAAGGGCAGAGGTAAAAATGTACTAAACTTATTGTAAAAAAGTTACATAATTCTTTATTTACATCAATAACAATAAAACAATATATAAAAAGCAAAGTTTAATGGTTGTTTTTTATTTATATACAGTCTTACAAAGAGCGCAGCACAATCTATAAAATAATTTTTAATTTTTTTTTAGAAAACATTTAAAGGGGTTGTAAAAGTTAGTTTTTTATTTTCTAAATAGGTTCCTTTAAGCTAGTGCATTGTTGGTTCACTTACCTTTTCCTTAGATTTCCCTTCTAAATATTTTTTTTCTTTGTTTTCTTTGTCTGAATTTCTCACTTCCTGTTCCTCCTCAGTAAGCTGTTCAGTAAGCTGTTCTGGCTGACTAAACACCGCTCGGATGATGGTGTGAAGTTTAGTGAGGAGAAACAGGAAGTGAGAAATTCAGACAAAGAAAAAAAACATTTAGAAGGTAAATCAAAGGAAAAGGTAAGTGAACCAACAATGCACTAGCTTAAAGGAACCTATTTAGAAAATAAAAAACGAACCTTTACAACCCCTTTAATTCCATCTTATTCTTTCTGTAACTTATAGTGACAGCCATAAACAGCTGTGTTTTTTTTTTATCCCTTTTACATATTATTTCATATTCACACTATAAGTTACCATAAGAATGTGATGGAATTTCTTGTATGTTTACTAAAAAATGTTGTTCTATTTTATAGATTGTGCTGCACTCTTTGTAATATTCCCTCTGAAGAAGGAGCTTTTTGACTCTGAAATGCGTTGAGTATCTTTATGACATTTTTGTACCACTCCATGTAACCATTTTGTAATGAGTATAATACAATAGCAGTACAGTTTATCTGTATATAAAAGAAACAAATGTTAACCTTTGCTTTGTATACATTGTTTTATTGTTATTGATGTCAGAAAAGATGAATGCAACTTTTATTACTTTTTGTGCATTTTACCTCTCCCCTAAAGTCCCAATCCATTGGAGGATATGTTCTTACATTTGTCTATAAAACGAATATACATTAAACTGCTACAAACTGTGAAATGATCCTGTACAATGATCACTGAGGTTCACTTTCCTTGGCTTATTCACCATCCTGATCACCCTTTGGAATAAAGGGAATACTTTTACTCTACTTCTAGGTGTGGAGGGGTGGGGGCACAACTCAACTATCCTAACAATTCTATGTCTAGAAAACAGGCCGAAAATGCCAACAAATTATGGGCTGGAACTACCAGTAATAGGGAAACGCATAGAGATAATAAATGGCTGTTCGTCAAATCTGCAACTGACTCAAGTACTTTCAAATAACCAACCAAGCTCTATATAGGATTAAAGCAGAGTAAAAGCATTTTTTTTATTTTGGTACCATAATAGCTCATGGCAGCCCTATTGCTTAGTGATTAGCACTTCTACCTTGCAGCACTATCGGGCCATCATTTTGAATGCCAACCATGACTCTACCTATATGGGGGTTTGCATGTTCTCCCTGTGCTTGTATGGGTTTCCTCCAGGTACTCCAAAAACATACTGGGAGGTTACCGTATATACTCGAGTATAAGCCTAATTTCTCAGCACATTTTTTTGTGCTGAAAATGCCCTCCTCGGCTTATACTCGAGTCACCTTTTTGCGCCTGATCTCCCGGATAAGTGTGCAAAGTTTGTTGTCCGAGGGACCTACGGCCGGGGAGCACCGATTTTTCAAAGCCGGGCACCCCTTCCATAGACTCCCATGTTAAACAGTCATTTCTCCAGTAACTTTGGGGACCCAGTACCAGCCGGCAGTAGGTCCCCTGGAGCCGAAACTTGGCACACATATAGCCCCAGTTCTCCTCTATAAGTGTGCAAAGTTTTCTGTCTGGGGGACCTACGGCCGGGAAACGCTGATTTTTCAAATCCAGGCACCCCTTCCATATACTCCGTAAGACGTAAGTCTAATCATGGGCATAGTGAGGCATGGACACAGTGAGGCAAAGTGAGGCATCGGCACGGTGAGGCCTGGGCACAGTGAGGTATGGGCACAGTGAGGCAAAGTGAGGCATCGGCACAGTGAGGTATGGGCACAGTGAGGCATTGGCACAGTGAGGCATGGACACAGTGAGGCATGGGCACAGTGAGGCATGGGCACAGATAGGCATGCACATGGACACAGTGAGGCAAAGTGAGGCACAGTGAGGCATGCAGATGGACACCCTAGGCTTATACTCGAGTCAATACGTTTTCCCATTTTTGGTGGTAAAATTAGGTGCCTCTGCCTATATTCAGGTCGGCTTATACTCGAGTATATAGGGTATATACGGTAATTGGTTCCTATCTAAATTGGCCCTAGTATGTGTATGTGTGAATGTGAGTTAGGGACCTTGAACTGTAATCTCCTTGAAGGCAGGGACTGATGTGTATGTGCAATACATGCCAGTTTAAGAATTATTGTTGGATTTTATAATTGTTTTTCTATCAAATTTCTAACAGTGATTCTGATTTTTGATCAACAAAGTCCATTCATTTCAAAATTGAATGCTAAAAGCAAAAAAAAATGTTGAAGTACCTTTGAAAATTATAGGTCATGTCACTGAGAATTTTCATGCTAAAGTTGGTAGGAACATTCATTCAAAAATCTAGTACAGCATGGCTAGCTTAAAGTATAATTCCAGCATAACACTAAAAATGCTGTATTAAAAATGTTCCCTACACCCTCATGTTACCACTGCTGGGATGACAGCCATGCAGACCAAATTTGATGCAGTGTGCGGCATATGGTCTAAGCACTGACAGGCTGAATCCCCAACCCTTCAACCTCTGTATCAATTCTGGCAGCACTCATACATCTATTTCCCAAAGACAACTTCTGGATATGACGCTGAGCACGTGCACTCAACTTCTTTGGGCGACCATGGCGAGGCCTGTTCTGAGTGGAACCTGTCTTGTTAAACCGCTGTATGGTCTTGGCCACTGTGCTGCAGCTCATTTTCAGGGTCTTGGCAATTTTCTTATAGCCTATGCCATCTTTATGTTGAGCAACAATTCTTTTTTCCAGATCCACAGAGAGTTCTTTGCCATGAGGTGCCATGTTAAACTTCCAGTGACCAGTGTGAGAGAGTGAGAGCGATAACACCAAATTTAACACACCTGCTTCCTATTTACACCTGAAACCTTGTAACACTAACGAGTCACATGACATCGGGGAGGGAAAATGGCTATTTGGGCCCAATTTGGACATTTTTACTTAGGGGTGTACTCACTTTTGTTGCCAGCAGTTTAGACATTAATGGCTGTGTGTTGAGTTATTTTGAGGGGACAGCAAATTTACACTGTTATACAAGCTGCACACTGACTATTTTACATTGTAGTAAAGGGTCATTTCTTCAGTGTTGTCACATGAAACGATATAATAAAATATTTACAAAATGTGAGGGGTGTACTCACTTTTGTGAGATACTGTAAATAGAAAACAGCTAACTGTACAAAGGGGGGATTTTGTCTTCCTTTACAGTAAAAATGTACACGTAATTTTAATAAGTGAAACATACAAATACGTTAATCTGCTCTTGCATTTTAAAAGGCCTAACAAAATTTGCTTTAAAAATAATTGCAATAGAGAACATTCAACTTTCCGGTAGTTAATTACTATGAACTAAATTGACGTATTCTACTCAAACTCCGTCTCAACTCCCATCTCCATACATTTACATGCTGGTTTACAGATTTGCTAATATGCTCCAGACTCATCTGTTGTTTTCTGTTTAAACTGTTATGGTTTCCAAATACAGCTGCAAGACTTTTAAATGTTCAGAAAAACGTTGTGTTTGACACATTCTGCACAATCATAGCTACATGTACATACCTGAAGAGCTCCAATACAATGAAGATACAATGTACAATGAAGTCTTTGCTAAGCTCATTGTCCATTTGTGGTACATGTCTCTTAAAATTGGCTTGGTTCAAGTTTTTCGCTTTTAAACTTAAAATGATCTATTTGTTTGTCACTAAGGCCCCTTTCAGTGGACTCCCTTTCAGTGGACTCTGCTAGCTCAGTGGGGGATCGCTAAGTTGATCCCCGCTGAGGAGGCGGATGACAGGTCCATCTGTGCTCACTGTGCAGGGACGGACACGTCAGAGCCCCCCTGTTCTCTATGGGAAGATCAGATCCAATCAGCTGGACGGATGGCAAACGTATCGCCATCCGTCTGTTTTCAGCGGATCTTGTCGGATGGCAGGCGGGTGTCAGAGGACACATCTCCGCTGACATCCGCCTGCCCATACAAGTCAATGGGTGGCCCACTCAGTTCTGCCTGAAAAATGGACAGGCGGAACTTTGCGGGCCCATCGTGTGGCCTTAAAGTGTATCTGTGGTCAAAATATAAAATCATACACTAATTTAATTTCTACATTGCATTTCAATTATTTGTAGCCTACTCCTATTAATCTGAATGATCTTGAAGCTTGTAAAATTACTTTGTCAAGATCCCCACACATTTACCTTCATGAATTCTGTGACATGTATTTACTATGCCCGGTGAGTAGGCATTGCTGTGTCACACATTTTACAGAGCCTGCCTTCTGAACTACAGAGGTGCTGAGAGGAGGAGTTTCAAGAGGCGGAGTAGGTGCAGGAATCACTTTTTGAAGACAGCAATGTACCATGGGATTTGTAGTCCTTACACATTGAAAGTAAACAGCAGATGAGAAGCCACAAAGCATGCAGGGAATTCAGGAAGTTGTGGAAAGAGATGACCAGCAGACAGGCAGCACCTAAAACATGAAAGGTGATGAAAGTAAGCCTATATTGGATTGTCAATAATAACAATTGTTTGTAATGCTTTTGCAATGCTGGTATTATATAATGAAAGTATATGCTGTGACCATCCTTTAGCCCTGCCCCCTTTCCACAGCACATTCTTGCCACAAGTAAAATTAAATCTGTCAATGTAATTTAGAGCTTGCACAGGGCTTTTTTTCTTGGTCTTGAAGTAGCACAGGTGTGGGGAAAGGTAAGCACATGCTGCAGAGTATGGGGGGGGGGGGGAGATTACGTAATCCTGGAGGATTAGGGTCATTTTAAACCTTTACCTAACCTTAACTTCTAATTTTGTACAGTTTCTGCTATTACAGTGGTAAATCTTACATTACAATGTAAGAAAACAGGAACTAGTGATTTTGCCGAGGACTATTTATTCCTTTCTTTTTTTCTTTTTTTTTCTCAATTGTTTCTGGTACTCTTGGTACCTTGTATTTGTTTTGTATTATACGGTTTAATTGCAAACTTAATAAAAAGAATAAAAAAAAAAAACGAACTAGTGATGATAATAATTTTGAACTGTAGACCGGTCCCTCTCTGGCTCGATCAGCGAGGCTGTCCACAAGGATCCCTCATCAGGCGATCCTTTCTCTCAGTAACTTTAGGCCCAGGCTTCTCCGGCCTAGGCGGCACACAGCAGGCCTTTTGCCTGTTGAAGATGGCGTCCCGAGAGAGCGGGCTGAGGCCCCGCCTCTGCCTTAAATCAGTTCTCCCAGCAGGCTGTGCGTTGCGCACTGCATTTTGGTAGCACAGTGGGATTTGTGGGTATTCTAGTTTCAATCCAACCCACGGCAATAGAGTCTCTGTCTCCCGCACTACAATGCCCACCATGCTTTGTTTTTATATGACAGAACCAAACAACTTCCAAACAATAACACAAAACGAGCACCAGAGGGAGCCAAGTTCCGCATCAATTGCAGTCTGTTAAGATACGGTTTATAATAACACCTTGCTACACACTCCCCCCACTTTAAATTTTTGGTCCCCAAAGACAGCAGCAGCTGGTGACCTGTTAAATGCTTTGCTCAAATACAAAAGGAGGAAAAGACCAGTTTGTGTATACAAGAAATAAGGCAGTTTGTATTCTCAAAAGAACCAGGCAGAGTAACCCCCCACCATGCTTTGGAAAGGAGGTTGTCCTGCCTACAAGCCACTTTGACTGGGATGGCCCAGCCAGATGTGCCAGGGGGTGAGCAGGGGTTGTCCTCCACTAAATGTGAAGTGGAAGAGCCAGGCGTTTTAATTGTCCTTTTTGAGGTAAACACAGCCTCTTCAGTGCTTTCACCTAATTGGTCATAAGTCAGTCTCTTCAGTGGGTGAATAGCCCTTCTCTCTCTCTGCTCTTTTGGCTTTGGTGTTTCCGGCACGCTGAACTCTGTTCTGTCCACAACTTCTTCATCCTTCTGCTCAGACACACTGGATTCTGTTTCCTCTACAGCTTCTTTTCTCTGCATATCAGCTTCCACTTCTCCTTCTGTAAAAGATGAGATTTCTTTAGGATCTCCTATTGGCACAGAAGTTTGGTCATCCTCCACCTCTTCAGACAGCAAACTCTGTGTCACAAACTCTGTGTCACAGGTCTGAGGACTCCAGTGTCTGCCGCTTCAGGTGGGGAAAAAGGAGGAGTCGTAGATCCTGGTAATTGAGAGGACCACAACCAGTCTAACTCCATCTCTTCATCCTCACTGTCTTCAATATCCACATTTTGGGGCGCTGACTGAGACCTAGTGACTGGTCGAGACCTTTGAGAGGCCGAAGGAGTCGTCTGTGGATCTGACAGGGGTGACAGACGAACTGCTTCTGATAGAGGTAGTAAATTATTGCAATGCAAAGGCTTTAGTGAGCCTAAACTCTCTTCTGGTTGGATCTGACACACTGGGAGTCCTGGTAGTTGCTTGCAAATGACATAGGGCTGTGACTTCCAGCGGTTAGCTAAATTGTGCTTCCCAGGGACGCCCAGATTCCTTAACAGCACTCTGTCTCCTGGTTGTAGGTCCTGTACTCGGACATTTAAATCAAAGTTCTTCTTGTTTCTCAGTCCCCTCCGGTCTGAAGTAGCTTGGGCCTTGTCGTAAGCAGTCTTCAGGCTTCTCCGCAGGCGATCCACATACCCTCTGTGAAAGGTTGCTGAGGTATGGTCTATGGAGGTGTAAAAAGCCAGGTCTACTGGTAGCCGGGCCTCCCATCCGAACATTAGGCGATAAGGAGAGTATCCTGTGGCATCGTTTGCAGTACTCTTATAGGCATGTACAATGGTGGCTACATGCTTGCTCCAATGTTGCTTCTTCTCTGAGTTTAAAGTCCCAAGCATGTCTAACAGAGTTTGGTTGAACCTCTCTGGTTGAGGATCCCCCTGGGGATGGTACGGGGTGGTCCTGGACTTTTTGATGCCCAACCGGTCTAAGAGTCTTTTAATAAGGCTACTCTCAAAATCTCTCCCTTGATCTGAGTGGATACGTTGAGGCAGGCCATAGTGCACAAAGAACTTCTCCACTAAAATATTGGCCACTGTTGAGGCTTGTTGATCCTTTGTGGGGAATGCTTGGGCATATCTAGTAAAATGGTTAGTCACCACGAGAACATTTCCCTGCCCACTCAGATCAGGCTCCAAGCACAGAAAGTCAATGCACACCAGCTCCATGGGTTTCTGACTCTGAAGATAGCCCATTGGGGCGGCTCGTGAGGCAAGGTCTTTCATTGAATACATCTAATGCAGGAGTGGCAGTAGCCCTCGACTTCAGCCCACATACAGGGCCAGTAGAATCAGTCCCTCACTAAATGAAAAGTCCTCTCAGGCCCTAGATGGCCATGGTTGGCATGAAGGGCAGTTAGCACTTGTCTCTGTGTTTCCTGGGTAAGAGCAACTGCCATTTCTCTTCAAGACCATCAGATGGGCCCCTTCGGTAGACCACCTCTTGATGCAGCTGCAGCCGATCCCACTCTCGGTGCAGTAGACGGGCCTCCTTTGGGGAGTCAGTGAGGAGCATGTGAGAGCATTGATTCTCCAGAGCCTTCCAAGCCAAGTTACCCAAGGGGTCTTCCAAATGATCCCTCCTAAGGTCCTTCTTCGAAAGTTTTGGCAGGCCTTCATCCCCGATTTGGGTTACATTGCAGTAGCACTTGGGGACACCTGCAGCAGAAACTCCAATGTCTTCGGCCCTGGATCCTCCCCCAGCTTGATGTTCAGCTCCCTGATACAAGGCTCGCACTCCTTCTGGTGTCAGCTGGGTCCACTCTTCAATAGGATCACTAGTACCATGAGGTCTTCTAGATAGGGCTTCTGCATCCCTGTTTCCAACTCCCGGTCGATACTTCAAGCTGAACGTGAACCCCAATAGGGCAGCCAAGCATTGGTCTTCTGTTACATCCAGCTTGGCTGTGGTGAGGAGGTAGGTGAGTGGGTTGTTGTCAGTCTTAATCACAAATTCTGACCCATAGAGATAGTCTCTTAATTTATCCACCACAGCCCACTTCAAGGCCAGGAACTCGAGTTTATGTGTGGGGTAGTTCCTTTCTGATGGGCCCAAACTTCGACTCACATAGGCAACAGGCCGCAGGTGACCGTCGTGTTCTTGGTACAACACCCCACCTAGCCCATCTCGACTGGCATCGACATGTAATTCATAGGGCTTGGTTGTATCTGCATAGGCTAGAACTGGGGCGGTTGTTGCTCCATTTCAACTGCTTAAAGGCCTCTTCACACTTGGTGGTCCACTGGTCCTGAATGGACTCCCTGGGTTTCCTGGCTCCTCCTACTGGTTTCACAGATTTGACCGAGTCTGGGACATCATCCTCTCCTTCACTTCTTATTAGCTCATTAAGTGGGCGAGCTATCTTTGCGAATCCCTCTACAAATCTTCGGTAGTAGGAGCAGAACCCCAGGAATGACCGAAACTCAGTCACATTAGTGGGTCTTGGCCAAGAGGTGACGGCATCCAGCTTCTCAGGGTCTGTGGCCACTCCTTCCGCAGACACGATGTGGCCCAGGTATGGACCGAGGGCTGATAGAACTGACACTTTTCAATGGAGAGCTTCAGGCCTTCTTCATGAAGTCTCTTCAAGACCTTCTCCAGCTTCTCTTCATGCTCTTCTAGAGTCCTGCCAAATATTATGATGTCGTCCAGATACACTAACACCTCAATCAGGTTCATGTCACCCACCGTCTTTTCCATCAAACTTTGGAAGGTGGCCGGGGCCCCAGACAGGCCTTAAGGCATACGATCAGACTCAAAGAAACCCACTGGGGTAATGAAGGCAGTTTTCTCTTTATTCTCAGGATGAATGGGGATTTGGTAATACCCACTCTTCAGGTCCAGTACACTGAACCATATGGCCCCTGACAGGCTCTGCAAGGCGTCTTCTATCCGGGGGGTGGTGTACTGGTCAGGGATGGTTCTTCTGTTCAGCGTTCTGTAGTCAATACACAGTCTTAGTGACCCGTTTTTCTTTCGCACCACCACTATCAGAGAAGCGTATGGACTCCTGGACTCTCTGATGATCCCTGCTCTTTTGAGTTCTGCCAATTGTTCACGCAGATCTTCCAAGTCCCCCAGAGGTACCCGTCAGACCCTTTCTCTAAACAGCTTGTCCTCTTGCAGACGAATCTTGTGTGTGGCACTCTTTGCACACCCCACATCAAATTCACTCTTGAAGAATGCGGCCTGCCATCTGGAAAGCTGAGTCTTAAAAAAATATATATATATTTTTTACTTTTTGCTATAATAAATATCCCCCAAAAAATGTAAAAAAAAAATGTCTTCCTCAGTTTAGGTCGATATGTATTCTTCTACATATTTTGGTGCAAAAAATCGCAATAAGCGTGTATTGATTTGTTTGCGCAAAAGTTATCACGTCTACAAAATAGGGGATAGATTTATGGCATTTTTATTATTATTATTATTTTTTACTAGTAATGGCGGTGATCAGCAATTTCTAGCGGGACTGCGACATTGCAGATCAGAGACTTTTGCAGCTTTTTTGGGACCAGTGACATTTATACAGCGATCAGAGCTAAAAATATCCACTGATTACTGTATAGATGTTGCTGCCAGGGAAGGGGTTAAAACTAGGGGGCGATCAAGGGGTTAAGTGTGTTCCCTGGGAGGTGTTTCTAACCGTGGGTGGGGGGAGGAGACTGACTTGAGGAGAAGAGAGATCGCTGTTCCTGATCACTAGGAACAGACGGTCACTCTCCACTCCCCTGTCAGAACAGGGATCTGTTTGTTTACATTGTCAGATCCTCATTCTGGTTCTCTGTGGAGCGATCACAGGTGGCCACGCGCATCGAGTTCCTCACTGTGCAGCATGCGCGCCGCCTGCTATAGTTTTTAAAAGAGCCGATGTACAACTACAGTGATTTGCGGGAACGAGCCGACCTGCTGCAGTATAATGACGGAGGCTGGTCGGCAAGTGGTTAATTGAAACAATACCTGGTAATCTTGAAATAAAGATCCCTGTTCAGACACTTCTGTTTATGGAGTGACTACTGTCTCCCAATTTTGCTTGCTGTGATGACACTATGGTGGGGACTACAAGTGGCTGTGCGGACACCGACATAGTTTGTCGCTGTTACTATTAGGAAGCCGGTCTAGAGCAATTGGTGTATAGCTGATGTTGGAGTGAGTACATGTAGCACTTACACCCAGATTAAGGGAGCTGCTGGATTTTGTTGGGTCTGCGAATCACCTCATGGCTTCCGTTGTCAGGGGTGTAAGAAAGGTCTTCAGAAAAGTCAATGTCCACACCATGTAAAACCCAAAACTGTTAGGCTTTATTTTTATCTTTGCTGAGTGAACTTTAAAGGAAGAGTAGGACACGAGAGAGAAACACACAGGGGAAGGTTCAGGCACACAACACTTAAACAGCACTTGTCGCCACTCAAGCCTGAGTGGGTATTGCTAGTCCCGTTAATGGTCCTAGCAGCCGGAATGCAGCACGAATCAATCTTTCCTTTGTATTGTAGATCCAGATAGCTTCCTCGTACCACCGTTCACGATAAGCCTCAATTTCAAATATTAGTTCTTTGGGTACATATGGGTACTCCAAGGCATACTCATCAGCCACTCTCTTCATGAGGATTCCTGCTCCAGGCAAAACATAAGAGTCCGGGGACTTCCGGACCAAACCCGTAGCAGGTCCTGGTAAAAGTTTCTCACTTGGGGCGGATACAACTTTCTCTCTTATGGCAGGGACTTCCGCACGGGGTGTAGTGTTCCCCGAACTCATGGGCGATCCCTCTTTCAGGCTGCGGGTCGGGGCAACAGTTTTCGCATTGTCCCATCCTTTTTTTAGAAAGATCTTGTCAATCTCAACATCATCCCCAACATCGGATGACGAGTCTAGGTCTTAGGTATCACACTCCTCAGCAGGTAGGTAATTACGGGTAGAGCTTGACATATTTTTCCCAGTCTCCTTACCGTCACCTGACGCAGACTTTTCGGGCATTTTGGCGCTCTTGAGGTCCGGTTCCGGCAGGCACTGGGGCAGGCTTCAACCTCGGCCGCGGGAGGCCTTAACATATCCCACCTTCCGTTTCGCTGGTGGGACATGAACTTCCGTAGTGGCGGAGGCAGCGTCCGCTGCGGTGTCCATCGATGGCTCTGCAGCGGCAGAGGCATCCTCCTCGGTCACATCCGTGGCAACCAATGCGATGCGCGTGGGTTCGGCTGTAGGGGCATAGGCGTCTTCCTCCAAAGTAACAACGCCCATAACACAATTTACCCGGTAAGCCCGGGGATATTTGGTGGGCTGGTCCACCTCAAATAAGAACTCCCCACAGGAAAAACATCTTCCGAACGGCCGTAGCTTCACAGTCAATCCACCGCATCTAGGGCAGAGCATGCCCAGGGCCTCCGCATCTCGGCAAGTGTACAAAGCGAAGCGGCCCCGGGGTTTGAGCTGTATCCCTGTATCTGTGAATGGGGCTGGGCTGTGAGGGGAGTAATGTCCATGGCAGTAGGCACTGGGAACATCCGGGGTCCCGATAAGGTTGAGGTCCATGGAAATGCGGACATGTTGCTCCTCTCACTTGATCCAATCTCTCTCTGCTCCTTGGCGCCAACTGCACCCACGTGTAGCACGCAGGTGGCGGGAACTCCTCCCCTTTTTCTCTTCCTTCACGTAACTCGCGGGCTTTTCTTAGTTTGGATCCGCCCATGAACTACGCAGTTAGAAAAAAAACAACACAGTTCTGTGCCCCTTAACCCCTTTTCTCTCTTTCAAAAAACACAGTCCAATTTCCTCAATGGCCGACTTTTCCAAAACACACAGAAATTAATCCAAATGCGAGAGGTAATCGCAATTCCCGAACTCGAGCCCCCACGTGTAGCACTTACACCCAGATTAAGGGAGCTGCTGGATTTTGTTACCTCATGGCTTCCGTTGTCAGGGGTGTAAGAAAGGTCTTCAGAAAAGTCAATGTCCACACCATGTAAAACCCAAAACAGTTAGGCTTTATTTTTATCTTTGCTGAGTGAACTTTAGAGGAAGAGTAGGACATGAGAGAGAAACACACAGGGGAAGGTTCAGGCACACAACACTTAAACAGCACTCGTTGCCATTCAAGCCTGAATGGGTATTGCTCATCCGGATAGTCCCGTTAATGGTTCTAGCAGCCGGAATGCAGCACGAATCAATCTTTCCTTTGTATTGTATCAAGGATACGATCGGGAACCCTCTGCCACAGGATTAAAAAGTCCCGAACCTCCCAGCCAAGCAATAATGAAGAGAACTTTTATTGCCAGATTGGCGTATTGCAGGGCTTGTAATTATGGATCTCTCCTTAGGTGTGTTTCCAGGCCTCTTCCCGAGACAGCAGTACCGTCGCTAGTCTCCTCTGGGACTGATCCTCCCCTGGACTCCTTTCCTAAACCGTGGCTCCCCGTATGTGGGTAGCTTTGGGATCCCTTCTTGAAACATAGACCCCAGCCAGCGAAGCTGGGCCTAAGAAGCAGTGATGCGGCCTCAGGCTAAAGGTGCCCGGGACCAAAACACGTGCACCCCGTGCCATACGGGCCACGAGGTGCACACACAGGACCAATGGGTCCCCAGGAACGACAACGCATCCCAATGGCGTCTGCATCTTATGTACCCCCTCCCAGCATGCACAGCAGTTTCATCACGCCCACTGCATGGCTGCTGAGAGAGGACACCCAAGGTGCTGTGATACCCCCTGTGACTTCAACCTATGCCGGTGGTGACAGTGCCACCTACAGGCAACAGGGAAGACTACTGCCAGGCAGCATCACACCCAGAGCAGAAGCAACAACAAAATATCAATTGGTCTGAGCCCAACTACTGGCCCAGACTACCCCTAAATAGACAAATATTGGGGGGGGGGCACTACATACATGTAGACATGAAGTGGCAGAAGGAGGCTAAGGAGATCAGCACAACTGATATACGAAAATATATGAAAAAAACAAGGCTGTTGTTTGAAACACAGTTTGGGTTTAGATTCACTTAATTTTTATATATATATATATATATATATATATATATATATATATATATATAAAATAAACTATTGAAATTGATATATAACTTGGATGCTTTTGTGGCAGATCACAAATGACTTAGGCATATGAGCTGAGCCCTCTTAGCCATTGTTTTGTGTGCGTGGCTTTGAAAGTGTCGAAGGCTTGTTAGCATCTGGTGCTCACGTGTACCTGCCCTGAAAATAAAATGAACAGCTGGAGGTCATATCAAACACAATATGAATCATATTTAGTTTAGGAATTTACTAAATATTGCAAATCCATGTCAGACTTTTCATAACTAAATCCACTAACTGCATTTGGTGTAAATGGTGGGGAAACCCCCTTTGCATCAGGATTGTTCTCGTAAAATGATTGATTTACTAAGAACAAATAAACTGTTCACCTTGCAAGGGAACTTTACTCAGAGCTTAGTGAATGAGATGAAGCTCTGCTGACTTCCATCACCCAGTCATATGTAAGCAAAAATGCAGTCTTTAATTTATCTTCCTTGCCTTATGATTGAGTATTCTTTGCGATATGAAGTTTCATAGATAAAGTAAAGTAAAGTGAACCTAAACTGTGCCATAATTACTCAATTGTAAGTAGACATGTGCAATATGTTTTGGTTTGAATACGTATTCGGACACATTTTTAGTTATTCTGAGATTCATTTTGTTTATTCGTTTCTAACGCATTCCATATTTTCTGAAAGACTTGAATTCGGATTGGTCGAAAAATGATCGACCGATTTTAATTCTGTGTGAAGAATAGCTGGTTGTTAAGCAGCGGGCTAGAAAAGCGTCCTTAACAACCAATGACTCATCAGCTGCCAGCGGGCTTCCCCATTGACAGCTGAAATGTAAACAAATGTAAACAAAACAATGCCGCAATAGAAAATAAAAAAAATTAAAAACAGCGCCCGCCCCCCCATCCATACCAGATACCAGGCCCTTCGGGTCTGGTATGGACTCTAAGGATAACTCCACGACACAATAAAAAAAAAATGCCATGGAGTCCTCCCATCCTGAACCATACCAGGTCACATGCCCTCAACATGGGGGGAGTGCTTTGGGGGGGCTCTGCCCCCTAAAGTGCCTTGTCCCCATGTTGATGGGGACAAGGGCCTCTACCCCACAACCCTGAGCTGTGGTTGTGGGGGTCTGTGGGCAGGGGGCTTATTGGAATCTGGAAGCCCCTTTTAACAAGGAGGACCCCATATCCTGCCCCCCTTTCCTGGCCTGCCTGGCTGCATGCTCAGATAAGGGTCTGATGTAGGGTTCCCCTTTAAATCCATTCCAGACCAGAAGGGCCTGGTATGGATTGGATGGGGGCCCCCACGCTATTTTTTTGGGGGAATTTTCTATTGCCGGCATTGTTTTTTTTTCACATTTCAGCTGTCAGTGGGGAAGCCCTCTGACAGCTGATGAGTCATCGTTGTTAAGGACGCGACGGCTTGCTTCCTGCCCCGCTGCTTACCAACCAGCTATTCTTCACACATAACTCAAATTGGAATTTGTTAGAAAACGTATAAATTTTAACCAGTTTCAACAAAAAATTATCAACCAATTTGAGTTCTGTGTGAAGAATAGCTGGTTGTTAAGTGGAATTTATGTGGAATTCTTAAGAAAATGAATAAACAAAATTAAATTTAACTTAATTTTATACTTTAAGGCTGCTTTCACACTGTAGCCACGGCCGCGTTAGAGGTAAAGCCCCATTAGTTTTAGCGGGGCTTTACCGTTGTTTAAGCAGCGCTTTTCGACCACTAGCAGGGTGATTTTAACCCCTGCTAGCAGCCGAAAAAAGGGTTAAAACTGCCCGTGTTGTAGCGCTTCCGTGCATTCCAATGGGCAGGAGCAGTTTAGAAGCACTGTACAGGGCCGTCTTAATAGCAACATGGGCCCTTGGGCAAAGTAATGCACTGGGGCCTCTACCAGTTTGCCCCAATTTACACACCTACTTTCAAGAAATAAAGTATAAATAGTTGATAGAATTAAACATATTCATTAGCACTTTCAATAAAATCGATTTTACAAAAGGAAAACATTCCATAAATCAAAGACTAGTCAACACAAAGGGCACAGTACAGGGGGAATGCATGGGGGGCACATTACAGGAGGGATCAGGAGGGCACAATACTGAGATCAGGAGGGCACAGTCCCCGGACACAAGCATATTGGGACAGTTTAGTAAAAAGCATGAATGTCCCAGCAAATCCAGGACAGTTGGCAAATATGATGTAATGCAAGATTATTGTGGGGCCCGCCATGTACCTGGGGCCCCTGGGTAGTGCCCAGGAGTGCCCTTGCATTAAGATGGCCCTGTATACAGCACTCCTAAACCACCCCAAAGTTGCTGCTTGCAGGACTTTTTGTAATGCTACTTTCACACTGAGGCGCTTTACTGGCGCTATAGCGCTAAAAATAGAACCTGCAAAGCGCCTCTCCTGTGACACCAGTGTGAAAGCCTGAGGGAGCATCTTTGAGGCGCCTTAGGAGCGGTGTATACACTGCTCCTAAAGTGCGCCTGCCCATTGAAATCAACTGGCAGTGCCTCCAAAGCGCCATCAAAGCACCACTACAGCGGCGCTTTTAACCCTTTTTCGGCGGCTACTGGGGGTTAAAAGCGCCCCGCTAGCAGCCGAAAAAGCGCTGCTAAAACTACTGTAACGCACCACAAAAAATACTGCCGACGCCCCAGCGCCTCAGTGTGAAAGTGCCCTAACATCCTGCAAGCGCACCGCCCCAGGGTGAAAGCACTCTGGCTTTTACATTCGGGCAGCATGGGAGGTTGTTTTCAGGCACTTTACAGGCACTATTTCTAGCGCTAAAATGCCTGAAAACCGCCTTCACTGTGAAAGGAGTCTAATAAGTCAAGCCTATCACCAGCACTTCTAAAAAGTATAGACATTCTGAAACCTATCCAATTGTTTGGCCAATTTCTTTTTTGGGGGCCACAAGTTTCTCTTTACAGAGAATTGTTTTGCATGGATTAATTTCTATTAGCATCCCTCACTTATCAGTTTATGACATTGTACTGTATGTGTGTTTTTTATGAGTTAAATTAGGTTGAAAGACAAATTTTTAAAAATACTTTAAATTTGTATGTTTGACACATGTGAGTTTTTCTGGTATAAGGATATTGTGTTAACACATGATTTATATTGTGCATAATGTAAGAAAGAGTCACACAAGGGGACCATGTCAGCACAGGATGCAAAGTACACGGACCTCTTTTGGCAGCAGATTCATTGTATTGTCACTGAAGTCATGCCAAATGACTGCATTTGACTGAAATGGGTGTGCTATCCATATGACTGATGCATCTTTAAGGAAAAACCAAAAGATTATTTAACATCCTGTACATGCTGTTAATCCCAGTTTTACATTAGTATAATGTACATTTTTCCTGACACAGCTGCAGTAACTTTACTGCTTAGATGTGGTTTAGAGGGTATGAAAATGTTGTCCCTTAAAGGAGATCTCCGTGACATATTTATGGAAAATATATCTTTATGAAAAGGACAGTGGGAAGTAAGTCAAATGTGTTACCTACATTTACCTTGTGCTCTCCTTTTTCCAGTACAGCTCTGCAAAAATAGGTGTATAGTGGTACTTTTAGCTCAATGATTTCAGTCCATGGGCAGGCTGCTTCCTGTCCCAGTTATTTTATGAACAAAATTAGTCACTGCAGTGGAAATCTATGGGGATGCTATTTACAGGGACAATTCTCCATTCACAAACTAGCAGGAACTGGAAGTAGAGAGCGCATAGACCAGAAGGACTGAGCATTGTCCTTTCTTTAAAACAGGGGTGTCAAACATTTCATCGCAGGACACATCAGCATTATGGTTGCCTTCTAAGGGCCTGTTGTATCTGTAAGACTATATAAATGTATCTACTCTTTATCATATTAAATAATTGCCTCTGCATTCCATTATTACTGGCTTTAGTGATAACCTACAACTTAAGCTTTGAAGGGCAGGTGCAGGCCGACACAAAGCCCACTCACACTCCTGTAGCAGATGATTTAAGTCTGAAAAGGAAGATTGGACACCACTGATATCATCCACAAGAAACTATTGGAGACTACTGCTCAGACAGTATGTGTCTATTAGACTCTTGCTAGCGGCACAATAATTAAGGCATATTTGTGGGACTGGGGCCTATTTTACTGTGTACCACCAAATTGTTCTATTCTGGGTGCCAAGGCTGAACATCCCCCATGGGAAAAAAATACAGGTTCATAAGATAGATCACTGACTCCCAACCTTTTTTACATGGGTACTCTCTTGCAAGCTAATTTACATATCCCCGCCAAAAACAGTTTATTGCTTGTGGCAAAGGAACTATTTTGGAACACCACAGATATACAGTCAATACAATATGTATCACTGATTCACTGTGTAATATTACTCAAAAACACCAGTGGGAGCTCATTGTCTGTCGTGGCTCCTCTCCAGGCCCTCCTCCTGCCAGCCAGCACAGCAGGCGGGGCTCAGGGCTCCTTTGCACCCTGCACTGAGGTCTCAGGACTCAGGTCTCTGGACTCAGGTCTCAGAACTCAGGTCTCAGGACTCAGGTCTCTGGAGTCAGGTCTCTGAACTCAGGTCTGAGGTCTCAAGTCTCTGGACTCAGGTCTCAAGTTTCTGGATTCAGGACTCTGGACTCAAGCCTCGTACACACGGCCGAGAATCTCGTCGCAAAAAAAATGTAGTTTTTCTCGAGGGGTTTCTTGTCAAGCTTGACGAGATTCTTGTCAAGCTTTCCTTGCATACACACTGTCAATCCAAAATCTCGTTGGTCTAAAAGCGCGGTGACGTACAACACGTACGACGGCAGTATAAAGGGGAAATTCAATTCTCATGGCGCCACCCCTTGGGCTGCTTTTGCTAATCTCGTGTTGCCGCGTGTTAGTAAAAGTTTGGGAAGAGACGATTCGCGCTTTTCAGACTTCGTGCTTTCAGATCGATTTCTGCGGTTCAGTTGGTGCTTGTGGGTTCGTATCTTGTCTTTCATGGCGAGTAGTCAGGTTGTATCTGTTTTTCAGTGCGTTCTTGTCCACTCGTTTCTGATTTTCAGGTCGTTCTTCATAGGCCTTCCAGTACTTCAGTGCGTTCTGTTTAGTTCGTTCTGATCAGACGACCGTTTTCTAGCCATGTTGCGGATACGTTCTAGTCGTAGAGATCATGTTGTGCATCGTCTTTGTGTTTCTGTTGGTCTTCTTGTCTTGGACCAAGACAAGTCCATGAACAGGGTGAGGAGGAGTTCATGGACCAGGAATTGGTTGCTCCAGCGGGACCAATTCTCTCACATGCCTCTGCTGCGGGAGATCGTGGAGAATAATCCTGAGGACTACAGGAATTTTCTTCGGATGTCTGACCCCGTTTTTCAGCATCTGTTGGCTTTGGTGTCCCCCTATATCACCAGGCAGGACACCGTTATGCGGGAAGCCATCAGTGCTGAGCAGAGGCTCATCGCTACCTTACGCTACCTGGCGACAGGGAGAAGTCTGCAGGACCTAAAGTTCACTACAGGCATCTCCCCCCAGGCTCTGGGCATCATAATCCCAGAGGCCTGTTCTGCCATCATCCAAGTCCTGCAGGATGACTATATGAGGGTAAGTTTACTCATTTAATATCACATTCTATGTATTTCATGTATGATAATGTATTGTATTTCTTTCATCCTTCCCTAATTACCATGATTGTAATATGCTGTGAATGTCCCCTTTGTCCCCATGCATACTGTAATTTTTTAAGTCCCTTTTTGGCCTACATGCATATTTCCCTTCACTTACCTCTCCAGCATGCTCTCCTGGGCCCAAACTCATCTAGCCTAGTCTGTTAACAATGTATTTTGTCAGCTCCATTGTAGTGCTCCCCCACCCCCCTCAAATGTTTTCTAAAGTCTACATTTTCCAGAATTTGATTTTTGGGGGGGTCTCAAACTCATCTAGCCCCCTCCCAAAAGAAAAACAATCAGAGGGGGGTGAGCAATGTGATAATTGTGCTTTATATTTTAAATTTTAAATAATCCTTAAACAAAATGTTATACTGATGTTGGCCAAGAATGTTTTTGTATAATCTGCTTGCTATGTTATTTGCAAAAGTACTAATATTTTTGTTTTTTGTTTGATTCCCCAGCTTCCTTCTACGCCACAGGAATGGCAGACTGTGGCATCGGAGTTTGCCAGGCGGTGGGACTTCCCCAACTGTGGTGGAGCCATTGACGGGAAGCATGTCCACATCGTGCCACCACCCCGTTCGGGCTCCTTTTTTTACAACTACAAGGGTTTCATAGTATCGTGCTGATGGCGGTGGTGTCAGCACAGTATGAATTCCTCTATGTGGATGTGGGGAAGAATGGCCGGATGTCGGATGGGGGAGCCTTCGCACAGACAGAGTTTGCTCTTCGTCTACAGAGTGATGACCTTGCATTGCCACCGGATGCAGGGAATGTGGAAGGACTCCCCTTTGTCTTTTTGGCTAGTGAAGCCTTTGGTCTGGGTCCGCATCTCATGAGGCCTTTCCCCCAGAGGACCCTCACCCTGGAGAGGAGGGTCTTCAACTACCAGCTGGCCAGAGCCCGAAGAGTTGTGGAGAATGCCTTCGGGATAATGGCCAGCCGT
Source organism: Rana muscosa (assembly GCA_029206835.1). Classification (NCBI taxonomy): domain Eukaryota; kingdom Metazoa; phylum Chordata; class Amphibia; order Anura; family Ranidae; genus Rana; species Rana muscosa. The sequence goes on from CM055118.1 coordinate 214,674,335, forward strand.
TTCTGCCTATTTTTAACAAGTATTCACATGGCGGAGTACAAACTGAACTATATAGTATTTTGTTGCTGTGTTCTCCACAATTTTTTGCGCAAGCAATCGCCAACTCATGAGGCCATAGTTGGGCCCGAGGCCGGACTTGCAGCAAACAATGCCCTGCCGGGCCTCGAACATGTCCGTGCTGGCTTGCCCCCCCAAAGTGCCCATGCAATCCGGCAGAACTATGTGGACTATTTCATGGGTAGGGGGGCCATTCCAATGCCAGACAATCTTTGATAGTTTTTACTATTTACCCAAAAAAAAAAAAAATCAGAACTTTCATTTTGTATATTTTCTTTGTTTTTATTTTAGCTGTCTGTTAGTTTTCCAAAGTGTACTTGTAGTGCCAAGTGTATTTTCCTTAGTAAAGACCAAACATTTCACAGGTAACAACAAAACTAAACCCAAAAAAGGTTATAGTGGATTTAAAAAACAGAAGCCACATTTTTTTGGTATTTCCATGTTTTTTACTCTGTACACAGTCACACATGGTCTTTAGAACATTTTTTGTGTGTCTACTTTTTTTAAACACATTTTTTTGTCTTGACATAAACTGGCAATTTTTTTGGGTTACCTCAAAATACAACAATGTAAACCTCTAATCTAGGCAAGATCTCAGACCTTCGATTTTTCAAAAAAGGTCTATCTGCCCTTCATAAGATGGAGTGTTGTCACCCCTGAACAAGACAAAATTTGAAGATGCACACAATTTTTTGGAGGGTAAAATAGGTTATTTACTTCCTCATCCCTATTGTCAACATGTGCTATCCGCCATCATGGGGGATCAATCGACATGTTTTGGGGGGGCAACCCCTTTTTCCTTTCACCTTCTTGAGTTGCACCCACAAAACACATTCATGGAGATCCCGTGATGGTAGATAGCACATGTTGACCCACTGTGTGCATCTTCAAATTTTGTCTTTTAGCAAAAGTGCTAAAAAAGTGAATAAAAAATTAGAAAAAAAAGGGGGGTTTTATTTTATTCGCCCCAACACATCAATGATGTATTCTCCATAGCATTCATCCTTTTCTTCATGAAGTCCAGTTGAGTACTACAATCCATTATTTGATGGATGATTCTTTGTGCACTATCACTGGAGAATTGAGGAATTTCATCAACATGTTCATCCCCTAAAATAAAATAAAAATCATAAAAATCTGCAGGCCTACATCTCTTACCTGAAGCTGTGGTGACAGATACTGACCTGTTGTAGTGACAAGTTCCACCACCTCATCCACTTCTCCTTCCTCCACTTCTCCTTCCTCCACCTCTCCTTTATCCAATTCTACTTCCTCCACATCCTCAGGTTGGGCTTGTTGGGGAGGTTGGGGTTCTTTAGAAGGTGTGGGGTTCCTGGGCTCCGAGGAGTGGTGTCCTCCCAGTCTTCTCTCCCCTATGAGAATGAAACAAATGGTACACTTAACACACACATACAGTATATGAAGTCATAAATAGGAATATGAAACATTGCTTGCAAGTGGGGTACCATTGTCTGTTTTGGCACAGTTCCAAGCTAAAGACAAGATTTTTGAACTTAACAAAGCTGGAATACTGACCTTTTTGTGACAATTTTCTCACATGCCCCCCCCCCCCCCCAGTACCCACTGTAGCACCTGTGTCCGACACCCTAAAAAGGTTGTTCTGGTGGCCCACACTATAGTGCTCCTGTGAGTGCAGATGTGTAAACAACTGCTGAGTGTCCTTTACATTAATTCAAGTTTGCATTTCATTCTAGTTACAAACACATCATCTAGACAACAATGTCATAACATATATGGAATCTAAACAGACATTTTACCAAAAAATTAAAAACATGGATATTGACAAATCATCGTATGTAGTGTGCAAACGATGTGTCTGTATCGACTGATTACTGTGCCCACTAAATTTTTTAAGATGTCATTTTAGAATGTACAATAGTAAAAATCAACAACATGGAGCAACATGCAAGTTGTGAAATACAACAATAGGGACACAGGAGAAGTAGTTACTTTTTTTGAGCATTCTGTTAATGCTCCTTAACTGCTCCGGCTCCCTCAGTTTGAGGTCAGACCACCTCTTTCTGAGCTGCTCCTTTGATCTTTTCACACCGAAATTCTTCTTCAGACTTTTCACTACTTGCTTCATAATTTTGGCCTTCCTTTGATTAGGGTGGGAATACAGTCCATGCTTTGCATCATAATCAGAATTGTTCAATATGGCCACCATCTCCGCCATCTCCTCAAAGGACATATTAGATGCCTTGTAGCGCCTCCTTGTTCGTTAGGTTTCCCGCTCCAGGCTTGTCTCCTCGTTAGAATTATCTGAATTCACAGACACCTGCTGTGACTCCGCCATGTCGCCTGCGCGCCGAAAGAGAAGGGGCGGGGAAACATTGAGAAAGAAAGTCATGGGTGGGCGACGTGTGTCACGTATGCGTAGTGTATATAAAGCTAACACACATGTGACGTACCTACGTTCTGTGTGCGGAGGAAGGAGATAAGAGCGCCGAACGTTAGACCGAAGATAAGATTTTAACTTGGTACATCAGTGGCCTATACTGCATAGAGATTGAAGAGGCATATATGGGCATAAAGATTACTCGAGTTTAGAGTGTGATTGACATTTGTATTTTTGTCTGGTGTTTTGTCTTGCAGAAACAATGATTGCTTTTCTTGAAAAAGAATTTCTGTCCAATTTTATAGATCGGTTAAGGGAGGTTCCCGCTCTGTGGGAGACCAAAAATCCGATACACAAAAAAAAGGGGTAAGGAAAGCAGCGCTGGAGAGCCTGCTCCCATTTGTGCACACCAGGATGCCCAACGCAACCATTGAGCAGCTGGATACAAAAATTGGGACCTTGAGAGACACATATAGGACTGAGCGCAATCGGGTCCTGGCTTCTCAGAGGTCAGGAGCAGCAGCAGGGAAGGTATATGTCCCACATTTGTGGTACTATGACAGGTTGGCCTTTCTGAATGACCACATTACACCGAGGGAATCACTTTCCAGCCTTCCCTCCAGCCTTCTGTTGCTTTTTAACATTAATATTTAATATTTAATATTCAATATTCACCGATATATGATATGGGTTAAATGAGAGTTCTTTTAACAAGATTTGAAAGCTTCAATATAATAAGCATTTATTAAAGAATGGTTATTAGTCTATCTAATACACCGCAAACATTTACAGTCTTTGGCAGGGGAGTAAATATTCGTTTTCAAAATACAAAGTATATACATTACATTACAAATAGACAGACAAACATAGGAACACTGCAAGCATACGCTAAGTGCTGGGAGATGGTCTGATAATTACCTATAATGTATCCTGGGCCCAGGTCACCTCATCTCTCTCTCTCTACTGGATGGGGGGGGTCCTTTTATGGAGCCCTCTCCCCTTGACTAAACCAGGGCGGCTATGATTGGTTACTGTTATCTCTCTCCTCCTTCCTGCCGTTATATTAATTTCCCACACTAGCCCACTCTTTACTGGAATTTAGTGATAATTGGATTTGAAGATAAATTAATTAAACCGGAGGTCGTTAACTTCCCTTGAATGGGGCGCTTAGCTATGCATGGAACTAGCCAGGAAGAATTACCCCTTAAATGGATATGGGTGTTAATATGGGAGAATACACACACCTTTATCTAGAGAATAATGGCGGTGCCGCATAGATTACAAGTTTCAGCTGTGATCTCTTTTCTAGCTTGTTTGAATACTAAGTTACCTCGTCAGACCTTACGACTCCACAGCACCTGGTCACCCCACATTCATGCATATTCAAGAGAGAACAGGTAATTAGATTTCCCTCGCTCCCAGCTTGTCAGCTAAGTTAACCCTTACAGATACAGATACCCACATTTCATACTCTAAATTATATATACATATATGTTACAGATATTCCTAGTTTACAAGGAAATTATTCATAAACATTCCTCATAAGGCAACACTTCCCTCCAGCCTTCCCTCCAGCCAAGATGATCCTTCTCAGGATCAGGAGGAGACTTCCATCCTGGATGAAGACCCAGATCTGTCTGTCTGGAGCCAGGTATAGTCTTTTCTAAACATTTATTGTGAAAAAATCAATGCTGTAAAATAGATGTTAAGATGGGAACAAATTTAGTCAATCAAGAAAAAGTGTTTGTCATAGCAATAGACAGTAGTGGGCAAAAAAGTTTGGGAGATGAATGAAAAATGATGGGGGCATAATGAGAGTAATAAAAAATATTTAAAATTCTATTTGCAACAGTCAGGAGCTGAACATTGTTTGGGTTCTTTACTAAAAGCAAATCCACTTTGCACTACAAGTGCAAACTACAAGTGCAAAGTGCACTTAAAATTTCACTGAAAGTGCACTTGGAAGTAAAGTCGCTGTAAATCTGAGGGGTAGATCTGAAATGAGGGGAAGCTCTGCTGATTTTATTATCCAATCATGTGCAAGCTAAATTTCTGATTTTTATTTTCCTTGCATGTCCCCCTCAGATCTACAGTGACTGCACTTCCAAGTTCACTTTCAATGCAATTTCAAGTGCACTTGTAGTTTGCACTTGTAGTGCAAAGTGGATTTGCCTTTAGTAAATAACCCCCTGTGTGTGATTGATGAAACAAAACTCTAAATATGTCCCTTTTTTTACACAGGAGGAGGTCAGTCAGGATGAGAGGCAGGAAAATGTCAGGCAGGAGGAGGCTGGGGTTAGTGGCAGAGAGGAGGTGGCTGGTCCAAGTGGCAGAGAGGAGGTGGCTGGTCCAAGTGGCAGTACAAGGTGTCAGGTGCCTCCCTTCTGCATGCCACCAAGAAGGGCCAGGAGGGATAGGTCTGTGAGTCAGGCAGCACTGGCCCTGATTAAAGAGGCACATGCCACCCTCCAGCAGCCCCCAACCCCTGATGAGGGCTATGCGGCATTGGTCGGCATGAAAATGGGCCAGATGCCAACGGGACAACGGCTACTATGTGAGGCCCTGCTCATTTCCCTTTTAAATAAGGGGTTGATGGGGAGACTCACTGACACCACTGTCATTTGTGACCACGGCCATCTCCTGCACCTTCTTCTTCTCAACCTCCTCCTTCTTCTTCTCCTCCACCTCCTTCTTCTCCACCTCCACCTCCTTCTTCTCAACCTCCTCCTTCTTCTTCTCCTCCACCTCCTTCTTCTCCACCTCCACCTCCTTCTTCTCAACCTCCTCCTTCTTCTTCTTCTCCTCCACCACCTTCTTCTCCACCTCCTTTTTCACAACCTCCTCCTTCTTCTTCTCCTCCACCTCCTTCTTCTCCACCTCCACCTCCTCCTCCTGACATGAGTACACCTCCAGAGGCACAGCCTCCAGCCAGGCGGGCAAGGAAGGCTGCAGAGAAGGCTGCAGGGAAGCCTACCAAGAAGGCTGCAGGGAAGCAGAGCAAGAAGACCAGGAAGTGATTCCCTTGCTTCAATGTGGTCTGACAGAAGGCAGCCTGTTGTAGTTCCACAGACTTGGGACATGTATCTAACCTGCTGCTGTTCCTGACCTCTGGGAGTCCAAGACCAGATTGGGCTCACTAATGTTTGTGCTTCCCAAGGTCCCAATTTTTGTGTCCACGCACAGTTGCACGAATTGCAACAGGCTCTCCAGCAGGCCCGGACTGGGACAAAAAATAGGCCCGGGCATTTTAGACTGAGCAGTCCGGGGGGGGGGGGGGTGGGCGCGGCGGCGCTTCGCGACGGTTAATGATGGGATAAGGGGTTCCAGCACCTTGTACATTACACAGCACCCTGCACCTCTGGACCCCTTTACATTACACAGCACCTTGTACCTCTGGACCCCTTTACATTACACAGCACCCTGGCCCCCTTTACATTACATAGCACCGCACCTCTGGACCCTTTTACATTACACAGCACCCTGCACCTCTGGGCCCCTTTACATTACACAGCACCCTGCACCTCTGGGCCCCTTTACATTACACAGCCCCCCACAGTTTGTTACACAGACACCCCCTGCATGTTACACAGACCTCCCTACAGTACAGATCCCCCTCTCTACAGTACAGACCCTCTCCCTACAGTGCAGACCCCCTCCCTACAGTACAGACCCCCTCCCTACAGTACAGACCCCCTACAGTACAGACCCCCTCTACAATACAGACCCCCCCTACAGTACAGACCCTCCCTACAGTACAGACCCCCTCCCTACAGTACAGACCCCCCCCACATTACAGACCCCCCTACATTACAGACCCCCCTCTACAATACAGACCCCCCCTACAATACAGAACCCCCTACAATACAGACCCCACTACATTACAGACCCCCCTACAATACAGACCCCCCTACATTTCAGACCCCCCTAAAATACAGAACCCCCCTACATTTCAGACCCCCCTACAATACAGAACCCCCTACATTACAGACCCCCCTGCAATACGACCCCCCCCTACATTTCAGACCCCCTACAATACAGAACCCTGTACATTTCAGACCCCCTACAATACAGAACCCCCCTACATTTCAGACCCCCTTCAATACAGAACCCCCCTACATTACAGCCCCCCTACAATACAGACCCCCCTACAATACAGACCCCCCCTACATTACAGACCCCCCTACATTTCAGACCCCCCTATAATACAGAACCCACCTACATTTCAGACCTCCCTACAATACAGAACCCCCTACATTTCAGACCCCCCTACAATACAGAACCCCCCTACATTACAGACCCCCCTACAATACAGAACCCCCCTACATTTCAGACCCCCCTACAATACAGAACCCCCCTACATTTCAGACCCCCCCTACAATACAGAACCCCCCTACATTACAGACCCCCCTACAATACAGAACCCCCCTACAATACAGAACCCCCCTTACAATACAGAACCCCCCCTACATTTCATACCCCCCTACAATACAGAACCCCCCTACATTACAGACCCCCTACAATACAGAACCCCCCTGCATTTTAGACCACCCCTACAATACAGAAACCCCCCTACAATACAGACCCCCCCTTCAGACCCACAATGTACCTCAGATCAGCGCAGGACTGCATGTTGGGTCCCCTCTCCCTGTGTGGACATAAAGGAGCAGGGGGAGGCGGCTTCACTCTGCTCGGCTGTGTGAGACAGCCGAGCCGAGACTGATCGGATCATCAGTGCCGCGGCCACCTTGCCAGAGAGAAGGGGAGCGTTGCAGGTCCCGGCCCCCTGATGTGCCGATGGGTGTCACTGTCACTCGAGTGCTGCTCCGACTCGCAGCTGAGAGTGCACTGGGGCAGTGGCGTCACTAGGGTTGGTGTCACCTGGTGCGGCAAAACATGGTGTCACCCCCCTCCTGTCTATCCTGCCCAGCGCCCTGCAGGCAGCGCACAGTCACGAGGCGCACCCCCACATGACCCCTGTAAATTAAAGTATAGGGTGGTATTGGGCCGGCTGGGGCGATATAGGGCAGGTTGGGGTAATATAAGGCAGATTGCGGTGATATAGGGCAGGCTGGGGTGACATAGGGCAGGTTGGGGTTGTATAGGGCAGGCTGGGGTGGTATAGAGCAGGTTTGGGTGGTATAGGACAGTTTGTGGTGGTATATGGCAGGCTGGGTGGCATAGGGCAGGTTGCGGTTATATAGGGCAAGGTGTGGTGGCATAGAGCAGGTTGCAGTGGCATAGGGCAGGTTGGGGTGGCACGCAGGGTGCAGTGGCATAACGCATGTTGGGGTGGCACGCATAGGGCAGGGTGTGGTGGCATAGGGCAGGCTGGGGTGGTATGGTGCCAGGTTAGGACTCTATGTAGTGACATGTGCAGCAGTGCAGTAACTTACAGCATGTCTGGAGTGTCTGGAGATGAAGACACTCTGGCTGCTGTGTCCTCGTTTCTTTCTCCTTCAGCTGTGGGATCAGCCAGAGTGAACGAGTCTGTGGGAGGAGTGGAGGGGGCAGCCACACCCCCAGCTCCGCCCACCAACTCCGGCTGCCTCCGGAGACATTGGAGATTATGGGGAAGATGTGACATGCTGTCTGGCGGCCTGTGGGCCGACGATGGCGTCCCACGGGCATTTGCCCGGTATGCCCTATGGCCAGTCTGCCTTCTAGTTTGTTTATTCTTATTTTCTCTACCAGAATAAATGGCATTTATTTTTACAGTTAATACTTGCCTATGTGTTTTTATTAAAGCAAAATATTTAGCTGGTGAGTAGGCAGGTAATTTTCTAAAATTCTAAAGCTAGATTTTAAATGGGACAGATAACACCAAAAAATCTCCTTGAAGGTCAAAAAATAGAAGATAATAATTTTTAAATTGTGTTAAATTTACACAGGACAAAACAAAAAAATGGAAATCACTAGAAATTACTGTATATACTCGAGTATAAGCCGAGTTTTTCAGCATATTTTTTTGTGCTGAAAATGCCCCCCTCGGCTTATACTCGAGTCACCTTTTTGCACCTGATTTACCGGAATTTGGGGACCCGGTACCGGTGGTCCGTAGGTCCTCTGGACCCCAAACTTGGCACACATGTAGCCCCACTCTTCCTCTACAAGTGTGCAAAGTTTGTTGTCCAAAGGGACCTACGGCCGGGTAGCACTGATTTTTCAAAGCCGGGCACCCCTTCCATTGACTCCCATGTTAAACGGTCATTTCTCTGGTGAATTTGGGGACCCGGTATCAGCTGGTTGTAGGTCCCCTGGATCCGAAACCTGGCCACACATGTAGCCCCATTTCTCCTCTATAAGCGTTTGAAGTTTGTTGTCTGGGAGACCTAGGGCAGGGGAGCACCGATTTTTCAAAGCCGGGCACCCCTTCCATAGACTCCCATGTTAAACGTCAGTCTAGTCATGGACACAGTGAGGCATGGGCACAGTGAGGCATGGGCACAGTGCGGCATGGGCACAGTGAGGCATGCACGTGGACACAGTGAGGCAAAGTGAGGCACAGTGAGGCATGCAGATGGACACCCTAGGCTTATACTCGAGTCAATAAGTTTTCCCAGTTTTTTGTGGTAAAATTAGGTGCCTCGGCTTATATTCGGGTCAGCTTATACTCGAGTATATACAGTAAATAAGATTTTAAAATGCATATCTGATTTTTTTTTTACAAAATTAACAAAAATCAAAAAATATGAGATCTTGCTCGAGAAAATAAAATAACACATTCATGAGATCTGCATTCAGAAATGTTGCAAAAAGTTAGTCAGAACTCTGTGTGAATATCTGCAGCCAAAAACGATCATTATTGTTCATTATTGTACCATTCTAAAGAAGATTTTAATGTGCAGCATTTAAACGATGCAAAAATTGTTAACGCGTGACGAATGTGCTATCTCCATTACGAACGCTAGTTTTACAAGAAGGAGTGCTCCCGTCTCATACTTGAGTCTGACCATGCACGGTTTTTGAAGACTCGGAAAAGCATACACACGAACGGTTTTCTCGTGCAAAAACAGTCTGACGAGAATCACGCCGAGAAAAAATGAGACTCCGACGAGAAAAAAGACCGCAGGGCTTCTTTTTTCTCGTTGAGATTTTGGCCAGTTTTCTCGACGAGAAAGCATACACACGAACGGTTTTGTGTACGCGGCTTCAGGTCTCTGGACTCAGTTCTCAAGCCTCTGGACTCGGGTCTCAAGTCTCAGGACTCAGGACTCTGGACTCGAGTCTCAAGTCTCAGGACTCTGGACTCGAGTCTCAAGTCTCAGGACTGAGGCCTCGTACACACGGCCGAGATTCTCGTTGAAAAAAACATGTCGTTTTTTTTGACGAGATTCTTGGACAAGAAACTTGTCCCGGCCGAGTGTACACACGCTCGTTTCAAAGAACCCGCGGTTCTTTGAAAGGAGTGTACGCGGTGACGTCATCGACTACGTCGAGCATGCGCTCGTCACATTCGATGCCGTCGCCGCCATCTTGGTATACCCTTCGTATGCCTAGGAAGCTACCGCGCATGCGTCGAATTCATTTCGAACATGCGCGGGCTTCCGGGCGGACAGGTAAGTGTACACACACTCACTTTTCTCGTCGAGAAACATGCCGAGGAGAATCTCGACGAGAAAATAGAGAGCAGGTTCTCTATTTTCTCGTTGAGGTTTCTTGTCGGTTTTCTCGACGAGAAACCCGATAGCAGCGTACACACGACCGATTTACTCGGCAAGACCTCTCTGCCAGCAAGTTTCTTGCTGGTTCTTGCCGAGAAAATCGGTCGTGTGTACGAGGCCTCAGGTTTCAAAATTCAGGTCTCTGGACTCAAGTCTCAGCCCTCACAGTCTTCTTCTTTTCACCAGATTACAGAAAGCAGCATCCACTCTAAGGTGGAGGGCATATCACTCCACTGGGGACGGTAAAGGCAATCACTATAGAATGTGTGTCACAAAATGTGACTGTGGGATTACTCCCACAAATAAACAGTTTAGTTCCTGACATCCACTGCCAAGCCTTTTATCAAATGCACCAAAATAAATCCCTGACTAGCCACGTCTACATCCTCTTTTTGACATTACCAATTTTCTTTAAGTACTCCTAACCCCTGCGGATATGTATACCCCAGGTTGGAAGCCACTGATTAGGAGGATTCGCTATCCACTAACATTAAAACAGTACTCTCACTGCCTTTGATAAAGCAGATAATGATTACCAGCTTCTGGGAATCTTTGTATTAGTAATAATGTAATGCTGCATACAGTGCAGGACCTATGCATCTATGATAGTTATTTGGAATATTATGGCCTGATATCCATAAGTTCCTGCCACATTGGCTTCTAAGAGGCCTATTAAAATACCATGATTATGTTATGCTCAATTTGGTCGTTATATGTTATATGGGCATAGGCAATGCAGCTCCAATGTTGTAATATGGATTATTAATATTAGATAAACAGCAAATGCTACAAATACATCTTAAGACTTTGGATCACTACACTCACTGCCAAGGATGTTTTTGTAATAATTGTACAATGTAGACTTGTAGTGACACATTTTGCCCATTTCAAAGTATGTTCCACATCTACAGGATAATTCTAGCACCACAGTATGTCCTTGCCCATGGACATTCTCCCTGCCAGTATACGAGAATATAAACTTTCTGCAAAGTGGAACATAAGATATTATGTTAAAAATATTTTGGGGTTTTTTTGTTTGAATGTTTTGTGTGACACACAAAAGGGAGGACTGGTTTGGGAGGTAGGGGGACATTTGTCCCTGCTCCAGTACACATAATATATGTTGGAATGGTGGCCCTTAGTAGAAATACTTCCCCATGCACTATAAGAGCTCTATAAGAGATCCCACAATCTGTGACAGGTTTCTGGGGGTTATAGAACTATCTGTTCCCTGTTCAAACTTGAGGTCACAACGCCTGACAGAGGGAAGTATTCCATCATCCTTCATTTGTAGCTCTGAGTTGTTATGCTACCCTTTCAAATAAGTGATATCAGTTTGGGACTATTTTATAACAGTACAAAGAGCCTATTTGACCCCAGCAACATTATGTCGCAATCATAATTCGAACTTCATAACTTGCTGGCATTGCACTTCTGTCCAGGTGGACTATTTGCATGTTGTTTGGCCTTGTCTTAAAATCCAGAATGACTGGGCAGAAATCACAAGGATAATTTCCTCTCTCACCATAATCTGTTAATCCTGATATATTTACTTTTGGGTTTGGTTGAGGCCTGCTGCTCTGTTATGACCGCAAAGTCTTGGTCCTTAAATAGAAAATAAGCTAACCACCCACACTTCCCTTCTGGAAGACATTAATCAGTAATGCTTTGATACTGTATAAAGTGACTTATGAGAGCAGGGGTGGTCCAGCGAAGTTGTAGAAAATGTCGGGTGACTTGGTTCGATTCCCCACAGTCAACCTGATTACCACTGTAAGACACCTTTCCTGACAGACTCCATGGCAGCCTACGTGTGGGTTAATCCCGCCTCTCATACCTCATAGGACCCTACTCCCATAAATCTTTGCTTCTAGCCAGAGACCGTGTTCCTTTTTTGTCCTCCTCCTAGGACCAAGGTGTGCTTTCTTACCTTAAAGAAGTTTTCATGGAAGATTCAGTCCTGGTTGCACGAGTTTATGGCGGTTCTGTTTGGAGGTCCAACAAGCCCAGCTATTAGCAGGGTGGATGCGGGCGACAGTTTTTTGCGGTGCCATGAAGAGCTTACTAACCCGGCCACTGGCGGGCAAGCGGCAACTTGGCCAAACGTCCTAGCTATTAGCAGGAGGCCCATTAAGAAAAACGCCCAGGTCGTGCAGTGGAGAGATGGCTCCTATGTTCCAGGCTGGATCAGGATCGTGCTGAGTGGTATCGTATGCATCGCTTATTAATTAATATGGCAGCAGTATTTGTGTGTTGTTGTTGTCCGGTCTCCCTCGGCTCTATGGCGGCTGGAGCGCATCTGCGTTTCATTTAGCCTCCTCTTCCGGGTTGTATGCATCGCAGTGTTCCTCGTCCGAGATCGAGGCTTGGTTCGCGCATGCGCAATTCGGATCGCGGCGGCGTTCGCGCATGCGCACGAGCTCCGCCGTTTCACGCTGGGGGCGCGGTGACGTCATCGTCGGCGCCAAGTTTAAATAGCTGTCAGATACAGCTATAACTTGGGATGTCCTGCAGGCTCAGACAGCTACTTCCCGGTGCTTCGTTTCCACGTGGTGAAGGTAGGAAAACCTGTCTTATTACAGGGATGGCTGATATCAGACTTTCCTTCCCTATATTTATTGTATGGTTAAATTTTTGCAGTTTTCCAAGCTTGAGCTATGGACGTCTCACCGCCCCCCAGTGGCCAACCCTTGCGCTGCAGGTAGAAATTGTTTTTTTTTTCTTTCTTCTACTTAGCAGTTTTTGGGTTCTTTACATGAGCCAATGTATTTCTTTCTTCCTGTCTTTTCTTTATCAGCCCCTCTAGGTCTGAAAATAGACACTCAGCACGCGAAGATAATGCTAAATCTAAAACACATCAACATTCTTCTAGTGCTAGACATCATAGATCGTCCTCCAGACATCATAGTAAGGAGCCCAGGTCTAGGTCTAGACACCACTCTCACCGCCATTCTAGCTGTTCTGAGAAGAGAGTCTGCTGGGGTTGTAGGGCTCAAGTCCCAGAAGGTAAATCCCTCTGTGAGCCATGTTATTCCTGAGCAGTAGGAGAGAGAGAAGGTGGAGACCACCAAGTGGAGGCACTAGTCAGAAGAGTGGTCCAGGAATCCCTGAACAAGACTGACTCCAGCCGTACCACCATTCCTCCTGTTGACCCAGCACCAGTTCTGGTGCAGGATGACCACGAAATCCCGGGTCCTTCTCGGCATGATTGCTCCTCAAGCGAATCTTCACATTGTGATGTTGAAGAGGTCAGCAATACCACAGGATTTGATTTCTCTTCAGTCCCAGACTTGATCAAAGCAGTCAAAGACGCTTTAAAATGGGATGAACCAATAGAAGCTCCTTCTAAACAAAGGAAGTACTTCAAACAACTTAAGAAGGAGCGCCCAAATTTCCCCTTTTTGGGTGAACTTGGGGATATTATTACAGATGAATGGACTGGCGTAGAAAGAAAAAATTCATTACTTTCCAAAATCGCAAAGATGTACCCATTCAAAAATGAAGATGTGAAACATCTAGAATCAGCTCCCCTGATTGATGCAGCCTTGATGAGGTTGGTAAGACACGTTACCCTCCCGCTAGAGGACTCTGTTTCCTTCAGGGACGGTTTGGAAAGAAAAATAGATACAGACCTTAAACGTATATATTAGGGTTGTCCCGATACCGATACTAGTATCGGTATCGGCACCGATACCGAGCATTTCCCCAAGTACTTGTACTCGGGGAAAATGCTCCGATGCTTCACCCGATACCTGGGCAGTCAGGGATGATCGGTGTGGCGGGGGGAATTACAAGCACTGATCTGCCTGTATACATTTCAATAAAGCCTGACAGCTTCTCCCCGGACCCCCCCCCTTTTTAGCTGCTTTAGTGAAGTTTATACAGCGGTGATCGGTGCTTGTAACTCCCCCCCAACACGCACTGATCACAGCTGACTGTCACTGTATCTTTCTCCGTGCTGCTATACTCCTCCACGCTCTGTGTCCCCCTGTGTGCTGTTCTCCCCCTCCGTGCTCTGTGTCCCCCTCGGCGCTGCTCTCCCTCTCCGATTCGTTGTCCCCCTCTGTGCTGCTCTCCCCCTCCGTGCTCCCCTCGGTGCTGCTTTCCTTCTCCGGGTATCCTTGTATCCCCCTCCGTGCTGCTGCTGTCGGCGCTCCGTGTCCCCCTCCTGCTGCTCTCCCCCTCTGCGCTCCGAGTCCCCCCACCATGTCCTCCTCCACCCCCTCTGTCCTCGGTATCTCAGGATGGAGAGCGGAGGTAGGAGCCGCTAAAGCCGGCTCCTTCCTTTTCGAATGAACAGAGTCAGTGATCACTGACTCTGTTCATTCATATAACTGAAACATCGTAACCTGTGTTTACGATGCTTCAGTTTATGAATGGAGAGGAGCCTCCTGTCCATTCATTTTAGCTGAGGCTGCAGAGAAAGGGACTGGGGAATCTGTGTCCCTCGTCCCTTTCTCTGTCTCATAGGGGAGATGTCAGAGGTCTGTTAAGACCCCTGAAATCTCACCAAAGCCCCCCAACAGCGCTAAAAAAAAAAAAAGGGAAAAAAAATGAATTGTAAAAAATAATAAAAATAAAAAAAACACACTGACACAATCCACTCCCCCCCTAAAAAAAAATTAAAAATAAAGCACTGTAAAAAAAAAAAAAAAAAAGAATTGTAAAAAAAAAAAAAAAAATACTGACACATGACATTAAAAAAAAGTATCGGTAATCGGTATCGGCGAGTACTTGAAAAAAAGTATCGGTACTTGTACTTGGTCTTAAAAAAGTGGTATCGGGACAACCCTAGTATATATATCACTGCGGGTATGGCCTGTAAGCCAGCATTAGCCCTTGCAACCCTGTCCAAAGCAATGGAGGCCTGGACAGATGAAGTGGATTCTTCCTTAACAAATGTCTCTGTGGAGTTAGCCAGAAGCATGCCGATCCATGAACTAAGAATGGCGTAGATGTTTTTGGGTGAGGCTTCCCTTGATATTATTCGCCTGGTGGCACGTGTCATGCTCTCCTCCGTTACCGCTAAACGTGCCTTGTGGCTACGTCCTTGGGTAGCTGATCCTGCCTCCAAACAGGCTTGGTGCAGGATCCCCTTTCAAGGATCTTCCCTTTTTGGGAATAAGCTTGACAGCGCTATCACCCGTGCCACAGGGGGTAAGTCAGGGTTCCTTCCTCAGGATCGTCGTTTTTTCAGTCAAAAAAGACCTCAACAGAGACAAGACCAGGATCGTGCAAGAGATGCTCGCCGTTATAGGCCAGGTCGAGAATTCAGAAAGAACTGGAGAAGAAATCAGCCTTCTGGTCAAAGATCCACAAAAGTAGCCTCTTCAGGCGGACGGGAGGCCCCTAAGTCCTTTTGATATTGGGTCGGCCCAGACGGAACAAGTGGGTGCTCGGCTACTTCAGTTCAGACACGTCTGGGCAGCCTCGATAAAAGATTTCTGGACTGTCAAAACAGTCTCTTCAGGTCACTCCTGGGTGTTTGTCAGTCCACCCACACTTCAGTTCGTACCCACAGTACTACCCTGCTCGGAAGAAAAGAGACAAATACTTCTCTCTTACACAGACACTCTTGTGGCCCAAGGTGCCGCCATACATGTACCAACAGACGAAAGATTCCAAGGGATGTGCTCACCCCTATTCATGGTTCAAAAAAAGACCGGCTCTTGGAGGCCAGTGATAGATCTGACTCATCTAAATGCCTTCATCAAAAAGGAGAAATTCAGAATGGAGTCATTACTCACCATACGTCAGACAGTTCAGCCAGGCGACTGGCTTGTATCCATCGATCTGAAGGACGCTTACTTTCACGTCCCGATAGCTGTGGAATTTCAAAAATACCTACGGTTTGCAGTAGGCCATACTCACTTCCAGTTCGTATGTCTCCCGTTCGGGCTTACAACATCGCCGCGAGTGTTTTCGAAGCTCTTATTGGCTGTAGTAGCTCTAATCAGGACCAGAGGAATCCGGCTACATCACTACCTGGACGATCTGCTATTACTTTCCCAAAACAGGGAGCAACTTCTAGTACATCAGTCTCAGGTCATCTCCACGCTGACAGAATTCGGTTGGCTGTTGAACAAAGAGAAAAGTCAGTTGGTACCTACGCAATCTCTGGTTTTTCTCGGCGCTCAATTCAATACGATACAAAGTACCATCTCCTTACCCCTGGAGAAGATCCCAGTGGTTCACGACAGGATTCGTCAGGCAATGGCCTCTCCTCTCCTCAAAGCTTCACAGTGCCTCAGGATAATAGGTACCATGGTATCCACAGCCCCAATGGTGAAATGGGCTCAATGGAAGATGCGCCCTTTTCAGAAGGGTTTTCTCCAGCAGTGGGAGCCAGGATTTCGCGACCATTGGATATGGATAACTCCGTCCATGCGGGAAAGCCTTCCCTGGTGGCTACTACGGAAGAATCTTCTCAACTGTCATTCCATAGCCCCCATCTCCTGGGTCACAATCACGACGGATGCCAGCAACAGAGGCTGGGGAGCTCTCTGCATGCAGGAAGTAGCTCAGGGGAAATGGGACTTCCCGTCCAGAAGGATAGTGTCCAACGTACTGGAGATCCGAGCAGCCTTCTGTGCTCTACAAACCTTTCTTCACCTGATAAAGGGTACCTCCGTTCTCCTAAGGATGGACAACACGTCAGCAGTCTCCTATATCAAGAGACAGGGAGGCACTCGCAGTCTCTCTCTACTGAGGGAGGTAGAACCAATTATGACATGGGCCCAGAAAAATCTAATGAACCTGACGGCTGTCTATCTTCCCGGATCTCAGAACCTACAGGCGGATTTTCTCTCAAGAACAACCCTCGACAACAACGAGTGGTCTCTTCACACAGAAGTTTTCAATTGGGTCCTATCCCTAGGAATTGTACCAGAAGTAGATCTATTTGCCTCCCCGTGCAATTTCAAACTAACAAAATATTACACGAGAGGTCGTTGTCCCCAGACCTTCGGGGTGGATGCTCTGACGGATCAGTGGAGATTCAACAAAGTGTATGCCTTTTCCCCGGTACCCGTCATTCTACGGTTCCTATCGAGACTCAGGGGGGAGAAGGCCGAAATTGTGGTAATAGCTCCATACTGGCCCAACAGGCCATGGTTTCCTCTCCTGTTACAGCTGAGCTTCCAGAGTCCAGTTCCCCTCCCAGCCAGATCAGATCTCCTGGCCCAGGGAATAGCTCTTCATCCATGCCCATCCCATCTCCGTCTGATGGCTTGGTTTTTGAGAGGGGAAGGCTAGAGGCATTAGGTTGCCCAAGCAGAGCAATTTCTACATTGTTGAACGCCAGAAGGCCTAATACCAATAAAGTATATCAAAGGATCTGGAAAAGATTCACAGACTATATTTCTATGGTTGAGGGTTCTCCTGACGAACCCAGGATACAAGACGTTCTAGGTTTTCTCCAAACAGGCCTGGATCTGGCCCTGTCAGTTAGTTCCCTAAGAGTGCAGATTTCGGCTATCTCGGCCTTTACTGGAATATCCTGGGCTAGACACACTCTTGTCAGACAATTCTTCAGAGGAGCTATAAGGCTCAGACCTCAGAGGAAACCAAGATTTTCCAAATGGGACCTTCCTCTGGTCTTGGATTTCTTCTCAGATAGAGAAGGACATCACACGGGTCAACTATCTATCAAGGAGCTCACCCTCAAATTGGTCTTCCTTGTAGCAATAACATCGGCTAAAAGAGTTTCTGAAATTGGTTTCCTAGGTTCCAAAGAACCATTCCTGACCTTCTTTCCGGATCGTGTAGTTATGATTCCCATGCTTGGGTCAAATCCTAAGGTAACATCGGTTTTTCATGAGAATCAAGAAATCGTTCTTCCTACCTTCCGGTCACCTGAGAACTCTAATGTCCATCCTTTAGATGTGGGAGAAGTCTTGAAACAATACCTGGAAGCCACAAAATCGTTTCGCCAATCGGATCATCTGTTCATTTTCTTTCAAGGGAAAAACAAAGGTGTGCGTGCTTCTTCCAGAACCATCGCAGCCTGGATCGTTCAGGCCATCCAAGGGGCGTATAAAGCGAAGGGTCTGGCTCCACCAGAGGCAGTGACCGCTCATTCCACCAGGAGCGTCTCCACATCATGGGCGGCCGCCCGTCATGTCTCCCCAGAAGTGATCTGCAAAGCGGCCTCATGGTCGTCGATAAACACATTTATGACGCACTATTGTGTAGAACCGGCGTCTTTGTCTTCAGTTAATTTTGGTTTACATGTCTTATCTATTGACGGTGTCAATTAAACCATTTTTTTTCTTTAACCAGCATTTGCCCACCCTGGTGTGTTTGGCTAGTCATTTCCCACACGTAGGCTGCCATGGAGTCTGTCAGGAAAACGGAAAATGTATTTCATATACTTACCGTAATTTTCCTTTCCTGATGGACTCCATGGCAGCAGGAGTTCCCTCCCATTGCTGGAGTAGGCTATATTACGGAACACGGTCTCTGGCTAGAAGCAAAGATTTATGGGAGTAGGGTCCTATGAGGTATGAGAGGCGGGATTAACCCACACGTAGGCTGCCATGGAGTCCATCAGGAAAGGAAAATTACGGTAAGTATATGAAATAAATTTTCCGTTTTGTTACTCTTCTTTTTGATTGTCTATGAAACCCTGATACCTGTATAGCTGCCCCTTTACTTTTAAGGGAGCTAGGTACCTAAATTTAGGGGTTGATCTGGGTTAGTAGCCAGACCCGGATCGCTTCAATTGTTAGGTTTTGTTCTTTTGCTTTTGCCAAGTGGTGTTGCTGGTGTACAGCTCCTTGTGGCCTATGGGTGGCGCTGCCATAACAGGTCAGGGTTGAACCATTAGTGACATTACTGTACCTTTGGGTGTACCCTCAGGCAGCTCGCTGTACATTCTGGGAGAGGATACATAAGGGGCAGACTCCATCTTAAGAGGGGAGAAGGAGGGGTACCGAGGAGCAGTCCATCTGCATCTCGTGGCCCTCCAGGCCATGGGAGAGCGCATGGGTGGATCAGTCTCAGGCACCTTTAGCCTGGGGCTGCAACTCTTCATGTAGGCCCAGCACCTTTAGCTGGCCTACCATCTAAAGAGGAATTCCAGGGCACTAGAGGGTGACCCGTTCTGGAGAGGGAGCCAGGGTTACCGGTGAAGGAAGTCACCGCCTCGGATGAGGCCTGGTCACCTACAGAGGGATTCCACAAGTCCGCCACAGGCATTGTAGCATGCTTCAACTTGCACCTAGGTCCTTATGCTACAAGTGCCGGGAAGTTTGGAACTAGGCAAATGGGTTCCAATCGTATCCCTAGGAAAGTAAAGTTTGTGCATCACTCCAGCTGCTAGGATCGTGAGAGGGAACTATCCGGGTGAGCAGAGTCCACTTAGGATTGAGTGGTGATATTAAGTGCCTGAACCTGCCTCCCTGTTATTCTATTCTTCACTTTCAACTTTCCTGTCCGGTTTCAAGCATAAAGAAAATAAGCCTTCAGTCATTGAGGTTTAACCTTGTCTGGACATTGGCCTTATTGATACACAAACAACAGACTTTTCCCTACACTCTAGGGAAAGGAACCAGCCCAGGAGAGGTAACTCGCTGCGGAACACAACAATTGGGAACACCGCTTAACCTCCTCAAACAGGAGGGTACGGGCATATAGCACGGTGTGCCTTATCTTACAAGTGAGCCAGGTGAGAAAAAGGTCCGTGTGCTACACCTGTAATAGCTGTTGTAAGTTATGTTCCTGGTAGATTAACCCCTTTGCGCCTAAGAGTAAAGCAAATCTAAATTGCACAATTTTGCAACTTTGACATGTGTTAGTAAAACTGTTAATACAAACAGAGAGTTCAGTGCTGCTACCCATATAGTCCATCATCAACAGAGCTCACCAGTGCCTGATCCAGAGTTGCCCATCTGAGAGTAATGATCCATAAATGATGATCCGCGCAACCGCTGTTGCTCTAAAAACATACCATACTTTTATTCAGGAAACCACAGTAAAATACACAGGTACAGTCAGTTAGTAAAACCGTACATATCACAACTAATTTGTGTATCTAGGTGGATTATACCGTGTTTGTTTCAGGACAAATTGGGCATTCATTTGGTGGTAAACGATAATGGATATCTCCTGATTTTTTTTATCAAAGAAAAATTGGCCCAAAATAGTAAAAAAAAATATGTGTATGTTAGTTGTTGTTTGTATCTGTAGTACAGCTCAAAAACAATAGTGCACATTTAGCTTTTTTTTTATCCTACCTAAAACACACTGACACTAATACTAATTAAAAAAATCCTGTCCAAAAAAATACTGACCTTTGATCTTTGACACTGACCACTAACCCTTGATGACCTATTATTATTATTATTATTAATTTATTCTTTACACACCCTTTTTTTTTACTCTGCAAGGAGAGAGAGAGATACAATGCATCTCTCTTCTACATTCACTGAGAAAAAACACGGGGGTGGGCTTCACAGTGACTGATCACTGTGATAACCAATCAGAGGCTATCACAGCGATCAGGTGACCTTAAATCAGGAGTCCCGGGTCCCGGACGTTAGTACTGGGCATGGGGCACGCCATGTGGCACGCTCCCAGCACAAAGCAAGATACGCAAATATACAGCCCCACGGAAAAAAGCCCAGTCCGGTGAGGCCGCATATTTGTGTTAGGTCGGCGTGAAGGGGTTAATATTGCTAGGGTGATGAAGACCTACATAGGGCTTGTGAGGCCAAAAAGTACAGTATCACACTCTGTGGCACGTGCAAAAGTTTACTGCTCTCTCTTAAAAATAAAGTCCATTGTAAAATGCACCCTTTTATTTATGCTCAGAGTCTTATCAGTCTTAAACAATTGAGAGCATGCCAATTTGAAACCCCTGTAAATTATTAGTGCTGTGTATACTTAGGAGGCATTAGGTCCTAGGCCTTAATGTAATTGTTTATCTCTCACAAGATGCACTAATTCGTTTGTATGCTAAGGGTGCTGGGTTGTGCATCTGGTTTGTATAGATGATTGTTCTGGAATAAGCACGTTTTCAATAAAACAGAAATTACAATTCAAATTGTAAAAAATTTGTTACAAAAAGTATACATACTGCAGTGTACAAAGACAAAATTAGGTGATGTATTGCCATCTGCTGGCAGTTTTGTAGCATTGTTGTTGATTTTTCGGACAACAGAAGAGTAGATTATTTGATTGCTATTTTTTTTAAGCTACAAATCAAGAAGCTTGGTTCGCAATCGCCAGAGAAAAACCCTCTGACGTGCTTAAACTGTGCAGTGTAAAGTATGTATTAGAATTGAATAGAATTCAAATATCAATAGCATATGTAGTTTTTCAGGAATTTTCTGAAGCACAGCCGGGAACGAATACAACATGCAGATCAGGAGTCATGGCCGCACATGGCTCGGACAGGAATTGTGCAAGAGGTCACTCCTCATACAGGTACAGTACATGACACATCTCCTACTGATTTGTAAGAAATGTATTTAAGATAAAAATCTCCAGTACATTTATAAAATGTACATCATTAACCCTCATCTGAGGGCAAGTTTCTCAGCAATGCATGGACAGGGGTATGTTATTGTAAGAACTCCAAAGGATAGGGTGACCAGACATCCCTGGTTTCCAGGGACAGTCCCCAGATTGAGGACACTGTCCCCGTACCAAGTCTGTCCCCGGTTTTGTCCCCGGATTGGACTTGAACAGGGGCTGGGGAAATTTCAAAGACAGTCAGTGTAGAATAAAAAACAAAATTAACACCCCCCCCTCTCTCCACCGCTCCTTCTAGCTTAGGGGGGTGTATTTTTTCCATTATCTGTGCCCCTTTCTGATGATCATGTGCTGATCGAAGTGGAGGGAATATTTCTTCAGTTTCCCAGCATTTCTTCAGCATGCCCATTGCGCCCAGCTCGCATGTTCTTCTGCCTTGGCTCAAGTCCCGGCCAACCGCCTGCCTGCTTATCTCCTTGCCTTCCCTGGCAGAGTGATCTTCCTCCACTCCCCACCCAGTAGTAGCTGGGGCCCAGTAAGATTGACAGGCTGTGAGGCGGGCGGCGACGGGCAGAGTCGCTGATTGCCGCCATTACTAGTAAAAAAAAAAATATGTCCCCGGATTTCATTTTAAAAATCTGGTCACCTTGCCAAAGGAAGACAATGTTACTGGAGACAGGCTTCATTTCTAGCTAAAGGCCCAAATGTTGTGCTATTTTTTCTCCCGCTGATATACCGCAAAAAAAGCAAACAGCACACTAGTAAATAGCTCACCACCTGACATGTATTTATTACTGAACTTTTTGTTTAATTCAGGATGCTTTTTTAGATTATGCCCACACTTTCCAAATAACACTTGCTCTCACAAATAAAGAGAAGATGTATTGTCATAAGAATACCATAAACACATTCCATTGGTTGTAAATACATTTTATTGGTGTGTAAATATAGCTTCTCTATTTCTGGGAATTTATTCAACCAACAGAGATTTCCCGATGTCTCTGGCTGTAGTAAAATGATGTTTATTAAGTTTCATGGAAGCTCATCAAATGCAGGAAGTGAAATATCATCACTACATTGCGAGGTAATGAGTGTGAACAGCAGCAGAATGATGGCAGATGCTGAACAGCTTAGAAGGTGAAGGTTCTAGAGGTGGAACCCTGCACATAACCCAACATGGATAAAGAGGAAATGAATTCCAGCACATCCTTGAGCTCCAACACCTTGTCCATGTTTCTGGGGTGGAGCTGTAAAAGAAATTTACAGTTATTAAAATCAATAAAAGAACATGTTTATCAGCATATGTAAGAGGCAGATCATCCTTAGGCAGGAGCCTAGTGCCCAGTTGATGTACGGGGAGCCCAGCAACAATCTCCATGTTCCTGCAGTAACCCATGAGGATAGGGGATTTACAGTAGGTGACTTTAAACAAGGCGTGGTTGTTGGTGCCAGATGGGCTGGTCTGAGTATTTCAAAAACTTCTGATCTACTGGGATTACCCAGTGGAAGTACCAATTGAGCCTTGTTTAAAGGCCACGGCCTACCTGAGTATTGTTGCTGACCATGTCCATCCATTTATGACTACAGTGTACCCATCTTCTGATGGCTACTTCCAGCAGGATAATGCACCATGTGACAAAGCTCAAATCATCTCACCACTGGTTTCTTGAATATGACAATGAGTTCACTGTACTCCAATGGCCTCCACAGTCACCAGATGTCAACCCAATAGAACACCTTTGAGATGTGGTTCGCATTATGGATGTGCAGCTGACAAATCTGCAGCAACTGCGTGATTCTATCATGTCAATATGGACCAAAATCTCTGAGGAATGTTTCCAACACTTTGTTAAATCTATGCCACAAAGAATTAAGGCAGTTCTGAAGGCAAAAGGAGGTCCAGCCCGGTACTAGCAAGGTGTACCTAATAAAATTGCCAGCAAGTGTATATATATATATATATATATATATATATATCCAACAGGGGATGCAAATTGGAAGATAGGTCAGCAGCTTCCAGGTCCTGTACAACTCTTAAGCCTCGTACACACGACCGAGTTTCTCGTCGAAAAACGACAAGAAACTTGCTGGCAGAGCTTTCTTGCCGAGTAAATCGGTCGTGTGTACACGGCTATCAGGTTTCTCGTCAAGAAAACCGACAAGAATCTCGACGAGAAAAATAGAGAACCTGCTCTTTATTTTCTCGTTGAGATTCTTGTCAGCATGTTTCTCGACGAGAAAATTGTGTGTGTGTACACTTACCTGTCCTCCGGGAAGCCCGCGCATGCTCGAAATGACTTTGATGCACGCACGGTAGCTTCCTAGGCATAGGTAGGGTGTAGCAAGATGGCGGCGACGGCATCGAATGTGATGAGCGCATGCTCGTCGTAGTCGATTACGTCACCGCGTTCGCTCCATTCAAAGAACCGCGGGTTCTTTGAAAGGAGTGTGTGTACACTCGGCTGGGACAAGTTTCTTGTCCAAGAATCTCGTCAAGAAAAACTACGTGTTTTTTCTTGAAGAGATTCTCGGCCATGTGTACGAGGCTTCACCTAGGTTCACATTGCTGCGGGTTAGAAATCATGCAAGTTCAGCTGAACTCAACATGATTTCAACCCGGCAATGCAATCTGACTTTGGGGGCTATTTGACAGACATATGTGCGGGTTCCTGTAGAAATGTCTATACAACTCGCCCTCCGAAGTTGCCAAAAGTAGTACAAGAGATACTTTTGGAAATCGGTGCGGCGCTGCACCGATTCGGTCGGTGCCATTGCCGGAAATAGCCGCCGATATGGCATGTGATTTGACATGTCAAATCGCATGCAAAATCCTACCAACGTGAACCTAGGCTAAAAGTGTTAGCAACATTTTTTTATATACAGTGGGGCAAAAAAGTATTTAGTCAGCCACCAATCGTGCAAGTTCTCCCACTTAAAAATATGAGAGAAGCCTGTAATTGTCATCATAGGTATACTTCAACTACGAGAGACAAAATGTGGAAACAAATCCAGACAATCACATTGTCTGATTTGGAAAGAATTTATTTGCAAATTATGGTGGAAAATAAGTATTTGGTCAATATCAAAAGTTCATCTCAATACTTTGTTAAATATCCTTTGTTAGCAATGACAGAGGTCAAACGTTTTCTGTAAGTCTTCACAAGGTTGTCACACACTGTTGCTGGTATGTTGGCCCATTCCTCCATGCAGATCTCCTCTAGTGCAGTGATGTTTTGGGGCTGTCGCTGGGCAACACGGACTTTCAACTCCCTCCAAAGGTTTTCTATGGGGTTGAGATCTGGAGACTGGCTAGGCCACTCCAGGACCTTGAAATGCTTCTTACGAAGCCACTCCTTCGTTGCCCGGGCGGTGTGTTTGGGATCATTGTCATGCTGAAAGACCCAGCCACGTTTCATCTTCAATGCCCTTGCTCATGGGAGGAGCTTTGCACTCAAAATCTCACGAGACATGGCCCCATTCATTCTTTCATGTACACGAATCAGTCGTCCTGTTCCCTTTGCAGAGAAACAGCCCCAAAGCATGATGTTGCCACCCCCATGCTTCACCGTAGGTATGGTGTTCTTTGGTTGCAACTCAGCATTCTCTCTCCTCCAAACACGTTGAGTTGTGTTTCTACCAAACAGTTCTACTTTGGTTTCATCTGACCATATGACATTCTCCCAATCCTCTTCTGGATCATCCAAATGCTCTCTAGCAAACCTCAGACGGGCCCGGACATGTACTGGCTTAAGCAGGGGGACACGTCTGGCACTGCAGGATCTGAGTCCTTGGCGGCGTATTGTGTTACTGATGGTAGCCTTTGTTACGTTGGTCCCAGCTCTCTGCAGGTAATTCACTAGGTCCCCCCGTGTGGTTCTAGGATTTTTTCTCACCGTTCTTGTGATCATTTTGACCCCACGGGGTGAGATCTTGCGTGGAGCCCCAGATCGAGGGAGATTATCAGTGGTCTTGTATGTCTTCCATTTTCTAATTATTGCTCCCACAGTTGATTTCTTCACACCAAGCTGCTTGCCTATTGCAGATTCAGTCTTCCCAGCCTGGTGCAGGTCTACAATTTTGTTTCTGGTGTCCTTCGACAGCTCTTTAGTCTTCACCATAGTGGAGTTTGGAGTGTGACTGTTTGAGGTTGTGGACAGGTGTCTTTTATACTGTTAACAAGTTCAAACAGGTGCCATTAATACAGGTAATGAGTGGAGGACAGAAGAGCCTCTTAAAGAAGAAGATACAGGTCTGTGAGAGCCAGAAATCTTGCTTGTTTGTAGGTGACCAAATACTTATTTTCCACCATAATTTGCAAATAAATTATTTCCAAATCAGACAATGTGATTGTCTGGATTTCTTTCCACATTTTGTCTCGCATAGTTGAGGTATACCTATGATGACAATTACAGGCCTCTCTCATCTTTTTAAGTGGGAGAACTTGTACAATTGGTGGCTGACTAAATACTTTTTTGCCCCACTGTATACAGGCATTCCTATACATATACAACTCAAAAAACGAACAGCACAAACATTTCTAAAAAATTAGAGCTTCCACATATTCCACACACACAAGAAACATTTACTTTGGCCTCTTAAAAGTGAAACCCTTTTTACATTTTGGATGGGGTGGGAAATGGTTACAACTTCTATCTGTGTCTTAGACCGGTTGTCTGTGTCACTTTTTAGGAATTTCCCCCTTATAACTACTGTTACCAGGACAGAAAGTGAAGGGCAACCTAAAATATTACAGCTCTTACTAGAAAAGAGTAGGAGGGAATTAAACACCATATCCGGTGTCCGCTTTTAAAGGTGAGATGTCCCCTCAATTTAGGGTGATTGCATGTTACTTATTTCCAGGCTCAGAGGTGGTTGACGCCACGCCAGCTTAAGCCAGGAAAGGTGGTTTCCGACAATGGCACCAACCTCCTCTCCGCCCTCTGACAAGGACAACTGACCCATGTGGCCTGTTTGGCTCACGTCCTTAACTTGGTGGTGCAGCGGTTCTTGGGCAGGTACCCGGGCTTACAGGAGGTCTTGAAGCAGGCCAGGAAACTGTGGGCATATCCACCGGTCATATAATGCCAGTGCTCGGCTGGCTGACCTGCAAAAGGATTACAACCTGCCCAAGAACCGCCTAATCTGTGACATGCCCACCAGGTGGAACTCTACGTTGGCCATGCTGCAGCGGCTGCACACGCAGCAGAGGGCCATCAATGAGTATCTGTTGCAATATGGCACCAGGACAGGGTCAGGGGAGCTTGGATTTTTTCCCCACACCAGTGGGCCATGATCAGGGATGCATGCACTGTCCCGGCACCATTTGAGGAGACCATGAGGATTCGTGGAATAATGGACAGGGCACTTGAGGCAGAACAGAGGCAGGAAGAGGAGGACTTCCTTACCTCTCAAGGCCCCCTTTATCCAGACAGTGTTCCTGCTGGCCCGGCTATCACACAGGAAGAGGAGGCGTAGGAGGATTGTGTCAGCATGGAGGTGGAGACTAGCACTCAGCATCAGCAGCAGTCTTCAAGGGATCAATTACAGTGCCAAGACACCCGTGGACTGGTACGTGGCTGGGAGGAGGTGACTGCGGATCATGTCGTCCTCAGTGACCCAGAGGACTCCGGACCGAATGCCTCAGAAAACCTATGCTGCATGGCCTCCCTGATCCTGCAAAGCCTGCGGAAGGATCCTAGTATTCGTGTGATCAATTAGAGGGATCATTACTGGCTGGCAGCCCTCCTTGATCCACATTACAAGGGTATGGTTGCGGACCTTATCTTGCCGTCGCAGAGGGAGCAGAGGATGAAGCATCTTCGGGAGGCCTTGCAGAAAGGTCTGTGCAACGCGATCCCAGAGACTGGGAGGTTACAAATTCCTGGTCCTGGACAACGTTTTGCTGAGGCTTCGGTCAGTCAAAGAAGGAGCGGTGGAGAAGGTGGCCGTCTGACCGATGCGTTCAGACAATTTTTTAGTACGCAGCCCCAAGGTATGAGCAGTTCCAGCAACCATCGCCAGCGTCTGGTTTACATGGTGCAGGAATACCTAGGGGCAAGATCAGACTTGGACACCTTTCCCATGGAAAATCCTCTGGGTTACGAGGTCTTGAGGATGGATCACTTGCCAGAGCTTGCACAGTGTGCAATTGAGCTACTGGCCTGTCCTGCATCCAGCGTTCTTTCGGAACGCACATTCAGTGCTGCTGGAGGCTTTGTAACCGATCACAGGGTGCGCCTGTCCACCGACTCGGTTGATCGACTGACCTTCATAAAAATGGATCAGTCTTGGATCACCACCAGCTACCAAGCACCTGATGCTGATGTAACCGAATATTTTTTTGGGAAATGTCAGATCCCTTCAAGACTGCCTATGCTGATGCTAAGTGACTATCCTGTTATGCTGCGTGACTATCCTCTTCCTCCTCAATGATCATGCTGATAGCTTGAAAGAACATTTTTGGTTCTGGGCACCGTTCAGGGGCGTGTATTTACAATTTTTGATGCAATGCTTTGCAGCAGGGCTCATTGCTGTGCTCCAACTACAGTATCTGTGAGGGGTTGCAGTGTTGTGGCACCAGCACCAGTGCCTAAGGCCCAATTTTTCAGCCCCTGTTTAACAGGGGCATGTAAATACAATTTTTGATGCAATACTTTGCAGCAGGGCTCATTGCTGTGCTCCTAATAGAGTATCTGTGAGGGGTTGCGGTGTTGTGGCACCAGCACCAGTGCCTAAGGCCCAATTTTTCTGCCCCTGTTTAACAGGGGCTTGTAATTACTATTTTTGATGCAATACTTTGCAGCAGGGCTCATTGCTGCACTCCAAGTACAGTATCTGTGAGGGGTTGCAGTGTTGTGGCACCACCACCAAAGGCCCAAGTTTTCTGCCCCTGTTCAACAGGGGCATGTAATTACAAATCTTGATCTAATAATTCACAGCAGGGCCCATTCCTGCGCTCACCAAGAGTAACTGTGAGGGCTTACAGTGTTATGGCAACACCACCACTACCACCACCAAAGGCCCAATTTTTCTGCCCCTGTTCAACAGGGGCATGTAATTACAATTCTTGAACTAATAATTCACAGCAGGGCCCATTCCTGCACCCACCAAGAGTAACTGTGAGGATTTACAGTGTTGTGGCGCCAGCACCACCACCAAAGGCCCAATTTTTCTGCCCCTGTTCAACAGGGGCATGTAATTACAATTCTTGATCTAATAATTCACAGCAGGGCCCATTCCTGCGCCCACCAAGAGTAACTGTGAGGACTTACAGTGTTGTGGCACCAGCACCACCACCAAAGGCCCAATTTTTCCTACCACTATTCAACAGGGGCATGTAATTACAAATCTTGATCTAATAATTCACAGCAGGGCCCATTCCTGCGCTCACCAAGAGTAACTGTGAGGGCTTACAGTGTTATGGCAACACCACCACTACCACCACCAAAGGCCCAATTTTTCTGCCCCTGTTCAACAGGGGCATGTAATTACAATTCTTGAACTAATAATTCACAGCAGGGCCCATTCCTGCACCCACCAAGAGTAACTGTGAGGATTTACAGTGTTGTGGCGCCAGCACCACCACCAAAGGCCCAATTTTTCTGCCCCTGTTCAACAGGGGCATGTAATTACAATTCTTGATCTAATAATTCACAGCAGGGCCCATTCCTGCGCCCACCAAGAGTAACTGTGAGGACTTACAGTGTTGTGGCACCAGCACCACCACCAAAGGCCCAATTTTTCTGCCCCTGTTCAACAGGGGCATGCAATTACAATTCTTGATCT
The DNA here is from genome assembly GCA_029206835.1 of Rana muscosa. NCBI lineage: Eukaryota > Metazoa > Chordata > Amphibia > Anura > Ranidae > Rana > Rana muscosa. The sequence goes on from CM055118.1 coordinate 214,703,672, forward strand.
AATATTTCACAGCTGGGCCCATTCCTGTGCCCACCAAGAGTAACTGTGAGGACTTATAGTGTTGTGGCAACACCACCACCACCACCAAAGGCCCAATTTTTCTGCCCCTATTCAACAGAGGCATGTAATTACAATTCTTGATCTAATATTTCACAGCTGGGCCCATTCCTGCGCTCACCAAGAGTAACTGTGAGGACATACAGTGTTGTGGCACCAGCACCACCACCAAAGGCCCAATTTTTCCTACCACTATTCAACAATGGCATGTAATTACAATTCTTGATATAATAGTTCACAGCAGGGCGTTCCAGCGCCCACCAAGAGTAACTGTGAGGGCTTACAGTGTTGTGGCAACACCTAAGGGCCAAATTTCTGCAGAGTATATACGGCAGGCCCCTACTTTCAAACATCCAACTTACAAACGACTCCTACTTGCAAACGGAAGGAGACAACAGGAAGTGAGAGAAAATCTACCGCTAGGAAGGGAAAATCTCTCCTGTAAGAGTTAATATGGGAAAAAGGTGTCTCCTCTCCACTGATGCTTTATCACCAATCCTTGTTTCAATAAAAACCCCAAATTTTAAAAAAACATTTGTCATTGGGACGGAAAGTGAGGTGAAATTTTCTGAACAGGTGCACAGACAGCAAAAAAAATGTTACAGGGCTGATAACCCTTCCCTATGTTTTCCATAAAGCTTAAAAATAGATTTTTTGGCTGGAGCTACACTTAAAAAATTTACCTGTTCCAAATTACAAACAGATTCTACTTAAGAACAAACCTACAGTCCCTGTCTTGTTTGCACCGCCTGTATACTGCTGTTCAGCGTATATAGGGCATTTTTTTAATTTGGGTGCGGGGTTCCCCTTGATATCCATTCAAGACCCAAAGGGTCTGGTAGTGGGCTGGGGGTGGGGGTGTACCCATGCCATTATTCTAAAGCCGCAAGCAGTTTTAAATGACTTTTTTTCCTTTAGAAATGTCATTTTGTGCAGGGACAGTTCTAAACACGGGAAACACGTGCCACTTCACAGGCATACTTTAGACACCCCCCAGGTATGATATTTAAAGGAATATTTCACTTTTTATTTCACTTTAAGCATCATTAACCACTTAACGACCGGCCACAGCATATATACGTCGGCAGAATGGCAATGTACAGGCACAATCACGTACCTGTATATCCCCTTTAACTGCCTGCCTGCCCGACCCTGCCGCCATCCCCGTGAGTCGGACCGCGATCGCCGCGGGGATCCCCGCAATCGTCTCACGGAGGGATGGAGCGGAGAGATGTTAGTGTAAACACAACATCTCCCCGCTCGCCTACTGACACTGTCACTGATTTCCGCTCTGTGTAATCAGAGCGGAGATCAGTGACGTGTCACTCGTAGCCATGCCCCCACACAGTAGTAATCACTCCCTTAGGCACACTTAACCCCTTCAGCGCCCCTAGTGGTTAACCTCGTCACTGCCAGTGTCATTTTCACTGGCAGTGACGCTGTAAAAATGACAATGGTCCCAAAAATGTGTCAAAAGTGTCTGATGAGTCCGCCATAATGTCGCAGTCATGGAAAAAAACGCTGATCGCCGCCATTACTAGTAAAAAAAAAAATTTCATAAATTTTTTATAAAAATGACAAACTCTCCCCTATTTGTAAACGCTATAACTTTTGTGCAAACCAATCAATAAACGCTGATTGCAATTTTTTTTACCAAAAATATGTAGAAGAATACGTATCTGCCTAAAATGAGGAAAAAAAATGTTTTTTTATATATTTTTTGGGGATATTTATTATAGCAAAAAGTAAAAAATATAGCATTTTTTTCAAAATTGTCGCTCTATTTTTGTTTATAGCGCAAAAATAAAAACTGCAGAGGTGATCTAATACCACCAAAAGAAAGCTCTATTTGTGGGAAAAAAAGGACGTAAATTTTGTTTGGGAGCCATGTCGCACGACCGCGCAATTGTCAGTTAAAGCGACGCAGTGCCGAATCGCAAAAAGTGGCCTGTCATTAACTAGCCAAAATGGTTCGGGGCTTAAGTGGTTAAAATCACTGCTCCCGAAAAAACTTCAGTTTTTAAAACGTTTTTTTGCATTGATACATGTCCCCTTAATAGGGTTCTAAAGTTTGCGCAAACTTTCGGTCCGTTCGCAGGTTCTGGTGCGAACCGAACCGGGGGGTGTTCGGCTCATCCCTAATATTCAGTAGATAAGTCTGAAAGGACAGGCTACTTACGTGTGAACTCACGAGCCAAGTAGGTTGGGACTCCCCAGCACAGTCCCTGAACAGCAGCACCATACTGGGCAAGGTCATATATTTGTTGGTTAGTGATAAAGTATTGTTTTTTAAGTTCTTCCAGCTCCTTCTTTTGCTCCTGCAATGGAAAAGGGAACACATTTCAATTCTATTTTCTTATTTCATTACACACAACCTAAAAAACTGGTGTGATCAATTAGTGCCTGTAGGTCTATTATAAATTGTGAACAATTTTCTCTCATTTGAATTAAAATAATGTTGAGCGAACTAATAAAATGCATCAAATTTTTAAATGACTGCTACAATAGTCATTAATGGGCAGTTAAAAATTAACAGGTTTAGCAGTTTAACTTTATTTCTGGCAGTTCTGTGACGAATCTGTCCTGTGAAATGTGTGCCAGAACTGGATCACTGACAGACTTATGCCTTGTACACACGGTCGGATTTTCCGTCGAAATAAACTCCGACGGGTTTTTCCGACGGAATTTCGCTCAAGCTGTCTTGCATACCCACTGTCACACCAAATTCTGACCGTCAAGAACGCGGTGACGTACAACACTACAACACTACGACGAGCCAAGAAAAATTAAGATCAATGCTTCTGAGCATGCGTCGACTTGATTCTGAGCATGCGTGTTTTTTCCATACAGACGAACGGAATTTCCGATATAAATTTTTTCCGTGGGAGAAAAAAGAGAACATGTTCACTTTCTAAGTCTGTCGGAATTTCCGATGGAAAAAGTCAGATGGGGCAAACACACGGTTGTAATATGTGATGAAAAAATGTTTTCCTCTGAAATTCTGACCGTGTGTACGTGGCATAAGACTGACTAACAAAGCAACAGCCATACCACTGCTAAACAAAAAACGAATAGCACACATTTAAATGCACTTAGTGTACATCAAAATGTGTCCAAGTCACATGACCATCTCTCTTCCAATTGCAGAACTCTCTGCTGCATTATTCATAGAGAACTCCATTGGGCACTGTAGGCTCCATACTGTGGCTCCATACTGTGGCCAAAAATTGATTGACTTAAGCCCTGTACACACGATCGGTTTTACAGATGAAAACCGTCCGATGGATTGTTTTCATCAGATCATGTATGGGACCCATCAGTCTTTTTTCCATCGGTTTTAAAAAATAGAACATGTTTTAAATTTTTCCGATGGATAAAAAACCGATCGAAAACTCCAATCGTCTATGGGCAAGTCCATCGGATAAAAAACCCATGCATGCTCAGAATCAAGTCGACGCATGCTCAGAAGCATTGAACTTAATTTTTCTCGGCTCATCGGAGTGTTTTACGTCACGGCGTTTGGAACGGTCGGTTTTTTGACTGATGGTGTGTAGGCAAGACTGATGGAAGTCAGCTTCATCGGATTTCCGATGGACAAAACCATCGGATTAGAATCCATAGGATATCTGATCGTGTACACAAGGCTTTACTCAACACTAGCAATTAGATAGAAAGAACTATATAGTAGTGGATAATACAGATGTTTTCATTGCACAGATGGTTCACCTCCTTCTATTCTATCCATATCATTAATTGGAGTATGGTTCACTATTTCCCACACACTTACCCTCTTATGCATCATATCCTCAAAGATGCCCAGTCCAGGGAAAGTGTCAATATCCATGTGTGCGAGTATGCAGATACCTCTGTATGGCATGTGGTAAGCCACTATGTTCTGGGGAAAGGTGAAACAAATGTGATTATTACATTGCCTATGTTGCATCCAAATCAAGTGCACCAGTCATAAGAGAAATATGTGGCCTGCCATTGCTCACCCCATACTAAATTGCTAGTGGCCTGACTGGATCTGGATAAAGACACTTGTAAATTACAAACATGGAACAAGCATGCAGCAGATGAAAGTCTCTTTTCTGGGCCAGTGCATTCAATTATTGAAGCCAAAGCTTCAACAGAGAAGTAGAATATTCAGAAGGAGAAGTCAACAATTGCAGCTAACATTTGTCTCTGAAGCCCCATACACACTATCAGTTTTCTTGCAGGTTTTTCTCTTCAGGTTTACCAAAACCATCTAATATGAGGTCAAACCTTAAGAGTTTCAATTCGTATGCAATCAGGCAGGCCCTTGCACTACATGGTTTTGGTAAACCTGAAGATAAAAACCTGCAAGAAAACTGATAGTGTGTTTTTTTTACATTTGGTCAGTACAGAAAACATATATGTCTAAATGCACTTAAATGCAGAAGTCTGCTTTATGAAAACTTTAATTCTATTAAATAATATGTAAACCAAATGATGTGTCAAAAACTGTAAAGCAAGAAACAGAAAAATTGCATCAAAGTAGTGCTAATAATCAGTTAATGAAAACTGACTTGTAAATATATAACCAGGAATATCTCCGATAGATTTACGATGAAAGAGCTGTGGTTGTAGTCTGAGATGATACCACTATGGGGCGCTGTCCTCTTCTATCACTAGAGCTGAGCGAAGACACTCCCTCCTCCTCCTGGCAGCCGACACGAATAGTGGTATCATCTCAGACTACAACCACTCTTTCATCGTAAATCTATCGGAGATATTCCTGGATGACGGAATTTTGCTGAGAAGCACAGAGTGAGCAGTTCGTTTGGATATTGTTGAGGCACAACATTCTCATCATTGTGGTGAGTTTAAACCCCTAAGGGGTGTGTGGAGCGTATGTGTGAAGTTATCTATGGTGAAAGGTCACCCATCGCTTGAAAAGTGATTCTGACCAACTTTTATCACTTCTCATAGACTCTTATTGGATATCTAATACTGACTTTTTGCGCTCAGTTAGTGTGTTCTTTTGCTCTATATATCTATTTTTTCTATTTTATATCTACTTTATATGGTTATATATTTACAAGTCAGTTTTCATTAACTGATTATTAGCGCTGCTTTGATGCAATTTTTCTGTTTCTTGCTTTACAGTTTTTGACACATCATTTGGTTTACATTTTCTATTATTTTAAATGGCTGCTGACGGACACCTAGTGCCCATTCATTTATTTCATTTATTACATTCACAGATTATCTTTACTGTTGTAGATCTTATTATTGTGCCTTAGCGCTGAGATAGGAGGAGCTAGGCAGTGCGATTTAGAGATTTTTTTCCTCCTTTTTTTACCTATTAAATAATATATTAATAAAATAATAAAATGGCAATGCACTGTAGCTAAAGACATATAATAGGTATATGTGAGCTGTTTAAAGGATAAGTTCACTTTTGAAAATAAATAATAAATACACATTTTTTTGCAGGTTAAAAAAAAAAGTGCAATTATTTGTATTTTTTTTTCTAAGGAGCCTGCAGAGCGGGTGCAATCTCAGGCCCCTGCAGACTCTCAAGATAGCTGTCTGTCCATACATGGTACGGGCAGGCAGTTACCTGAGATCAGGAAGATCAATGGACTATGAGAGCGCTCACCAGCACCCCAGTAGTTCATTGAGAACTACAAGCTGTCCGCTACAATGAATGGCGGTACTTGTAGGCAGTCATTCACAGGAAACTGTGAATGAATGACAGGGCCTTGTGACTGGAGCCCCGCAGGACCACGCTATTTTCAAATTGTGACAGCGGGTGTAGGAAGAAGATCCCTCACCCACTGTCACAGGGAGGTGGGATCAGAGTGAAAAGGCTGCAGATCCTGGAACATATTACATGTTCCACCCTAAAAACAGGTGAAACATATCACATGTTCAAAGGTGAACTTATGCTGGCTATACATTATACGAAAAAGCAGACGAAATTCGGTCATTTAGACAGTTTGCTAGTTTTTTGGCCAGTTAATGGGCACAAAACCGATAATCGTTGGGAAGTTTTTGAGCCAACAAAACAAAGGACAAGTTTGGAATTTTTCTGCCGAACGAACGATAAATTGAAAGGTTAATGTGTTTCCCGTCCGAACTGTTTGCACTAGGTATATGTAAAAAAACGAACAAAAAAATGCAATTATTTATGTCCATTGAATGATTTATCGGTAATTACATGATGGCACTATCGTTTGTGCTCATGGCCGAATGTTTGTTTTTTCGAAAATGAGTTTGGCCGATTTTTCATATAGTGTATGGCCAGCATAATCCTTTAATCAGCCAAAGGATTTTTAATTCTTTTTAGCCAGTCTTGTCATATTAGCTTTCCTTCCAAACAAAACCAACAGGTTAGTGCCTTCATTTTCCTCCACTGCATTTAAGTAAATACAACTTGGTCACCAATCTGCCCCAACTTGCTACCTGAGCAATGAAGAATAAGTACCATACTGAATAGGCCACCCCTCTACTCTTACCTACTGTAAGTATGTTCAGACAGCACTGTGCAAAGCAATAGAGCTTATTGCAGTCTTTTTCAACCCTTTCACCCTAGAGGAACCCTTAAAATAATTTTCAAGTATTTGGAAACCCCTGCTAGAAATAAATCATTGGCAGTCAGTGAGAACAATGCCCTGTACATTGGTGGCCAGTGGCACGAATGTCCCACTTACAGTGTTGGTCAGAATGCCATTCTTAGAGACAGCTAAAAAGATCATTGGTGTCATGCAGATGGCTCTGCCAATAAAATTTGGCCCTGGGACCATCAAATGGGAGGTGAATCAGCCACAAGTCAAGGAACCTCTAACAACCTCTGAAGGAACCCTGGTTGAGAATTGCTGCCTTTTTGGTTCAGCGTTCTCTCTGTCAGTATGTGCTCTTGTGCAGATACAGTAATTACAGAAAGCTGAATCTAAAGACAACTTCAGATACGTATGCATTAGTATTTTAGAATATATTTAGTAGTTTTTCAAAAATACATAACTGGACGAATTCTTGCAACTTTTAAAGCGTCTTGTATGTGATGTCAGAAGCATCAGCAGACTCAGAGATGTCACTCAAGTGACACTCTATAGCAGTGTTTCTCAACTCCAATCCTCAAGGCGCCCCAACAGGCCTTCGAGGACTGGAGTTGTGAAACACTGCTCTATAGTATTCTCCTTCGATCCTCCACCTGGCAGCTACATAAAAGGTTATATAGGGAGGTCACGGTGAAGGGAGGAGTGAAGTAGCTGGGTCAGCACACAGAGCAATTAGAATGTGCAAGGAAAATTGATGCTTCTGAAGTTGTAAAATTTTCTAGCAAGCTCAAAGGCACATTGCAGGTAATTAATAAATAGTTTATCGAAAGGAAAAACACTGCGAGGAAACATTTAAAATACATATTTGTTTGTGCTATCACAATAATTTTTAACGTTTGTGATAGGGTTTCGTTTACATGGATAAGGAAGTGTGCTTTAAACTTGCAACATTCCTTATTTTTTTTCTATAATTCGTTTTTAATGTCACTGCACTGAATGCAAATCAATGTTTCTTTTCAATTTGCACTGACTTGCATTCACCGATGACAGGCAGAGCATGGATATTCACTTGAATATGAACTGTACAAGACAAGTCAGCTTTGTTTGCCATCAAATGCATCTGACTGCGATTGTATTTATAGAGTACTAAGCCCTAAAAACTCTGCTACCAAGACCTAATATGTCCTAATGGCAGACTACTGTCTTTATGAGCAAATTTTCCCACCTAAATATTACTTAGAAACTATATTCATGCTGTAAATGTTACTAAACAATATTCTGCCTCATACCTGTTTGTAATCAAAGACAGCGTTGGATGTCTGTCGTCCAGAATAGACATTAAACACAGCGATCTTGTATTGCTGGTTAATGTTAACAGTATGGTAGACCGTCTCTCCGTTGTATCCATTGTTCACATATTGGAATGACTGTAAGACATAGTTGTAATACAATATAATGTAAGTTTGAACAGATGTACGATATAAAGTACATCAATGTCTACTGTTAAGGCCTCATGCACACAGCGCTCAAAGCGGCAGTAAACCACATCCAAAAAAAAGAAAAAATTGGGCCCCGGGCAGTTTAAGTCATGTAGCGCCCATCCCAAATGGTTGGGACGCTATGTTTAAATTTAGGGGTATGTCTGAGCCATAGTTAGACTCAGACTTGTTTAATTGTGTTAAAATTCGGTTTCTGCTCTGATTGTGACGCTGCCTGGTAGTCATTCCCCTTGGTCGGTAGGTGGCACTGCCGCCACAGACTCAGGTTGGAATACAGGCATGACACAGCACATTTGTTGTCCTCTCTTGGCAGCCGTGAGTGGGCGTGGTTAGCCCGCTGTGCATGCAGGGAGGGGGTACATAAGGGGCAGACGCCATTGATTTGGGGTCCTTCTGGTGCGCCTCGTGGCCCTCATGGCACGGGGTGCATGTGTGTGTTCTGGTCCCGGGCACCTTCAGCCTGAGGCTACATCTCTGCTCGCCAGGCCCAGCCCTGCTGCTTTGGGCCTACATTTCTGAGGGGTATCCCAAGCTGTCCATCCATGGGAAGGAGGCTCATATTTTATTACTGGATGAGCGCGGAAGACTTGTAACCCTTCTGGATCCAAGTTTTTATCTGTGACACTCTGAGATAGGAACTTGACTTTGCAGTTTGCTTTCCTGTCCTTTCACAGAGAGGAGCACCCTGGAATAAGTAATTTTTGTTCTCTACTGAGAAGAGGTTCATTACTCTAAAAGAGGAAGAGACAGAGAGTGGTTTTTGTTTTTTTTCTCTCTGAAAGGAACAGTTTTTCCTCTGAATGAACTCTGGGGATTAGTCAGTTAGGATATTGTGGTGAGAGAACGTCGTGGTCAACAATGGGATGTTTCTTTGTATTTGTGTTGTAACCCCTGCGCAACCAGTAAAAGGACGTTGTGACTCTGCTGACATTAGGTGGCAGCGGTCTGCAGAAATAGAGAGACTTTATTGCTATTACAGCACTTAGGATTAGGGAAACCTTTTATGCTAGGCTTAGCATTTAAAACTTAAAATAAGGGAACTGCTTCCTCTCGGGGAAACAGTTTGATTCTCTGTACATAGAATGTGATTAGTGGTTAGGATGTTTGCATTTTCCATGCATGTTGTCTGTGTTTTCTTACAGGTACCAGAGCTACTATCAAGACCACCAGAGAATGGGGTGGGGTAGATAGTTAGTGATGGGTGGTGGTGTATATTTGCATATGTAAAGTTGAAATGTCATATCTGGAGAGCTATGTAATTTGTTGTAATGTTATCTTGTGTGCTTTTCTTCCTTTTCTCTCCCTCTCCAAATTTTGGTTCAGGTACAGCCGATTTTTTTTTTAAAAAACCTTCAGGATAGAAGGATTTGGTTCCTCAGCCACTGGGGACGTTGTATTTTGTGGAAGGGGGTGTGTGTAGCGCCCATCCCAAATGGTTGGGAAGCTATGTTTAAATTTAGGGGTATGTCTGAGCCATAGTTAGACTCAGACTTGTTTAATTGTGTTGAAATTCGGTTTCTGCTCTGGTTGTGACGCTGCCTGGCAGTCATTCCCCTTGGTCGGTAGGTGGCACTGCCACCACAGACTCAGGTTGGAATACAGGCATGACACAGCACATTTGGTGTCCTCTCTCGGCAGCCGTGAGTGGGCGTGGTTAGCCCGATGTGCATGCTGGGAGGGGGTACATAAGGAGCAGACGCCATTCATTCGGGGTCCTTCTGGTGTGCCTCGTGGCCCTCATGGCACAGGGTGTGTGTGTGTTCTGGTCCCGGGCACCTTCAGCCCGAGGCTACATCTCTGCTCGCCAGGCCCAGCCCTGCTGGTTTGGGCCTACATTTCTGAGGGGTATCCCAAGCTGTTCATCCATGGGAAGGAGGCTCTTGAAGAGGGAGCCAGGGGAGGACCTACCCCAGAGGAGACTGGCAAGGCGCCGATGTCTCGGGAGAGGCCTGGAAACTCGTTCAAGGAGGGATACACTCAAAAGTTCTATTATTGCTTGTCGGGAGGTTTGGGACATTTAAAATCCTGTGGCAGAGGATTCCCGGACGCATCCCAAAGCTCATCAGGTCTGTGGCAGAGACCCAAGTTCATCAGGTCTGTGGCAGAGACCCAAGTTCATCAGGTCTGTGGCAGAGACCCAAGCTCATCAGGTCTGTGGCAGAGACCTTTATTCATCTATAGCAGTTTGTGGCAGAAACTGTCTAAATCTTATCACTGCATCATTCCGGCTGCTGGGACCGTGAGAGGTAACTGTCCGGGTGAGCAATACCCACTCAGGCTTGAGTGGCGAATAGACTAACTTTATTGCATCTTATGTACTGCGTGCCTGAACCTTCCCCTATACTTCTCTCGTTTACTGCTTTCTCCTGAAGTTCCCACAGCAAAGAAAATTAAGCCTTACTGTTTAGGTTTTACATCTGTGTGGACATTGGCTTTTCTAAAGACTCTCTACAAACTTTTTACCCTGACAACGGAAGCCATGGAGGTAGTTTGCATGACACAAAACCAGCAGCTCCTTCGGGGGTAAGTGCTACAGTCATAATGTGCTTGTATGCATAACATACTAGCACATTATGACAGACTTACCTGAGAACAAAGCTCTTTAGCAGTGCATTGTCACCGCTGAAAGCCCTTCCATCTTCACCCGGTCTTCTTTCCAGGTTTGCAGGCTTCGGCTATCTGATTGGCTGAGCCGGTGATGACATCGCTGTTTACGGTACAGCTCTGAGGGAAATGCATTGGTTATGCTGTTCCTTCAGAGCGCATGCACCGGTGACGTCACCAGCTGCGTCTAAAGTAAATATCTCCTAAACAGTGCACGTTTAGGAGATAATTACAGTACCTATAGGTAAGCCTTATTATAGGCTTGCCTATAGGAAAAAATCATACATGGAAGTTTACTTCCACTTTAAAAAATGCCACTTATACAGGTGTTCAGCGTTTTTTTTTTTTTAATACTGAAAAAACACCTCTATGCTGGCTTATATGGCCATGTACACATAGATGTTTACAGGAGTATTTGAAGAGGAGTGCTTACAAGCAAAAAAAAAAAACACCAACATTCTAATAGGAGCTTTTATACAGAAAAAAACGCATCTAAATGTGTGCGCATGCACGTAAATGCATTCCAATGGCCAGAATAAATTAATATTTATGCTCAAACACTATACACACATAAACATATTGTAACGTTAGAGGTGTTTTTTCTAGCAGAATACATACTGCATATTATTCTCATAAGCATAAGCATGTGCGTGAGGCCTAATACTGACTTGGTGTAGTAAGCTATAGACAACTGTGGTTTATCAAAGTGGTGCATGTACCTGTACATGATGGTTGTGTATATAAGAATCACGCAATGTCACTAAACAATTCTCAATTGCACAGACAAAAGCAGCACACTTTGCATGGGGAGATTGTGAAATGAACAGCTGCATCATTTGAAAAAATGTTTGTACTTTTGAAATGGAGGTCATAAAAAAAAACCCAGACCCATATATTGATACTTTTAAAAAAGAAAAGGGAAAGCCACAAAATGAAAATAGTCCAAAAAATATATATTAGACATAAAGGGAAGAATTTACTAAAACTGGTGCACATTGAATCTGGTGCAGCTGTGAATAGTCACCAATCAGCTTCTAGGTGTCAAAATTTCAATGAAAAACTGACGTTAGAAGGTGATTGGTTACTATGAACAGCTGCACAAAATGTGCACCAGTTTTAATAAATCTCCTTAAGCCCTGGTACACACTGGTGCGTTTTAACATGCGATTTGGCATGTCAAATCGCACGTCAAAACGACGGCATTTGCCGCAAATTGCCGGAAATGGCACCGTCCTAATCAGTGCCACGCCACATCTGCGGAGCTGCACCGATTTCAAAAAGTAGTTTCTGTACTACTTTTTGCGATTTTGGCCCGCGATTTACAGTGACATCTGTGCAGAAACCTGCACAGATGTCTCTGTAATCGTCGCCGAAATCGGGACTGACCAGCGGGAGTGAAATCGTGCGAGTTCAGCTGAACACGCACGACTTCACTCTCGCAGCCCAGTGTGAACCTGGGCTTAATGTTCTTTAGAAACATCAACATGTTTCAGGGGTCCAAAGGGCCCCCTTCTTAAAGAGTTTTCAACTTTTAGAGTAAGGAAAATCTGTACTCAAGTCTCCCTCGGTATAAAAGTTTTCAGCTCTGATGAATTAGGCCCTTTAAACCTCTGAAATGGATTGGAATTTCTAAGGTATTTTGCAACTAATAAGCTTTCTTTGGACTAAAAGAACCTTGTTTGGCACCACCTTCTCTATTTTAGTGGTAGTAAAGGCTCTTTTTCTATTTATATCTACAGGTTACCTATAATTAGGCTTACCTGTAGGTACAGTAAATATCTCCTAAGCGTGCACTGTTTAGGAGAAATTTACTTTAGCAGCACTGGTGATATCACCGGTGCATGCGCATTGGGCTCTGAATGGATGGCGTGCCATCCATAGAGAGAGCAGTGTCGCAGCTGTGACTCCAGCACGCAATGAGTTAGCTAGAGCTAATGCATGTGAAATATTTGACACTGCATATCAAAATGAGCATGACTCTTTCACCAGTTCTAACATTATAACTCAAATCCTTTCTTTTGTTTTTTGTTTTTTTACCAAAGCCAGAATAATACTTATGCCAACATTACGTTTTAATTAGCTGCTATTTTTTTAATTTATTTTTTATTATAAGCCTTATTTAGTTGGAACATGCCACTTCTGGGAGTGATCGGTCAGATCCTACTAACTGCCAGCTAGTTTTGTGATCATGAGGTCCTGACAGGTCCAGAGAGGCAGACTTGTCAGGGCTGCCTGATAACAAATCCTTCATTACAGCTATGGATAAAGCCATGTACACACGATCGGTTTTACCGATGAAAACTGTCCGATGTACTGTTTTCATCGGACGAACAGATCGTGTATGGGCCCCATCGGTCTTTTTTCCATCGGTGTGAAAAAATAGAACATGTTTTTAATTTATCCGATGGGAAAAAAAACGATAGCAAAATCCGATCGTCTGTGTGGAAATCCATCGGATAAAAAACCCACACATGCTCAGAATCAAGTCGACGCATGCTCAGAAGCATTGAACTTAATTTTTCTCGGCTCATCTGAGTGTTTTACGTCACCGCGTTTGAAACGGTCCGTTTTTTGACTGATGGTGTGTGGGCAAGACTGATGGAAGACAGTTTCATCGGATTTCCGATGGAAAAAAACATTGGATTAGAATCCATAGGATATCCGATCGTGTGTACAGGGCTTAAGGGGCTCTAGAGCTAGAAGCGTTACAGGGAGCATTGGTGCTAATACACATAGCTGCAGAAAGACTCAGGAGTCACTTGTATGCAGTAGTGGCTGCTAATGCATAGTTGTAATAAAAGTTTTGTTGTCATGAAGCTCTGACATCATTGGATAGAGTTTCTCTGGAGCAGTGAGGGCTGAATTATAAGAAAACGTTGAGGCCGGGTTCACACTGGTGTGACACGACTGTTGCATGACTGTCATCCCACTTTGCCCTGCGACATCGGTCCTACATCAGTCCTACTTCCATCCGACTTGAATAAACAGGATACAATTTTGCTCCGACTTTGAGATAGTCTTACTTGTCCTTTGACCAATCAAAACAATCCCAGTGTGACATAAATTATTTTTCCTGCTGCTGTAATCACCATGTCAGATGTCACAAGTCTGATGGTTAGAATGAGGATCCAACTTTTTCTGACTTGAATGATATTGAATGGGCTGAAAACGGACCAAAGTCAGACCAAAGTAGTACAGGAACCTTTTTCAAAGTCGGACGACTTGTGTCGGACCAGTTAAGACAGCTCTCATAGGGAACCATTGATTTGTACACATCATGCGACATGTGCTCCAAAAGTCAGAGCGTATGTCACACCAGTGTGAACCCGGCCTTTCAGGTATGTGCAAGCAGCTCCAGCTGTCAGTATAGGTGGGAGGCTATTGCCACTAATTTTGCAAAGTTTGTATTAAAAAACAAATTAAAAAACAAAAAAAGACACAAGGATGTATTATGTTTCCTATATTACAAAACATTATTAGAATTAAAAAGTTAGAACTGGTAAATGGTATTTAAAATGACAATAGATAAAATAATGATCAAATTCAATAAAAACAAAACAAAAATAAAAGTATACATTATTATGTGTAAAATCTTTGAAGCTGTATGAGTGTAATGGTGAAATTAGAAATATTTCCCCATGGCAATTGGCATGTCATTGTATACACAATGCTTTCCGTGTAAGTCAATTTGCACAGTCTCCTTTTTAGAGGGGAAGGATGTTTGCATTTTCTTACCTCATCTCCCTGCAATGGATTTACGAAGACTGCCAGAAATCCAAGAAGCAGGAGCTATGGAATAAGCAATTAAATAAACAATTGAGAAAAAAATCTGTCTATGTAAAAATGAATATTCATGCAAGTATATCTGCAGTTGATTAAATAGATAATTTAACCCAGATCTAAGATTATCTGGACCAAGTAAAGAATGAGCACAGTTCATGTGTGATGTTATCATTTTCTGAGCCATTTGGAAGTGCAGCTGCTAAATTAATCAACCGGTTCATTCGATATTCACACACTTAAAGGGGTTGTAAAGGTTTGTTTTTTATTTTCTAAATAGGTTCCTTTAAGCTAGTGTATTGTTGGTTCACTTACCTTTTACTTTGATTTACCTTCTAAATGTTTTTTTTCTTTGTCTGAATTTCTCACTTCCTGTTTCTCCTCAGTAAACTTCACACCATCATCCGAGTGGTGTGGAGTCAGCCAGAACAGCTTACTGAGGAGGAACAGGAAGTGAGAAATTCAGACAAAGAAAAAAAAATATTTAGAAGGGAAATCTAAGGAAAAGGTTAGTGAACCAACAATGCACTAGCTTAAAGGAACCTATTTAAAAAATAAAAAATGAACCTTTACAACCCCTTTAAGTTCATTGATTTCTTTTTATTGTACACTCTAGATAAACATGGAATCTTAAAGTATATGTAAACCCAATCACTTTAACACGTTAATGTAATTAAATAAGCAATTTTCAATATTTTAAAACAGCAGCTTTCGTGAAAATCAAATCCTACTATGAAAGTCTCTGTGCAGTTCCTGGTATTGGGTGACAACTTTCTGTCGCTGTCTCTCAATTGCACTCATGCATTGTCACATTGGCTTCCGATGAAGAATACAGATGGTGGTTTTAAAATACATTACGCAAACACAATACACTTTTGTCACCATCAGGAAACCACTCTGATGCCGCGTACACACGATCGTTTTTAATGTCGTTGAAAAAAACTGCATATTTCTCGACGTGATTTTTTTGTGTTTCCTCTCAAGCCTGCCTTGCCTACACATTATCGTGGAAAAAAATGTTTGAGTAAAGCGCGGTGACGTACAACACGTACGACGGCACTATAAAGGGGAAGTTCCATTCGGATGGCGCCACCCTTCATGTTAGTAAAGTTTGTTGAGAGATGATTCGCGCTTTTCAGCCTCGTGCTTTTCAGTCCGTTACAGCGTGACGAATGTGCTATCTCCATTACGAACGCTAGTTTTACCAGAACGAGCGCTCCCATCTCATACTTGATTCTGAGCATTGTCAGGGTCACCTGTGGCCAGGTGACAGATGCACACCGTAGGGGGACAGGAGTGCACCGCGAGGTAGTGAACCCTATGGCTGGCTTCTGCGGATAGGAAACTGGGTGGTTGTGGAAAGCGGGACCAGAGGAGCACAACCGGGATCCTAACGGAAGCTAGAGCCAAGATTCCCCAGGGCGCGGAGTCTAAGACCCAGCTGGTCTTCTCCAGGGCCTCTAGTGGTGAGGATGTTATGCTGCAGGCTGGGACCAGGTCGCGGCCCCTGGAGTTTCCTAGCTCACGCCCCGTAGGATAAGGGGAAAAGAGGGGAAGCAGCAGCACACGATAAGAGAGAACCGAATAACAAGCTGAAGGTCAGGGGCCACAAGCAGACAAGGATAACGAAGAACGAGCCGAAGGTCAAGGGTCACGAGCAGACAGGGATAGTCGGGGACAAGCCAATAACGTAACAGAGAGACAGACGTAGCACACGGCAGGCAGGAACCCAAACACACAATGCCTAACAAACACGTTGATCAGCAAAGCAGGCTTGCAGTGCACAGGTTAATATAGTGTTCTGTGATAGGGCCTGGGGTGGAGTCAGGCTGGGAGGAGATTATAAAGGAAGCCAGGTGAAGGAGGTCTGGTCTCTAGATGAACACATGAGGAGGAAGGTAAGATGGCAGACAGACATTAATGCATATCCATGACAAGCATGCACATTTTTTTTCACGTCGTTAAAGCCCACACACGGCCGTTTTTCATGATGAGAAAAACGACAATGTAAAAAAACCACGTAAAAAATTAGAGCATGTTCCAATTTTTCTCGTCGTGATTCTCTGCGTTTTTCTCGTTGGGAAAAATGCTGGAAAGCCCACACACGATCATTTTTAATGACCATTTAAAAAAAAAAATACATTTTTCACGTCATTAAAAACAATCGTGTGTACGCGGCATGAGAATTGGCAAATGACCATCGCTGGAAAGCATTCATATAGATGGGGAATGGGTGCAAAGCACTGAGGTGTCCCAAAGGATTAAAAAGAGGTTAGGTAAACTAAATGCCATAATGTCAGGGTTTGCATCTACTTTAAACTGACTTGAGAGGCAGAATCCAACTACTAATGCACTTTAATTTGCATCTTGGAATTCACCTTCTGCATGTGTTCGGCTGTTTGCCCTGGTATGCAACTCTCAGACATGTGCATTCGTTTTTCGTCCGAATGCATTTTCGTCCGAATTTCGGGTATTTTCGTTATCGTTTTAACAAACTAAAACGAACGCGCAGAATCCAAAATCAGAAAGATCCGATATAAAAAAATGCTTTATTTTCCTTTTCGTTGCTACAACAGTTCAATATAGATAGGAGATTCGACATGACACTGGCAATAGCGATCTGTGTCTATCGTACCTGTGGTCGAATGTGCTATTAGTCCAAGATTATTCTACATAGACAGGAAAGATTCGACATAGAGAGAAAAGATTCGACATTATAGAGACAGTGTTGGGGTAGACCATTCGACATGAACGACGAAGATTCGACGAAGCAGCGAAAAACATCCAAATGTCGAATCTGTCATTGAAGGCTTATGGTGTCTGTCGAAAGTTCTAAGAAGATTCGACAAGCAGCTAAACTGTACGACGCCGCAATCGTACATTTCCGGTCAAATGCTTGACCCATAGGCTATAGAAGAATTCGAATGTTGGTTGACTAGTCATAATAATTTATAAATATAATTATTACTAGTGTCATACAACATTAGAATTCTTCTATAGCTTGTAGGCGGAACATTCGACCGGAAATGTACGATTGCAGCGTCGTACAGTTTAGCTGCTCTGTCAAATCTTCTTAGAACATTCGACAGAAACCATAAGCCTTCAATGACATATTCGACCTTAATTAATTCGGATTTTCGGACGAATGCATTTTTTAACCACTTAACGACCGCTCACTGTATATATACGTCGGCAGAATGGCACCGACAGGCACAATCACGTAGAGTGTACGTGATTGCCTTTGTACAGTTGGGGGGTCCAATCGGACCCCCCTCCTATACAGTGAGTGGCCGTTAATCGTTCGGGAGCGATCCAGGATGAGGGGACAGCCGTTGGATTTCGGCCACCCCCTCGCGATCGCTCCCGGCGAATGAAAATGCCCCCTCTGTCACACACAGGCAGAGGAAGCAGGAGGAAGTGATGTCATCTCTGGTGCGGCGCTCACATATACCGAGCGCCGTACAAGAGAAGACATCAGGTCAGTGCACAAAACACTACACTGACACCAGAACACATAGGAACATAAATCGCCCCCCCCCCAGACACCCCCAGATCACCCCCCAGATCACCCCCCAGTCACAGTGTCACTGATTGCAGTGACCATTTATTTACTGATCACTGCAATCAGTGACATTTGTGACTGTAAAAGTGTCAGTACATTCAGTTTTAGGTCCAGTGTAGCCCCCTAACCCCCCCTAATAAAGGTTTAACCCCCTGATTGCCCCCCAGATAACCCTTTCACCCCCTATCACCACTGTCGCTAAGCGATCATTTTTCTGATCGCTGTCTTAGCGTCGGTGATGCAGATCGGTAGCCAGTAATTTTTTTTAGGTTCACCGCAGGTTTTTATAGCGTCAGGTAGCCCAATATATTATCTAATAAAGGTTTAACCCCCTTAAATGCCCCCCAGGTAACCCTTTCACCCCCTATCACCACTGTCGCTAAGCGATCGTTTTTCTAAACGCTGTCTTAGTGTCGGTGATGCAGATCGGTAGCCAGTAATTTTTTTTAGGTTCGCCGCAGGTTTTTATAGCGTCAGGTACCCCAATATATTATCTAATAAAGGTTTAACCCCCTTGATCGCCCCCCAGGTAACCCTTTCACCCCCTATTACCACTGTCGCTAAGCGATCGTTTTTCTAAACGCTGTCTTAGTGTCGGTGATGCAGATCGGTAGCCAGTAATTTTTTTAGGTTCGCCGCAGGTTTTTATAGCGTCAGGTACCCCAATATATTATCTAATAAAGGTTTAACCCCCTTGATCGCCCCCAGGTAACCCTTTCACCCCCTATCACCACTGTCGCTAAGCGATCGTTTTTCTAAACGCTGTCTTAGTGTCGGTGATGCAGATCGATAGCCAGTAATTATTTTTAGGTTCGCCGCAGGTTTTTATAGCGTCAGGTACCCCAATATATTATCTAGTAAAGGTTTAACCCCTTTGATCGCCGCCCAGGTAACCCTTTCACCCCCTATCACCACTGTTGCTAAGCGATCGTTTTTCTGATCGCTGTCTTAGTGTCTGTGATGCAGATCGGTAGCCAGTAATTTTTTTTAGGTTCGCCGCAGGTTTTTATATAGCGTCAGGTACCCCCATATATTATCTAATAAAGGTTTTAACCCCCTGATTGCCCCTAGTTAACCCTTTCACCAGTGATCACCATATAAGTGTTACGGTTGACGCTGGTTAGTTAGTTTGCTTTTTATAGTGTCAGGGCACCCGCCGTATATAACCCAATAAAGGTTTAACCCCCTGATCGCCCGGCGGGTGATATCAATTAGGTTTTAGCGTCAGAGAGGGTCTGCGTCACACCCCAGGCAGCTTCAGGTTAGTGTCAGTAACGCTAACACCCACACGTGAAGCATACACCCCCCTTCGTGGTATAGTATCTGAACAGATCAATATCTGATCTGATCAGATCTATACTAGATTCCCCAGCAGTTTGGAGTTCCCAAAAATGCAGTGTTAGCGGGATCAGCCCAGATACCTGCTAGCACCTGCGTTTTGCCCCTCCGTCCAGCCCAGGCCACCCAAGTGCAGTATCGATGGATCACTGTCACTTACAAAACACAACACACATAACTGCAGCGTTCGCAGAGACAGGCCTGATCCCTGCGACTCCAGTGCTGTAGGAGGTGATTTCACCACCACAGTTAAAAAAAAAAAAGCATATATGCCGAAGCATTGGGGCGGAGGAGCGATTTTGCTCCTAATGCCGCGTACATACGGTCGAAATTCCGACGGAGGCTTGCCCGTGGAAAAGTTTGACCATGTGTGTGCGGCATAACTTTTTTGCGGGAGGATGCCCCCATGCTTCGGCATATATAAATGGTGCATGTATGCCCATCATTAGAAGTGGGTGGATGAAGGGCGGTATTCTAATGGTGGGCATACCCACCGATCAATCTCTTTTTTCGTTCAGCCAACAGGCTGCATGAAAAAAAAGATTACAATACATGTCCAACAAGGACCAGCAACGTACTGGCATGTTGCTGGACTTTGAATGTTTATACCAGAATGATGCCTGTGGGTTTAGGTATCATTTTGGTATCATTCTTTTCAGCCAGCAGCCGGCTTTCATGTAAAAGCAATCCTAGCGGCTAATTAGCCTTTGGACTGCTTTTACAAGCAGTGGGAGGGAATGTCCCCCCCCCCGGATAAAAAAAGCGCCATTGGGAAATTGGGAAAGCATTTTATCACACCGATCTTGGTGTGGTCAGATGCTTTGAGGGCAGAGGAAAGATCTAGGGTCTTGAAGACCCCATTTTTTTCAAAAAAAGAGTACCTGTCACTACCTATTGCTATCATAGGGGATATTTACATTCCCTGAGATAACAATAAAAATGATTAAAAAAAAAAATATATGGAAGGAACAATTTAAAAATAAAATAAAAAAGCAAAATTAATAATAAAAAAAAAAAAAAAAAAAAGCACCCCTGTCCTGCCCTGCTCTTGCCCAATGGCGAACGCAAGTGTCGGTCTGGCGTCATATGTAAACAGCAATTGCACCATGCATGTGAGGTATCACCGCGAAGGTCAGATCGAGGGCAGTAATTTTAGCAGTTGACCGCCTCTGTAAATCTAACGGGGTAACCTGCAAAGGCTTTTAAAAATGTATGTAGGTTGTCGCCAATGCGCGTTTGTGTGAAATTTTAAAGCATGTCATGTTTGGTATCTATGTACTTGGCCTAAGATCATCTTTTTTATTTCATCAAACATTTGGGCAATATAGTGTGTTTTAGTGCATTAAAATTAAAAAAAGTGTATTTTTTCCCCCAAAAATGCGTTTGAAAAATCGCTGCGCAAATACTGTGTAGAAAAAAAAATGCAACACCCACCATTTTAATCTGTAGGGCCTTTGCTTTAAAAATATATATAATGTTTGGGGGTTCAACATAATTTTCTTTCAAAAATATGTTTTCATGTAAACAAAAAGTGTCAGAAAGGGCTTTGTCTTCAAGTGGTTAGAAGAGTGGATGTAAGCTTCCTAATGTTGTGTATAAAATGCCAGAACAGTTCAAAACCCCCCCAAATGACCCCATTTTGGAAAGTAGACACCCCAAGCTATATACTGAGAGGCATGTCGAGTCCATGGAATATTTTATATGTTGACACAAGTTGCGGAAAAAAGACAATTTATTTTAATTTTTTAATTTTTTTGCACAAAGTTGTCACTAAATGATATATTGCTCAAACATGCCATGGGCATATGTGGAATTACACCCCAAAATAAATTCTGTTGCTTCTCCTGAGTACCGGGATACCACATGTGTGAGACTTT
The DNA here is from genome assembly GCA_029206835.1 of Rana muscosa. Lineage (NCBI taxonomy): Eukaryota > Metazoa > Chordata > Amphibia > Anura > Ranidae > Rana > Rana muscosa. Next base: position 214,724,916 of record CM055118.1, read on the forward strand.
TTGGTAGCCTAGCCGCGTACGGGACCCCAAAAACTAAGCACCGCCTTCAGGCTTTCTAAGGGTGTAAATTTTTGATTTCACTTCTCACTGCCTATCACAGTTTCGGAGGCCATGGAATGCCCAGATGGCACAAAACCCCCCAAATGACCCCATTTTGGAAAGTAGACACCCCAAGCTATTTGCTGAGAGATATTGTGAGTATTTTGCAGATCTCGCTTTTTGTCACAAAGTTTTGAAAATTGAAAAAAAATAAAAATATATATATATATTTTCTTTCTTCATTTTCAAAAACAAATGAGAGCTGTAAAATACTAACCATGCCTCTCAGCAAATAGCTTGGGGTGTCTACTTTCCAAAATGGGGTCATTTGGGGGGGTTTTGTGCTATTTAGGCTCCTAAAAAGTCCCACACATGTGGTATCCCCGTACTCAGGAGAAGCAGCAAAATGTATTTTGGGGTGTAATTCCACATATAACCATGGCAAGTGTGAGCAATATATCATTTAGTGACAACTTTTTGTAATTTTTTTTTTGTCATTATTCAATCACTTGGGACAAAAAAAAAATATTCAATGGGTTCAACAGGCCTCTCAGCAATTTCCTTGGGGTGTCTACTTTCTAAAATGGGGTAATTTGGGGGGGTTTTGTGCCATTTTGGTATTTTATGGCCTTCGAAAACTGTGATAGGTAGTGAGGAGTGAAATCAAAAATTTGCGCCCTTAGAAATCCTGAAGGCGGTGATTGGTTTCCGGGGGCCCGTACGCGGCTAGGCTCCCAAAAAGTCCCACACATGTGGTATCCCCGTACTCAGGAGAAGCAGCAAGATGTATTTTGGGGTGCAATTCCACATATAACCATGGCATGTGTGAGCAATATATCATTTAGTGACAACTTTTTGTAATTTTTTTTTTGTCATTATTCAATCATTTAAGACAAAAAAAAAAATATTCAATGGGCTCAACATGCCTCTCAGCAATTTCCTTTACTTTCCAAAATGGGGTAATTTGGGGGGGTTTTGTACTGCCCTGCCATTTTAGCACCTCAAGAAATGAGATAGGCAGTCATAAATTTAAAGCTGTGTAAATTTCAGAAAATGTACCCTAGTTTGTAAACGCTATAACTTTTGCGCAAACCAATAAATATACGCTTATTGACATTTTTTTTACTAAAAATATGTGGCTGAATACATTTTGGCCTAAATGTATGACTAAAATTTAGTTTATTCGATTTTTCTTATAACAAAAATAGAAAATATCATTTTTTTTTCAAAATTTTCGGTCTTTTTCCGTTTATATTGCAAAAAATAAAAATCGCAGAGGCAATCAAATACCATTAAAAAAAAGCTCTATTTGTGGGAAGAAAAGGACGCAAATTTTGTTTGGGTACAACATTGCATGTCCGCACAATTTACAGTTAAAACAGCGCAGTGCAAAATTCTGAAAATACCTCTGGTCCTTTAGCTACAAAATGGTCCAGGGCTTAAGTGGTTAACGAAACAAAATAAATAAAAACAAATTTCTGGAGTAACGAAATACATTTATTTTTCGGACGAAAACAAAATTCCGAAACGAAATACTTCAGTGTGCACATGTCTACTCTTTATGCCAATATACCTTTTTCTAAATTACCTTAAAACGCTGCATGTAAAAATTGAATTTTTGATCACTCGTTTCTTCACTAATCTACTCTGGGATGAATGATCTTCTGCACATGCGCAGAAGTTACATCATCCTGGCATGGGTCCCAAACCCAGGAAAATTATTGGGCAAAGATGCCAGTGCCAGCAAGGGAATTTGCGGGTGTATAAGAGGTTTTCAGGTCATGTACGCAAGTATAAGTGGCTTCAATTTGGTACTGAATTGCTCAAGGAGTTGATTTTGTAATTTAGATTGATAAGTGTAGGATAGAAAAGCAGCCCCAAGTGCAAAAAAAAAAAAAGCCAATTTACATGAGCCTGTAAATAATTTTTTTTCAACCTTCCAGCATTCCACAATATTTTGGATTTTAAGTCTAACTCCTATGAAGCACAGTAATATTAAAATGTTACATAAACCTGTTTATTGGTTAACAGTTTGGTTACTTGGGTGACTTATGGAATGTAAAACATGTAAAAAAAATAAAAAATATATATATTCATATTAGAAACTTACCATTGTCCCCATTGTCAGTGTGCTTTTAATATGCAGGAAATATTGAGGGTTCTGTAGTGTGTGGTCGTGTTCTGCCAATTTATATGTTCTAGCCAAAACCAATGCACAATAGCCTGAGATAAGTCACAGAATTCCATCTGACGTTATCAGTGATACACCAGAGTAAACCCTATGGGAGGGTGATACATGTTTGTTAAATAGGATTGGTTTAATATTCCACTCTCCTGACCCTTTCCCTTCATAGCTATTCTGATAACAAAAAAAGACAAAAACAAATAAAAATGGGGTGTATGTGACATGGAAAATTAATATACAATTAAAAAGGAGAAAATATGATTTATGGAGCAAGAGGACTTGAATTACTAACCCATAAAATAAAGATGTGAATCATTCTTTAGAACAATAATCCCATAAATCATAGATTATAATATTGATGATTTCATTTCTTTAATCCAGTAAAATACACTGATTCGATTTCGACAAACTGTGTTAAAATTAGCCTCAAATCAAAAAAAAATTAACTAGACTAACTCTAACCATGGCTAACTTCAGCACTAACCCCAACTCTGCTCTTAATTCTAACCCTAATGGTAACCTTAACCCTTAACCTTAAGCTAACCCTTATTCTATCCGTAATTCTAGCTTAACACTAGCCCTAACTTTAACACTCATTTTTTCACAACCTTAACGCTAAGCCCTAATTTAGCTGTAATGGTTATCCTAAGCCTAACTGTAAACCTAACTCTAACAGTAACCCTAGCAATTACTTGACTTATTTTCCTGACAAAGCCATTGATCACCATGCCTGGGTTGCTGCTGATGTGGGCATGAATAACTTTAATGAAAAAAAAAATATTCTTCACTGGCTCAGCATTGGTAATTAGATGTATCTACCAACTGAGCCATGTGACCACAATGCCAGCACTAACATCTTCATCATGTGGTTTTACTGAACAGGGGTGTGCCAAGTGGTGGAGTGCCCCATTAACATTTTGCTATGGGGCTCTCTGGTTTGTAGATACACCCCTGATTCCTCCCACCACTGTGCTTGTGAGGTCTGGTTGGGGCAGGTACAGGATGCGTGTACAAAAGCCAAAAAAAGTCCAATCATGAGCCAATAATATGGAGCTGACTGAACAGTACAAGCTCTCCAGATTGCTAAATATTTAAGCCAAGTTGTATGTTTCATATTCTTGACTAAGGATAAGCCAATGTGCCTGCATTTAGTTCACAGGACGTTTGTCGAACCCATCGTAAAGCTGGAACTTAAGTCTAAATGTAAATCTGAATCCCTTTGAAGTCCATAAGAGGTCAAATCTTGAAAATCAATTCTGGCCCTTTTAAGGCTTTTGGGAAAGAAATTATCAACGAAGGGTATGGGAAATTGGGCACTCCTTTGGAGAGCATGTATCAATGCATTTTCTTTTCTTTTAAATACAGCAGGTAGTACAATTGTTAAAGTTAGTTTGAGGGTAACACAGGAAAATCCTTTAACCACTTGCCCACTGGGCACTTAAACCCCCTTCCTAACCAGGCCAATTTTCAGCTTTCAGCACTCTGACATTTTGAATGACAATTACTCAGTCATGCAACACTGTACTAATGTTTGTCCTTTTTTTCACAAATAGAGCTTTCTTTTGGTGGTATGTACTGTAATCACCACTGGGCTTTTTATTTTTTGCACTATAAATGAAAAAAGACCGACAATTTTGTAAAAAAAAATATTTTTCTTCGTTTTGGTTTTAAAATTTAACAAATTAGCAAAATGTCTTTATACATTTTGACCCAAAAAATATACTACTACATATCTTTGGTAAAAAATAACCCAAATAAGTATATATTATTTGGTCTTTGTGAACAAATACCCCCCAAATGACCATTTTGGAAAGTAGACATTCCAAAGTGTTTAGTAAGAGTTGAACTAGATGGACTTGTGTCTTTTTTCAACCTGACTAACTATGTAACTATGTAAGAGGCATGGTGAGTTTTTTTAAGTTGTAATTTTTTTTCCACAATTCTTTGCAAAATTAAGATTTTTTTTTCTACAAAATTGTCATATTACCAAGTTATTTCTCACACACTGTATAGGTATACTTTACACATTCTGCTACTCCTCCTGAGTATAGCAATACCACATGTGTGAGACTTTTACACAGCCTGGTCACATAGAGAGGCCCAACATGCAAGTAGCACATTCTAGGAGCATAAATTACACACATGATTTCCTAACACCCTATCACATTTTTGAAGGCCATGGAGCACCAGGACAATGAAAACGCCCACAAAATTACCCCATTTTGGAAAGAAAACACCCCAATGTATATTCTATGAGGCATTATGAGACTTTTGAACATGTCATTTTTTGCACATATAAACTTATAAGAAGATTGTTGCTGAAATGAATGACCTAGCCACAGCGTCCCTTCTTCTATTTGTTGTCAATTTCAACATGTCCATATGCTTTGGCGTTGCTGTTTCCTCTTCCTTCATACTATGAAACTTTCTAGAAAAAAATTATTGTAAGGTCCCCTTCAACTTACCCCTACATTGGGTGCTTCCAGCCCACCACCACAACAAACACCACCACAAAGAGCAACAGTTTGAATTTTAAGACCTTATATAACAATACGAGAGTCCAACAATTTGGTGACTTTTAGTAGCCTGATTCCGTAGAGGACAGTGATAATGTGAATCACAACTTTTTTTGTTAATAGAGTGCTTGCATGTGGGTGTGTCTAAATGTAGAGAAGCGTTAACCACATTATTAATGTTCATTATATTTTGTAAGTTCTCGAATCTGAAAATATGCATTGAGGCTGGTCCCTTTTCAAATACTTTTTTGGGCGCTAGATACTTTAACAGGGGTTCTCTACCACACACAGAACAAGCAGTAAACTAGACCTAAAGCTCCTAACTATGTCGGTATAACTTCCAGATAAATTTTATTACTCTGACCCTTGTGCCTTCTTTCACTAAAAACCCTCATGTTTATCCCGTCTGGCCCTAGATGCTTACATGTATATATTAAGAATAGTGGCAACAAATCTACCATCTTGGGGTGTGATGAATAGCAATGATAACAATGTTCAACATAAACATTTTTTTCCAGTTAATAGAGTGCTTGCATGTGTATGTGGGTGTGTCTAAATGTATAGAAGCATGAACCACCTTATTAATGTTCATTATATTTTGTAAGTTCTTGAATGTGAAAATATGCATTGAGGCTGGTCTTTTTCCAAAGACTTTTTCTGGTGAGTTATTCTGGCACACATGGAAGGTGGATTTTTACACAGCTGTATTTTGTTTTGCAGGACCTTCCTGATGACACAATTGTATTTGTGAAACGCGTAGAGACTGCTGGGAAAATTACTACGTCACTTCCTGCCGAGTGGGAGCGAGGCTTGAGACACATGCCGACATAGGAGATAATAGGATACACACACGGCGATACCTTCACCTAATTTAAACCGCTGGATATTCTTGGTGCCGGCCTATGGGCACATCTATATGTGAGTTTAATAGTCTCTTTTAACCTTTTTATGAATAAACAGTAAAGACATACTGGGCAATGAATGTTGTTTATTTTTTATGAGAACTGGTAGAACAGGAGAAATCTATTGTACTGTCACATTGGAAAAAGCGCAGATTGATCCCCTGAGTGGAGTGGTTATCCCATTATTGAACCAAAGGCGTACTCATATTTACCTCTGGTGAGTGGCCAACCTATATGGTGGTGGTGTTGTCACAATATTGGTGGAATCAGTTGCACGGAGCCACGGATGAGGGATAAACACACAGAAATAAGTTGATTCACATTGGAGAGATGCACTGGGACTTTCTAGATATCTAATATTATTGTAATATTCACTGGATTTTATTTCACTTTCATCCAGCATAAACACTGGACATTGATTTATTTATTTATAATAATTATTTTTATAGATTGCAGAGAAAGTTTTTTGGTGTAATATATGGAAAGTTTTTCTTTTTCTTTTGGCATATTATTTTAAAGGCTGATGTTTAGATATATACACATATCCTATGTCACTAAATAGGGCATTGATAATTGTATGATAGAATATAGTGATATAAATTATTTTCACTGTTGTAATAGGAGTGGTGTAACACAGTATTATTTAGGGGTTAGCGCAGTCAACATTTTTGTTTTGTATTTTGTTTTGTTCTGGAGTACATGGGAAACACTGTTCCTGAAAAAGGTGTTTTTACTGTGGTGGATTAATTTTTAATTTCTATAAATGGACACTTTTTAACCACTTCCCACCCGGCCTATAGCAAAATGACGGCCAGGCAGTGGTTGCATTATCCTGACTGGGCGTCTATTGACGTCCTGCAGGATAATGCCTAGCGCGCGCCCGTGGGGGTGCGCAGCGCGGTGATCGAGGATGGCGAGTGTCCCTCATTGGCTGTTTACCATGTGATCGGCTGTGTCAAAGTCACAGCCGATCACATGTCACAACAAACTTGGCGGCGCTCCGTGCGCGCGGCCAGAGGCTTGCAGAGCAGGGATCGGGGAAGGCGCGTGTCCCTTGGACACAGCACTTCCCCGATCAGGGTAAACAGCCAATGAAATTGGCTGTTTACCACGTGACCGGCTGTGTCCAATCACAGCCAGTCACAAATGTAAACACAGGAGCAGTTACTATCTGATCCCTGCTCTCTCCTCACACACCGATCTGTGAGGAGAGAGCAGGGATCAGTCAGTGAGATCAGTGTAGCGTTTTGTATAGTACTGTGCACAACACGCCCCCCCCCCAATTAAGAGGACCTGACACACAGCCCAGCACATAAGATTTGAAGTCCAAGGACCACGGCTATGGAACGCTCTACCCACGGACATCCGCATGGAAGAAAAACATCGGGCCTTCAGGAAAAAAATTAAGACCCACCTCTTCTGAAGGATCAGGATGACACTGAATGGAAAAAGCGCCTTGAGGCGATTTAGTTCGCATTTGTAGCGCTATACAAGTTTCTCACTCACTCACTCACTCACTCATCAATCAGCCCATCTGTCAATCAGCCCAGCCAATCAGCTCATCTGTCAATCAGCCCAGCCAATCAGCCCATCTGTCAATCAATCAATCAATCAGCCCATCTGTCAATCAATCAATCAGCCCATCTGTCAATCAATCAATCGGCCAATCTGTCAATCATCTGTCACAGGCTCACCTCCATCGGTACCGCCATTGGTACCGCCACACAGGCTACCAGTACCGCCATCGGTACCACTACCAGTACCGCCATTGGTACCACCACCAGTACCGCCACTAGTACCGCCATCAGGCCCAGCATCTATACTGCCACACAGGCCCGCTACCAGTATCGGCACTAGTGCCGCCATTGGTACCACCACCAGAAACCACCACCCGTACCACCGTCGGTAGCGCCACCACCACCTGTACTGCCATCGGTACCACCACCACCCGTACCGCCACCTGTACCGCCATCGGTACCGCCACCACCACCACCCGTACTGCCATCGGTACCACCACCACCTGTACCGCCATTGGTACCACCACCACCCATACTGCCATCGGTACCACCACACAGGCCCGCCACTAATACCTCCATCGGTACCACCACACAGGCCGCCACCACTACCACCAGCAGTACCATTACACAGGACCACCAATAAGCACTGTCATAATGTCCCAAAGGGTTTACACACCTGAGGAAGCATATGCCATTCTTGCCATGTCAGATGATGAGAGCAGCGGGGAGCTCCCAACATCCAATTCTGGTTTGGAATACAAGCCAGTGGAGGATAGTGGCTCAGAGTCCGAGTCCCCGGAGGAAACCGTCCCTCCCAAAAGAATGCGATCAGGACCAAGATCAGGACCAAGATCAGGACCAAGATCAGGAGATCTGCCCACCACCAGCAGCGCCATACCCCAGGAAGAGGAGCCCAGTACAAGTAATGGAAATAAACGCCCAACCCGAAGAATCCAGCCCCAGTCCTACCTTCCCGATGCCCTGGCAAACCCCTTATGGTTGCCTGCCAACTCAGGATCCGCTATCATCCCCCCTTTCACCGCACAGCCAGGTGTGCAGCCCGACACTACGAATTTTTCTCAATTTGATTATTTTTGTTTATTTTTCCCACAAGATTTGCTGCAGAATATAGTGGATGAAACTAATCTGTATGCATCCCAATTTATTGCTGCCAACCCCAATTCTTCTTACGCCCGCATGTTCCAGTGGCGGCGTCTAACATTGGATGAATTTAAATTGTTTTTGGACCATACGTTCAATATGGGACTTACAAAAAAGAACGAAGTCCATGCATATTGATCCAAACGCCCCATCCAACACATGCCCATATATTCCGCTGTCATGTCCAGGACAAGATACGACATGATTATGCGTTTTCTCCACTTCAATGACAATTCACAGTGCCCTCACCAAGATCATCCCAACTACGACAAATTGTACAAGATACACCCCCTAATCAATGCCTTTTCCCAGCGATTTCAAGAAGTTTTCATCCCAGACCAAAAAATTTGTGTGGACGAGTCCCTCATACATTTCACTGGCCGACTGCACTTCAAGCAATATATACCAAGCAAGAGAGCCAGGTATGGGTTAAAATTAAATAAATTATGCGATCGAGCCACTGGATACGTCTTCACATTCCGGATCTACGAAGGTAAAGACTCCCAGCTCCAGCCCCGTGATTGCCCCACATATATTGGAACCAGTGGGAAAATTGTCTGGTTGTTTGCATACCCCCTGTTCGGAAAAGGATTCCATTGATATGCCGACAATTACTATACCAGCCTGCCCCTTTTTCATCACCTTTACAGTAAGCAAACCCCGGCCTGCGGTACCTTAAAAAAAAAAAAAAAAACGGAAGGGATTCCCACAAAATTTGTTGACCAAAAAATTGCAACCTGGAGAATCGGCATTCATGAGGAACGAGGAGGTGTTGGCCATGAAGTGAAGGGACAAGAAAGATGTCAACATCCTCTCTACGATCCACAATGACACCGTGGTGGAGATCCAAAGAAGACACGGCCCCATTTTAAAGCCCGAATGTGTCCACGACTACAATTTGTACATGGGGGGGGTGGATTTAAACGACCAGATGCTACAGCCCTACTTATCAACCAGAAAGTCCCGTTATTGGCACAAAAAAGTTGCGCTTCACCTGTTTCACGTGGCCCTTTTTAATTTGTTTGTCTGCTACCAAAAAGCAACTCAAAATCAACAAATCCCCTACCTCCATTATATCGAAGATATCATAGATGCCCTCATTTACCAACAAGATCCCGCCCCAGGAAGCATTCGCTCTGATAGTGTGAGTCGACTTCATGAGCGACACTTTCCCTTTAGCACCCCCCCACAGAATCTGAAAGAAGACGCCAAAAGAAATGCTGTGTATGCAGCAGAGGAGGAGTAAGAAGAGACACCACCTATTATTGTCCCGATTGTCCCTCCCAACCTGGCCTGTGCATCGTAAATTGCTTCAAAAATTATCATGCATCCATTAGTTCCCCTTATTATTAACAGACTGCCATTTCCCAATTTGTCTGCTACCATGTTACTACCTTTCAGGTTAATTAACTGACCCTGGCCTGTTTACCGACGATGTCTCTGCTTGCCGATTTAAACCATGTTTCTGACCTCCACGTGCACCAACCTCAGCCTGTTTACCCACAATGCCTCTGCCTGCCGATTTAAACCACGTTTCTGACTTCCACGTGTACCGACCTTGGCCTGTTAATCGACCATGTTTTTGCCTGCCACTTGGACTGATCTTTTGGCCATCTACTTTTAGTACATCCCTGCCTGCTGCCTGGACCGATGCTCTCCTCTGTGGACCACTGCACTTCTAAAACCACAGGTAATCTTTTTTTATTTGGTATGTACCTGCTATGTGTTAGATATATGAAGGGCCTTCAAAAATGTGATCGGTAGTCAGAAAATGATATGTGCAATTAATGCTGCTAGAATGCCTGGAGGTGCTACTTGGATGTTGGGCCTCTGTATGTGGCCAGGCTGTGTGAAAGTGTCAAACATGTGGTATTGCCATACTCAGGAGGAGTAGCAGAATGTATTTTGGGGTGTCATTTTTGCTATGTACATGCTATGTGTTAGAAATATCTTATAAAGGGACAACTCTGTGTAAAAAAAAATGCTTTTTCATTTTTTTTCCACATTTTTCAAAAACTTCTGGAAAAAAATGATCCTTTCAAAAGACTCATTATGCCTCATAGATTATACATTTGGGTGTGTGCTTTCCAAAATGGGGTAATTTTGTGGACAATTGCATTGTCCTGGTGATCCAGGGCCTTCAAAAGTGTAATAGGTGGTTGAGAAAGCATATGTGCAATTTATGCTTGTAGAACGCCTGAAAGTGCTACTTCAATGTTAGGCCTCTGTATGTGGCTAGGCTGTGTAAAAGTCTCACACATGTGGTATCGCCAAACTCAGGAGGAGTAGCGGAATGCATTTTGGGGTGTCATTTTTGCTATGTATATGCTATTGCCGCGTACACACATTTTTTTTTCCGCCGAGAAAAACGATCGTCTGTGGGCTTTATGCCGTTTTTCTCGTTGAGAAAAACGGCAGGAAAAACGACGAGAATAATTAGAACATGTTCTAAATTTTCTCATCGTTTTTTCCATCATTTTTTTCCGCGGCAGTTTTCCCATAGGGAGACACTGCCGCGGAGCCCACAGACGGTCGTTTTTCTCGACAAAGAAAAAAATGACGGGAAAAACGGTCGTGTGTGGGGGAAAATGCCGTTCCCTCGTTTTTCATTTAATTTCATGTCGTGATTCACGGTGGTGTTTTCACCGCCGTGAATCACGATCGTGTGTACGCGGCATGAGTGTTAGAAATATCTTATAAATGGACAACTTTGTGTAAAACAAATGCATTTTAATTTTTTTCCACATTTTCCAAAACCTTCTGGAAAAAAATGAAACATTCAAAAGACTCATAATGCTTCATAGATTATACGTTGGGGTGTGTGCTTTCCAAAATGGGGTAATTTTGTGGACAATTCTATTGTCCTGGTGCTCCTGGGCCTTCAAAATTGTAATAGATGGTTGAGAAAGGGTATGTGTAATTTATGCTTGTAGAACGCCTGAGAGTGCTACTTCAATGTTGGGCCTCTGTATGTGGCCAGGCTGTGTAAAAGTCTCACACATGTCATATCACCATACTCAGGAGGAGTAGCAGAATGTATTTTGGGGTGTAGTTGCAATTATGCATATGCTGTGTGAGAGAAATAACCTGTTAATATGACCAGTTTGTGTAAAAAGAAAAAAAAATCCTAATTTTCCCAAGAATTGTGGGAAAAAAATACAACTTCAAAAAACTCACCATGCCTCTTAGTAAATACCTCGGACTGTCTACTTTCCAAAAAGGGGTAATTTTGGGGTATTTGTACTTTCCTGGCTTAGTTAGTGTCTCAAGAAATGAGATAGGCCTTCAGTATATCAGGTGTGATCAGATGTGATCAATTTTCAGTGATTGGTACCATAGTTTGTAGATAACTTTCACAAAGACCAAATAATATACACTAATTTGGGTTATTTTTACCAAAGATATGTAGCAGTATAAATTTTGGCACAAATTTATGAAGAAAAATTACTTAATTGCAAAATTTTACAATAGAAACTTAAAAAAAAAGGTGTTTTTTTTTTTATTTCGCAGTTTTTTTGCTTATATCGAAAAAATAAAAAACCCAGTGGCGATTAAATACCACCAAAAGAAAGCTATATTTGTGAGATGAAAATGATCAAAATTTTGTTTAGATACAGTGTAGCATGATTGAGTAATTGTCATTCAAAATGTGAGCGCGCTGAAAGCTGAAAATTGGTCTGGGCGGGAAGGTGCATAAGTGCCTGGTATTGAAGTGGTTAAAGATTGGACTTTATTCACAACTCTGGAATTGGGGAAATCCTTCCTCCTCTTCTGCTAGAAGGTCATATTGATGGATGCCAGCCTTTAAGCTTGGGGAGGTATCTTTTCTCTTTCTCTCAGTCAGAGGAACTTTGTTAACGAAGGAAGCTTGCAACCCAATCAACATTCTGGAGCTCAGAGTGATTCAACTATCCCTTTCAACACACAAAATCATAAATTATAATATAATCAATACCTATAAACCATTATAACAAATAATAATATAATAATAATAAAAATTATTAAATAATGTCATCAAATCAAAAACACTAAAATTTGCTCAGTTGCAGAATTGTCGCTGTCATTAGATTTAGTGTTTGATGACGAATATCCCCACAAATCGCTATCGCTCAATTCTGCAAGTGATTCTAATTTATTATCGCTGTTCTCTAGCTGGTCTAAAACCACTTTTGACATAAAGGGACACTTTTTGGTTGCTATGGACAATCTCCAAATTCCAGGCAGAAAAAAATGTATTTATAATATAAAAGTGCATGCAGGGCACTGACAGACCTCTAGGGACAAAGGGGATATGTATTTTTTTTTATACAGTACAGTAATCTGTAAGATTACAGTGTACAGTATGTGTATTGTGTTTTTACTTTTTAAATTTGGCGCCGATCTCCGCCCCCGTGCGCCGCAATGTCGCAGGGAACGGAGCTCGGCGGCACTCGGGCACTGTGTGAATTGAGCGAGGAGACAGCTCGCACACACAGCGGGGAGACATCGCAGGATCCAGGGGACAAGGTAAGTAACTCTCCCTGTATCCTGCGATGCAGCCCGAGTCTGGCTCGGGGTTACCGCTAATGGTACTGAAATTCCACCTGGAGCCAGACTCGGGAATACCGCCAGGGAGGTTAAGGCTGGACCTCTCAGCTACAGGATCATCCAATCAGGATTCAGTCAGTGTCAGGAATGGGTCCACCTGCAGTGGCACTGTGGCTTCCAGATCTGTAGGTTGTAGTTTTGGAATCCACCAGTGGGTGTCTCTCAGCAGCCAACAGTGCTTACCAATTACTCATCACCTGATGCTGATTGCTGGGAGGATATTTAGCTCTTTCTGTGCAACTCCCTCTTGGTGTTTCGTTCATGTGCCACTGATATGTGAACTGTTACCTGTTCTTGATCCTTTGCCTGCCTGCTTGTTTCTGTTCACGTTTACCCTCTATAACGAAGGTAAGAAATATTGGCTATTTTCATTCTTATTTTGTTTTATAAAATTGACAACCTCTAATCCAGATGCAATGTGTAATGCAGTCAACTTATCTGCATAATTTGGTTTGTGAGTTCCTGTGTCCCCACAGGGGGTAGGACATGTGGCTCGCTCAGTAAAAAGCGCATAAATGATTGTATTCTGCCAGATACCTCAGCACCACCTGAATTTGAGGTGGGGTCTCTGGTTTAATACAAAATGCAGATAACAAAGAAGGGTGTCAGTCTGTTGAGGGTTGCCTTCCGTGATGGACACAGAGAGGAGATGATGGGTGCATCCCTCACTACAAGGAAGCGCAAAGGTGCTTAGAACTGCTGGGTCTTGTATTTCTGTGTGGCTTTCTGGTCTCTGGGACTTTAATCTACTCTCTGCTCTTCCTTCAACTGTGGCTTCTATGGCCCTGAAGGCCAGCTCTCCGTGGAGAATGGGTTTGTGAATGACCTTTGCCCTCTGGATCTCCCTTTCTCCGCCACTCTGCCTGGACTTCCTCCACTGAGGCCGCTGTTGCTGTGCCTATTGCTGCCTGTCCCTCATTGTGCCTAGATTGTGATTCTGGACCAGCTTGTGGCCTGCTACACACTGTGCCTGGATCAATGTCATGTGACTCTGGACTATGTTCTTGCGGTACCCGATTGCTGTCCTGTGTGCTGGCCTGTACCCTTGCTGTGCCAGACTCTGCCCGGAATCCCTGCTTTGTGTGCCAAGTACATAATCCCCCATGCCCTGCCTGTGCTGAGAACTTACTGCTCTGCTGGGCCAATTTGCTCTCTGTGTTAAGCACTTAACCACCTGTGCCCTGCCTGTGCTGAGGACCTACCACCCTGCTGTGCCAACCCTGCTCTGTGTGCCAAGGACTTAACCCCCTGTGCCCTGCCTGTGCTGATGACTTATTGCCCTGCTGGCCAACCCTGCTCTGTGCGCTAAGGTCATTCATCCCTGCTGTGCCCACACACTGCCCTGCCCGTGGGTCAAGGTCTTCATCCCCTGCTGTGCCTTCTGGTTGCCCTGTGGACTACCCCCCCCTTTGCTTTCTCATCTTGTCATCCTGAGGACCACTCTTCATTGCTGTGCCTTCTGTTTGCCCTGTGGACCACCTCCCCTTTGCTGTCCCATATTGTCATCCTGACAATCATTCTTCATTGCTGTTTCTTCTGCTGTTCTGTGGACTAGTTCTTCTACTGTCTGTACCCCAAGGTTCCCCAATAAATGCCTGCACATCAGGTTACATGCAGTAGTGTATTTAGGTTTTGTGCTGCCCTAGGCCTGACTAAACTCGTGCACCCCTAACTAAAATATGACCCACCCTTCCTGTCAAGGCCACACCCCTTTCTGTTTAAGACCCGCCCTGAAATTTTTGAGTGGGGACACTAGTTCTTATGGCCTGGGGGGCAATGGATTCCCTTAATTTGCATAGATTTCCTCTCACTTCCTGTTTGCCTATGGGGCAGGAAGTGAAGGGAAATCTCTGCAATGGGATAGGGATGGTAAAAAATTAACTGACAGGGGCTATAACCCTCCCTTACTCTATCCAAAATGAAAAACAAAAGTGTTGCCTATAGTTCTACTTTAAGCAAAAATTTCTGATAATTTTATGGAGAGGACTAAGAAGATATAACCATGCCAATGGTGCAGCAGAAAACATATAGCACAGTGAGGAAGGTTTGTGGTCCAGGATGATAGGACAGTCAAAATTAGAAGCAGCTTGCGTTACACTAACAGTGTAGCGCTAGCCGGCGGGGACTCTTTCTGTGCTGCCCCCCTGCAAAGTGCTGCCCTAGGCCTGGGCCTTGTTGGCCTAAGCCAGGATACAGCATTGGTTACATGTGACCTGCCTCCATGTGCTCTCTCTCTGAGCTCCTAGTTCATCACACCCTCCCCTTGTCCTGGCTTGCTCCCTGCTCCCTCTGCTCAATCTACTGTGCATGACCCTGGCTCTGATGCTGACTACACTTCTCAGCCATATCCTACTGCCTGTATATAGTTATTTAGTTCGCTTTGGTAGTTTGTTCCCTCTTAACACTTTCACTCATTAGATTTACTGCTTTTGGTTCATGGGTTTTTGGTATACTAGATGTATTGTTTTAATTACTTTATCTTTATTAAATCACAATATTTATACCAAACTTGTGCCTGGCATTCTTTTTGCAAGTTCACACATTTCTGGTCATGCCTGTTTCACAGGATACCAACACCCGGTATCCTTTACAGTCAGTTATTGGCATGACAGTAGTTTACATCAACCACCAGGAAGGGATCAGAAGTCTTGCAGCTCAAAGAAAGGCAGATCAGATTATGACTTGCTTAGAACTTTACATACCAGATTGATCTACATTCTAGGAGTGGGAAGTTGGCAGGTGGGCTTCCTAAGTCATCTATGTCTTGTCTCCGGAGAGTGGTCACCTAAAACAGTTTCATAACCCCTGTCGCAAATGGGGGAAGTAAGATGTAGACCTTCTTGTTTCCAAGTTCAAAAACAAACTGGAAAGGCTCCTGTCCAGTAACAGGGATCCCTGGGCCTTTGCAGTGGACCCCGTGGTGACTCCATGGGATCACTTTAGATTGATCTGCACCTTTCCCCCCTCTAATACTCCTTCTTGGTTTGCTTCACAGGATTAAATAGAAGGGCATTCAAGCGATTCTCACCACACTAAAATGGCCCAGGGAGACATAGTACTCAGGCCTTGTCAGGCTTTTGGCAGACTCTCCGTGGCATCTAACTTGTATCTGTACTGGTGCATCTCCTCTGCCTGTCACCTCCCTACATAACCTTTTATGTAGCTGCCAGGGGAGGAGTGAAGGACTATACTATAGAGTATCACTTCAGTAACAGCTCTGAGTTTTCTGGGGTTACTGACATCACACCCAAGATGGTAGTGCCCAGCAGCAGTCTCAGGGCTTTTGGATGTGTGCACAAGGGATGCTTTTACATGTAAATAGCATGCATAAAATACTGCATGTTAAATGCACATATAAACTTATGTAGCCGCCTCCTCACTCCCCTCTTTGATTCAACTCGTCTTTCTCTTGTCTAGGGGTACCTTAGAGGGGAGAGAGCGGGGTCACCACGCCAAGCCTTCACCACATGTGTCCGTGCAGTGTAAGCAAAGTTCCTTCTCTACCTTCGGGTCAGTGTTGTGCACCTGGAGTTACCTTGAACAATGTCCACCAGAAAAGAGCCCCACACCATTAAAGTCCAACACTCCTTTATTCTTCTCGAGTGAACAGCATAATCAGTTAGACTCCCTTAGAGAACAGAACAAACAAGGAGGTGTGGATGCGAGTAGGCCCAGACACAATGAACTCTCCACTTTCCTTCCTGAAAGTGGGCTGAGGTCTCCTAGCGAGGGGGTATTTTCCTTCCAGGCGGTCTCCGATGGGAGGCTCACCTGTCACTGGCAATCTGCTGCACCCGGTCTTCAAGTGAGGAGCTCCCCCCGGTCCATTACGCCTTCTGGATTCGGGTACCCAATCCCGGGTTCCCTAGGACCTCCTTCCCTCGTGGAACTCAGTGTTGGGCACTGAGCTCCAGACCTCCATCCGAGTACCTCACCCCAGGCTAAAGGTGCCTGGGATGGAACACGATCTCCGGACGTCCTCTAGGCCTACGCCGCCTAGAGGACCGACACGAACCACGCACCCTCAGGCTGAAGGTGCCTGGGACTCAACCCCGTGACAAAGATGGCCGGCCCATTTATACCCTCTCCCAGCAAGCACAGCGGGTTCCCCGCCCCACCATACCGCTGCCGAGGGAGGACAAAAAGGAGGCACAGCACACAGTGATGGTTCAACCCCAGCCCGAGGCGACAGCGCCACCCACTGGACCGCAAGGAACTGCACATCACTGGTGTCTCTGCCAGTTTGAATTACACCGGGAAAGTACATACCCGCTACACTTATAAGAAAACTGTTTACGGAAATGAATGACCTAGCCACAGCCCTTCTTCCATTTGTTGTCAATTTCAACATGTCCATATGCTTTGGCATTGCTAATCCGCTTCCTTCATACTATGAAACTTTCTAGAAAAAGTTAATTGGAGAATCAGTAGTTTCCCATTCATCTAACATCACCGGGCTTTACACAGTGATGAACAGGGCAAAAAAATATCAGTCTGTTAGATTGTCTTTAGAACAAGGCTGTAGCCTTCCTAGATTGATCTCATTTTAAATTTGATACATTTTTATTTTAACTCACAGTTCTTTTGATTTTACATTCTATTTTATTTGCAAGTGTGATGAAGGTCCCCTTCACATTGCCCCTACATTGGGTGCTGCCAGCCCGCCACTACAACAAACACCACCACCAGGGACAACAGTTTGTATTTTAAGACCTTATATAACAATACGACAGTCTAACAATTTGGTGACTTTTAGTAGCCTGATTCCGTAGAGGACAGTGATAATGATAATCACAACTTTTTTTTTCAGTTAATAGAGTGCTTGCATGTGTATGTGGGTGAGTTTAAATGTTGAGAAGTGTGAACCAACTTATTAACCACTTAAGCCCCGGACCATTTGGTAGCTAAAGGACCAGAGCTGTTTTCAGAATTTTGCACTGCGCTGCTTTAACTGTAAATTGTGCGGACATGCAATGTTGTACCCAAACGAAATTTGCGTCCTTTTCTTCCCACAAATAGAGCTTTCTTTTAATGGTATTTGATTGCCTCTGCAATTTTTATTTTTTGTGTTATAAACGGAAAAAGGCAGAAAATTTTGAAAAAAAATGATATTTTCTACTTTTTGTTATAAGAAAAATCAAATAAACTCAATTTTAGTCATACATTTAGGCCAAAATGTATTCAGCCACATGTCTTTAGTAAAAAAAATGTCAATAAGCGTATATTTATTGGTTTGCGCAAAAGTTATAGCGTCTACAAACTAGGGTATATTTTCTGGAATTTACACAGCTTTTAATTCATGACTGCCTATCTAATTTCTTGAGGTGCTAAAATGGCAGGGCAGTACAAAACCCCCCAAAATTACCCCATTTTGGAAAGTAGACATCCCAAGGAAATTGCTGAGAGGCATGTTGAGCCCATTGAATATTTTTTTTTTTGTCTCAAGTGATTGAATAATGACAAAAAAATAAATAAAGAAATTACACAAAGTTGTCACTAAATGATATATTGCTCACACATGCCATGGTTATATGTGGAATTGCACCCCAAAATAAATTTTGCTGCTTCTCCTGAGTACGGGGATACCACATGTGTGGGACTTTTTGGGAGCCTAGCCGCGTACGGGCCCCCGGAAACCAAGCACCGCCTTCAGGATTTCTAAGGGCGCAAATTTTTGATTTCACTCCTCACTACCTATCACAGTTTCGAAGGCCATAAAATGCAAAAATAGCACAAAACCCCCCCAAATGACCCCATTTTAGAAAGTAGACACCCCAAGGAAATTGCTGAGAGGCCTGTTGAGCCCATTGAATATTTTATTTTTTTGTCCCAAGTGATTGAATAATGACAAAAAAAGAAAAATTACAAAAAGTTGTCACTAAATGATATATTGCTCACACATGCCATGGTTATATGTGGAATTGCACCCCAAAATACATTTTGCTGCTTCTCCTGAGTACGGGGATACCACATGTGTGGGACTTTTTAGGAGCCTAGCCGCGTACGGGACCCTGAAAACCAAGCACCGCCTTCAGGATTTCTAGGCACAAATTTTTGATTTCACTCCTCACTACCTATCACAGTTTCGAAGGCCATAAAATGCCAAAATAGCACAAAACCCCCCCAAATGACCCCATTTTGGAAAGTAGACACCCCAAGCTATTTGCTGAGAGGCATGGTGAGTATTTTACAGCTCTCATTTGTTTTTGAAAATGAAGAAAGAAAAATATATATATATATATATATATATATATATATATATTTTCAATTTTCAAAACTTTGTGACAAAAAGTGAGATCTGCTAAATACTCACAATACCTCTCAGCAAATAGCTTGGGGTGTCTACTTTCCAAAATGGGGTCATTTGGGGGGGGGGTTTGTGCCATCTGGGCATTCCATGGCCTCCGAACTGTGATAGGCAGTGAGAAGTGAAATCAAAAATTTACACCCTTATGCCGCGTACACACGACCGTTTTTCTCGACGAGAAAAACTGCATTTTTTCCTTTCGCAGAGAAAAACGATCGTCTGTGGGCTTTATGTCGTTTTTCTCGACGTGAAAAACGGCATTAAAAACGACGAGAAAAATTAGAACATGTTCTAATTTTTCTCGTCGTTTTTCCTGACATTTCTTCTGCGGCAGTGTTTCCCATAGGAAAAATTTTAAAAATCATTTTAAAAAATGACGAGAAAAATGACCGTGTGTGGGGAACAAGCTGTTCCCTCGTTTAAAATGACATTATTCACGGCGTTTTTTTAACCGCCGTGAATAATGATCGTGTGTACGCGGCATTAGAAAGCCTGAAGGCGGTGCTTGGTTTTTGGGGTCTCGTACGCGGCTAGGCTCCCAAAAAGTCTCACACATGTGGTATCCCCATACTCAGGAGAAGCAACAGAATGTATTTTGGGGTGTAATTCCACATATGCCCATGGCATGTTTGAGCAATATATCATTTAGTGACAACTTTGTGCAAAAAAAATAACAATAAAATAAAAATTGTATTTTTTCCGTAACTTGTGTCAACATATAAAATATTCCATGGACTCGACATGCCTCTCAGTATATAGCTTGGGGTGTCTAATTTCCAAAATGGGGTCATTTGGGGGGGTTTTGAACTGTTCTGGTATTTTATACACAACATTAGGAAGCTTACATCCACTCTTCTAACCACTTGAAGACAAAGCCCTTTTTGACACTTTTTGTTTACATGAAAACATTCTTTATTTTTGCAAGAAAATTATGTTGAACCCCCAAACATTATATGTATTTTTAAAGCAAAGACCCTACAGATTAAAATGGTGGGTGTTGCATTTTTTTTTCTACACAGTATTTGCGCAGCGATTTTTCAAACGCATTTTTTGGGGAAAAACTACACTTTTTTTAATTTTAATGCACTAAAACACACTATATTGCCCAAATGTTTGACGAAATAGAAAAGATGATCTTAGGCCGAGTACATAGATACCAAACACGACATGCTTTAAAATTTCGCACAAACGCGCATTGGCGACAAACTACATACATTTTTAAAAGCTTTTAAAAGCCTTTACAGGTTACCCCCTTAGATTTACAGAGGAGGTCTACTGCTAAAATTACTGCCCTCGATCTGACCTTCGCGGTGATACCTCACATGCATGGTGCAATTGCTGTTTACATATGACGCCATACCGACTGTCAGGGTTGTACGTACCTGATCAGCGAGTCCGTTAGAGCAGAGGAAGGTCCCCCGTACGGATCCGACTCGCGGGCCCCTGGTAGTGCAGACAGGAGGCACGGGAGTGCGGAAGGGTAAGAGAGCCTGAGAGTGGTTACTGGAAGGCAGCTCCGGATCCTGGGTTCAGGAGAGTAGCTGAGCCAGGCTGGCTGCAGGCAGGCAGGTAGGCAGGCAGGTGTGTAGAGCAGCGCAGCTGGGCAGGTGCAGAGAGAGTGGTCAAGACAAGCAGGGTTCGGCAACGTTCAGGCAGTATGGTACAGCGGGGTAGGCAGGTTCAGGGTCAATGACAGGCTGAGGTCGGGTGCAGGCGGATAGCAGGAAAAGTCCAGTAACAAGCCGGGTGGTCAGAAGATCAGGTTTCAGGCAATTAACAGGAGCAGGATACACAGGGGACTGTAGGTCAGACAGCACCGGTCTGAAGTGTTCCAGGAGTTTAAATGGACAAACCGGCATGCATCGGCGCGCGCAATGGCGCATCAGCGTGCGCAATGGCGCACACACGCGCGCGCACGCAATGCGCGCACATGCACCCGCGCGCACAGGCACACCATCACGCACAGGCGCGCGCGCCCGCAGTCTGGGAAGTGCACCAGCGCGGACAGGAACATGCCCAACATCAGCGCACATCGGCGCGCGCGAACGCACACCAAAGCGACCACCAACACACCCGGCAAGGTACGTTCTCTGACACCGACGCTTGCGTTCGCCATTGGGCAAGAGCAGGGCAGGACAGGGGTGCTTTTTTTTTTTTTTTTTATTATTAATTTTGCTTTTTTTTTTATTTTTAAACTGTTCCTTCCATATTTTTTTTTTGTTATCATTTTTATTGTTATCTCAGGGAATGTAAATATCCCCTATGATAGCAATAGGTAGTGACAGGTACTCTGCCCTCAAAGCATCTGACCACACCAAGATCGGTGTGATAAAATGCTTTTCCAATTGCCCAATGGCGCTTTTTACATCCGGGGGGGGGACATTCCCTCCCACTGCTTGTAAAAGTAGTCCAGAGGCTAATTAGCCACTAGGATTGCTTTTACATGAAAGCCGGCCGCTGGCTGAAAAGAATGATACCAAGATGATACCTAAACCCACAGGCATCATTCTGGTATAAACATTCAAAGTCCAGCAACATACCAGTACGTTGCTGGTCCTTGTTGGACATGTATTGTAATCTTTTTTTTTTTCATGCAGCCTGTTGGCTGAACGAAAAAAGAGATTGATCGGTGGGTATGCCCACCATTAGAATACCGCCCTTCATCCACCCACTTCTAATGATGGGCATACACGCACCATTTATATATGCCGAAGCATGGGGGCATACTCCCGCAAAAAAGTTATGCCGCACACACATGGTCAGACTTTTCCACGGGCAAGCCTCCGTCGGAATTTTGACCGTATGTACGCGGCATTAGGAGCAAAATCGCTCCTCCGCTCCTCCGCCCCTGCTGCCCCCATGCTTCGACATATATGCTTTTTTTTTTTTTACTGTGGTGGTGAAATCACCTCCTACAGCACTGGAGTCGCAGGGATCAGGCCTGTCTCTGCGAACGCTGCAGTTATGTGTGTTGTGTTTTGTAAGTGACAGTGATCGATCGATACTGCACTTGGGTGGCCTGGGCTGAATGGAAGGGCAAAACGCAGGTGCTAGCAAGTATCTGGGCTGATCTCGCTAACACTGCGTTTTTGGGAACCCTAAACTGCTGGGGACACTAGTATAGATCTGATCAGATCAGAAATTGATCTGTTCAGATACTATACCACTAAGGGAGGTGTATGCTTCACGCGTGGGTGTTGGCATTACTGGCACTAACCTGACGCTGCCTGGAGTGTGACGCGGACCCTCTCTGACGCTAAAACCTAATTGATATCACCCGCCAGGCGATCAGGGGGTTAAACCTTTATTGGGTTATATACGGCGGGTGCCCTGACACTATAAAAAGCAAACTAACTAACCAGCGTCACCCGTAACACTTATAGGGTGATCACTGGTGAAAGGGTTAACTAGGGGCAATTAGGGGGTTAAAACCTTTATTAGGTAATATATGGGGGTACCTGACGCTATATAAAAACCTGACGGGGAACCTAAAAAAATTACTGGCTACCGATCGGCATCACCGACACTAAAGCCCCGTACACACGATCGGATAACCTATGGATTTTCGTCCGATGTATTTTTCCATCGGATATCCGATGAAACTGTTTTCCATCAGTCTTGCCCACACACCATCAGTCCAAAAACCGACCGTTCCAAACGCGGTGACGTAAAACACTCCGATGAGCCGAGAAAAATTAAGTTTAATGCTTCTGATTATGCGTCGACTTGATTCTGAGCATGCGTGGGTTTTTGATCCGATGGACTTGCCCATAGACGATCGGAAATTCCCATCGGTTTTTTATCCATCGGAAAATTTTAAAACAAGTTCTATTTTTTACAACCGATGGAAAAAAGACCGATGGGTACCATACACGATCGGTTGGTCTGATGAAAACCATCCATCAGACGGTTTTCATCAGTCAAACCGATCGTGTGTACAGGGCTTAAGACAGCGATCAGAAAAACGATCGCTTAGCGACAGTGGTGATAGGGGGTGAAAGGGTTACCTGGGGGGCGATCAAGGGGGTTAAACCTTTATTAGATAATATATGGGGGTACCTGACGCTATAAAAACCTGCGGCGAACCTAAAAAAAATTACTGGCTAACTTTAGTGACACTTTTACAGTCACAAATGTCACTGATTGCAGTGATCAGTAAATAAATGGTCACTGCAATCAGTGACACTGTGACTGGGGGCTGGGGGGTGATCTGGGGGTGATCTGGGGGGGCCTGGGGGGCAATTTATGTGCCTATGCGCCCTGGTGTCAGTGTAGTGTTTTGTGCACTAACCTGGCATCTTCTCTTGTGCGGCGCTTGGTATATGTGAGCGCCGCAGGAGAGATGACATCACTTCCTCTGCCTGTGTTTATATTACACAGGCAGAGGAAGCTCTCTCATTCGCCGGGAGTGATCGCGAGGGGGTGGCCGGAATCGAACGGCCGTCCCCTCATCCCGGATCGCTCCTGAACAATTAACCACCGCTCACTGTAAAGAAGGGGGGTCCGATGGGACCCCCCAACTATACAAAGGCGATCACGTAGATATACGTGATTCTGCCTGTCGGTGCCATTCTGCCGACGTATATTTACAGTGGGCGGTCGTTAAGTGGTTAATGTTCATTATTTTTTGTAAGTTCTCAAATGTGAAAATATGCATTGAGGCTGGTCCGTTTCCAAAGGCATTTTTGAATGCTAGATTCTTTAACAGGGGTTCTCTACCACACATAGGGCAAGCAGTAAACTAGACCTAAAGCTCCTAACTATGTCTGTATAACTTCTAGATTAATTGCCTTACTCTGACCCTCGTGCCTTCTTTCATTAAAAACCCTCATGTTTTTATTTTGTATTTTATTGAATTTTATCTTTCACATACATGTTAAAAACAATTATATTTTCCACCCCAGTGGGAATATACATTGACATATTTCCAGTGACCTTTTCCACCCAGCCCCCCTATGACCTATTCCCCATCCCTCTAATTTCCCTCCCCCTAGGCCCTTTCTCATCCTCCTCACTGCACACTCTTAATTTCACTGTATTTCTTTGTTAATTTAAACTTTTTCCAACCTTCCCATCTCTTAGAGAATCCCTCTCTAGTATCTTCATAGCTATGTCTTAGGTATTCCATGTTCCGTATCTCTTCTATCTTGTCAAACCATTCCCCTGTCTTTGGGCTTTCTACTTCTTTCCAGTTTTTCGGTATCAAGCTTTTTGCGGCATTCTTCATGTGTATTATCATTGAGTTTCTATACTCCTTTAACAGAATATTCACTCCATGAAATAGACATGTCCAGGGTTCCTCGGGTAGGTCTATATTAGTAATCTCCTTAATATAGCTTAGTACTTCCTTCCAGTAGGTTCTTATTTTGGGGCATCCCCACCATATATGGGCCATAGTTCCCACCTGTCCACATCTCCGCCAACACTCCGTTGTTTGTCCTATTTGGTACTTCCCTATGATGTCTGGGGTTCTATACCACCTAGTTATACATTTATAGTTAATTTCTATCATCCTTTTGTTTACTGATGATCCATGTACAAGTTTCAAGATTTTGCTCACTTCTTGGTTCATTCCTCGTTTCCACAATTCCTTCTCCCAGTTTTTTATGAATGCCGGAACTTCCAACTTTTCTGCTTCCATCAAAATTTTATCTATTCTGGATATATTCCCGCAAGTTTTTTCCGTAATACACAAACGCTCCATTGGTGTTAAATCATCCCCTTCTCTTATCGGGTGGGAGAGTGCGGCTATGAAGTGCCTGTGCTGGAAGTACCTCCATTAATTTATATCCATCAAATCCTTTTTGTTTTTAACTCTTGTATAGTGCATATTTTTCCCCCTTGTTTTATGTCCCGTAGTTGTGCATTTTCTTTTTTAATCCAGTTCTCTCCCATGAAATTTTTCCCTGGTGCAAAATAATTATTTTCCTTTAGTGCTATCAGTGGTGAGTTATATTTCCATTTGTTTTTCTTATGTACCTGGTCCCATATTTTCAATACTGTCTGTGTCAGTGTGTTTGTATTGTCGCCCAGTGTCCTATATTGTGGAGGTGTCCATATGTCCCTTCCTAATTGTGTGTTTGCCATTGTGTGTTCTATATTGACCCATCTTTTCTCGTTCATGGGTTTCGTCCATTCCACCACCCGTGTTATCAATACTGCCTCGTAATATTTTTGAAAGTCGGGTACATTCAGTCCCCCTTGATTTTTTGCTTTCTTCAATGCTGTCAGTGCTATTATGGGTTTCCTATTGTGCCATATTAATTTTGTAATTAGTGTTTTTAATACTCTAAAATACACTGGGGGTATGTATATGGGGAGCATCTGAAACTTGTACATGATCTTCGGGAGTATTATCATTTTTAGAGCGTTGATCCGACCTGTCCATGATAGGGGGCGTGCTGCTATTCTCTTAATTTCTGTTTTAATTTCCTCCAGTAGTGGGATGTAATTTGCTTGGTATAGTTTCTTCGATGAGGCCGTTAATTTAATTTAAATATTTTATTTCCATCTCCCTCCATGGGAATGGGAACTCTTGTTCTAAATATTGTTCCTCTTTTGCTTTCAAAGTAATGTTTAATATCTCGGATTTATTCGGATTAATCTTAAAATTTGAACGTTTTCTGTATTCTTTTAATACTCTCAAGAGGTTAGGCATTGTAATACGGGGGTTGGATATGTAAAATAACACATCATCTGAGAACACAGCTAATTTATGTTATAAGATAGAACACAGTTAGTTTATGCTCCTCTTCTCCCTCATGTTTATCCCGCCTGGCTCTAGATGCTTACATGTATATATTAAGACTAGTTGCAGCACTGGGAATCAAACAATCTACCATCTTGGGGTGTGATGAATAGCAATGATAATATTGTGATCAACATAAACATTTAGCTAACCAAGATTGTTGGGTGCTGTAGCAGCAAGGTAGGAAGATGACCCCAGAACATTCCCAGGGCCAAATATAAGTAGAATGGCTGCACAAATTATTTTATTTTTTTTACCCCCATAACCCCAAAAATATGTTCTTTATTTTATTTTTTATTTTTTTGGAAAGGAACTATTTTATGGGGAAAAAAAACATAAACTATAGCAGTCATAGTTGCATTATAGACAGAGACAGACAGAATACCCTGAGAAACTGCTTTATTGTGTGTGTTTGGACAATATAAAATTAAATTATATTGAGAGAACATGTGGGCATCCATGCATATCTCTGGTCAGTGGACTTATAAGTTTACGTCCTAAAAGCAGAGGCTGATACCAAGAATAGTGACGGAACTGGAGCTGCAGCACACTGCAAACCCTCTTGCCGAACCTGAAAAGGAACTTCTGTTAGAACGTAATCAACATATTTTTTGTTTTCTAATACTTTATTCATTAAAAAGTTATATAAAAAGACACAAGCAGTCACTGACCACTGATAAATCTTTCCTTTATTATTTATTATAATATTGTTGCTGTTAATAATATTATTATGGGAACACTGGAAAAATCCAGAATTTGAATATTTGGGAGAATATTTCAATATAGGTCCACTTAGGGGGAAAGGGTCCTTTCAATGGCATCTTAAAAACAGAAGCTGATTCCCAAAATTGTGATCATGCTGTTGGTGTGACAGAGAGTGAACCCTTCCTCGGCTTCTAAAAAGAAATTTGTGTTATGACAGCAAAAGATACCTATTTCCACACAAGAACAGGAATAAATTAGCCAAAACAATGAATGAAAAACTCTTTGCTTTATGGGTAACTCCTTTTTTTAATGGAAAAAATATAGAAAATAAAAAAAATATTCTAGTATAAACAATTGCTATGCATGCATTATTTTAATTTAATGTTATTCAAATTAACTTTCTTGTTAAATCTGCAGCTGCTATTATTTTCTACAAAATTTTATATGGTGGCCTGGAGGTATTCTTTAGACCGTACAAAACACCATTAAAGATGTGATATTCTGCTTGTGTGATTGGCTTATTGATTTCCAAAAAAATTTAAGATAGGTAAAGATCAAATTTTGGGCACCCCCTGCAAAAGGGAATTTTGGTGAGATACTCCCTAAGGGTAAAATGCTTCTAAAGGGATGCAGAATACTGCAACTTTTCTCATTATAACACCAAGGGTTCATTAGCCCATTACAATGAGACCGCCCTATTCAGAATCAGTATCCAAAGGCTATAGTGTAACAAACAGCGTTTTCCTTTAGAGCAGAAACATATAGAACTCTGCAATAAAATTAAAATCCTTGCAATGCACATTGATTCCCCAGGGGGGATTGTTTTTTTCTCAGCAAAAGTGGAGTTACTCTTTATCTAGATTGCAGATTCATGTTCATGCAATGTATTCAATATATATTACTATAATATATTACTAGTGATCATATAGTATACAAATATAAGAATACTAATAATACTGACTAAAGCTGATATATATACCAAGAATATAGATCTGCTATTCACTATACTCTATCATTATTATTATTCTTATTCTTCTTATTATTAAAGCCTTAAAGTGGTAGTAAACTCCCCTGCTCAGCTCATCTGCATTTAAATCACTATAATATGACTTACTATTAGGTGCCTTTTAAAGTTTTTCTAGGTGTGTCACCCTCTCCTTCTAAAAACATCACTAGAATATGCACTTTGGAATACCGATTGATGCTCACTTAGTGTGCCATCAATCTGTAGAGATATGTGCTGTTTATGTCAGCATTACTCCTCGGTATTACTTCATAATAATGTGAGACTGCTGACCACCATCAGTTCAGGCATAGTTTTATTTTATCACACATGCATGGGATTAATGCAGTGATGTATATAAAGGGTGGAAATTTGGTTTGGGGAAAGTAGCGGAGGTTTCCACAAATATGGCACCAGCTTGGGATGGAATGGACTACAATAATAAAAAGCTGCAGAAATTGTAAGAAGAATTTTATGCTGCTCCAACTTATCCCTGTGTTTAAAAGTGTGGGGAATTCTAGTATTATGCTTTTACTAAATTAGTTTCATTGAGTTTACTACCGCTTTAATCCAGACAAGTCTTTGATAGAGAGAGGAAGAGTTATAAGTTTTTACTTCTGTTTGTGACCCGTTAGGAGAGATTTTCCCTCACTGTTTTAATTTTTGTCTATGTTCTTGTTGAAGAAATGAATCTCCCCTTTCTGTCTTAACAGAAAGTGTGTCCAAAATAAAAATAAAAATTTGCCTGAATTTGACCTTTAAATATTGCTAGCAGTAGTAGTACTGTGATTATTACCTTTACTATACTAAGTAACAGTAAATGCATCTTTTAACAGGAATGAGCAAATGCCTTACAGAGAAGACAACATTCTGAACATCACTTAAAGAATATAAGGCCCTGCTATCAAAAGCTTGCTGCTTGCTTGCTATGAATGTTCCCCAAGTGCTCATCTTTAAGAACAATTCCAGTATGAGCATTTAAAACTGTATCCTCTAGAACAGGGGCGTCAAACTCAATTTCATTGTGGGCCGCATCAGCATCATGATTGCCCTCAAAAGGGCCGGTTGTATCTGTAAGATTATATGTCCAGTGCATCCCCTCCCCTTTACATTAGATGTCAAGAGCCACCCCACCATCAGAAGTTGAGTCCCCCACTCTCCCTTACATCACAGTGTACCCCCCTTTCCTTATGCTGCTGCTGGGAAGAAGCTGGATGCATTGCTTGAAAGCAGAAAGTAGGGGTCTGGAGGAGGGCTGGAGCTCTCCTGCAGCTGCAGGAGAGATGCGAGGGCCACATGAAATGGCTTTGAGGACAGGATTCAGCCCGCAGGCCTTGTGTTTGACACCTGTGCTCTACAACTTTCACCTACAAACTCATTGATCCAGCAACACAGTGCCACCCCTCTTCCTGGTTGCATGACCCACCTTCTGTAAGCCCAAGGTGTCAATAATCCTCCACCACACTATACTCAAGGCTGCAGAAAGCTCTCTGTAGCTGTTAAAATGGAGCTTTACCCATAACAACTTGATACAAAATAACGTTCTTTAGCAACAAATATATATTCCACATTACTAATTATGCCACCAAAATGAGTGTGTGCTGTAAATTGCCTCCAGCCTTGTTCCTGACTCTTTCTGTTCCCAAGAGTGCCTAAAAATAGAGAGCAACTGAGCATGTGCAGAGCACAGTGAGACAGTGTATTACTGGTTTTTAAACAGTATAGATACATATTTGTAATGTTTTACATAGCTACACCTGTAAAAGGGGCCAGCCTGAAGTGATCTAGCAGGACCTTATTTTCTGACCTAAGTTCCACTTTAGACCCCTTTCACACTGAGGGCATATTGCAGGCGCTATAGCGTTAAAAATAGCACCTGCAATCCGCCCTTAAACAGCTGCACCATTGTCTCGAGGGCTTTCACACTGGAGAGTTGCGCTAGCAGGATGGTAAAAAAAGTCCTGCTAGCCGCATCTTTGAAGCGGTGAAGGAGCTCCCCATTGAAATCAATGGGACAGTGTGGCTATAGCCGCCCGCAATACACTGCTTCAGCAGCGCATCGCGGGCGGTTTTAACCCTTTATCGGCCACTGGCGGGGGGTAAAACCACCCCGCTAGCAGCCGAAATTCGCTGCAAATCCGCCCATAGAGTCGGCGGTAAAAATAGCGGCGTTTTACCGCCGACGCTATGGGCGGCTCAGTGTGAAAGGGGTCTTAATGTGCCCACTAGGAAATGGGCAAATTAACCCAAGATCAGTAAAAGAAGGCATGTTATTTTATTAAGGATGTGGGGCTTGCTCCAAGGGGGTTTGGGGGGGCTGAAAGGGGGGATCTAAAACCAGAATGTTAGGAGAAACTTGAGACTACCAATGCTGGTTTATTTCTGATAATAACAGATGTCTATCTATCTCTGCTTTCACTACTTCTGAGTCACTGTCCTGGAACAAGCCTCAGACCTGCATGTTTGCTCCAAGTAAGTGAATCAATTAGCAATGAAGTCAAAGCATTACCATAACAGCTAGGTAACTAGACTTTTTACAGCCTCCAGTGTTCTTTAAATAAAGTTTCCATTTAAATTATTAATTGACACTTAATTGTGACTTCCTGTGTGCTGCTTGGCTCTAGCAAGTCAAGATTCAACACAATGTCACATGCCAAAGTTAGTTTACTTTTCAGTCCAATTGAAGACAACCACACAAAAATGGGCATATCCAAAGTGTATGTATAATCAAAACATTTGTTTTTTTTGGTGGAGTTGGAAATGGTTAGAGTCCCTATCAGTTTATTTAAATGTTTTAATTAATTTGGGAAGATTTCCCCTCGCTTCCTATCCCAGAATCTCAAGAGGAAGCAACAGGTAATCTCTACAAAGTGATCAAAACTCCCCTTTTAGTTGTCACCAGAATAAGTGTTCTTATTAGATTTACCCTCACCTCCTATTCTGGTGACAACTTTAAAATTATGGTTTTTCCAATCACTTTCTGTCCTATTGACAATGGTTATCAGGACACAATTAAAGAGGTATCTCTCCAGTGGCAATAAAACTTGCCAGATGTTCTAACCCTTTCCAATGCCATTCAAAACAAAATGTATTGTCTATACACTAACTTTACATTATCATAAAAGTAGAGATTTAGTGGCCATGGATAGCTACTGTATGTGTTCTATAACCTTGAATCTGGATTCCCTTCTTCTAAAGGGTAACAGATCTGCTTTGTAGCTGAGCTATCATCCCCAACATGAGCTGCCTTATTTTTGACTGAGTTCTCTTGAGGTTTTGCAGTAGAGGAAGACTTCATAAAACTGCCAAATAACAAAGATGATGTTGAGATGACACTAATGAATATTAAAGGCTTTGCTATTTGACAGATTTGAAAGATTCTGTTGTGGCAACCACAAGAGAATATCTGCCCTGAATGCTGAAGGAGATAAAATGGCCTAAATGGGTGCTTGAGGGCATTTTTGGAACTAAGGTGCCACCCTCAAAAGAAGGGAATAAGGATAACTAATGGAACAAATAGGTATCCCTGACCAGCCAGTCTGCACTATCATAGCAATTCTAGATTAACAGCAATGCCTATTTGTTACTGCTGAGAGAAATACAGGGGCTGCCATGGCTGGGGTGACCTCTTTCTGTACTAGTTCTCAGGCTGTCCTATTGACCTGCTGACTTCAGTGCTTTCTGAATCACTTCCCTAGAACAAATATGCAAATGAGAAATTATGACTTCACTCTGTCATTACTTGTTCCTGGGTCTGTGATTTAGAAAGTCGTAAAACTGAGGGAAAAAAAACTGCCAGTTTCAGATACAGGTCAGCAATCCATATATTTTCATGGTAGGTTTCCTTTATAAAACAACCGTATTTTAGTCTAATAAAAGTACATAACCAAACATTAACTTACGAGGCATCTCTATGGCAGTGTAGGCTGGCATGCCTTTGCAGAGAGCTTCAATGTGGCTTCCAAACTCTTCAATGTGAACAATAGGTTTCTGGTTGATTGTGTAAGTTGTCAGCTCTGTGGTTGGTGGAGCCTGAAAATGATACACTTACATACTTACTTATATGATAAAAATATAATTTTCTTACATAAGTATTTTAAATGTTCCCATTTCAGCCAAACAATTTTTGTTAATCATATTTAATATGAAAGATCAATAGATCCAAAATGAACTCAATATCAGTTAAAAGAAGGCATGTTAAAAAAAGATAGATCTAAAAAAAAATTGAAACAGCTAAATACATTTATGCTGTTTACCTTGCAAAGGATTTTTAGATTCTGTATTCTGTACTGCCATTGGTATTTTGTACGGCTAGTCTTGTGATTTACACATATTTTCTATACTGCTCAGCTAGACAGGTAGCACATAGTTGTAGTTTAAGCAATATCTGGTACAGCTTTGTGGATTCCTGTCACCTCTATCTTCCTCATTAGATGGTAAGTCAATATCATTACCTCTGTCCAGTCTGCAGGGACCTTACATCAGTACCATAAAGCTAACCCCAAAAGCAACATTGTGATTTCTATTACTAACAAGTGGAGGTGTTGGTCACAAGAATGGCTGACAAAAATTATAAATTGTTTGGCTGGTACAACAGTAAACATACAGTATATGTATTTCAGCTGTGTATTTACCTGTTTGCATGGAGTCCCACTTTACAATAAAAACAATTTACACAGAGCATTTTATGCCCTCGTACGTCTATATGCTACAGAACATGAATCCGGACTTCAGGCTGTGTGAACACTGCCCAGTGTGGCAGATGACAGGGTAATAAAAATCTGCTCATATTTTATTAGTTGGTAAAGAGAAGCCCCCCTTTTTGGGCTCTGCACTTAAAGAGGAACTTCACTCCTATCATACAAATTACAACAAAGACTTCTTTTAAAATGTTTGGACAATGGCAATCTATAAACAGATACCTATAGATCAGTCTTTCTCAACACAGAGGAACCCTTGAAATAACTTTCCGGTCTTAGGGAACCCCTCCTAAAAATGACTATATCTACAACTCATAATACCTTAGTGTGATGGTCACTGGGTAGAATGCTCCTTATACTATACTGGTCTTTGGGACGAATTACCTTCTTACAGGTAGCTAAAAAGATCAATGGTGCCAGTGGGAACTTATCTGAGAGGCAGAAATTGTTCATTGCTCAAGGAACCCCTACCAACCTTTGGAGGAATTCTTGAATTTCATAGAACCCTGGTTGAGAAACCCTGCTATAGATAATTGCAGGCCTTTTAAAAGAAAACATACAAATATTGCTGTTAATGATGACTTCCTTTGCCGTATGTGTATGGTACATACATACCATAGTCAAACTCTTCTTCATAGTAGAGAGGGCACAAAAGATTCTGATACCCATCAAAACACTAGGTTCAGTATGCAGAGAGGGTATTTAAAGTGTATAATAGGATTTTTATAACAGCTTACCTGTAAAATCCTTTTCTTGGAGTACACCACGGGACACAGAGCTAGTCATTACATAATGGGTTAAGGGTCACCAGCGGTGATTGGACACTGGCACAACCAATGGAAGACAGTTCCCCTCCATATAACCCCTCCCATCAGGGAAGTACCTCAGTTTTGTAGCAAAGCAGTAAGGTTCCCATAAGAAGGGGGGGACCTCTGTGTCCCGTGGTGTACTCCAAGAAAAGGATTTTACAGGTAAGCTGTTATAAAAATCCTATTTTCTTTATCGTACACCACGGGACACAGAGCTAGTCATTACATAATGGGACGTCCCAGAGCAATGCTCATATGAAGGGGGGGAGACACAGATCAAAACAGGCCGCTTGCGGACCAGAAGCCCTATACTGCTGCCTGCAGCACACTTCGCCCAAAGGCGGAATCCTCATGTCCTTTCACATCTATTTGATAGAATTTGGAAAATGTATGGACTGAAGACCAAGTTGCAGCTTTACAGATCTGAGCCATCGAAGCCTGGTGGTGCACTGCCCATGAAGCACCTATCGCCCTGGTAGAGTGCGCCTTAACAGGAAAAGGAGGAGTCCTGTTCTTTAAACCATAAGCTTGAATAATTACTTGTCTAATCCACCTGGAAATGGTGGATTTTGATACCGCTTGGCCCTTCTTGGGCCCATCTGGTAAAATAAACAAAACATCTGTTTTACATATCTGAGCGGTTGCTTGCAGATACACCTTTACCGCTCTCACTAGATCTAGAGAGTGTAATAATTTTTCCCCCGCCGTCCGCGGGTTTGGAAAAAAGGAAGGCAGAACAATGTCTTGATTCAAGTGAAAAGCCGACACCACCTTAGGTAGAAAAGCTGGATGGGGTCGTAGTACGATTTTGTCCTTGTGACAAATTAGATAAGGCTCTTTACAAGAAAGAGCTGCTAGCTCTGATACTCTCCTAGCAGAAGCTATAGCAATCAGAAAGGCCAACTTCCTACTTAATATAATTAAAGGAATATGGCGAATAGGTTCAAAAGGTTGCTTTTGCAACACTGACAATACCAAATTCAAATCCCATGGACACAAGGGAGTCCTAACTGGAGGATTTATCCTCAGTACCCCCTTAATGAATGTCCGAACTAGGGAGTGAGATGCCAATGGTCTCTGAAAGAAGACTGATAGAGCCGATATTTGCCCTTTGATGGTGCTAAGGGCTAAATTCATATCCACTCCTAACTGGCAAAAAGCAAGAATCCTACTTATTTCATACTTCTGAGGATTCCAACATCTGGATTCACACCAGGAAACGTATGCTCTCCAGACTCTCTGATAGATGAGTCTGGAGGCTGGCTTTCTAGCATTAATGAGCGTAGAAAGAGCCGGACCAGAGACCCCTCTCTTTTTAAAAATGTGGGTCTCAGCAGCCAGGCCGTCAACTTTAGCCTTTGTAAGGAAGGGTGGAATACTGGACCCTGTGACAGCAGGTCGTGTCGGAGTGGAAACTTCCAGGGCCTTCCTATCGCCGTTTTTACAATCTCGGCGTACCAAGGCCTCCTGGGCCAGTTTGGGGCCACTAGGATTACTGGTATTCCCTCCTCCTTGATCCTGCGAAGCAGTCTTTGTAGAAGAGGGATCGGAGGGAATGCCTAGATCAGTGAGAACTGATTCCATGGAGTTATTAGAGCGTCTGTATTATTAGAGCGTCTGTCCCGTAGGCTAGAGGATCTCTCGTTCTGGACACAAAGTTGTCCAATTTCTTGTTGAACCTGGCAGCTAGCAGGTCTACATCTGGGTTTCCCCATCTCAGACATATGGCCTGAAAGATCTCGGGGTGAAGAGACCACTCCCTGGTAGCAGCTGCTGATGACTCAGGTAGTCTGCTTGCCAATTTTCCATCCCTGGAATGAAGATTGCAGAAAGGCAAGGTACATGCTCTTCTGCCCATGCCAGGATCCGGTTCACCTCTCTTTGGGCTGCCCGACTGCGGGTGCCTCCTTGGTGATTGATGTAAGCTACTGCAGTAGCATTGTCGGATTGAACCCGAACTGGGTAGCCCTGTAACCTGTATGTCCAGGTTTTGAGGGCTAGATATACCGCCCGGATCTCTAGCACATTGATGGGCAGGATCCCCTGAGTCTTGGCCCAGGTTCCCTGGGTAGAAGCCTCCTCGAATACTGCACCCCAGCCCGATAGGCTGGCATCCCTAGATACCACCTTCCAGGCCACTGGGAGGAAGGACTTTCCCTTCCGTAAATTCCTGGCTTCTAGCCACCAATCGAAGCTGTGGCGTACTTGTGAGGACAGGCGCATGGGTATATCCAGAGCTTGGCTCTTCCTGTTCCAGGAAGCTAAAATATTGCCTTGAAGTAGTCTCGAATGAAACTGGGCGTAAGGGACCGCCTCGAAGGAGGCTACCATCTTTCCCAATAGTCTCATGCAAAGGCGAATAGACGGCCTCTTGTTTGCTTTGACCTTGTGGATCAGGTCTTTCAGAGACTGTATCTTCGGTTCTGGCAGGTATACCCCGTTTTGGGCTGTATCTATGATCATGCCCAGGTACCCGATCCTTCTTTGGGCCTGGAGAGAGGATTTTTGTAAATTTATAATCCATCCTAAATGCTCCAGGTATCCTACTGTAGTGTGTACAGTGTGACCCAATCCGTCCTTTGACTGATCTATTACTAGTAGATCGTCCAGATAGGCTGTTACCGCAGTGCCCCGTGTTCTTAGGTTTGCTAACAGAGGAGCTAGCACCTTTGTGAATACTATGGGCGCGGTGGCTACACCAAACGGCAGAGCCACAAATTGAAAGTGGCGATCTTCTACCGCAAACCTTAGGAATCTTTGGTGAGCGGGGAGGATGGGTATGTGTAAATGTGCGTCCTTGATATCTATGGGCGCCATGAATTTTCCGCCCTTTAAAGTGGCGGCCACGGATCGGATCGTTTCCATTCGAAAATGGCGATCGTTCAGGAACCGATTTAGGGATTTTAGATCCAGGATGGGTCTGACATCTCCATTTGGCTTTGGAATCACAAAGAGGTTTGAGTAAAAACCTGAACCTCGCTCTTTTTGGGGTACGTCTGTAACTACCCCTTGAGCCATTAAGTGATTCAAACCTTTGAAGAAGGATTCTCTTTTTTGTGGATCCTTGGAGAGTCTTGAACCTCGGAATTGAGAAGATGGGATCTCTCGAAATTCCAGTTTGTACCCTGAGGATATTGTGGATACTACCCAATTGTCCTGGATTTCTGACCACCAAGTCGCTCAGAACTGACAAAGCCTTCCTCCCACTCGGCCGAGCGGGGGCGCCCCTTCACTGAGAGGCTTTGGGGGCTTGCTTATTAGCTCTTGCACCCCACGGCTTCTTGTTCTTCTGAGCTTGCCCCTTGGCTTTTGTGGGCGGCTAAAACAGGCCGCCGCCACTGGTTGGAGTCAGATTTCCCGGGAGCTGGGGAGAGAGCGTTTAAAACAAGATCTCTTGTTTTTCTTTCTCTCAGGTAAAAGTCGTTTTACCACTTGATCTTCTGTATATATTTTTCTAAATCTTCCCCAAATAGGCGTTCGCCATGGAACGGGAACTTGCCAACAGCTTTTTGCATGGGGTCTCCGCTGACCAATGCTTAAGCCAAAGTACTCTGCGCATCTGTACCAGCTGGAGTGTAAGGCGTGATGCCTGTATGATAGAATCTCTCATGGCATCCACTGTGAAGCATAAGGCTTTAGGCAAATTTTCCCAATTTCTAGCCTGCTCTGAAGGCAGTTCCTTCAGCCCCTGCTTTACCTGTTGGCTGATGACCTGACACATACCGACTGCTGCTACTGCAGGTTGGGTAATTGAGCCGGCCAAAAGGAAGGAGGATTTCAACTTCCTCTCAGAAGGATCTTTTAAACCCTTGTACATTATCCACCGGACATGTCAGGTTTTTATTTACACAAGAAATAGCCGCAACTACCGCAGGCAGGCTCCATTTCTTTTAAAAAAAAAAAATTTCCCCCATAGGATAAAGAATGTTAAACCTTTTTGGAGGTGAGAAACGCTTATCTGGATGTTGCCAGTTTGCGTATATTAGATCCTCTAGTAACGGATGAACCGGGAAGGAGCATGCACCTTGCAGGGATCTTAATGACCCTAGGGAGGAGACAGGTAATTCCGTTACCTCCGCAGAGGTTAACTTAAATGCACTGCTATAGCATTGTACCTGTGACCTTAAAATCTGGCTCCTCATCCTCTGCTGATGTAGCCTCCTCCTCCTCATCCTCCTCCCTTAGGTACTTCTGAAGGGAGGTCCAATACTGGAAGAGACCTGCTTCGCTTATTGTCCCTTTTTAGAGGACTTAGCGATTACGGTAGCAATTTTTTCCTCCAGATTATTTAGGGCAGCTGATAAAGTGTCCTCAGTGACATATACAGGCCCAGACTTCACTGGGGAAGCCGCCATACCTGACAGAGGTAATGGCTCATCCTGAACAGGTGCATTTAGCAACACAGGAGAGAAAGGTACCGAGTCAGCACAGTTAGAGCCTCCTCTCAGGCGGTGGTGCTTTCTTATCTCTTTTTGTCCGTATTACTTCCCCTGGAAGGCTTACTGTTTAGACAAAATACAAGGTACCTAAATGCATATACTACTGTGTTCAGTTTAGCAAATACATTAAGTATGCAACTTTTAACACATAACTATGCATAACATGGATGTCTTCTAGGAAGTACCCAATCCAACCACATGGAGTCTTACGTCCCTGTATAGCTGCTGTGTTTCTCTGCCAGGAATAAGAGAACTAACGAGCTTGCTTGCTGCTGCAGTGCTTCTCACACTGACAGTCTTTTAAATTTGGCGCCGTTTCTGTGCCTGCGCGCGCCACGTGCCCGCGCACGCCTTCGCCCCCCCCCCTCCGATAAAGCGCGCTCCCGCGCGCGCGCGGCCCTTAGCGCTATGGCGGTGGCCATAGTGAGAGAGGACTCTCATCAGCCCTTGTTCCCACTTACCTGCATCTGCAGGTGTCTGGTCGGCCACCGAAAGGAGGATCGGGGTGCCCCAGCAAGCTCAGCAGCGGAGGTGACGAGCAGTGTACTTCGCCGAAGCCGACACTGAACAGAGTGAGGTGAGT
Source organism: Rana muscosa (assembly GCA_029206835.1). Lineage (NCBI taxonomy): Eukaryota > Metazoa > Chordata > Amphibia > Anura > Ranidae > Rana > Rana muscosa. The sequence goes on from CM055118.1 coordinate 214,763,117, forward strand.
ATATTCAGCTCTTTACTCCCCCCAGTGGTGGAAAAAAAGAAGACATCCACTTTTTGAAAAAGGTCCCAACCTAGTTATGGACCTTCTAATCTCACCTTATCCACGCCGCAGGTTTTTCTGCTGAAAGATTTCAGACAGATACCAAACTTCACCCTTCACGGTGGGCTATGTGTGCCAACCTTCAGGGATATGGGTTCCTATTTAAAGGATACCTCTCCCCTGGGCCCTGTACAAGACTCTTACCAGGACTTTATAGCGAAATAGCGAAAGTGCTGGATCTTAGAGCCCAGTCCTCCGAAGAGAGACATTACAGGCGACGCCTCATGGATGAGGCCCGGATCCCATCCAGATTCAGCTCATTTGTAGGCGTCTTGGATGGATCCGAAAGCATAGCTCTTTTACCCCCAGAGGGTCTCTTTGGTAGAGCTTTCCTTTAGCACCTCCTAACGCGTCCAACACCTTTCGACACTGGCGAAAAAACTGAGGTACTTCCCTGATGGGAGGGGTTATATGGAGGGGAACTGTCTTCCATTGGTTGTGCCAGTGTCCAATCACCGCTGGTGACCCTTAACCCATTATATAATGACTAGCTCTGTGTCCCGTGGTGTACGATAAAGAAATATATACACCTAAAAAAATAATTGCCAGAATAAGATATAAAGGGCTATCTTTAAATAGCGCCACTTGGTCCTGATTCTGGTGACAAATGTCAAAGCCTGTAATCACTTTGTAGGATTTCCTCTCACTTCCTGTTGCATTTTTGGGACAGTAAAACAAAGAGCAAATTCCCCAATGGCAGAACCCGAAAACCTTTTCCTAATCTGTTCAAAACTGGGAAAATAGTTAGGGCTATATATGCACTTTAACAAAATGACTTTCCTACTTTAAAGACGAGCCTCTATATTACAAAGCAAGAACCTGATTGACTGATGTAGCCTTGTTGAACGTTTGCATATAAAGTATAATTTGACCTATCCTTGTGTTATTAAATCCATAGTGGGTCATTATACAGTTACAATAATGGAATTTAAATCTGGGTTGGAAATTATTTTTAGCTGTAGTTTTCAGTCTACTGGCATCCACATAACAGAGCCTTGCCAACACTCAGGGAGAGTCTGGATTACAGTAAGGACCAAGCATGTATAGCCGTTTCCTTGAAGCTGGAAGGAGCTCTATAAATCATGGTTAGGAATCTGTCATTTACCCACTTCACTCTACCAACACAAAATCTGAGGTTTAGAGAAAAATGTGAGCTCATGCCAGTAACTGCATAATAGAATGTTTTTGGTATAGAGTGTGTAAATTTAAGAAGGGACATTAGCAAAAATAGCTTACAGATATAAAAGGTAATTGTCTGCAAGTGATTGAAACATATCTTCACCCTTTAAATTTACTTGCCCCCTCTTCATCCTGCCCCCCTTTGCTGCACATATGTCATGTTTTTTTTTCTTCTTCTGTTTACTTTTTTTTGGAGAATTATTTTTGCCCCCCTCCCAGCCTATGCGATTGATGTCAATGCCCCCAGTGTCTCCTGGGATATGTGACATTCATATTCCAAGAGGCATGAGAACATTTCACATCATGAAATGTGCACAGACAAGCATCAGGTAAGTTGGGGATAAGCAAAAAAAAATAACGGAGGGAAGGGTGAAATCCCTATTTAAGTAAACTCACTAGCTGCTATGACTGTCACAGCATTCTGCGATTTTTAGTGCACACAATAATGGAGCAGCACAAGCTGGATGACGCTACCTTTAAAGCTAGAAGTAGTGTAGTGCCTGAAACAAAGGACAATTTTACTAAACTTTTTGCACTAGATTCTTGAGCTAAAACACAGAACTCTAGTAAGGTGAAACAATCCCTAAAAATATACAGTTGAATGGAGGCTATCCTCTACTCAAGGTTATGTGGGGATCTGCTGACCTCTACTGCCCTTGTTAGCTGCTAATATAACAGTGTTATGTTATATGATATATAGGTATAGTTATATATTAACATTTACTGTCTCTCGGAGGCTGACTTTGAAAACCCCAGAAGGAGCATGTGGAGAGAGAAGAAGTTTCAGCCACATGTCCTGTCCATGCTTCTAATAGTTTAACTGCAGCCACCCATAGCTTATTGTGTGTTTCTGAATCCTTGTGGCAGAGTATCTCTGTCTTATTGTTATTATTTCACATATACAGTGCCAGATAGCTAGGTCTGTACTACTGTATGTATGTAGTGGTCACCTTCCAGTATATTGATAGGTGAACCTGTTTATTCTAATAACGTTTATATACAGCCCTTGTTATTTTAGTTAACCCTGTCTCTTCTGGTCTGGGATTCTATAGCTAGTTTTAGCTTAGGGCTCGATAACCAGCATAAGCTAGAGCCAGGTTAGGCAACTGGTAGTTATAGGTCTGGTTGCTTGACAGAGTAAATGCTATTAGGGACTAAGCACATAATAGATAGACTGACTCTGGGTTGCAGTGTCATACCACGACTGCTGGCAAAAAGCTACATTAAAGGTTGGTTGGAAAATGGCTGGATGGTCTCTGACACCAAAAGAGAGCTACAATTTTTAAATTGTTTATTAGAAATATATATTTTTTTACCTGGTGCTTATTTTCAGAAATAGCCTTAAGCTGCTCCAGAGTGGGGAAGTTTGACTTCATCTTGGTGAGGACACAGATTTTCTTGTTGAACAGTCTGGTTGCAGCAAATCCCTGAGGTAAAACATAAGTGTTAGGTACCAAGAGAAATCCTGCACAATGTTATGTACAGTTAATAAGGCTTTCATTAGCTCTTCTTCCTGCTTTGCAGTGCTATGCAATGATTTTGGCTGAGAATTGTTATAAATACCATGATAAAGAACATCACTTGCCACAGTACAGTGATAGCAAGTGCCCCAGCAGCTGGAGGTGCTTGTCATTGTAAAGGGAAATATTTCAGCTTGTTTAAAGCTCCCCTTGTAAACTTGCCCTTGCTATGGAGCAGTGGTACAAGTCCTATACATGCACCACTGCTAGGGCTAAGTGAGAAAGGAAGAGGGGTCCTGGTGCTACAATGTCTTGCTTAAGCACAGGTAAATATCTCCCCACTAATCAATCTTTAGAGATTCTAGACACCAGGTTTTTAGTGTCACCTTGAGGAAGGGACCCTGCATGGCCCTGAAATGTTGGTTATCCATGACCTATGTGACTCAGCACCAATAAAAGTGTATGCATTTTGCAACAGAGTGATGGTGATACTGTGGTCTATGCAGTGTCATCCTCTAATGTCATTACAAACGCCCATTTGTTAAGTCGAACGATGCAAGGAGTGCAGTTCATACCTACATTTCTGTTTACCTTACACTCTTTTGCTGCAAATCTATGGGACAGGTCTGATGACTAAAGTAATGCAAAATAAACTGATCAGTGCAGCAAAGTTCCAAGAAGTGTGTCAGACCACTGATTGCTCTTTAGACATCATTGGGATCAATAACACTTGGCTAAATAGCAAAGTAAACAGTGCTGCTTTTCTAATGTATACATAGCTTCATATACTACGTTATGTCTACTATCAATACAGCTTAGCATCCTGAAAGACAAGGAAGTTTAAATGTTTCCAGAAGACTGGAAAAAGGCAGAAAACTTACGTTAGCATAGTCACAGACGGAATCCCAGGAGTTCCAGCCATTGAACTGATTGATATTGGCAATCCGGTCCTGATTGTTAATGTTGACTTGCTGGTTTACACTGCCACCATCATTACCAGAATTGTTGACATCAACATTCTAATGAGAACAATAAAGGAAACACATGAAGTACAGGTTACTAAAGCATGCATAAAGTATCAATAATACATAAAGTGATAGAGAAATACCAATAGAACGATTATTATCAGTAAGTCCTTTTATCAACACATTACTGATATATACAATGACCAAGTTGCACCATAAGAGCCATTGCAAGTGACATCAGCCTGAAAAGCATTGTAAATAGCAGTGGAACTGGGATCTACTGCTGTTTACAATAAAGCTGCAGAAAGAAATTTGCACCTTTATTTTCTCATGCTGGGGCCCAAAGCACAGATAAAATTTATATTGCAACTGGAAATTGTCAAATGTTCAGAGCTATACCCACAACCTGGTAATTGATAAAGGCTACTAAAGTGTATGTAAAGCTAAAACTTTTTTAAAGCTTTCAACGGAGTAAGAAACTCCTATCTGATTTTTTTTTTTAAATTTTTGCTGTATGTTTCTCCCTGGGAGATTGTCTTCATTTCTTTTCCTGGGAGACACAACTAGAAATGAGAGAAGACCTCTCCAAAGTGAACAGAATTCCTATCTTACACAGTTGTCAAAGGAACAGGTATCCCAGTTGGAGGATTTTTCCTCATCTCTTGCTCTTCTGACAAATCAAAGGTTTTGGATATCTCCTCATTTTTTATCTCCAACACAATGGTCACCAGGACTATCAGAGGGCCGAATCTCCCAAGTTTGGACAAAGACAGTCATAAAAATAAACCCTTGCTCACTATACTTGAAACTAAAAAGAACTTTTTGCGTTCGAACACACTTTAATGTTTATTTATAAACCTTAAAATGTTAGACGCATATTAATGAAGTTTTTTTTTGTAGTCCACTTAATAATTCATAATTGTAAGGTACATTTACTAATTGCTTTTTTCCTTTATACCTAAAAAGTCACTGAAAGTATTCCAGATTTGAATATAAAACATGCTGTTTTCTGCCTGACTGTCATAAAGAACTAGCGCAGCGTGCTGTGGCAAAAAGTGGGCCCGGTGACCGGCTTTTATGTAAAAGCTATCCTAGAAGCTAATTAGCCGGTAATCTGCAAAGGCTTTTAAAGCGTCGCCTATGTAAATCGTAGTTTGTTGCCATTCCAAGAGCATGTGTAATTTTAAAGCATGACATGTTAGGTATCTAATCACCTAGCATAACACCATCTTTTATGTTTTACCAAAAATTGGGTATTAAATTGTGTTTGCGTGCATTAAAATTAATTAAAGTGTGACAGCTCCTTCAATAAATAAGTGGTGTTTTGAGAAAATAACATGCTTTTTCTCAAACTTGGAACATCTTGTTACTGGTTTTTAAACTTCTTTCAAATAAAATAGCTTTTCTTTTTTTTTTTTTTATTAAACAATGTGTGTGTGTGTGTGTGGCATTTTCTGGAGGTGGACAGTGTTGATCCCTGAATGCCAATAGGGATAGTTATCCCAGCACCAGAAATGTTTCCAATGGTGTTCACAAGAAAATATGCAGGCTTTAAACATATGCACAATGTGTTGGAAATGCTTATTATTACACACACCAATTTTTTAGTTGTAAAATCTCTGCAGTCTTTAGGTCATTGCTTTAATAATGCAAATTTTATTTTCAGAATTGTATTTTTGTGCTTCGAAGAGCTTCATGACTTTTAAGATAAACAGGTTTTAAAAGTTTTAAAAGGTGCAGTGATCATATCAGCAAAGAGCAGATTAGTCCTACCATTTTTGTCCATGCATTTTTGTGGGTCTGTGACCATATATGGTTCCAACATTCATCATTTGGTTACCTTTAACCTATAATGTACTAATACTTCAACCTTCACATACACAATTTTCTGCAGCCTGTCACATGCTTGGTTAAACTAAACGCAGATAAAAAAAAATCTATTTACTTACATCATTGGCTAGTGATAGAGTCAGGAGGACTCCAAAGACGGCAGCAACCTATGAGTGGAGACAAAGTGAACAGTTACTATACAATGTGCCTTAAGCAAGCTTTCACTCTGTGGTTAAAAAGCAAAATATTCTCACCAGGAGTTTCATTGTAGAGCTTTGTTTCAATCAGAACTGATAGAGCAAAGTATAGCCTACAATTTTTTTTTATATTTATATATAAAATATGTATTTACTGAAGGAACAGCCCTAAATGTGTTGTTTGCCATTGAGTTAAGGAATGAGTACACTCTTACTATCTAAGTTGGCAGCTGATATGCAGATCTAAGAACTGAGATAAACTGAGGGTTGAGTCTATTTCTGTGTGTTGTACTCATTAAAAGAAAATTATACAAAGGTTTTTTGAAACCAATTGGTACAAGAATTATGCTGTGCATAAAACCATTACATTTGGTGTATGCCAAAGGTGTGCTGTAGAAAGTAATCTCCAAAGTTACTTGAATGGCTCTAAAGCAAACGTCATTCTTAATATTGGTTGAGAAATGTCTGCTTTAGGTCTCATGTACAGACAAAATAATGGTTCATTTTCAATTGGAATTTTTAAGTCAGCCTCAGGGGCGTATCGTGAAATGAGTGGGCCCATGTGCAAGATCAAGAGTGGGCCCCAGGCATGGATAAATAAAGAAATGCGGCGTGCGCAGCGCTCCGTGGTAAAATGTGGGCGTGGTTTAAATTGGGCTAAATATTGTGCGTTGCTTAAAGGGGGGTGATTAAATAGAGCCTGAGATGACTTACTTAGTGCAGATTGTGGTAATGTAAAATAGGGAATGTAAAGTGTGGAGTATACGGCGGTGGGTAGTATGTGCAAGAGAGGAGTATCGGGTGTACGGCGGTGGGTAGTATGTGCAGGAGATGAGCGTATGGCAGTGGATAGTATGTGCAGGGAGAGGATTGTGACATGTATGGAGGTGGGTAGTATGTGCAGAAGAGGAGTGCAGAGTGTATAGTGGTGGGTGGGATGTGCAGGGAGAGGAGTGAAAAGTGTATGGTGGTGGGTAGTGTGTGCAGGGAGAGGGGTGTGAAGTGTATGGTGGAGGGTAGTATGTGCAGGAGAGGAGTTCAAATTGTATGGCGGTGGGTAGTATATCCAGTGAGAGGGGTGTGAAGTGTGTGGTGGTGGGTAGTATGTCAAGGGAGAGGGGTGTGAAGTGTATGGTGGTTGGCAGTATGTGCAGGGAGAGGGGTGTGGAGCAGGGCCGGCCCTACCATGGGACCCGATGGTACCTCGGTCCCAGACGGCACTTTCAGGGGGGCGGCAAATTGCCGCCCGCCAGCCAGCCTGTTCCCAGGGCCGCCATCAGGGGGTACAGGCAGTACTCTGTAAGGGGCCCCAGCATGCCAAGGGGCCCGGCTGGCCGGTACCGCTCCTCCTTCAGCAACAACACAAGAAATTAATCTGTCAAGCGCCGGCCGCACGCCCGCTATAGAGAAGGAAGCTGTGACAAGGGAGAGAGGCGAGTATATCTCCCCCGCTCGCCCCCTCCTTTCTCCTGTCAGCAGTGGAGAGAGAGCGGCTCTCACCTGGTTCGCCGCTTAGTTCTTTGCCCGGTCTGTTTCCCTCCCGATTGGTTGCACTGTGGCCAATCAAAAGAGACTAGGGTCTAGTGGAGCATCATGGGACATGCAGTCCCAGAAGATTGACTGCCTCATTGTTGTGCACAGCCAGCAGACTTCAGCCCCCAGCATGCACTCTGCTGGGAGAGAGAGTCTGGAACCCAGGAAGAAACTGAGGGAGTGATTGCTACAGGACACAGGAAAAAGAGAGGACTGTGCTGGGGGAAGCCAGAGAGGGAGCCACACTGTACCATTACAATCAGAGAGGAAGCCATGCTGTGCCCGTGGCATCAGAGAGGAAGCCACACTGTGCCCATGCCATCAGAGAGGGAGCCACGCTGTGCCCGTGCCATCAGAGAGGAAGCCACGCTGTGCCCGTGCCATCAGAGAGGGAGCCACGCTGTGCCCGTGCCATCAGAGAGGGAGCCACGTTGTGCCCGTGCCATCAGAAAGGGAGCTATGCTGTGCCCGTGCCATCAGAGAGGAAGCCACGCTGTGCCCGTGCCATCAGAGAGGGAACAACGCTGTGCCCGTGACAATCTGCAATGTGTGACATTGTGGCAAGTGACAATCCGCTATGTGTGGCAGGTGGCGTCGTGGCAAGTGATAATCCGCAATGTGTGGCAGGTGACGTCGTGGCAAGTGACAATCCGCAATGTGTGGCATCGTGGCAAGTGACAATCCGCAATGTGTGGCAGGTGGCGTCATGGCAAGTGACAATACGCAACATGTGGCAAGTGACAATCCGCAACATGTGGCAAGTGACAATCTGCATCTGGTGGCAGGTGACGCAGCAAGTGACACACTTGGGGCTCCCACTGATTCTGCATTATGGTATGTTGAACTATTTTATTTTATATAACAATGTAATAATAGAAATAATGCACTTCAATCATTTTATTTTGTGATTCGGCACTGCATCGATTTAACTGACAATTGCGCGGTTGGGTGATGTTGTACCTAAACAAAATGTACGTCCTTTTTTCCCCACAAATATAGCTTTCTTTTGGTGGTATTTGATCACTTCTGCGGTTTTTATTTTTTGTGCTATTAAAGTGGTTGTAAACCCACTTTGTAAACAAACACCTACAGGTAAGCCTAGATTAAGGCTTACCTGTAGGTGCATGAAATATCTCCTTAACCTTCACGGTTAAGGAGATATTTGCATTTAAAACAGGCACCGCTGACGTCACGCGCATGCGCACTAGCGGGCCGGCTTAGTAGCCGGATTTCTGAATGGACTTAGCCGGCCCAAGCGCGCATGCGTGTGACGTCTTCGCCGCTCCGGGGCCAATCACAGCGCCGGAGCGGCGATACACGGAAGGCAGAGGGGAGCAATATGGCAGCGGCGACGGAGGTGTCCGAGCACCGCTGCAGGGGCTTCCATCTCAGGTAAGTGATTCATAATGAGCTAGTATGCTATGCATACTAGCTCATTATGTCTTTGTTTTGCAGGTAGTATAAAAAAAAAAAGCACAGCAGGGTTTACAACCACTTTAACAAAAATAGCGACAATTTTGAAAAAAAAATATTTTTTTACTTTTTGCTATAATAAACATCCCAAAAAATATAAATAAACATTTCTTCATCAGTTTAGGTCAATATGTATTTTTCTACATATGTTTGGTAAAAAAAATACAATGTGTATAGTGATAGTTTGCGCAAAAGTTGGTGCGTCTACAAAATAGAGGATAGATTTATGGCATTTTTATTATTATTATTATTTTACTAGTAATGGTGGTGATCTGCGATTTTTAGCGAGACTGTGACATTACGGTGGACAGATCGGACACTTTTGACACTTTTTTGGGAAGAGTGATATTTATACAGTGATCTGTGCTATAAAAATGCACTGATTACTGTGTAAATGTCACTGGCAGGAAAGGGCTTAAATGTGTTCCCTGGGAGGTGTTTCTAACTGGGGGATGAGACTGACTGGAGGAGGAGAGAGATCTCTGTTCCTAATCACTAGGAACAGCAGATCTGTCTCTACTCCTCTGTCAGAAAGGGGATCTGTCTGTTTACATTGACAGACCCCCATTCTGGCTCTCTGGACGATCGCAGGTGGCCGTCTGACATTGCGGCCACCAGCCACGCACAGGTCCTTTTATACTCCTATATACATGTATAGAGCCATGACAGGTCCTCTTTATACTCCTATGCATGTATAGAGCCATGACAGGTCCTCTATATACTCCTATATACATGTATAGAGCCATGACAGGTCATCTTTATACTTCTATATACATGTATAGAGCCATGACCATTCCTCTTTATACTCCTTAATACATGTATAGAGCCATGACAGGTCCTCTTTATACTCCTATACATGTATACAACCATGACAGGTCCTCTTTATATTCCTACATACATATATTGAGCCATGACACGTCCTTTTATACTCCTATATACACATGTACAGAGCCCTGACAGGTCTTTTTATACTCCTACATACATGTATAGAGCCATGACAGGTCCTCTTTATATTCCTACATACATGTATTGAGCCATGACACATCCTTTTACACTCCTATACACATGTATAGAGCCCTGACAGGTCCTTTTATATTTCTATATACATGTATAGAGCCATGACAAGTCCTCTTTATACTCCTATATACATGTATAATGCCAAGACCGGTCCTCTTTATACTCCTATACACAAATAGAGCCATAACAAGTCCTTTTTATAGAGCCATGACAGGTCCTCTTTATATTCCTACATACATGTATTGAGCCATGACATGTCCTTTTTCACTCCTATACACATGTATAGAGCCATGACAGGTCCTCTTTTTACTCCTATATACATGTATAGAGTGATGACAGGTCCTCTTTATACTCCTTTATACATGTAAACAACCATGACAGGTCCTCTTTATACTCCTATATACATGTATAGAGCCATGACAGGTCCTCTTTATAATCCTTTACATGTATAAAGCCATGACAGGTCCTCTTTATACTCCTATATACATGTATAGAGCCATGATAGGTCCTCTTTATACTCCTTTACATGTATAAAGCCACGACAGGTCCTCTTTATACTCCTATACATGTGTAGAGCCATGACAGGTCCACTTTAGTTATCATGATATAAAATAATGAATGTGGGGTATTTGGTGGGCGTGATTTTTTGATTCTTGGTACCAGGCAGCACAATGTCTTGGGCCGGCACTGGTGTGGAGTGTATGGTAGTGGGTAGTATGTGCAGGAGAGGAGTGTGGAGTGTGTGGCAGTGGGCAGTATGTGCAGGGAGAGGGGTGTGAAGTGTATGGTGGTGGGTAGTATGTGCAGGGATAGGGGTGTGAAGTGACTGGTGGTGGGTAGTATGTGCTGGAGAGGATTGCAGAGTGTATGGCAGTGGGCAGTATGTACAGGGAGGAGTTTTAGAGGCAATCTAAAGTGGTGAGGGCTTCTCAGGAACACCTCGGCATGCTGGGATTCCAATGTCTGGCGCTGAGCTATCTGCTCAAGCGTCCATGCAGTAGTTTGGTAGCCACGCCCCCCTTATTAACTCCATTTTGGGATACATCCACCATACATATGATATTACTTTGGTCTCTTTTATTACCTTTTTAGACTCTAATTTCTGTATCTACTCCTGAGGAAGTGGAGATCAATCCACAAAACGCATAGAGTTTTAGGATGCCTACAAATGTTTGGATCGCTACTTTTCATTTCCAATTGTCTGGTTTTACTATGTAATGTTATTTATAGCATATGCACACTTACACAGTTCTATGACAATCATAATGATCATTCAGTATTTGTTAGCTCTATGAAATGTTTTTTACCTATATTTTATCATGTCTGTATACAGTGGAACCTTGGTTTATGAGTAAAGCGGTTAACAAGCATTTTAAAAGACGAGCAACTTTAAAAAAAAAATCTTGACTCGGTTTGCGAGTGTTGTCTTGCAACACGAGCAGAATTCAAGCTAATGGGGTGTGCAGTACCGCATTTGGCCAGAGGTGCGGGGGCGCCGGTGACACTCGGAACGGTTCGGAGCCGTTCGGAAATACTCAAAATCACTTGGAAACACCTGGAAACACTCAGAAATACTCTGTTCCCAAGTGTTTTCTAAGCCTTTCCGAGGGTTTCCGAGATCAACCGAGCTGTCCCCAAGTATTTCCGAGGCTCTCTGGCGCCCCCCACCTCTGGCCACATGCAATATTATCTTTGTTTCCATTAACTTCTATGGGGAAGCTCGCTTTGATATGCGAGTGCTTTGGATTACAAGCATTCTCCTGGAACGGATTATGCTTGTAATCCAAGGTTCCACTGTAATTGTTTTTTTATTTGTCATCATGCAATAAATGTACTATTTATATACCATTAATTCTAAGAGTGATTAACCTCATCTAAAGTCCCCTTGACCAATGCTTCTCTTTTTTTAGTTCAAAAAGTGACAATGAGTCCGAATAAATATTCAAAAAGTGTCCAATAAATAAACTGCAAATATTCTTCTTAAATGTTCCAAGGTGTTTCAAAAAAACAGGACATGCTCCCCACAGCACTGTGATCAAGCTACTTACCAGATTTGTATGACCAAAGATCATAATGATCATACAAGCATGTTGCATTTCTAAGGGTTAATGGCTCCACCAGCAAGATACATCAGCAGGAATGCCACCTAACTCCACATCAATATCAGCAGATAGGATATTGCACCATAATCAAAGTAGCATGGAAAAACAAAGCAAGCTCCATGGTGTAAAACTCCTATAGCGCTGATTTATTAAAAAACAAAATGCAAACTCACATATAAACTCTTGTAAGACAGCGTTTAACCTCCCTAGCGGTAATCCCGAGAGTGTCTCAGGGTTAAATTTCAGTACCATTAGCGGTAACCCCGAGACACTCTCAAGATTGCATTGCAGTATCCTGGTAGAGGTTACTTTGTCCCCAGGATCCTGTGATATCTCCCCGCTGTGTCCGGCGTCCAGATCCCCTGCCCGATGAACTGTGTTCCGGGCTCCGTTCCCTGTGAGCGTCGTGACACATGGGGATCAAATCATTTCACATCCCTTTTGTCCTTAATTCTTTGTTCGGTGCCTTGCATACACTTTTATATTATATATACTGTTCTTTCTGCCTGGAAACTTGAGAATGTCCATGACATCACAAAAGTGTCCCTTTACGTCAAAAACGGTTTTAGACCAGCTAGAAAACAGCGCTAGTGAATTAGAATCACTTGCACAAAGCGACAATTCTGCAACTGAGCAGATTTCTGTGTTTTTGATTTGATTACATTATTAAATAAAATGTATTATTATTATATTATTATTTTTTATAATTATTTATAGTTATTTATTATGTTATGTAGTGCCCCTTTACTTCAGGGGAGCTAGGTACCTAAATTTAGGGGTTGATCTGGGTTGGTAGCCAGACCCGGGTCGCTTTAATTGTTAGGTTCTGTTCTTTTGCTTTTGCCAAGTGGTGTTACTGGTGTACACTTCCCTGTGGCCTGTGGGTGGCACTGTCATGACAGGTCAGGGTTGAACCGCCGGTGACATTGCTGTACTTTTGGGTGTCCTCTCCAGGCAGCTGTATGGGGGCGTGGTTGACCCGCTGTGCATGCTGGGAGAGGATACAAAAGGGGGCAGACGCCATCTTAGAGGGGGAGAAAGAAGGAAGGGTACTGAGGAGCAGTACCGCCTGCGTTTCGTGGCCCTCCAGGCCATGGGAGTGCGCAGGGGAAGATCAGTCTCAGACACCTTTAGCCAGGTGGTTCCAACGTGGCCTACCATCTAAAGAGGAATTCCAGGGCACTAGAGGGTGACCCATTCTGGAGAGGGAGCCAGGGTTATCGGTGAAGGAAGTCACCACCTCGGATGAGGACTGGTCACCTACAGAGGGATTCCACAAGTCCGCCACAGGCATTGTAGGGTGCTTTAACTTGCAACTAGGTCCTTATGCTACAAGTGCTGGGAAGTTTGGAACTAGGCAAATGAGTTCCGATCGTATCCCTAGGACAGTGAAGTAAAGTTCGTGCATCACTCCAGCTGCTAGGACCGTGAGAGGGAACTATCCGGGTGAGCAGAGTCCACTTGGGATTGAGTGGTGATATTAAGTGCCTGAACCTGCCTCCCTGTTATTCTATTCTTCACTTTCAACTTTTCTGTCCGGTTTCAAGCATAAAGAAAATAAACCTACAGCCATTGAGGTTTAACCTTGTCTGGACATTGGCCTTATTGGTACACAAGCTACAGACTTTTCCCCACATTCTAGGGAAAGGAACCAGCCCCAGGAGAGGTAACTCGCTGCGGAACCCAACAATTGTGAACACCGCTTAACCTCTTCAAACAGGAGGGTACGGGCATATAGCACGGTGTGCCTTATCTTACAAGTGAGCCAGGTGAGAAAAAGGTCCGTGTGCTACATTATAATTTTTGATTTTGTGTTTCAAACTTCATCATACCCGGGATGTCTACTAGACTCTTGTTTGGACAGATTTAAGTGAGTTATTCCTAAGAATTACAGGCCTACAATATAAAACACTGAATTTCCATGCAAAACATGTACCGCTTTGAGCATCAAAAATCTAAAATAATCATACCGCCAGGGAGGGTAAGAGACCCAAGTGCTCCTATATGTGAATCACTGTTTGGTCTTATCACAGATCATATGTGTAATAACGTCAAGTTCTAATGCCGCGTACACACGATCGGAAATTCCGACAAGAAAAGCCTGATGTGAGCTTTTGGTCGGAAATTCCGACCGTGTGTAGGCTCCATCGGACTTTTCCTGTCGGAATTTCCGCCAACAAAAATTTGAGAGCTGGTTCTCAAATTTTCTGATGGAAAAAATTCCAATCGGAAATTCCGATATTCTGTAGCAATTCCGACGCGCAAAATTGCGACGCATGCTCGGAAACAATTCGATGCATGCTCGGAAGCATTGAACTTAATTTTCTCGGCTTGTCGTAGTGTTGTACGTCACCACGTTCTTGACGGTCGAAAGTTCAGAGAACTTTTGTGTGACCGTGTGTATGCAAGCCAAGCTTGAGCGGAATTCCGTCAGAAAAACCATCCAAGGTTTTTCTGACAGAAAATCCGATCGTGTGTACGCGGCATTAGGCTCTGCGCGACCAGTTTTGCTGGAGACAGCAACATCAAGAGAACTGTCCATTGAATTGCTGTATGAACTTGTATTATGTCATTGTTTTTGTGATTAGTGTGGCACAATGCACGAAAAAAAAGGTTTTTGCTCTGCATTTGATTATCACAAATGTGTGGCAGCTGCTTCTGATTTTAAGACTTTGAGCACGGTAATGCATTTATTTTATAAAATGGGGAAAACCTAGCAAACTTGCAAGTCTTCTATCTCCAGCCCTGTGGTAAGTGGCTAACAGGGAGAAACTTCCCCATCAGGAATTCTGTCTGTCTGCTTGCTGACTGCCCTGCCACTACACACTGTTGACTGCCCTTCTGCTACATACTGCTCAATCATACCTCCCAAATATCCCCGATTCCGCAGGACCACCTGCAACTTCAAGTAAGTGTAGCGGGCCTCACTCTCCCTCTCCGCTTCTATCGCCCGGTTGGCTGGTGTGGTCTAGGGGTACCTGGGAGAGGAGAGTGCAGGGACACTACGCCAAGCTCTCACCTCGTATGTGTATGAGGGTTGAGCAAAGTCACTTAAATTACCTCCGGGTCTGCTCACTGCATACGAAGCTTCCGCTTGTTCCGTGGAGATGTGTCTGCCAGTAACAGAGCCCCACACCAATTAAAAGTCCAACACTCTTTTATTTCTCCATTGCAGGGTAAACATAACAGTTGAACTTTCAGTAACAGACAGACAGGGGTGTGGATACGAGTAGGCCCAGGCACAAATGAACTCTCCTATTCCTTTGCAAACGAATAGGCCTGGCGCACGGTCTCTGCCACCGACCGTGAGATTGGTCGCTGCCACCGACCGGGTGAACCGTTGAGGCCCCTGCCACAGGCCTAATAGCAGGTCTCTGCCACTGACCTGAGTTGACTAGTTGGACCGCTGCCACCGGTCATTGAACATGAACCACCTTCCTCTATGAACTTGGCCCCTGTTCGAGAAAGTCATCCCTCCGGGCGGTCTCCAGAGGTTCACCCGTCACTGGCAATATGCTGCACCAGATCTTCGGATGAATCCCTCCTCCGGTCCCTTACGCCTCTGGATTCGGGTGCCCAACACCCGGGGCACCCTAGGACAGTCCCTCCCGGGCGGGACCCAGCGGAAGGTACTGGGCCCCAGGCCTCCGGCCGAGTACCTCACCCCAGACTGAAGGTGTCTGGGATGGAACACGAACCCCAAGTGTCCAGGCCTAGGCCGCCTGGACACCGACCACGAACAGCAGCCCTCAGGCTGAAGGTGCCTGGGACTCGAACCTCATGGCGAAGATGTCCGCCCCCTCTATACCCTCTCCCAGCAAGCACAGCGGGTTCCCCGCCCCGCCGTACAACCGCTGCGAGAGGTCACAAAGGGTGCGGCACTGCAGCGATGGTTCAACCCCGGCCCAAAGTGACAGCGCCACCTGCTGGGCCACAGGGAACTATGCATCACTGGTGTCCTCACCAGAATTAACACTCTGAAAGTACATGCCCGCTACATAAGGATCGGGGCTGAAGTCCCAGAGCTGCAGTGGGCTCCACTCAGTGGGGGTATACTCAGTGAACGCAAAGTCTTCTCTCACATAGACTGTGCCCACTGAGGATTCTGGAATGCCTGCGCTGTCTGCTTCTCTCCCCAACCCCCCTCCCACTTCACTCTTCCTCTCAGTCATTAGTTGCTAGGACCACCGGCATCCTAGCAACTAATGACGTGCTGTGCACATGCTCATATTAGACAGAAACTACCAATGTGCAACCTGCTTCAGGATCAGCTCCGCCCCTGCCCAGCTCCGCCCCCAACTCAGGCTCTGGCTCCCACTTTCTGCCGCACAGCATCTCCCGTCTGGTAAGGGGACTAGCTACTGTTTTTTTCCAAGATTTCCTAGGCACTTTCAGTTTTTTTTTTACAAGCAGCCGGTGGGAAGAGATGCCTGCTATGGCTGGAGTAGTGGATTGCTGTGTACACAAGGGGTTCCATTCTTCAGAACTGCAGATGTTCAGGCCATGAGCAGCCAGCATTAGTCTGATAACCATATGAGACCTGGAGCTTTGTATTCATTGCCTCTACTTTCTATTCATTTGCCTCTAGTTTATATCTGAGCTGACAGTGATGGTGATATGCTCAGTGCTGAATGCTGCACTGATCACTTTAGAACCTGCACTATGAAAAAAAAAATTTCTAGCTCAGGGCCATGTCATACTAACAACTGTGTTGCTGATAGCAACTCTCCAGTGACAGGATTGCTAGGGGCCCATTCACACTGTTACAAGTACAACACTGAAATGAATTAGGCCTCATTCACACAAGTGTACTATAGCGTATGTGCATGTGAGGGCAGTCTTTGCAGAAGCTGCATGGACACAACCACTCCACCTAATTTGAGAGCTCCGTGGGTGCACAGCCTCGAACAGCAGCTATGTCTGTGCAGCTGCTGCATCCCAACTGACATGAATAGGACTGCCTGCATGGAACACCTATGCCCAAGATGGCCCTCACACAGACATATGCTATAATACGCCCATGTGAACATGGCCTAATACTGCACCACCTTCTCCCCAACCCATAATGCACCTGGGCAGCAAAGTATGATGTGGTTGTGTTTTAGTGCAGTGCACCATCAGTCCCCCTGTCCCTCTTTGCTCCTCATTTGTCCCCCATTTTGGTCTAAACTATATAATGGTATTTAAAATGCACTTTTTATCTTTCATAAAGTGTTTCTCAGTTCTAATGCCGCGTACACACGATCATTATTCACGGCGGTTAAAAAACCGCCGTGAATAATGACAGGAAAAACGAGGGAACCGCTTGGTTCCCTACACACGGTCGTTTTTCCCGTCATTTTTTCTCTTGACGAGAAAAACGACCGTCTGTGGGCTCCGCGGCAGTGTTTCCCTATGGGAAAACTGCCGCGGAAAAAAATGCTGGAAAAAACGATGAGAAAATTTAGAACATGTTCTAAATTTTCTCGTCGTTTTTTATGCCGTTTTTCTAGACGAGAAAAACGACATAAAGCCCACAGACGATCGTTTTTCTCGGCGGAAAAAAAAAAATGCCGTTTTTCTCGTCGAGAAAAGCGGTCGTGTGTACGCGGCATAAACCTTTCATCCAATTTCTAAATTCCTGCATTTGTAAATGTCAAAAGCCATTATAAAACCGCACACATTTTTGTTTGTATAATTCTCAGTTAAGGTGGTGTGGCAGGGGGTGTGTCCTATGCCTTTATATTTTTGCTGATAGGTGTCCCTCATTCCCATCTCCAAAAGTTGGGGGGTATGCTCAATGACAGCCCAACCACTACATACTGCTAACTGAGTGCCACGACATACTGCTCACTCACTACCCTGCTGCTACTTACTGCTCACTGACCACCCTGGTGCTATATACTGCTCACTGACCGCCCTGCCACTACATACCACTCCGTGACCACCCTGTCACTACATACTGCTCACAGACTGCCCCCGCAATTTGTACTGCTTCCTAACTGCCCTGCCACTACTGATCATTGACTGCCCATCCACTATATACTGCTCACTGATTTGATTATAGAAGCCAACTCTGCATCACAAACTACTGACCATTGAAGTCTGTCACAAACTACATTTTAGACCTCATTCAAAAGACCTTACTTAAGCATACACCTATGTTTGTCCATACAGGGGTGTACAGGTATCCCATGCATCTGCATGCAGCCAGTCCTATTCATGCCAATAGAGACACAGAGGATATACAGACATAGCCACTGCTTCAATTTTGATATCCATGTAGGTGCAGGTATAGGTAAATGTCCCTTAACTAGACAGTGTGCGTTTAGTGACACACATCCACACACATTTTAAATTGGGAGCAGCAGCTTTGTCCATGCAGTCGCTGCATCCCAATTGACGTGATTAGGACTGCCTTCATATAGGTGCATGGACACCTGTGCATCCATGTGTGGGCAAACATGGCTCTCCATGGGCATATGCTTAAGTACACCCATGAGAGTGAGGTCTTAGACTGGCGTGCATCATTTTAAAGGACACCTTAACTGAAAAAAAGATAAGAAAGAAATATAAATACCAAACTATGATGCCTCAAAAGGGTCATCAAATGTAAACAAGTGAATGTGGCTGCCCCTTTAAGAGTGAAAAATTCTATATGTTTTGTTTTATGTTCTTTATGTAAACCCCAATAAAAACATTGAAAGAGGAAAAAAAAAAGAGTGAAAAATTCCACCTTTAAATACAAAAAACATATAAAGAAAGAGTGGCGCTCACATAAGTAAATAAACAAATGAACATTGATATTAGATCAAATAAAAAAGTGAAAAAAAAAAAGATCAAATAGATATAAAGTCCAATGTGACAAATCCCAACACCAATGTTGCTTTCTATATCAAGTTCCCGAAATTCTCACCACTTGTGCTCAAAGTTTGGATGTACGCTCACCAGAGATGTTTGATCCCTTTTAACAGAGAGGTTAAAAAGTGCTTTTGCCATAAAAAGGCTAGGATTCCCCTGTTGTTATGCTTCTATTTGGTCCTCCAGTCATGCAAGATGGTCATATGTAAAGTGACCACACGGGAGACAGGATAAAAGATCTCACAGTGTAGTATTTATTAAAAATTGTGTTTTACAATAACAAGAAATTGTATTGCACTCACATGTAAAAGTGCCTGAATACCGGCAATGGTGTGTACAGCATGTGCAGATAGGATGGCTTGGCAAGAGCTGGCATGCTTTTTAAGGTTCGCTCTGGATTCCAGCCTGGAAATTATGTCACACGGGACCCAGACTTGACGGATGTACGTTTCACCGAGATGGCGTCTTCAGGAAACACCATTTTTATTAAATACTACAATATGAGATATTTTATCCTGTCTCCTGTGGGGTCACTGTCACATATGACCATCTTGCATTGCTGGAGGACCAGATCGGAGTATAACACCAGGGGAATCCCAGCCTTTTAATGTTAAATATTAATGTTAAAAGTGCTTTTTGACCTACCTGTAAAAAGGGGTCAAACATCTCTGGTGAGTGTACATCCAAACTTTGAGCACAAGTGGTGAAGATTTGTTGGAACTTGATATAGAAAGCAATATTGGTTTTGGGATGTGTCACATTACACTTTAGATCTATTTGATCTTTATTCAAGTTTTTTTCTTCACTTTTTTATTTGATCTACAGTAATACCAATGTTCATTTGTTTATTCAGTTATGTGAGCGCCACGCTTTCTTTATATATTTTTTTTAAAAAAGGTTAAGAAACACTGGTATAAAGTATGGTGGCTTATGTATACGTGAGATTTTTCAGAGCTGTGTGTGGTTTGTAAACTGAATTACAAACAGTATACACATATAAATGCAATGTTTATGGGCTGTCCGCTCTGGTCTGTATTTGTTTTTATAAAGTCTTCATAAAATGTGATATTGAAATAAATAAGATTGTATATTATAAATGTCTCATTGACAGAATGATCTTCTTTTTGGAGGTTATATCTAAAAAGGTGTCAAATTTAATGGAATAAATATTCTGTCATGCGTGTAATATTCATATTAGTGACACCCAATTGGGACAGAGATAAAGGGTATCAGTGTGCAGAATAATTTCCATACAAAGGCCCACCAAAATCCTCAGCACAAGGCCCTTGATGCTCTTAATCTGGCCTTGCATCCATAGACAGTTCTTCCCCTTCTGATGGCTGTTGTATATAAAAGCAGTATGTCTGACTCTATAAACTTCTTAGATGTTTTATAACTTGCATTTCAGTTATAATATGCATAGTAAGTGTTTCTTCTACTACCTGTTGTGTCTACAATGCATGTCTTGTAGAGACTGCCTCCTGTAGCAGGTACTAGAGAAAGTACATTAGAAGCCTTTTGGTTGTTTGTTCTCAGGATCTTTTAAAGGGCAGATCCATGGTCACTCTGGGATTGATATGAAGGAGCAACCTATGTTTAAGTAGTTTCAGACAGTACAGATAAACCCATGATGCATCAGCATCTGTTTTAGTATTCAGTGGTATATGTAGTAAATGGAATAGTACAGATGGGCACTGAAGTAATGTACATTGAAATCCTGTGTATATTCAACCTTTACTGTTTATGGTATATAAAACATTTTATTATAATATTAAGGCAAGTGTTGTTACTGTACACAGCTAAAAAAACACGTGTTTCATATAAATGCTTTATTTGCAGTAAAAAAGTACAGAAATTAGTTTTGAAACGATATGCATTAAGTGATGGAGAAAATTTATGTATGGGGGGGAGTCTTAGAAGCAGAAGCTGATGCCTCCAATGGTGATGATACTGTTTGTGTCGCATCCGTAAAACTCATCCACTAAGAAAATGTAAAATAGAAGAAATATTAGTGTCATAGCTTTAACAGGATCATTATTGCGCACAGTAAAATAAGAAATAGGTCACTTGTTATCTTCCGTGTATGACACAATTTAACCATGCAGATTCCTACCTTTTCTCAAAGGTTGTTGCTGCTGTAGTAGAAATATATTTATCACTAACAAAGCTTTAATATAAAAATTTTATAGGCTGAAAATGCTGCATCTAAATGGGTCAGACATTGCATTCAAATATTTATAGTTTTGGCAATTGTTGAAGAGTAAAGGTTTTTCTTAGTAAATTAATAGGACAGGTCTGCCTAATCCTTTAAAGGATTGCTCCCCTACTAGCAGCTAAACGAGTAATCCCGCAACATTGGCGTTCCACTGTTCCACCTACCTTTACTCAATTCCTTTCTGCGGTCACTGATATTCGTAAAATGGAACATATCACGGCAATCATAGAGGATGCACTACCAAAATTTGAGGTCATTTGGGAAAAATGGGATACATCGGAATATAATAATTCGGAATACTAGACCCTCACACCGAGATAAGGAAATGGTCTTTCTGGGTATCTCACTGTCTGTTCAGGAAATTTTAGCTCCAGTTCCCATCACTGATTACCTTCGTGCTAACATGATACCTTGATATGCTATTAATAACACACTACCTCCCCTCTACGTGACCCTTACACTGTCTAACGGTTCACTCGAACAACTTGTTTTCTCCCCTTGTTATATAACTTTATGTCTGCACATGCAAATTGTACAATGTTCATATTTGCTGATTGTGATATATACTTGTAATGCCTCATGAAAAATTTACATAAATAAACAATTAAACAAAAAAAAAAAAGGATTGCTCCCCTTAGACCCCATTCACACAGGGGCGACTCGTCAGGCGTCTTAGCCGCCTGACGAGTCGCGTCCCATTCTGTACAATGGAACCGTTCTAAGCGGAGTGACTGAAGTCGCTCCAACTTAGAAAAAGGTTCCTGTACTACTTCAAGATGACTTCAAGGCGACTTCCATTGACTTCTATACAGAAGTCATTTTGGAAGTCTCCTTTGAAGTCGTCTGCAGATCGCCCAGCACAGTCGCGGGACAAGTCGTGCTGCCCCTGTGTGAATGGGCTCTTAGGATTTCAGGATTTGGAAAATCCTAATGCCCTGTACACACAATCGGATTTCCGATGGAATAAAATCCGATGGATTTTTCCATCGGAAATCTGATCAAGCTGACTTCCATCAGTCTTGCCTACACACCATTAGTCAAAAATCCTACCGTCCCAAACGCTGTGACGTAAAACACTCTGAAGAGCCGAGAAAATGAAGTTCAATGCTTCTGAGCATGCGTTGACTTGATTCTGAGCATGCGTGGGTTTTTTCTCCGATGGAGTTCCCCACAGACGATTGGAATTTGCTATCATTTTTTTTTCCATCGGTATAATTTAAAACATGTTCTATTTTTTTATACCGATGGAAAAAAGTGCAATTGCACTTTGCAAAGTGCACAGTCTATTTGTCTTTAGTAAATCAACCCCAATATATTACAGAATATCAGACCAGTCTTTTAAATTGATTGTATGCAGCAGTTTAACCTCCCTGGCGGTATTCCCGAGTCTGGCTCGGGGTAAGTTTTCAGTACCATTAGCAGTTACCACGAGCCAGACTCGGCTGCATCGCAGTATCTAGGCAAAGTAACTTACCTTGTCCCCTGGATCCTGCAATGTCTCCCCGCTGTGTGTGCGAGCTGTCTCCTCGCTCGATTCACACAGTGCCCGAGTGCCGCGAGCTCCGTTCCCTGCGACGTTGCGGCGCACGGGGCGGAGATCGGCGCCAAATTCAAAAAAGTAAAAACACAATACACATACAGTCTACTGTAATCTTACTGATTACAGTACTGTATAAAAAAAAATTACACATGCCCTTTGTCCCTAGTGGTCTGTCCACTGCCCTGCATGCACTTTTATATTATAAATAAAAAAAATTCTGCCTGGAATTTGAAGATTGTCTATAGCAACCAAAAAGTGTCCCTTTATGTTAAAAGTGGTTTTAGACCAGCTATAAAATAGCGATAATAAATTAGAATCACTTGCAGGATTGAGCAATAGTGATTTGTGGGGAAATTCGTCATCAAACACTAAATCTAATGACAGCGACAATTCTGCAACTGAGCAAATTTCAGTGTTTTTGATTGATTACATTATTGAATAATTTTTATTATTATTATATTATTATTTGTTATAATTATTTATAGTTATTTATTATATTATAATAATATATATATTTTATTATAATTCTTGATTTTGTGTTTCAAACGTTATCATACCCGGGATGTCTACAAGAGTCTTGTTTGGACAGATTTAAGTGAGTTATTCCTAAGAATTACAGGCCTACAATATAAAACGCCAAATTTCCATGCAAAATAATGGTACCACTTTCAGCACCTAAAATCGGACAGAATCATACCGCCAGGGAGGTTAAGCATGGTCTCTTAACAGTTGTGGTAAGAGGAACCCTATACTTACAAATTCTAAGCCTTGTTTGCTATTGAATACTGAAGTTGAGTTACATTTTTTCCTCTTGTACTAGAGGTGGTAATGCCCAGAAAACATTTTGTAGTAACACCTCCAATGTTCAGGTTTTTTATTTTTTGCCCTACCCACTGTTGTTATCATAAATGAGAGCTAACAAAAACTGAAAAGAACAGTCAAAGGTCTGAATATAACAATCCTCATGACACATAAAACATTCATTATAGCCTGATGAATTAAGGCAATAGACTTGCAATTTGTCAAGTTTGTTTTTCCATTATGTTTTTGTATACAAATGTGCAGTACAGTATCCATTATATCTGTATAATGTATATCCATCATTGTTTAAACATTTTTGTAATGGGAGCAGCATAAAGGTACGTCTGTATAGTAATATAATGTTTTAATTTGAAATATGTATAAGAAAGACATTAGAAAGTGATAGATGGATGGATAGATAGATAGATAGATAGATAGATAGATAGATAGATAGATAGATAGATAGATAGATAGATAGATAGATAGATAGATAGATAGATTTGTTCCCACCTTGGATTGGTTCGGTAGTGTATGTTGGGATTCCTCGGCACAGGGCTTCTACATGCACACCATATATACCAATGTTGGCAATGGGAACTTGGTTCTGAAGGGTATATTTTAAGTGACTTGGAGGTGCATTGAGCTGAATATGGAAACAATTAAAAAAAGTACATTATAAGCAATATCGTCAAAAAATCATACATCTAAAACAAACATGCTGTATATTCTCACTTTCTTGCCTACTTGAACGTTTATGACTATCTGAATATACATGTAAATTTTCTTTTACCTGCAGTAATTGGTACTCATGATGTCCTAGATTTCAGAATTTTGTATTTCACTGCAAATTGACGGAATGAGAATACTCATGTGGACTAAAATATGAACTGTCATTGGTTATCCTTTCATCGCTACAAAACTATTTTGTCATCACATTGGATGTGGAATTCTCATGTAATAAAGATAACAAATATATAATGAACTAACTGTTAACTTTCCTTTGTATAGTATCCTTTAAGCTGTAAATTGTTCCTGTACATGTGGAAGTTTCTCATGTATTAAAGTAGACCCATTCTCAAATGTTGACTTAAAATTATGTCATGTCTTGCTGAGATGGATACATAAAGAGTAATAAAATGGTTGCAATACTGTCTTTCTGGGGAGGTTTTAGGTTCCACCAACGACTGCTCATTTAACCTAAAGCCTAGAAATTTGTGATGAAAGGTAAAATCAGTATTTTTTTCATACAATCGGAAGTGGAGGATAGAATTATTTTCATGGAGAGTAAATAATTCATTCCTTCTGTTACTCTCTATTTATCCACACCAGTCAGACTTATAAATAATGCTTATAGGTAAAATCTAAATATAGATTAGGTTCACTTTAGCATTTATTTCCAGCTTCAGTGAGGCATTTAAAATATGGGGTATTATGTTGATTACCGGGCTTTGTTGGTATGTTGCTCCAATGACTTCCAAACTGGGGAACTTGGTGTTATCCATCTTAGCCACTACGCACATTTTCTTCCCGTACAGCCTTGTTGCAACAACACCCTTTCATTTAAAAAATAAAGATACAAAAGAGTGAGGCAAAACATTGAAAAATATTTTAATACAATAGTCACAGATAATACTGAATTTCAAAATGGAATAAAATCAGTCAGCCTATCGATCGATCAACCAACCAACTAGACAATCAACTCCACCTAGCAAAAACATATTCCTTTCTCATTCTGATATTTTATCTTTGCTGTACTATCACTAAAACATTTTTCCTGCGTTGAGTTTGTCTATTTTTTGCACATATATTGTAGAATCACTAAATTATGTTCTCATTGGACCCATGCAATGAAGAATGAAGATAGGATTGCAAAGATCAAAAGCACCTGAAGACATTATCATGACAGTGGGGCTGTCTTTGAGTTTCTGAAGTACTTTACTTTGGAGAAAAGATATTTGGGGGGAATTTACTAAAACTAAAGAAAGATGAGGGGGGTAGTGGTGGCGCTGCTCTTACATAAAACCAATCTGCTGAAAGCCAGATAATGGTAATAATAAAAAATGTGGACAAATGAGCAACAAAGCAAGCTCTGCCAGGTGTTTACTGTTGTGGAGGTGTGTTCAGAACTTGCGTTGAGTGAGACCTCAAATAAAATGTGAATCCAATCAAATAAAACAGATTAAGATAAATTGGAGTGTCTCTGCCAGGTGTTTGCTTAACCTTAGCGATGGCCTTCAGAAGGTGATAGTGTTAATGAATTTGTACAAGTGGGTGAAGAAAATGGTTGAAATAAATAAGTGGTGTGAATATTCCAATTCCGGCTCGGCTGGGTGTTTGCTAACTGAGGACTAGCTATTAGAAGTGCTGTGGAGCAAATTGATGCTACCAATGTGGTGCTGCAAGAGATGCGGTGTGAACCAATAAAATACAATAGATTACAATGAATTAGAATATTGTCTCGGCCGGGTGTTTACTAAACCCAGCTGGGATTATGCTCAGTCCCAGGTGATTAAGCAGTTGAAAAGAGTGTTGAAAGTGATCCGTGGTACACTCTGACAATGCACATAATATTTTCAACATGACATTGAAACTGATAAAGATAAAGATAAATAAAAAATAAATAAAAGAAATAAAGTCCAATGGTGAAAATCCAGACAATGGTGACACGATAAATTAGTGACTTTTCTGCAGTGCTTGTTCTAGTAGCCTGTGCATCCTTTTTTCCTTTCCATAACCCTCACCTTCTCGGAGAACCACAAAGGATCGTAGGAGCCACCCCGAATTCCCGAGACTGCTACACAGTGGCATATACTGTAACTGCATGATACCCCCTGAGGGTATGAAGGATCTGGTGAGTGCAACATCCTAAACAGTCACAGATAATCACATTCACGGCACAGGCTTTCATTATCTGCATTTGCATTATCTGGCTTTCAGCAGATTGGTTTTATGTAAGAGCAGCGCCACCACTACACCCCTCATCTTTCTTCATATCCTTGCTCCACCTATCCAGGAGGTAGCAATAAGTAGAGGCAGCAGTTCTGACTACTGCGTTGTGTTTGAAGTCCTTTGCGCGGAGTCACCTTACCTTTCTTACTAAAACTAAAGCAGACAGGATCTGAAGCAACTGTGCATAGTAACCAATCAGCTTCTAGCCTTAGCGTGTTTAGTTAAGCTGAACACAATAAATTCTCTCTATGTATTTGGATGTCAGGGTTGAATAGATACTGTAGCTGAGAGTTTGGATTACTTCCCAGTATTCGAACACACTCAGGTTTATGTCCAGCTTAATTTGGAAAAAAAACAAGCCAATTTTACTGTCATCTCATAAAACAAAGGTTATTGGCTGATATCTCACCTGTCCATAATCACAGACGGAATCCCAAGAGTTCCAGCCATTCAGATTGTTTATGTTGGCTACCTTGTCCTGGTTGTTAATGTTTACAGTCTGATGCACATTGCCACCATCATTCCCCGAATTATTCACGCCTACATTCTGTGGGAGAATGTTAAAAGTTTACATTAAAACGAGTTGGACAATCAAATCAAAACATGTAAAATATTCTAATCAGGCGCTGCCTAGGGTTAGCCAGCAGGATTTTCTTGGTTTGGAGGCTGTACAACTGTTATTACTAATTATAAATACTCAGAATTAATGCTTTTACAACTACTCTGCAGGGTTAAGAATCCCATGAAAAACAATAAAAATGCTGGCATTTCAGAGGTCAACATGTTGATATTTTTCTTAGTTTCTAGAATCTTTGAAATGTGTACTCCCAGGCTTAATGAACCACAGAATTACTGATTACAAATTGCCAATTTATAATTTTCTTGCTCGCTATTCTGTATGATCTGTGGAAAATCATGTTGTTCAGGAATTTAGAGGATCATGATTTAGGAACTGTATAATACTCTGTAGATTCAACAAATCTGCTCACAAAAAAATATTTAGGTCAGTTAAAAAAAAAATGTAGTTTGCTGGTTTGCCAGATTTGTTAATAAATTCACTCACTGCAAAGGGTCCTACTGATGGTAGAAAGTTAAAACAGAAATACATAGCACCTTGGAAAGGGAGGACAATTAAAACATCCATTATTACAGCATTATAAGGTGTGGGTCTGCATACCTAAGCCTCACGTGACAGTAAAAAAAAGCTGAAAGGGGACAGACCCCAGAAATAGTAGGTATAGAGCGACCCCAAATGGTATGTCAAAAAAAGCTAATAATTTTATTGGACTTGTAAACATATCTCACATAACAATTAATCAAAAACCTTCACCAATCACTGTAATAACAACGTTGTTATTTAAAATCAAGACAGACACACGGGGCCCAGACTCACAAGGACATCACAATATAAATATAAAGTTTAGATGCCACCCATAAACACAGGTTCTGACCAAGCCTGTCAGGATTATGAAACATGTTAACCTTGGATCCATAGCACAAGGTCCCCAAGTCACTCTATGACACGTAGTGGGGTCCATTGAGAGATATGTTTACAAGTCCAATAAAAACGTTTGCTTTTTTTTTTACATACCATTTGATGTCGCTCTATACCTCCTTTTGTATTGTCGCGGTAGACAGTTAAAAGCTTGACTTCAGCCAAAGCTTGTTCCAGTTTTGGATAGAGTGAACTTCTGTTTTGTGGAGAGTTTGTAGCTGTATCTACTAGGTAAGTTATCCCTCACTTCCTGCATCATGGTACCAGGTTAATAAATGAGGGAAACAAAAACAGATCCCGCCACTTTAGAAAAACTTGGTTCGATTGGCTAACATTTCAGTTTTCCTTTGAATGTGTTACAGCCTTACAAACTTAACTAGATCAGTAGCACTCTGTGCTCCTTAACCTACTAAAGCCTAAGCACATAAGTAACCCATTGTTGGACTTTGCCTATCGTCAACAATTAGGCTTCTTTCACACAGGTGGTCGGGGGGAACAGGCAGTTGATCTACATTATTACCACCCCAGACAGCCTACCTTCAAGCAGACATGGTGCTGCTCGGAGTAGTACACATTGCCATGACTGCATTTGGCAATAGAAAAAAAAAAAAAGAAAAGTAAAAAAAAGACCTGCTAACCTTGTCTCATGAATTGGGAGCGGTAAATGTTATATTTTTCTTCCCCTTCTCAACCCCTCCATTCCCCGCCTTTGTTCCCTTCCTACCATATCCAACTTCCCTCACCCTTCCTTTATATCCTCATTTCTCTGCTTTTCCTTTCTTTCTTTCCTGCCTGTCTGTCCTCCTCTCGATCCTACCTTATGGCTCCTCTTTCAAATAATGATAAATATAAAATTCACCTTTCTACAATGGGTTGAACTAAAATGCTAATTTTTTTCCTGTACAGGCTTATCTGACTACTGGAATTAGTATATATTAATAAGCCTTTTTTCTAACGCCGTCTCTTCAAGCAAATTGTATACCATTGTAATTACAATGTATCTTGCAAAAAAAATTAAATAATTAAAAATAAATTAATAAGGAGAAAATTTGTATTATTGGGACACCAGCAGCAGGAAAATCAGAGGTGCAAGACTTTCCCACATTATTTAAAAAGTGTATGGTAAATGTTGTCTGAACATATATTTTTGGCATTGACACTTTTCATATGTATGAAGCACCAGCATAGACATAGTAACACCTTAAAACAAAGAGGCTTCTTTGTAGCAGAGAGCGGATACCACTACCCACTGGACAATCCTGGGTTAGCTCCATACACCATAATGAGCTTGCAGTGACTTGCAGAACTCTCTCTAAATAACACTGCAGAGAGAACTCTATGATAGGACAAGAGGCCAGTTACACTACTTGAACAGATTATGTGACTGGATGCTCCTCCTCTTTTTTTTCTATTCATTATTATGAATGGCATTCTATTTGCCGCTTGCTCCTAGTAGCTGATATGTAAGGTTGCTTCATAAATGGGGACCTAAATGTCTTCTAGCTAAATCTTAACCCAGCCACTAACCCTATTACTTATCCTAACCCCCTACACATAATTATTATCTTGAACCAAACCATAAGTGCATGTTCTTAACTTTACCCTTAATTGTTCAACAGCAATACTTCTAGTCTGATAACACTTTTTCCCAAAATATTTTCAACCTCAAAGCAAGCCATGCTGAAACATCCTAAGCACAAATATGTATCTGACAAAACAGGTTCATCCTGTATGGTGGATCTGCACCATAGTGTTTACCATCCCTGATTATCAGTACTAGGATCTTCGGCCTGAATAATACTACCTGATTCAAAAAAATAAGAAAGGAAACAATTGATGACTGTTACAAGGAATCTTATTTTCTCTTACATCATTAGCAAGCAGAGTTCCAAGGAGAGCAGCAAAGATGACCTGAAACATAAATAAAAAAGTCCCATATTATTTTATATAAAGCATTGGCACCCTGCTTATTGTAAATAGTCACTGTTGGCTTATGCAATATTCATGATTTGATCGTTTGTAAAAAATATGGTGGAATCTGTGCAAATTTATTTTTGGGATTTTTAGATAAGAATTTATCTTTTGGGAATATAAAGACTGAGGAAAAATCCTGTATCACCCAAGATCCAAACTTCCCTTACCCCAAGGCTGTGACTTTGCAACTTTGCAAGGCTGCAGCTTTGTCCTTGTGGTGTCACATAGGGGTTGATTTACTAAAACTGGAGAGTGCAAAATCTGGTGCAGATGTGCATGGTAGCCAACCAGCTTCTAACTTCAGCTTGGACAATTAGGTTTCGACAAAAAGAAAACCTGGAAGCTGATTGGTTTCTTTGAAGTGAAGCACCAGACTTTGCACTCTCCAGTTTTAGTAAATTAACCCCATACTGTCTACATTCTTCATTGGGTCTTCTCAGTCTTTGGGGTAGTAGTAGTCTGTAAACACACACATTAGCTTTGAAATAATAAAAATAAACCTTAGCTGAGGAAAATACACTGGCTGCCATGGATGATAATTTTTTTTCTGATCATGCAGATCCCAATTTCTAAGTCGTTGAGCTGGAAAATGTGTGCCACCCAGGTAGCTAGCTTGTTCTACAGAAGGTCAGTAGTGACCAACTACATAAATTGCACCTTAATGTTAGGTATATTTTTTATCTAGTACAACAAAGACCATCTATTCGGCACACTGGCTGAAAAAGTTGAGTCAGGTATAGCAATCTAAAATGTTCTGTAAATTACTCATTATGCATTTAATATTCATTTACTGAAGAATGTAGCTGTACTTACCAAGGTTTTCATTTTGTCTGCTCTTTAAAGCAAATGGGCTAAGAAAGAAATAGCAGGTACAGACCCTTCACTCTATCTCCTTTATATAGTCTAGAAAGAACAAACATGCCAATTTCCAAATTTGATCTTGGACTCTATCCACCTCTTGAAGAAAGAGATACAATTGGGCTTTTATCTTATTAAACAGAGATAAGAAATTTCCTGTAGAAAATATATGTATAATAACCTCATTGTTTTTAGTGCCCACATTATGCAACATACATGCAATATTGTGAGGTCACGGTGTGGGCAAATGTATCCTTTAACCTCAGTGACCAACAACTAATGAACAAACTACTGTAGTACCTTCTCTTTAGAGGGAATTTGTAATTTTATAGTATATTGTTTTCCACAATGTATACAAAATTACACCGAAACTGTGGGGAATATGTATCAATTCTGTGAGACAACAAGGCACTACTAAACATGAGACAGATTTATGATAATATCGTGGCTTGATTTATAAATTCCCCCACTAAGCTACTCTCAAGTAGCACTGTGACAGCAACAACCGCACCTGACCACTTCTGTTTGGAGTAAAAATCAAACTCATCTCCAGTGGTAATTCTGTTGTAGGACCATAAAAAAAACTCTATTGGCTGCCTAAAGCCTGGTACACACTACCCAGCCGGTTGAACGAAAAAAACCTGACAGCTCAGGTCGGTACAATCCGTTGTGAGTACAGCGATCTCCCCTGCTGTGCTATTGTGCTCTAATAGGGAGAACGGCCCTTCGCCTGACCACTCCGGTCAGTGAAAAATGGATGGGGTGTCTCCGCGCAAAGGAAATCAAATCAAAACACAGTAGACTGAACTGCTGCCTCTACTAGATTGCTATATCACGATGGGTAAAGCAAGAATATGAAAAAGGGGGGGTGGTAGATGTGGCGCTGTCCAGATATGCAATGTAATAGACAAGGAAATTTTAGGTGATGGTATACCTATGACGGTATCCACTTTAGAGTATTATAAATACAAGAAAAATAAATATATAAATAAAAGATTAAAATAAAATTGAAATAAAATTGAAAAAATAAATTGTCAGCCGGGTGTTTGTTAAAAATAATTTTTTGTTAAATTGAAATATTTTGATTGGGTGTCTTTCCAGCAAGACGTGTCCCTCATGTGTGAAGCGAAAATTTTATTTGAAAAAGTGAATAAAATACTTTTTTAATGGAAAAGCATTAGTGAGACAGATGGTCGGCCGGGTGTTTGCTAAAACAAAAAATTGTCCAAAATGTGTTAAAGATGTGTTCATAAAGAGATGTGTGATATTGGTAATAGTCTATGCTAGTAAAGGGGTAGATAAGCTGATATGGTCTCAGCCGGGTGTTTACTACTCCTAATATGTTCAGAAAAAAGTGCTGCCTTATAGCATTCAAATGAAGCTTAAAACTATATAAAACATGTGATATACATAGTATAGTGATAACAGAAAAGTCCAATAATTAGGTGGCAGTGAAAAAATGTGACTTTTTCTTGGTATGCTTTATGTTCCTTCAGTTTTCTTATGAGTGAGACAATCCGTAAGAGTTTAAATATATGCACTCACCAGATCCTTCATACCCTCCAGGGGTATGCTGCAGCCACAGTATGTGCCACTGTGTAACAATCAGGGGATGGTTCCAGGGGTTCCTTGCGGTTCTCCGGGGTGCAGATTCCGAGATGATGAAAAAAGTTGTTATAGGAGGGAAGAAAGGATGTCCATAGCGTGAACCCGTTTTAAAATGTTTTAATTTTAAAATCAGAAGGGGGTACTTACAATACGACAAGTAAAATTGAGCGTTTTTGTATAAAATGGCGCTCAGCCAATACAAAGTGATTCCAAGTAGGAAGTGATGTGCCGACGTGTCTCCGCCCAAGTAGCACTGTGACAGCAACAACCGCACCTGACCACTTCTGTTTGGAGTAAAAATCAAACTCATCTCCAGTGGTAATTCTGTTGTAGGACCATAAAAAAACTCTATTGGCTGCCTAAAGCCTGGTACACACTACCCAGCCGGTTGAACAAAAAAAACCTGACAGCTCAGGTCGGTGTGGTCGGTACAATCCGTTGTGAGTACAGCGATCTCCCCTGCTGTGCTATTGTGCTCTAATAGGGAGAACGGCCCTTCGCCTGACCACTCCGGTCAGTGCTCTCCTCCACTGGCTGAGAACACTGACTGGGTGCCGGTCGGCATGACCCTTCGACAGAAGCCAGCGATTCTGCCGGACCAGTTGCTTTACACATGGGCTGAATGTCGTACAGTTTCTATTGGCCGACGACACCCGACACTCGGCCCCTGTGTACTAGGCTTAAGAATACAGATGATGGGGTTGCAAATATAAAAAAAGCTATTGCATAGATTTTGCAAACTGATAGGTAGTCTGATGTGCATCTAGTATTGTCACTAGTTTAGTATACTTTATTCCCCTCCATGACTTGGCTGTAGAACAAGCTGTAGAACAAGCTGTCTGGATGTGATATCATAGAGATGTGTTCACATTTTAAATTCGAGCCGCAGAGAGAGGACGTGCATACAGCAGCTCCTGACATCCAGGGCTGCACTGCTTTCTCTTCCCAGTTCTCCCTGGCTTTCCCCCGTGCTTTCCTCCTCTCCCCCTGGTCCCCCCACCCCTTCATAGAAAGGACAGACAAAACGATCACGAAACCCTCTGCCGCCGAGCACCCCCCCCGCCCCGCAGTCGCCGTCAGGCAAGACCACGGCTGCGGCCTAGCACCATCGGGCATCGGTCCCCCTACAGGCGCATCCCCTGCTCCAGCACAGTGCCCAGCTCACCAGCCGCCACCCGCCGCACTCGGCATCATCTCCACCCGCAGCTGCCGTCAGGAAAGTCCCCGGCTGCGGCCTAGTTGCGGCCGGACACCGCCTTAACTTAAGTATCCCCTCTCCTACAGCCGGACCTTCAGTTAGCCGCTTCCCCCCCCCCGGGTCCAGAGCCAAGCCTAGGCGCCAGAGGGCTCCCGAAGCAGCACTAGCAGCTTCCTGGCCCGACAGGATAGTCTGCGGCTTCGGCCTAGCCCCGGCGGCCATCTTGAGCCACCCAGCCTCGGCCCTTAACACCCTCTCCCGGCCCCCTTGGATCACTCCGACCCGGTAAACCACCGGATGGCACCCCCTCACTAACCAAGTGCCCGTGTCCCCCACTGGATCACTACCAAAAGGCTGCCAGGAGGACGAAGCAAAGATCCGGCCTGGCAAGCAGCGGCCATCTTGGTACACCCAGGAGTTGGCCTCAATCACTGACACACTAAAAAAAAAAAAAAAAAAAAAAAAATTTTCTCTCATTCTATATATCCTACTGATATTGCCCCCCCCTCCCTCCCACCCCACCACTATTCTTCACAAAACCTCTAAAAACGCTTTCTCCACTCATTACGGTTCTTCCCCACCCGTCGCACTCAGGCTACCCAACCTACAGCTCCGACCACCGCTACTGCACCATCTTCCCAGATCCTCACACACGGTCGAGCAAAACGGACGTTGTAACAGGACCCCTAACCTCATCGCCTCACAGAGCAATCCACACACATGGTCTAGCGTAACGGACGTGTGTGACAGGAGCTCTGACCTCACCGCTGCACAGAGCAATCCACACACATGGTCCAGGGGAACGGACGTGTGTGGCAGGAGCTCTGACCTCACCGCTGCACAGAGCAATCCACACGCACGGTCTAGGGTAACGGACGTGTGTGGCAGGAGCTCTGGCCATCCAGGACCCTCCCTAGACTCCTCCATTTTCGCTCCCCTAACAAACGTAAACCTGATGACCTGGGGCTTTCCCTGGACCACACTCTCCCCCAGCTCAGATCACCCAGCTCACCATCACGTTGTCCGCAGCCGCTGACTGCCCCCTGCCGCCATCTTGGCACCCGCCTCTAGACTACTAGACCTGCAGGACAGACAGCGACTGCGGCTTAACTCCGACCATCCCATCACCCTCTCCCCGTTTCGCGCTCCAGCGGGCCCGTGTGTGGTGACCTGGTAAGCACACTGGGGCACCTCCTACCTCTAGGAAGTTGATCCAGGGTTTACCCGATCGCCTCTCGAGGGGTCAGGAAGGAATTTTCCCCTGCTGTAGCAATTGGCCTGACTCGGCTGGGGTTTTTCGCCTTCCTCTGGACCAACAGGGGGGAGGTTAGGTCATTGGGCCCTATTCACCATCCCACCACCTTTTTTTTCTTCCCATCATGTGCAACTTTAAATACTCAGCGGACACCCTCCAGAGGCTAAGGAATACTGCCTCAACATTACCAACCTCCACCCAAAAAATACTACGAAAAGAACAACTGCTAAGGATCAATCGACAATCGACTATCAAAAACACGAAAACACCACTTCAACTACAACATATAGCTTGCGCCCTGATCAACACCAGATCGGCAGTCAAGCACAGACAGGAAATTCACGACTTCATCACGCAAAACGACATAGATTGCCTCTTTATCACGGAAAGCTGGCTAACACCTGACTGTAACACCATCCTAACAGAATTGGTGCCTGAGAACTACTCCATCCTAACTGAGCATAGAACAGGACAAAGAGGAGGAGGCCTAGCAGTGATCTTCAAATCTCACCTCTCTATCATCAAACCAACTCTACAGAACTCATTGCCGTTCATGGAGACACTCACTCTGCAACTCCAAACAACACCCCAGGACACCATTCACATACTGCTATGCTACAGACCGCCAGGACCAAAGACAAATCTCCTCACACCCTTTACCGAATTCATCTCGACATACACTTTAAAAACCAAAAACTTCCTATTACTCGGGGACTTCAATCTCTGGGCTAACTCCACTCAGGACTCCATCGCCACCTCCTGCATCAACCAATTGGAAGAATTAGGTCTGCAGCAACTGATAAATGCCCCCACGCATGGATCGGGGCACATTCTGGACCTCATCTTCAAACAAAATCTGGACATCAACACAGTGGACAACATGCCGTTACCATGGACGGATCACCACGCTATCAAATTTAAACTTACCACCAACACCATCTCCCAAAAATCAGAACACTCAATAACAACAAAATGGACAAGATCTCAGAAGAAACTACACTCGGAACTCTTCAAAACTACTCTATCAAATAAAATAGGAACGCAAAATCTCAACCACTCAACGGAACAAACACTCAACTCCTTAAACAAAGCATTACTACAAACAGCAGACACAGTCGCTCCGAGACGCAGGGCCCTCATTCGCAGAAACAACTCCGGCTGGTTTAATGACACTCTTACCCTACTGAAGCAAGAACGCAGAAGAGCCGAAGGAGCCTGGAGAAGAAACCCAACTAAGGAAAACCACATTAATTACAAAGCACTCACTAAGAAATATCACAAAGCAATTTTCAAAGCAAAAAAGGAACATTTCTCAAACACCATCAAAAAAGGCCTAAACCGACCTCGTGAACTCTTCAAACTAGTAACTCAAACTATGAACCCCACCTGCCTAGAACCTTCAGCAAACGAAACACAAGAGTTCTGTAATGAGCTATCGGACTTTTTTATCGACAAAATCGAAAACATTCGAGAATCAATTCAACAGAAAAAAACAACCAACCCTGCTCTGCCAAAGCAAATAGAGGAAATCAATATGAACACTATACAATTGACAAAATTTTCGCTGGTCCCGATCACCATCGACACCACCAAAAATATAATCAGAAGCCTCAGAGACAGCACATCTCCAAATGACATAATCTCTACAAAACTCCTGAAAGAATGTACCGACATTTTAGCACCCACCATAACACACCTCGTAAATCAATCATTCAAAGAAGGTATTGTTCCAATCTCTCTCAAGCAAGGCATAATCAAACCCCTCCTAAAGAAACCCAACCTGGACCCCAAAGACCCAAACTACCGCAGACCGGTAACAAGCCTCAACACCATCTCCAAGATCATGGAGAAAGCAGTAGTACAACAGCTACAACTCTATTTGGACACCCACAAACTCTTGGATCCACTACAATCAGGCTTCCGCCCAGGCCATGGCACAGAAACAGCACTTCTTAAAATATGGGATGACACCCTCGAAGCAGCAGATGACGGAGAATCATGTCTCCTGGTGCTGCTGGACCTCAGTGCAGCGTTCGACACAGTAGACCACAAAACTCTACTCATTCGCCTTAAAGAAGTAGCCGGAGTCGCAGACCCTGACCTACACTGGTTCGCATCCTTCCTAGACAATCGTTCCCAGACAGTGAAACTAGGAGCCTTCACCTCTGAAACTCGCACAATTTCTTGCGGAGTCCCCCAAGGATCACCCCTGTCACCCGTGCTCTTTAACATCTACCTCCGCCCACTCCTCAAAATCATCAGCAAACAGGGCCTGTGCTACCACTCATATGCTGACGACACCCAACTCTACTTTCGTATCACCGGGAAAAAAGACCAATATCACGGATTGGAAACCTGTCTCACATTGATCGATGAATGGATGACTGAGAATTCCCTCAAACTCAACGGATCCAAAACAGAACTCCTTCTCCTCCACGCAAACCGAAAGACAAAAACTAAGACTTCTTGGACACTCCCCACTATCCTTGGACAGACCGTTACCCCGAGCACCAAAGTCAAAAGTCTCGGAGTCATCTTTGACTCGGAGATGTCGATGGACGCACAAATTGGATCAGTAGTCAGCGGAGCTCACCATCTCCTCCGTCTACTACGTAGACTCATCCCCTTCATCCCAAAAGAGGATACAGCAGTAGTAGTTGGAACAATTATCAACTCCCGACTCGATTACGCAAACGCCCTCTACCTCGGACTACCCAAATACCAGATTTCGCGCCTACAAGTCATCCAGAACACGGCTGCCAGGCTGGTAACGGGAAAAAAACCTTGGGAATCCATCACCCCATCACTAAGGACCCTTCATTGGCTAACCGTAAAGGATCGGATCACATTCAAGACCCTCTGTCTCACCCACAAGTGCACACAGGGAAACGCTCCACAATATCTATGCGAGAAGATAAAACACTACACCCCCAATCGCAATCTCCGATCAACCAACCAAAACCTCCTTCACATCCCCAAGTCCCGCTACAAATCAAAGGGAGAACGAAGATTTGCAGTCCAAGGACCACGGCTATGGAACGCTCTACCCACCAACATCCGCATGGAAGAAAACCACCGGGCCTTCAGGAAAAAACTTAAGACCCACCTATTCTGAAGGGTCAGGATGTCACTGGATGCAAAGCGCCTTGAGGCGATTTAGTTCGCATTTGTAGCGCTATACAAGTTATTCACTCACTCACTCACTCACCTGCAATTGGTAACTCCCAAGCCCCTTTAGACCCGGGACCATCTACCAAGGTCAAGATGGATGTAGATCTGCAGGTAGGGGAGTAATGGGCAAAAAAGCACTTTGGGCCATATTCATACCTCATTCACTATTCACTGGCCATTTATTTGCTGAACATACCCAGTCAAAATCACAATTGTGCACCTGCTGGATGTGACAACCAGTTAATAGTTGGTTAATGTCATATTGAGGTACACGGGCATTGTTGAATTTCACTTCAAACTCAGGTCAGCAGATTCAAGTATACTTCAAGATACAGTGTGGATAGCAGTTTTAAGGTTGTGTTTCACCTGCTTCGCATTGCATTTCTATCAACGCAACAGGTCCTATTAGAAATGCTTTTACATTGCAGGGAAAGCAGCTCAAATGTAGCCTTTTGCCCTTTGAAAGCATGTAAAATTAGTGTTTGACGGCAATGCCTAGTGTGCACAAGCCCATATGGTAATTAGTGGAACAGCTTTCAACCCAGCTGGAAAATGTGTTCAATTATTGTTATTATTATTATTCAGGATTTATATAGTGCCAAGAGTTTGCACAGCACTTTACAACATGAGGGCAGAGAGTACAGTTCCAATACAATTCAATACAAGAGGAATCAGAGGGCCCTGCTCATTACAATCTAAAAGGGAGGATCAAGTGATACAATAGATAAAAACAGTTGACATGCTATCATACACCTAGAACTATTGAATAGCAGTGGCGTAGTAGTTGTTTGTAAGGGGGAAGATATAACACACTGCCTGCTGGAAAGATGATTATCAAGCTGCTTCTTCTACAAGGCGTTGCTGTTGTTTCTTTAACCACTTAAGCCCCGGACCATTTCGGGCCATTAGGACCAAGCCTGTTTTTGGGATTCGGCACTGCGCTGCTTTAACTGTAAATTGTGCGGACATGCAATGTTGTACCCAAATGAAATTTGCGTCCTTTTCTTCCCACAAATAGAGCTTTCTTTTAATGGTATTTGATTGCCTCTGCGATTTTTATTTTTTGCGATATAAACAGAAAAAGACCGAAAATTTTGAAAAAAAATGATATTTTCTACTTTTTGTTATAAGAAAAATCGAATAAACTCAATTTTAGTCATACATTTAGGCCAAAATGTATTCAGCCACATGTCTTTAGTAAAAAAAATGTCAATAAGCGTATATTTATTGGTTTGCGCAAAAGTTATAGCGTTTACAAACTAGGGTACATTTTCTGAAATTTACACAGCTTTAAATTTATGACTGCCTATCTCATTTCTTGAGGTGCTAAAATGGCAGGGCAGTACAAAACCCCCCCAAATTACCCC
This sequence comes from Rana muscosa, assembly GCA_029206835.1. Classification (NCBI taxonomy): domain Eukaryota; kingdom Metazoa; phylum Chordata; class Amphibia; order Anura; family Ranidae; genus Rana; species Rana muscosa. Next base: position 214,802,243 of record CM055118.1, read on the forward strand.
ATTTTGGAAAGTAGACACCCCAAGGAAATTGCTGAGAGGCATGTTGAGCCCATTGAATATTTATTTTTTTCGTCCCAAGTGATTGAATAATGACAAAAAAATAAATAAAAAAAAAAAATTACAAAAAGTTGTCACTAAATGATATATTGCTCACACATGCCATGGTTATATGTGGAATTGCACCCCAAAATACATTCTGCTGCTTCTCCTGAGTACGGGGATACCACATGTGTGGGACTTTTTGGGAGCCTAGCCGCGTACGGGACCCCAAAAACCAAGCACCGCCTTCAAGGTTTCTAAGGGCATAAATTTTTGATTTCACTCCTCACTACCTATCACAGTTTTGAAGGCCATAAAATGCCAAGATGGCACAAAACCCCCCCAAATGACCCCATTTTGGAAAGTAGACACCCCAAGCTATTTGCTGAGAGGCATGTTGACCCCATTGAATATTTTTTTTTTTTGTCCCAAATGATTGAATAATGACAAAAAGAAAAAAAAAAAAAATTTACAAAAAGTTGTCACTAAATGATATATTGCTCACACATGCCATGGTTATATGTGGAATTGCACCCCAAAATACATTCTGCTGCTTTTCCTGAGTACGGGGATACCACATGTGTGGGACTTTTTGGGAGCCTAGCCGCGTACAGGGCCCCAAAAACCAAGCACCGCCTTCAGGATTTCTAAGGGCGTAAATTTTTGATTATACTCCTCACTACCTATCACAGTTTTGAAGGCCATAAAATGCCAAAATAGCACAAAACCCCCCCAAATTACCCCATTTTGGAAAGTAGACACCCCAAGCTATTTGCTGAGAGGCATGTTGAGTCCATGGAATATTTTATATTTTGCCACAGGTTGCGGGAATATGACAAACTGTTTTTTTTTTGCACAAAGTTGTCACTAAATGATATATTGCTCACACATGCCATGGGCATATGTGAAATTACACCCCAAAATACATTCTGCTGCTTCTCCTGAGTACGGGGATACCACATGTGTGGGACTTTTTGGGAGCCTAGCCGCGTACGGGACCCCAAAAACCAAGCACCGCCTTCAAGGTTTCTAAGGGCATAAATTTTTGATTTCGCTCCTCATTACCTATCACAGTTTTGAAGGCCATAAAATGCCAAGATGACACAAAACCCCCCCAAATGACCCCATTTTGGAAAGTAGACACCCCAAGCTATTTGCTGAGAGGCATGTTGAGCCCATTGAATATTTTTTTTTTGTCCCAAATGATTGAATAATGACAAAAAGAAAAAAAAAAATGTACAAAAAGTTGTCACTAAATGATATATTGCTCACACATGCCATGGTTATATGTGAAATTACACCCCAAAATACATTCTGCTGCTTCTCCTGAGTACGGGGATACCACATGTGTGGGACTTTTTGGGAGCCTAGCCGCGTACGGGACCCCAAAAACCAAGCACCGCCTTCAAGGTTTCTAAGGGCATAAATTTTTGATTTCACTCCTCACTACCTATCACAGTTTTGAAGGCCATAAAATGTCAAAATAGCCCAAAACCCCCACAAATGACCCCATTTTGGAAAGTAGACACCCCAAGCTATTTGCTGAGAGGCATGGTGAGTATTTTACAGCTCTCATTTGTTTTTGAAAATTAAGAAAGACATTTTTTTTTCTTTTTTTTTTCTTTTTTTACATTTTCAAAACTTTGTGACAAAAAGCGAGATCTGCAAAATACTCAACATACCTCTCAGCAAATAGCTTGGGGTGTCTACTTTCCAAAATGGGGTCATTTGGGGGGGTTTGTGCCATCTGGGCATTCCATGGCCTCCGAAACTGTGATAGGCAGTGAGGAGTGAAATCAAAAATTTACACCCATAGAAATCCTGAAGGCGGTGCTTGGTTTTTGGGGTCCCGTACGCGACTAGGCTCCCAAAAAGTCCCACACATGTGGTATCCCCGTACTCAGGAGAAGCAACAGAATGTATTTTGGGGTGTAATTCCACATATGCCCATGGCATGTTTGAGCAATATATAATTTAGTGACAACTTTTTGTACATTTTTTTTTTTTTTGGTCATTATTCAATCACTTGGGACAAAAAAAAAAAAAATATTCAATGGGCTCAACATGCCTCTCAGCAAATAGCTTGAGGTGTCTACTTTACAAAATGGGGTCATTTGGGGGGGTTTTGAACTGTCCTGGCATTTTATGCACAACATTAGGAAGCTTATGTCACACATCATCCACTCTTCTAACCACTTGAAGACAAAGCCCTTTCTGACACTTTTTGTTTACATGAAAGAAATTTTTTTTTTGCAAGAAAATTATGTTGAACCCCCAAACATTATATATTTTTTTGAAGCAAAGGCCCTACAGATTAAAATAGTGGGTGTTGCATTTTTTTTTTCCACACAGTATTTGCGCAGCGATTTTTCAAACGCATTTTTTGGGGGAAAAACACACTTTTTTTATTTTTAATGCACTAAAAAACACTATATTGCCCAAATGTTTGATGAAATAAAAAAGATGATCATAGGCCGAGTACATGGATACCAAACACGACATGCTTTAAAATTGCGCAAAAACGCGCAGCGGCGACAAAACTACATTCATTTTTAAAAGCATTTAAAAGCCTTTACAGGTTACCACGTTAGATTTACAGAGGAGGTCTACTGCTAAAATGACTGCCCTCGATCTGACCTTCGCGGTGATACCTCACATGCATGATGCAATTGCTGTTTACATATGACGCTAGACCGACGCTTGCGTTCGCCTTTGCGCAATAGCAGGGGGGGACAGCGGTGCTTTTTTTTTTTTTTTTTATTATTTATTTGGCTTTTTTATTTTATTTTTAAACTGTGCCTTCCATATTTTATTTTTTTACCATTTTTATCGTTATCTCAGGGAATGTAAATATCCCCTATGATAGCAATAGGTAGTGACAGGTACTCTTTTTTTGAAAAAAATTGGGGGGTTAGACCCTAGATCTTTCCTCTGCCCTCAAAGCATCTGACCACACCAAGATCGGTGTGATAAAATGCTTTCCCAATTTCCCAATGGCGCTTTTTATATCCGGGGGGGGGACATTCCCTCCCACTGCTTGTAAAAGCAGTCTAGAGGCTAATTATCTGCTAGAATTGCGTTTACATGAAAGCCGGCTGCTGGCTGAAAAGAATGATACCAAGATGATACCTAAACCCGCAGGCATCATTCTGGTATAAACATTCAAAGTCCAGCAACATACCAGTACGTTGCTGGTCCTTGTTGGACATGTATTGTAATCTTTTTTTTCATACAGCCTATTGGCTGAACGAAAAAAAGAGATTGATTGGTGGGTATGCCCACCATTAGAATACCTCCCTTCATCCACCCACTTCTAATGATGGGCATATATGCCGAAGCATGGGGGCATCCTCCCGCAAAAAAGTTATGCCGCGTACACACGGTCAAGCCTTCGTCGGAATTTCGACCGTATGTACGCGGCATAAAAGGTTATGCCGCGTACACACGGTCGGACTTTTCCACGGATAAGCCTCCGTTGGAATTTCGACCGTATATACGCGGCATTAGGAGCAAAATCGCTCCTCCGCCCCTGCTGCCCCCATGCTTCGGCATATATGCTCTTTTTTTTAACTGTGGTGGTGAAATCACCTCCTACAGCGTTGGAGTCACGGCTTTATGTATCGTGGGAGCAAACGCTGTTGCTGTCAAGATAAATAGATCCGTGCTGCAACTGAATGGCGTACCTGCTAAGCAAATGGTGGTTAACATTAAAACAAAGTAACATTACAGTACAACAGTAAGACCTTACCATGCCATACCTGCAAAGCAAATACCAAAACAAAACCTAGTAAAAAATAAAAAAATGTTTTAACGCAACCTGTGCCTAAAATATATATATGCCGAAGCATGGGGGCATCCTCCCGCAAAAAAGTTATGCCGCGTACACACGGTCGGAATTTCGCCCGTATGTACGCGGCATTAGGAGCAAAATCGCTCCTCCGCCCCTGCTGCCCCCATGCTTCGGCATATATGCTCTTTTTTTTAACTGTGGTGGTGAAATCACCTCCTACAGCGTTGGAGTCACGGCTTTATGTATCGTGGGAGCAAACGCTGTTGCTGTCAAGATAAATAGATCCGCGCTGCAACTGAATGGCGTACCTGCTAAGCAAATGGTGGTTAACATTAAAACAAAGTAACATTACAGTACAACAGTAAGACCTTACCATGCCATACCTGCAAAGCAAATACCAAAACAAAACCTAGTAAAAAATAAAAAAATGTTTTAACGCAACCTGTGCCTAAAATATATATATGCCGAAGCATGGGGGCATCCTCCCGCAAAAAAGTTATGCCGCGTACACACGGTCGGAATTTCGACCGTATGTACGCGGCATTAGGAGCAAAATCGCTCCTCCGCCCCTGCTGCCCCCATGCTTCGGCATATATGCTCTTTTTTTTAACTGTGGTGGTGAAATCACCTCCTACAGCACTGGAGTCACGGCTTTATGTATCGTGGGAGCAAACGCTGTTGCTGTCAAGATAAATAATTCCGCGCTGCAGTTGAATGGCGCACCTGAAAACAAAAAATTACATACCTGAAAAGCAAGCATGATAAAACATTGCAGAATAGAATACAGTAAAAAAGAGCAGAACAATAGAGAGAAAATAGAGAGAGAGAGAACAATAAAACGACAACTATTTTTGGTTTTTTTATTTTATATTTTTTTTGTGTTTTGTTTTTTACGTTTTTTTTTTCTTTTTTACACTTTTTTTTGTAACTTTACAACTGTAATGGTTCGGGTCTCTCAAAATGTAATGGCATCTTGGGAGACCCTGTGTAAGTGTGTCCTAGTCTGTGAAATGCTGTACCCTACGCTAAAACTTCACTTTTGAGTGGTAGCGTTCAAAACATTCACCTTGGCAAAGACCAGGCTTGTCAGGACAGCGTGGACAAAAACTACGGGTGTCACGCCTAAATCCGCGCTTGCTACAGACACGACATCTTTTTTGGGGGTGGCTTTGGGTAGGGGTACTCGGGAGGACATACGAATAATGCCTCTCATGCAGCCGGCTTACTGCATTTGGTTGGGGATGGTGAGGTGCAGAACCGCCTGGATACAGGAGTTCTGTGACTATCTCATTCTGGAATTTTAGAAGAGATAACGTCCCGCCTGAAGCTCTGTATAGCACATGAGCGTTCAGCAAAGCCAATTGGAATAATGATAGAGACACTTTTTTGTACCAGCGTCTCGCCTTACGGTCAATTAGATACGGCGCCATCAACTGGTCGTTGAGGTCCACCCCTCCCATATTTTGGTTATATTCGTGGACACAGAGGGGTTTCTCCACAACACCAGTCGCCGTAGGAATTTGGACTGTCGTGTCTGCATGAAGGGAGGTAAGAAGGAAAACATTCTTATTGTCCCTCCACTTCATAGCGAGCAAGTTATTACACTTCAAGCAGGCTCTCTCCCCCAGCCTAAGACGGGCATCTACAAGCCGCTGGGGAAAGCCCCGGCGATTAGGTCGCACGGTGCCACATGCTCCAATCTTATGATCAAACAAGTGACTAAACAGTGGCACGCTCGTGTAATAATTGTCCACATACAAGTGGTACCCCTTTCCAAATAAGGGTGACACCAAGTTCCACACTATCTTGCCAGCGCTCCCTATGTAATCCGGGCAGTTGACCGACTCAATCTGACTGTCTTTTCCCTCATAAACCGTAAAGTTCACTACATAGCCTGTTGCCCTGTCACAGAACTTGTAGAGCTTGACCCCGTATCTGGCACGCTTGCTGGGAAGGTACTGCTTGAAAGACAAGCGGCCAGAAAATTTAATCAGGGACTCATCAACGCAGACAACTTGATCGGGAGTAAACAAGGCTGCAAAACGTTCGTTGAAGTGGTTTATGAGGGGCCGAATTTTATAGAGCCGGTCGTATTCAGGGTCCCCACGTGGACGACAAAGTTCATTGTCGTTGAAGTGCATGAACCGCAAAATCTGCTCGTATCGTGCCCTGGACATGGAGGCAGAGAACACGGGCATGTGGTCAATTGGGTGCGTGGACCAATAAGCACGCAATGACGGAAATTTATGTGTGCCCATGTTGAGGGAAAGGCCCAGAAAGGTCTTAAATTCGGAAACCGTAATTGGTTTCCAATTTCTGGCAATTTTAGGCAACTGGGGGTTAGCGGCGATAAATTGACCAGCATATAAATTACTCTGGTCCACAATAGATCTATAGAGATCTTCCGTGAAAAACAGCGAATAAAAATCGATTGGCATAAAATCAGCTGTTTCCACCTGAATACCGGGTTGGGCAGTGAATGGGGGAAGTACGGGTTCTGCAGAAGTGGTGGGGACCCAATCAGGATAGGCGAATTCTGCAGGAAGGGCAGTATGGGCACGACGGGCCTGCCTTTGTCTTCTTGGTGGCAGCGGGACACTACTTGTGCTTGCCACCTCGCCAGCTTGAACTGCACTTATGGGACTCGCCACGTCACCAAGTGTTACTGCAGTGCTGGATGTACGTCCAGGCTGTACTAGGCCGCTGGTGCTTGCCAGTTCACCAGAAGGAATAGCGGCGCTAGTACTACTCTGCTCCATGATACGAGAGACCTGCGGTTCTTGCTCCTCAACAACCTCAGAAGATCGGGATCGGGTACGCCTGACCTTAGCAGGGACCTCAACTTCGTCGTCAGAGCTATCTGACGTGGGGCCGCTGACGTCACTGTCTTCTACGGGAAGATATTCTGAGCCTGAATCTGACAGATACGTGACCTCCTCTTCACTATCTTTCATGCTCAGAATCTCGTAGGCCTCTTTACTAGTGTACCTTCGACTTGCCATTTTGGGCTCTAAATTTAGGGGTACACTAGTAAGATTCACAGGAAAAAAAGCACCTGACTGTCGTCAGCAAATATATCAAACGCTACAAAAAAACTGTTAGCGATCGCAGGGATCAGGCCTGTCTCTGCGAACGCTGCAGTTATGTGTGTTGTGTTTGGTAAGTGACAGTGATCGATCGATACTGCACTTGGGTGGGCTGGGCTGGGCTGGGCGGAGGGGCTAAACGCAGGTACTAGCAGGTATCTGGGCTGATCCCGCTAACACTGCGTTTTTGGGAACCCTAAACCGCTGGGGATGCTAGTATAGATCTGATCAGATACTATACCACTAAGGGGGGTGTATGCTTTGCGCGTGGGTGTTAGCGTTACTGGCACTAACCTAACACTGCCTGGGGCGACGCAGACCCTCTCTGGCGCTAAAACCTAATTGATCTCACCCGCCGGGCGATCAGGGGGGTTAAACCTTTATTGGGTTATATACAGCGGGTGCCCTGATGCTATAAAAAGCAAACTAATCAACCAGCGTCACCCGTAACCTTTATATGGTGATCACTGGTGAAAGGGTTAACTAGGGGCAATCAGGGGGTTAAAACCTTTATTAGGTTAAATATGGGGGTACCTGACACCAATAAAAACCTGCGGCGAACCTAAAAAAAAAATAACTGCCTATCTAAAACACCAGCGACACGAATACAGCGATCGGAAAAACAATCGCTTAGTGACGCTGAAGTTAGGGGGTGAAAGGTTTACCTGGGGGGTGATCAAGGGGTTAAACCTTTATTAGGGGGGGTTAGGGGGCTACCCTGGACCTAAAGGGGCCTAATCCTAACTGCCTTGCAACTTTTTACAATCACAGATGACACTAAATGCAGTGATCAGTAAAATAAATGATCACTGCAATCAGTGACACTGTGATTGGGGGCTTTGGGGTGACCTGGGGGGTGATCTGGGGGTGACTGGGGGGTGATTTGTGTGCCTATGTGTACCTACGTGTCAGTGGACTGTTGGAGCACTAACCTCTGTCTTCACTCCTCGGCGCCGGGAACGAAAAGACCGCGGCGAGGGAGATGACATCACTTCCTCCAGCCTGTGTTTACATCACATGGCGGAGGAAGCAATTTCATTGGCCGGGAGCGATCGCGAGGGGGGGGGGCGG